>JADMNL010000029.1:215396666-216847500 GCA_016271365.2 Neoceratodus forsteri
GGAGAGTCTGGGGGCAGAGATTTATATGTATTGAGAGGAATACCATTCTAGTCTCCATAGGTGGGTCCTGCTCCTCCTCATCTCCCCTCCCCTCTCCATTTCCTTCCAGTCTGAAGAATATGCAGGGTTGGACCACTGAAGGGCTGCCCTTAGCTGTGCAGCTAGGAAATAGTCCTCAAAATCTGGGAAGGATCTTCCACCCTTGCCTTTATGGGTTTGTAAAATTTTAAAATGTATTCTATGCCTCTTATTGTTACAAATAAATTTTGAAATCAGTTGATGCCAGGCCTGGAAGTGTGACTTATGGACAAAGGAGGGTAGACAGTGGAATAGATACAAGAATTTGGGGAGTATATTCATGGTGATTGTTTGAATCCTAGAATACATAGAGAGATTTATAAATGACCACCTCTCAAAATCTTTTTTTCATTTGGTGCACCAGTGGGTTGTAGTTTACCCTAAAGAGTTGAGAGGTGTGTTTAATGATATAAGCACTCAAGTATTTCATTTTCTCCGCAAACCAATTCAAGGGGAGGAGATCCCAAACTGTCTTTGAGGGGGTGTAGTAGAAATTGGGTACTTCTGCCTTGGTCCTAATCAGGGAGTAACCGGACTGCCCTCCAAACTCCTCCAAAATGGACCACACCTGTGGGATGGACCGCTCAGGCTGAGAGAGACAGAGCAGAACATTGTCTGCATACAGGGATATTGTCCAATGCAGGCCCCCCAGATATTGTCTAATTTACGAATAGCTTCCACAAGGGGTTCAATGCATAGGGCGAACAAAAGGGGAGAAAGGGGGCATCCCTGTTGGGTGCTCCTACCTAACCTAAATCTGATATATACCCCCATTGCTCTGACATAGGCATGTGGACCAGAGTAGAGAACCTTGATGCTATCAATAAAGGTCTGAGAGGAGCACATGCACTCCAGAACTAAAAATAGGAACCCTCAGGAAACCTTATCAAAGGCCTTTTCAGCATCTAGACTCATCAGGCATGTGGGAATACGAGTGCGGTGAATAGAATCAATCAAATTTATTGTAGAGCAGACACTGTCGGGAGCCTGACGGCCAGATACAAAGCCTGTCTGGTCCAAATTGATCAGGTCAGGTCAGGTAATAGGGTGTTTAATCTTGAGGCTATTATAGAAGTGAATATTTTGACATCTGAATTAAGGAGGGAGATAGGGTGGTAGGATTCACAGTGAGTAGGGTGTTTGTTCTCTTTGTGCAAGAGGGAAATAGTGGCATTTTACCAAGAGGGGAGGAATAGGATTCCCTTCTGTCCAGATGCTAGAGAAGACAACCAGTAATAAAGGAGCCATTTCCACTTTAAAGGTTTTATAAAATTCTGCACTGAAGCTATCGGGGCCGGGACATTTTCCAGCTTTTAGATTTTTTTATGATATTTAAGATTTTCAGCTCTTTAATTAGTTTAGTCAGTGCCTTGCCCCTCTCCAATGTGAGTGAGGGGAGGGATACGGATAGGGACCTGAGATCGCTCACCTTTTCCTGCAGGGTTGATTCTGCCTGAGGACTAAAAAGTTTAGAGTAATAGGAAACAAAGGCTTCTACGATTTGGGCTGATTGGTTGACTGGGAGGCGAGTCTGGGGGGATACAATTTTAGTGATGGTGGCTCTGGATGCATGTTGCCAGTCAGAATGCTAAAAGTTTGGTCCCTCTGGGGCCTCCCTCATAGTACTTTTGTTTTAAGTAGAAGATGGCCTTTTCAATTTCTTCCTTTTGCAATTTCTGAAAATCCCTACTGTGACCTTTTGATTCCAAATCCCTATGCTCCTCCCATTTAATTTTCTGTGCACTCTCATCAAGTTCCCTAATTTGGGTGAGACGCTCCTATTGCCTCTGCCTAAGAGCTTTTTATGTTTGCTTGCACACATGTGCAAGAAACATAGTGCCATTATTCGAGTTTTCGTAGGTGTGTCAGCCCTCTTCCAATTCAGTTAGTGTGTTTGCAGGTGCGGCCGCAGTTCTACAATGCCTGCTGAGCTGTCTATGACAGCTCCAAAATGCAGTGGAGTACAGTTGAAAGGGGGAGCTACGCTTCAGTGAGCAGCGATCAGATATCGCCTTCTCATACGCGCTCCCCCTACACACACACACAGACACACACACGCAGGCACGATGCGTGCTCGGCCCCCCACGAGCACACTGTGTAGCCGGCGGGGTACAATCCCCATCGGCTGTGCTGCGCCCCCCAGCAGAGTTTTATATGCCCACGATGGGTGCCCACAGCATGGCAGCACATTTAATAGCCGTGAGGGGTGCCCAATCCCCGTCGGCTCACTATCCCCCAGTGCAGGGTGCCACGCTGGGAGCCCACCCCAGCGTGGCAACAAATGCTATTGCCGACGGGGGTGCCCAATTCCCCATCTGCTCCATGCTCCCCCGTCCCCACCAGCCATCTTTGTGCCACGCTGGGAGCCCACCCCAGCGTGGCAAATGTCCGGCATCATCATATAAAGGAAACAAACCTGCAAATCAAAAACTGTCCCTCGGTGCTTCTCCCTGCCCCCCTCCCACAACCCGCACCCACGCACTGCGTGCCCTGCCTCCCCACACTCCCTCTCACCCCATACTTACCCCCAGACTCCAGCACGATGATCTTCGGTGGACCGGGAACACGTCTGCACTCTTCAAAGCTGACCGCAAACTGAGGAAATACCGGTGAGCTGGATGATGTAATGAATAGGGTTTTTTCAACTTTGCTGCATATCTCAGCCATTTTTTGGAATTTTTGCACCAAATTTTCAACATGGGATTTTTGGGACCCCTTCTCATGAATGATCTCACTGTCATGGTGTTCATCGGGCCCAAAGGGTGATTTCGCAGTCACTGCGCAAAATCACCTTTTGGGACCGAGTAACGAAATGACACTGCCACTGTTTATAAGGTGGGCTCTGAAAAAGCCTGTGTTGAAAATTTGGTGGAAAATTCCTAAAAATGACTGTTTTACGAGCATGCATTGCGCAGTTCCTACGCACGCTCGTAAGTTCGCGAATTTTCTATATTTTCATTCCAGATTTTCAACATTGCCATTTTACCACACCTCCTTATG
This sequence comes from Neoceratodus forsteri, assembly GCA_016271365.2. Lineage (NCBI taxonomy): Eukaryota > Metazoa > Chordata > Ceratodontiformes > Ceratodontidae > Neoceratodus > Neoceratodus forsteri. The sequence continues at coordinate 215,399,745 of JADMNL010000029.1, forward strand.
AGTAGTAAGCTGTCATTTTTCACATCATGCCCAAAACGTGTTTCCGCCCATGTAGTGCACAATGACGCAGTCAGTGTGCAAAATCAATGTATAGGACACATTAAGAAAATCACAGTGACACTGTTAATGAGCAGAGGTCTTAAAATGGCTATGTTGAAAATTTGGTGAAAAAATTCCTAAAAGTGACTGTTTTACGAGTGCGCGTTGTTCAGTTCCTTCGCACGCTCATAAGTTCGCGAATTTTCAATATTTTCACTCCAGAATTTCAACATTGCCATTTTACCACACCTCCTTATGAGTAGTACAGCTGTCATTTTTCACATCTTGCCCAAACTGTGTTTCCTCCCATGTAGCGCACAATGGTGCAGTCGGTGTGCGAAATCAATGTTTGAGACAGATTAAGGAAATCACAGTTATACTGTTCATAAGCAGAGGTCTTAAAATGGCTATGTTGAAAATTTGGTGACAAAAGTCCATAAAATGACTGTGTTATGAGTGAGCATTGTGCAGTTTCCACGCACCCTCGTAAGTTCATGACTTTGTAATATTTTCAGTCCAGATTTTCACCAATGCCATTTTTCCACACTTCCTCATGAACAGTACAGCTGTCATTTTTTCACAACATGGCCGAAATGTGTTTTCACACTTTCAGTGCAGAGATGCGTGGTCGCTGTGGGAAATCATTGTTCGGGACAGATAAAGAAAATCACAGTGACACTGTTCATGATTGGAGGTCCCAAAATGCCTGTGTTGACAATCTGCTGTAAAAAATCCCCAACCTAATTACATTACGTGTGTGCATTGCACAGTTTCTATGCACGCTCCTGACTTCACCATTTTTTTTTTAGTATTTTGACTACAGATTAGCAACATTGCCATTTTTACACTCCCCATGAACAGTACAGCTGTCATTTTTCACATCCTGTTCGGAATGTGTTTTTGCACCTGTGGTGCTAAATGCCGTAGTCGCTGTGCATAAGCAGCTTTCAGTTAACAAACTGATATTGCCACTGCTCATGAGGTGGGGGTCACAAAAAAACCATGTTGAAAATTTGGAGTGAAAATACCAATGAATGCCTGAGGTGTTAAGGTTTTCAACCATAACGCCCCACCCTGTAAAGAATGACAGGCATCAGGGGTGTGACTTGGGATTCTTGCCTGTAATGCTCATACCATTCCACATCCTGCAGCCAGTGAGAGGCATCGAGGTATGCCTTGGACTCTTCGGCCCCAAAGTTCACCCCATTCTCCTATACCTCACCCATCTCACCGTATTTCCTGATGGAATGGGGTGTGCATAAGGGCCAAAGACCCCAAGGCACGCTGTGACACTTGTCAGTGTCTGTAGGGTAGGGTGTGGTGAAATGGCATGGCCGTTATGCCTGATGACCCAAAGGCACACCCCCAATGCCTGTCACTCTCTGCAGGGTGGTGGTGGGGTTGGCTTCAGTTCAATACTTTGCTGCCATTCCTATTATGCAGCTCTGTAACTTCTACACTACCAATGCCAATGCCAGCAAGCAAACATTTGGCATTGACAAATGCTTTTTTCTTATGAGAAGCTATTGAAATTAGCTTCGCCCTGAGGGTAGCCTTGAGAATGTCCCACAGAATCGGAGGTGTTATTTCCTTTGTTGTATGCTCAGCTACAGTACTTTTAATGTGTTGTTTCAGCTCCTCCACTACTGCTGTATCCCAGAGGAGGGAAGCATTCAGTCTCCAGTGGATATTTCATTTAGGGAGGCAAAAATCCGCCTCCAGAAAAACAGGGTTATGGTTGGACTGGGTAGAGGTCCCCACCCACATGGAGGGGAAACAAGAAAGGTCCCTAGAAAACATAAAGAAAGTGTCTAACCTTGAAATAATTCAGAATCTGGGAGAGTAGTAGGTATAATTCCCTGCTCTAGGGTATTTTTCATGCCAGATATCCGCTAGTCCCAACTGATCCATGATCTTTTTAAGAGAATGAGCCTTTTGAAAGTCTGGATTAAGGACTTGTGAGGTGGTGTCCAGACTCCTGTCGAACACCAGATTCCAATCCCCACCCATTATCAAGATCCCTTTAGTTTTTTTTCAGCTATGAGCTGAGAAAGGGATGAGTAAAATGAGAGAGGGGAACTGGGGGGCCATACACATTTACCAGGGTGACCCGAGTATCCTGAATTGTGCCAATCACCATGATATATCTAGCCCCGGGATCTTCCACCACTTCCTCCAGTTCTAAAGGGAGAGCGGCAGACAGGGGTATGGCTACTCCCCTCTTTCTACGAGAGGGTAGGGATGCACGGGAGTAAGTAAGGGAAGGAGTTGGACTTCAGCTTCAAGGCCTCTGTGGGTGACAAATGTGTCTCCTGTAAGAAGTTTACTTCACATTTCTGTGCTGATAAATATCTCTGAATCTGCTTCCTCTTGATAGGGCTGGAACACCATTTATATTATAGGAAAGAACCTTAGTGTATTGATTAACCATTTAAATACAGAGAAGTAGAGCCATCTGACTTCTGAAGCAAGGAAATGTGCTTGTACCATGGCTGGCAACCCAGACCCATTTTAAAGAACAGTGTGCCCATTGGAAATGTAAACAGATAACAATTAAACAGGTTGAAATATAGATAGAAAAGTAGTAACACCCAAAATGAGGTGTAAACTTTGTGCTCAGGACAATTCATTATAGAGGCAAAAAGCAAGCGAACTGTAAGGAGCCCCAAGGTTTGTGGACCTTGGTGCCACTTCATCCACAGTGGGCTATCATGATTTCCAAGGGACAGCTGGAAGGTGTTCCCCAGCCAAAAGGTAATTGCTTGCGTGTTTCAAACAAGGGACCTCAAAATTATGAGTGGGGCCCATGGCCCCCAGGATAAATCTCAGACATGGCCTACACTTTTCCCATCAGCAAACATCCAGGGAGGTGCCACTGTAGCACCCCTCCCCATCCAAGAATATTATTATTCAGATTAAAGGTGTTCACCCTTTTCTGGCTATATATGATTTAAAAGGAAATTTTAAGATGGGTACATAAGGAAATACCACAAATGACCTATAGAGGGCAAACATCCTACTATAACAAATAACAAGTGAACCAAATAGTTCTTTTGTTTGACTCCCCCTCAGCATACCTCTCAACCTTTTGTCCCCCAAATGTGGAACATTGCCTCTCAAAATGTGGAACAAATGAGCAAAATGTGGAACACTTAATCAAATCTTTACCTAAGAAGCTCAGAACACTGTTAAAATGTTTGCATTTATGTTCAGAAAGTCTGTTATTAATTGAATAATATATTTTTTGCATCATTTACTATAGAGTTTTGCTTTAAAATATTAACACTGAATGTGGGACAAGTCCTCACAATGTGGAATAGGGAGCTTTTGTGAAGTAAAATGAGGAACGTTCCTCATAATGTGGTACAGTTGAGAGGTATGCCCCTCAGTACCTGTACTGAAGGAGCCTGGAGTGTCCTGTAAAACAAAGGCTTTCAACATGTTATTGAACAAGAAACATCAGTATAAATCTGAGTCTCCTCCCTTCTGGTATATTGAGTATCCCTATGATACAGGCGTTCTCTCAGCTCATTTACAGATTTCAGGAGTAAAAATCCTCATTGAACCAGGGAGTACCCAAATATGGACACTGACAGGAGCCCTTTGTAGTCACTAGGAGGACCCCCCCCATAAGACCCAGCACAGGTCCCCAAAAGGCTATTGCCTGTGACAATCAAAACTGACAGAACACCAGTTGCAGGCAGTCTGGGTTGAAAGGAATCAGGACATCGAATAATTGTATACTCGTACTGTGAGTGAGACAGACCACATCAGAAATGCTCTGGAAGAACATAAAAGATAGGACCATCTGTTTTGGCAGGAGATTGTCACGGGGGCCCACTCAGCCCACTGCCCCCCCACCCGCCTTCGAAAGGCGAGGGTAGCAACAGTGTCGGCAACCGAAAGGGTTCCCCACAGGGATCACTGTCAAAATCGTGCATGCAATATTTATTTATTTATTTAACTTTTGTTGACCGGGTAAGTGCACTAGACAAATCCTGCCTATTTTCAGGCACGACCCGGGGGAGGAGGATACAGATGAATGCCAACTGACCTTGAACCAGATTAAGCTGTTGGTGGTATTTTTAGTGAATGAGGGAAATTTGGTCAGGACACCGGGGAAATTCCCCTACTCTTTTCAATAAGTGCCATGGGATCTTTAACATCCACCTGAACTACCACCAATCCAGGCAGATGGGACCTCAGTTTAACGTCTCATCTGAAAGATGGCACCTCAGAAGTGCAGCACCCCTCTCATGCTGCACTACAGTGTCAGTACTGGGATATTAACCCAAGTGCCAGATGTGGGAACTGAACCCACAGCCCTCTGATCTCCCGGCCTCAGAGGCGAGTGTGCTACCTACTGAGCCACTGACACTGCTCACGTGTGCAACTATAGCACGTACTAAATAGCGTCTAACAATAATACTGTGGTGCAATAACCGCGTCTCTGCTATAGCACCACAACTATCAGCAAACTGTCAGCAAACTAGTTGTCCTACCTTTCACGCTTCTGATTCATGTCGACTCCTGTCTTGTATTAGGGGAAGTGCATTACTACCGCAATAGCTGGTGCACATGTGTTACACACTGCTACTCCCCCTGCACACATAAACTTCCTGTTCAGAGCTAGCGTAGCAACAAACTAGTAACAACTCATCTCAGGTACAGCAAAAATATCTTTATTAATCAACTTAAAATAAAACATTCATTAGTAGCATTAGTAGCATTGCATTTGAACTTCTAATGGGACATCATTGTTTAAGCCTGAAGCTGAAAGTTGTATGCAATTCCTCTAAGGTATTCATTTCTTACACGATCTGTATATTCAGCCACAATACCAGCTATTCGTTTTGCAGTGTCCTTGTACTTTTTCTTTGTATTTGGCACCGTACTCCCTGCAACAAGTTGCTCAATGACAGTGCGGTTGTAATGTTGCTCTGATTTTAGGAACTCAATGAATCACCAGATTGAAGGATGGTAAGCATCAATGAAATGATTAAATTTACGGTGCCATGCTTCAACAGAATTAATAGTGCGAGGGAGGTCATAATGTATTTTTATACTAAGGGTCACTTGTTTTATGTCATCCTTAATTAGGCAATTAGGCATTTTGGAACCCCTGACCCAATCGGAGACCTGGGTTTGAATCCCAAAGACTGAACGCGTGTTTATCAGGTTTAGCAAGAGGACTAGTAGTGCTTTTAGTGTTTTTAAAGTTAAAAAATGTGGAATCTGGAGAGGACAAGTTATGCTTTTAAAAATGCAACACTATTTTGAGTCGCGCTATACTGTCACAAGTGCTAATGTCATTGCGCTATTTTGACTGCGCGCAATTAACTTGCGCGATTTTGCACACGCTATTTTGACCGGATCCCTCCCCACAGTACTCATCACATCAGTAAATAACCAGTCCATTGCCCCTCTCAAATCACTTCTGCAGGATGACTGCTGTAGTAGGCCCAGGAGTCGTGGGCAAGAGTGGCGTGGAAGCCATGCCAAGGCGAGGCTGGGGGGCTAGAAAGCATCGGAAAAGGGCAAGTCAGCTGCCTAAAGGCAGGGAATTTTCAGGATCAGCATTTCTCAGGTCACAGGAGCTGGTGAAGAGCCACTGGTAGCGGCAGAGCTTGGTCCCTCGCATTCCTCCTGCAGGTGCGGTGCATTCTTGTTCACAAAGGAGGGGTCGCCATACTTCCACAGCATCGAAGAGACATCTGCTCAGAGGTTTGTTTGGGGGTTCTTTTGTGATGATCCCAGCTTGGATGTTTCTTTCTGGGCCACAGTCCCAGCAGAGGCCAGCAGGTCTCGCTCCAGCCTTTTGTAGACCAGCAGAGGGGGATGGGTGCTGATTCCAAGGTTCTCCAAGAAAGATGAGGCAGCCAAGAGATCCTGAAACACCTTATTGCCCTGCTCCATAAACACCTTAAGCCTTGCAGGGTATTGAATCTGCACTTTAACATTTTTTCATGCAGTTGCTTGACTATCGACCATAAGGTTCTTCTCGCTTCCTGAACCGCTGCAGTGTGATCATTGTCTATGGAAATTCGGTTGCCCCAAAATTCTAGGCCCCTGCTGCCAAGCCTTATGGATCAGATCTTCCTCGGCTCTGTACGAGGTTAGTCTGGCTTTTAAAGATCTGGGCCTCGCATCCGGATTACGGGGCCTTGGGCCGAGGGACCTATGGGCATGATCTATCCTTAAATCAAAATCTTCCAGGAGTGAGAGCGAGCTCTAAAGCAGGTCCTGGAGAAAAGAAAGAACATCTCCTTGTTTGTCCTCAGACCCTCAGGGACCCCATAGACTCTGATGTTTTGCATCCTATTTATCCCCTGTAAGTCATCGAGGCGGTGCGTGAGCACTCTGTCTCGGGCGAGCAAGTATAGTAACAAGCGATCATGCCTGTCTGCTCTGACACCTGGGTAAGGCATAGTTCCAGTTGTTCTGCCTTATGATCAATTTTGCTCATGTCAGTGCGAAGTTCAGAGAGTGTCTGGTCTATCTTCATTACTGTGTGAGCTGTCCGCATGATGGCTGCAATTAGGTCAGCTTGCGCCTCCTTGTCATGTGACATTATCAGCTGCAGTCCCTCTGGAGTGTCCCGATCCTCTGCAGAATGTGCATTTTCTGCTTGGAGAAGCTCTTTTAATTTTTGTGCTGGAGTGGTCGGAGGTTTACCAGACCAATATCTTTTCATTTTTGCTGGTGATGACATCTTCTAGCAGGCGATGTAAGGTGATTTTGTTCGGAGGGGAGCGGAAGCTCTCGGGCTAAGCAGCCATTAGCTTGCTGATGTCACAGGAAATCCGGGTTTACTGAGCATTAATCCATGCCTGGAGGAGTGGTGGGATTCAGGAGGTGAAGCTGAGTGACTCCAACCACCCAGGTGTGGATTAATGCTCAGTAAACCCAGACCTTGAGGTGTGTTAATCATCTTTGCCGCATTGTGGGTGTGAAAAATTTTTAACAAATGTATTTTTATTTTTAAGATGTTGTTTTATGTACTGAGTTTTAAAATTTGTACAGCATTTTTGTATAGGTGCCCTGTGCTTTGGAAAGGCACCTTATATAAATAAAGTTTGCTTTGCTTTGTGTAACCCCACCCCGGACCCCATTGTTTAACTAGAAGGGCTTCTCCTCTCAGCACACCAAACACTCAGGCTCAAGGGGCAGGACAAAGAGAGAGGGGTGGGGGTTTACATTGTAAAAACACACAGACAAGCATTCTTTGCAACTACAATGGCCACCATTTACAAGGTGGACTAGACTGTTTTACTAGACAGCCAACCAAGTGTGGCAACTGCATGGCACACACCTGGTAGGGACCAATTGCATGGCCAACAACCCAGGTCCCTACGAGAAGATGTTTGCTTAGGACTATGGTAAGTTTGCAGTTCTATACAGGGTACCCAAGTAACTCCAGACACAAGGAAGCAATAACATTACTGTCCAAATCTGGCTGGGATTCTAATGTGTGGCTTTTATTCATGTAACAAAGTAGGAATAATCGAAAAGCGAAGATGGACTACGCACCATCCCTAGGGCTACGCACACTGGCACTGCAGATTACTGAGGTACAGACATTCCTGAATTCCCATTTATTACAGGATGAAGAAAGCACATACTGGTGAACACACTGGTTCCTACTGGAAATTGGCACATCCAGCCAGGTACTGGTACATTTCTCATCAACTAGGCACATCCAGTCAGTACTAGGACACTTTCCCATATTTCATAAGGATATAGGTGGTACACACGACCACCACAGAGCACATACAGGCTAAGAACTCGCAGAACCCACTATGATGGGCTAAACAGAAAGAAAACCAACCCACATACAGGGGTAAACACTGTTCTCAGGCATTGGCCAATTGCACTGAAGAAAAAGTAATAGGTGCCCTTCAGAACCTGTAGCATTAAACTGGATACTCCAGATGGGACGGGGGTCTCCCACCTTTTGTTTGCAAGCATATACTCTGCCATTCATCTGGTTAATAACACCACACAACTGTAGAAAACTGTAGATGTTGTCTTTAATGTTTATCACACTTAACATACCACACACCTCACTGGTGTCAGAATTAAAAGTTCTGTACATGGACAGTCATATTCTGGACTCCAGCTTAGGTAGACACATTTAAACAGAGAAAGTCTCAAGTGACAGGTTCCCTTTATAAGAGAAAACACCCTTCGCAGGAATTGCAGGTACTCCTGGGTTTACACAGGAAAACAATGTACTCACAAGCAATTGTCTCAAGGCAGCTTCAAAAGTCCAGATGGACCAGGGGATTGCCCTTGCATCCCGGAGTTCACACTATCCCTCCTGGGATGGGGCACAGGGAAACCCTCTGGGAAAGGTCTCCACCACTTCTGAAAAGCTGGAACAGTTGTCACACACTAGGGTGAGAACTAAAACTTAAAAACAAACAGGTAGCTCTCTGACAGAGCTGTCTGAGGAGCTGCACTACAAGCTACAGCTTCCTCCACTTGACTCCAGATCACTCTGCCATGAACATTCTAAAGCTAGCTCTAGCAGCTGCTAGCATTGTGGCTTATGCTGCTGTGACAGTTCTAAATGACATCATCCCTCCAGAACTCAGCAGAGACTGAGATCAGAGAGAGCCAGAGTGAAACCCATGTAACTGGCATTTCACTAGCTGCCTTCCTGGTCTACTACTAATTCTAACAGACCAGAACTGTGGCCCCTATGGCCAGTCAGGACCACAGCCTTTCTATCCACCTAGCCCTCTAGGGAAACATCTATCTATCCAAAAGCCACATGGGAACCTCCCCCCAACCCAGGGCATCTGCAAACCAAAAACACAGAGCAATAACACTATACAAAGCATTACACTCCCACACTTCCCCACACATACACACCTGTGGAGAAAAAGATTAACACATGTTATCAACTACACAATATTCTAGAAAACACTTTAAAGCACAAGAGAACTCTGATGCGTCCCCGAAATCCTCTTCTGGTCTTCTCTTCTCTTCTTCCTTCAGCAGGAGCTCCTGAAAGAGAAAAGACAAAAACATATCCCAAATCTGCATAACACACAGTATTATGATCCCTCCATCAAAACACTGGAGAATCCCAAAAATATTTTTTAGAAAAGTAGAAAACAGTAGAAAATACTAACATTATGTACAATACAACATTTTAAGGGGAGGGTGGAATACCCTAACTGTCCCAACTAGTGACAAAACAGTTGTGTCCGAATGCAAGGTCCATTAAAGAGTCTCCCCTGGGCCAGAGCACACTGAAGCACAGTTCTTGAAGTACTATAGTCCACAAGGGGAGAGTCTTTGTGGACAGTTCAACAGTTTGTAGTCTGCCAGGTGTAGGATGTGTATTGCAATGTCAATAAAGTAAGAAAAGTCTGAACTTACTAGTCACTTGAAGAATGTACAAACTGGATCATCTACTTCTCTAGCCGAAGGCTCGCCCTCCCTGGCAGCACTGTTCGGATTATGCTCAGCGGGCATCTTCCGGAAAACAGTTGATGAACACAAGGAAACAGCTGGGCTGATGTCATCTCAGAAATTGAACCATGGAACAGGAACCAACAGCTGGGTTAATGTAATCTGGCATCCCAGGTGATGAATCAGGAAAACAGCTGAATTGATGTCATCTGAAAGTCCAGGCGAGGAAACAGGAAAAGCACACTGCAGGTCTGACGAATCTTGGATGCACCTTGGATCCTGGAACACCAGTCTGGTGGAACAACATGGGTACAGCACTGCTGGATGGCAGACACTTCTCTACCACTACTCTGCTTCCCTCTGGGTAGGCATGCGCATATCCGCAGGGAGTGGCACCATTAAGGGTAGTACCACTCTGGGTCAGGAGCAAGAACTATGACCCCATCTGGGCACTCATAATTGATGTTGTAGAAAGTTTCATTTCCTGCTTTGTCCACATATCATACAATGTCCATGAACAATGTCCTGCCCAATTTCCAAAACTTTAGTCTATCATTTATGACTCTGTTTCTGACATAAGGGGTCATACCTGGATGCAGATTCTTACTTGCTTCCTCTAGTAACCAGGCTTTCCTGTTCTGCTGTGTCTCCTCCCAGACTCTCTGAGGAAAGGTAGGAAAGGACATTCCAGATATGGCATTAGCCATCCTATGAACCAGTCTCTCCTCCTTACTACTCTTCTCCAATACACAGCCACTGGCACAGCTTGGGAGTGGCCAGTCCTGGTTCAACCAGTGCCGAATACTTAAAGCATGGAAAAACTTGTCCCTGACCATCTCTGCAGACAGGGCAGCGGAGTCACCAGCTTCTTCTGGCTCCTCCAAGGCAAGAGCTTGAGGCCGCTGTAAGGGACCCTCAACAAAAAGATACATATCTTCCTCCTCCTCTTCCTCAAGTAAAACTTGGGCCCCAGAGTGTGCAGTCATCCTCACTCCTGAGACAGTCCTCTCTTCACTGGGTGTGGAGGTAGACACCTCCCATTCTAAAGTTTCTTAAATTTTGTCCTCCCCAACAAGGCTAGGACTAGGACCCTCTCTCAATGGGTCCATGGATCCTTCCTCCGCACTGTCCATTTGCGACACAGGTGTGGAAACATCATGAGGAATCTGCCCTTGCAGTAAATTTACACTCTCTTCCTTTGGGCCACAGTCTGCTGGCCCCCCACCCCCAACAGGTTCAACCTGGTGCTGTGTGCTGCCACATGCAGGATTTTGTACTTTTGTCCAGGTGGGAGCCAAACAAATTTTATGTGCTTTGGACAGACCATACTTCACTAAGCAACCCAAACAGTGAGGAATTAAGAACGCATCCCTTCCAGCCCTGAGGCACATTATACATACTCTCACAGGATAGTTGGGAATTGTAACATGAGAAGGCACCATAGAAACATTGCTCTATTTCTTTTAGCTTGGCAACTTCCTCAGCTAACACAGCTCAGGCATGATCCAAGTAGCGGGATGGTCCCGAAGCCATGTGTATAAATAAACACATTAAAGTTCATTGTTACTACACAGTTCATGAAACTTGGAACAGTCTCTCAAAATGGCTCCCTGCTGCTGTGTTTACATTACTGCCCCACCCTGTAATGGTGGTGACAGCACTTCTGTTGCATCCACTCTGTCTCTGACTCAAGCTACTACGTATCCAACCTTTCTGCTACTGATTTCTGCACAAAACTGTAACGATTGCACTGCATTTTCTTTTCTCAGCACATTCATATGATTTTTGACTTTACGATTAGCACGCAATCAATTTTTTACACTTTGCTTAAAGTCGCTAAGAAAACAGTATTTCTGCACAGGATTGCCTGGTAGTTGCTGTCGCTTAACAACTTACAGTCTCTCACTTGCTTAGAAAATCATCCTGACGCTGAATCCATAATATATGCTCACAGTCTATTGCTCAGAACTCATTTGTTTTGATTACACTTTACAGTCCTTGTTTGCAAAAACAATCTCACTGTTTACACACAGATCCAGCTGGCTTTTGAAATCACTGACAGTTTGAGCTCAGTTTTGCTGAATGGTACTCACTGTATCAGAAGCTGGCTTGCTCCATTGGAAATATTTCGGCCTAAAGCTGATCCTGGAAGGCTTCTGGGTTGGAACGGGCTGGTGATCCCACTGATTGTCATTACGAACACCACACTTACTTCCAAGTCAGTCGGATAATGGGTTGAGCCCGATTTTGAACAGAAATAGTCTGTATTTATAGATTTAGAATGTTCACAGTCCCCTCAAAGGTTTCTCCTTGCTAACCAGTGCACACACCACTTGCTCTCTCCTTCTCAAACACTGGGCTGCACTCTGAAGCTGTCTAGGGGCTGGGACTGATTGTAGTCCCACCAATCACTCGATGCCATGCAAATGGGACTCTCTCACTCTCCTCACGCTGTTCCTCCATGGTGACCATTGAGCAGGCAAAATTTAAACTGTAAACTGAACTTTTTTTCTTGACTAAAGTTTCTTGGTGGGAGTGCTGTTTTTTACCATTTCTTTGCTTAGAACTTGGCTTTTTCTTTAGTGACTCCCCCAATTCACATAGCAATCACTTGAAACTTTTAGGGCACACATTTCTTTTGATTTCCCTAAGTCCACAATAATTTCTGTCACTAAAACTTGATAATTAAGGCTTGTAAATGCTCTTTTGATGCAGGACATGGGCATACACATTTTGGCTTTACAGTCCCTTGGTAAAAGGTGGCACAATCACACAGTGTCACAACTACACTCAGCAGGTCAGGCCCTCTGCTCCCACAGTGCCAGCCTCTGAGCATAGTATTGTGAACAGGTAACAGACAAGGTAACTCTCCTGTCTGCTTGTGGGTCTGAATCACCATTAGTCTCAAGTTCTGGGGGGATTCAAACTGTGAACCTTATGCTAGCATACCCAAATGTACAGGCTCAGAGAATCTGCTCTTCGGGGGGATGCCAGATATCTTTTGCCTAAGGGCACCTAACCAGGTATCCAAAATGAACCCTTAAAACTCTATAAAAGACCTTAGGTAAATTCTTACCTTTTCCCAGTTTAGTAACACCATCAAGCTCTGAATAGTTTTTGTCAGTCTTAACCCTCTATACGTCACATGCAAAAAGAACTTTGAAGACACAAACAGGTAGTCTTTCAAAATAATATTTTTACTAAAATGGATAAAAATATGTAAAATGTAAACACCTAACACTATATCAAAAAGAATACAATCACTTACAAGAACAAGGTTAAAGTATAACACATAAACTCCTACCACAATACAATTAGACTTTTTCTATCTAATTTATTACCTCTTTAGTGATTATAGTTAGATCTTGTTTCTTAAGAGCCCAAAAAGGTATGTCACAAAGATCAGGCACAAGTCCTAGGTTAAACTGTGTCTCTCTCACACACCCCTTCCATAATGTCATCTAGCTCCTCCTTTTAGAATATAAAAAATATACAAACAATGATCTTCCTGTCAGGAGATATTTTAAATACTGTGACTTCAGCAAAAATGAATTTCCCAAATTATGACAGTCTTTAATCAAGCCTTTCCTTTGATCTTGTGTGGTTTCATGTTCCCAAGGTAGCAAAGGTTTTTTTTACAACTTTAGCACCATGGTGGTATAAAAATGTTTTCCTCAAAGACATCATAAAAGTTTATGAGCCCTATATCCTGGTAGCGGGGTCAGTTCTAATAAAGACAGAAAAACAGGAGACCCTTAATTAAGTCTCTCTAGTCTTTTAATTACCTCCTGGTTTCAGGTCACTGGACTGTAACTGAAACCTGGGGGGGGCACTCAGGAGCACAGCATGTATCATGCGAGACAATCACATACCACATTCTATATTACAAATACCATAGAACAATCATGATCAGCTGGCCAAGCATCACACACAGCATCACATGAACAGCAGGCACACAGTGGCACATACGGATGGGACTATCCTAGGTATATCCTTTTGCTCAAAGCTTCCAGTTTTGGACTACCAACTGCCAGACAGACAAAATGCTAGCCATAGCCTAAGCAAATTATCCAGTGTTTTCTCACAAATTCAAAACACATCAATGGATGAGACCCCATTTTTGTAATCTCCCCAACGGACCCCCTTGTTTAACGAGAAGGGCTTCTCCTCTCAGCACACCATACACTCAGGCTCAAGGGGCAGGACAAAGAGAGAGGGGTGGGGGTTTACATTGTAAAAACACACAGACAAGCATTCTTTGCAACTACAATGGCCACCATATACAAGGTGGACTAGACTGTTTTACTAGACAGCCAACCAAGTGTGGCAACTGTATGGCACACACCTGGTAGGGACCAATTGCATGGCCAACAACCCAGGTCCCTATGAGAAAATGTTTGCTTAGGACTGTGGTAAGTTTGCAGTTCTGGACAGGGGCACCCAAGTAACTCCAGATACAAGGAAGCAATAACACTACTGCCCAAAACAGGCTGGGATTCTAGAGTGTGGCTTTTATTCACGTAACAAAGTAGGAATAATCACAAAGCAAAGATAGACCCCCATAGGGTTACACACACTGGTAATGCAGATTACTGAGGTACAGACATTCCTGAATTCCCATTTATAACATGATGAAGAAAACACATACTGGTGAACACACTAATTCCTACTGGAAATTGGCATATCCGGCCAGGTACTGGCACATTTCCCATCAACTAGGTACATTTGGACAGTACTAGGGCACTTTACCATATTTCATAAGGATAGAGGTGGTATATGACCTCCACAGAGCACATACAGGCTAAGAACTCACAGAACCCACTATGCTGGGGTAAACTGGAAGAAAAACAACCCACATACTGGGGTAAACACTTTTCTCAGGCTTTGGCCAATTGCACTGAAGAAAAAGTAATAAGTGCCCTTCAGAACACGTAGAGGTAAACTGGTTACTCCAGATGAGAGGGTCTCCCAACTTTTGTTTCCAAGCATATACTCAGACATTCATCTGGTTAATAACACCACACAACTGTAGAAAACTGTAGATGTTGTCTCAAATGTATATCACACTTAACATACTATACACACCTCACCGGTGCCAGAATTAATAGTTCTGTATTTGGACAGTCACATTCTGGACTCCAGCATAGGTAGACACTTTTAAACAGAGAAAGTCTCAAGTGACAGGTCCCTTTATAAAAGAAAACATCCTTCACATGAATTGCAGGTACTCCTGGGTTTACACAGGAAAACAAGGTACTCACAGAGCAGTTGTCACAAGGCAGCTTCAAAAGTAAAGATGGACCAGAGGATTGCTCCTGCATCCCAGAGATCACCCCATCCCTCCTGGGATGGGACACAGGGAAACCCTCTGGCACAGGTCTCCGCTACTTCTGAAAAGCTGGAACAGTTGTCACACACTAGGTTGAGAACTAGAACTGAAAAACAGCTCTCTGACAGAGCTGTCTGAGGAGCTGCACTACAAGCTGCAGCCTCCTCCACTTGACTCCAGATCACTCTGCCATGAACATTCTAAAGCTAGCTCTAGCAGCTGCTAGCATTGTGGCTTATGCTGCTGCAACAGTTCTAAATAACATCATCCCTCCACAGCTCAGCAGAGACTGAGAACAGAGAGACAGAGTGAAACCCCTTTAACTGGCATTTCATTAGATGCATTTTCTGCCTAACACTGATTCTAACTGGGATTCTAGTAACCCCTAGGAGCAAGGGGGTTACATTTGCTTATGTAACCCCTTGCAAAATGGGGGTTCCTAAAAATGCCAGCCTGAGCTTACCTTAGACCTGTCCTTCTGCTCTCCTCCTGCTGTCTCCTGGGCTTCACCCTATTTGGCCTCCAATTTGTTTCTGGTGCCCCAGGTCTGCTTTGCCCTTCTGTGTGCACCAGCTGCAGCCCAAATGAAAATCCAGCCCCTCTAGGTTTAAGAGAAAGTTCTGCCTCCAGGGCATCGGGACTCATGATGGCACAAAAATTTTCTTCAATCGAACCACTTGGTTTGCGGTCCCCTTGAGGACTGTGCCGTGGGTCCCAGGATCCCATCCACCTAATTGGAACCCGGTGACTATGGACAGCCTGCTGAGAAATTAAAGAGTATGATTGGGGCTCAGAGAAACATGCCTGAGAAGGGCCCTGGTCATCTGTGCAATTCATAACTTGTGTCTTGCTGCCTCCACAGTAACCCTAAAAGTCTTCAGCTGAAAAGTAACAAAATGAAATGTTTTTTAAATTGAAACTTATTGCTGCATATTGTGGATGTGTTGTACTGCAGGGGAGAGTGTTCTAAATTGAAATGAATGCTTTTTTCCCCTGGTATTACCAGTATTTGGGACTCTCTTGTGTCAGCCTGTCAGCTGCTGCAGAGGGAGCTTTACTAAGTGCAGTAGTGACAGGAAAACTAAAGGAGCCACATTTGTCATCTGTGCAGTCACTGCAAGTACAACCTCTGAGCTGCAAGACTGTGGGGCATTGGGGCAAATAGTCTTTGCTCTCTAGCTGCACCAGGACATTTGCCAGGACTGTATCTGATCTGCTATAAGGGACAGTGGGTTAAGCAGCCATTGCAAGCAGTCATAGCCAATTGGGGGCCAGCAATAGAAAGCCAGGACTTGTGGGACATTCACTGGACCTTATGGGTAACCACCCAAGTGCTCATAGGGACTTACTGGGACATCATTTTAGGCACCAATTTTCCAATCCAATTGTGCCTCAAGTGTTCTGATTTACAGGTATCCCAGCCGTTAGAGACCTGTCAGCCCATCTCCGCTGCCAATCAGGAGTTGAACTAGGAGACCTATAAGAGACAGTGTTTGCCAGTTTTTTGTTCAGATCAGATCAGCCACAGTGAGAAGAGGAGAGCAGGCTCCAACCTGCTGGGTCCCCCACAGGGTGGGGGTTCAGGCCTCAGCCATACCGCCAGGCGTGGGTCACTTAACCAAGCCCCTCCAGTCACCAGGGGTGTTTGTTATTTTCTGTATCCAGTTTAAAAGTTAAAGTTAATTTTAGTTCTGCAACTGCTAGTCTGGAGGTTGCCAAGAATGTCCTCCAGGGGCTAACCCTCCCTCCCACATTGGGGAAAGATGTGGAAAAGGAGGCCATCTACCATGCCTCAGTTGTGAGAGAGTGGAAGAGAATTCAGGAAGCCTTCATCTGTGGATGAGACCCATGGAGGACCTGAGTGAGTACCCTCATACCCCCAGTGTGAGAGAGAAGCTTCTACAAGTAATTCAGGGGGCCTCAAGCCATGCTCCAGATATTTCCCTGTGTGATGAAGTTTCTGAATTATCAGTCTAGGCTACTAACCCCACCAGAGACTGTCTAGTTCAAAGTTAATATGGATGCATATTGTCTGAGGCCCAAATGGCTAAATCACAGGTGCAGCAAGATGCCTTAATAGCGAATCATATAAACGTGTGGTAATTTGTCGTTACCCCATGGGTTCGATTCCTGCCTCCATGGAGCTGACTGCCAAGCCGTGTTTGCCACTTCATGGGACAGGAGGCCCTAGAGCATATTACGTCTAAGTTATACTAGAGAGAATTTACCGTTGTCTTACCTGGATGTCATCTGAGAGCGCTTGCCGTAAGTGTAAAAATGTCTATATGAGCTGGATGAAACTTTGCCAAGGAGCGCTGTTGTTGGTATTTAAAAGTACTGGATGTGACTTCAAGTAACTGAATATAGGATGCTGGTTAAAAGTGTTGCTGTCTGCTTATGCTGGATGGATGCCTATTTTGGTATGTAAATGTACTGGATGTGACTTTGTTTCAAAAAAATTCAGATGCTTGGCAAAAGTATCCGTTTCTATCTATATTGGATGGGACATTCAAATATTGTGCCAAATATTCATCTGTTTATTTGTTTATTTGATTCGAGGATTACAAATACCTTTGAGCCGCAGCACTTTTACAAAGTTTCCATGTCAGTAAGTACAGGCACATAGGTCATACAGGTTACATACATTATAAAACAATCAGTAACATAATCGCCATAACATGTTATTACAAGGACTTTACAGGAAACACAATGGGAAGATGTAGGTAACACAATGGGAAGATGTAGGTAACAAAGAAAAAGTTAGTGTGAGGAGGAGGAGCTAGAAAAAGGGGGGTGGGACAAAGAAAGGCAGCCACGGGGCCTTTGTCATGACAGAGCAGGGGTAAGAGCAAATGTTGGGCATGGTAGGAACGAAGTGCTACATAGGTTGTCTACAGCAGACAGTAGAGGCTATGGGCAGAGGTGTGGAGAGTACTGAATTAAGCAGGGCATTCACTGGTGCTTGAGCCTGCTAATGAGAGGCGGAGATTAGTCTTGAAAGTGCCCAGTGTTGGAGAGTTAGAGATGTCAGTTGTGAGACTGTTTAGCCAGCAAGGGACCCTATAAGCAAAGGATCTTTGGCCTTGGGTTGTGCGACAGTAAGGGATTTGCAGGATTAGGGGTTTTGAACTCCTGGTGTTACAATTGATCACTCTGGGTTTGAGGAGGGAGCAGACCCCTGGGGGAGCAATGCCTATCATCATTTTCTTTGTTCGATGCAGGTTTGATACTTTATTTGGTTGTTGAGTTGCAGCCATCCAGCTTGGGAGCAGAGGTCGCAGGTATGGGTTAAACAGTGGGCTCCAGTGGCAAGTTGACAGGCGTTATTCAGGGAGGTAGAAACACGTTGAGCAAGGTGGCAGTGGCAGAGCCATAGATAATGACTCCATAGTCTATAATACTAACAATAGAGCTCTGGATGGCAACAGACAGGGCTTCGGTGGTTAGATGCTTCCTGTGGCAGAAGAGTAGGCCCAGTCTGGTGTTATCCACTTTTGCCACATTATTAATGTGGTCAGCATAGGAGAGTTTGGAGTCAATGGTGAGGCCAAGGTATTTAAAGGTGTGGACTTGTTCTAGGGTGACTCCTTCCTTGGTTTTTATGGTGAAGTGATACTGGTTATTCTTGCTTCGTGAGCTGCTGAGAAGCATTGTCTTTTTGATTTTTTCTGGTTCAGGATCAGCTTATGTTTTAAGAACCAGTTTTCGACTGCAGTGAAACCCCACTGGAGGTTCTCTTGTAGTTGATTAGAATCATGGTGAGAGGTTAGGGTAACAGCATCATCCACATAGAGCAAGATTTGTTCTGGACAGGAGTCTGGCAGTGTGTTCGAAAAATGCTGAAGAGGAGGGGGCCCAATATAGAACCCTGAGGGACACTAGAGCGGACAGGTCTGGCATCTGAGAGAGTGTCCGCAATTTTCACTCTTTGGGACCGGTTATTAAGGTAGCTTTTGAACCAGTTCACAGAGTTGGATGAGAGTCCCGCAGTTTGAACCTGGATAAGCAGGAGACAGTGACTGATGGTATCAAAGGCCTTTGTTAAATCAATGAAAGCAGACCAGTTTGTTGTCCATTATTCAGTGAGTGGTGGATGGTGCCAGAAAATTCAAGTAGTGCCGTGGTAGTACTATGAAACTTTCTAAAGCCATGTTGCTGCCTGCACAGGATGTTATGCATGTCCAGAAAGTCAGTAAGCTGGTCTGCAACTATACGTTGTAGGGCCTTAGAGAGTGGAGAAAGGATGGAAATTGAATGGAAGTTCTCATGTGCTTTTTTGACACCACTTTTATGTATGGGGGTGACCATGGTAGATTTCCATGTACTGGCTAAGTCTAAAGGAGAGGTTGAAAATCCTGGTCAGAGGTAGAAGTACTTCATCAAGGGTGAGTGACAGAAGTCTAAGATCAAGTGAGTCGTTGCTAGATCTGGACTTACTACTGGCTTTGATAACATAGCTGTGCACCTGGTACATCTTAACTGATTTAAAGTAAAAAGGAGGGTGGCTAGTGAGGGCAGGGAAAGTTGGGGAATTAGGAGTGTCATCATCAATGAAGAAATCTGGTGGGAGTACAGAACTAAGGTCTGCGAAAGCAGCATTAAATGTGTCAGCAATGATTTTCGGGTCTTGAGTGGTTATACCATTAATGCAGAGAATGGATGGGGTGGATTCGGACTGCTGCCCAGTGACTTTTTTATGTTATTCCAGAAGTCTCTTCCATTGCCCAAGGAGCTTACAAGAGCGTTATTGAAGAAGGCCAATTTTCTTTGCCGGATAGATTTGGTACAGTTATTCCATGCACGTTTGTAGTTATCAATGCTGATTTGTCATCTAGTGTTTCTGGCGAGCTCCAAAAGGTGGTCCCTTGCCTTTAGTCACCTTAGGAGGTCACCTGTGAGCCAGGGGTTACAGAGAGCCTTTACATTTTGCTTTTTTAGTGGGACAAATATGTTGCAGGCTTCATTGAAGATACTGATGAAATGGTCGAGGGCAGTGTTCACATTAGTGGCTATGAGGACTGGTGACCATTCCTGTAGGAGAAGGTGGGTTTTTAGGGGTGTTAACTGTCCATGGGTAGAACTCTGCAGGTGATTTTTTTTGTGGGGGGGTTTGGAGAATTTGTTGGACCAAGAGCAGCTAACAGGAGAGTGGTCACTGAGGGAATCAGGGAGGACTATGTTGTTTGTAATCCGGGTGGGATGGCTGGTTAGGATCCAATCCAGAAGGGTGCAGGTTCCAGTTTTATAGTTTTTCCTGGTAGAGGAGTTGACCATTTGGGTGAGGTTAGCTGCTGCTATAGCATCCCTGTGGGCCCCAGCCTCAGCAACAGGCCAGTTTATATTAAAGTCCCTGAGAAGGATAGATTTGGTGCCTGGTGGGAGAGACTTAACATAGTCAAGAACTGCACTGAGCCCACTATCTTGCTCTTTAGGTGGAATGTGGATCGTAACAACAGTGAGGGCTTTGTTCTGAGTGCCAAGAAGGATTTTAATGGGAAGTATCTGTGCTGTAGTGGTCTGGGGAGCAGAACTGATGTGGTGTCCCAGGAAGTTATCCTTTAGGTAGAGGACACAACCACTCCCTCTTTTTGTTGTATGGTCAAGGCGAAAAACATTGTATCGAGGGAAGGTGACAGCATGGTCAGGGATTGGTGAGGCCACACCTTGAGTATTGCGTGCAGTTTTGGAGGCCACACTTAAAGATGGACATTAAATTCCTGGAGAGGGTCCAGAGGAGGGCAACCAAAATGATTTGGGGCTTGGGGGACAGGACCTATGAGGAGAGGCTCGAAGAGCTAAATATGTACACATTGGAAGAGAGAAGGGGACATGATAGAGGTCTTCAAGTACATGAAGAGGGTAATTAGGGGAGGAACAGTCAGGGTGCTTCGAAGGAAGGAGGAGGGGGCCACTAGAGGGCATAGGTGGAAGCTGGAGGGGGGAAGATTCAGGGAAGAATGGAGGAGGTGCTACTTCACTGAGAGGGTTGTGGAGCCATGGAATGCACTGCCTAGGGGGCTGGTGGAGGCAGAGACTGTGAAGGGGTTCAAGAGGGGCTGGGACAGGTACAGGGGAAGGGTTCTGGAAGCAAAATCCAATGCAGCAAGAATATCCAGAACTGGGAAGGGAGAAGCCAGAGAAGGCGAGGGGGGTAGTAAGGTCAGCACCCAGGGTGGGGGCTGACCAATCAAGCAGACTTGAAAGACCGTTAGGCCTATTCTGCTGGCATTTTAGTATGTTAGTATGATTGATGGGGAGAGCCAGGTTTCAACAATTGCTAAGATATCTGGATTGTGTTGGCAAGCAAAAGCCTGAAGGGCATCTATTTTATGGAGGAGGCTAAAAATGTTGAGCGAGATGAGTGAGAGGACTTCTGTGTTTTTGCTCTGATTAGTTACCTTGGTGGTAGATGGGCCAGGGTTTGGGTGAATGTTGCCAGACATCAGTAGGAGAAGAAGGATAAGCTTTAGAGTACTCATACATAATTCTCTAGCCAGGCATTTCCACCTTAGTGCCAGCAGAGAGCATGAGTTGGGAGAGCATGTCAGGAGGAGACAGTGGATGCTCAAGGTGAGAGCAGTGAGAGTAGGTGGGTGGGGTACCCAGTGCCCATAGGTGAGATAGTACAATTCAGTAGGCGTCTGCGGGCCCCAGGGTGGGTGACAGATTTGTATATGTAGGGTACCTAGGTGTCAATAAGTGGGAATGGGTAGGTAACTGATAGGGGCAGAGGGGAAGCAGGCTCTGGGGGGGGGAGTAGTGGAAAGAGGGGAAACAGAAGGAGGAGGAGGAGGAGGAGGGGTGCAGGGAACAGGCAGAGGGCATGATTTGTTGACAGAGAGGAGGTAGTGGAGAGAGACCGCAGGGAAAAAAGCAGGGTGGAGAGGGGGAAGCTAGACAGGGAAGGGGTGGAGGATAGTCCATGTGTTAAATCCAAGTAGCTTGTCCTAAAATGTTCAGAATTCTGTAAATGCAGGGCAGTCCCTGTTGTTCAGTAATGTGCAGGATAATCCCTGTTGTTCAGTAATGTACAGAATATTCCCTATCATTCAGTAACGTGCGGGGCAATCCCTGTCATTCAGTAATCTGCAGGATAATCCCTGTCATTCAGTAATCTGCAGGATAATCCCTGTCATTCAGTAATGTGCAGGATAATCCCTGTCATTCAGTAACGTGAGGGGCAATCCCTGTCATTAAGTAACATGTGGGGCAATCTCTGGCTGTTTGTGACCAGTAGGGTCAATTGCTGCTCATCTGCTACCTGCAGGGTAATCCCTGCCTTCAATGTATATAGCATCTACAGTCATTGCAGGAATCTGTCTCCAAGTTGCTCCACCCCCTCCAATCAACAGACAGCCAACTCAACAAGCTGCAACATCCACCAGGCCTGCAACATCTTGAACTTTGGTATCTGGGATTCCAGTATGGTATGAACATTGTTCTGGGACTGATACTAGTGTGGATATCATGATAATTATTATGTACCATCTGATTATTCAGCAGGTAGATAGTCAGGGCTCTGCGTATCATAGGCCAAAGTGAAATATGTGATTGCTTTTTGTCTAATAGTATGTCGCCTCCCAGCTGGAGGGTTCACCAGCAAAATCAATCAATCTGTGTACACATGTAACTAGAAATCAAATAACCTCTACTCCACATCCCCATTCCTAACTCTTTTACCCCCTAAATACATCTCTTGTTATTATTATTGAAATATTTGGTGTGAGCATTTTTTGGAGAGAGCCTTTAAATGCAAAATGTTAAACTGTAGGGAAATGTTTATTGGTGCATGTCTGGGAAAGGTAAATGGTTATTGTGGGTACTGTAGCAGCTTGGGGCTACACCTGTTACCAGCTCACCCACGTAAAGCACCCTGAGTGGAGGCACTATGCAAAAGGTTTAAAATATGGTTATCAGTTAGCAAACCCAAACCCCTTAGCCTATGTCCAGGGTAGTAGGCAGGGTGTAACACTGGGGACAGCGCCACCCAGGGGTTACACTTATAACATGTGCAATGTTATGTTAGAGGTTTACTTAAAGAGCAGTCTGTCAGCATAAATCAGGAGCTGGGAGATATTTTAGCACACTAAGAGATATAGTACTTGTGTGGAGGTGCTCCTGACCACCTGCTGTACGAGGGGACAGGAACTGGACAGGCACTTGGATTTCTGGTGCCTTGGGGAGGCTCTTTAAGTCACCTTGAGTGTTGGCTAGACTGCCTTTTTAAAGGCAGCCTATATACACTGTTGTTAGTCCCGCAGGGAGGTAACTTCAGAGTGAGCATTGCCATAGTAACAGGTGACATGTGTAAAATGCTATATTTAATGCTTGGCTCCAGCAAGCAGAGTCGAGCGTGGATTGGAGGCAATGCAGGCAGAGGCCAACGGCATCTGACAGAGAAGCAGGAGATGTTCTCTTGCAGAAACTTGGGAAGTGTGTGGGGATTAGTAGCCATTATAAGGGTTTAGAAAAGATTGAGGGATTTGTATTGAAATCAAAACAAGTGAGCGTTAGATTAACAAAGAGATAAATAGATTAGTAAAAGAACAAAGGATGGATACTAATGTGGTAAGACTGGAGGATGGTATACTAGGGTTGAGATGTTTGGAGTGTAGAAAGATTAGTACTGATGTAGCCAATGAATTATTGATATATGAGTGTGAACAAAGTAATAAGATTAAAATGTTACAAAATAAGTTGGAAGCAATGGAGCAGAAACTAATAGTGTATGAGCAGAAGTTGCTGACTGACATAAATACAGGTGTTATACAGATGGATCAGACTTATGAAGATCTAAATGACGGGGAGTCAAGAAAAGAAAGGACAGAAAAAGATCAAGATGGGGATTGGGTTCAGTAGAAAGAAAAGAAAAAAGCGGCAAGGAGAAGACCGATTAATTTTTCAATGGAGTGCTCAAATAGTTTTGAGCCCCTGATAACATTAGATGATGAGGGTGAGACTAGGGACATTAGACATAGTTTGGAAATAAATAATGAAACAATGAAAGAGCAAACAGAGAAGGAGATCAAGCTGAGGAAATAAATATACTGGAGAATAGTGATCAGGAACCACAAAACACATACCCAGATGGGAGAATGAAAGAGTGTAGAAGAAAGAAAAGGGATGATAAAGAAGTAAAAGCAAATTTTGGGACTAAAGCTAAAGAAGCTCAAAGAGGAAATACTATAGAGACGATACAGGTTGATGTTGAACAGAGTGAAAGAGAAGGACAAAGGGATTCAATCATGGAACAGGCTAATTTAAATAATGGTCATAAAGATCTTAATCAAGGGAGACAGACTATCAGAACTGAGGAAAATGGGGAACAAATGGAGTTGGAGAAGAGGGAAAAGAATATTTACATATTAGGAGATTCAATATTGAGATATACGGATAGATATATATCAAGGGATAATAAAGAGATTGTCACCACAAGTTATTTCTCGGGGTCAAAGATAAGAGATGTGAAAGGAATGTTAGGAGACATTATTAAAGAAAAAGATGGATCAGCAGTTTTGATCTTGCACTTGGGGGTTAATAACATCAGAAGCCAAGGATTAGGAGACATACAGAAAGAATTTGAAGAAATAAAGACGGAAGCAGAGAAATTGCAAGGTAAAATATATTTTTCAGAGGTCTTACCAGTGTCAAAAGAAACCAGAATAAATAATAATAAAATAAAAAAAAACTAAATAATTGGCTTACACAGTGGACATTACATAATAATTTGGGATGCATAAAACATTGAGAAAATTATATTGATCAACCATCATACTTTTGTAGAGATGGATTACACTTAAGTAAGAAAGGAAGTAGAAAGTTAGGGAGGACATCAAATTGGTGGTAGTAATTTTAACTAAGGAATAAGGGGAGAGGAGATAAAAATGATCTCAAGGTAAAGAAGAAAAGAGAGAAATTAAAACAGAAACAAACAAAAAAAAAGGGTGAATGTCCATATGGTTACTTAATGCCAGAAGCCTGAATATTGACAAGAAGTCTGAATTAGAAGTAAAGCTGGTCAGAGAGAACACAGAAGTGTATTATAATCAAAACTTGGTGGGACCCAGAAGTGCAATGGAATAGAGGTATTGAGGGGGTATAAAGTATATTCTAGAGCTAGAAACAATAGAAAGTGGGGGAGTAGCTATTTCTATTAAAGAAGAAATGGATAGTGATTTGTATAAAGAAAGTGAAAATGAAAAAATAGAATCATTATAGATTCAAGTAAGGGAGGCGGATAAAAAGATTCTCTTTGCACTATATTACAGGCCACCAAATGGTAGTAAGGAAATGGATAAATAGAATAATAGATAGGTTCTGGTGTATTACAAGGTAGTAATTACATCGAGAGGTTCTGGGGACACAGAAAACCTTGAGAGCGAAGCTCGAGAGGTTTCATGTGTCCCCAGAACCTCGAGATGTAATTACTACCTTGTAATGCCAGAACCTATTTGTTATTTTTTTTAATATATGGATAGGAGGCGAATTGACTCACCTCCGTTTCAGCACTGGAGTTAGCGGGTGGCTGTGCGTGCTGACAGGGTTCCCCAGTCCTGTGTGGACGAGCGGCTGCTGTGGGCTTCATTTAGCCATTTTTTTTTTGGTAAGTGGCGATATCAAGCGAGCAGAGGAGCCCCAGAGACAGTCCGATTGTCAAATGGTTTTCAACCTAAAAAAACAAAACAAAACAAAAAAAAACGGTTGCTTCATGGAAGATTGTCTCGCTAAGCGAGCGAGTGAGCCGCCATATTTTCAGACTCCTTCTGCCCGCCCACAGAGGAAA
Source organism: Neoceratodus forsteri (assembly GCA_016271365.2). NCBI lineage: Eukaryota > Metazoa > Chordata > Ceratodontiformes > Ceratodontidae > Neoceratodus > Neoceratodus forsteri. Next base: position 215,425,319 of record JADMNL010000029.1, read on the forward strand.
AGCGGCCAATCAGAAGGCACGCAGTTTAACACGCCGGGGATAGACTTGGACATGCGCTCTTCAGCTTTCTTGATAATACTATCGTTCGGGTGCCGAACGATACCATTACAGCACCCGAACGATAGTATTATCACTTCGGAACAGTAGTATTATCTCTCCAGGAGCGATGGTATTGTAATGCCCCAAAGTTGGTCATTCCAGAAAAATAAAATAAAAATGAATAAACTGAGAGTCCACAGGTGCTCAGGGTACCTGCTGCAGATGTAGGTAGCAGGGTACTGTACAAAAAGGGCCCCTAGAAATAAAGACTTGACCTCCTGATACAGGGAAACACTGTAAACAGTAAAAAAAATGCCTTGTGCACTTAAATCCTGGTCAAAAAGTAGATTTCTGTGCAAGCTGCAACAACAATGGCTTGGATGGAATGCTGTGCTGAGCTGCTCATGCACAGCATTCCAGTCCAAGCACTCTAGAACCTGAAGGTTTGTTTTTAAAACAATAAAACAGTTTTTCTTGGTAGTTCCTGCTGGCTGTGGAGCAGAGAGGACACAGATGGTTAAGGGGAACCAGTAAAGAGTTTACCTGGTGGTTGAAGCTGTTCCCCAAGGGCTAGTCTGTGTGCCTGCTCTGGCTCCAGCCAGTGAAGAGTCAGCAGTATCCCCGTTGTGGTCCGCAGTGCCATCGGGGCACCAGAAGAAAGCAACCAGCTGTTTGCCACGGTTTGGGCTGTGTAGCCCCATCGGTTTTTTATTTTAACCCCCTGAGTTTTAAAGTTAAACTTTGGTCCCACGTCCGCAACATTGAAGCACCTCATTGTCGCTCTCCCAGTCAGCCGTCTTAGGCCCCAGTCATCCCCCTAGCTGCCTGGAGCTTTCCCTCCCACTGCCAGCATCCCTCCCGCCTCCCAACAGCACAGCAACCCTCCAGAGGATGGCGGAGTGGTGAGTCGGTGGCAGCACTAAAAGCGTGCTGTCCGCCTGTTCGAAAGGGAGACTTTGTTTGTGAGAAGCGCACTGTAGGCGCTGAAAAGGGCGGCTGAGCTCCGCAAGGGAGGCAGGTCATTAGGACCCAAAATTATGTATGCAGAGGGGAGGCAGGACGTAGCGACGCCCAAAGGAGGGGCCTATCATCAAGGCCTGTATAGCAGCCTTTGAATATTCATTAGAGGGCAGGACTTGGGGTGGCGTTTTTGGTTACTGAGTGACAGAAGCTCTCAGAGAGCTGCAGATTTAAGGGGGCCCTTCCACTTTGAGGAATTAAAGGGGCAATGAGATTTAAAAGGGCAATCCAGGCCCAATGCAATGAGGGGCTCCAGGCCCGGTACAAAGTGGGGCACCAGGCCCAAAGTGTTGAGGGGCATCAGGCCCATTGTAAATTGGGGCACCAGGCCCAATATAAAGTGGGGCACCAGGCCCAAGGTAATGAGAGGCACCAGGCCCAGTATAAAGTGGGGCACCAGGCTCAAGCTAACGTAGGGCTTCAGGCCTGAGGTAAAGGTAGGGCATTAGGCCCGAGGTAAAGCCTAGTCTAAGAGGCGGCCCTGGCCTAGCGGAATAGGGCAAGCCAGCCTAGTGGTACTAAAGGGTGGCCCCGGCCTAACGGAACAGGGCAAGCCAGCCTAGTGGTACTAAGGGGAGGCCCCGGCCTAGCAGAATAGGGCAATCCAGCCTAGTGGTACTAAAGGGAGGCCCCGGCCTAGCAGAATAAGGCAAGCCAGCCTAGTGGTACTAAAGCCAGGCCCCGGCCTAGTGGAATAAGGCAGGCTCAAGCTAACGTAGGGCTTCAGGCCTGAGGTAATGGTAGGGCATTAGGCCCGAGGTAAAGCCTGGTCTAAAGGGAGGCCCCAGCCACCACGGACAGTAAGGGATCCTATCCCAGAATACCCTACCTATAGAAACGGGTTCATTTGATAGTGTTTGATTTGTCTATACTGTGAAACTACTGTGATTACTGTACTGCTTCTGCTGAACTATTGCTCTAAGTACCTGAACTATTGCCCGAAGTACCTGAACTATTGCTCTAAGTACCTGAACTATTGCCCGAAGTACCTGAACTATTGCCTTAAGTACCAGAACTATTGGCCTAAGTACCTGAACTATTACCCTAAGTACCTGAACTGTTGTCCTAAGTACCTAAGTCTCATAGTGTGGTCTGTAACACCACGTGCTCAGAATCAGTCTCTGCTCAGAAGAAGACATCCTTCCAGCATTCTTCACTCCAGGAAGATCATCCATCAACTCATCCTGTCCGTTCGTGTCGTCCGCCGAAGTTGAAGTCCGTCGTCAGTCGTAGGAGTCGTATCCGCCGTTTTCTTGTTTTCACAGCTCGAAAGTACGTCCGCCGAAACGCATCACAACAGCCGTGCCAGTGTCGTTCCATTTGGTTACTGTTCCAGATGTCCCGAAGTTGGTCGCCCTCTACAGAAGAGAGAGAGCTCATCTTGGAGAACCTGTTCTGCCCCCCCCACCTGGTCGTTCGCCAAAAGTCGAGTCCGTCGAAGCCCAGTCCAGGACGTGTCCGCCGTTTCTTTGTTTTGTGTTAGTTCCTGACCTGAGGATTGCAGATTCAACCATCATCTCTTCAGATTCTTATGGTTCCTGGTCCTGTCAGAGTTCCTTTCGAGTCCAGCTGGCCCTTGGAGTGCTACAGCATCAGTCGGATCGTGGTAGTACTCCATTGGATTCATCGCCACACAGATCTTGGTCTTTCTTCATCCTTGGCAACCCTAAAAGTGGGTTTTGGCCGAGGAACCTCTTGCTTCAGTGTGTGTTATTTCAGGAACCAGTTGCTTTGGTTCTACATTCCGGCAGCCTCGAGAGAGTGGGCTTTTGCCGAAGATATATGGTCTGTTTACCAAACCTCTCACCACCCCAGTGGCCTTATCTAGGTCCTTGCTGGGAATTGAGATTAGGGTTCTACAGTTCTGTTTTATTTCCTTGTAGCTACCAACGAAGAACGTGATTATTACTAAGGCGACAGACATTTGGACTTTGTGAGAATTGGATGGTCATTGTAAAACCAAATATTGTATTGTGGGTAGTGAAGAACATCTGATTTCCGTCTATGTACTAGTTGCTCTTACAGGATACTGCTAAGGAATTTTAGGAGTATAGTGGCAATAGGCCATGGTGCACCTATAGAGAATAATAACCTAGAGTTTAGACATTTTAGAGTTTAATTGTTACTGTTTAGATATCCATAACGATGTCCATACTCCCTACTGTTTTTGTGGTTGGTATGTTTCTGTTCGACCATGTCCTCCGTCCCCTTCTGTCTAATAAACGCCTTTGCTTCATCCAGTCTCTGTGTACGACTCCTGCCTCTCCTTGTCGGGTGTTTCCACCAGCCCAACCCCATTTGGACCACAAGCGGCTCCTTGCCATCCCACCTGCTGAGGGTGTCGCTGGCGCTGCTGGTAGTGAGACAGTTCCCTTCACCACTCCGAGTGAAGAACCCAGAGGTCTACCAGTGCAGTGTCCATCACAGTATTACAAGTATTTTTTTGTATGCTTTTCAGGCATATTATTTCAACAATCCATATGTTAAAAAACAATAAATGAGGAAATTGGACAGATAACAATGGAAGGAGATGTTATTATAGCAGTAGATTTAAATTATCCTGATATTTGTTAGGAAAAATTAAGAAGTAGGAATGCAAATAATGGAACATTTTTACAACAATTAGAAACAGTAGGGTTGGAACTGTTAGTTAAAAAACCAACTAGAGGAGAAGTTGTCTTTGGCCTACTATTGAAAAATAGAATAGACATAGTTAAAGAGATAAAGATAAGAGAACAGTTGGGAAATAGTGATCATGCTATGGTGACTTTTGGTATCAAACAAATAGTTATAGGCACTAGGGGAAAAACAGTAGTAAAAAACTATAATAAAGTGGATTTCCAAAGAATAAAAAGACAGTTACAAAAATGGAATTGGAAACAAAGGTTAGGTAGTAATACAGAAGAGCAAATGAGGGAAGAATTAAGAAACAAGCTATTAATAATGGAAAAGGAATATGTGCCAGATAAGGAACTCTATAATAAGAGAGGGAAAAAAATTGTGGTGTACTAGTAAAGGTAAAATCCTTCCTAAAAAAAAGCATTTAAAATAATGAAACTTTTAGGAACAGCTGAAGCGAGACTGTATTATAAAAATTGTTCAAAAAGCAAAACAATATATAAAGAAGGAAAGAAGGAAGCTGGAGGATAAACTGGCCTATAGAAAAGATAAAGGGAAAAGTTTTTAAACACATATAAATCAATAGAGGAGGGACAAACAATGAGTAGGACCATTACATTTTGATGGTAGAGAAATAAAGGATTCTAGTGAGATGGCGAACACATTAAATTATTTTTTGGGATCAGTCTTTGAGGGAGGTAAAGAATTTAAAAATAAATAAAAACCATAAAATTCTGAAAATATTAATGACAAAATGACAAAAGAAGAAGTAGAAAGATTAATAAATAAAGTAAAAGTGCATAAATCTGCGGGACCTGATTTGTTACATCCAAGATATATCAAGGAGGTACTACCTTTATTATCAGAAGCATTAGTGTGGATATTTGACAAGTCCTTTAGAAGAGGTGAAGTACCAGAAGATTGGAGGCAGGCTTTTGTTGTGCCCTTGTTTAGAAAGGGTAAGAGATCATTAGTGTCAAATTATAGGCCAGTAAGCCTTACTGCAATCTTGGGAAAAGTCACTGAGAATATATTGAAAATAAAAATAGAGGAAGGTTTGAATTTATTTTGATATACGGATGAGAAATAGCATGGTTTTAAGAAAAATAGAGCATGTGGTACAAACCATTTATGCTTCTATGAAAATATAAATGAAAAACTAATTAATAACATACCCATAGATATATTTTTAGATATTCAAAAAGCCTTTGATAAGGTGCCACATGACAAGTTGAGTGAAAAACTTGTAAAAATGGGATTGGATAGTCATGTTGTCCTATGGATAAGAAATTGGTTGAGCGATAGGACTCAGAAAGTAAGAATAACAGGTGAACTATCTAAATTGATTACAGTGGAAAGCGGAGTCCCTCAAGGATCTGTGTTGGAACCTGTCTTATTTTCACTATTGTATATATCAATGACTTGCATAAGGGGCTTATAAATCAGATAGTGAAGTTTGCTGATGATATTAAAGTAGGAGGTCCAGTGGGAACAATGGAACAGCAGAAAAGGTTAAAAGGGGATTTAAAAACAATTGAAATCTGGGTGAGAAATAATAAGATGATATTCAGTACAGAGAAATCAGGGGTGACGTACCTAGTAAAAAGGAATAGGAGTAAAAATAGGTATATACTAGATGGAAAGGAAATGAAGGAAGTTCATGAGAAAAAAGACTGTAGGATAGTAACTGACAATAAATTGAATTATAATAGACAACGATGGTGGGTATACAAAAAGCAAATAACATGCTGAGAAATATAAAAAGAAGTTTTACGAACAAGTCAGTGTGATGTATGGTGCCATTATATAGGACCTACGTCAGGCCATATATGGATTTTGGGTCCCAGTTATGGAGTTCATACACTAAGAAGGAAATAAAGAGGGTTGAAGGAGTACAGAGAAGATATATTAGGATGACTGGAACTTAAGGTAACTATGAATATAGAGAAAGATTAAAAGGACATGACTTTTTTCTTTAGAACAAAGAAGAGAAAGAGGAGATATAATAATGTTATTTAGAATAATAAATGACAAAGAACTGATGGGGGAAATGGGGTTGGAGATGCAGGAGAAGCCAAAGGGGTTGAGACAACATGAAAAACAGATTAAGTTAAAAACGGTAATAAAGAATGGTGTATACTATTCTTTTATAAATAGAACAGGGAGAGTTTGAAATACTTTACCGGTAGAAGTGGTGAATAGTAGAAATCTGATTTAATTTAAAGATAAAATCGATAAATATCTGTTGGAGAACAGATTTATGTGTACCCACTAAGGTGAGGAACAGTTTATATGGACAAATAGTCTTCTACTGTTCTAAACCAAGTATAAGTACCAAGTATAAAAGTATTTATACCATGGGAGTGATGAATAACACTGGTAAATAACATGGGTTATTTTGCCATGTTATCCATCTGCCATGGAAATAACATGTTATTTTTTACTGCAGCTGTTATTTCCATGACAACCCTTTCACAGTTGCTTTACTCAGCTAATGAAGACCAGTTAAATACACTTTGCCATAACGTAGCTATTGCAGGACAAAGCATGCTGCTTCCTCAACCCACCAATGGGGACAAGGTTTCCACTCTGATTCTGGTTAATATGGTAAACATTCAGCATCTGCAGTGCTCGTGGTGGGTGAGCCCATGGCTTTATGATTTGGTTAGTCTCCTCGATGAGTTTTTCCTTGTATACCACACTTACCCAGCATTTATTCTCTAAATAAATGGCATTTTAGCCTGGTGGTGCTGAGGGATGAGGCATTATGCCTTACCTCGCACTACACTGGCGACCCGGGTTTGGGAACGACCTCTGGTCATCGGTGTGCCAGCATTGGGGGAGGGATGGAGCAGGATCAAGACACCTTACAGCAGCTCTCCTCTCTGGGAGTGGTTGTTGACCCCTCCATAGATCTGGTGGCGTAGGCAGGAGATGTCAGCAAGCTGGGAGGGCATCTTGTACCACAGGGTGTGCATGCTTTGCACACGCACACATGTGCCTGAGAAGGAGCAAGGCAAAAAGACTGGGGAGAAAGCACTAAAAATGTAAACAAAAAATAAATAAATTGCATTTTGTAAACACCTTTTTTTTAACACAGAAAGTATATTTTCTTTGGTGTGACTGGCACCATCAAGAAGCCCATTGCTAGGGCACAGCGTTCGCAGCACTCTTATGGAAATCAGAGTGTCTCACATGTTATTCAGACAAGCTCTCTGATTGGATGGGGGCATCACAAGAAGCTCTTGTGAGCTATAATGTTTATCAGAGTACCAGGAACATTTTGAAATAAACAATCTTGAATGTCTAAAGATGGTGTGATGGATTTTTATCTGTGGTACGCACACCACAGGACATACACAATCACTTTTGGCTGCAGATAGAAATGCACACTATTCAAATCACAACACTACTTCTGTGTGCAGCAATGCATGCCCCTGCAGCCACAGATACAAATCCATGATACCCATGATACCCAAATTACAAGAGTTCTTTTATCTGCAAAAAAGCAATACCTTATGTGCTTCTGTAGCCACAGGTACTAATGTACACTGTATACACAGTTCTGTCTGCAGATGGGCAGGCCCCTGAGGGGGCTGTGCTTCTGCAGCTGCAGATGTAAGACATATACACTGACCTCAGGCTGCAGAAGCACCAGCCCCATGAAATCCCTGGGTCAGTTTTTGCAGGAATTCGCAAACTTCATCATCGATATGGTGTTAGAATCCCACAGGTTGATGGCGCTGGGGGATTTCAACACCAGGATTGATGACGAACTCTCACAGTTTGGACAAGACTTCCTCTGACTTATGAGTTCTTTGGGCTTCACACAGGTAGTTTCCTCTGCGACTCATAATCACGGTCATTCATTGGACTTGGTCTTTTGCCTGTGGTTGGAGGCCTCCAAATTGGTGGAGAAACCAGTTGGATGGTCTGACCACTACATCATTAGGTTCAATTTCCTGGATCCCCCATATAGGCCTGCTCCTGTGGAAATGGTCCAATACTGCCTGTTATGGGGCTTGATCCCTGATGACCTCCTGGTGGTGTTGGATCTACCAGGAATGCCAGAGGCAAGCAAGGGTCCAGAGAACCTACTCCAGGCTTTTAACCGAGCTGTGGTAGGAGCTCTGAATACCCTTTGCTCCTTTCCGTGTTCACCCGCTTGCTCTTCACCCTCAGTCTCCATGGTTTGATGGGACTTTGAGGGGGAAGAAGCAGGTGGGTGGAAGATTAGAGTGTGCTTGGTGCAGATCCGGCTTAGATGCCAACAGGCTTAGACTGATGGAACATTATAGAGACAATCAGTCAACTATCTCTCATAAGAAGGCAGAGTTCCTGTCCAGGGGAGATTGCTTCAGCACAGAACCGACCAGCTCAGCAGTTCTGAATGGTAGACAGACTGTGCAATCCAGCCTATGAGTTCAGAGAGCCTTGTTATAAGTAGAGTGTGATGAGTTTGCTCACTTCTTTGCTGATAAGGTTGCCAACATCAGGTTAGAGATTCACTTATCACACCCTATGGGGGTTACTGGTGGTCAGAATGAGGTTGCGACTCCTCTGTTTTGTTGGCCTGTGTTTGACCAATTGGTGATCGAGGATATCATGCGGCTTCTCAGGGTTATGAGGCCAACTAGCTGTAGTTTAGACCCGTGCCCTACCCACCTTTTAATATGCTGTGTGGGTGTGATCTGCCCAGTTCTAGTGGAGTTAATCTGGTGTTCATTGGAGTTGGGGGAGTTCTCCAGCTCCCTGAAGGAGGCTGTGGTAACCCCCCTTCTTAAGAAGTCATCTCTTGACCCAGATGCTACTGCAAACTACAAAATGATCTCTAACCTTCCCTTTATAGAGAAGGTTATTGAGAAAGTTGTTGCACAACAGTTGGAGAACCACCTTACCATCCATGCTGTCTATGATCCTCTCCAGTCTGGTTTCCATAATAGGCATAGTACTGAGACTGCTCTGGTTCAGGTACTCAATGGTCTTCTGATGGCTAGAGACCAGAAACGCCGTTCCATATTGGTCCTTATGGATCTCTCATCAGCTTTTGACACCATGGACCATGGGGTACTTCTTGATTACCTACGGGTCATCTATGCCCTGTCTGGTACAGTCCTCAGATGGTTCCATTCTTTTCTCACTGGCAGGTCGCAAAGGGTAGTATCATGGATCTTTTCATTTGACTCTTTCTCCCTACCATGTGGGGTCCCACAGGGTTCAGTGTTGTCCCCCATGTTGTTCAAGGTGTACATGCTTCCATTAGGAGACATTCTAAGATGGTATGGGCTGAGTTTTCACTGTTATGCAGATGATACTCAGCTGTACCTGTTTTTTGTGCCCTACAAGGATGATGTGCAGGCAGTCTTTTCCAATTGCCTCTCTGAAATCCAAGACTGGATGAATTCCAGTTGGTTAAGGTTAAACTCTGACAAGACAGAGGTGTTAGTTGTGGAACCGGGTCACCAGATAGAGGGGTCAGCTGCTGGGTGGCTTTGCAGACTTTGGCTTGGGGGCACCCAGCTCTTGACCTCTGAACATGTGCAAAATCTGGGGGTGATATTTGATGATGGGCTGACACTTCATTCACAGGTGTCAGCTGTGGTCAAGTCCTCATTTTACCATCTGAGGAACATCACCCGGATTAAGTACCTTGTTCCGTCTGTCAATCTTCCAACCCTGGTCCACACTTTTGTGATCTCGCTCCTCGACTACTGTAACTCCCTTTGCCTTGGGCTTCCAGGGGTTGACATACACTGCTTGCACCTAGTACAAAATGCTGCTGCTAGGTTATTGTTTGGGTCAACTCGATCCAGTGGCATTTTGCCTGTGCTGCGCACTCTGCACTGGCTGCCAGTTCAGTGCTGGATCACCTTTAAAGTTGGTTTACTGACTTTTAGAGCCCTACATGGTTTGGATCTGAGTTACATACAATAGCTTCTGAGTCCCTACTGCTCCCTCTGACCACTCCGCTCAACCGATGAGGGATTGCTAGAGATTCCCAGGGTGCATGTGAAGACCTTGGGAGCTCAGGCTTTTGTCTTTTCCACTCCCTTCCTGTGGAATTATCTACCTTGTCAGATGCTGGGGTAGATAATTCCACAGGGAGTGCCAGACAGTGGAGAGTTTTAAAAATGCTCTAAAAACTTATTTAAACTTATGTGCTTTCCACGATTTTTAATTATGGATTTCAATCTCGATATATTTTAATATTTTATTAAGATTTTAAATTTTATCTATGATGTGACTATTTTAGAGATCATGTGCTCCATACAGCGCTTTGATATTTGTTGAATTGCTCTTCAGAAATATAATTTATTATTATTATTATTATACCCAAATTACAACAGTATTTCTATTAAAAGAAGCTAAGGGGCCTGCACTTCTGCAGCCAATGGTGTAAGACAGAGACATTAACTTCTTTCTGCAGAAGTGCAGGCCCCTGTGCAGCCTGTATGGCCACAGCTGGATACAGAAATCCATGATATCCAAATTGCAACAGTACTTCTGTTTGCAGAAGCACAGGTCCCTGTGGTGCCAGCACTTACACAGCCATAGGTGCTCATGAACTCTGTAAGACATTCCCACTGATAACAAATGTAACTGCCACCTCAGAAACAGTTTTTCTTTTAATACAACAGGTTTTATTTTTTAGGAAAATATTGTCTGTGCAAGAAAAAGTATATAGGCATCCCTGATAAGGAAAATTAACTTTGTTAACAGATTTTTAAAATGTTAAAATACAGAAATTGCTGCTGCGATGTGACACTCAAATTAGTGTCAGTCTTAGTGTAATTGTACATTAGTTAGTCATTAATTACATGCAACAGGGTTAATTACATTGTAGTTACATGTTTCCTGTATGTAAGTACATCGCAGCTGCAATGCAGTAACAGCATAGTTACACTGTAACTACAGTGTAGTTAAGGAAACTTAAAGTGTTAACAACAAAACAAACTGCACTGAACTGTTTCAACCAGTGCATTGCACTGCATAAAAAGCCATTCCTTGGAGACTCATTTGGCCAGTCAGATTGTTCCATTTTCCAAGGTACTTTTATAAACTTCATACACTACTAGGTTTTAAACTAAGCATTTAGTGTAGGAAGTAAGCAGTAAGTCCATTGGAACCTTGCCCACCACTTCTCTCAATGGTCATTTCTAGTTCACATCCCTGGCCTTAAAAACAAAATCTAAATCAGTTTTAAAATTGTTTGAAAGTACTGGCCTAAAGCTACACTTTTCCATAAGTCATCTCTGACTCCCACTATCTTATATCCTTTGTATATAAGACACCCTCTGCAGTTTTGTTATGAATAGTCTTCATTCTGATTGATATCTGTGACCTTTGGTAGTACAGGACATGCTCTGTTTTTAAAGGTGAGATTTAATTCTTGAAAATGTGATGGGTGATTTACTATTTTATACATCAATAGCAGGTCTCCCCTAAAACCTCTTTGTTGTAGAGGGAATAAGTTTAACTTTTTTTTTGAAAACTGGTTAAGTGCATTAGACAGAAAAATGTCTATTTTTAGTCATGACCCAACAGAGTCCAGTCACAAGCACATTGGAGTACAGATACAATGACTAAGGTACAGAGAAATGAGTTGTGTTACAGCACAACACAAAGTATGGTAGCAGGAGGTACAAAACATTAAATTAAATACAGTGTGGGTATATATGAAAGTGCAGCAGGTAATCAAGCAATTAGCAAATAAATATAGTGCATAATAAAAGTTCTTCAGCCTCCCCTCGTCCATCATGTTTCTGAAGCTATTAACTATGTTGTTTGCCATTCCCGTTGGATGCTGCATGGTTGTTGAAGCTAGTTATGAGTTCAGTGCTGGCCTGCCTACTCGACCACAAACAAGTGATGCTGTGCTTCCTCATGGTGTTAGGTTAAAAATCCCACAGTGAGATGGCTTGCAAAATATCATTATTAACAAAAACATTCATTATTCAAAACATTAATTACATCAGTTTAGAAAGGGTAAGTAGGGGTTACTTTAAATTATTTTACTTCTATAAATATACCATCTAATATTTGACATCCCTGAGAAAATTGTGATCAACAACAGCACTGAACAAACTCTATATAGATACTGATTGTAGCCATTGCTTGCAGAAGACTCTGTGCCTGACTATGGACAAACAGTTCAGACTACAGAATTTGCTAGTTTTCTGTGAGTTGCTGTTTTTATATTATTTTTTTTAATTCTATTCTGGCTTGCCGTATATGTCAAGAGAGCAAAACATGTTTAACTACAAGAAAGCAAGGTTCTCCAAATGGAATCTTTTTTCATATTGGAGAAACCAAAGTTCTCATTGAGCTTCTTCAACAGACTGATCACATTATAAATGAACAGCATAACTCTCAACCATTTGCCACTGAAATGAGGGGCATGGACACTCAAAATGAGGAACAATGAAGGACACTGACCCTCCTAATGAGGAGACATCTTCAAACATAGAGATACAAGGAACAGAACACTGTGAAACCTTTTAGTTTACTTATACAAAGTTTATATGTGATTAGGCATCTTAAAATATTTCAAATTTCTAATTTAAAGTCTGAATTTATAGCACATTCTTTGTGTGGGCAGTACGGACAGAGCAACTGTGAGGGATGCAATGAGTGACATCCCTCATAATCAGGGGCAGCTGAGAGGTATGCCCATTGCTTCCCTTGTTTAGTATAAAACCAGAAATCCAATTATACTGCTTTTTCAGAAGAATTTATGAACTAAAATGTGATGTTGCATATTTTTGTTGCTGATGAGGCCCTCGAGTGCATCCAACAACAGCCAAAGTCATGGATGTAAGCTGGAGACTCCAGCAGTCAAATCCTACTTCAGAGAAGGTGACATTGTCATTGGCGCCATCGTTCCTGTTCACCTCAGTTATAGTTATCCGGAGGTCAACTTCAGGGCACGACCCAAGACAATTAACTGCAAAATGTATGTGCTGTCTTTCTTTTGTTTTTTTTTTGTTCATACTCTGTGCCTCTTCACCTTTCATTAGCCCCATGTGGAAAACTGATCCTCAGAATTGAAGAACAAGAGTCAAATGGGGGTTTCATTATCATAGCTTAGAAAGCCCAGAACACTGTGGGAATCTATGTTTTCACATTCACAAAGTTTGCTGTTCACGAAACAATGCATTTTCATCTTAGAATGTTGTGCAACACCTTCTCCACGTGGGGCTGAGGGGTTCTGAGGGGTGAAATGAAGGACATCCCTCCTATTGTGGGACAGTTAAGAGGTATGGATAGAGGGGGTTTGTGGAGAAAAATGAGGTACATTCCTCCTAACATGGGAAAGTTGAGGAGGATGGTCAGAAGAGTCCTGAGTGGTAAAATGATGGACATCCTCTTAATGTGCCACAGTCTAGAGGAAGGGATTGAAAGGTTCTGAGAAATAAAATTGTGTATGCCCCTCATACTCTTATTTTGTATTACTGTTTTCCTATGTAATGTTTAGGCATAGTAAGGCAGTATAGCATAGTGATTAACAGCACTGAGCTGCAAACCTGGAGAACTGGGTTTGAATCCCACAGCCACTTCTTGCATACTGTGTGGCACTCTAAGCAATTCACTGACTTCCTGGTGCTCCTGGGACACACTTGGAAACAAGCCTCAACTTAGTGTGTATTTTCAGGTCAAAAATTGTTCAAAAAAAAGTATTTTCTCACTTACTCTTTCTCTGGGTTGCACATGGAAATGAGCAATGGTTCAGTGTGCCTTTCCAAGTCACCAATTTATAAATAAATAGATTAGTTCATCAATAATGTGAAATAATTTAGAGGTGTAGACAAAGGGGTTCTGAGTGGTAAAATGGGGGCAGCCCTTCTAACGTGTGACAGTTGAGCGGTTTGAACAGAAAGGCTCCATGGGATAAATGAGGGAATCCCTCCAAGGTAGGGAGCGGATATACTGGATGGACCGATGGTCATTATCTGTCTATATTGATTGTTTCTCATGTTCCTCATGTGGGACAGTTGAGTAGTACAGACAGAGGTGCTCTGATGAGTAAAATGAAGGATACCAATATTTCTGTAGGACAGTTAAGAAGAACAGACAGAAAGATTCTGATTGGTAAAATGAGGGATATCCCTTTTAATATGGGACAGTTTGGAAGTATGGACAGAGGGGCTCTGAAGGGTATAATGAGGGACGTCCCTTCTAATATGGGACATTTAAGAGGTACTGAGAGATGGTTCTGAGGGGTAAAATGAGGGCTGTCACATCTAATTTGGGAGAGTTGAGTAGCATGGACAAAGGGCTTCTGAGGGGTAAAATAACGGATGTCACTCCTAATGTGGGACAGTAAAGAGGTACAGACAGAGGAGTTCTGAGTATAAAATGAGGAATGTTCCTCCTAATGTAGGACAGTTCAGAAGTATAGACAGAGGGGTTCTGAATATAAAATGAGGGATATTCCACCTAATGTGGGACAGTAAAGAGGTACAGACAGAGGGGATCTGAGTATAAAATGAGGAATGTTCCTCCTAATGTGGGACAGTTGAGAAGTATAGACAGAGGGGTTCTGAGTATAAAATGAGGGATGTTCCTCCTAATGTAGGACAGTTGAGAGGTGCAGACAGAGGGGTTCTGAGTATAAAATGAGGGATGTTCCTCCTAATGTAGGACAGTTGAGAGGTGCAGACAGAGGGGTTCTGAATATAAAATGAGGGATGTTCCTCCTAATGTAGGACAGCTGAGAAGTATAGACAGAGGGGTTCTGAGTATAAAATGAGGGATGTTCCTCCTAATGTAGGACAGTTGAGAAGTATAGACACAGGGGTTCTGAGTATAAAATGAGGGATGTTCCTCCTAATGTAGGACAGTTGAGAAGTATTGACAGAGCGGTTCTGAATATAAAATGAAGGCTGCCCCTCCTAATGTGGGATAGTAAAAAGGTACAGAGGGGTTCTGAGTACAAAATGTAGGATGTTACTCCTAATGTGGGACACTTAAAAGGTACTGACAGAGGGGCTCTGAAGGGTATAATGAGTGATTTTCCTCCTAATGTAGGACCATTAAAATATGTAGCTACAGGGGTCTGGGAGGTAAAACAAAGGATATCACATCTAATGTGGGACAATTGAGAGTTATATACAGAGGGATTCTGTCAAGTAAAATGAGGACTCCCCTTCATTTGTGTTACAGTTGAGAGGGATGAACAGAGGGTGTCTGAGGTGTAACATGAGGGATGTGGGCAGAGGGTGACAGTGAAAATGCAGGGATACTGAATGAATATTTCTGCTCAGTATTCACAATGGATGAGGAGGGGGAGGTACCTAAACCAAACAAGGGAGAAATTCTGAATAGGGGGGTCGATACCAGTCCCTTCACAGAAGAAAGGGTTTTGAAAGAACTCTTGAAACTGAGGGTGGACAGAGTAATGGGGCCTGATGGGACTCACCCAAGAATGCTAAAAGAACTAAGGGTAGAACTAGTAACACCACTGACTACTATCTTTAACAAATCATGGGAGGATGGAGTGGTACCTGAGGACTGGAAGAGTGCAAATGTGATTCCACTTCACAAAAGTGGGAGCAAGGCAGAGGCAGGAAACTATAGACCAGTTAGTTTGACTTCAGTGGTAGGGAAAATGATGGAACCACTTCTGAAGGAAAGAATTGTTGAGTACCTAGAGGCCAGCGGGGCACAGGACCCGAGGCAGCATGGTTTCACAGCAGGAAGGTCATGTCAGATGAACCTAATAGATTTCTTTGACTGGGTGACCAAAGTAGTGGACGAGGAGGGGCTGTGGATATGGCCTACCTAGATTTTAGCAAGGCATTCAACACAGTCTCACACAAAAGATTAATATACAAGTTAGCCAGCCTTGGAGTGGGTCCCAAGGTGGTAGCCTGGATAAAAAACTGGCTGGACAACAGGTCTCAAAGGGTAATAGTAAACGTAGTCCATGGTGAAGAAAGGAGGGTAACTAGAGGGGTACCGTAGGGTTCAGTACTGGGACCGGTCCTCTTTAATATCTTTATGAGTGACATTAGAGAGCACCTGAAAGGAAAGGTATGTCTCTTTGCAGATGACACAAAGATCTGCAACAGGATTGATGCACAAGGTGGGGGTGGAAAGAATGAAAAGGGACTTGGCAAGGTTGGAGGAATGGTTAAATATGTGGCAGCTCAGATTCAATGCAAAGAAGTGCAAGGTAATGCATCTGGGAAACAAAAACCCAGGAGAAGAGTACACAATGGACGGTGAGTTAATAACAACAAAAATCGAAAGAGACCTAGGAGTAATTATATCAGATGACCTAAATGTGGGCAAGCAATGTGAGATGGCAGTAAGGAGGGCTGGGGGATACTGGGATGCACAGAGAGAGGCATCAACAGTAGAAAACAGGAAGTTGTTATCCCTCTCTACAGACAGTTAGTGAAACCCCATCCAGAGTACTGCGTGCAATTCTGGAGACCCCATCTCCGCAAAGACATAGACAGAGTGGAGGCTGTTCAGAGGAGGGCAACCAAAATGGTGCAGGGTCTGCACCAGAGGACATACGAGGAGAGACTAAAGCAGCTTAAGATGTATACCCTTGAGGAAAGGGGGGACATGATAGAAACTTTCAAGTATCTCAAGGGAACTAACAAGGTACAAGAGGGTAGTAACTTTCAGAAGAAGAGATGTGCAAGAATGAGGGGGCACAATTTGAAGATAGAGGGGGTATGGCTCACGGGTAATGTTAGAAAGTATTTTTTCACAGAGAGAGTTGTGGCTACATGGAACAGCCTTCCTGAGGAGGTTTATGGAGTCAGAAACAGTGGGAGAATTCAAGGATGCATGAGACAGGCATAAGGCAATTCTAGTGGGGGGTAGAAGGAAGTAAGCTGTTGATTAACTAGAATCTGCAGCTTATCCATCAGGTAGGGAAATGGTCAGACTGGATTGGCCAAGCAGTCCTTATCTGCCATCAAATTCTATGTTTCTATGTTTCTATGATGTCCCACCTAATCTCTGACAGTTGAGAGGCACAGACAGAGGCTACTAAGGGGTAAAATGAGGGGTGTCCCTCCCAATGCAGGATAGTTGAGAGGTATGAAAAGGGTTCTGAGGAGTAAAACAGGATAGAGTAGCATGTTAATTTTATTTATATAACATGTTTCCAGGGGTCAAAGCACTTTACAATAAAATTAAATTTAAATACAGGTAATATATCATAGCAGTAAAAGATCTCAAATTATACTATAATCATGTTTATACAATAGAAGTGAGCTGATACCTAGTGAGATAAAAACATGTATTTTCACCCCAGTTGAATGAACGGGCTGATGACGTATCTACTATATGTATAAATGTAAAATCTTACATTTATACACATAGTAGGTACGCTACCATGCCGTTTATTATCACAGTGCACGTCATTGCCCCCCAAGCCGATACGTCTTACAGACTGCCGCAACTATCCTCCAAAAGTGAGTGTGCCTAAATGAAGATTTACTTAAAATAAAGTTGCAGATACCGCTTTGTGTTGTGTGCTGTGAAGAACAAATCCTGAAGAACAGTCAGCAGAAGAACGTTATTCTAACAAAGAAACCTGAAACCAAGCTCCGATGATGATAACTGGAAAAATGTTGCATAACCACTGTTAAA
Source organism: Neoceratodus forsteri (assembly GCA_016271365.2). Lineage (NCBI taxonomy): Eukaryota > Metazoa > Chordata > Ceratodontiformes > Ceratodontidae > Neoceratodus > Neoceratodus forsteri. Next base: position 215,442,611 of record JADMNL010000029.1, read on the forward strand.
TACATAACTTTGTCCCTCAAAAAATATATATATATATTTAGTTGACATAACTGTTATATGTTTGTTTGTGCTTTGCCTGAATAAGCTAATGGGGGGCCCCAGCCTGATCCCATGTACCTCTACAGTTGTGAATTACTAGCAATCCGTCAAGAGGATCAATGGGGTACCAGAGTTCTCTACTCTGATTCCCAAGGGCTTTCATCAGTCCCAGTATCAAGATTAAAGTTTGCTGGGGACCAAGCATTTTCTGTAGCTGCACCAAGACTCTGGAGACTGGTTTTCTACATATAATCAGAATTAAGGCTAAGTATTGTAATTTCTCTGTCGCTTCCACTGTTTCTTATCAGTTTAAGGTATTTTAGTTAAGGTATTATAATTTTCTGTAACATTTAGTGGAAAGTTAGAAAATATTTTTTCTGCTATAAAGTCAGGACGTAGTATTTTTTTATGTTTTTTTGCAGGACACAGTTGCCCAAATCAGGACTGTCCTGCGAAACATCAGGACAGGCGGTAACCCTATATGTGTGAGGCTGGTATATGTGTATTGTCTCTTTGGGGGGGAGAGAGAGAGAGAAAGACAGCTGGTTAAATGACTTATTCACTGTCACCATGTCAGAGAGCAGAAGTGGTGGGATTCAAACCTGGCATTGCCAGTTTTATGCACCAGTGAACCCTACAGTTCCTGGGGTCCCCATGCTAATGGGGATCCCCAGCCAGATCCAGTATACCACTTTAATTTTGTTTATTATTACTCCTCAGGTTTACAGTAAAGCAGCACTAAAGTGTGCCACTGGACTCCATGGACTCTTCTCCCATGTGACATCATAACACCATAACATTACTCCCTCTGTTGTCCCAGCCAATCAGAGGCTGATGAACAGACACGGATTGGATATGCAGTGGGGACACTAAAACTAACATTGCTACTGCCCCCTAAAAACATAAATATGTAACTGGTTGTATTGAAAATAAAAGGTTGTGCATTTTGGACAAAGTAAAAGACAAGATCAGTTTGGGTTGGGTAAGGGCCCCATGACTTATATCACTAGGGGACCCAAAAACTCTAAATGTGGCCCTGAACCTGGATCCCTAGGTTCATAGCTCTATACTTATGGCTTATAACTCTTGGTGTTTTTTAGAACTTCTGCTTATTGTACGTAGGTAATTCTTCAGTTGAGTCATTGTCTAAAGCTACTAACTCACAATTTATTCACTAAATCTGACAGATTCCACATTTTTGACTACCGCTATGTTCTGTCAATGATTTTTGCAATTGAGGAGATTAACAGAGATCCCAAATTATTGCCAAATGTCTCTTTGGGATTCCGAATTTTTGACTCGTGCTATTCTAGAGAACAAGCACTTCTGGGCACCCTATCATTTTTATCAGGAAAACAGGTGCTGGTTCCAAACTACCAATGTGAAGCCATCTCTATACTACCTGCTGTAATTGGAGATGCACCCTCAACATCGTCTCTGATCATGGCTATGATACTAGGACTCTACTGGTATTCGCAGGTAAGGAGGCACTTTATGGTTTCTGTATTAGGTCTCCACAGGTATCCTCAGGTAAGGAGGCACTTTATGGTTTCTGTATTAGGTCTCTACTGGTATCGTCAGGTAAGAGGAATCAATGTATGGTTATGGTGAATGGATGGGGAAATCACAGAGGAAAGGGTGCTGGAGTGCCTTAGGTCCCTGAGGAAGGACAAGGCACCTGGGCCAGACGGAGTTCATCCCAGGGTGCTGAGGAGCTGGCTGACATCCTGGCAGGGCCATTGGTGGAACCTGTTCAACACCTTTCTAAATATGGGGTGTGTGCCCAGGGATTGGAGGGAGGCACGTGTAGTACCTCTCCATAAGAGAGGGCCCAAGGATGAGCTGGGGAACTACAGACCGGTGAGCCTTACTGCAATAGTAGGAAAACTGATGGAGGCTATTCTCAAAGAAAGGCTGATGCAATTTCTTGAGGATAAAGATCTACAGGATAACAGGCAGCATGGGTTTGTCTCTGGAAGATCCTGCCAGACAATCTTGGTTGACTTTTTCAACTGGGTTACAAGGGCACTGGACAGGGACTGTGTGGTGGATGTACTCTACCTGGATTTCAGCAAGGCGTTCAATCCAGTACCACATGGTAGGTTGACCTGCAAGTTGAAGAGTCTGGGAGTAGGGAGGAAACTAGCCAGAGAGGTTGAAAACTGGCTGTGGGAGAGACAGCAGAAGGCAGTGGTCAGGGATGAGGCATCGGAGCCCAGGGCAGTGATAAGTGGTGTCCCACAGGACTCTGTACCAGATCCAGTCCTGTTTAACATTTTCATCGCTGACATAGCAGTAGGGTTCAATAATAAGATCAGTCTCTTCGCAGACAACACCAAGATCTGTGCTGAGGTGGATGGGGGTGAAGGGGCAAGGTCCTCCAAGAGGAATTTGCAAAACTAGAGGAATGGCCACAAACCTTGCAGCTTGGGTTCAATGCCAAGTAGTGCAAAGTGATGCATCTGGGAGTCAGGAACCTAGGATAGAGTTACTGGTTGGATGGTGCCCAATTATCCACATCCAAGGAGGAGAAGGATCTGGGGTGCTTGTGACCAGGGAAATGAACCACTGGGCATAATGCAGGATGGCAGCAGCAAAGGAAAACAGGATGCTAGGGTGCATAGCATGGGGGATTACATCTAGGAGTAGAGAGGTCATATTGCCCCAGTACAGGTCCCTAGGGAGGCCACACTTGGAGTACTGCATGCAGTTCTGGCACCCCCTACTTAAAAAGGGACATCAAACTGCTAGAGGTGGTGCAGCACAGAGCAACAAAGATTATCCTGGGGTTGGGGGATAGACTATGTGAAGAAAGATTGAGGGAACGCAATACGTATACGCTGGGGGATAGAAGACAGAGAGAGAGGGGATATGATTGAGACCTTCAAGTACCTGAAGAGGATAAACAGGGTGGGCACCAGATGTGGGCTCACTCTTAAGTCTGGAAGGGAAACCAGAGGGCACTTTCTGACATTGGAGATGGGCAGAGTCAGGAGGGAAATGAGGAGACACTATTTCACTGAAAGGGTTATAGCAGGGTGGAATGCACTGCCAGAGGAAATCATGTCAGTGCAGACAGTGAGAAGCTTCAAGAGGGGTGAAACAGATTCAAAGGGGAGAGTACAAACCGGGAGGGGGCAGGGAGAGGGGAGGAAGGAAATTGGGGGGGGGGCAGCTACAGTCTAATGGACTGATGTGCTGCATATGCGAGCAGACTAGATAGACTAAAGGGCCTGTATCTGCTAGCATGTTCATAACCTTTAGTAAATTGGAATGCCCATTATTTGAAAAACAGAAGACAAAAAAATAGAACAAATGGGTGTCCCCTTGTATTTGTGAAATATTGATCTTTGGGTCCCACAAGGCTCCACACTTGCATGAATACTGTTTTCATTATGTATTAATGATCTTCGGTGGGTGTACCACACAGCAAACACCATCCTTTATGCAAATGCTGCTGTGTTGTAATTGAACAGGTTACTACCTTTAAATACCTGGAATTATTCCGAGATAACACCCTTTCTTTCAACACCCATATTGACCATGTCGTGAAAACAGCCAACATCAGACTTGGACTCCTTTACTGACATAGAATTGCTGTGACCACTGAGGCCCTCAGCCTTGTCACCAAAAGCTCAATACTGTCCATCATTGACTATGGACTGACTGTCTATAGTGCGGCCACTGAAACTGCTCTCAAAAGGGTTAAACTCCTGCTCAACAAAGCCTGCCGACTTGTTCTAGGAGTTAATTGGTATTCCCACTCTTGCAGTCTCTACTCCACAACTGACTGGCTCCCATTACCTCTAAGGTCCCAGTACCAGGCATGTATCATAAGAAAAAAAGCCCTTCTGGGACTGGTCCCAGAATCAACTTCAAAGCTCTTCCAACATAATCCCAACACTGAAACATCCCAAAGCTCTGCTAGATGGGTACTGCATGTAACTTAAAAAAGCACCTCCTTCACCCAGAGGTCCCTCTCCTATCGAGGCCCTCTCTGGATGAACGACCCCCCCTCCCTTTTTCACCTTAAAAAACTCAGCCTATTCAAAAAAGAACTCCATTGCCTCCTGGTAGAATCCCAAGAGTGCAACTGCTGTGCATAACGATAGGCGTGTCATTCCCTGCCCTAGACTTCCAACCCTTACCCCCTCGCCTTCTTACCCCTCTCACCCCATGAATCCTCACCCCTTCCCCTCGGCTGCCCCAATGCATACAGCACTTATCAGCTTGTTCTCCCTCATCACCATACCCCCTTCTCCTATCCCCTAATAGCATTATATGATATGCCTCCTCTGTACCCATGCCAATATTCTCCGTACCTCCTCCCCTTTTATTTGACAAAGCTGATTTTGGCTGCCAACTACAAGCAACCTGCACTTAGTAACTAGACCTGCAGACCAGAGATATTTCTGTAATAAAAATATTTGTATTTGAGGTTATACTCCACATTTTTCTTGCTTGTAAAATAGTCTTGTCACTTGGCTATTGTATGTTCTTGTCATATGATGTAAATTGTACTGTTTTGTCTGTTCTTCTACTGACTTGGAGCCTTTGTAAAAGAGCCAGTTTGGCTCAAAGGTTGTAATTCTGAAACTGAAATACATAAATAAATAAACAAAAATACCAGTATTTGCCTTTATGAAGACTATGTGGTAGTGATTTTCATGAATGGGTCCAATCTTCTTGATTTATGGGAGACAATAAAATACGATTTTGATTATTTTCAAAACTGGTTTCTGTTTAAATAAATTGGTGCTGAATGTCTCCAAAACCAAATCTATGGTTTTCCACAATGCCAGAAGGAGGATGCCATTACCTACCACAATAGAATTAAAAGCGCTTCAGGGAGCTGTCATAGAACAGGTGACAAATTTCAAATATTTAGTCCTCTCCCTAGAGAGTACACTCTGTTGCCAATGCAAAATGTCTATTATATTTAAAATAGTACATCAGAGACTGGGTGCTCTATATAGAATGAATTATTTTATTTTACAAATTTGTTGACCAGGAAAGAGACACTGAGCCAATGCTTGTTTCCAGGTGCATCCTAGGAGTGCATGGAAGTTAAATAATTTGCTCATGGTCCCACAGTGTGCAAGTGGTGGCTATGGGATTCAAACCCAGTTCTCCAGCTTTGTGGCTCAGTGCTCTTAACCACTGCAATCTATTGTCTGCTTTCTATTTCCTTCAGCCAGATTACTTCTTTCTCAGAGATTTTTTTTTTGTTCCTAATTTTAATCACTGCATTTTATTATATGACTTAGCTGGGAGGGTCTGCTGTCTGGGGTCAGGATCCTTCACAATCAAATTGCCAGGTTGGATACCCCACTACCTATTTCTACCCATATCTGCTTTTTGCACAGCACTCTTCATTGGCCTTCATTAGACCAAAGATACCAGGAGAAAACTGGAACTCTGGTCAGAAAAGTTGCCTTGAGTAAATTACCAAAACTATTTCATTGTATTTTTCAAAGTCAAAATTCCTCTGCTTTTACTCATTCAGCATTTCATTATTTTTCTGTATTCCCACTATGAGAGCAGGTCTAGGTCACAGATCTCTAGTGTATCAGTTGCCTCATTTCTATAATTCTTTACCATCTAAGATACTCAGTACCATGACTAGCATTCCTTCAAGTTTTAACTCAAGAAACTCATGAAATATTTGTTGGATTTGATGGATAATAAGAAATGCAGTTATCCTTGAGTTATTTGCATCACATTAATATTTTTCACTCATGAATTTACTTTTACTTATGTGTTTTGTGCTGTGTATTTATTGTTGTTTTTTATGTATCTGGTCACTTATGAAAACAAGCTTTTTACTCATGGATTTACTAGGTTGTAATAAATCAAATCAAACTGAATCAAATCAAATTCTTCTCGATGCCTTCATGTTCCAGAATTGGCCAGTTTAGATATGGACATATGAAGGAGCCAGCAGAATAAGGCCATTAGGTGTAGCTGGTCTGCTCGTATTGCAGGGTCCACAGCGTGAGTTACTGACCCTGCCTGCCTCAGTCCTCCCATCCTTTTCATCCACCCCTCCCATGACATTTCCTGTCCCCTTGTGTCTATCCCACCCTTTCTTGAAGCTGAACACAACTGCCAATGAGCCCATCTCATCCGGCAGTGCATTTCAACTGTCCACCACCCTCTCAGTAAAGAAATGCTTTCTAGATTCCCTTCTAAACCTTCCTCATCCAGTTTTAAACAGTACCCCCTCATGCTATGGTTGCCACTTACCCCAAAGAGATACTCCTTATCCTCCCAATTAATCCCTTTCAAGAATCTCAATCATGCCCCCCTCTCTCCCCTCTCTCCTTCAGGAAGTACATGTTCAGGGGTTTCAACTTCTCTTAGGTTTTCCTTGCTGACCTGCAGTCATCGTAGTTTCTCTCCTCTGTACCTTCTCCCATAGGGAAATAGTTTTTTTTAAGGTTTTAAGATTTAGCTTCACAGTAGGGGTAATCAGACATCTTAAAAAGATGGAAACCACAGGAGTAGTGTGCATCAGGGTGGCACTCTGCTGTAGAAAAATGTGGGGTCTCAGCTACATGTGTCAGGAGCATGAGTTATGATTGGATGGGGCCAAAAGAAAGCCAGACCCTTGAAGAATATAGTAAATAATGAAAATAAAATACACAGTAAGGAAACAGAAAATGTGTAATTTTAGAAGAAAGATTAAAGTAAATGACTTCCGCATGTGAATGGCTTCTTTATAGTACTTTAAAGAACTGGTGTGACTCAAGAAGGTGAGAGAGTTGCCAGCCCGGTGGTGCTGAGGGTTAAGGTACTGGACACCACACCTCACACCACTCTGGCAACCCAGGTTTGGGAGTGAGCTTGGGTCACAGGGGCTTTGTGGGGTAGGAGTGGATTGAGCGTCCGGAGGACAACTCTCCTTTCCTGGGGAAGGTGGGTGGATGACTCCCCAGTGTGAGTGGCTCCCAGTGGAGTCTGGGAGCACCAAAGTCCAGGGATCGCACTGATGCAGGGGAGGAGCCTCGGCAGACCTCAGCGGGCTTGGAGCGGGAGCGTGCCCAGCCGCAGTGGACACCATTGCATGACCAGGTTCCTAGGGGGAGCTCACTAGAACAGGAGAAAACACCTGCTAGCTGTGTGATAGACATCGCCTGCCCCTGCCTCCAGAGCTGGAGCCTGCCCACTGTGATCTGGTCTCGGGGTCACCTCTGCCCATGGAAGCACCGATGAAAGCACTGAGGAGCAGAAGATGGACCCACTCCGGGAGGTGTATTCTGGAGGGATGGATCCACGTAATGTGTCGTGGGTGTGCCAAGGACCAAGGTACAGATGGGAGGATCTCAGGCAAGAGTGGATAAGGTAGGACGACTTAAAGGGCCTCAGCCAGCGGCAATGGGAGGGAAATAAAGTTGAAAAAAAAAAAAGGTGAGAGAGTAACTACACAATAGATAGGAGAAATCCTGAAGGTTAATTTAATTGATTATATCTTATGTTGTTTAATGGACAATGTTGTTCATCAGATGGAAAATCCCTCTCTTTATTCACTATTGCACTTTAAAAATAATGCCAACTGAAAAATAGAGAAATTATTAGGTTTACTGTTCCTAAAACAAAAACTAAAATGGGAGAACATTCTTTTTCTACAGGGTAGCTAAAAGTTGGAATGAGCTTCCTGGGTAATTTCATGGTGATATTAGCCATCAAACTTTTAAAATTAAACTAAGAAACATCTTAGTCAACTATGCTGTAAATGTTTTTAATTTGACTGTGTCAATTGTATCTATGTATATTTATGTCTTATTATATGTAACATCTATGACTGTATATTTATGGTCCTGGGTCATGCATGAAAAAAGGCCTTTGGCTCATTGTGTTTACCTGGTAAACAAAAGCTAAAATAAATAAATAATTTGCTGACGCAATATCAAGCCCATGATAACATTTCAGAGCGAGTTGTGTAAGCAGGAACATTTGTCAAGGCGCATGACATGGGATATTATTCCACCTCAGGTATGTTGTGAGGCACAAGGCCATAGGCCGAGTGGCTTCAATCACCTCAGAAGAGATTTTAGCCCACGATATCACATACCTGGGAGTGTATTATTATTATGATTATGAAATGTATCCATATGTAATTTTTGACTGATAGTATGACCCACTTTTGGACCAGGATTATGTCCTGAGATATCATCCCAGCTGCAAGTCATAGAATCATAGAAGCTTGATGGCAGAAAAGGACCACACCAATCCCTCTAGTCTGCCCTATTTCAGCCCCTACACCCCCCATTGCCAGCCCCCACCACCCCCCCCCACTCAGCTCCTTTTGTCTGTTCCATGCCCTCTTGAATTCCTCCACCAATTTAGTTCCCAACTTCTTCTGGTAGTCTGCTCCAGGGCTACACAACCCATTCTGTGAAGAATCTCCCTCTCACATTGCTTCTGTATCTATTTCACTGCAGTCTGAGGCTATGCCCTCCAATTATGGTCCCCTTCTTCTTGATAAGAAAACACCATTCCCTTACTTTGTTGGGACCCTTTACATATTTAAAAGTTTCAGTCATGTTTCCCCTCTCCGTTCTAGCCTCCAGCATGTACAGATCCAGCTCCTGCAAGAGGCCTCTGCTTGTAAGTCATCTATTGCATACCCTGCACCATCTTGGTTGCCCTTTTCTGTACACTTTCCATCACATCTATGTCCTTTCAGAGGTGTGATCTCCAGAACTGGACCCCGTACTTCAGGCGTGGTGTCACCATGGCTTTGTAGAAGGGCATTGTAACCTCCCTTCTACTAGTAATGCCCCTGCCAATGCATTTCAACATTCCATTGGCCATTCCCACTGCAATGCTACATTGTTTTCCTGCCTTAAGTTTGGATGAAGCTATGATCCCCAGACCCCTCTCCTGTTCTGTTATTTTGATTGCCTCCTCCTCCAAGGGTGTACTCTGCTTGTGTATTCCTACTCCCCACTTGCATCACTGCGCAATTTTTGGCATTAAATTTCAGCTCCCACATCTCTGGCCGCTCCTTGAGTGTCTTCAAGTCCTGCCTCATGTCCTCCACCCCCCGGGGTGTCCACCCTATTGCAGATCTTTGTATCATCAGCATAGAGGCACACCCTCCCCCTCAGCCCCTCTGCTATATCACTGATACAAATGTTAAAAAGTAGAGGTCCCAAGACTGACCCATGGAGCACCCAACTCTTCACCCCCCATCCTGGAGTACACCCCATTTAGCACCACTCTCTGGGTTCTTCCAGCTAACCTGGCCTCCACCCAGCTTGTTACTTTCCCACCAACCCCGAGACCTTCCTGTTTGCTCCCCAGCTTTCTGTAGGGATGGTGTTAGAAGCCTTACTGAAGTCCAGATAGGCCATGTCCACCGCCCCTCCCTGGTCGATCACCTGAGTCACCCAACTGAAGAACTTGATCAGGTTCATCTGGAATGACCTTCCCTTGATAAAGCCATGTTGTCTGCTGTCCTGCAAGCCACTCTCCTCCAGGTAGTCCACCACCCTCTCCTCGATTAGCGCTACCATTACCTTCCCCACCACTGAGGTGAGGCTGACAGGCTGATAGTTCTCTGTCACCTCCCTGCTTCCTCCCTTGTGTAAAGGCATCATGTCTGCCCTCTTCCAGTCCTCTGGCACCCTCCCATTACCCAGTGAGAAGTTGAATAGCCTTGTCAATGGGGTGGCCAACTCCTCTCTCATTTCCCGGATCACCCTGGGGTGTGACCTGTCCAGCCTCATTGCCTTATCCACCCTCAATCTTTCTAGCTCCTCCCTAACCCTATCCACAGAGAACAAGCTCTGATCCACCTATTTGTCCACCTTCCCCCTCCTCTTTAGCTCAGGTCCCTTCCCATCTTCCTCTTACGTAAATACTGAGCAAAAGTTCTTATTTACAGTAATACCTCTGCTTTTTTACAGTCCTGTTCCAATTTCACCTCCCCCTTCCACCTCAGCATTGCAATCCCCTGCCTTGCCTCTCCTCTCACTCACATATCTGAAAAAAGGTTTGTCCCCCCTTTTGGCTTTTTTTAACCATTTTCTCCTCAGTATCCACTTTTTCCCTCCTGATTTTCTGCTTTGCCAGTCTCCTCTTCTCCCTGTAAACTTCCCTATTTTAATAATTGAGTGTCCTCCTAAATTTTCTGAAATCCTTCCTCCTTTCCCTCACTGCCCTCGCTGTCTCCTTAGTAAACCAAATAGTCTCTTCCCCTGGGTTTGAATCCCACAGCTGTCTAGGTGCATACTGTGTGATCCTGAGCAAGTCACTTAATTTCCTTGTGCTCCCAGGTCACATCTGGAAACAAGCTTTAGCACAGTGTGCTACCCCTGGTTAAACAATGTTCCCTTCCTCCTTTCCTTCACTCCTGTTTGCTCTTCTTAACCTTTTTTATGCACATTTCCAAGGCTTTCAGTATCCGTCATTTAACAGATTCCCACAACTCCTCCACTGCCCCTATATTCTTTGTTCCCTCACTAGCCTTTTCATCCTGTCGAAGTCTGCACGTTTGAAGTCCATGACTGTAGTACTGGTTTGATTTGTCTCCCTCCCTGCCCTCACCCTGAACCTCACAGTCCTGTGATCGCTGGTGCCCATGACTTCTCCTGCCTCCTCCCACAATCTCCCCATTTGTCAGGACCATTTCCAGCAGGTTGGTGCCCCCTGTTGGCTCCCTGACTAGCTGTTGTAGGAATGCCCCCTGCAGCGCAGCTAGGATCTCCCTGCTCCTAGTCAACACTGTACCCGGGATTCCCCAGTCTATATCTGGGAGGTTTAGGTCCAGTACCAGTAGTAATTCTCCTTTTAGGGCTAACTGTGTGACTGCCTGAATAAGCTGTTTGTCCCCTCTTCCTCCCCCTGTATAAGTGGTCTGTATACCACCCCTGGCTGCAAGGATTCCCCAGTCCCCCTTCCTAGTGTTACCCACAGTAGCTCCTTCTCCCCATCTTCCTATTGTACCTTGATTACTCTCATGTCATCCCTGATGTATACAGCTACTCTCACTCCCTCCTTGCCCTCCCTGTCTCTTTTAAACAGTCTGTATCCCAAATTAGTCATCTCCCAGGTATGATGCCCTTCCATCAAGTCTCGCTTATATTGCTACTATATCCAGTCTGTTGTCCCCCATGATGGCCTCTAAGTCCACCATCTTCTTCTCTTAGTGCCTGGTGTTGGCAGCCAAGCCCTTCCACCAATAACCCCCCCCATCCTCCTTTCAAGTGGTACCCGCTTTCACAACATTCTATCTCTATCCTGGGGGGAGGCTGGTAGCCCATTTTTCCTGTAATATGGTGTGTATCTCCTCCCCCCGATTTGGTCTCACAGCAATCTGATTTGAAGGTTTTGACCATCCATTTCAAAATTAAGCAGTAAGGTATGACAGTGGGTGTGTTACAGTAGGATAATGGCTCACCTCAGGCAGGTTGAAGCATGAGGTGAAGGCAAATCTAAGTGCTTCTGCCACCCACAAAGGGCTGTTAACCCAATATAACGCACCCACTGGAGTGCATTATTGTGATTATGAAACGGCTCATTTTTAGTCATTTCAATGTAGCTTTTCAACATAATTTTGTTGAGTTACTTTCAGCTGGGCGGTGGTGCTTGGGATAATGTCCCGACTGAAAATACTTATTGGTCGATCAGGAACCAGTATTCTTCTGCCCGTTTCATAATTAAGGTTATTCACTGCTGAGAAATGTGGGGCAGTCACGATTGGTATTTGGCTTGCTTATGTAATCATTTACTATGGTTCTCTCTCAATATCTCATTGTGGGTTAGACCCAGTTATCAGTATCAGCCATACTCATACACCTGGACCATTTTGTGTTCTCAGTATTATACTCCAGGGCATAGAACATCATGTGAGTTTGTCACTTCTCAGAGTGGATTAAGACACCTAGGTTTGGTGTGTCTCACAATGCACCCAAACATCTAATTGGTGACCCTTGATATACAGTACCACTTCCTGTTATGTAGTATTGCTTTATGTTATATATGAAATATTTTCTTTCCAGGTCAGCTATGGTTCTTCAGTTTCCCTGTTGAGTGATAAGTCAAAATTCCCATCATTTATGCGGACTGTTCCAAATGACATCTTCCAAGCTCTTGGTATGGCTCAGCTGTTAATTCATTTTGGTTGGACATGGGTGGGAATTCTGGCCTCTGACAATGATTACGGTATGCTGGGCAGCCAGACTCTCAAACAAGAAATTGTCAATGCTGGAGGCTGCATCGAATTTTTAGAATTAGTCACCAAGTTTAAAGAGAAGATCCCCTCCACCATTGATGTGATTCAGCGGTCATCAGCAAACGTCATTGTGGTCTACTCCACTGCTGAGAATCTGGTTCCATTGCTGGAGGCCATTGCTATGCAAAATGTAACAGGTAGAGTTTGGATCAGTTCTGCAGGATTGCAGGTATCCTTGGATGTTCTCAAGATGGAGGTTGTGAAAACTTTAAATGGTAGCATAGGGTTCTTCATCCACAAAGGCAAGATCCCTGGGCTCAAGGACTTCTTGTACAGTATCCACCCTTCAACATCTCCACATGACATCTTTATGAGAACATTCTGGGAGGTGGCCTTTGACTGCCAGTGGCCAAAGCCTGATGGAAATGACACACTAACAAACTGGGCAATAAGCACAATAACGTCACCTTGCACAGGTCATGAGGATTTAAGAAATCTTGACATTTCTAAATATGACTTGTATAATTACACACACATGTTTAGCATTTACAATGCAGTATATGCAGTGGCACATTCCATTCATAGTCTGCTTTCATGTAGAGATGGAGAAGGTCCATTTTATAATGGACAGTGTGGGAGCATTCATGATTTCCAACCTTGGAAGGTAAGAAAACCAAGTAGTCTATTTTCATTTGTAAAAACTGGTGTGTATATTAATACCGATGCTCAGTCCACTCTTATGATTGTAAGAGCAGTCTCGTGCATTCTTAGGGTACAACAACTGCAAGGCAACAGTGAATGGTTCTGATACCCTAACAATGTGATTGAGACTACTCTTGCAAAGTAAAAGTGGTCTTGGTGGCAGTACTGGTGTATTATTGATCGAGTTCAATCAATAATATAATCCCTCACTAATTTGTAAAAAAATACCCTATCATTCCCATTTCCAGGGCAGCTGTGGAAGAAATTCTTTTCACAGAATAAGAGTGTCTCATGCACAGAGCAATGGAAAGTTCTGATTGGTTGAAACTCGGAAGTGCTGCCTTGCTCAATAACGGGTTATAGAAGGAATATGAATTCCATCAAATGTGCTGCCTCCCACCATTAAGTTTGGAGCTGTGTTGAACATGGAATTCTGCTGGCAGAATTTGTAAAGAATGGCAATTCTGCTTCCGAAGCCCTTTTCAGAATTTATTTTTTATAATTTATTGTTCCTTCATGATCCTCCCCCCACCTTCTCAGGTCCTGCCCCTTCAGCAGCATCTCTGGCACTTACCCTCAGGTTTCCAAGCCCATGGGTTTACCCACTGTGGAGTGGGCTGCTGTGCTGGTTCCAACCCCCCACACTGTATCTTGGCCATAGGTGCAGGAGTTCCCTGGGTTCCTGAAGGCATCCAGTTGCTGGAGTCTGGGCTTGAGTATACTGGGATCATGTACTGGGCAGGCATTGTCACTTTTTACAGTCCTATCTTCTGGGATTCCTGGTCTAATCAGAGGCACACAAGCATGCCTCATGTGAATCTTGTCCAAAATTCCCCTTCCCACTCCTACTGTCTGCTGAACTACCAGCTGTGGTCACCCAGGGAGCAGTATAACAGTGGCAGCAGTGACCCTCCCTCCATTCCTTCCCAAAAAAAGGAAGTCAGAATCCTCTGGGATGCCTGATTTTTCTCCCTCTGGCCAGTGCCTGGTGGTCTGAGCTTATTCCCAAACTCAGTTGTTGACAGATCAGCTCTGGAATTCACTGTTTAATTCTGCAAGGCAATTCTATATGTAATCCTATTATGTGGTTTGCATAAATTCAGTTGGCAGTTTACGTAACTGCAGAATGCTGTTATGAGATTAATGTAAATTGTAGTTTAGTAAGCCCCAGTTTAAAGAACTAGATTAGTTGCCGTATTGGTCCTTGTAAGAAAACATCCAGAAGCAAATGTTTTGATACCTTTTAATGGAACAACACAGAAGTCACCAAACATAGATGTTACAAAAGAAAACAGTGTCTAAGCTTTTGGACCAACCAAGTCGTTCCTCAGAGACTTATGTCCCAGTTTAAAGAAAAATTCTGCTTTCAATGGAATTCTGTAGAATTAATGTGAATTTCCCAAATTCCACAGCCTTTCTTCAGAAGAGGAATTTAATAAATCCGCACTGCTCTAATCAAGCTACATTTTAACATTCTTCTATGATTTTGCCCGTCGGCATCCTTACTAAAGTTTTTTCTCTGTGTGTCTGCAGACACCATAACATCATTACTGTTCATCCTCTTCCTTTCAATGTTAATAGCTAATTCAAACTTTCACCCTATCCCATAATCACATCTCAGCTCTTAACAAGCATTTTGCTAATTTTAATACCCTTTTTCGGGACAAAGAAACTCAAATGGGTGTCATATATTGAAATAAAATCTGAAGTGAAAAAGGCTTTGAAGGTTGTTTCAAAATTTTAATTTATATATTGAAATGTTTCACCAAGAAGGCACACTGAGTGATAAGTCGCTCATCTCCCAGTGCAACCTGGGGGTAAGGGGTAGATTAGGAATGAGACAGTAAACATTCAAGTTATAAATTCAACATTAACATACAGTTGCAAGGTAGACGTTACAAACAGTGTTACAAAAGTGTTGCACACGATAGGAAAAAACAGTGGGCAATAATAAGTGCTGGGTTAATAAGTAACAAGTACGTATGTTGAAGAAAAGGGGAAAAGAGAGGCAGTGGTGAGGTCAGTGGGGAGGCAAGAGTCAGTATCCCTAGAGACCACTTCAGTATGTGAGGACCCTGTACTGCACTGACCAGAGAGAAGGGGATAAGTAAGTGTCCCACAGAGAAATACAAGCCCTTTGTGGGTAGGAGAGGGACCCATGGAGACCATTTGAGGCCCCTTTTATTCTGTGAGAGATCAAGGGAGGCTAGTAAGGTGAAGCAAGTTGGGGAAGGGGAAGAAAGCTAGGAATCTGGGTGGGTATGCACAGGTTAAAATAAAGGTGACAGTAGAGGAGTAGGGTTTGTCCAGGACTTAGAGGAGGGAGTTAGGGAGAGACATGGCAGGAGAAGCTAGGAGCAAGGTAATTGTTGAGAGCAGAGCTGATGGAGTAGGTGGAGGATGAGTGCCGGATTTGAGGCAGAAGAGAATTCCAATTTTTGGGAGATGGTGAGAGTAACTGGATTGGCCAATTTGGGTGGATCTGCGGGGGATTATCAGGGTGTGAGAGGCAGTTGATCTAAGGGAATGAGAGGGTGAGGGGGTGTTATAAAGTAGGAGGAGAGGTAGGAATGGAGCTCACCCAACCAGTGCTTGGAGGTGAATTTAACACAGTGGGAGAGCCACCTATTTGCAAGAGAGGGGAAGGATAGGACACGACAAAGATGCAATGGTGGGTGCGAGGGGCATCCAAGGCAAAGTAGCAGAAGAAATTGAAGAGGATGTCCAATCTGGCCAGGAGGACCTAGGGGCAACACCATAGACTATGTCACAGTAGTCAAAGTAGGGCAGTATCATCTTCTAGACAAGTCCATGCCTAGCAGTAGAAGAGATGCAACTACAGTTCCTGAACAGGGCACCAAGCTTCTTGCACAGTTTTTTTCTGGATGGTGTCAATATGCCCAGAGAAGTTTAGGTGTTGGTCCAACCAAACACTTAAGTACCTGAAGGAGGATGTGTCCTCAAGTAAAGTCCCATCAAGGGTGTGGAAAATGGATAGGGAGGGAAGCACTGAGAGTCTCTGCCTTGTGCCAAAGGTCATGGAGACTGTCTTTTTGGTGTTGAGGAAAAGTTGATGCTTAGCAAACCAGAGCTGAACCTTGTCAAAGTCTTGCTGTAAGTTGGTTGTAACCTCATCAGCACAGGAGCCGGATGTATACAGGACTGTATCACTGGGATACATGTGTATAGCAGAGGATGGGGAGGAAACAGAGGGAAGGTCATTTAAGAAGATAGAGAATAGTAGGGACCCCAATATAGAGCCTGGGGGACTCCAATGCTAATCAGGAGGGGAGGGGAAGTGGCATCCAAGATCTTAACTGGCTGGGTTCTGCTGATAAGGTAAGAAATTGGATTTGATTGCTGTACTCTTTCTCACTCAATTTCTTCAGCTGACGTGAAGTTCTTTGGTTGTGACCAGGTTGACTGGCACTCAGGAGTTTTAGCCTAATTTAAAAGTTGCATTAATTTTAAGTAGTGTGTTGCAAAGAAGAATTATGACCGTATGCCGATCCCACGGTGAAACCTTTACAGTGATTGCGTTAATGCCAACAACACTGACTGAGCACTGTAAAGTCCACCCGGGACCCTGGCACTCTTTCCCCAGTTCTGCACCCCTTCCCTGAATCAACTCCAACTCAGAGCTAATAATCCCTAATTCCAGGGTGTAGGGGGCAGAGCCCCCCAAAACACACACAGACAGATCTTCAGATCGATTTATGCCTACCGCAATTTGTAGTCGACATAAATCTGTCACTGTAATGTCAATCGACAACATTTTTATTCCCTTATGGGTGGCCTGAGAAGTGAAAGCTGAACCATAGGAAGGGAAAACAGAGAAGTCATTGATAAGGGGTGATTTTACAGCATAGCGGAGGTTAAAAAACAAAAAAACAAAAACAATGTTCACCAGAGCCTTGATGTCAAAACACTGCAGGTGGAAATGCCCTGCGATCTTCCTCCCTTCTTCAATGGGGCTATCATCAGGGATTCTGATTCATGTGCTGTAGTTGGAGACTGGGGGCTCGGACTGTAGGGTCATCATTCATGGCTGCAATGGTTCCCTGAAGAATTCTTGTCCATTCTCTGTCAGTATATCTATTGTCCTCGTCCTTCATTGACCTCTTGGATATCCATGGGATACACAATGGCTTGACTCAGAATCTGCTATTTATTTTCATAAATGAGGAGGCAGGACAATGACTTACTACTGGCAAAGCTATGAGAGAGTAATGAAAGTCCTGCCTCTTCGCAAGTGATGATAAAGGTCATAATCTAATTTAGGCCATTGTGTGTCCAGTTTATACACTGTATTATAAAGTTTTTTAAACAAGTTCTTTATATGAAACTTTAACTGTTTCTGTTGGATTTCACTGCTCTGTTTTGAGTGCAGCAGAGGCCCCTGTGATGTCACCCGACATTGTGCTAGCTGCACTCCTATTGGTTAAGGGTTCCTTTGTTACCCTTTAAAGTAGAGATCAAGGCTGATGATGGATCCATACTGAAATATATGACTTATCTTCATTTAAAATGCTTCAGCTGCTACACTAAATCAGGTATCGGTAAGGTTTGATTTTCACCTACATTATATAAATGTTTCTTACTTTGCGATATACACATCACATTATGTGGAAACAAGATATTTGCCCTTTGAACTTCATCTGTTCCTGCTACTTGTCAAAACATGATGGCATAATCCGCTGCTTGTGACATCATCATTTCCATAGCAACCAGCTGTGATATAATAACTGCATTGTGTTTTTTCCCATTGCTAGAAGCTGGTAGTCATTTGCCATTATTGGCAGCTGGTTATAACTGCACTTATGAGACAGCATTCCTTCAAAGAGCACACATGCAATGTTGCTGCTCAGCGGAATTGTGTCAGGTTCAACTCCCAGCCTTTAAGGATCTCAGGGTACCTGTGGTCTGCTCTATGCAAGGGGGAGAAGGGGCATGGCATGAGTATTGGGTGGTGTAGGAGGCTGTGGATAGAGTGCCTTCCTCCACCAACATGGTTTGCCCATCTTGTGGCTAAGTTTAACATGTGGGCTTGCTTGTTGGGCAGAAGAGCAAGTGCTGCTGGAAACACAAACCTGAAGCCACAGTGTGGCTGTGCTGTGAACATCTGACAGGGGCTAATTATAATTTAAATAAATAAGAGGAGACAAGTTCATTGGCATGGGTTGCTCTTACAGGAGAACATTTGTTAAACTAAATAATAAAAACACAAAAAATAACATAATTCATAAGAAATAATAAACATAAAAAAAACCTGTGACTTCTGGGACAAAAAAACATCCCATCAATTATATAAAACAAAAATATGGGGTGGTGTGTAAAACTTGAATTTTATATCATAATCTACAGCTTGTTACATCATAATCATTCTCATGGCAATGAATTGTGATTTATAAACTAAAGATTATGGGCCCCACATTCAAAAGTGGCTGGGTGCGCCATGCAGATGAAAGTGCCACACATTGACTTGCGCCAACACAAAAGAGTGGGATATTCAGCAAGTGCACCAGGTAATGCAATCTTGCAAACACGTCTGAATATCCTGATTGTGCGTGATCGCACAGTGGGAGATGAGCAGCACAGCAGGTGACCTGTGACCAGCGTGGAGCATACAGAACTATGTGATGTGAAGCCACTTGCGTGGCACACAGAGTTACAATATTCAGCCAGGATATGCAAATAGCCTCATTGCACAATCGGTACCAAAACAGCACATTATCATCTCATTACTGGAATGTATTCAGGCCATTTGCATGCCATTGGCATGTGCAGTTCCAGATCTGCAGGGCAGCAGCAGCAGCACCACTCCACAAAGGTGACCAGGTGGTACTGCAGCTTAGCAGGCAGGTGAGTAGTCATGTTTGTGTGTGTGGGTGGAATGCATTGGCCTGAGTACAATGCTAATACCCATGGTGGGCACACATGCAACATCAGAAGGGTCCAGTGTCCATGAGGCATGCCTATGATGCCTCCAGGCCACAGGTGGTGCCACCTCTGCCCCACGCTGCCTACAGTTGTACAATATCCACAACCACAGCACCACACTGATCCACTACAGGGCCCCTGTGGCATTGTCACAATGCATAGATAGCATCGGTGACATGTATGTTGTTCCTGGTGGTGTGTATCTGGCAAGGGTGTGCTGTATGCACCTATGGCATAACACCATGGATGTGTGTCAATGGTCTGTAACTGACCCATGCCAGGCCGCCACCAGGACCATCATGCGTCCTGATTCCCATTGTCCCAGAAGTCATCATGGGTGCATGCCATCACCAGGTGATGCTCTGATGGCCACATGGGTGCAGGCAATGGCACCTGGGACATGACCTGCATTCTACCTGTCTGCTCCGCTTGTGTACTGGGGTGACTGACAGCACTAGTATGTAGCAGCTGGGTGTCTATGACCTGGGTGAGGTGAGGGAGGTGGCTGACTGGGCCGTGCCAGTGGTGTCACACACCAGTATCTGGCAGGTGCCTGGCGAGCAGGCACAGTGCAGCTGTGGCTTTGGGTACTACCATCCTGGCATGGCTGCTGTGTGTGGGTGCTTGGAGCTCATCCTGGTGCAGCTCACAGAGCTGTCTCAGGATGCCTTGTCTGGAGTTCAGCAGCCTGCCTATGGGTGGCTGGCAGATTTAGGGCAGCTCTTGTCTTGCCTAACTTTGTGCGACACAAACATGAGATGTGTGGCACATGCGCTGTGCAGTTCCACTGACTATACACATGCACAGCGTATGTAGTTGTCCACCCCATTTTTCTGCATGGCGCACATATGTGCATGATTGCACAATCAGATATGCATGACGCATTTCCCCCTTTTGAACATCGTGCCACAGTGCATTTGTCAGGATGCGCCATGCATCTCTATTTTGTACCGTGCAAGTCCTTTGAATATGGGGAGGCAATGCATGTTGTATAAACAAGAAGGAGGAGCAGATGAAATCTGTGTGATGAGGATCCTATTTTCAAACAGCTGTCCATAAAAATAAAGGGAAAGAAACACAGAAATAGCTGACATAAAACAAGATTTATAGAAATATAGAAACACAGGCAGTGACAGCACATCAGGACCAAAGGTTCATCTAGTCTGCCCAGAGACATTTTGGTTTGTGTGTAAATATTAAGTTTTTCAAGGTTTTACTTGAAAACACTGCACTGCACTGGCTCAGCCACACTGTGGTCTGTATTTTCAAAGTGTTGAGATGGATGCAACAGCAAGTCGTGTCACAGTTGCATATCAATTTGCAGTTGCAGCTGCCTCTGAAGGGTGCACTAGCATTACAAGATGAATCAACCACAATCTGCTGTGCCTGTACTTGGAGCCAGATTAGAACCACAAAAGTGCGCAACTATGATGCAGCCTGCATTTGGACCACAAATGTGTTTTTTTTTTTAAACCAGGACATACACATTGGCCGGGATATTTAAAGGGGTTGCACCTTGCTCAACCCCCAATGTACCCTTGCGTGATATTCAAAGGGGCAGGTTGTGCGGCGAAACCCCTGATGTGCCGGGGTTCATTGGTAATGTATGTGGCACAGATGCAGGGGGCATGCCCGTGCATATGCAGCACATCCCAATATTCAGCCCGAGATGTGTGGCGCATATGCTGACGGAACCCCGACATGCGTCGCAGTCTGGTGCTCAAAGTTGAGCCAAAAAAAAAACAGACACAAATGCTGGCCACCCACAGGCAGGCAGCTGTAGTGCAAAGCGCAGCACAACAGCCGCCAGCTGTGGGTGGCCACCCCTGGCAGGAACACCGTCCACAAGCACCTGAGCTCTCGATGCAGTTATCCATGGCCACTGTATGTTCCTCGACACAGGTACATGGTACCCCTGGTGGAATGCACGGTCCCCCCACACCTGGATCGTGGTCATCTGTATTAAACTGTTTGAAGCTCCCATGCTTCCCTCCTGTACACTGATCACAGGCTGTTGTCATGAGAAGAGTTACCTGGTGGTCTAGTGGTCCCCTCTCCACCCATCCACAGAGGACCCCTGGCCACCCAGCACCCCCTGTCAATGGCGGGCAGCAACACCCGCCACATACCATCCAGCCGCCCACCGAATGACAGCATACAGTATGCTCTGAATACCTATTGGTCCACACAGTCATTCACATATCTGGTCCTGTGTAGCACAGTATGGTCTGCATGCCCATTGGTCCACACTGTGGACCAATAGGCATACAGAGCATACTGTATGCTGTCATTTGGCTGGTGGCCAGGAGGAATGCGGGCTGGGATGATGGGGGTGTTGTGTGGCCGAGGGTCTTCTGTGGGTTGGTGTGGAGGGGGGTACCACTAGATCACCAGGTAACTCTTTTTTATGACAACAGCCCATGATTGGGTGTATGGGGAAGGGACCGCTAGAGCACCAGGTAGTTTTATTATAATTACAGATGCCCATAATCGGGCATATGGGGGGGGACCACTAGACCACCATGTAATTTAATTACATGTACAGATGCCCACGATCAGGCATATGGTTGGGACCACTAGACCACCAGGTAAATATTATAAATGTACAGATGCCAGTGATCGGGCATACAGGGAAGGGACTGCTAGACCACCAGGTAATTGTATTACTTTTACAGATGCCAGTGATTGGGCATATGGGAGAGGAGAGGGTTACAAACACCCACCAGGGACCCACCCCCGATAACAGCAGCTAGATAGGGTGTGAGGTGCATGCCACAGAGCCGCCCTGCGCAACGCATGCAAATGGAGCCATAATGGAATGCAAATGGCCCCATTTGCACCTTGCATATATTATGGTCTCATTTGCATGCCCCTGGATGAATATTGCAGGTGATGCATCTAGCACAACTGCACTTGCGCTGGCGCACCCACATTGTCCCTCTCTGTGGCCTGCAGTGGCACAGTGCCACTGTGCCATACACAGTATGTCCGCTGACCTTGTTATATTCAACAGTGCTGAGCCATGGCGCATCACCGTTGAATATCGCCTGGTCTTGGCCCCGGCGCAGCCCAGTTGCGCTGTGCCCAGGTTTGCGCCACTGCCCAGTGCAGTCTGAATAGCCAGACCATTTTTTTTTAAACCAGGAGAAACATATTAAGCCAAAGCTTGTTTACAGCTATGACCTGGGAGCAGAAGGAAATTAAGTGACCTATTCAGGGTCACACTGTATGCAAGTGGGGGCCATGGGATTCAAACCCAGGTCTTCAGGTTTGCAACTCAGAGCCTTAAACCACTGTGCTATACTGCCTCCTATGTACCTCCTAAATGTGCCACATATGTGACTGTACTTAGCCCTGGAAGAACAGCGGGAACAGCATACATCTTATCTGAGCTAACTAAAGCTCTGTCACACACTGCAGGTTATTGAATCTTTCACTGGTATAGCCCTCTGATGTCACCTGAAGGTGATTCTGGGATTTCTGGTTACAGCAAATGCCAGGGTGGAAGTCTGCAGAATCAGCATGATTACAGTCTAGTATACTGCAGTAAACAGCAAGTAAAACAAATGTTTTTACATGCAAAGTGCAAATTGGGACTGGCCCCATACTTGGGTGTATGGCTCTTCGTGCTGACTGTTCCTTTTACAGGTTCTGATTATAGAAAGATGGCTGGATTGCTACTGTGGAAGTATTTTTGCTTCATAGTTCAGAATTTGCCTTTTCATTATTATTAAACCATGTTTTCAATAAAAGCTCAAAACACTGTCAGAAAACCTTAAGATACTGTAGGACAGTGAGGCACAAAGGGGGTAAGGGCTGTACATCCCATATTCTTTGGACACTCACCTGGTGAAATAACATTTAGATAAACAACAAACTACTATGTATATTTGTATAATATAGGGGTGCTCTCCTCTATTTGGGGTTGATCAGGCACTTCAGTGTTAAACCCCAAAATTTGCACTTTAATTACTTTGCAGCTATTCAACGGATTTGCATGAAATGTTGCATGCACAGTCTCATGAGTAAATCTCTTGACAGAACAAGTGTTGCTCTAATTGGACGTGAGAATTCTGAGATGCGGATACTGCAAATAATGAATTTTTCAGAATTTTTTTCCATTGGTTTGAAAGTGTTTTCTATCAGCATGGCAAGCGCCCATAAAGTTTTAGATCCTGGACTGAAATTTTCTGGGTAGAAAGGGGCTGGCCCACAGATCTGCCTGTTGCTTATTTGGGAAACAAATATTTATTCGTTCCAAAGTTATCTAATTTTGAAATTTATAATGCTTGGTTCTGAGCATGCTCTGTTAGCACTAAAAAATAGCTGTATGAAATGACAAAAAAAATATTTTTCCATATGGGGCCAATCTTTTTTCATGAAGGGAAAATCATTGTTTTGTTTGCTGCCATCTTGTTTTGCCTCTTTGCATAAAAATTCACATTTGAAAACCCACAAAAATGATATTCCTGAAAACAATCGACAGATGTAGCTTGCTTATCGGGACCTCCTTAACTGGATTCTGCACTTAACTATTGCCTGTTGTAGAAATGCTCTTAAAATGTTGTTTTTTAAATTATCAATTTTGTTTTGTGACTCATGATACGAAGCAAGATTTTTGTTTCGTATGACGACTCACGAATAAAATCTTTTATCATATGGGGAATCCACATATTTCAATGGGGTTTTCTACTTTGATGTATAACTTGTCATTTTTCAAGATTTTGGCACTCAGTTTTCAACATACCCTTTTTGACACCCCACTTCTTGAACAATATTGGGGTCATTTTACAAATCATGCCTGAAAGGTGATTTTGCAGTCGATTGGTGAAATCACCTTTTGGGTGGGATTTCAACATTTTCACCATATACGTTCATGAGATGGGGTCATAAGAAGAGTATGCTGAAAATATGGGGTAAAAATATGCAAAAGCGGCAAAGTTGTGCACATCTGTTGACATTTCGCTATGCTCACTCATAACTTTCTTAATTTTCAATATTTTAACCCCAGATTATCAACATAGCCTATTCTTTACACCATCCCATGAATATGCCAGCTACCATTTTTCAAATCTGGCCCAAAACATCTTTTCATGCCTCAGCCATGGAATTATGCTGCGGTGGCACGGAATACCATTTTGGTGGGGATTTGATACATTTGACTACCGGGTCAATGAGGTGGGGTAATAGAAAGGCTATGTTGTCAGTTAGTTTGCTGTTGTTCTACAAATGGAAGTTCAGGTCTGGAGGGCCCTGTGCTTCCCCATAAACACATATATGCATCTATGGAGGAATGGGAGCACAGATAAATAAGGATACGATTACACTATCTCAAAAACTAGGGTTGCATGGGACTATCTTAAAAAGTAAGGCAATACTTTGCAAAAAACTGTGTTAAAACAACATTTAGGGTTCAGGCTAAGGCAACAAAAGTAGGGAATTGTGGCTTTAGGGCTCCCACCCCTAAACCCCCAACACCACCCCATTAGGTATGCATATTTCTGGAGTGTATAGAAAGGGGCGAGCTTTATGGCTGGCAACACCTAGGAAGACTTTGCCCCGATTTGCTTTAGGGGTTGGAAACCCTAAAGCCACATTTCCCTATTTTTGTTGCTTTAGCCTGAACTGTAAATGTTGCAAACTGATCTGTGTGCAAAGAATACATACATATATATATATATATATATATATATATATATATATTATATACTGTTCATTGTACTTTGTTTACTGCCTCTGATGCCTGTCAATTAAGGGTTTCCCTTTATCTTGTCTTCTCGTTAGCTGCTCCACTATATCAAGAATGTCCATTTTACAACCGGTGCTGATGAGGAGATGTATTTTGATGTGAATGGTGACCCACCAGCAAGGTATGACATCCTTAACTTCCACTTGTCTCCCGATGGAACCAGCAGGTACTTCAGAGTTGGTGGCTTTGAGAACAAAGCCCCTGGAGGACTAGAGCTCACCATCAACGAGAATGACATTTTGTGGAATGAAAGGTTCATTCAGGTATTTCACAGCACAGATCTTGCTTTTATTCCTCAGACTTTCACAAATAGTGTAGCAGTTTCTTTCTTTCTTTCTTTCTTTCTTTCTTTCTTTCTTTCTTTCTTTCTTTCTTTCTTTCTCCCAACCTGTTCCCCATCTGGAGTGAATGTCAGCCTGTCTGTCAGGCTGTCAGTCAATCAATCAATCTATCTGTCTGTCTATCTATCTGTCTGTCTAGCACAACAGTATTTATCCATCTTGACAGTATATATCTGTCAGTCTGTCTGTCTGTCTGTCTATCTATCTATCTATCTATCTAGCTATCTATCTAGCTATCTACCTATCTGTCATCTTTGTCTGTCTCAGATGTCTGTTGATCTATCTATGTACTTTCAAAGAGTGCTAATTAAGTCCGCCAGATTGAAGCTATGCACAGCAGTGAAGGACACTGTAACTACAAAGTCTCCAAACACAAAAACACAAATGTGCTTGTAGATGCAGACAGACACTCACACACACAGACACACAGACACACAACACACACACACAGACATACACACACACCAAACACACACAGACACACACCGCACACACGCACACACACACAAAGACACACATACCACACAGACACACGCACCACACACACACACCACACACACAGCCACAGACACACACACACATACACAGACACACACACATACACAGACACACACACATACACATACACCACACACACACAGATACACAGACACACACACACATACACATACACCACACACACACTCATACAGACACACACACACAGACACAGACACACAGACACACACATCTTTGTTTATTAAACTATAGTTTTGGAACTAGCTGGACATGTCTGTAAATTCAACCACAGCCTAATATTCAGATATCAACCCCCCCATGTGCTGCAGACAGCATACTTGCTGTTAAAATGTCCTGAAATGACCATCTGCTACCCACAGCATGAGAATAAAAACTATATTATACAACAGAATTTTTTTATTAAAGTTCTAGGGCCTGATTTTGAGTATCTTGTGCACAGATCACAAACGCCTGGATATTCTGTCAGTTTTAGTCCAACACCTTCCATTGTCCATGTCACAAACTGTCTGAAAATGGGGGGAGAAGAAAAAATTCCTGGGTGTGCTTTAAAAATGAGGGGAAGGGGTATTGGCCGCAAAATGGTAGCAGTGACTCATAAATGAAATGTAAGTAGTGCAGGATTCTTGCTATGAATAATGAGTATACTGAAGGAAACAGTCCAAGTCTGGTCCTAAAATTCTTGTGTCAGACCTCATTTGAGCATCTGTGCATTAGTGGAGAGGTAGGGTGCACAGAGGGTGGGTGTGGGTTGGGGAGGGACCCGACAGCGAGGACTGTTTTCTTTGTTTCAGGCTAAAATGAAAAAAAATAAAATAAAAAGTACCACATACCGTTTCTTTTTACAGGTGTAAGAAAAATGTTAAGCACACTGGGGTGGGCACCCAGTGTGTCCCATGAGTTTGGGGGTGACGTTAGCCACACTGGGGTGGTCTCCCAGTGTGGCACACAATGGGAGTGGGCGGGGCAGGAAAATGCCAAAGCGATTGGCTTTTGAACAAGGAGGCACACTGGGGTGGGTTCACAGTGTCCCACACAATCTTGGGGGGATAACCATGCTGACAGGGGGATTGGGCACCCCCGAAGTCAGCTTGCTGGGGATTGTGAGAGGCAGACAGCGAAAGCTGCCACCATGTTTATTGAAATGTTACACCAGGCAAGGTACGCACTGCAATGATGGGAGCTTCCTCATTGCAGCAGCGTAGTTGTTTCAAGTTGTCGGCAAGCTTTTGCAGTGCTCTCATTGACAGCATGCTATTTCATTCGTACCACAGAGCCCAGCCCAAAAAAGCAATTGACGCCACTGGCCACAACATGACTGCACCTCCAAAACCTGCTACTCCACTCCAAGCTACCACAATATGTTCAAGGATGAAAGCTTATTGTTGTGCACTGGCAGTGGATGGTGGGTGCTAGGTGAGGAAGCAACTCCAAATAATCCAAAAAGTAAAACACCAGCACTCCAGAAGTCAGTTTCCACCATCTGATGGTGTATTAGTTATTATAAGTAAGGAGAATGCAGAACCAAACAAAACCCCTAGCGCCTCGACCATTAGGTCTTCCAGGGGGTATGAATGCAGTACAAACTTGTTCTCCTTTTATACATAACACGTGAGTCAATCAATCATTCAAATAATTAGTAAGTAATTGCTCATAATTACACAGAGCTAAAAAGACTATAGCACTGAATGAATAAACTTGACTTCAGAAAAGTGCTAAAAAAATCTAAGTTTAAAAGGAGAAAATCAAGTGGAATGCAGGATTACAACCCTAAGCTTAATCCTATTATACATTTATTAATTAGATATTCTCTCATATAATGAAATATTAAATCAAAATAAAGAAACCAATCAAAGGAAAAAAGGAGAGGAAGGAAAAAGGAGAAATGAATTGGAACATGAAAAGATCAAACAGCATGTAGGTTATACATAACAAATTAAATCATATATTCTACTCATTTATAGAAACACTTTATGTGTTAAAAGTATTTACACCTTCAAATGTTTACCCACTATTTGTTATCAACAGTTTCAACCTATTTCTATATCAGCTACTTTTGATGCTAGCAAAAGTTTCAAACTGCTCCCAATTAGTAGGAGGTCATGAGTAATTGCAAAGGTCAGCACAAAATCACTTTAATTGTTTAAGTATTTAACAACATACATTGATGCTAGATATCATTTAACATGTTTAGAAGAGGTTAATACAGAAACCGAGAAGACACAAAAGGAATTAAGAGATCGCATTAATTTCCAGTTCATTCAGTAAACACATAACAAAAGGCATTTTTTGGGAAAAATATATGTCACAATTAGAATTTTAAAAGATGTAAGCTTTGTGACTGATATCATGGTATTTTAACGAAAAAATTTGCCACAATGGAGATTTTCAAAGATGTAAGCATTTCTGGCTTATTTCACAATGTTTTAGCGAACAGACTTAAATCTGTAAAAAACCAAAACATGAGAATACGTTAAGCAAAGAAGCAATTAGTCATCTTAATAAATGCCTCAGTGGTGGGGAAAGTTATTCAATTACAGCAAACTTTCACTTTATCAGACCTATGGTTTATTATTGTTATTGTTTCTTCAAGTAGGGGGTTAAATCAAAGTCCTCATGTAAACCATGAGGGCTAAGTGTTTGTAAGGGGAAAATCCACCTACTCTCCTTTTGCTGTAAGAGTGTAAGTTTATCACCTCCCCAAAAATGAGGTGGGACACAGTCTAAGGCAATAAATTTTAAACCTCTAGAGTTTGCATTATGTAGAATTGCAAAATGTGCCCCCAACACATTTCCCAAGTAACGGTTGTATATAGCACGTATATGTTCCTGTATACGCACTTTTAAAAAGCAGGTAGTCATACCTATGCATTGTAAGCCGTAAGGGTACCACACTACGTAAACCACATAGGTGCTGCGACAAGAAGGAAATTGCTGGATATGTGTCACCAGCTCGTGGTCAAGGGGATGAATATAAATTTCCCCTTCACAGGCATATGAGCAGATGTTACAGAAACCACATTTATGAAAGCCATTAGGGCGAGCAGCCAGTACTATTTTGCACTGTAAGGGTGCACATCCTAAACGTTTACTTAAATCCATCCGCTATTCACAGTTCATCTGAATAAGATGCAATTGCTCGGATAATACTTTATTTGAAAAACAAGCTACAGAATTAGTAGAGGGACTTTTGAAAAGGGGATATGAACATGATGTACTGGTAGAAGCCCTCAATAAGGTTAAAATATGTGACAAAGAAACTTTATTAACACCAAAACAAAAAATTACAATTGACAACAGCCCTGTCACTATGGTGCTTGACTTTAGCCCGATGTCAGGCCAGATAGGCAGCAATATTTTTAAACATTGGTCTATCTTGACCGCACTTCCTGAATTGCAAAAATGTGTGGGAAACTCTCAGAGGGTAACATTTCGTAGAGGGAAATCATTAGCTGATGTTTTGACAAGTAACCAATTCTTTATTGAGTCTTTAAACAAGACATGACTACCTGCTCGCCCTAATGGCTTTCATAAATGTGGTTTCTGTAACATCTGCTCATATGCCTGTGAAGAGGAAATTTATATTCATCCCCTTAACCACGACTTGGTGACACATCTCCAGCAATTTCTCACTTGTCGCAGCACCTATGTGGTTTACATAGTGTGGTGCCCTTGTAGCTTAAAATACATAGGTATGACTACCTGCTTTTTAAAAGTGCGTATACAGGAACATATACTAACATACTAAAATGCCAGCAGAATAGGCCTAACGGTCTTTCGTGTCTGCTCATTTGGTCAGCCCCCACCCTGGGAGCTGACCTTGCTGCCTCCCTCGCCTTCTCTGGCTTCTCCCTTCCCCATCCTGGATATTCTCGATGCACAGTACTTTGCTTCGAGAACCCTTCCCCTCTACCTATCCCACCCCCCTCTAGAACCCCTCCACCATCTCTACCTCCACCAGCCCCCTGGGTAGCGTATTCCATGGCTTCACCACCTCTCAGTGAAGTAGCACCTAATCTTTTCTCCCTGAATCTCCCCTCCAGCTTTCACCCATGCCCTCTAGTTGCCCCTCCTTCCTTCGAGCACCCTGACTCGTCTCCCTGATTTGCCCCTTCATGTACCTGAAGACCACTATCATGTCATGTCATGAAATAACAACTTATCAACTACATATATGAAACCACTATAACAACTGCTATGTGTACACAGCCAATACCGATACCCATGATAACCTGTATCTGCTTATGTTCTACTGTTTAATTATTCTTGTATTGTTATTCCGGTCGCCCTCGAAAAGGGACCTTCGGGCCCAGTGGGCCTACCCGTCATCAAAATTCAATAAATAATAAATAATAAATAAATGTCCCCCAGTCCCTTCTCTCTTCCAGTGTGTACATATTTAGCTCTTCGAGCCTCTCCTATAGGTCCTGTCCCCAAGCCCCAGATCATTTTGGTTGTCCTCCCTGGACCCTCTCCAGGAGTTCAATGTCCTTCTTTAAGTGTGGTCTTCAAAACTGCACTCAGTACTCAAGGTGCGGCCTCACCAAGCAGTTATACAGAGGGAGTATCACTTCCCACCTTCTGGGGTGATCCTAGCGATGCATCCCAGCATCCTGTTGGCCTTGGCCACTGCCCTTCTACAAGTCTCAGAGTTGTTCATCTTGACATCCACCACCACCCCAGGTCCCTCTCAGCCATTGAGACTTGTAGCATTCCCCAGGGTGTACACTTGGCCGGGTTTCTGGCTCCAGTGCAGTACCTTGCATTTCCTGCATTGAACCTCAGCTTCCACTTTCTAGACCACCTTTCCAGAGACTCCAGGTCCCCTGTATGGCCACCTTCCCCTCCTCCCCATCCACAACCGGCCCCAGTTTTGAGTCATCTGCAAAGAGACTCATCTCACTCCTGATACCCTTCCTTATGTCAGAGACATAGGCGTTGAACAGGAGGGGTCCAAGAACCGATCCCTGAGGGACCCCACTAATAACCCTCCTGGGGATGAGACTATCCCACCAACCATGACCCTCTGGGTCCAGTCCTGGAGCCAATTTCCTATCCATCTGATCACCTGCTTCCCCACCCCATTTCTCCCAGCTTATCCAACAGGACCCCTTGAGGAACAGAGCCAAACGCCTTGCTGAAGTCAAGAAAGAGGACGTCCACTGGTCTACCCACGTCCAATGCACTTGTCACCCAGTCATAGAACTCCACAAGGTTTGTCTGTCACAATTTCCCTGAGACAGATCCACGCTGTCTATCATCCAGGCACCCCAACTTTTCCAGAACCCCCCAGCCTCTCCTTGACAATGCCCTCCATCACCTTGCCCACCACCAATGTCAGGCTGATGGGCCTGTAGTTCCCTGCCACCTCCCTTGATCCCCCCTTGTGGATAGGCACTATATGTACCACCTTCCAGTCCTGGGGCACCCACCCTGTCCTCAGAGAGATGCTGAAGAGCTCCACCTGGGGTTTTGCCAGGACATCCGCCAGTTCCTTCAGCACTCTGGGATGTAATTTATCCGGCCCTGGTGCTTTCTCTGTCTTAAGGGTCCTGAGGGCTTTCCTCATTCTCTCTGCCATGATTTCCACCTCTGCTACCTCTTCCCCTGCTTTGCCTTCCCCTCCTGCCAGTGATGGCCCTCCCTAGACCCACCGATCGGTAGGGTCTCCCCTCCTCAGTTTCATTGTCTCCTCCCATGTATGATGCAGCCCTTTTCCTTGGTGAAAACGGAGGTGAAGTACTCATTTAGTACCTCAGCCTGCTCCCCGGGTCTTGTGCTCATCCCTCCCCTGTTTTAATCCTGCTAATCTGCCCCTTTACCCTTCGTTTTTCCCCAATGTATCTAAAGAACCCCTTGTTCCCTCTCCTAATTTCCCTGGCCAGGTTCTGCTCCTTCCTTGCCTTAGCCGCCCTCACCACCCTAGTGGCCCTTCTCGCCATCAGCTCATACTCCCCTCGATCCCTTTCACTCCTTGAGCACTTGAAATGCCTATAAGTTGCCTTCTTTCCCCTCACCACTTGCTGAACCTCCTTGGTCCACCAGCAGGGTTTACAGGCCCTACCGCATTTTTGTCTTACTCTTGCACAGGTGCTGGTAGCATCCTGTACCCCCCTCCTGATGATGTCCCACCTACTGTCAGCGTACATGTCTGGCCCAATCCCATCCAAATGCTTCTTAAGGATCCTTCCCATTTCCTTGAAATCCACCCCCTGAAGTCAGTTACCTCTATCTTTGTGCAGCCCTCTACCCCTCCTAGGTCCAGGCAGAACCAGACCGTGGCATGGTCACTCCCTGCCAACGGGTCCCTTACCTCCAGACCCCCAATCTGGTCACTGTCTGCCAGGATCACATCCAGTACCCGTACCTCCCTGGTCGGTTCCCCCACCTGCTGAGTTAGGAACGCATCCTGAAAGACATCCAACAACCTCTGTTCCCTGGCCACTGAGGATGTCATAGTCTCCCAGTCCATTCCTGGCATGTTTAAGTCCCCCAACACCACCATCCTTCCCCTGCCCAAACTGCAGTGTCTCCCAATATCTGCCACCAGACTGTCCTCCAGCTCCTCCGCCAGCGCAGGGGGTCTGTACACCACTCCTAGTTTTACTCTCTTGTCCCCCTTGTTATCAGTGTGACCCAAATCGCCTCCACAGTTCCCTCTGCCTCCTCCACTCCTTCTATGCCAATGCAGTATTTGACTATTATTGCTACCCCTCCTCCCCTTCCCTCCCCCCAGTCCTTCCTGAACATGGTGTAACCCTCCAGGTTCAGGTCCCAGTCATGCCCTGTGGTGGCCCAGGTCTCAGTGGTCGCTGCCACATCCACCACTCCCTCAGTTACATCACCTGGAGCTCAGGCATTTTATTGCCCAAGCTCCTGGCATTTAGCGAGTACCTTTCACCCTTTCCGTGATACTTCCATTTCCCTACCGTGTTCCCATGGGATATATGTGCTATATACAACCTTAACTTGGGAAATGCATTGGGGGCACATTTTGCAATTCTACATAATGCAAACCCTAGAGGTTTAAAATTGACTGCCTTAGAATGTGTCCCACATCGTATTCGGGGAGGGGATAGACTTACAATCTTACAACAAAAGGAGAGTAGGTAGATTTCTCACTTACAAACACTCAGCCCTCATGGTTTAAATGAGGACTTTGATTTAACCCCCTACTTGAAGAAACAATAACAATAATAAACCATAGGTCTGATATAGCGAAAGTTTGCTGTAATTGAGTAACGTTTCCAACCACTGAGCCATTTTTATGTTTGCTTGCACGCATGTGCAAGAGACATAGTGCCATCATCCGAGATTTTGGAGGTGTGTCACCTCCTCCTCCAATTCAGTCAGTGTGTTGGCAGGTGCGGCCCCTGTAAGCCAATGCATGCTGGAGCTGTCTATGACAAGCTCCAAAACGCAGTGGCATACAGTTGAAAGGGGGAGCTACACTTCAGAGAGCAGCGATAAGACATCGCCTGCTCATGTGCAGCTCCCCCTACACACACACACAGAAAAGCATGCATACTGCGTGCTGCCCCCCCGCACACAGTCTAGCGGCCGACGGGTGCCCAATCCCGTTGGCTTGTGCTGCGCCTCCCCAGCCTTCCACATGCCATGCTGGGTGCCCACCCCAGCGTGGCAACTGATAGAATAGCTAATGGGGTGCCCAATCCCCGCCAGCTCCTGCTCTCACCCACCCCTAGTACTGGGTGCCACGCTGGAGCCCACCCCAGCGTGGCAACTGATCATATATCCGACGGGGTGCCCAATCCCCGTCAGCACCACGGCCCCAGCCATCCTTGTGCCTCACTGGAGCTCACCCCAGCGTGGCAAACGTCCCACGCCGTCTTTATTTTTTAACCTGCTAAATAAAACGGTCCCACGGCGCTTCTCCCAGCCCCCCACAACCGCACCCACCCATCACGCGACCCTGCCTCCCACAACCCCTCACCCCATACTTCACCTCCGGAGCTCGGCGACGATCTTGGTGGACCGGGAACACGTCTGCACTCTTCAAAGCCGACCGCGAACTGAGGAAATGCCGGTAAGCTGTGTAATGGGCTAGGTAGGGTTTTCAACTTTATTGCATATCTCAGGCATTTTGGAATTTTGCAAATTTTCAACATGGGGTTTTGGGACCCCTTCTCATGATATGACGTCACTGTCATGGCGTTATTTTAGCCTAAGGGTGATTTCGAGTCACTGCATGAAATCACCTTCAGACCTGAATAACGCCATGACAGTGACATTATTCATGAGAAGGGTCCCAAAACCCTCATATTGAAAATTGCAAAATTCAAAAAATGACTGTTTACAAGCGTGCGCTAGCAGTTCTTTATGCAGGCTCGTAAGTTCGCAAATTTTCAATATTTTCACTCCAGATTTTCAACATTGTCATTTTACCACACCTTCTTATGAGTAGTACAGCTGTCATTTTTCACATCTCACCCAAAATGTGTTTCCGCCCATGTAGCGCACAATGGCGCAGTCGGTGTTCAAAATCAATGTACAGGACAAATTAAGAAAATCACAGTGACACTGTTCATGAGCAGAGGTCTTAAAATGGCTATGTTGAAAATTTGGTGACAAAAGTCCATAAAATGACTGTGTTACGAGTGAGCATTATACAGTTTCCACACCCTCGTAAGTTCATGACTTTGTAATATTTTCATTCCAGATTTTCACCAGTGGCAGATTTCCACACTTCCTTATGAACAGTACAGCTGTCATTTTTCACAACATGGCTGAAGTGTGTTTTCACACTTTCAGCGCAGAGATGTGTGGTCGCTGTGGGAAATCATTGTTCGGCACAGATAAAGAAAATCACAGTGACACTATTCATGATCGGAGGCACCAAAATGCCTGAGTTGATAATCTGCTGTAAAAAATCCCCAACCTAATTATATTACGGGTGTGCGTTGCACAGTTTCTATGTGTGCTCGTGACTTCACCATTTTTTTTAATATTTTTGCTGCAGATTTGCAACATTGCCATTTTTTACACCTCCCCATGAACAGTACAGCTGTCATTTTACATCCTGTTCAAATGTTTTGCACCTGTGGTGCTAAATGCGTAGTCACTGTGCATAAGCAGCTTTCGGCTAACAAACTGATATTCCCCCTGTTCATGAGGTGGGGTCACAAAAAAAACATGTTGCAAATTTGGAGTGAAAATACCAACGAATGCCTGAGGTATTAGGGTTTCCAACCATAACGCCCAACCCTGTAGAGAATGACAGGCATCAGTGGTGTGACTTGGGATTCTTGCCTGTAATGCTCATACCATTACACACGCTGAAGACAGTGAGAGGCATCGAGGTATGCCTTGGACTCTTCAGCCCCAAAGTTCACCCCATTCTCCTATATCGCACCCATCTCACCGTATTTCCTAATGAAATGGGGTGCACATAAAGGCCAAAGACCCCAAGGAACACCGTGACACTTGTCAGTGTCTGCAGGGTGGGGTGCAGTGAAATGGCATGGCCGTTATGCCTGACGACCCAAACGCACACCCCAGTTCCTGTCGCTCTCTGCAGGGTGGTGGTGGAGTTGGCTTCAGTTCAATACTTCACTGCCATTCCTATTATGCAGCTCTGTAACTTCTACACTACCATTGCCAATGCCAGCAAGCAAACATTCGGCATTGACAAATGCTTGTTAAGATGACTAATTGCTTCTCTGCTTAACATATACTCATGTTTTTCTTTTTTACAGATTTAACTCTGTTCGCTAAAACAGTGTGAAATAAGCCAGAATGCTTACATCTTTGAAAATCTCCATTGTGGCAATTTTTTTCGTTAAAATATCATGGTATCAGTCAGAAAGCTTACATCTTTTAAAATTCTAATTGTGACATACATTTTTCCAAAAAATGCATTTTGTTATGTGTTAACTGAATGAACTGCAATCAAATGCGATCTCTAATTCCTTTTGTGTTTTCTCGGTTTCTGTATTAACCTCTTCTAAACATGTTAAATGATATCTAGCATCAATGTATGTTGTTAAATAATTAAAAAAAAAATTGCTGACCTTTTGCAGTTAGTTGTGACCTCCTACTAATTGGGAGAAGTTTGAAACTTTTGCTAGCATCAGAAGTAGCTGATATCATAGAAATAAGTTGAAACTGTTGATAACAATTAGTGGGTAATCATTTGAATGTTTTAATAGTTTTAATACATAGAGTGTTTCTGTAAATGAGTAGAATATATGATTTAATTTGTTATGCATTACCTACATGCTGTTTGACCTCTTTTCATGTATTAATTCCTTTCTCCTTTTTCCTCCCTCTCCTTTTTTCCTTTGATTGGTTTCTTTTTTGATTTAATATTTCATTATGTGAGAGACTATCTAATTAATAAATGCTAATAGGATTCTTAGGGTTGTACTATCATGTCCATTTGATTTTCTCCTTTTAAACTTTGGTTTTTAGCACTTTTCTGAAGTCAAGTTTATTCTTTCAGTGCTATAGTTTTTTTAGCTCTGTGTAACTATGAGCAATTACTTACTAATTATTTGAATGATTGATTAATTCATGTGTTATGTATAAAAAGAGAACAAGTTTGTACTGCATTCATACCCCCTGGAAGACCTAACGGTTGAGGCGCTAGGGCTTTTGTTTTGTTCTGCAGTCTCCTCACTTATAATAAATAATACACCATCAAACAGTGGAAACTGACTTCTGGAGTCCTGGTGTTTTACTTTTTTCTACCAGAAATATGTTGTCTATGCTGCACTGCAAGACAACGTAAAATGGCTGGCAGAAATCCTGTAATCAAGTTGGCTAATAGATGCATAGAAAAATTTACCTCAGTTGCACAGTTACAACTAGTACTAGACGTCAGACACATAAACCTCATCATATGACTCATATGCTCCCCACTCTAGTCCAGAAAAAGGTTTTGCAATTCAGTGACACCCAGTGGCCGAACATGAGATTACACACTCCTTTTGCAGTCGAGTAGCTACAAATTGAATTTGGATTACCCCAGGTTGTTCTTTTTACGTTCGCTTGCGCACATGCGCAAGGAACGTTTTGGGAGAGTAGCACACTTTGGAGGTGTGCCTCTCCCATCCAATGCACTGCTCCCTTGAGCAGGCGTGGCGGTCCTGCACCAATGGGTGCAGGAGCTCTGTATGACAGCGATGTTCCTCTGCTTCAAAGCAAAACACCGCTGCCATATGGAGCACCGTGTCCGCCGCCCGCTCACGCGCTCCCCAGCGCCGTCCGCCACCCCCCAAAGCTTAAACGTTGTTTGCCGACAGGGTGCCTAATGCCCCGTCAGCTCCATGGCCCCCAAAGCCATCCTGCTGCCATGCAACCTTCACTATGTTTTGCCGGACGGGTGCCCAATCCCCGTCGGCTCCTCGGCCCCCCATAGTTTGCCGACAGGGTGCCCAATCCACCGTCGGCTCCTCGCCCCCACACACATCTTCTGCCACACTGGGAGCCCACCCCAGCATGGCAAATGTCCCACGTTGGTCGCTTTGCTTTTTTTTTCCTGTAAAGAAAAACGGTCCCACGACGTGTCTCCCAGTCCCCTCCCACAACCCGCACCCACCCACTGAGCACCCAGCTTCCCACACCCCACCCTATACTTACTCTCGGACTCCGAGCAATGATCTTCGTGGACCGGGAACACGTCTGCACTCTTCAAAGCCGACCGCGAACTGAGAAATGCCGGTAAGCTGTATAATGGGCTAGATAGGGGTTTCAACTTTGTGCATATCTCAGTCATTTTTGGAATTTTGCACCAAATTTTCAACATGGGGCTTTTGGGACCTTCTCATGAATGATGTCACTGTCATGGCGTTATTAAGACTAGCGGTGATTTCACAGGCACTGCAAAATCACCCTTGGGCTCAAACAGCGCCATGACAGTGTTTATCGATTCATGAGAAGGTCCCAAAACCCTATGTTGAAAATCTGCAAAAATTCCAAAAAATGACTGTATTACGAGCGTGCATTGTGCACTTCCTATGCAGGCTCGTAAGTTTGCGAATTTTCAATATTTTCACTCCAGATATTCAACATTGCCATTTTATCACACCTTCTTATGAGCTGTACAGCTGTCATTTTTCACATCTCACCCAAAACGTGTTTCCACCCATGTAGCGCACAATGGCGCAGTCGGTGTGCGAAATCAATGTATGGAGCACATTAAGAAAATCACAGTGACACTGTTCATGAGCAGAGGTCTTAAAATGGCTATGTTGAAAATTTGGTGAAAAAATTCCTTAAAATGACTGTTTTACGAGCGTGCGTTGTGCAGTTCCTACGCACGCTCGTACGTTTGCGAATTTTCAATATTTGCACTCCAGATTTTCAACATTGCCATTTTACCACACCTCCTCATGAGCAGTACAGCTGTCATTTTTCACATCCTGCCCAAAATGTGTTTCTGCCCATGTAGCGTACAATGGCGCAGTCGGTGTGCGAACTCAATGTATGGGACACATTAAGAAAATCACAGTGACACTGTTCATGAACAGAGGTCTTAAAATGGCTGTGTTTAAAATTTGGTGAAAAAATTCCTAAAAATGACTGTTTTACGAGTCTGCGTTGCGCATTTCCTACGCACGCTCATAAGTTTGCAAATTTTCAATATTTTCACTCCAGATTTTCAACATTGCCATTTTACCACACCTCCTTATGAGCACTGCAGCTGTCATTTTTCACATCTTGCCCAAAACGTGTTTCCGCCCATGTAGCGCACAATGGCACAGTCGGTGTGTGAACTCAGTGTATGGGACACATTAAAAATCACAGTGTCACTGTTCATGAGCAGAGATCTTAAAATGGCTATGTTGAAAATTTGGTGAGCACATTCCTAAAAATAACTGTTTCTGGCGTCGTTGTGCAGTTCTATGCAGCTCATAAGTTTCGAATTTCAACATTTTCACTCCACATTTTCAACATTGCCATTTTACCACACCTCCTTATGAGCAGTACAGCTGTCATTTTCACATCCTGCCCAAAACATGTTTCCGCCATGTAGTGCACAATGGCGCAGTCGGTGTGCAAAATCAATGTATGGCACACAGTAAGACAATCACAGTGACACTGTTCATTAGCAGAGGTTTTAAAATGCCAATGTTGACAATTTGGTGAAAAATTCCTAACAATGACTGTTTATGAGCGGGCATTGCACAGTTCCACTGCGCTCCTAGCTGCGAATTTTCAATATTTCCACTCCAGATTTTCAACATTGCCATTTTACCACTTCCTTATGAGCAGTACAGCTGTCATTTTCACATCCTGCCCAAAGCGTGTTTCCGCCTATGTAGTGCACAATGGGGGTAACAAAAAGGTCATGCTGACAATTTATTGCGCAAATACCAGCAATCGCACAGGGCATTAGGGTAAAGCACCATACATGCCAAACACCACTGCAAATACCTGCAAGCGAATGTTCAGCGTTGACAAATGCTTGTTTAATGATGTCATTCTATACCGGTGTTGTTTTGAGTTTGTGTTTCTAGAAAGCATTACTTACTGGGAATGTGGTTTTGTATCACATTTATTTACTCAGGAAAGCATTGCTGAGATGCAGTATCTCATTTCCTCTGGGGTCCGGCCTTTATCCCTTTTTATAGTACACTGGACTGACCTTAAGGGTTAAATGACGTGCTTAAGGTCACACAGTGAAATATGTGGCTATGT
Organism: Neoceratodus forsteri; assembly: GCA_016271365.2. Taxonomy (NCBI): domain Eukaryota; kingdom Metazoa; phylum Chordata; order Ceratodontiformes; family Ceratodontidae; genus Neoceratodus; species Neoceratodus forsteri. Next base: position 215,481,741 of record JADMNL010000029.1, read on the forward strand.
TGGGATTTGAACCTGAAAATTCTAGATTCCAAACCTGCTCTAGTCACATGATCACTGCCTGTCAAAAGGTTTACATGAGGTTAGATGAGGATTGTTTAAGTCCTTGACCTCTGGGTTATGGGCCCAGCACCCTACCCTGCAACACTCTGCTTTCCTTAATGTGATGTTGATGGAGCATTTTTGGTCAGGTTCAGTTTAGTGGTACCATGGAATAGATATCACGGGCAGAGTCTGTGTATAAGGGACATCATAATGAAGAGAGTGCCAAAATCTTCCTGTCAGTCCAGTTGGAATGGGAAGTAGTACCTTCTCATATGATGTTTCAAGTTGTATCTGTTAAACAGAACCATCAACTGTTTTGTTTATTTTTCCTTTTCCAGGTGCCACGTTCTGTCTGCAGTGAAAGCTGTCCACCTGGATACCGAAAGGTTTCTCGTCGAGGACAACCCCCCTGTTGCTTTGACTGTACACCCTGTTCTAAGGGGGAAATCACCAACAAAACTGGTAAATGATATAGATTGTTATACAACTGGTTTGAAAATAAATCTGAGATGATACACGTTCTTTTGGTCAATATAACAAAGATAAATAACGTTGGTCACTGAGCTTGCTCTGAAATGTATCTTACTCATTTTGGTCACACTGAGCATACTTAGAAATGTATTCTCACAAGTGAAGATAAATTTCTGAGCATGCTCAGTGAGCATCTTCTTGTATTTTTCCCCCAGGATGCCTATGAAAATGAACTATAATGGCTCAGTAGGCCTTTCCTGCTAAAACTCTTTCAATGGAGGAGAGGAGGGAGAGAGGGGATATGATAGAAACATAAAAGTATCTCACAGGGAGGAACAGGGTGCAGGAATACACTATTTTTAAGTGAAAAAGATGTTCCAGGACTAGAGGGCATGGGATGAAGTTGGAGGGAGGATGATTCAGAGGAAACATGAGGAAGAATTTCTTCACAGAACAGGTGGTGGACAAGTGGAACACCCTGCCAGAGGAAGTGGTGGGGGCTGAAACAATCACGGGATTTAAGAATGCATGGGATAGACATAAAGGAATTCTGGAGGTCAGGGGTAAGGGGCAACAGACTTCTAGGAAAACATAAACTGAACTTACAAGCTCAAATGGGCAGACTGGGTGGGCCATAGGCCCTTATCTGCTGACACTGTCTATGTATCTATGTGAGATGCCATTTATTTTTTCATTGAATATACAGTATGCAGTTCACATTTTTTACTTTTTTAGTTTTGTAACTTTTTGCCATTTCTATCACAAACCACCCAAACACGTGTTGTATAAATCAAACATGCTATGGACTGACTCATTATGATATTTTGTTTATTTAAAGAGTATTGGTCTATTGCTGTCTATCTCATAGTTTCACCACTTGTGAGATATCAACGGACAAATACCTTCTCACAAAGATAACAATTATATCTTCAGCCATCCCATGTCATATCCTCTCTGTAACACACTGACATAGGGCAGACTAAGATAAGGATATTTACAGACTGTTAAGGCTAGAGGTAAGACCAATACATTTTTAAAAGAGTTTTTCATGGGCTTGCAAACCATACTGGGCACCGTTCATAAATGCTTCTCATCAATATACTGTACAGTAATTACTGGTTAAGGTTTCTATTATCCTAAAACCAGTTGCTATCGTACTTCATAATACGTGCTTATGCTGTCACAAATGTGTATTATGGAGCACAGACCCGTGCACCACTCTCCCATGTTTATCAGAATGTCTCTTTTCTCAAAGCCATAATTACGCAAAATAAAGTTATGGACATCAGAGTTGTTCACAGTTTTACTACACCCCCTTGGTGTGAGATGTAAGCAATAACCCATGACAGGGTGTGTAGTTACTGGGGATTAATCAGCACCTGGGTGCGTTGTGAGGCACGAGACAACAGGCCAAGTGTCCTCACAGCACCCAGGGTGTTGATTAATCCCCAATAACCGCACATCCTGGAGTGGGTTATTGCACTTATAACATGGGGTGACACCAGAGGTAAAAAAAAGAGGAAAGCATGATTACTTGATACAAACAGAGGAACTTTTTTGTGTGTTCTGCCACTGCCAGAAGTACTGTGTCGCTAACAGTGCTGAACTTAGCTCAATATGCAGTGCTGTTGGTGCAGAACTTGACTCAATATGCACTGCTGAGCACTGACCACAGAACACAAATAAGTGAATATGAATTTTTTGACCATAACACAAGTTTTGCAGCACGATCACTGATCTAAATATTAATGAATGGCAAGTCACTGTTCTGCTGGCTACACAGAACATGCTGTCTCTCTCTCTACCTGGTGCCCATAACACTTGTTCCACATGCTCTGTCATTTGTTAAACTGATTTCACGCAGACAGATGGAGAGAGAGACAAGGAAATGTTTTTCATCTCTCTCTCTCTCTCTCTCTCTCTCTCTCTCTCGTGCAGCACAGGACAGTGAACCTACAATGTGTGTCTCTTGTTTCGATTGCCAGCAGAGCAACAGTAAGGAAAACCTTCACTCTCTGTCTCTCCTCTGTGTCTGTGTGTCTGCAGCATCGCCTTTGCGGTGACAGGCAATTCTCAGGAACTGCCCGGGGAATTAAAGTGCTCTGCCGCTGACTCACATCAACATCTACTGCTACATTATGCAGCAAACACTCTGTCTTCTGACAGAGAGAGACACACACATACACGATAAGCACCACACCATGCTCTAGCGGAACTGATGCGCTCATTGACATTCGAACACACGGTCATTCCTGCAGCACCCCACTTTCTCTCACTTCTCCCACGTTCATGATATCTGCACCTTCGGGGAGATTATGGTGAGAGACTTTAATTACCAGACACTCAGACACTCTCTTGCTGCCACGTATTTCCCACCCTGCTGCTGGATGACCACAGGAGGAGGAGCGCACATGAATGGGCCGGGGGAAGGGGGCTGTTTGTGAAAAAAGTGATAGAGACATACACTGTACCTGTCTGCCTGCCTGCCTGTCTCTGTCTCTGAATGCCGACTCCTGAGACACTGCACATAATGATCAACAATCTCGGTCCACACTGCTGCTCTCTCATCAATCTCTGTGCAAACTGCTGCTGTTTCTGTATACATGTCCCGATCTGACAATAACTTCTGTGGGGGTTCCTGCTCCTGTCTCTCATTCTCAGTACCATGGCTTCTGTCCAGGATACTACCGTTCGGGCACAAAGCAAAGGCACAATAATACCATAGCAATGGCAACTTGTCATTGTCACAGTGCAGGATGCTCTGATCGCTTGGTTCACGGAAGTCCACAGGGTGAGTGGGTGGGAAGGCACAAAGCAGCCAGGGGACAATAATACTAACATACTAAAATGAAAGCAGAATAGGCCAAATGGTCTCTCGAGTCTGCTCGATGTTCAGCACCCACACTGAGGGCTGATTTTGGTGTCCCCCCTTCCCCATGGGTTATACTGTCCCCAGTCCCAGATGTTCCACCTGTATTGGGCCTGGTCAGATTTACCCTCCCCCTGTACCTGTCCCATCCCCTCTTAAACCTGTACACAGTCTCCACCTCTACCAGCTCCCTGGGCAGTGCATGCCATGGCTCCACCACCCTTTCAGTGAAATAACATCTCCTCTTCTCCCCTCTGAGCCTGCCCCCTTCCAGCTTACACCCATGACCTCTCGTTGCCCTACCCTCCTTCCTTTGGAGCACCCTGACTGGGCCTCCTTTATTGATCCCTTTCATGTACTTAAAGACAGCTATCATGTCCCCTGTCCTCCTCTCCTCCAGGGTGTACATCTCGAGCTCCCTGAGCCTCTCCTCATAGGTCCTCTCCCCCAGGCCCCAGATCATTTTGTTTGCTCTCCTTTGGACCGTCTCTGGGAGTGTAATGTCCCTCTTTAAATGTGGTCTCCAAAACTGTACACAATACTCAAGGTGTGGCCTAACCAAGCAGTTGTACAGTGGAAGGATCACTTCCGCCTTTCTGGAGGTAATCCCCCTGGCGATGCATCCCAGGATCAAATTTCCCCTTGTCGCTGCCCTCCTAAAGGTCTCTGAGTTGTTCATTTTGACATCTACCACTACCCCCAGGTCCCTCTTACCCTCCGTGACTTGAATCATGTCTCATCCTGACCTCCCAGGGTATACCCCTGGCCTGGATTTCTGACTCCCAGGTGCAGAACCTTGCACTTCCCTGCACTGAATTTTAGTTTCCATTTTCCCAACCACTTTTCAAGAGCCTCCAGGTCCTCCTGCAAGGCCACCCTTCCCTCCGCCTCATCCACCACAGCACCCAGCTTTGAGTCATCTGCAAAGAGACTCATCTCACTCCTGATCCCCCTCCTGATGTCTGAGATATAGGCGTTGAACAGGAGCGAACCCAGCACTGACCCTGGGGAACCCCACTAGTAACCCACCTTGGGGATGAGGCTAACCCTCCAACCACCACCTTCTGAGTATGCTCAGAGACCCAATTTACTATTCATCTTAATAACTGTCTCCCTACCCCTATTTCCTTCAGCTTAGCCAGCAGGCCACTGTGGGGTGCCAAATCAAATGCCTTGCTAAAGTCCAGAAAGAGGATGTCCACTGGCCTACCCTGGTCCAGGGCCCTCGTCACCCAGTCATAGAACTCAACAAGGCTTGTCTGGCATGATCTTCCCATGACAAAGTCATACTGCCTATCGTCCAAGTACCGAGTTTGCTCCAGTAACCCTCCTAGCCTTTCCTTAACAATACTCTCCATCACCTTGCCATCACCGATGTCAGTCTAATAGGCTTGTAATTTCCTGCCTCCTCTCTTGATCCCCCTTGTGGATCAGCATGACATGGGCCACCCTCCAGTCTTGGGGCACCCACCAGTCCTCAGAGAGTTGAAAAGTCCTGCTAGAGGGACTGTCAGAACATCTGCCTGTTCCCTCAGCACCCTGGTATGTATCTCATCTGGCCCAGGTGCTTTCTCCATCTGAAGGGACCTGAGGGCTTCCCTTGTCTCTCTACTGGGATTTCAGCCTCCACTTCATCCCCCTTTTCACCCTGCACTGCTGGGCCCCCCACCAGTCTGTGGTGGCCACTCCCTTTCCCAGACCCATCAGGGCCCCTGGTCTATACCGGTGCCACCCCTTCCTCCGGTTTGCCCCGCTCCTCGCAAGACATAGCCCCTCCATCGCCCTGGTAAAAACAATAATAATAATAATGTTTTACAACAGGGGCTAAGAGAATAGCACCAGTCTGACAGTATAACTACACATCGCAGCTACAGATCAGGAGGAGCTGGGAGGGCAAGGTATTCTGCACATGCTGCTACTACAGCTGTCACTCGATTAGCAAGGATAGTAATGGCTGCCCCACAAACTGCAATTATGCACAATAACGAGATCCAGAGTGCTGACTGATCTCTCAGAGTGAAGGGACAGTTCACTACTTGCTGTGTGTATATGCTGGATTAATCAATGGTCACCTGATGGCTCTCTACCAATCAGGTACCTGTTTCTCTGATCCCCATGTTATAAACTTTTATAAACCACTCAAGCTTTGCTCTTGTGGTGTATATAGTATCAAACATCTTGAGGGTGTGAAAAAACCTTGTAATACACCAATGTCTGTACATTAGTCTAGATGTAATTTTATCTTTGTCTATAAAGCTTGTGTATCTAAACTACTCCTTTAAAAAAAAAAACAGGTCGTGAAAATCCTGTAACCTCATTGGTTGAAGCACATGACATGACCATTAATTATTTTTCTGACAACTGCACACCTCACCTGAACCACTTATTTTTTTAACAAATAAAATAACATTTTATAAGTGGAATGACACTCCAGAATGTGTGGTCCCACAAGAGAATAATGCACTTCTTGGATGGCTGCAGCAGTCAACTACTCATCATGGCTAACAGCCACATGAAGTGTGTCATTCCTTACTTTGCATATGACAGACACCATCACTTGGGGCACACGTCCAGTTGTGCCGGTCATGTTCCCACATGACACCTCACTCTGGACTCTTTGCTCTGGCATGAATCACCACCCAGCACAATTTGTCCCGGATGAGTTTGTTTTCTAATATCTATGCTGGGGGTTAACTGTCCGGGATGATGTGTGGGGTGCTGATTCATGCCAGAGTGAAGAGTCTGGGGTAAGATGTTGCAGTGACATGAATGGCACAAAGTGTGACATAGCCCATAACTTCTACAGTTATTTGTATACTCCGTTTTCATTGTTGGCTAACCATGACATTCCCTAAACACCCTCTAATAGATTATAGGCCAAATCACAGTACTTTACTAAATGTTACATTTATCTAGACATTATGTGGTCATGATTATGATACCTGCATCCTTGGTTTAAACTGAATTAATTTTCCATCAGATGCTGTGAACTGCCTGAAGTGCCCAGAGGATTACTGGTCCAATGACAAACAAAATAAGTGTGTCCTGAAAATCCCAGACTACCTCTCCTATGAAGACCCTTTCGGAGCATCACTGACTTTCTGCACTAGTGGCTTCAGCTTACTGACAGTTTCCGTCCTCTGCATTTTCATTAAGTTCAAGGACACTCCAATAGTCAAGGCCAACAACCGCGAGCTCACCTACCTTCTTCTGGTGGCCCTCATGCTGTGCTTCCTCTCTCCCCTGCTGTTCATTGGCCACCCCATGAAACTGAACTGCATGCTCCGTCAAGTTGTATTTGGCTTGACATTTTCCCTTTGTGTCTCATGCGTTCTAGCCAAAACTGTCATTGTGGTGATTGCCTTTAGTGCCACAAGGCCAGGCAGCAAGTTAAGGAGCTGGGTGGGATCTAAGATATCCAGTTCCATAGTCTTTGTTGGGTCACTGCTTCAGGTGATCATTTGTGCTGCTTGGTTGTCCATATCTGCCCCATTCCCAGAATCCAATATGAAATCCGAAGATGGAAAGATAATAACTGGGTGCAATGAAGGTTTGGCACCTGCATTTTGGTGCATGCTGGGATACCTGGGTTTCTTGGCCTGTGTCTCCTTCTTGGTTGCCTTCCTGGCCAGGAACTTACCTTGTAGCTTCAATGAGGCCAAGTTCATTACCTTCAGCATGCTTGTGTTTGTCAGTGTGTGGCTGTCATTTATACCTGCATACCTGAGCACCAGAGGGAAGTACATGGTGGCCGTGGAAATTTTTGCCATCTTGGCTTCTAGTGCTGGAATGTTCAGCTGTATATTCTTACCTAAGTGTTACATTATTATACTCAGGCTGGCCTTGAACACTAGGGGATATGTGGTGAGGAAGGCTGACTCGCAAAACTCTACCAAATAATTCTTCCCCACCTTACTATAAAGAATAAAGAATGGGGGAAATAAAATGAGTGAGGTAAATTACAAATAAAAGATTGGCACTCCAAGTTTTTGGTAAAAGAGAACTGTTTGAAAGAATCTGGGCCCCCTTCCTAAAATATCTGGCCACTCCACAACATAAGAAATATGACACAGTTCTGAACCTGTAACTGATGCATACCTCCATCTTGTATCTGTTTCTCCTTTATTAAGGTAATAGTTATAAATTATTATACTATGGCATGAAAGAATGCTGGCCTCTGATTGGTCAGTCTGGGACTAGACCAGGAATGTTATCCCAGCATAACATCCCAGCTCTAGTCTCAGCCCCACTGTGAACCTCTTGATTGATTGTTTCATTGATTGTTTGTATCTTCTCTTAAGAAACATAAATATTTTTCCACACTAACAAAAATATTCTTTAAAATTTTTTATTGTATTCTTTATATAACAACAAGCCATTGTATAATAGGAATAATGCCCTCCAGGGTGGGCGTTATGCTGGGATAACATCCCTTCTCAGGTGTTGGATGACCTCAACCTGTGGCCTCAGGCCCAACCCCTGAAGCGGGATGTTTTCCCAGCATAACACCCACCCTGCCAGGCATTATTCCTTTAATGAACCTACCTATGTTGTGAAGTCCCACCTTAATTATGTATGTATGTATTTTTATGAGACCTAACAATCAGTTATGCATGTTAGTAAGCTATTACTACTGTTTAAAATATTTTACTGTGAATTGTTTGATGTATTCGATATTACTAAAAATCAATAAAATCTTTAAAGCAAAAAAAAAGAAACATACGATGGGTTGCAATGCAATTTCATCGAACAGAACAGAGAAACTTACATATTGGCTAACAGGTATAATCTGGTACAAAGGTAAGAACAGCAGGAATACTGATAAACAGAACTTATGGCAAGGACAATGTAAAACAGAATGCTACTACAAGTACAGAAATTGCAATGTACAATAATACCGAATTTACATGTTTTGGTTTTTCAATGGCATTTACATTTATCAACACAGAACTAAGAAGGACCTTAAAATAAGAGCGGCTAGCAAGGGAACACCTCTTGGGAGAGTCTTGCAAAGCATTCCAAAAAATAGGGGCCATCAAACTAAAATCCATCTTACCAAATTTTGAATGATGCCTTGCGGACATCTAGCAGGATAATATTGTACATTCTTAGGTTATGTGACCCTGTAGATTTTTGGCGTGGATTTAATAAATAAGACAGTAACAATTTCCACCTTGCCTTTAGGGACCACATAGAATGTTCCATAGCCTTCTAATAGTAAATGAAGACCAATCCACTACTGTCAGGATCACAGTGATGTGTTCTAAGCACTGAGGCTGGAAATATATCTAAGTACTCTGTGGTACAACACATCTAATTTAGATAGGAAGAAAGTGAGGCTCTCCTGTGTATGCTATCACCATAATCTAATAGTGGCAGGAAGGTCAACTGTAGTAACTGTGGCACTACTCTTGCTGTCTCTTGTTTCACGCTCACTCCCTACCGCTCCTGAATATACCCTTACTTAACTCAGGTCCACCTAGGTGTGGTTATCTTTGCTGTTGCCCGTACATGATAATCTGCTTTCTGTCTCTGTACTTAGTCATTTTGTACTGTTATTATTGTTGTATTTCATTTTGTTGTAGCTGATTATTGAACCTTTGCATGTTCATACATTCTGTCTTTTGCTGTCTTGCTTTGTTTATTGTTACCTGCTTTTGTAATTCTCATGGGTCGTGCCTGAAAACTGGCATCTTATTTGTCTAGTGGACTTACGTGGTCAACAATAAATGTATAGATAGCTAGATAAATTAATAACTAAATACATGAATAGATAAATCAATGGATAAACAAATAAATAGACAAACAAACAAATAAATGCTGGACAGTAAATTGGTGCAAATGTCATCCACGTAATAATTGCAAACCAAAGGCCCTGTCCACACTACTTCTGTAACATTACAGAGGTGCCCAAACCATTGCCACAACGGTTTATGCTTACACCTGTAACGTTATGAAGGCGTTTTCATAACCATTGTTGAAACCACATATGAGGTGGTTTCAACAATGGTTATGAGACCGATTATGCCTCAATAACGTTACCGGCCATAGTGTAGATGCGTGGTAACAGTCCCCTGCAGGGCCCATAGCGCGGCACGAGCTGCATCCTGGGATCGGGTGCTGCTGTAACGGTCGCCTGGCTCCCATAGTGTGGACCAGCGATACCAGTCCCGTAATGGACACCACCACAGTGTGGATACACTGCACCACTCCCCGGCCATAATGGTTTGCATCCATTACCTGGCCTGAGCGGTGTAGTGTGGACGGGGCCAAAGAATGAATAAACGTGGATTGCGGAAAGCTTCCATCGATATTACTTGGCCTAGGGTAAACAATATATTCAGGGTCCTAACTCTGGTTAGAAGCCTAGCAAGGACATGGAATGAGATTCCCAGTTTTATTAAGGGGTACTAAACAAGCAGTTTTTTAAAACTGCAAACTCAAAATCTGGCTTCATGGAGAGTAAAGTAAAGGCTGCTGTTTACATTTATGGTAAAACTGCATTTATGTAAATAACATAAATGCAGTTGCATAGCTGAAATGTAAACATCAGCCTTCACTTTCAGAAAAGAGCCTTGGCTTCTCCCCAGGATGTCTGCTAAGTATGTTAAGTGATGAGTCATGATGACATCATTGGAGCCAGAGGCAGATACCCACATAGCTGCCTATAGGGCAAACTAGTTCTTCTGTCCCTCTTTGTTTTGAATTGATGTACCAGAATGATCAACACCATGTGTTAACTTGTGGATTATTTTGATCAATACATATGTTAGGCTATGATTTCATTCATTCTGTTTACTTTAACTTGCTGAAAATGTTTTGCAACCCAGCTGACTTTCTCTTTGGCAAACCGCAGTGCAGTACATTTGAAATACCTGATGATCTAGTGGTTATGTGATGCCCTTATTTTTTTTTGTTAACCAGGAAAGCCACATTAAGCTGAAAGTTTGTTTCCAGGTGTGGCCTAGGAGCACAAGGAAGTTATGTGACTTGCTCAAGGTCACACAGCAAAGTACTGGTTCAATTTCAAAGCTCATGCTTTCTTGTTAATCCACAAATAAGGCTTTCTTTTTCCACGTGAACCCCCTGCGCCTAGCCTGCCTTCTGTTGTACACCCCACCATCCATACCCTGTCCTTAGTACTGTCTGGGGCTGCATATGAGTTCATGGTCTCATGAAGAGAACAGTCGCACCTCAGATAGTAATCTTGTACCTAGCAGAGTTGTGCACACCTATACCGATACGCTTCATCAGTTGACACTGTTAAAAAATGCCTCCCAAATTACTCTCCAGTCCACTTTCTCAATGTTTGACTTCTGCTCCCACAGTAAATATTGAGTGGATCACTACCCTTCTGCACAGTGACGGTATTATGTACAGTTCCCCTGTTGTGTTTTTCCCCGCCTCATTAACCAACAACTAGGTCTTTCTGGACGGCCAAACAAAAAACATCATGACCCACCAGAAAAACCACTGTTCATGCCTCATAAGGGCTGCACTTACTATGGATAACAATATTATTAGCAGGAGAGGCATGCTAATGCCTTGAGAGAATCCACCCAACTTCCAGTATCAGTCTACCTTTACCAGTGATCTGAAGAACCCCACAAGACAATTCCCAGCAATTTTTCTCCAGTACTTTTCTGTGCTCTACTCCACAATGCGGGTTGGCTGGCTACCACCCTTCCAAATCTTGAATGAGCTATGCACAGCTCCCTCAATACTGTCCTAAGAAAGTCAACACCCCCCACCCGAGGGTAATCTCCCTACACTGAATTCAAGTAACAGTTTAGGTGCAGTCCTGCCACTCTGAGTATTTGTCATTGCTGGCTTATCTTATCCACAGTCAGGTAGTGATCACGATGCTGGCAGCCCCACATTTCAGATCTCACAGTGATCTGCCCAACATCCTCCTTCCTGTCTTCCCCTAACCTGAATAAAGCTTTCCTACCCATATAAGATCTAAGCCTCCTATGATTAGGCACTATTTAATGCCGAGCATAATGGTGCCCACACCCGTCATTTAATAGTGCCTAATCACAGGCAGCCTAGGTCTGTTAAGGATAGGGAAACCCATCATTCCCCTTGTTCCTTGCTGCCATCAGCCTGATTTACTGGAAAGATTAGTTTATTTTTGATATGTCAAAAAAATAGGGACTGTACTGCTTGTGTTCATGATTCAGAAGGGTGATGAGTTCACCAGTTTTTGGTGTGAGGTGGAGTAGTGAAGAATGAATACCAGAGGGGAACTGAGAAGGCTACTCCTGCAAGGTGCTGCTATATTCAGGGAAGGAGGAAGACAGAAGGGAAGAAATATGAGCAGATTACTGTGAGAAATAAGATGGGGCTGCCAGCACTATGATCACTACCTGACCCCATTGTCCTGGCCAACATTCCCTTTCCCATAAAACCAGTTAATACAATTGTCCACGGCTGTGTGTGGATATTAATGTGTAAAATGGCTGCCATTACACGTTCAGTCACGTCACTACCAGTCTAGCATTGCTTGTAAAGCACTTTGGGATACAATGTGTATGAAAAGCATTATATACATGCCGATTCTTCTTCTTCTTCTACTTCTTCTTATTATTATTATTATTTTCCATGGAAAAAGAAGACAAGACAAGCATCTTTTTGATTTTCAAGAAAGTATGAACTCTAACATTGGACTACACAGAAACCTTGCTACAAACAAGTGGTGGATCTAGGGGTGGTGGGATAGCAGCTGCAACCCTCCCCCACATTATAACGTGCAACATGCTTGCTGTTGCTGCATTTCACTTTGTTGAAGAAGTCTGATTTCTTGATTGTACAAATGTTAACATTCAAAACTATGGATTACATTTGTAGGTTCTGTCAAAAGCATACTAGAAAAGAATAACAGTAGAACATATAAAGGTTTAATAAACATGTTAAAAAGTGTATATTAAGCATGCACACCATCCCAGCACCCCCATTGTAGCATCTGGGATCCGCCATAACCACTAGACCACCGGGTTATTCAAGAATTGTACTGCACTGTTGTTTGCCACAGAGAAAGTCGGTTGGATTAAAACACAATTTCAGAATGTTAAAGTTAACAAAATGAACAGAACCATAGCCTAACATGTGCATTAATGAAAATAACGCACATGGTTTTGACCATTTGATGAAACAATTCTATACAAAGGGAAAAAGAACTAGTTAACACTATAGAGAGCGCCTTATAGATCTCTGACTTTCGCTCCAATGATGTCATCAGTTAACACATTTGGCGGCCATTTTAGGAAGCAGGTAAGGCAGTTTTTTTGAAATTGGAAGGCTGATTTTACAACTTTTACAAATTTGAAGTGCTTTGGACCGCATTTAGCTAAATTATGTAAATGTATTCTTAGCATTTAGCATTAATGAATGCAGCAGCCCTTCTTTTTGCCCCCTATGAAGTCAGATTTTTGAATAGTTTGTTGTCAAAATGTTGTTTAGGCATCCTTTAAGCAAAACACAACTTGCATGGCATTCCAACAGGAGATGTTTAATTACTGTCACAGGGGATGCACATGTTGACCTATGAGGCTAACCTTAAATACCCTCCAGGACGCATTGTATGTAATTTGTCAATGTGAATTTGTTTTTTTTTCATTTTACAATGATTGTGTGAATGTTATCAATGGAAGTTTATATGTTTTTGTGCAGGACATGATTTGTAAACAGAGCTCACCCCTAAATTATGCTTTTCCTTGCTAAAAATAAATGTTTTACCAATCAGTCAATCAAAATCTAATACTTTCTTGCTGTCTCCATTTAGATCTATGCTTCTAAAGCCTCTGCTTTTGTGGTAATGAGTAAGAAATATTGAAATTTTGAAAAATGTCTTCTGTTGGTTACTTTTTCATTCATTCTCTGGATTCATTCATTCATTGGGTCTGGCAGTACAGCCTAGAGGTTAGAGTAATGAGCTTGGTACATCCAGCAGACCTGGGTTTGATTCCCACAACCTCCACTTGTATACTGTGTGACGCTGAGCCAACCCCTTGCCTCCCCAGTGCTCCCAGGTCACCCCTGAAAACAGGCACTTGTGCCTAGTGGGCTTTACCCGAATACCAAAGACTGAAAAATTAAAATGAATTTATTCTCTGGATGTACTAGGATGGAATCTGCACACATTTCTGATGGTAAACAGAGCAGCCCCACATCAAGATATCTCATTTTATTGTGGGGGTCATTGCAAGAAAGTAGGAACTTAAAAAAAAAAGAAATTGTTATTGATGTTTCCACATAAAAAGTGCATCGAAAGGGAATAACAGTAATGAGCTAAGTGACCACAATATGGTCACGTTTTAACAAGAACAAGAAAAGAAGACTGTCAGTCAGTGTGCTATGGTCAGGGAGGGCTGGTGCTGCACCTAAGGTTCCGCAGCGCCCCCCCTGTGTTGTGCCAAGGGAGCTTGCTCCCTCAGTAGGGTGCTGCACCTAAGGTTCTGCAGTGACTCCCCCCGTGTTGTGCCAAGGGAGCTTGCTCCCTCAGTAGGGTGCTGCACCCAAGGTTCTGCAGTGACCCCCCCGTGTTGTGCCAAGGCAGCTTGCTCCCTCAGTAGGGTGCTGCACCTAAGGTTCTGCAGTGACCCCCCTGTGTTGTGCCAAGGCAGCTTGCTCCCTCAGTAGGGTGTTGCACCTAAGGTTCTGCAGTGACCCCCTGTGTTGTGCCAAGGGCTTGCTCCCTCAGTAGGAGTGCTGCACCTAAGGTTCCAGAGCGACCCCCATGTTGTGCCAAGGAGCTTGCCCTCAGTAGGGTGTTGCATGCATCTGAGACCCAGAAGCTGAGGCATGGTGGGGGCTCAAGGCACTGCCCAATACTATGACCTACGTTCCTGGTTCCCCTGGGTTCATGTGTGGCTTCTGGCACTGGATGCTGGCTTGGGGAGGATGACCTTCCTCCTGGGGCCTCTGCCATTAGTAGAATAGCTGTGGGGACACTGGCAGGGCTTGAGGCTTGGAACAAGTTGGGAGTCAACAGGACAGATCAGGGTACATCCTTGGGACCAGGGTTTGTACATGGTGAGCATGGCAGGGAGAAAATACAAGTAGAGGCACAAAAAAATCCTAGCTGCACATACTAACACATCATGCAAAGTAGAAGGGTAGATGGAGTCCCTGGTATATTTTGGTTGGTGAACAAGTCATTGGGGTTGAAGAACGAAGATAAATCCTGAGTCCACATGCATAAATAGGGACTATTTTAAATTACTTTAGTTACTGAAAACTTTGGAGATTGCCTTTGCACATACAGCAAGTACTCATTTACATACATTCCACATCAAATACATGGTCACAAAAAACATTACAAGTACAATAAGCAGTTTGTGACAGGGTAGTATAGGACCCTGTCCCGTTTGTTATGGAGATTTCATTCATCCCTCAGTTGGCAGCCGGCCTTGGTGTGTGAGGAGGTCTGAGCCAGTCGCCGCTCGCTTCTTGGCAGATGGTGGGCTGAGCGGGGCCACCGCTACCAGGTGGGTACCACTAGACTACCAGGGAGATAGTCTAATGTTATGTGAACTGGGGATCGGATAATGTGGGGAGGACCACTAGACTACCAGGGAAATAGTCTAATGTTATGTAAACTGGGGATCGGAATAATGCGGGGGCACTAGACTACCAGGAAATAGTCTAATTTGATGTAGAACTGGGGATCAGGATAAATGTGGGGGGGGACCACTGGACTACCAGGGAAAATAGTCTAATTTAATGTGAACTGGGGATTGGGATAAATGTGGAGGGAACCACTAGACTACCAGGAAAACAGTCTAATTTGATGTGAACTGGGGATCGGGATAAATGCGGGGGCACTAGACTACCAGGAAATAGTCTAATGTTATGAGAACTGGGGATCGGAATAAATGCAGGGGCACTAGACTACAAGGAAATGTGTTTAATTTTATTTCAAACAGGGAGAGTTGCATTTTCATTGAAATGGGGGTCAGGATATGTGCAGGGGTGGGGGACCACTAGCCTACCTGGAAATCTGTTTAATTTTATTTCAAATGGGGAGAGTTGCATTTTCATTGAAGCGGGGTGGGATATGCTTTGGGGTGGGGGACCAGTAGATTACCAGGGAACTGGCTTAATTTATTTACAACAGGGGTCGGGAAACATGCTGGGGGTGGGGGACCACTAGACTAACAGGAACTGGCTTAATTTATTTACAACGGGGTCAGGATACATGCTGGGGTGGGGGTACCACTAGCCTACCAGGAAATAGTCTAATGTTATGTGAACTGGGGATCGGATAAATGTGAGGGTACCACTAGACTACCAGGAAAATAGTCTAATTTGATTTGAACTGGGGATCGGGATAAATGCGGGGGCCACTAGACTACCAGGGAAAATAGTCTAATGTTATGAGAACTGGGGATCAGAATAAATGCGGAGGGGCACTAGACTACCAGGAAATGTATTTAATTTTATTTCAAACAGGGAGAGTTGCATTTTCATTGAAACTGGGGTCAGGATACGTGCAGGGGTGGGGGACCAGTAGACTACCAAGGAAATTACTTTTCATTTAATTGCAAACTGGTTGGGATTCATAGAGGGGGGGGACCACTAGACTACTAGGAAATTACTTTTTATTCTATTGTCAATGGGTCAGGATTCATGCGGGGGTGGGTGACCACTAGACTGCCAGGAACTTACTTTAAGTCTATTGTCAATGGGTCAGGATGCACCAACTGTGCCTGGCAGCACACAGTTCCTGCTGCTTCCTGACTGTACTTCTATTCCGACCAACAGGGATGTTGTGGGTATGCCTTGGCCTGCAGCGTCCAGTCTGTACTTCCATTCTGACCAAAGGGGAGCTTTGTGCTCCATGCAGTAGCACCAGGCAAACTGCATGGTGTGTATGCTAAGCAGCACTTAATGGGATGCAAATGTACCTGTTTGCCCACGGATTACCTAGGTAGACTCATTTGCATGGGAGCTTTGAATATAGCTCCGAATGACTTCAAATACCTAAACAGCACATAGAAGCAAGCAACATTCGGCATTGACAAATGCTTGTTAACATTACTTCACTGATGTAGTGGAAGGGCTGAGGGAAGGTGTGTTCCTATATGCTGATGATAAAAGATCTGCAATAGGTTGGATACCCCAGGGGAATGGAGGACATGAGGCAGGACTTGAAGACACTCAAGGAGTGGCCGGAGATGTGGCAGCTGAAATTTAATGCCAAAAATTGCACTGTGATGTACGTGGGGAGTAGGAACACACAAGCAGAGTACACCCTGGGAGGGGAGGCAATCAAAGTAACAGAACAGGAGAGGGATCTGGGGATCACAGTTTCATCCAAACTTAAGGTAGGAAAACAATGTAGCAGAGCAGTGGGAAATGCCAATGGAAAGTTGGCATGCATTGGCAGGGGCATTACTAGTAGAAGAAGGGCAGTAACAATGCCCTTCTACAAAGCCATGGTGAGACCGCACCTGGAGTACGGGGTCCAGTTCTGGAGACCACACCTTTGCAAGAACATAGATGCGATGGAATGGGTACAGAAAAGAGCAATCAAAATGGTGAAGGGTATGCAAGGGAAGACATATGAGCAGAGGCCCCTTGCAGGAGCTGGATCTGTACATGCTGGAGGCTAGAAGGGAGAATGGAAACATGACTGAAACTTTTAAATATGTAAAGGGACCCAACAAAGTAAGGGAAGGGTGTTTACTGATGAAGAAGGTGGTGTCCATAACTAGAGGGCATAGCCTCAGACTGCAGGGAAATAGATACAGAGGCAATGTGAGAGGGAGATTCTTCACAGAGAGGGTTGTGGAGCCCTGGAACAGACTACCAGAAGAAGGTGGGGACTAAATTGGTGGAAGGATTCAAGAGGGCATGGAACAGACATAAGGAGCTGAGTAGCGGGGAGGCGGGGGCTTGAGGGGTGTAGGGGTGAAATAGGGCAGACTAGATGGGCGATAGCGTCCTTTTCTGCCATCATGCTTCTATGATTCTGTGACTTGCAGCTGGGATGATATCTCAGTACATAATCCTGGTCTAAAAGCAGGTCATACCATCAGTCAAAAATTACATATGGATGCATTTCATAATCATAATAATACACTCCCAGGTGTGTGATATCATGGGCTAAAATCTCTTCTTAGGTGGTTGAAACAACTGGCCTATGGCCTTGTGCCTCACAACACACCTGAGGCGAGATGATATCATATCATGCACCTGGACAAATATTCCTGCTTACGACTCGCTGTGAGATGTTATCACGGGCATGATATTTCGTCAGCAAATTATTTATTTATTTTAGCTTTTATTTACCAGGTAAATGCAATGATCCAAAGGCCTTTTCATGCATGACAGGGGACCATAAATATACCATCATAGATGTTACATATAATAAGACACAAATATACATAGATACAATTGACAGTCAAATTAAAAACAGTTACAGCATAATTGACTAAGATGTTTCTTAGTTTAATTTTAAAAGTTTGATGACAAATGTCACCATGAAATGACCAGGAAGCTCATTCCATCTTTTAGTTACCCTGCAGAAAAGAATGTTCTCTCAGTTCAGTTTTTGTTTTAGGAACAGTAAACGTAATAACATCACTGTTTTCAATTGGCATTATTTTTAAAGTGCAATAGTGAATAAAGAGGGGGATTTTCCATCTGACAAAGAACATTGTCTGTTTAACAAGATAAGTTATAAATCAATTAAACTAACCTTCAGGATTTCTCCTATTGTGTAGTTACTCTCTCACCTTCTTTTTTTTTCAACTTTATTTCCCTCCTATCACCGCTGGCTGAGGCCCCTTCAGTCATCCTGCCTTATCCCCTCTTGCCTGAGATACTCCCATCTCTACCTCGGTCCTTGGCACATGTTGCGTGGCGTAATCCCTCTGGAATACATACCCCCTGAGTGGATCCACCTTCTGCTTCTCATTGCTTTCTTCCAGTGCTTCCATGAGCAGAGGTGACCTCAAAACCAGGTCACAGTGGGCAGGATCTGGTTCTGGAGGTGGGGGCAGGCGACGTCTACCCCCCAGCTAGCGGGTGTTTTCACCTGTTCTAGTGAGCTCCTCCAAGGAGCCCGGATGTGCAGTGGTGTCCACTGCAGCTGGTCATGCTCCCGCACCAAGCCCACAGACGTCTGCCGAGGCTCCTCCCCTGAATCAGCATGATCCCTGGCCTGTGGTGCTCCCAGACTCCAGTGGGAGCCGCTCACACTGAGGATTCATCCACTCACCCTCCCCAGGAGAGGAGAGCAGTCCTCTGGATGCTCAATCCTTTCTTACCCCTCCAACCCCGATGACTCGAGCTCACACCCTCATCCCTTGTGTATATCCTTGAATTCATTCATTCACATATCTAGACTGACTTGTACAGTATGGACTGCACATCCATTGGCTCATGCTCTGAACCAATGGGCGTGCAGCCCTGTGTCAGTCGGCGGGCGGCTGAGAGGCAGGCGGGTGAGGTGCTGCTGCCTGCCAGTTGATGGGGGCGGGATGGTGGGGCTCCATGGGTGGGTGGGGTGAGGGGCCACTAGATCACCACAGATTTCTGACATGGGGGGTGAGGATGCCACCAGCGATCGAGCTTCTCGGGGTCCACTGGACCACCAGGGATATTGGACTTTGGGGGAGGTCTGATGCCTGCGGTTGGGCTACTGGGGGAGAAACTTTCAGTTATGCCCACGATCAGGCTACTGGGGGAGAAACTTACAGTTATGCCATGATTGGGCTAAAGGGGAAAACTTTCAGTTATGCCCTTGATCGGGCTAATGGGGTTGGGGCATACTATTATGCCCACGATTGGGCTAATAGGGGTTACACTTCAGCCCACGATCAGGGCATGGGGACACCGCCAGGTGCGGCGGAAGAGTCCAGGGCCACCCACAGGTGGCAGCTGCTGTGTTCGCCCTGCAATGCGGCAGCTCACCTGTGGGTGGCCTTCGACTTGTTCCTTTTTTTTTCAGCGTAACTTTGTGCAGGCGCAGGTGGGGTTGTGCCAGCATAACTCTGCACAGCCCGGGCTGAATATCGGGCTGTGCAGTTTATGCATGGACCCCCCCCACCTGTGCCTGCATATATTACTGATGCACCCTGGCGCATCGGGATTTGTGCAGGCACACTTTTCCCTTTTAAATATCGCATCAGCACATCAGTGGGTTGTGCATGGCTAACACTGTTGTGTCATGTGTAACCCTTTGAATATCTGGGCAGTGGGTATAACCTCAAATACAAATACTTTTATTACAAAAATATCTCTAGTCTATAGGTCTAGTTACTAAGTGCAGGTTGCTTGTAGTTGGCAGACAAAATCGGCTTTGTCAAGAAAAGTGGAGGAGGTACAGAGAGTGTTGGCATGGATACAGAGGAGGCATATTGTATAATGTTATGAGGGGATAGGAGAAGGGGTATGGTGATGAGGAAGAACAAGCTGATAAGTGCTGTATGCACAGTTGCAGCCTAGGGAGGTGTAAACCAAGTGGAGGGGGGGTGAGGACTCATGGGGTGACAGGGGTAAGAAGGTGAGGGGATAAGAGTTGGAAGTCTAGGGCAGGGGATGGCACTCATATCATTATGCACAGCAGTTGCACTCTTGGGATTATACCAGGAGGCAAAGGAGTTCTTTTTTGAACTGGACAAGTTTCTTAAGTCGAAAAGAGGGGGGGTAGGTCGTTCATCCAGAGAGGGCCTCAATAGGAGAGGGACCTCTGGGTGAAGGAGGTTCTTTTTCAAGGTACATGCAGCACCCCTCTAGCAGAGCTTAGGGATGTTTTAGTGTTGGGGTTACATTGGAAAAGCTTCGAAATTGATTCTTGGACCAGTCTTAGGAGGGCTTTTTTTCTTATGATACATGCCTGGTACTGGGACCTTAGAGATAATGGGAACCAGCCAGTTGTGGAGTAGAGACTGCAAGAGTGGGAATACCAATTAGCTCCTAGAGCAAGTTGGCAGGCTTTGTTGAGCAGGAGTTTAACCCTTTTGAGAGCAGTTTCAGTGGCCGCACTTTAGACAGTCAGTCCATAATCAATGATGGACAGTATTGAGCTTTTGGTGACATGGCCCAGGGCCTCGGTGGTCATAGCATTTCTACGTCATTAAAGGAGTCTGAGTCTGATGTTGGCTGTTTTCACAACATGGTCAATATGGGTGTTGAAAGAAAGGGTGTTGTCTAGGAATAATTCTAGGTATTTAAAGTTAGTAGCCTGTTCGATGACATCGCTTTTGTTACTTAGTATGGTATGTGGGCTATGTCACAAACCCCACTCAGCAGTTCAGGTCCTCTGCTCTCACAGTGCTAACCTCTGAGCGCAGTCTTGTGAACAGGAAACAGAACCAGGGTAACCCTCCTGTCTGTTTTGTGGGTTCGAATTAACCTTTGGTCTTAAGTTCTTGGAGGGATTCAAACTGTGAACCTCTTGCTAGTGTACCCAATGTACAGGTTCAGATAATTCTGCTCTTTGGGGGGGCCAGATATCTGTCGCCTATGGTCACCTAACCAGGTGTACAAAATGAACCCTTAAAACTCTAATGAAAGACCTCAGAATAAACTCTTACCTTTTCCCAGTTTGATAAAACCAGTAAGCTTTATTCAGTGTCAACTTTAATCATGTATGCTTCACTTGTCAAGAAAAGAATTTCAAAGGCACACCAAAGTAGTCTCTAAAGTAGAGGTTTACTTAAAATAGATAAAAAATGTAAAATGTAAATACAGAACCATATATCCCAAAACATACAATCATTTAAAAGAACAAGGGTTTAAAAAGTGCAAAATTCCTACCAAGACAGTTAGACTTATATATCTAACGTATCTCTTCTAATAGTGCTGATAGACAAGATGATGTCAAGAGAGTCCAAACAGTGTGTGTTTACAGGTCACTCACAGCATAATTAAACACTGTCTTGAGCCTGCCTTCTCCATGATGTCACCCAGCTCCTCCTCTGTTTATTAAAAATTATACAATCAGGATGTCTATTCAGCAGGAGGTAAATTAATAAAGGTGACCTCAGCAAACTCATGTCCCCACATGACTTTCTTTAAATAACATCTCCTCTTTCATCTCAAGTAGCTCTTCTTCCCAGGACACATCAAAGAATCTTTTATGACTTCACACTAAAGCATCATAACCTGCTCTCTTCCTCTAAACATTATAAAAGTTTATGATTTCCCATCCTAGCAGCTGGCAAGCTACTATTAAGCTAGATAAAAAGGAGATCCTAATTTAGGTCTCTTCTAGCCTGTAATTATCTCCTGGCTTTCCAGGTCGCACCTTGTAACTAAAACCTGGGGGTCATTCCACAGCTGATTCATCATCTTTCATGAGAGACATTCAAAACACATTTTATAGTACAAAATTGTACAGCAATCAGAACCAGCTGTCCAAGTGTCACAGGCTACTCTACTTTTTTGAGCTTTGTAGGGTAAAGTGCATTGCTTTTGTTTGTCTGTAGTTCAAGAGGAGTTTGTTGTGAGCAAACCATGACTCTAGTTTGGGAAAGCTACTTTGAAGGGTAACTGTCATTTCATGGAGGTGTGCTCCCGGTACGGACATCACTGCATTATCTGTGTAAAGCAGCATCTTAGCAGGGCATGCACTTGGCAGGGAATTGATAAAGAGGCTGAGTAGTAAGGGCCCTAAAATTGATCTTGTGGGACACCCAAAGTAACATTCTGGGGTTCAGAGGATACACCTTTTATTCTAACACACTGGAACCTGTGTGAGAGGTATCTCGAGAACCAGGACAATGTATTGGTGGAGAGGCCAAGGGCTCTTAGGCTGTTGGGCAGGATGTGACGATTGACGGTATCAAATGCTTTGGTTAGGCCAATAAAGACTGACTCAACTGTTTTTCCCACCATCCAGTGAGTCATATAGGCATGAAGTAAAGTTGGTGAGTGCAGTAATAGTGCTGTGGGATTTACGGAACCTATGCCACTAGGGGCTGAGTAGATTATATTTGTTGAGGTAATCCGTGAGCTGATCTGGCACAGTTCTCTCTAGCACTTTTGAGAGGGGGTGGTAAAATAGATATGGGGCAGTAGTTGCTTATGCTGGTACTGTGTCCACTTTTAAAGACTGGGGTGATGAGAGCAGTTTTCCACTTGTCAGGGAATATGTTTGACTTAAGGGATGTGTTAAATAGTTGCGTTAATGAGTAGGGTAAGCTCTTTTAAGTGATGGCGAGAAGCTTCATGTCAAGCGTATCACTACCCATTCTAGTTTTGCCAAGGATCTTCTTCACATATTTAATAGTGTCTGCCTTAGTGATCATTTTGAAGTAGAATCTGGGTTGAGTCGTGTTTGCGGGGATAGTGGGGATTGGGGTCTTGGTGTTAGGGTCAGTAACAAGGAACTCTGGTAGGAGGACAGAGATGAGGTCTGTAAAGGCCAGATTAAGGGCATTAGCTAACTCTTTGGGTTGCTGGAGAGGGCCTGCAGGGGTGACAATTAGATCTGGTGGAGCTTTGGATTCTTTCCTTGTCAGTCTACAAACTTTAGGAAGCAAATTCAAAATTAAACTAAACATAAGGGGCGCCAAGACTAACCGTTGGGGAACTCACACAGTGACAGGGGCAGGAGATGATAAAGCATTTGAAATTTCGGGGGTTTTTTTGTTTGTTTTTTTGTGAATAGCCTTGTATATAGCTCTGAAACCAACCTACAACACCAAACAATTCCAGACCTCCCAAAGTCCTAAGGAGGAGCTGATGATTAGTCAAATTGAAGGCCTTGGGGACATCCATGAAGATAGCCATGAAATAGAGGCCTCTATCAACAGCCTTATAGTTTGCCTGTGTAAATGCCACCAATACCGTCATTGTACTATGACCAGGGACTATTACAACCTTAAGAGATGATGGAACTGTCTATATAAATGTACACAAACCATGTGAAAAACTTGTGTTTTTTTTAAACTGGAACTTGCATCCAAAATGAAAATGTTTTACTTAAGTATTAAAGAAACACCTTTATGAGGGAAATGGACTATGCCAACAGAACTAAGAACTTCAGAATTTTAGAACTGTTTATATGAAATACCCTCTTATGTAAGTTACCACAGTTATGACCAATCTTACATGCTTTCTTGGGTTATGAGAACCAGGAACTGAAGGTGACCAACTCCACCTGAAAAAAGAATACGGAGAGGCTAGAGAGGGTATGGGTGACTAGAATGATTCAAGGTCAGAAGGGCAATTCCTATGAGGATTGGCTGAAGGTGCTGAACATGTATTCACTTGAAACCAGGAGCAAGAGGGGAGCTATGATAGAGACCTTCAAATTCCTTAAAGGAATTAACAAGGTGAACTGTGAGGAACTGTTTACCAGGTACACAGAAGCTAGAACACTGAGTCATGAGTGGAGATTAATGAAAAGAAGTTTAAAATAATGTGAGGAAGTATTATTTTACAGAAAGAGCGGTAAAGCCATGGAATGGCTTGCCCGCAAAGGTGGTGGGTGCAAAACCATAAACAGTTTCAAACTCAGCTGGGACAGAGTCATGGGTATAGTTGCTACTCAGTGGGATGAGGGAAACAGAAAAACAGAGCAAAGGGGGGATCAGTATACGCAAAGACCCCACAGAGACACCTGGTCGTGGGGTATGATAGGCTAATTAGGGCAGACTGTCAGTCTTTTTCTGCCACCATCATCCATGTTTCTGTTTCAACTCTGATATTCTACAATATAAGAGAGACCACTCTTAGAACTGTAGGAGTGGTCTAAGTGGCAATATTAATAAATAAATGGTCCCTTAAGTTTGATCAATAAAAAAATTAATAAAAGAGAAAGCAAGATCCTCTCAGCAGACAAGGTGCATCATAATAAGCAGCAGTCTGCAAGGTTAGGGAGAGAAAGGAGTGCTCTCATTGGTCGTGAGTGCTTCTTCGATCTACGACTGCCTAAAGATTTTGCTGTGATCTATTAGGTTAGGGAGAGAAAGGAGTGCTCTCATTGGTCGTGAGTGCTTCTTCAATCTACGACTGCCTAAAGATTTTGCTGTGATCTATTATTTATGTTAATATAGCAGGAGTGCCATTTACTTGTGGATACCTGTAGAGTCCTAGCATAGTGCACATAGATTGCCTCTTACCTGTGGATGCCTATAGAGTCCTAACATAGTATACATTTACTGCCTCTTACCTGTGGATACCTATACAGTCCTAACATAGTATACACTGATTGCCGTCTACCTATGGATACCAGTAAAGTGCTAGCATAGTATACATTGACTGCCTCTTACCTGTGGATACCAGTAGAGTGCTAGCATATTATACATTGACTGCCTCTAACCTGTGGATACCAGTAGAGTCCTAGCATACTATACATTGACTGCCTTTTACCTGTGGATAGCAGTAGAGTGCTAGCATAGTATACATTGACTGCCTCTTACCTGTGGATACCAGTAGAGTGCTAGCATATTATACATTGACTGCCTGTTATCTGTGGATACCAGTAGAGTCCTAGCATATTAAACATTGACTGCCTCTAACCTGTGGATACCAGTAGAGTGCTAGCATATTATACATTGACTGCCTCTAACCTGTGGATACCAGTAGAGTCCTAGCATACTATACATTGACTGCCTTTTACCTGTGGATACCAGTAGAGTGCTAGCATAGTATACATTGACTGCCTCTTACCTGTGGATATCAGTAGAGTGCTAGCATATTATACATTGACTGCCTGTTATCTGTGGATACCAGTAGAGTCCTAGCATATTAAACATTGAACTTCTACCGGCAAACCCTCACCTCCTCCTGGGGCGATGGGAAAAAATTCTGGAACAACATAAAAGAACTCAGTGGAAAATCCTGCTCCTCTACCCCTACCCAACTTAAACTTAATGGGGTTGATTCTCAGGATCCTGCCACTATCGCTGAGGCCCTCAACTCCTCCTTTTTGGACCTCTCCCATATCCTCCCACCTGGAGCCCCCACCTTCCCCGAACCCCGAGCAGTGTCAACTCACCTCCTTGGCTGCGAGTCATCTCGTGCAGTGAGGCCAAACTCTACATCACCAAAGCCATAGCCAACACCCATTACAGCAATGACTCCCTTGATCTCAAACTCATTCGGCTTACTCTGGATGTCACTCTTCCCCACCTTACAAAAATCCTCAACCTTTTGCTATGCCATGGTCAATTCCCCTCTACCTGGAAAAGAGCCATTATCACCCCCATTCTTAAGAGCGGTGACCCTACCAACACCAACAACTACAGACCTATTTCTATACTGCCACCCCTCTCCAAAGCACTGGAAAAATAGTCTCTGACCAGATAACTGAATACCTTTCTAAATATAACCTGCTCAGCCAGGAACAGCATGGTTTCCGGACTGGCCATAGTACCGTCACTGCACTTGCGGAGTTCACCTCATTCCTCCATGAGGCCCTCGACCAAAGCTCAATTGCAAGGGCAGTCTATGTAGATCTGACCAAGGCATTTGACACGGTCAGCCACAAGCTACTGCTCAGGGTCCTTCCACAGCTTAATGTGTCCCCTGAGGCTATGGCCTGGTTCAGGGACTACCTCTCGGGACGGTCGCAACAAGTCAGGATAAACACCACCCTCTCCACCCCAAAACAGTTTGCGCTGGGGTCCCCCAGGGTCTATTCTGGGCCCCCTGCTCTTTACTCTCTTCCTTAACTCTCTCCCGAAGGTGTGTAGTGGTCATCTAATGCTATACGCAGATGACGTGGTACTGTATTGGAAACATTCTCAACCAAGCACCCTCTAATTGGCCTTACAGGGCTTTTTTTGTGAACTACAGAACTGGTTCACAGACCACCGCCTGATCATCAACTATAAAAAAACCAAATCCATGATCTTTGCTCATCGTCAAAGCCCACATAGTCAGATGGCACTACTTATTAAGAACTCTCTAGGCGACCCGCTGGAACTCGTATCAAGCTTCAAATACCTGGGCATCACATTAGACACCTCCCTCTCCTACCATAGTCACACCCAACTCCTCTCCTCCGCTGTCGACTCGAGAGTGGGCATACTCTACTATCTCAAGCACTGCCTACCGCCGTAGGCTATGCTTCTTTCAGTCAACTCCTCCATCCTCTCCCTTGTTGACTACGGGATTGTTATATACGGCTCCGCTGAACCCACCACGCTAAGCAGTATAAACGAAGCCTTGAACAAAGCATGCCAGCTAGTAACAGGCAGCGACCGACTTACCCACACCTGTGATCTTTATTCTTTGACTGGTTGGCTAAACTTCCAGCAAAGACTAAGGTACCACACATGCATCCTAGCAAAAAAAATACAACTCCAGATAGCCCCCAAAGGCCTACTCCCCATTATCAGTGCTGCACCCCCCAGGTGCACCACAAGACTCACAACTATCCATTCTTGTCGAGTCCCCCTTTGTCAAACCTCCCTAGGGCAGAGATCATTCCACCACCGTGCCCCTCTCTGGCTCAATACGTTACCACCCCCTCTCTCACAGACCCACAGCATCTCTCTTTTCAAAACGGGTCTCAAAGCTCTAATACTTGAAAGTGCTAAGTGCACCTGTGGCTAATTTTGCACCCCACATTTACTGACACAGGACCTCTCTTGACCCCAAGTACCTGCACCCTACTAGTTTCTGACATAGGGTATCTAGAATGTTGATTAATCTGTCCCTCTGTTTTAATAAGAGCAAACCTGTACTGCGTTTGACAGTACTCAAAATGTATATACTACCTGTTTTGTTTGTCTTAATCTGTATATGTCCTCCTCCACCCCCTGTAACCGACGTGGAGCCTTTGCAAAAGAGTCTGTGACTCAAAGGTTTGTAATTCTGATTATATTCAATAAACAATAAACAAACATTGACTGCCTCTAACCTGTGGATACCAGTAGAGTGCTAGCATTATATACATTGACTGCCTTTTACCTATGGATACCAGTAGAGTGCTAGCATATTATACATTGACTGCCTCTTACTTGTGGATACCAGTAGAGTGCTAGCATATATACATTGATTGCATCTACTTGTGGATACCAGTAGAGTGCTAGCATAGTATACATTGATTGCCTCTTACCTGTGGATCCCTCTAGAGTCCTAACTTAGTATACATTGACTGCCTCTTATCTGTGGAAACCAGTAGAGTCCTAGCATATTATACAATGACTGCCTCTTATCTGTGGATACCAGTAGAGTCCTAGCATAGTATACATTGACTGCCTCTTTCCTGTGGATACCAGTAGAGTCCTAGCATAGTATACATTGATTGCCTCTGGCACTGGGTCAGAACAATTATTAATCCCTGTTCTTGAATATGGGTCCATGTTGTATAGACAGTCTACACAAACAATATTACGTAAATGAAATCGGATTTAGTATAGATTGGGAAAATGTGTAACTAAAAGTGCCCATGGCACTCATCACTGTGATGTATTTAGTAAGGTAGGGTGGCTACAACCTGGAATGTAAAGAGGATATCTGTGGGTAACATTTTGCCACAAGTTACTGTTCTCCAGTAAAGGTCACACTTTAGCTCATTTAGTAGAAACTTGATCATTAGGTACTCAGTCAGTAAGCCTGAGAATGACATCTCAAAAGACACCCTGACAAGAATTTAATAGATTTGGTGATCTCACACTGCAAAATAGTTTAGCCTTTATTTATTTATTTATTGAAATATTTCACCAGAAAAGATACACTGAGCAACTTAATGCTCGTCTCACGGTACGTCCTGGGGGAAGGGGTAGTGGGATGACATTAATAACAATGACAAATCATACAGTAATACAGAGGTGGGATTAAATGCAGAAATACAGCGGTACAATAGATACAGTACAGTACATACATTCAAGCAAGGTCTAGGAGTGAGTTACATAGTAAGACGTACATTCATGTGAGAGGCATCATTTACAGTACAGGAGGAGCGTAGATGACAGGTATACAATGCATAGATGACAGGTATACAATGCATAATACACACAATTGTTAAGGGCAGTGCTGAGCCACATACCTTGGAGGAGTGCAACAGGACTTTGTGGGTGGTACACTGCAGCAGTCACAGTATCCTTTCGCAAGGTGAGCATGTCTTGAGGTTAAGTGCTAGACCAAGAGGGGCGTGGTAAGTGCATGAGGTAGAGGGCAGGAGAGAAGGTAGACAGGAGTTAGGTGAGGAGGGTCAGAAGCAGGCACAGGAAGGGTGAGATAGTTGTGTAGTGCAGAGGTAAGAGAAAACAGGGAGGAGGAGGAGAAATGGATTTGAGGAGGCAGAGAATTCCACAGTTTAGGCAGGTGATACAAGAAGGCTTTCTGTCCAGAGGATGTGGTTCTGCCAAGGATAGACAGGGTGCAAGTGTCAGCAAGGGATCTAAGGGAGTAAAGGGAGGGGGAAGGGGTACCAAGAGAGGAGGAGATGTATGAGGGGAGTGAACCAAGCCAGAATTTAGAGATGAACTTGGCACCATGTAGAACTCTCCAATTGCGGAGGGGAAGGAATTTGAGGGAGCGGTACAGATCACAATGGTGGGTTAGGAGGGGGGGCGTCAAGAGCGAAACAACAGAAGGAGTTGAAGAGAGAGTCCAGTCTGGATAGGTGGGACTGTGGGGCGGCACCATAGGCTATGTCACAGTAGTCAAAAATGGGCAGGATCATCTTCTGTACCACCTCGTGCCTGTTGGCAAGAAGGATGCAGCTGTGGTTTCTGTAGAGGGCACCAAGTTTAGATCTTAATTTTTTAGGACAGCATCTATGTGTGCAGAGAAGTTGCAGTAACTATCCAGCCAAATGCCGAGATACCTGAATGAGGAGACATCCTCTAGAGCAGTCCCGTCAAGGGTGTGAAAGGAGGGAGGTTGCTTAGCCAAGCAAGTCTCTGTGTTGTGCCGAAGGTCATGGAGACTGTCTTTTTGGCATTTAGAAAGGGTTGGTGTGAGTTGAACTAGAGTTGGACCTTGGTGAAGTCAGACTAAAGCCTGGCAGTGACATCAGGGACTGATTTACCAGAGGTAAACAGCACTGTATCGTCAGCATACATGTGGATGCTGGATGATGTGCAAACCTGAGGGAGCTCATTTAAAAAGATGGAGAACAGGATGGGGCCTAGCACGGAACCCTGAGGGACTCCAGTGGTAATAGGCGGGGGGGGTTGAGATGACATCAACTATTCTATCTGATTACGACCTGCCTGACAGGTAGGAGCTGAACCAGCCTGTGGCAGTAGGGGAGAGGCCAGCTGCTGATAAGCTGTGAAGGAGGAGGGTGAGAGACAGTGTCAAGGTCTTGGCCAGAGTCGACAAAGATAGCTGAGGTAATGTTCCCTTTGTCAAAGCCTGAGGAGATGGTCTCAGTTAGCCTCAACAGGGAGGTGGTGATGGAATGGGCTTTCCTGAAGCCAGACTGGAAGGGTGTGAAGAAAGCGTGGTCAGAGGAACAAGGAGAGTTGGTCGGCTGTGTTCTTGGGTTTGGCTAAGGTTGGAAGGAGAGATTACTGGAACAAACTGCCACATGAGTTAAAACAATTTTTAAATTACATTTGAGTAAGTATCTGAGCACAACTTGTCAATGTTTAAGTTAATTTCCTAAATTCATTGTATGTATATACGTATTGTGGATTGTGTTTTGTAAACTTATTTATACCACAGGACAGTGTTGTAAATGGGGGAATGAGACCCCGACAATTTGTATCCTGTATAAAAATACATTTTTATCAACTCAAATCAACAGTGCCGACAATAATGGTGCGGTTAAGAACTGAGCAGCAATAATAGCATAATTGTTTTTTTGCGGGGGGGGGCTCCTCAAACTACACTTCCATAGTCTATTGATGGTGATAGACAACTCTGGGATAGAGCCCTTCTGGTATCATCCATAAGCAAATCCCTAACTGCACATAAAATCCCTGTTTTCTTACTTAGCTGCGTGGAGGGCACGGGGGTCATAATGTTGCAGGCAAAACAGTGCACCACAACAATGCTGCATGCAAAGCAACGTGTGGCAAAATAACATCAGCACACTATGTCAACCAGCGCACACACAGCACACACCACAGCAACAACTTAGTTTTTGTGGGGGGCTCCACCCCCGCATTTCCAATGAGGAGGGCTTTGCCCCCACACCCCCAGACTAATTATAATCAACTCCGATGGGTCGTAGACATCGGGGGTAAAAACCAAAACTTGTGCCTGGAAAATGTTTGTTATTGGGGCCAAAGAAAGCCATGGCAGAGTGGGACCTGGAGAGAATCAAACCACAACCACAGGTCCCCGACACCACCGGAGGCAGATGCTCTATCTGCTTCACCATGGGAGCAGCTTGGCCAGGCACTGCCTACGGCATCCTTTACCTTCCTGCTGGCAGCCTACAGTGACAGAGGTAGCGGTTTCTACACACGCTGTAAAAACCCTGTCACTGTAAAGCCAGTAGTGCTTATTACAGCGGTGATTTCATCGTGGTTTTATCTATGCTATCTTAACGTGGTTCCGTGTGGGCACATGCCTAACATGGTCTGCATAATTCAGGTGTGAGTCCAATAACACAGCCAGGTACCTAAATTTGATAACCACCTTGAGTTTATCACCGTCATTGACAGGCACCTGAAACTTGTCTAAATTAGTTTTTTTACTGTACTAAACCTGTTGCTTTTGTTTTATTTTTGTTAACTACTGACCTGACTTCAGTAAACCAAGTAATTATTTTCCCGTACTCACGTTTCATGATGTTATTTAATGTGAGGCAGTATAACGCAGTGGTTTAAGGCTCTGAGCTGAAAATCTGGAGACCTGGGTTTGAATCCCACCGCCTTGCATACTCTATGGCTTTGAACAAGTCCTTAATTTCCTTGTGCTCCCAGGTCGCACTAAACAAGCTTTCAGCTTAGTGGGTCTCTCCTGGTTAAAAATGAAAAAGATATAAATATATTTGTTGTGTGCAGCACAGCATCATCTGCATAAAGGATGGTGTTTGCTGTGCGGTACACCCACCGAAGATCATTAATAAATAATGAAAACAGTAGGCATCCAAGTGTGGAGCCTTGTGGGACCCAATGATCAATATTTCACAAATACAAGGGGACTCCCATTTGTACTAATCATTTGTCTTCTGTTTTTCAAATAATGGGCAATCCAATTTACTACAGGTTACGAACATACAAGCATATGAAATTGCTAGCAGTTACAGACCCTGTGGTCTATCTAGTCTGCTCGCATGTGCAGCACATCAGTCCATTAGACTGCAGCTGCCTCCCCAATTTCCTTCCTCCCCTTTCCCTGCCCCATCCCGGTTTGTACTCCCCCCTTTGAATCTGTCCCACCCATCTATTGAAGCTCCCCACTGTCTGCACTGACACGATTTCCTCTGGCAGTGCATTCCACCCTGCTGCAACTCTTTTAGTGAAATAGTGTCTCCTCCTTTCCCTCCTGACTCTACCCCTCTCCAACTTCAAAGAGTGCCCTCTGGTTTCCATTCCAGCCTTTAGAGTGAGCCCACACCTGGTGCCCACCCTGTTTATCCCATTCAGGTACTTGAAGGTCTCAATCATATCCCCTCTCTCTCTTCTATCCTCCAGGGTATACATATTGAGCTCCCTCAATCTTTCTTCGTATAGTCTATCCCCCCAACCCCAGGATCATGTTTGTTGCTCTGTGCTGCACCACCTCTAGCAGTTTGATGTCCTTTTTTAAGTAGGGGGTGCCAGAACTGCATGCAGTACTCCAAGTGTGGCCTCACCAGGGACCTGTACAGGGGCAATATGACCTCTCTACTCCTAGATGTAATCCCCCTTGCTATGCACCCTAGCATCCTGTTTGCCTTTGCTGCTACCTTCCTGCACTGTACAGAGTGGTTCATTTCCCTGGTCACAAGCACCCCAGATCCTTCTCCTACTTAGATGTGGATAATTGGACATCCTCCAACCAGTAACTGTATCCTGGGCTCCTGGCTCCCAGATGCATCACTTTGCACTACTTGGCATTGAACCCAAGCTGCAAGGTTTGTGGCCATTCCTCTAGTTTTGCCAAATCCTCCTGGACGACCTTGCCCCTTCACCCCCATCCACTTCAGTACAGATCTTGGTGTTGTCTGCAAAGAGAGTGATCTTATTATTGATCCCTACTGCTATGTCAGCGATGAAAATATTAAACAGGACTGGATCCAGTACAGAGCCCTTTGGGACACCATTTGTCACTGCCCAGGGCTCCAATGCCTCATACCTGACCAATACCTTCTGCTGTCTCTCCCACGGCCAGTTTTCAACCTGTCTTGCTGGTTTCCTCCCTACCCCCAGACTCTTCAACTTGCAGGTCAACCTACTATGTGGCACTGAATTGAAGACCTTGCTGAAATCCAGGTAGAGTACATCCACCACACAGCCCCTGTCCAGTGCCCTCATAACCCAGTCGAAAAAGTCAACCAAGATTGTCTGGCAGGATCTTCCAGAGACAAACCCATGCTGCCTGTTGTACTGTAGATCTTTATCCTCAAGAAATTGCACCAGCCTTTCTTTGAGGATAGCCTCCATCAGTTTTCCTACAATTGCAGTAAGGCTCACCGGTCCGTAGTTCCCAAGCTCATCCTTGAGACATCTGTTATGGAGAGGTACTACATGTGCCTCCCTCCAATCCCTGAGCACACACCCCGTATTTACAGAGGTGTTGAACAGGTCCACCAATGGCCCTACCAGCTCCCTCAGTCTGGCCCAGGTGCCTTGTCCACCCTCAGGACCTAAGGCCCTCCAGCACCCTTTCCTCAGTGATTTGCCCATCCATTCACTAAAACCATACATTGATTCCTCTTACCTGAGATATCAGTAGAGACCTAATACAGAAACCATAAAGTGCCTCCATACCTGTGGATACCAGTAGAGACCTAATACAGAAACCATAAAGTGCCTCCTTACCTGAGGATACCTGTAGAGTCCCAGTATCATAGCCATCATCAGAGAGGATGTTGAGGGTGAATCTCCAATTACAGCAGGTAGTATAGAGACTGCTTCACATTGGTAGTTTGGAACCAGAACCTGTTTTCCTGTTAAAAATGATAGGGTGCCCAGAAGTGCTTGTTCTCTAGAAAAGCACGAGTCAAAAATCCAGAATCCCAAAGAGACATTTGGTAAGAATTTGGGATCTCTGTTAATCTCCTCAATCGCAAAAATCATTGACAGAACATCGCAGTATTCAAAAATGTGGAATCTGTCAGATTTAGTGAATAAATTGTGTTATTAGTTTTAGACAATGACTTAACTGAAGAATTACCTATGTACAGTAAGCAGAAGTTCCAACAAACACCAAGAGTTATAACCTATAAGTATAGAGCTGTGAACCTAGGGACCCAGGTTCAGGGCCAAGTTTAGAGTTTTTGGCCCCCAGTGATAAACGTCATGGGGCCCTTACCCAACCCAAACTGACCTTGTCTTTTACTTTGTCCAAAATGCACAACCTTTTATTTTCAATACAACCAGTAACATATTTATGTTTTTAGGGGGTGGTAGGAATGTCAGTTTTAGTGTCCCCACTGCATATCCAATCCATATCTGCTCATCAGCCTCTGATTGGCTGGGACAACAGAGGGAGTAGTGCTATGGTGTTATGATGCCACATGGGAGAAGAGTCCATGAAGTCCAGTGGCACACTTTAGTGCTGTTTTACTTTAAACCTGAGAAGTAATAATAAACAAAATGAAAGTGGTATACTGGATCTAGCTTGGGGTCCCCATTAGCATGGGGCCCCCAGGAACTGTAGGGTTCACTGGTGCCTAAAACTGGCAATGCCAGGTTTGAATCCCACCACTTCTGCTCTCTGACATGGTGACAGTGAATAAGTCATTTAACCATCTTTCTCTTTCTCTCTCTCTCTCTCTCTCTCTCCCCCTTAAAGAGGCAATACACATATACCAGCCTCACTCATATAGGGTTACCGGCTGCCCTGATGTTCTGCAGGACAGTTCTGATTTGAGCAACTGTGTCCTGCAAAAAAACATGAAAAAATACTATGTCCTGACTTCATAGCAGAAAAAATATTTTCTAACTTTCCACTAAATGTTACAGAAAATTATAATACCTTAATTAAAATACCTTAAAATGATAATAAACAATAAAAGCAACAGAGAAATTACAATACTTAGCCTTAATTCTGATTATATGGACAAAACCAGTCTCCAGAATCTTGGTGCAGCTACAGAAAATGCTCGGTCCCCAGCAAACTTTAATCTTGATACTGGGACTGATGAAAGTCCTTGTAAATAAGAGCAGAGAACTTTGGTACCCCAATGATCCTCCTGACGGGTTGCCAATTCACAACTGTAGAGATACATGGGATCAGGCTGGCCCTGCTGATAGCTTATTCAGGCAAAGCACAAACAAACATATAACAGTTATGTCAACTAAATATAGTACATAAACAACAGCCATCTCACATATCAACTAAATATAGTACATATACAGCGGTCCAGCTCACATATCAACTAAATATAGTACATATACAGCAGTCACATCTCACATATCAACTAAATATAGTACATATACAGCAGTCATATCTCACATAACTAAATATAGTACATATACAGCGCTCACATCTCACATCAACTAAATATAGTAGATATACAGCGCTCACATCAACTAAATATAGTACATATACAGCGGTCACAGCTCACATATCAACTAAATATAGTACATATACAGCAGTCACATCTCACATATCAACTAAATATAGTACATATACAGCAGTCACATCTTATATATCAACTAAATGTAGTACATATCCAGCAGTCACAGCTCACATATCAACTAAATATAGTACATATAATGCAGTCACATCACAGATATCAACTAAATATAGTTCATATACAGCAGTCACATCTCACATATCAACTAAATATAGTACATATATAGCAGTCACATCTCACATAACTAAATATAGTACATACACAGCAGTCACAGCTCACATACCAACTAAATATAGTACATATACAGCAGTCACATCTCACATAACTAAATATAGTACATATACAGCAGTCACATCTCACATAACTAAATATACTACATATACAGCAGTTACATCTCACATCAACTAAATATAGTACATATACAGCAGTCACATCTCACATATCAACTAAATATAGTACATATACAGCAGTCACATCTCACATATCAACTAAATATAGTACATATACAGCAGTCACATCTCACATATCAACTAAATATAGTACATATACAGTCGGTCACATCTCACATATCAACTAAATATAGTACATATACAGCGGTCACATCTCACCTATCAACTAAATATAGTACATATACAGCAGTCACATCTCACATATCAACTAAATATAGTACATATACAGCGGTCACATCTCACATATCAACTAAATATAGTACATATACAGCAGTCACATCTCACATATCAACTAAATATAGTACACATACAGCAGTCACATCTCACCTATCAACTAAATATAGTACATATAACGCAGTCACATCACAGATATCAACTAAATATAGTACATATACAGCAGTCACATCTCACCTATCAACCAAATATAATACATCTAAAGCAGTGACATCTCACATATCTTTTTGTTTTTGTTTTAGGGACAGAGTTGTGTATTTTACAGTGCTTATGCATAATTTTTCAGGTTATCATCATCGGAGCTTGGTGTCAGGTTTCTTTGTTAGAATAACGTTCTTCTGCTGGCTGTTCTGCAGGATTTGTTCTTCACAGCACACAACACAAAGAGGTATCTGCAACTTTATTTTAAGTAAATCTTCATTCAGACACACTCGCTTTTGGAGGATAGTTGAGGCAGTCTGTAAGAAGTATCGGTTTGGGGGGGCAATGGCGTGCACTGTTATAATAAACGGCATGGTAACGTACCTACTATGTGTATAAATGTAACATTTTACATTTATACATATACTAGATACGTCATCAGCCCGTTTATTCAACTGGGGTGAAAATACATGTTTTTATCTCACTAGATATCAGCTCACTTCTATTGTATAAACATGATAATGGTATAATTTGAGATATTTTACTGCTATGATATATTACCTGTAATTTAAATTTACTTTCATTGTAAAGTGCTTTGAGCTCTGGAAAAGTGTTATATAAATAAAATGAATATCCTATCCTATCCTGTTTTACCCCTCTGAACCCTTTTCATACCTCTCAACTATCCCACATTGGGAGGGACACCCCTCATTTTAACCCTTAATAGCCTCTGTCCATGTCTCTCAGCTGTCAGGGATTAGGTGGGACAGCCCTCATTTTAACCCTCAGACACCCTCTGTTCATCCCTCTCAACTGTAACACATAAGAAGGGTGTCCTCATTTTACTTGACAAGATCCTCTGTCCATAACTTTCAATTGTCCCACATTAGATGGGATATCCTTTGTTTTACCTCCCAGAACCCCTCTATCTATATCTTTTAACTATCCCACATTAGGAGGGAAATCACTCATTATACCCCTCAGAGCCCCTCTGACAATACCTTTTAAGTGTCCCACATTAGTAGTAACATCCCCTTTTGTACTCAGAACCCCTGTCTGTACCTTTTAACTATCCCACATTAGTAGTAACATCCACCATTTTGTACTCAGAACCACTCTGTCTGTACCGCTCAACTGCCTCACATTAAGAGGAACATCTCTCATTTTATACTCAGAACCCCTCTGTCCATGCTACTCAACTCTCCCAGATTAGATGTAACATCCTCATTTACCCCTCAGAACCATCTGTCAGGACCTCTTAACTGTCCCATATTAGAAGGGATGTCCCTCATTATACCCTTCAGAGCCCCTCTGTCCATACCTCTTAACTGTCCCATTTTGAAAGGGATATTCCTCATTTAACCAATCAGAATCTTTCTGTCTATTCTTCTTAACTGCCCTACATAAATATTGACATCCTTCATTTTACTCATCAGAACCCCTCTGTCTGTACTACTCAACTGTCTCACATGAGGAACATAAGAAACAGACAATACAGACACATAATGACCATCGGTCCATCCGGTATATCCGGTCCCTACCTTGAAGGGATTCCCTCATATTACCCCACAGAGCCCATCTGTTTCAACCGTTCAACTGTCACACTTTGGAAGGGCTGCCCTATTTTACCACTCAGA
This sequence comes from Neoceratodus forsteri, assembly GCA_016271365.2. Taxonomy (NCBI): domain Eukaryota; kingdom Metazoa; phylum Chordata; order Ceratodontiformes; family Ceratodontidae; genus Neoceratodus; species Neoceratodus forsteri. The sequence goes on from JADMNL010000029.1 coordinate 215,519,184, forward strand.
TGCCCTTTGTCCACACCTCTAAATTATTTCACATTATTGATGAACTAATCTATTTATTTAGACATTGGTGACTTGGAAAGGCGCACTGAGCCATAGCTCATTTCCGTGTGCAACCCAGAGAAAGGGTAAGTGAGAAAATACATTTTTTAACAATTTTTGACCAGGAAATACACAGTAAGTTGAGGCTTGTTTCCAAGTGTGTCCTAGAAGCACCAGGAAGTTAGTTACTTGCTCACGGTGACACACAGTATGCAAGTAGTGGCTGTAGGATACAAACCCAGTTCTCCATGTCTGCAGCTCAGTGCTGTTAATCGCTATGCTATACTGCCTTACTATGCCTAAACATTATATAGGTAAACAGTAATACAAAATAACAGTATGAGGGGCATACATCATTTTATTTCTCAGAACCTTTCACTCCCTTCCTCTAGACTGTAGCACATTAAGTGGATGTCCATCATTTTACCACTCAGGACCCTTCTGACCATCCTCCTCAATTTTCCCACGTTAGGAGGGATGTACCTCATTTTTCTCCACAAACCCCTTCTGTCCATACCTCTTAACTGTCCCACAATAGGAGGGATGTCCTTCATTTCACCCCCTAGAACCCATCAGCCCCACATGGAGAGGGTGTTGCACAACATTCTAAGATGAATCTGCATTGTTCCATGAACAGCAAACTTTGTGAATGTGAAAACATAGATTCCCACAGTGTTCTGAGCTTTTCTGTCTAAGCTACGATAATGAAACACCCATTTGGCTCTTGTTCTTCAATTCTGAGGATCAGTTTTCCACATGGGGCTAATGAAAGGTAGAAAGGCACACAGTATGAACAAAAAACAAAAGAAAGACAGCACATACATTTTGCAGTTAATTGGCTTAGGTCGCTTCCTGAAGTTGACCTCCGGATAACTATAACTGAGGTGAATGGGAACTATGGCGCCAATGACAATGTCTCCTCCTCTGAAGTAGGTTTGACTGCTGGAGTCTCAGCTTACATCCATGACTCTGGCTGTTGTTGGATGCACTTGGGGCACCATCAACCAACACAAATATGCAACACCACATTTTAGTTTTTAAATTCTTCTGAAAAAGCAGTATAATTGGATTTCTGGTTTTATACTAAACAAGGGAAGCAATGGGTATACCTCTCAGCTGTCCCTGATTACGAGGGATGTCACTCATTGCATCCCTCACAGTTGCTCTGTCTGTACTGCCCACACAAAGAATGTGCTATAAATTCAGACTTTAAATAAGAAGCTTGAACTACTCTAAGATGCCAAATCACATATAAACTTTGCATAAGTAAATTAAATTGTTTCACAGTGTTCTGATCTTGTATCTCTATGTTTGATGATGTCACCTCATTAGGAGGGTCAGTGTCCTTCATTGTCCCTCGTTTTGAGTGTCCATGCCCCTCATTTCAGTGGCAAATGGCAAATGGTTGAGAGGTATGCTGTTCATTTATAATGTGATCAGTCTGTTGAAGAACCTCAATGAGAACTTTGGTTTCTCCAACATCAACAAAGATTCCATTTTGGATGACCTTGCTTTCTTGTAGTTAAACATGTTTTGCTCTCTTGACATATACAGCAAAGCAGAATAGAATTAAAAAAATAATATAAAAATTGCAAGTCACAGAAAGCTGACAAATTCTCTAGTTTGAACTGTTTGTCCATAGTCAGGCACAGAGTCTTCTGCAAGCAATGGCAACAATCAGTATCTATATAGAGTTTGTTCAGTGCTGTTGTTGATCACAATTTTTTCAGGGATGTCAAATATTAGATGGCATATTTATAGAAGTAAAATTATTTAAATTATCCCCCTACTTGCCCTTTCTAAACTGATGTATTTAATGTTTTGAATAATGAATGTTTTTGATAATGATATTTTGAAAGCCATCTCACTGTGGGATTGTTAACCTAACACCATAGGAAGCACAGCATCACTTGTGGACGATCGAGTAGGCAGGCCAGCACTGAACTCATAACTAGCTTCAACAGTAAAGGGGCGTCATGCAACATCCAGCAGGAATGGCAAACAACATAGTTAATAGCTTCAGAAACATGACAGACAAGGAGAGGCTGAAGAACTTTTATTATGCACTGTATTTATTTGTTAATTGCTTGATTATCTGCTGCACTTTCATATCTACCCACACTGTATTTAATTTAATGTTTTATACCTCCTGATACCATAGTTTGTGTTGTGCTGTAACGCAACTCATTTCTCTGTACCTTAGTCAATATATCCATACTCCAATGTGCTTGTGACTGTACTCTGTTGGGTCATGAATGAAAATAGGCATTTTATTGTCTAATGCACTTATCCAGTTTTCAAATAAATAAATAAGTTAAACCTATTCCTTCTACAACAAAGAGGTTTTGGAGTGACCTGTTATTGAAATATAAAATAGTAAATCACCCATCACATTTTCAAGAATTAAATCTCACCTTTAAAAACAGGGCATGTCCTGTATTACCAAAGGTCACAGATATCAATCAGAATGAAGATTATTCATAACAAAAATGCAGAGGATCTATTATATACAAAGGATAGCGAGGGTCAGGGATGACTTATGGAAAAGTGCAGCTTTAGGCCAGTACTTTCAAACTGTTTTAAAACTAATTTAGCTGTTGTTTTTAAGGCCAGAGATGTGAACTAGAAATGACCATTGAGAGAAGTGGGGGGCCAGGTTCTGATGGACTCACTGCTTGCTTCCTACCCCAAATGCCTAGTATATAAAACCTAGTAGTGTATGAAGTTTATAAAATAGCTTGGAAAATGGAACAATCTGATTGGTCAATGAGTCTCCAAGGGATGGCTGTTAAAGCAGTACAATGCACTGGTTGAAACAGTTCAGTACAGTTTGTTTTGTAATTAACACTTCAAGTTTCCTTAACTACACTATAGTTACAGTGTAACTATGATGTTACTGCATTGCAGCTGCAATGTAGTTACATGCAGCAAACATGTAACTACAATGTAATTAACCCTGTTGCATGTAATTAATGATTAACTATTGCACAGTTACACCAAGACTGACACTTATTTGAGTGTCACATCGCAGCAGCAATTTCTGTATGCTGACATTTTAAAAATCTGTTAACAAAGTTAATTTTCCTTATCAGGGATGCCTATATTCTTTTTCTTAAACAGACAATATTTTCCTAATAAATAAAACCTGTTCTATTAAAAGAAAAAGTGTTTCTGAGGTGGGAGTGATATTTGTTATCAGTGGGTATGTCTTACAGAGTTCATGAGTATCTGTGACTGTGTAATTGCTGGCACCGCAGGGGCCTGTGCTTCTGCAGACAGAAGTACTGTTGCAATTTGGATATCATGTATTTCTATATCCAGCTATGGCCATACAGGCTGCACAGGGGCCTGCACATCTGCAGACAGAAGTTAATGTGTCTGTCTCACACCTGTGGCTGCAGAGGCACAAGCCCCTTAGCTTCTTCTGACAGAAATACTGTTGTAATTTGGGTATAATAATAATAATAATAATGATAATACATTTTATTTCCTAAGCGCAATTCAACAAATATCAAAGAACTGTAAAGAGCACATGATCTCTAAAATAGTCATATCACAGATACAATTTAAAAACTTAATAAAATATTCAAAGATATAGCTATCAAAATCCATAATCAAAAATCAGAGAAAGCACATATGTATAAATCGTTTTTTAGAGGATTTTTAAAACTCTCCACTGTCTGTCACTTTCATATCTGACAAGGTAGAAAATTTCACAGGGAGGGATAGGAAAAGACAAAAGCCTGAGCTCCAGAGGTCTTCAAATGCACCCTGGGAATCTCTAGCAATCCCTCTTCGGTTGAGTGGCATGGTCGTAGGGGGCAGTAGGGACTCAGAAGCTCTTGTAGGAAACTTGTACCCAAACTGTGTAGGGCTCTAAAAGTCAGTAAACCAACTTTAAAGGTGATCCACCACTGAACTGGAAACCAGTGCAGAATGCGCAGCCCAGGCGAAATATGGCTGGATTGAGTTGACCCAGGCAATAACCCAGCAACAGCATTCTGCACTAGCTGCAAGCAGTGGATATCAACCCCTGGAAGCCCTAGCTAAAGGGAGTTACAGTAGTCAAGGAGCGAGGTCAGAAAAGCATGGACCATGGTTGGAAGATTGCCAGATGGAACAAGGTGCTTAATCCGGATGATGTTCCTCAGATGGTAAAGTGAGGACTTGACCACAGCTGACACCTGCAAATGAAGTGTCAGTCCATCATCAAATATCATCCTCAGATTTTGCACCCAAAGCCCAAAGCCTGGAAAGGCCACCCAGCAGCTGACCCCTCTCTGACAACCCAGTTCCACAAATAACACCTCCGTCTTGTCAGAGTTTAATCTTAACCAACTGGAATTCATCCAGTCTTGGATTTTGGCTAGACAGTTGGAAGAAACTGAGAGCTCACTATCCTGGTCAGGCACTAAAGACAGGTACAGCTGAGTATCATCTGCATAACAATGAAAATGCAGCCCATACCATCTTACAATGTCTCCTAATGGAGGCATGTACACTGCGAACAACATGGGGGACAACACTGAACCCTGAGGGACCCCATGTGGCAGGAGAAAGAGTCTGAGGAAAAAATCCCTGATACTACCTTCTGTGACCTGCCAGTGAAAAAAGAATGGAACCATCTGAGGACTGTACCAGACAGGCCACAGATGACCTGCAGGTGATCAAGAAATACCCCATGGTCCATGGTGTCAAAAGCTGATGAGAGATCCAGAAGGACCTAGATGGAATGGCGTTTCTGGTCTCTAGCCATCCGGAGATCATTGAGTAACCAAACCAGAGCAGTCTCAGCACTATGTTTCTTATGGAAACCAGACTGGAGAGGATCATAGATAGTGTGGATGGTAAGATGGTTCTCCAACTGTTGTGCAACAACTTTCTCAATAACCTTCCCTATAAAGGGAAGGTTAGAGATCGGTCTGTAGTTTGTAGAAGAATCTGGGTCAATAAATTACTTCTTGAGAAGGGGGGTTACCACAGCCTCCTTCAGGGAGCTGGAGAATTCCCCTGTCTCCAATGAACACCAGATTAACGCCACTAGAACTGGGCTGATCACATCCACACACTCTATTAAAAGGTGGGTAGGGCCCGTGTCTAAACTACAGCTAGTTAGATGCATACTCCAGAGAAGCTGCATGATATCCTGAACTGCCAGTCGGTCAAACTCAGCCCAACAAAACAGTGGAGTCGCGATCTTGTTCTGACCACCAGTGACCCCCATAGGTGTGATAAGCAAATCTCCGAGCTGATGTTGGCAATCTTATCAGCAAAAAGCGAGCAAACTCATCACACTATACTTACGACAAGGTTTTCTGAACTCGTAGACAAGCTGGATGGCACAGTCTGTTTACCATTCGGAACAGCTCAACTGGTTGGTTCTGTGCTGAAGCAATCTCCCTGGACAGGAACTCTGCCTTCCTATGAGAGATTTTTGACTGATAGTCTCTATAATGTTCCATCAGTCTAAGCCTGTCGGCATCTGAGCCGGGTCTGCACCAAGCATGCTCTAACCTTCGAACCACCTGCTTCATCTCCCTCAAAGTCCCATCAAACCATGGAGACTGAGGGTGAAGAGTAAGTGGGTGAACACGGACATGAGCAAAGGTATCCAGAGCTCCTACCACAGCTCAGTTAAAAGCCTGGAGTAGGTTCTCTGGACCTTCACCTCCAGCATTCCCAAGAGATCCAACATTGCCAGGAGGCCATCAGGGGTCAAGTCCCATAATGGGTGGTATCGGACCATCTCCACAGGAGCAGGCCTGTAAGGGGGAGCCTGGAAATTGAACCTAATGATGTGGTGGTCAGACCATTCAACTGCTTCCACCACCAAGTTGGAGGCCTCCAACTCAGGAGAAAGACCAGGTCCAATGAGCGACCGTGATTATGAGTCACAGAGGAAGCTACCTGTGTGAAGCTCAAAGAACTTATAAGTCAGAGGAAGTCTTGTCCAAACTGTGAGAGTTCATCATCGATCCAGGCATTGAAATCCTCCAGCATCATCAACCTGGGGGATTCCAATACCATATTGAGGATGAAGTCCGCTTCCTGCAAAAACTGACTCAGGAATTTCATGGGGCCTGTGCTTCTGCAGCCAGAGGTGTATGTCTTACCTATGCAGCTGCAGAGCACAGCCCTCAGAAGCCTGCCCTTCTGCAGACAGAACTGTGTGTATGTCTTACACAGTGTATATGAGTTCCTGTGGGTACAGAAGCACAGAAGGCTTTGCTTTTTGCAGAAAAAGAACTCTTGTAATTTGGGTATCATGGATTTGTACCCGTGGCTGCAGGGGCATCGCTGCAGCACAAATAGTGTTGCTATTTGAGTAGTGTGCATTTCTATCTGCAGCCAGAAGTGAGTGTGTATGTCCTGCAGTGTGCATGCCACAGATAAAATCCATCACACCATCTTTAGACATTCAAGATTGTTTATTTCAAAATGTTCCTGGTACTCTTATAAACATTATAGCTCACAAGAGCATCTTGTGATGCACCCAACCAATCAGAAGCTTGTTTGAATAGCATGTGAGACACTCTAATTTTCATAAGAGTGCCACAAACGCTGTGCCCTATAGCAATGGGCTACTTGAGGTGCCAGTTGCACCAAAGAAACTGTACTTTCTCTGTTAAAAAACAAAGGTGTTTACAAAATGAATTTTTTCCATTTATATTTTCAGTGCTTTTCCCCAGTTTTTGCCCTGCCCTTTCTCAGGCATGCACATGCGTGTACAAAGCATGCTCACCCCATGGTACAAGATGCCCTACCAGCTTGCTGCCCTCTCCTGCCTATGCCACCACCGGACCTCCACTCAGTGGCAGCGGAACTATATAGGGGGGTCAACAACCACCCCCAGAGAAGAGAGCTGCTGTTAGGTGGCTCAATCCCACTCCACCCTCCCCGCAATGCCAGCACCTCGACGACCCAAGGTCATTCCCAAACCCGGGTTGCTGGTGTAGTGCAAGGTAAGATATAGTGCCTCAGCCCTCAGCCCTCAGCCTCAGTCCTCAGTGCCACCAGGCCAAAATGCAATTCATTTAGAGAATAAATGCTGGGTAAATGTAGTATACAAGGAAAGAAACCCATCAAGGAGACTAACCAAATCATAAGGCCATGAGCTCACCCACCACAAGCATTGCAGATGCTGAATGTTTACCATATTAACCAGAATCAGAGTGGAAACCTTGTCCCCATTGGTGGGTTGAGGAAGCAGCATGCTTTGTCCTGCAACAGCTAGGTTATGGCAAAGTGTATTTAACTGGTCCTGATTAGCTGAGTAAAGCAACTGTGAAAGGGTTGTGGTGGAAATAACAGCTGCGGTAGAAATAACATGTTATTTCCATGGCAGAATGATAACATGGCAAAATAACCCATGTTATTTACCAGTGTTATTCAACACTCCCATGGTATAAATACTTTTATAACATGGGTTCCTAAAATACTGTCTTCTGATTCGTCCAAATAGGTCACCTGACTATTGATTAATCCCTGATATACCCACAGTTGCACGTTTACAGGGTTTTATTTTACTATTTCTTTAGGTAAACCTCTAACATAATATTGCCCATCTTATAAGTGTAACTTCTGGGTGGCGCAATCCCCAGTGTTACACCCCTGCCTAGTACCCTGGACATAGGCTAAGGGGTTTGGGTTCGCTAACTGACAACCATATTTTAAAATCTTTGCACAGTACCTCCACTCAGGGTGCTTTACGTGGGTGAGCTGGTAACAGGTGTAGCCCCCTGAGCTGCTACACCACCCACGATAACCATTTACCTTTCCCAGACATGCCCCAATAAACATTTCCCCACACTTTAACATTTTGCGTTTAAAGGCTCTCTCAAATAATATGCTCACACCAAATATTTCAACAACAATAACATGAGATTTATTTAGGGGGTAAAGGAGTTAGGAATCCAAAATCTGGCCAATGGAAAATCATGTACACAAAAGATTCCATACCTGCAGGAAATAATGACAGAGGCTAAACTGGACATAGTAGCAACTAGCGAGATGTGGTTTACTAGTAACCACACTTGGGAGACTTCAGTACATGGCTACGTACTGTTCAGAAGAGAATGAGGTGCAACAAGGGGGGGGGCCTCTATGTCAATAAAAATATCAAAGCTACAGAAATTCAGAATACACATTAGGAGCCAGAACTGTGGGTCACCCTGGAAACAGGAAATGGGACAGCCATACAAACTGGGGTTGTCTACAAGCCCCCAGACCATGGGAAGAACAAGATGCATTACTGTTAGAAGATATACAAAACATGACAGCTAAAGGGGAGGTTCTGATAATGGGAGACTTCAACATGCCAGACACAGATTGGTCAATACCAGCAGGAACATCTGCCAGAACTAGACACATGGTGGAGTCACTGCAGGGGTAGGGCCTCAAACAACTGGCACAACAACCCACAAGAGACAGGGCCATCCTAGATCTAGTACTGACTAATAGAGAAAGGATCACAGATCTCCAGGTAGAAGGTCACCTTGGTGCCAGTGACCATCACATGGTATGGTTCAATTTGGCCACTAGAACACAATCATCCCATTCTGAGGCAAAAATATGGGACTTCAGGGGAGATTACTTTAATAAGATGGTCAACAGAGTTAAGCTATCCCTGGCAAAAAGAAATACAGGTGAGGGGTACAGTCAAAGAGGACAAGCATTAAAGATGCAATACTTGAAACAACATCCATAGTGTTGGTGAGAAAAGAAAGAGCAAAAGAAGAAGGAAACCACTTTGGTTCTCATAAACAGAAGCAGAAAAGGTCAGAGTCAAAAGGCTGGCCTTCAGGAAATACAAGGGAATGCAGCGGGATGAAGATAGGGAGGCATACCAAACTTCCCTAAGGGAAGCAGGGAAGGCAGTAAGGCAGGCAAAGGCCCAAATCGAGGAAACACTAGCACAAACAGTAAAAGAAGGTGAAAAGACTTTCTATAGATACATTAGTGAAAGTCCAGAGGAGGTATTGCTAAGATCAAAGGAGATAAGGGGCGTGTGAGGAGGAGGACCAAGGAAAACCAACTATCCTAAATAGATACTTCTGCTCAGTATTTACTGAAGAGAAGGTGGCACGGCCCACAGCTCAGCACCATGGACACGGGGGGGAGGGAGGTGTGCACTAGTCCCTTCACAAAAGAAAGGGTCCTGCAAGAGCTCAATAAGCTCATGGTGGACAAGGCAATGGGACCTGATGGCATACATTCCAGGGTATTAAAGGAACTAAGGGTGGAACTAGCAGAGCCATTATCAGAACTGTTTAGTGAGTCTCTGAGCACAGGAGAGGTCCCAGAAGACTGGAGAAGGGCTCATGTGATCCCGCTCCACAAGAGTGGTAGCAGGGAGGAGACAGGGAACTACAGACCAGTCAGTCTTATCTCAGTAGTTGGCAAGATTATGGAGGCACTCCTTAAGGAAAGGATTGTGCAACACCTGGAATCCATAGGAGCACAGGATCCAAGACAGCATGGGTTTACGAAAGGAAGGTCCTGTCAAACTAATCTCATAGATTTCTTTGACTGGGTAACCAGAGTGGTGGACCAAGATGGGGCAGTTGATGTCTCCTACCTTGACTTCAGCAAAGCTTTTGATATTGTTCCACATAGAAGATTGATTAATAAGCTGGGTAGGCTCGTGGTGGGTCAGAATTTGGTCAACTGGGTGGCAAACTGGTTGACAGACAGAAAACAGAGAGTGGTGGTAAACGGTATACAGTCAGAAGAGATGCAAGTCACAAGTGGGGTACCTCAGGGATCAGTCCTGGGGCCAGTCCTCTTCAATATCTTCATCAGTGACATTGCAGATGGACTGGAGGGTAAGGTTTGTCTGTTTGCAGATGACACCAAGATCTGCAACAGAGTAGATGATCCAGATGGGGTGGGCAGAATGAGAAGAGATCTGGATAAACTAGCAAAATGGTCAGAGGAGTGGCAACTGGGGTTTAATGCAAAGAAGTGCAAGATCATGCACATAGGGAAGAAAAACCCTGAAGTCACCTATTGGCTGGGAGGGGAGTTACTGGCAGTCACAAGGGAAGAAAGAGACTTGGGTATTATCATCATCATCACCGTTGACCTAAAATTATCCAAGCATACTACTAAAGCAGTAAGTAAGGCTAGGAGGATGTCAGGGTGTATTAGTAGGGGTCTCACAAGTCAAAAGAGGGAGGTAGTAATCCCTCTTTACAAGATACTGGTTAGGCCCCATCTGGAGTACTATGTGCAGTACTGGAGGCCATATCTTCACAAGGACATTAACCAAATTGAGGCAGTCCAGAGAAGGGTAACCAAAATGGTGCAGGGACTGCATCAGAAAACATATGAGGACAGATTAACGGAGCTCAATATGTATACCTTAGAGCAAAGGAGGGAGAGAGGTGATATGATCGAAACATTCAAACACCTTAAGGGCATTAACAAGGTGAAAGAGTCTAACATGTTTCAATGTAAGAAAAATAGCAGGACAAGAGGACACAGCATGGGCATACTGGATGGGTGTTGCAGTCTTATCTGCTGTCAACTTCTATGTTTCTATGTTTCTATGAATGGGGATGTGGAGTAGCAGTTATTTGATTTCTAGTTACATATGTAGACAGATTGATTGGTTTTGCTGGGGGACCCTCCAGCTGGGCAGTTACATACTACTAGACAAAAGGCAATCACAAATTTCACTTTGGCCTGTGATACCCAGAGCCCTAACTATCTAGCTGCTGAATAATCAGATGGTACATAATAATTATCACTATATCCACACTGATATCAGTCCCAGAACAATGTGAAACCCCACAATCTCATACCATATTGGAATCCCAGATGCCAAAGTCAAAGATGTTGCAGGCCTGGTGGATGTTGCAGCTGGTCGAGTTGGCTAGCTATTGATTTTGGGGGGGGGGGGCAAATTGGAGACAGATTCCTGCAATGACTGCAGATGCTATATACATTGAAGGCAGGGATTGCCCTGCAAGTAGCAGATGAGCAGCAATTGACCCTGCTGGTCACAAAGAGCCAGGGATTGCCCCACATGTTACTGAACAACAGGGATTGTCCTGCACATTACTGAACGACAGGGATTATCCTGCACATTACTGAACAACAAGGATTATCCTGCACATTACTGAACGACAGGGATTGCCCTGCACATTACTGAATGACAGGGATTGCCCTGCATTTACAAAATTTCGAACATTTTAGGACCAGCTAATTGGATTTAACATCCTGAATATTTGGCACAATATTTGAAAGTCTCATCCAGTATAGGTAGAAACCGATACTTTTGCCAAGCATCCAAATTTTCTTGAAATTAAGTCACATCCAGTACATTTACATACCAAAATAAGCATCCATCCAGCATAAGCAGACAGCGACACTTTTAACCAGCATCCTATATTCAGTTACTTGAAGTCACATCCAGTACATTTAAATACCAACAACAGCACTCCTTGGCAAAGTCTCATCCAGCTCGTATAGACATTTTTTCACTTACGGCAAGCGCTCTCAGATGACATTCGGGTAAGACAACGGTAAATTCTCTCTAGTATAACTTAGAAGAAGAAGAAGAATCAGCATTTATATAGCGCTTTTCATACATACAAGCAATGCTAGACTGGTAGTGAAGTGACTGAATGTGTGGTGGCGGCCATATCCCACATCATCACCCACACACAGCCTGGATAATTGCATGAACTGGTTTATGGGAAGGGGAATGTTGGCCAGGACACCGAGAATGTTCCCTACTCTTTGCGAAGAGTGCCCTGGGTTCTTTTACTTCTACCTGGACACCCACCAGGACAACACCAGGATGGGCAGAAGGGACCTCAGTTTAACGTCTAATCCGAAGGATGGCACGCCCAGCAGTACAGCACCCCCCAATACTGCACTCGGATGCCAGCGATTTTTAGGTGCAAGTCCAATCCCGGTGTGGGATGAGAACCCACTTAGACGTAATATGCTCTAGGGCCTCCCATCCCATGAAGTGGCAAATGCGGCTTGGCAGTCAGCTCCACGGAGGCAGGAATCGAACCCATAGGGTAATGACAAATTGCCAAACATTTATATGATTCGCTATTAAGGCATCTTGCTGCACCTGCGATTTAGCCATTTGGCCACAGACAATATGCATCCATATTAACTTTGAACTAGACAGTCTCTGGTTGGGTTAGTAGCCCAGACTGATAATTCAGAGACTTCATCACACAGAGAAGTATCTGAAGCAGGGCTTGAGGCCCCCTAGATTACTTTTAGAAGCTTCTCCCTTGCACCGGGGTGGTGGGGTACAAGGGTACTCACTCAGGTCCTCCATGGGTCTCATCTACAGATGAAGGCTTCCTGAATTCTCTTCCGCTCTCTCAACTGAGGCATGATAGATGGTCTCCTTTTCCACATCTTTCCCCAACATGGGAGGGAGGGTTAGCCTCTGGAGGACATTCTGGCAACCTCCAGACTAGCAGTTGCAGAACTAAAATTTACTTTAACTTTTAAACTGGATACAGAAAATAACAAATGCACCCTGATGACTGGAGGGGCTTAGCTAAGTGGCCCAGGTCTGGTGGCATGGCTGGGGCCTATGCCCCCTGATGACTGGAGGGGCTTAGCTAAGTGGCCCAGGTCTAGTGGCATGGCTGGGGCCTGAGCCCCCACCCCCTCTGGGGGGCTCCCAGCAGGCTGGAGCCTGCTCTCCTCTTCTCACTCTGGCTGATCTGATCTGAACAAAAAACTGGCAAACAGTGTCTCTTATAGGGCTCCTAGTTTGACTTCTGATTGGCAGCAGAGATGGGGTGATAGATCTCTAAATGGCTGAGGGACCTGTCAATCAGAACACTCGAGGCACAATTAGATTGGAGAATTGGCACCTAAAATGATGTCCCAGTATGTTCCCATGATCACTTGGGTGGTTACCATGAGGTGCAGTGTCCCACAAGTTCTGGCTTTCTATTGTTGGCCCCAATTTGCTGTGACTGCTTGCAATGGCTGCTTAACCCACTGTCCCTTATAGCAGATCAGATACAGTCCTGACAAATGTCCTGGTGCAGCCAGAAAGAAATGATTATTTGCCCCAATGCCCCACAGTCTTGCAGCTCAGAGGTTGTGCTTGCAGTCACTGCACAGATGAAGAAGGTGGCTCCTTTAGTTTTCCTGTCGCTACTGCACTTAGTAAAGCACCCCCTGCAGCAGCTGACAGTCTGACACATGAGAGTCCCAAATACTAGTAATACCAGGGAAAAAAGCATTAATTTCAATTTAAAACACTCTCCCCTGCAGTACAATACATCCCCAATATGCAGCAGCAAGTTTCAATTTAACAAACATTTAATTTTCTTACTTTTCGGCCAAAGCCGTTTAGGGCTACCCTGGAGGCAGCAAGACAAGTTATGAATTACACAGATGACCGGGGCCCTTCTCAGTATGTTTCCCTGAGCCCCGGTCAAACTCTTTGATTGGCAAGGCAAGGCAGATTTTATTTAAGAGATGCCCATCCTGGAGCTCTGGGCACCGAACAATTAAAAACATAAATACTATTCATTATAACATAAAATGCATAACAATATCTAGACATACCATAATACATCATACGTAATCATTTCTCACAGGACCGCCCCCAACAGGTTGTCCATGGTCACGGGTTCCAATTAGGTGGAAGGGATCCTGGGACCCATGGCACAGTCTCGAGGCTACTGCAAACTGGCGGTTCGATTGAGAAGGCCATTTTCACATCATCAGTCCCGCTTCCTGGAGCAACACTTGAACCTGAATTCATTCACATATCTGGACTGCCTTATGCGGTATGAGCTGCACACCCATTGGCTCTTGCTCTGAACCAATGGGCGTGCAGCCACGAGCAGTCAGTCGGTGGCGGTGGGGCGGCAGGTGGGTGGGTGCTACTGCCCGCTGGCTGACAGGGAGCAGGGTGGTGGGGCTCCATGGGTGGGTGGGGTGGGAGGCCACTAGATCACCAGGCTACTTGGACCTTGGGGGTGGACTCTAATGCCTGCTATCAGGCTTCACGGTCCACTGGACCACCAGGGATATTGTTCTTGGGGGTTGACCTCTAATGCCCGTGATTGGGCTAGTGGGGAGGGGTTACTACGGTTTGCCGTGATCAGGCAAGTCGGGGAGGGGATTTGTACAGTTATGCCCTTGATCAGGCCAGTGGGGGATAACACAGTTGTGCCTGTGATCGGGGCTGCAGGGGCGTCCGGTCCCCGATGGCTGCTGCCTGGCAGGCGCCAGGCACAAGTCGTGGGAGTCGGCGCATCATGCATATGACATACAAATGGGCCATAAATAGATGCAATGGCCCCGCGTTTCAGCATGAATTATGGCCCCATTTGCATGTCACCTTTTGAATATCGGAAATTTGCGCATGGCGCAAAGGAACTTGTGCCATGCATCTTGAATACTCCACTCTGACCACTTGTGGTGGCGCAAGTTCCACTGCGCCATGCACAGTGGCTGTGGCCGGGGGGTGCTATTCAAAGGAGTTGCTCAATAGCGCAACTCCATTGAATATCGCCCCGGCCACACCCCAGCGCAACTATTTTGAGCAGCGCAAGGGCTTGCGCCACAGAATGGCGCAGTTTGAATATCCAGCCCAATGTCTCCTAATGGGTTGAATGATGAGATCCTGCCATATAGCTATTTAAGCTATTAGCACAACATTGAATCTGTCGATAGGATTTTCTAACTTTTTTCACAACCCCCCTCCTTTTTTGGCTCCACTTTCCAGCTATGACCTGCAAGCTCTGGTTGGTCGAACGTTTGTTTCACCTGTTGTGGTTCCCCTTTCCCCCTCCAACCATGACTTGTAGGCTCTGGCTGGTTGTATCTTTAGATGCAGTGATGGACTCTCTAACCCACCTCCAACCATGACTTGTAGGCTCTGGTTGGCTGTATTTTTGTAGGCTCTCTTGGGCTTTAGATCTATGTACATGTACAGCCTGGCTCTGCTAGTAATCAATTATCTGTTTGAAATAAGCTATGCATGTCGAGCAGGCTGTCCATTTTTGATTGCATGCTTTTGTATATATATGTGGTCTTTTTTAAGAATTAGCACAAAATTCTTTGTTCGGCTCCCTTCACTTTTTTATCGCATGCTTTTATATATGTGGTCCTTTTTAAGGGCATGGGGTCATAATGTCGCAAGACATTATGCCTCATGGCAAAATTGCGCTGCCAATACAGTGCAATTTATGCCATGAGCATAAGTATTTTTCTGTAGGGGGCTTTCATTAATTTCAGAGGCTGCACCCCGGACCCCACTAAACTACTGGTGCAATACTGTGTACAGCAGTATACACGGTATTGCACCAGTAGCTGTAGCATACTGCGCTGTACTGGGTTAGCCATAATGTCGTATGCTATTAAGCGTGCGACATTATGACCCGGTAGGCTTTTTAAGAATTAGCACAAAAATCTTTGTTAGATTCTCTTCACTTTTCTATCACTTCCAGGTGGTTCGTGAGTTAAATAGCACTTCTGTACACTATTAGGAATGCTCTGATGATGGCTGATAGTTGAAACATTAGCATCCTAGTTTCCATGCCCACAAAGCCGATGGGGTTGCAGCATGAGGCATGGCAGTGTTTTTGAAGTGGCGTTCTTTGGTTACCGATACGTGGTCCATTACGCATTAGCTTCACAAAATTGTAGTGCACTTAGCTAATGAGTTTCACTGCTCCAAGATTATTATTTTTCCTTACTTCAGGATCTAGCTGCTAGCACCAACAGTAAATTGGAACTTTCTACTGGTTCCAGTGCACTTATGATCCTTGCTCTTCAGACGGCATTTAAGAAGTAAGAAATTCTGGTTACTTTGGATCGAATATCCCTTTGGCCAAGTAAGTCGTCTCTCACATTGTTTTACCTGGGAGATCCTTTTTACCTGGAATGCAACTACTAATGAAGCTGCAATAGACCCTGTTTGAGAATTGCTACTGGACTTTGGCATAGACTAGAACATTAATTGTTACAGCGCAATATTTCAATACCAGCTTTGTTTAGCGCTTGAATTTGCTTTACAACTAGCCCCTGTCTCCCTAGGTTGCACAATTGCATTTTTGCACATTTTGTCTGGTTTTTACAGAATACAATAAATATTTATGCAACTTCTAGTCCTGTGAAGTGGTGCTTACTGGCTCACATGGCTGAGCTGTGGTTTGGTTTTCGATGAATTGATGTTTGTTTTATTTGCTTCCTTTCAGAGTAGAACTAAAATGCATGCTAATGGTGTAATTATACCCAACCTTGTTTTGTTTTAAATCTCTGATTTCACCTTCTTGCATACTTCCTGAACATTAGGGACTCCCAAAAGTGCAGCCATTCATGATGCAATAACCTCCTCTCCTCCCACTGCATCATGAGTGGCTAGACAGTCTCTGGGGTTTCCCAAGTCCAGGAAAGATGTAGTGGCTATTGAAACAAGCATTTGTCAATGCCGAATATTTGCTTGCTGACGTTGGCATTTGTAGTGTAGGAGTCAGAGAGCTGCATAATAGGAATGGCAGTGAAGTGCCACGTTGGTGTTATGCAGACTAAATGGTAAGTACTGTACAACTTTGCAAAACTATCACTGCTGACAGCTGCCTGCAGAACTGCTTGCCAGGTTTCAGCTGCTGTCAACATTTGCTAAAAGGGACTTTGTGGGAAACTTGTTATGCTAGATCGTTTCTTGCGAGTTTCTTTCCTGTGATTCCCAAGTGTTTTGATCCCAGGTCGGAGCAGCACTTCTGCCACAGGGCATCAACACTCACCCCAAGCAAGTGAGCACTGCCACTAATGAAGTCAGGATCAGTTTAGAGAGGGATGAGGCAACCTTCAGTGATGCATCTGGGTGTAGTATCCCGGATATTTAGTTTAGAGACTGTTATTAAAAGCCAGAACCATACTTCTCAACTGTTCCTGATTTTGCCTCAGAAATGTCCTCTGTCTCTCCTAAAATGTGAGCTTTGGTGACTGAACAGTAGAGATGCTAAGCAGAAAATAATGTCAAACATTAAATTTACCACCTTTCTTTTTCCAGAAAATGCATTTCACACCAAGTCCCTTATGCTACCAGCTCCTGGGAGCATATTGTCAATTCTTAAGATATGACCCTGATTTTTAAAGCCTTGTCCCTGATTTATGAAGCAGGAAGCAGAGATGAATGGGCAGAAAAGAGATTAAACGTAGCATTCAAAAAAGTGGTTCTTGAATCTTAATGTCCTCACAGTGTCCACCATTACAATTTGCATTTACAATTGCAGTACTGTGACCGTGCATATTACGGTTTGCGTTTCCATATGTGGTCGCGTTTGCGTTTCCATTTCTGTTTACCTTGGCGTTATTGTTGCTGTTACCATTACCATTTGCATTTCCAATTGCACTACTGTGACCGTTACTAGTTGTGTTTCCGTATGCTCTTGCATTTGCATCTCCGTTTCTGTCACTCTTCGCTTTGGCGTCACTTTGCACTTGCATAGAAACATAGAAACATAGAATTTGACGGCAGATAAGGACCGCTTGGTCCACCCAGTCTGCTCATTTCCCTACCTAATGGATAAGCTGCAGATCCTTTAATTCCACCACTGTTTTGACACCACAACCTCCTCCGGAGGCCATTCCATGCATCACAACCCTCTCTGTGAAAAATACTACCTTAAATTACCTCTGAGCCACCCCTCCCATCTTCAAATTGTGCCCCCTTGTTCTTGCACACCTCTTTTTTTGAAAGATGCTGCCCTCTTGGACTTTGTTGATTCCCTTTAGGTACTTGAAAGTTTCTATCATGTCCCCCCTCTCCCTCCTTTCCTCGAGGCTATACATATTAAGCTCCTTAAGTCTTTCATGTGTCTTCCAGTGCAGACCCTGCACCATTTGAGTGCCCTCCTCTGGACAGCTTCCATCCTGTCTATGTCTTTCTTGGAGATTGGGTCTCCAGAACTGCACAAGTACTCAGATGGGGTCTCACCAGCTGTCTGTACAGAGGATAACAACATCCTGTTTTCTACTGGTGATGCCTCTCCCTATGCATCCCAGTATCCCCCCAGCCCTCCTTGCTGCCCTCTCACATTGCTTGCCCACCTTTAGGTCATCTGATATTACCCCCAGGTCCCTTTCCATTTTTGTTGTTGTTAGTATCTCACCCCATTGTGTACTCTTCCCTGGGTTTTGTTTCCCAGGTGCATTACCTTGCATTCCTTAGCATTGAATCTAAGCTGCCATACATCTGACCATTCCTTTAACCTTGCCAAGTCCCTTCTCATCCTTTCCACCCCACCTTGTGCATCAACTCTGTTGCAGAACTTTGTGTCATCTGCAAAGAGACATACTTTTCCTTTCAGTCCCTCTGCAATGTCACTTATAAAGACATTGAAGAGGACCAGTCCTAATACTGAACCCTGTGGTACCCCACCAGTAACCCCCCTTTCTTCAGAGTGGACTCCATTTACTATTACTCTCTGTGTCCTATTCTCCAGCCAATTCTTTACCCAGGCTGTCATCTTGGGACCCACTCCCAGGCTGGCTAACTTGTATATTAATCTTCTGTGTGGGACTGTGTCAAATGCCTGACACCATCATTTCAACCCCCATTAAACTCCTCAATCTCTAACTTCCTTAACCACACCCCATTCCCCTTATTCCACACAGGAAGCTGAGCACACCTTCAATCTGTCCCACAGCCCCTTCATTTTCTGCTTCACTGCCACCATAGGCCGGATTGCCAGATTAAAGTGTACAGCAGCCCCACACCCCCTTCCCCTTCTCCACCATTCTCCCTATCTATACCCCTGATGGCTGATGCACCAGGAAGGCATCTATTTCCCTCCCATTCCCTTCCCCATCCACCATCCTCTACTCCCTCTAATCATTAAGTCTCCAATCACCAAGACTCTCCATGCTGACCTGCTCCTGCTCACAACCACAGGTGCCACCCTGTTATCCTGCCACTAATACTAAACCCACCTGGCCCCTGCTGGCAGAAGGGTCACCATCTGAGTCTTAGAGGTTAACACAGAGGCCCTTGTATGAACCACTGAAGCAGTCCAGTGAGAGAGCATGGAAGCAACTGGTTTAATTCACTTGGGACGGCACCATGCTTTGAAGACCACCATCCCTACAGCAAGTATTTGTTTCAGAAGGCTTCCTGGCTTGCAGTGAAGTGCCCACTACTTTGTCCATTTATCTGGTCAAGCCATGAGCTGCAGCCTGCACTGGCCTGCATGCAGAACTGGCCTGTGGCTGAGGAAGTCCAGTCTGTGTAATAGCTGCATGGGTTCTGCTAGAGTACACTAGAGTCCTTTTAATTATAGTAGCTGAAACATTTTCTTTCTAAAACTAAATGCTGAAGTGCAGAGTTGCACTTTAGATTTGTGGAAGGATCATAGTTTTGGCCCTCTGAGATAGCCAGTCGATCCCTCCACTTTCCAACAGTGCCAACCACCCCCATGGCATGTAATGATGTGTGACCAGAAGAGCACAGGACATGCCCCACTAAAGTGAATGGGGCTCCATCTGGATGCCTCTCTAAGCATAAGAATGGCCAGTTGGAGATTAACCCTTGCTGAGCTTCTATTACCATTTGTGTTACCATTTACATTTATGTCACCATGTGTGTAACTGTTTGCACTTGCCTTCGCGTTATACTTACTGTTACTATGTGACAAAACAATCACGTGGCCGCGCTCTCACCACCACATTCCATTCATTATTTATAGTCCTCATTCTCAAAAAGAAGGGAAATTCAGAGCAAAAAACTCTGTATAATGCATCAGTTAGGGTTAATCCACAGTGAGGAAATTCGATGTTAGGGTTGAAACCCCCCCATGCACCCCTCCACCCTGGCCCCCCAACTGGCATTGGGGTCTGCGTTGGGGTCATTGGTCCTAACTCTCACCCCATTTTCCTATACTTAATCACCTCAGCTTGTTTTACACATGGAATGGGGTGAGAGTTAGGGCCGATGACCCCAATGCAGACACTAATGCTGGTTGACAGGGGCAGGGTGGGGGCTGCAAGGGGGGTTTTAACTCTAACATCAAATTTCCTCAGTTTCATCACGGTGGAACAACCCTAACTGATGCATTAAATGGAGTTTTTTGCTATGAATATATATATATATATATATATATATATATATATATATAAATAACCCATGGTCTTATTCTCAGTTTACTCTAATATCTCTCTATCCGAATCCACACTTTTTACTAAGAATGGTTTTGCCACCATAGCTTATTATCCGACACAAAAAAAGATTATATATATATATATATATATATATATATATATATATATAAAATATATACTGTATCAACACTGTGAGCAATACCACTCAACACAGTCCTGGGTCACTTGGTCTTCTTTCCACCTCCTAAACTCTCTGTGGGGAACACCTGCTGGAATATGAACTGAGCTCTAAACCTAACCCAAAAAATACCAGAACCTCTCAGAACCCAAGATGGGTTTCTTTTTTCTGAAAAAGTGGCACCTATACTTTATAACATTTTAGTTGGAGGGGTTTTTGAAGTACTTAAAAGATGATTTTGCAGAAGCTAATATAATGACATCTGGATACTCTTAGCTAAAACTGTTAAATGGTGTATCCTGTATTTGTGTTATATTCTGTAGTTTAACATAATGTGTGAATTCTCCACTAAAGACACTACGCCATCTTAACAGTAATGTACGTTATTCATGATTCATTTGTTATATTGAAAAGGGCTCTACTCTCAGGGTACTTACCCGGTGAATAAACTGATTTACAGTAGTTAAAACAGTGAAATTCTGTATTCAAGACTTGAAATTTAGGAAATCGTGCCAGTGATTGTTAGCCTAACTGGATTTTATCAGATTCTACTTCAATTCTTTTAGCTTGTGTATAAATAACTAGAGTAAATAAAGATGAATTAATAAACAGCATTAATGGAAGCAAATCGAATAACTGAATAAAATAACTGAAGAAAACGAGCATTTTTGCTCACATATCTTTCAGTATACAAATAAATTGATTGACTGATTAGGAGAAAAATACAAGTTCGGCAGATTTACTGACCTGTCATAATATGCCAAGTTCTGTGACACTCTTTGTTTGTACTGGTGTGGAGGAAGTCCAAATTCTGGAATTTTACTGGGGTTTCCGGTATAAAACGTTAATCAGTGGTCTTGGTCACATTTCACAAAGGACATAAAACGCTAGTCTTAGAAACATGGCACTAGCCCTAGAATGGTGTGATAATGTATCAAAGGGTCTCCTCTTCCATAAGAATTATAGAGAACTACAAAATGAAAGTCGAAATATCAGAAACATAAAATAATCAGCCGCATCAATTTTATTGCTTTTTTAGCATTTACTTTGGACTTCATTCTCAGTTGCTGGCATCCACTTTTCTGATGCTCAGTGGAAGAGTGCAGATAGACTCCATTCCCCAAGAGAAAACTGAGCCCACAGTAACTTAGTTCAAAGTGTAACTGGAGGATAGAGGTCTGTACGGACTGTCAATATTTAGCACCGTGTTCCCTTACAGACAAATGGATGCTGGCATGACTGGCAGTGCATGTTATCAGGGCGAGCTGCACACATCTGTTAAGAAGCACAAAGGGAAAGCTTTCAGAAAACTCTATCCCAAGAGGAATAGACTTGTGTTTTTTGTAAATGTTTATGTATGCCAGAATCGGCATCTAATCTTTGTAAAGCCACATGGCTTATGTGATTCCTGCTGTAGTTCTCCACTCCATGATGTAATATTTGGTACATACCTTGTTTTATTTTGTACAATGTTTATGTTTATCCTATAATTGTCTTCCATCCATTGTACCCCCTTCCCCAGGATGCTCCTGGAAATTAGCTTTTCCTTGGCTCAAGTTGTCTTTCCTGTTGAAACCTTTTGTAAATAAAAATAAAATAAAAAGTAAAGCACGCTGGGTGATGTTGCATCGTCCCGGTTGGTAGGTTTAGCTCAGCCACTGATGGCTTAAACCCCCCTTACAGCAGCATCTATTTTTCTTGCTGAAACACATGCATGTTACAGGAAAGTCAATTCTTAAATTCGCTAAGAACAGTGCTGTTGTGCTCTGCATAATTAGGTACATGGAGTGAGCGTGTTTCACTTGCAAGATGGTTACTGCAAAAAAAAGTGTTTACAAGTCAAAACTGCCAAGATACACAGATTACTCTGCATGTCCCTTAGTATACAGTATCTGGATTACTTTTAGTCACCCAATACACAGCTTGATAGCCTCTGTCTTATGTGGTTAGCTCCCGCCTCTGCTGAGTATGTACGACTTTCCCTGTAATACACAGAGGGCCAGATATTCAAAAGGGTTGCACCATGTGCAATAGGGTTGCGCCAGCGCAAGTCCAAAATTGCGCCATAGTGCGATATTCAGCAGGAGGCAGTTGCACCACAGAAAACATGCTGAGCAACAGAGCAATGCAAATGAAGGTATGCTGCAACCGAAGGGGGTGGAACCATGCATAAAGTGCGCAATGCGATATTCAAAGGCTTGAGCAATGTGCAACAGTGGATCAAGCGGAAGTTGCGCCACTGCGGAAATGAGCCAAAATAAAAAGGCTCAAGGAAGTGGCTCAAGAAAGCGACAGGGAATTCACATGAGGCAGGCAGACAGAGCAGGCCACAGCAGGAAACAGTGCAGGCCAGGGAGTGTACAGGACAGAATAGGGGCAAGTGAAGGTGTGTGGGGCCACAGAGTGCAGAGGCCAGTAGGTGTACCTGGTGCAGTGGAGGTAGCAGTCAGGACAGCAGGGGTAACAGATCAACAACAGCCGGGGGACACAAGCCAGGGAGATGGACGTGCCAGCTTCACATGGAAGCTATAATGAGGGTGAGAAGGCATGCTGCAGGGGGACGTGGCCGTGGAAGGGCCTGTCGGCAGTATGTCCCCAACAGGCAGTACCATGCCCGCATCAGCTTTGAGCTGTATTCAGACATAGAGATTGTGGGCCGGTACCACCTGAACAGGGCAATACTGAGGTGGCTCTGTGAGCTCTGCAGTGAGTTTTAATGAAGACACCCTCACGACGGAGTCACGCTCTGTCAGTGGAGACAAAGGTAACAGCCTGCTTGTGCTTGCTCGCCACGGGTACCTTCCAGAGGCCAGCAGGGGACAACACAGGCATAACACAGTTGGCCACGTCATGCATCCTCACCCAGTTCCTCAGTGCACTGCTGCAACATGCTGTGGAGTACATCCATTTCCCCAGCACTGCGGCAGAGCGTACAGCAAACATACAGGAGTTCCACAGGGTAGCACATATGCCTGGCGTGCTAGGGATGATAGACTGCACCCATGTGGCCATTCGCACGCCACCTGGCCCCGATGGGCTGCCTATCACAATAGGAAGGGGTTTTCCAGTGTCAACTGCCAGGTGGTGTGTGATGCCAGTGGGCGCATCATCAATGTCTGTGCCACACACCCTGGCAGAGCACACGATTCATTCATATGGTTCCAGTCAGCACTGTGCCATCGATTCGAGAGTGGGGACATCCCCACAGGACATCTAGTGGGTGAGTATGCATGTAGGATTGGCAAAGCGGGGGCAAGGGTGGGTAAGTCACAGGTGCCATGGGAGTGGCACACAGGGTTGGGGCAATATGAGCCTGAACATGACACTAACCTCCACTATCTCCACACAGGTGACAGTGGATACCCACTCCATCCCTGGCTGCTCACACCCTACCGGCGGCCCATGACCCCATCGCAGAAGCGCTTCAATGAGGCACATGCCGCCACATGCAACATCATTGAGCGGGTGTTTGGGATGCTGAAGGCACGCTTCCGATGCCTAGACACCTCCGGCGGTGCCCTACAGTACAGCTTCTCAAAGGCCTGTGGGATATTCCTGGCCTGTTGTATTCTGCACAACATGGCCAAAGACTGTGGGATAGCCGTACAGGTCAAGGAGGGGGACAGCGACGGGGACACCAGTGACGCCGGTGATGATGGGATGAGCAGCCCCCCCTTGGACGGCGTGACCCCTGACTGATCCGGCTGGCCGAGCTGCACCGGGACACCATCACAGAGGAGCACTTCGCACAACACAGGTAAGTCATGGGGCCATGTGCAACCAACACTGTCCATGGCACAACCCACATACACACAGGGAAACACACCAGGGGTGCATGACAGCGAGGGAAGTGGCAGGGCACAGAAGCACGCACACACAACCAGGGAGGGGTGAACAGTCACACGCCACATGGACAGACACACACACACACACACACCAGGCACAAAGTGCACAGGGGTCAGGTGCAAAGCAGAGCAGGAACAGACATGAGAAACACACATGTCCACAGGCCACCTCCACCACCTGTACTGTCCAAGTATGTGTGTCAGATGCTGGGCACCCTTGCACCTTGGTGTACAGTGCAATGCAGGCATCATCATGCACACGCACCTGTGGACAGCAGTCAGGAGGGTGTGCAGGTGGTCCGTGTGTCGGCGTGTAGGTCAGGGCACCCACTGGTGCACTGCCCACCAAAACACACATTGCACACAGGGCACCACCAGACAGGGCCCGCACTGAGAAACAGCTCAGTCATGTGGCACAGTGCCATGGCCACCTCAGATGCGTGGGTGGCCCCAAGACCCAGCAGCACTGGCAGGCTGAGCATGGGCCACATGGGGTGGCACTGATGGACCACCAGGGGTCCCACTGCACAAACATGACCTTGTCTACACAGGGGTCTGCAGCATACCGAACATACCTGCACCAGGGGTGCTCGGGATGCCCACAGCTAAACCCGGCATCGACAGGGTGGGTGTCACATGATGCCAGGAATGGGGAATGGATAGCGTACTGCGTGGTGTCAGCGGCACAGGGGCACCTGACTGTGTGCCCAATGTGGCCACGGCACTGACCACTGCCTGTGTTAGCCTGTCAATGGCGGAGGTCACATCCACCCACATATGGTCAATCTGGGACAGGATCCTGTCAGTGTCCCTGCTGTGTCGCTCCTCGACCCACTCCAGGGCCACACACAGTGCCTCCACGGATGTTGCAACCCACATCTGCTGCTGTACTGATGCCTGCAGCAGGTGGGTGTGCTCATCAAAGAGGTTGTCTGCCACATCGGCAACCTGTCCCTCAGGGTCTGGAAGGGCCTGATGTACAGCACCCCTTGAGCATGGGCGCTGCTCACTAGGACCAGATATGGGCATGTCCACAGGCAGTGCACCTACATCACCGCTGAGCCCTGTACCCCTAGTCCCGGTGGGTGACTGCTGCTGTTGCCCATCCACCTGCTGTGCCCACGGGATCAGTGGTTCCCCTGCTGTGGCCGTAACAGTGTCAGTGACCTGCACTGCCACCGGTGCTGCCCCACCAATTCTGACAGGCACAGCCTGGGACTGTGCTGACATGCTAGCACACACGTCGGAACCAGCTAGATCCATGGGCATGAGCTGGCCTGCTGTGTGTCCATTCTGTGACACACACATTTCAATGCCCATAGTGGTCGGTGCATCATCGATGGTGCAGGTCTGTGCCACAACCACAGCCACAGCGTGCTGGCATGCTTGCATGCCAGACCATTGGGACACAGGAAGGGCACTCCCCACACCTGTCTCAACATCAGTGAAGGCAGATGGCCGTGCCTACTGCCGCAGTGCACGCCAGTAATCTGCGGAGGTGGATGGTCCCTCCCCCAACTCCAGGTGGCTGTCTGCAGTGGACAGGCCTTCCACTGCTGACCCCTGCAGATGCACAGGATCTGTAACAGAAAGGAATGACACGTTAGTGCATGTGAACTACCTTCCCCCCCACCATGACATACCATGCAGTGATGGGCTACCACCTGTCTGGAAGCCACCTCCAGACACACCCTCAATGGCGCTGCACTGCATGCTTGCAGTGAGCATGTCCTCCGACGGAGTCAGCTGCACCACCTCCGGCTGTCCACTGCCTGTAGCAGCACATGCCACCCTGATGGCTGCAACCTTCTCCTTCACCCTCCTCCTGTCGGTCCCCATCTTCTTTTTACACTCCTGTACGGAGCGCTGGTGGCTGCTGTGCAGGTTGATGGCACGTGCCACCCCCTCCCATGCAGCAGCTCGGGCCTGAGGGATGCCCCGCCGTCCACTGAGAAGTGACTCCTCAGCCAGGTAGGCCTCAAACAGTGCCTCTGTCTCCACCTTGGTAAAGTTGGATCTCCTCTTCCGCCCACCATCATCCTCCTCACCCAGTCCTCGCTCGGTCATTTCACAGCCTGTATGGGTGAGAGTGGTCACCTGTGACTGTGCAGTACACAGCTTCTCTGGGGCCATGGTCCAGAACAGCAAAATGCATGCAACCCACCTATCAGCTACAGTAACCGAATATGGCCACTGCAGATCAGTGTCGCACATTTATAGTGCAATGCATGCAAATTAGGACTGAAGCAACTTTAATGAGATGCTTTACTGTTTACTGTATCTGTTGCCTGACCTATGTAACCCCCAGGTCGCATCTGGAAATGAGCGGTCCCCGCTTAGAATGCTCATCTGGTAAATCTCTTAAATAAATAAAAAATAAAATGCAAATCGTGCCGCTGCACCATTGAATAGCTGATCAGATGATTTGCATATGACGGATGAATATCGCGCTGTTGCGCTTTGCGCAATACGGTTGAGCCGGCTGAGCCAATGGCGCAGTTCTGTGACTGCGTAGTACACCGCACTGTGCATGCCCAGGTAGCTTACGCAGGCATCTGCCACACTGATTATGTGCTGTGCATGATCGGCAATTCAGGACACCGCCCCATTGTGCCAGTGGTGCTACAGCACCGGTCACCACATGGTGCAGTGGCACAACTGCGCAATAGTCCACTGTGGCAATGGCACGCAGGTGACCAATCGCGCTGGACGTGTAGACATCCGATGGCGCTGTGCGTGGCCTTGCGCCAGAGACCCATGACCTTGTGCCCGACCTTTGCCCCCTTGGCACTGTACATATGGCATGTCTGCAGCTCTATCGTGCTGTTCGGTAACAGCGTGATAGGGACTGGCGGCACTATACGAACAGTGAGATAGGACTGATGGAGTTGTATTGCACAACATTTCCACGTGGGGTTGCCGCGCTGCGGAGCGCCATATTGCCTACTATATACTTGCAGGGATGGCACGCAGGAGAGCACCACAGTGGAGTGCGTTGGAGCTGGCCAACCTGGTGGCTGTGATGGAGCCTCACCATGGCCCACTGTTTGAGGATGAACCCTTGAATGTGGCCCACACACATGTGTGGCAGCAGGTGGCCACTGAACTGGAGGAGGTCACTGGCCGGCGGTGCTCAGCGGAGCAGTGCAGGCACCGGTACGGTGACCTATGGAGGAGGGAGCAGGCACTGCTGGCCCCCCTACGTTCACGTGCCAGGAGGGGCGTGGTGCCTAGGCCAGGTGGGTGAGCCGTCTATGCACCTGAATTGTCCGCATGGGTAACACTGTGTATTGTGACCAGCACATGGGGGAGGGTTGGTCTATGGTTGGCTGTGGCGGTGTTTACAGGTGTGTGATGTATGGGTCTGGCTGTGTGGGCAGGCACACTCATTGGGCAAGGGGGCTGTCTGCTTTGGGATTTCACTGATGTGTTTCTCACTTTTTGTTTCCCACGGGCATGGCGGAGCGGAGGCGGGCCCAGGATGAAGCACAGCGAGGGGTGGCAGCGGTGGCTGTACGAGGTGGTGGTGGTGGTGTCGAGCCACGGCAGCAGCAGCAGCAGCCGCAGCAGCAGTTTGATGAGGGTGAATGTCATGACATCATGGATGCTATTGCATGCTGTGAGGGGGGGCAGGGCATGGCCACCATCCATGGACACCACTGCCATGCACGCGACATGTGACAGTCAGCACTGTCTAGTGGCACTGCATGTCTGGGAGTGCATCAATGGTGGTCCATGCATGCACTGGGCACATGGCTGTGGCACTAACTTCCCACCGTGTAGTCACGTCACTGTACAGCCTTGGTTGTGCTGTGCTGGACATGGGTGGTGTGTGTGTGCAGTGGCAAACATGGCTGTTGCTGCCTGGTTGGGCTTGTCTTGTGCACACGGTCGCTGTGGGTGGGTGCAGTCCATCACAGGAGCGGGGCACTTGGCTGTATGCCATGCATGTTGGGTGGGCTTCAGGGTTGTGGACAGTCACAGCCATTGATTCTGATCCCTCATCCTAGGTGTCCAGATCCTGAGGAGGATAGAGTGGGCAGTCTACCGGCTGCTGGACGTCTCGATGGAGTCCCTCAAGATCCTGAGGGACATGCAGCGCAGAGGAGTCAGGTGCAGGAGGAGGCCCTGAGACCAGCAGCAGCCAGCTGATGTGTGGCCTGGCGGGCAGTAGCTGCCCCTCACCTACCCCCTTTACCCATCCCTCACACCCTTCCTTCCCTCACCCAGTTGTTCACCCCTGCCCCTTACCCACCCCTACCTTGTACCCATACCCCCACCCTTGTCTTGTATATAGTTGTACATAGTTCTGTCTGTTCCTGTTGTTCTTGTTAATATTTTCATTATATAAATCTATTTTGATATGAATACTGTGGTGGTCTCTGATTTGCAGCTGGCTATAGGTGCTCAGTTGCAGTGGTGTGCATGGCATCTGGGGTGGTATTGTCCTGAGTCTGTGTGTGTGTGCGTGGGGAGGTGTCTCTGGTGTGGTAGTGGCTTTCAGCCGGCCTGGCTGTGTGCTGCCTCACACCGCTGGGTGCTCCTGGTGGGTCTGGCTTGTATGGTTCTGTGGTACACGAGGTTGCAGTGTGGGGGGCTGCATGGGGATTCCTGCAGTGACAGTCACTGCTCATGGGTGGTGTCTTGGGGTACCAGTGCAGGGTGTGCTGTGCACAGGGGGGTGCTGTTGTACACTTGGGTTGTCCGCCCCCATTTTGTGGCAGTCTCAGCTTGCCAGTGGGTGTGCTGGGACACCATGGCCCAGCTGTGCTTTGTTGACTTGTCCCCATGGGCTGGTGGATATTCCGTCCCTCCCCCAGTGATGCTGTGCTTAGGGTGTGGGGGTGTATTGTTAGTTCTGCAGTGTGTTTCTGTGTCCATCTGTGGCATGGGTGGTGGGCCCCTGCCTACCTCCCTGGTTGTGCAGTTACATTGCTCTGCTGCTGGGGGGGCTCACTGCTTGCGCTATGGCACCTCTGGACTGCTCAGCTGGGCTGGCCTTGTTACTCTATGGCACATCATATCTGCTCAGCTTCCCCTTCCTGGTTGCGCTATGGCACAGGTTGTGCGATATTCAGACATTGGCTGGATACGCAATTTGACTTGCTCCATGTTTGAATATCACGTCTATTGCGCAATTGACTTGTGCTTGCTCCTGCCATTGCGCACATTTTGGGCGCAGTTTGAATATCCAGCCCAGATTGTTCACATCAGACTACACAAGGATGGTGGAGGGTGAACATGATCTGATACTGCATAGTGACAGCACACATAACCCATATCCCCAGTACTGGACAACCAAGGGGGCAGTTGCTGGCCTTTAGATTGCTGTCTATTGGGACAAGACAGCAACTCCGAGGTTGATAACTGTTTTTTTTTTATTCTCAAGCCAAGATACTGAAGAGGCCAGGGACACCTGCTGACTGAATGATTATTTGATATCGCAGGAGGTGTGTGTGGTTCGAACCTGTCATCCCTCTTTCCTTTTCTGAAGGGTGGCGGATAGTTACGATGGGTCTCGTGTGGATGCCTCTTTCTCTTTATTTGCTGCTGGCATCTGCGGGAGCCCAGGTAAGGGGTGGGGTGCATTGATAAAGGCGCGTGTGTGCGCGCACGTGTGTGTGTGTTTTAATGTTTTTTTTCTTAACAAACATGCTTTAGGTCATGTCCTGAAGCTTTCTGTTGAGTACTCCATGCAGTTTTACTGTAGGTCATCGGGTGGGAGGTGAGGTGATAAATATAATTTATAGTACGAGCAGTTGTGTGGCTCTCTTGGTCACTGTTGATAACTTCCTAGCCTTTGAGTGAAGTTACATGTAATGTGGACAGTGAGATTTATTCCCGGCGCTATAACCGATTTTGACCAGGACACAGAAACAGCTAATATGCGTGTGTGTATGTGTATGTGTGTGTGTGTGTAGTCAAGATACTGAAGAGGCCAGGGACACCTGCTGACTGAATGATTATTTGATATCTCAGGAGGTGTGTGAGGTTCGAACCTGTCATCCCTCCTTCCTTTTCTGAAGGGTGGCGGATAGTTATGATGGGTCTCGTGTGGATGCCTCTTTCTCTCTACTTGCTGCGGGGTCTGTGGGAGCCCAGGTAAGGGGTGGGGTGCATTGATGAAGGCATATGTGTGTGTGTGTTTTAATGTTTTTTCTTTGTTAACAAACATGCTTTAGGTCGTGTCCTGCATCTTTCCGTTGAGCACTCCATGCAGTTTTACTGTAGGTCATAGGGTGGGAGGTGAGGTGATAAATATAATTTATATTACTAGCAGTGGTGCAGCTCTCTTGGTTACAGTTGCTAACTTCCTAGCCTTTGAGTGAAGTTACGTGTAAGGTGGTCAGCGAGATTTACTCCCGGTGCTATAACTGGTTTGGACCAGGACACAAAAACAGCTAATATGCGTGCATGTGTGTGGGGGGGCGCATGCCATTATTGCTGCTCACTGAAGTGGAGCTGTGCCTTTCAACTGTACGGCACTGCATTTTCAACTGCTGTCATAGACAGCTGCAGCATTCATTGGTGATCTGTGGCCACACCTACAAACACAGTAACCGCATTGGAAGGCGGATGCCCACCTCCAGAAACTCAGATGATGGCACTATGTTTCTTGCACATGCATGCAAGCAAACATAAAAAGAGATGCCAAATGTTACGATCCTCAAGGGATATGGACCCCAACCAGTATTTACTCCTGTTTTCTAGGCAATATTATGGACACATTCTGCTGTGCTCCAGCCATATTAATCAAAAGGAGAGATAAAACTCCATGTGGGTTTGTACAGCAGAATATTTTCGTAATATTCTGTATTTTCTGCCTGCTGTTCAGGCCAGGTCAGGATCTCCTTCAGCCACTAACAGTTCCAAATGTATCCCATTTAAACAAATTATGTTTGAAAGCTTTAACTTTGGAGCCATTGGTGCTAGTAACAATTGTTTTTAAAATGAAACTCAGAATTCAGCCATTAAGAATTAGCTCTGTCAAAACTTTTTTTTGTGTGTCAAATTATATTGAGAATATGCTGACACTATCTGTAACAACTTTTCTACAATGGTGGGCAAAGTTCACAAACTTCGTTCCGCTAAATATTTCGTGAATTTTGCACAATTTGCAAAATATTCCGGGGGTGCGAAATTCTGCCAGTGAAATGCAGAATTTCACCTGCAAAGTTACCAGTGAAATGCAATGTAAGCAAAGTGCTATTGACAGTTTCACTCCAATTCTACCACTGCTGTTGATCCATGCAGCCAGCATCCAACCGCAACCATAATTCATGTCAAATTGTCTTTAACTATGAAGTATAAAATTAATTGTTTTTATGTATATGTGCTGGGAAATCAGTATAGCATAGTGATTTAAGGCTCTGAGCTGCAAAGCTGGAGACCTGGGTTTGAATCCTACAGCCCCCACTTGCATACTGTGTGATCCTGGGCAACTCACTTAACTTCCTTGTGCTCCCAAGTCACACCTGTAAACACACTTTCAGCTTAGCGTGTCTCTACTGGTTAAAAATAAATTCTCAATAAAACTGATTTATTCTTAACAAAAAAACATACAGATGTCTTCACAAAATTAGTGTCAGCTGCAGTACTGACTGTTATGCTTCAGCTTCACACAAGCTGTAACTGAAATGCAACAAGAAACAATCCATTGATCTAGCTGGGAATTGTGTGACACTTAACTCTTTTGTGTGCATGTAACAGCACCCAGTTTCCTCCAAGCACGTGGCACAAGTATATTTTAAACAGGCTTTGTCAACACCCCCGCCTCCCAACACACATGCACCTCCACCAACCAAATCACACAACAATAATATTGGGATCCTGCATTTTACAATACCAGTGTGCTAGTAGATGGGTGACAGGATCAGCATAGCTGCAGTGGCAGAATGCAATATATTTAAAAAATGTAGAATAAATGTATGCTATTACTATATTTCTATTAAATGTGTAAAATAACTCCATTCTATCTGTGTAGACTGCAATCTCCAGACCCTCAAGCTGCTCCATGAATCTCTGCAAAGAACTGACACAAACAAACAAAACTGCTGCAATGCATATCTGGTTACAAAATGTTTTGAATATTCCAGTGAGGGTTCCAATAGAGAATGAAGTATTACCAGAGGCTTCACCTAGAACCTCTGCACTTTCCAGCTTGATGTCAATGCATTGGAATACTTGAGTGGAAGCATTTCAGCTCTGGTTTACACAAAAGTGAATACAGACACAACTTGCTTTACTTCTGTTCCGTAACTGGAAGAGCGTTCAGTACAATGCTCAGGAGACAGGACGTGTAAATTATCAAGCTTCATATCTGGCATGAGATGTCTCAATAAAATCCTTGAATCTATGCTAAGAACTGATTAAATAAATAAATATAATAAAAAATAAATAAATACCTTTTGGCAGTGTTTGAAGCCATAGTGAATACCAACATCCGAACCAGCATGGGAAGGAAGTATTGAAAGGAACATAAATAATCTAACGTCCTGTTTCATGAATCTGTTTTAACTTGGGAGTGAGCCTTGGTAATGTGCTTTACTTGGTTAATCAGAATGCTGTAATTCCAGATGGAAAATTAAAGTGATACATGGGCGTCATTTCGCTCTTCACATCAGCAGAATATTGCTGTGAATTGCATGAAATTTGTGAAATATTATGTGGGGTGAAGTTTCCAACTTTGCCAGAACTTTGCCGGCAAAATTAAAATTTGATGCATCTCTAGTTGTCGGGAAAATATTTAAGTTGAAAGTGTGACACAAATTACAATTAAAAAAATATAGCATGGCAGCATGTTTTAATGCCAACAGAGCATGGTTAACACTATTTGTATCCTCTATAAATTACATGATGGTTTAAAAAAATTAATACACATATTTTTTGACTTCTTCTAAATTTTTGTAATGCTATACATTATTTAATTAGCAACCAATCTCAGACAGAACAGAGTGCACCGAATGCAAACCCTAATACTATGTCATGATAGAGAACAGTGTCATTTTATCCTAGACACATTCTGTGAACTTCAGAAAAAGACTTCTTTTAATTAAATTCTTGGTTCCAATAAAATCATGACAGTTTCAGAGAATAATGTGCAGCAAAGTAGAAAAAGTGCAAACATACAGAAAGACCTTACTTATTGGAATAGCACAGCTGAAACGCCCTTGCTTCAATTAGTAACCGTGTAGTTAACAACTTAATTGTCATTCTTCCAATGGCCCTAATCACATTGCAAACATTTCAATCTCCCCTCTAGCAGTACTTACTCTTCCTTGCAAAAGCACTGGAAGATAATAACAATATCATTTTTTACGGCAATTTATGAAGCAAAACAAGGCTTATACAAGGAAATTAATTACTTGAGCAAAAACATTTATTTGTGAACTCACCACAACTTAAGTTTCGTATATGATGGTATAAATTACACTATTCTATTAGTGATTAAAAAGGAGATACTCTATTAGAAAGAATGACTACAGCAGCAATGGGTAGGTACTGTAAATAAAAACAATTTCTAAAGTGTGTATATAATGCCTGGTCATAGCTGATTGTTAAGGTTTGTGGATAAAATGAAATTACTTAAAACAGCAGTGCAAGGAGAAAGGTTATTCCAAAAAGCTAACTTGCTGCTATGGTTATGAAAAATACGGGTAGAACTGTTGATTTGGGTTTTCTGGATGCTCCCTATGCCGTGTACTGTACATTTGCATTGTTGTCTGGATTCTTACCCTCCTCGGGTCTTCAATATTGTTTCTATGTAAAAAATGAGATGGTCATCTTTTTTTCATGAAAAATAATTATTTTAAAACTTTCATAAAATTCTTAAATGATAACAGAAACTGAAAATGTCACCACCAAAATAATGTGGAAGACATATGTCATCCATTAGGAAGAAAAAAGGTGGGGTCAAATTTTAGCGCAATTTCATTGCACTGCTGCTTTAAGTGGTGCAGAAATTTGTTTTTTATAATTCAGGAAGTTTCTGAAATTAACAACCATAGCTAGTGCCATGAGGTGATAATGAAGCTTAAATAATTCCCAATCAATATTGATACTGGCCGTCCATGCTCTGTACCTGGGTCATTTACCTGCTTTCAATGGTTGTCCATGTATAACTAGAATCTGATAAATCTGATTCCATAAATCCTGTTCCAAGTATTCCTAATCTGGAGCCTGATAAATGTATTCCCCTTTAAAATCATGACTCTCTTAGAGGTCCTCTCAGTAGAACAGAAAGAAAGGTCTGTTTCATGTGTCACATGGCTGCAGACAGCATGAAGGAAATGGTTCAAAATACCCAGCAGTTTGCAATATGATTGGTAGTGTGCCAGGAATCAGCCAGGCTAGTCTTCCCAGCATGGCTGTGTATGCAAATTCAGCATTGCAATGGTCAGAAGGAGAATGGACGGCAGGGGACCCCCATGATCACTGGTGAACAGATGGCAGTGCAGTGGGAGGACATTTCAAATTTTTACTTTTCCAGTTCAGCACTAGCCAGTCAGAGTCAGCAGCTCCTGAGGCTAGCAGTAGTGGCAGGGAAGCCCATGAACTGAATGCTGCAGTTTGTTGATGGGGCTAGGAGGCCAGTAGAGGCAGTGTCCCCGCATGGTTGGAGTCACATTGAGCTGTTCCAGGGGTTATGATGGTAAATAACTGGCAGGAACCCTCCTCCCTTGATCATTGGTTAACTGTTTGCAGCCCAGGTGGAGGTCATTTTCAAATTTGATGGTTTGCAGTGCCACTCAGGATAAGAAGCCCCAGGGACTGAATAATGCAGTCATTCATTGGGAAGTTAGGAGGCCAGTTGGGCCCATCTCTCAGTGTGACTGAGTCATATTCTACTTGGGCCATGTGGGGAATCAAAGACAGGGCATCCAACTCCATTTGTAGGAGGATGAACAGTAGTATAGAGGGGAGGGTGTTTTAATATTTGGTGCTCTCCGGTGCCTACACCACCCAATCGATCAACAGCCTCTTAGGCTAGCTGTGTGGGCAAGGGAAGTCCCAGGGGCTGACTTCCACCACAGAAATACCACTCTGTCCCAGTGGCCTGTAGCTGAGTAGCTGTAACAGAGTGGCTCCGATCAGACCGGTGAGTCTGCTAGAGTTAGCTGGAGCAGTTGCAGCCTGAGGAAAAAGCTCAGTTCAAAATGTCTCTGCTTACAAAGTGTACAGAAGCTAATGCTGCGGCTGCTATTCTACTATATTAATCTGTTTATTTCTTTATTTTTGATAGCCAGGTAAGATACACTAGGTGTAAATACCCGTGTTTTTTTAGGTATGACCTGTAGAGTTAGAATGGCTGTCATGAACAAAAGAGCTAAAGAAAACATTATCAAACAACTAAGTAATAATAAGCAGGAACAGACAACAAGGAGAGGGAACATTTTTTAACCAGAAAAGGCACACTAAGCTAGACCTTGTTTCAAGGTGCGAGCCTGACCTGGGAGCACAAGGAAGTTAAGTGACTTGCTCAGTCACACAGTGTGTAAGTGGGGGCTGCAGGATTCAAACCCAGGTCTGCAGCATGGTGCCCTTAACCACTATGCTATACTGCTTTTGGCTTTACAGTTGAGCAGCATTTACACTAACATTTCGAGGTAAGTCATGCAATGAGTGCAGCACAAACCACAAAATGGCAATAGAAAAATACAGTACACAGTATTAATGAGAAAACAAGAAGACTGTACTAGTCTAAATTATTTAAACATTTGCAGCAACCTAGAATAATCCAGCAATGGGAAGGCAAGTGTACTGTTGCAGCAGGTTAGTTTACACCACCTCAACCTGTGGTACCAATGTATTGATATATGTGCTGGTGTCTTGATACGAATACTAGCAGTAAAACAATATGCCTGTTGTGAATGTATGCAGCCTATGACACAAATCTGCCATTCTCTTGTTACCTGTATTTCTAATCCTAATGCTAGTTAGCTCTCATTTCCTAAACAGCTCAGTTTGCTAATGAATATTGCCCCATCTGTTTGCAAGCCCCAGCCATTATGAACCCTGGAACAGTTGAAAACTACAGTATTAAAAGGCTAACTCTCACTAATATTTCCTTGTGGAGAAGCTGTGATTGAGTTGGAATAAGTGTAGTCTTGTGGTTTGAGCACCAAGCAATCACAGGTTGGAACCCTGCTAGTGCCAAGTACTCTTTGTGTGCTCTTGGACAAGCCACTTAACTTCTCCGTGCTCCTGTCCACCCAGATGTGGAAATGGGCATAAGCAGGACCCCACTGGAAATCAGATGTTACATCTCAACCAGACTATACTAGGTAACTGGAATGTAAAATAAAAAAAAATAGTAACTGAGAATGGTTTGGAAATGATTATCTTTTTATTGTTTGCATCTGGAATTAGCTGTTTAAACCCCGGGCCAAGTGTTAAGTCAGTTCCAGTTTCTGTTTCTCTATAAACTCAGGCCATTTTGAAATTTTGCATCTCAACATTTGTACAGTAGCTTGCTGTCTACATGTACTGAATTTTCATCTTGGGTCCATTATACAAAGCAAGATACAAATTGCTACAGTGAAACACTAAATCTTGTTGTTCTCCAAAACTGAGCATTCTGCTTTTCTCTTGACATCTATAACCTACTAGAGAGGACAGGCAAGAAAAGGAGAAGGCTGCCTCATTGAGTTTAATTATTACTTAGAGGCTTCAGAATTGAAAATTCTTAACAGAAGTGCTCAGTGCAAATTCTTGCCAATTTTATTTTTAATTTTTGCTGAGTGGTACTAAAAACCATATTGTTGGATCTTCCTATTGTCCCCCTAACTGCACTGAACAAGGTCTTATCTCCTTGCAAAGTTATTTAGTCAGTTAAGTAATAACAATGAAAAATACACAGGGGTACCTTTAATATTAATAGCTGGCTTGACAGAAATCAAAAGCTCATTAAAGACTTATTAGCTGATTTGAACCTAACCCAAATAGTAGCCCTTCTTCCTAGGATAAACAAGGAATTGAACTCACAAACGATCCTGGAATAGATCTTGGTTTCTCACATTATGAACATGATAGATAAGGTTGCTGTTCTTTCAGATTCACTGAGTGACAATTTTGCAGTAACATGCAACAGGTCTGCAAAATTATTGAAATCTGCCCCCCCTCCCCCTCCCGCCGACCACCTGTTCTAGGGTCCTTCCAAAACCTGATCTAGCTGCCTTTCAGGCTAAAACCTTTAATACTAATTTTTCCTTCATGGACCTAATCCAAGATATTGATCTTGCCCTTGACTACTTCATTCAAGAATTTGTACACCTCTGTAACAAGTTTGCTCTAGTAATATAAGTCACAGCTAGAGATATTGTTCAGAGAACAAAAAGGAACCTGCACTCAGGAGTCAGACAAAATACATTTATTTAATCAAAGTAGCATTGTGCAAAAGTGCACAATTTGGCAACCCTCTGTGGCAAAACCTCCTAGATATTTGAAGCCACGGCACCTTAGTTGATGGGGATGGGGGGAGGGTGCTCACATGTAAAACCTACATATTTTACAGGGCAAACTGTTGACATAATCTCATAAATCAATTAAATAACGTATTACTTGACTGCACAATTAATGTGCATGCCTCCATGTCCACCTAATGGAAAAAATGCCTCTTCATTTAGTAATGATTCCATCCCAGTATTAGCCCTCAATATGCAAAATCCAACATTAGAAAGACAGTGCAAAAAGTGCAAACTAAAAACAGGTATTGCTGAACATTGGATTAACAGGAAACTTTTGGACTTAAGGTACCTAACAGATGAGGCATGGTTTACATACTGTGAAAATGGTAACCACCCCCTGTTGATAAAACATTATGAACTGAGGCACAGGTATAAAACCATTGCTAGGAAAACTAAAGCAGAATTAGTTAAAGAAAAACAGCAAGTGTTTGCGCACAACCCCTGCAGTTTCTTGAACTGTCAGTTATCATCTAGGAATGTCAGTTTAGTTCCACCTTCTTTTATTAAAAGAAAGTATGGTAGTCACTGACCTGAAGGATTCCACTAGTCTAATAAATGTTTTAGAAATATTGAAAATAAATCCTTGAGTAACTCGCTGGGTACTCTGCCAGTTAATAATTACAAAACCTTGGGGCCCTCTCCTAAACTTCTACTTTGATTCACTAACAAAGAAGGCAACAATAGATTTTTCTAAAATAAATTATTTATACAGGATAGCCCAGCTGAGATGCAATTTTTTAACTTCTGGTGGGATACTGCTTCTACCCATTTCTGCTGCTGGATGGAGTGGAGCACTGGGAGGTTAAGTGACTTGCCCAAGGTCACCGAATGAGGATTTGACTCTACCAGGGTGTAGTCTTCTCTCAGTTCCCAAGTCGGTGTTCTAACCTTTGACCCACATTGACTGTAAAATAAATAAAATGAACAATTTTATCTCAAATGGCCAGAAAGGCAGTGATGGAATTGATCTTAAATTAGTTAAGTCTGAAGTAGCTGAGCTATCCAATCTTCTTTCTAAATTA
Source organism: Neoceratodus forsteri (assembly GCA_016271365.2). Classification (NCBI taxonomy): domain Eukaryota; kingdom Metazoa; phylum Chordata; order Ceratodontiformes; family Ceratodontidae; genus Neoceratodus; species Neoceratodus forsteri. The sequence continues at coordinate 215,557,843 of JADMNL010000029.1, forward strand.
TTCAATCTCTCCCTGGTTTCCCAGTCATCCCTCTTGTCTGGAAACAGCCGATGGTGGTTCCCATACTGAAAAGTAATAGCTCTCTTAACATTGGGAATTAAAGGCTGGGTCCAGGTCAAAACAACTACTACAAAACAGTGCCATCCAAAACAGCATGGACAAAACAGTGGACGTGAACATAGCAGCATGAAAAATAGCAACAGTCACAAAAAAACGCTACTAGCACTGCACAGTGCTGCCCAGCAAAACACAGTACAAATGTGTCAATACACACAAAAGAAGAAGGAACAACACTGGGTGGATGCAACTCGGGGAGAAAGTCAGGGGTGGGCAGATTTACTATTGTAACTGCACAGGGACATGCAAGATGAGGTGGAGAAAAAGAGGGTGGGAGAATTTACTATCCTAACTCCAGAGGGAACAAAGTTGGGAGGGCGGAGATTTACTACAGTAGAAGTCCATTATAGGGGACCCAATTAAAGGAGATGGATGCTTAATTGCGATGATCCCTGGGCACTGATTTGTAGGTAATGTTATCCTATGAAGACTGTTGCCTCTTAATTGGGATGATCCCTGGGCACTGATTTGTAGGTAATGTTATCCTATGAAGACTGTTTCCCCTTAATTGGGATGCCTATTCCATTTATGGGGGATGATTGAGCCTCAGCTGAGAGAGCTTACAGCTAATTAATGCCCATTAATGCCTGATTAGTATAAATGGGATTAACAGTCAGCATTCTGTTTACAACTTGTTTGTTTCAGAGATGGCATCCAGCATGAGAATTGATCTTCCTCTTTCTAAAAATAATCAAGGTTTTGGAGACCCTTCAGCTTTCCAACTCCTCGCTTACTAAGGTTGCCAAACAATTTTGCATTTCAAAGAGCCAGGCAGGGTGAATAAGCCTTAATAGGGTGAGGCTTCAGGCTGAATGGCAACTGAACATCAATCCAAGCTGTAAACGGAAGAGGGAAAGAAAAGATAATGAGGTCAAGGAGGGCTTGCTGTCTTGGTTTAATCATGGAGCTAGACTGACTAGTCCTGTTTTAAAACCAAAGAATGAGAAAATCGCTAAACATCTACAGCAGGATGGTTTTGATGCTACTGACATCTGGCTAACGTGGAGGAATTACCGAAACAACATTGTGTGGAAACAGAAGCAGGGAGAGCGACTGGATGCAGATGCTTCCTCAGCAGCAGTCAATCAATCAATCAAAATCTTTATTTATTCAGGCGAACATCATTGAGCATAGCTCATTTACAAGATGGACCTGAGTGGTCATAACAAAAAGGTTACAGATTGTATACAAAAACATGATATTGAATAAGCACAAATACAACCATTTATGAGTGAGATAGATGTACAAAGATGTACAATAGCAGTATGGATAAAATCAGTGCTCCCAGGTCTTATGCCTGAGTACCCAGCAGTTAACATTTTAATGGCGACTAAACCGGTGTTCTCTACAGAGGGTACCCAGACAGGGGCCATATCCATAAATCCATAGAACTGCTCGGGGAAAAATAAATCCAGGGACCGCATTTTGCTCCTCTGCTGCACAAACATGGATGGCTCAGAGAAATTGCTCCTGCCCTGCTTGTGATAGGGAAAAGTAAGAGACCCAGATGTCTCCTGAAGGATCACTACACTCTCCTTTGTCACTTATCAGAGTTCAGCCAATGCTTGGATGACAGGGGCAATTTTGGGGGAATGATTGGCAGCGTGGAACAGTTGTCTTAGACGGCAACATAAAAAAGTGCTGTTGTTCGTTAACAATTGCATCGCCCATCCCAGTGCCCTAGCGGAGAAGTTCAGCCACATAAAGTTGATGTGTTTGCCCCCAAATACAACTAGCCTTATTCAGCCCCTTGACATGGAGGTTTTAATGTGTACTAAATTAAGGTGCCGTTTTACTATTCAAACAAACACAATCTCACAAAAAGAGCTGTAATCACAATAACTGATTTCAATTGAGTGAATGTTGTCTGTTAATGTGTAAATTGCTAAACTTCTGCAGCACGATGGTTTGACACATTTTATGGGTGAGCCATTAAGTTGTTAAAAAGTAAAACAAAAAAAATCAGCTTCCTTTTATTGGCACTGCCACTTAAATGGGATGACTCATTGCTCACAGAGCCATCCCCTTTGAGCGGCTTCTACTGTAATATAACTCCAGGGGACAAGCAATGGGGGGAGTGCGACATCAAAAAACACAAAAGAAAAAGAAGGTGTCAGAACTCAGTCAGCTGGATGTCGCAAGCCCATTCACAGCTTGTGACTAATCTGTGTTACACTGCTAGCACAGTTAGGCAGCACACACACACTTGACAACTTATACTGCCCTGCATGAGTGAAAACGAATACATGTACAGCGCTTTAATGTCTGCGCTATTATTTCTGTGTAACTGTTTTCACTCACACTATTTTCTCAGAGTGCATTTTGCAGCTGTTACTCCACATGCTCTTGACTGGATACCTTAAAGCCCTTTCTCAATGCTTTCCCCCTGTCCAAGGCCTTAGCACGTACATTATATGACAAGTTGGTCTCTTATTTAGACAAATGTAATGGGCAGTCATTGCACAAAAAGGCTTTTGTAGAAACCATAGTAAAACTACTACACTGATAGAACTTACTGAGCATATTCTCAAGACCTTGACACTGAAAAAGACATTTAACATGGACCATGTGCTGTTCTTAAAAAATATTGGACACACCCAGTCTATATGCTGAACCATTTTATTGGCAAAAGCATTATTTCACTGGCCATACCCAAAGGAAAAAAATAAAAGATAAGTTTTCCAATACTTCGCCTGTGACCGGGGGCACCTCAGTTATCCATCCTAGGCCCCTAGTATTTAGACTATTGTTAAATTAACCGCCCTCTAGGGCTGCCAGTACAGCTTATAAGTTAGAGTACTGAGCCTTGAAGGAGCTTATTTATTTATTTATTTGAATTTTGATCACCGGGTGGGCCCACTGAGACAAGCATGTCCCTTTTTCAGGGGTGACTCAAGGAACATGAGCATTCCAATAAAATAGAGAAATATAAACATGTTATACAATCGGTAGGCAGGATCACTGCACGGATACAATGGGTAACAATCAAAGCAAGTTGGGTAAGGACAACAAAATTACAGATGGTACTCAGACATTTCCGTAGCATTCCAAAATGTGAAAGGGTAAAGGTGGAACTGCATTGTAGTAGTTGACTAAGTAGCAAGAACAAATGATAAGTACATAGAGATCCTTATTATATATTACACATATGTACAGAACAGAGGGTCAGAGGACAAGGGGGAGGGGAAAGGAGACAGTAGGTCAGGTGGGGGAGGGGGAGAGAACGAACACACGTTGACAGAGAAAAGGCTGTACTTGCACTTAGAGCTGCAGATGGGGGAGAGAAGAACATTTATTTGTAAAGTCTTCTGAATTGTTTTAGGGGCGTGCAAGACAGCAGTGTGTGAGGGAGGTTAACTGTTTTTTTTTTATTCTGAAGCCAAGATACTGAAGAGGCCAGGGACACCTGCTGACTGAATGATTATTTGATATCGTAGGAGGTGTGTGAGGTTCGAACCTGTCATCCCTCCTTCCTTTTCTGAAGGGTGGCGGATAGTTACGATGGGTCTCGTGTGGATGCCTCTTTCTCTCTACTTGCTGCTGGGATCTGTGGGAGCCCAGGTAAGGGGTGGGGTGCATTGATAAAGGGGTGTGTGTGGGTGTGGGTGTGTGTGTGTGTGTGTGTGTGTATGTGTATCTGTGTGTGTGTTTTAATGGGTTTTTTTCTTTGTTAACAAACATGCTTTAGGTCGTGTCCTCAATCTTTCCGTTGAGTACTCCATGCAGTTTTACTGTAGGTCATAGGGTGGGAGGTGAGGTGATAAATATAATTCATATTGGGGGAGGCACTGACAAGCAGCAGAAAAATCCCAGCCTCTCCCTACAAAACAGGGTACTAAATGAGAAAAAGACCAAGGTAGAACGGTCAGTGGGGGATGCTGCAACAGAAGGTAAGGCCATCAAAAAATGGAGAGCAATGAGTACCAATGCCCGTAGTCTAGGTAACAAGCTTCCTGAATTAGTGGCCTTGATGGAGGAGGAACATCTGGATATCGTGGCAGTCACAGAAACATGGTACACAAAAACCATGACTGGGACGTAAACATACCAGGATACACTATCTATAGGAGGACAGGGAGGCTAAAAGAGGGGAGGAGTAGTTCTTTACATAAGGGAAGGAATAAAAGCAACAGAACAAAAGGGTAAACAGGGAGGAGAAGAAGAAGCACTGTGGGTAAATTTGGAGACAGGCAATGGCACCACAATCCGCACAGGGTTAGATACAGACCCTTCTCAGGGGAGGAAGTGGACAAGGAAATGATAGAAAGTATACTTAGAATGGCAGAAAAGGGGAGATATTGCTGATGGGTGATCTGAATATGCCAGATGTTAACTGAGTGCAGTTGCAGCTGCCACTTCAAGAGTGCAGTTATTCTAGATGCCCTACAGGGGCATGCCTTAGACAACTAGTACTGGAGCCCACTTGAGAGGAGCAATATTAGACTTGATACTCTCAAATGGAGATGGAGAGAGGATCACAGATGTAGAAGTGGGTAGCCATCTGGGAACTAGCGACCATCCAACAGTATGGTTCACATAAACACAGCAATAGAGTCAAGCTACAAAGACAAAAGTACTGGACTTTAGGAGGGCTGACTTTGCTAAAATGGGTGAGTGCCTAAGGAATGCACTAGCAAATGGGCGGGAAGGAGGTGGAAGAACAATGGGAATAATAAAACTGCCATCACAGAGGTAACGAGCCTTTGTGTGAAGCAAATAAACAAAACAAGACGATGTAAGAAACCACTATGGTTCTCAAAGGAAGTGGCAGTGAAGGTTCAAGAGAAAAGAAAGCATTCAGGAAGTACAAGGAATCTGCAGCAGGAGCAGGACAGAGAACTGTATCAGTTAAAAGCAAAAGGAGGCTGGGAAGGCAGTCAGAACAGCAAAGGCCCAAACTGAGGAAAAGATAGCCAACTCAGTTAAGAAGGGGAATAAAACCTTTATAGGTACATCAGGGCAAAGGAAGACCAAGGGAGGGATAGTGAGGCTTAATAAAGGGAGGGAGGGTGGGCAGAGGAGAATGTGAAAAGGCAGAGATACTAAACAAATATTTTTGCTCAGTATTTACAAAGGAAGAGGGGGAGGTACATAAAACAAACAGTAGTAACACTCTGGATACAGAAGTTGATACCAGCCCATTTACAGAAGAAAGGGTTCTGAAAGAACTCTTAAAACTGAAGGTGGACAAAGCAATGGGGCCTGATGGGATTCATCCCAGAATTCTAAAAGAACTAAGGGTAGAACTAGTGACACCACTGACTACCCTCTTTAACAAATCATGGGAGGATGGGGTGGTACCTGAGGACTGGAGGAGGGCAGATGTGATTCCCTTCACAAAAGTGGGAGCAAGGCAGAAGCAGGAAACTATAGACCTGTTAGTTTAACCTCAGTGATAGGGAAAATGATGGAATCACTTCTAAAGGAAAGAATTGTCGCGTATCTGGAGGCCAGAAGGGCACAGAACCCTAGGCAGCATGGATTCACAGCGGGAAGGTCATGCCAGACTAGATCTGATAGATTTCTTTGACTGGGTGACCAAAGTAGTAGATCAGGGAGGGCTGTGGACATGGCCTACCTAGACTTAGCAAGGCATTTGACACAGTCCCCACAAAAGATTAATATATGGTTAGCCAGCCTGGGAGTGGGTCCCAAGATGACAGCCTGGGTAAAGAATTGGCTGGAGAACAGGACACAGAGAGTAATAGTAAATGGAGTCCACTCAGAAGAAAGGAGGTTACTAGCGGGGTACTGCAGGGTTCAGTATTAGGACCAGTCCGCCTAATGTCTTTATAAGCGACATTGCAGAAGGACTGGAAGGAAAAGATATGTCTCTTTGCAGATGACACTAAGATCTGCAACAGAGTTGATGCACAGGGTGGGGTGGAAAGGATGAGAAGGGACTTGGCAAGGTTAGAGGAATGGTCAAATGTATGGCAGCTTAGATTCAATGCTAAGAAGTGCAGGTAATGCACCTGGGAAACAAAACCCAGGGAAGAGTACACAATGGGGGTGAGATACTAACAACAACAAAAATGGAAAGGGACCTGGGGTAGTCATATCAGATGACCTAAAGGTGGGCAAGCAATGTGAGAAGGCAGCAAGGAGGGTTGGGGGATACTGGGATGCAAGGGAGAGGCATCACCAGTAGAAAACAGGAAGTTATTATCCCTCTGTACAGACAGCTGGTGAGACCCCATCTGGAGTACTGTGTGCAGTTCTGGAGACCCAATCTCCGCAAAGACATAGACAGGATGGAAGCTGTCCAGAGGAGGGCAACTAAAATGGTGCAGGGTCTGCACCGGAAGACATATGAAGAGAGACTTAAGGAGCTTAATATGTATAGCATCGAGGAAAGGAGGGAGAGGGGGGACATGATAGAAACTTTCAAGTACCTCAAGGGAATCAACAAAGTCCAAGAGGGTAGCATCTTTCAAAAAAAGAGGTGTGCAAGAACAAGAGGGCACAATTTGAAGATAGAGGGGCGGCTCAGAGGTAATTTAAGGAAGTATTTTTTCACAGAGAGGGTTGTGGATGCATGAAATGGACTTCCGGAGGAGGTTGTGGAGTCAAAATCAGTGGTGGAATTCAAGCATGCATGGGATAGTCATAAGGCAATTCTGGGGGGTGGGGGTAGGAAGAAGTAGGCTGCTGGTTAACTAGGATCTGCAGCTTATCCAGTAGGTAGGGAAATGGGCAGACTGGGTGGGCCAAGCGGTCCTTATCTGCCGTCAAATTCTATGTTTCTATGTTTCTATATTACGAGCAGTTGTGTGGCTCTCTTGGTCGCTGTTGTTAACTTCCTAGCCTTTGAGTGAAGTTACATGTAACGTGGACAGTGAGATTTACTCTCGGTGCTATAACCGATTTAGACCTGGACACAGAAATAGCTAATATGCGTGTGTGTGTGTGTGTGTGTGTGTGTGTGTAGCCAAGATACTGAAGAGGCCAGGGACACCTGCTGACTGAATGATTATTTGATATTGCAGGAGGTGTGTGAGGTTCGAACCTGTCATCCCTCCTTCCTTTTCTGAAGGGTGGTGGATAGTTACGATGGGTCTCGTCTGGATGCCTCTTTCTCTCTACTTGCTGCTGGGATCTGTGGGAGCCCAGGTAAGGGGTTGGGTGCATTGATGAAGGCGTCTGTGTGTGCGCGTGTGCACGTGTGTGTGTGTTTTAATGGTTTTTTTTCTTTAACAAGCATGCTTTAGGTCGTGTCCTGAATCTTTCCCTTGAGCACTCCATGCAGTTTTTCTGTAGGTCATAGGGTGGGAGGGGAGGTGATAAATATAATTTATATTACTAGCAGTGGTGCAGCTCTCTTGGTCACAGTTGCTAACTTCCTAGCCTTTGAGTGAAGTTACATGTAACGTGGACCGTGAGATTTACTCCCAGTGCTATAACCGGTTTGGACCAGAACACAGAAACAGCTAATGTGTGTGTGTGTGGGGGGGAGGGCATGCCATTATCGCTGCTCACTGAAGCTGGAGCTGTGCTTTTCAACTGCTGTCATAGACAGCTGCAGCATTCATTGGTGATCTGTGGCCACTCCTGCAAACACAGTAACCGCATTGGAAGATGGGGTGCCACACCTCCAGAAACTCAGATGATGGCACTATGTTTCTTGCACACGCCTGCAAGCAAACAAAAAATCTGTAAATCTCCCCATGCACACAGGGCTTGTCCTGTGACCATCCCCTCTCCAATCCCTGTCATTTCACACTATCTGCCACTTCCACACTCTCCCATACAAATTCAGAACTTGCAAATTAGTCTGGTATTTACAGTATAATGGATGTGTTTTCGAGATGTGAAAATGGGAATAAAATATGATTTTACGGGATAGTGCTGTTCAGAGGTCACAGAGGGATGTCAGAATGAGCTCCAGCACTGCACTGCCTATAAAATAATTTTTCATTCTCAAAAACAGATCCATTTTGAATACCAGGGTTATTTGTGATCCTTCCCGCAGAGCATTTCCCAGACACCACTGAAAATAGGGGAACAAATCCTGATGAACGCATATCTTTACAATCTGTCCCCTGCTTTCTTATGATCTGATCCAATATCATATATTGTGATTTATATAATGAATATGTCCATATTACAATATGTCCTAGTATTTTCATTTATGAGGTTTGTACTCACCATTAAATCGAACCACAAGTTTAAATTTAACCTTTTAATAATAAATGTTTTAATCGAAGCTAACGTGCTAGTGCATTTTCCAGCATACTGCGTGCCCCAGACGTTCATTACTTGACACTGATCGTGGCTCCGGTGTTGATTTTACGTGAGCGCCTTAGACAAATACTTGTAAAATACTAAGCCTCCTTAAAAACTGGACCATGCTACCAAATAGTGAGCAGCACATTTTCTTTCTAAAACTGTAACTCATTTCTCCCCTGAGACTGAACAAAATAAGCAGCATTGCTGTTGGCAACTCCAGTGCCTTCAGTTCAGACAGACAACATTCTGTTCACAGGACATGCCTTTGCAATTTTCACAGTTGGTAAAAAGGTTAAGTGAACAAAACTAGAAATAGAATCCACAATTTTGTTCTGACTGTTTTAGAATGAGGGGTTTTGTTCACTTTTACATAATTATGTTGCCTTCAAACATTATATGGGGATGACTCATTAGGTTTAGACTAAGTCATCGGCTCCTAAAGAAATCTTGTCCTGCAGTTTAAAAGAACAGCTACAGTGCGTACAGTGCATGTGAGGCATGATTTACACACACACACATATAAATATATATATATATATATATATATATATATGTAATAATTTGCAGCCAAGCTCAGCATCTCATTTCTTAAACTGCATGGTTTAAGCACTGAAAACCATTGAAAGCGCTGCTGCATAATTAGAGGAATATTTTGCTAGCTAACTTTCATATGTGGTATTACATAGCCTCAACACAGGAATGAAGGAGATCACACCATAGCCACTTACACTGTCTGACAGTCTGACAGGTTAATAAATCCTGGGTTAGAAGGAAGGCATGTAAGGGCTCTGAAAGAGAAAAGATATCCCTTTGCAGCAACCTTCAGCTTTTGTTTAATGTCTGACCTTGCGCAAGTGACTGAATCTCTATTTGCTCCATTCCACCAAGATGAAAAGTGCATAAAAGCAGGATCCCACAGGAAATGAGATAAGCATCTCAGTTGTCCTAACAAGAGGGGATCAGCCAGTATAATTGCTATGGTCTTTTGTTGTAGGTTCTGTATTTGGGCTGAGTTCATTTTCTGGGAACAGTGCTACAGTGTTAGGCATTTGGGACATAATTTTATAATTCCTTACTGAACATACAGTATATGGGTATTCTACTGAATGTAGTGTTAGTGCTGTTTGTTAACCTGGATGGCTACAAGCATAGCTGTCAACTGTCAGCATTAACATGTGTAGCAGATGTCTTACAATTGCAGCCAAAATGGTAACAGCACTAACATTATATAGCACATCAGTATACCGTACTGTATGTTTTGGAAGCAAGTGTAAAAGTAGGTAAAAATAAGGTGTAGCCCAGCCGGTACTGTGAATAATGCAACAGATCAGAGAGGAATGAACAAGAGCTCCTGATTCAGTTTCTCGAAAGGCACAACACAGTAAAAGATAAATATTGTGCCTATAGTCTGGCAACGGAATGAATGAATAATGATGATGTCATCACCCATAGTAATACCTGATTGGGCACTTGTCAGCCAATCTGGTATTACTATAGGAATTTATGTCATTATTCATTCATGCTGGAATGAGCAGCTTACACATTTTTTGTGCTCTGAACATAACAACTGTGGTATTAAAAGAACGAGTAAAATTAGGACAAAAATGCGTAACACAGCTGGTCCAATGGATAATGCAATACATCAGAGATATTAAATGTTCTTGCAAAATATCAGGGCAAGCCTACTTTTTTTCCCTTTTTTACCAGACTGTGCAAATGCCACTAATTCCCCAAATCAATTGAAGTCTCACTTAATAGAACTATTAATTCTTTCCAGGCAGTGTACCCACTGCACACTTGAATTATGTTTCCCAAACTGTAGTGCACATCCCTCAATAAATATTCCCAACCCCTCCTGGTCATGGCTACAGCACAGCAATGCCGGGCACTGGGTAGCAGTTACTTAATTAATTTATCATTTTAATGTGTTGTGTGTGACAGACAATTACACAGCTGGCTGCCCCCACCCCCCATGTATATCAATTATGATATTTATTAAACAGTCTTGGCTTTAGGAAGTAGAAAACATGATTTATATAAGCAAATATTTAAACTTTGCAGAGTGGTTCGACTGAGAGGCAATTTCCTGCAGCTGTCTATTTCATGATATCACTGGACATCAACTGCAAAACTGTTAATTATTTATTCGTTTATTTCCCCACAGATGTTGGCAGTTGAATAAAAAGGGTTAAATACAGTAAAATGGTGTAAGTGTGATTTTTTAGAAAATCTTGACATTTTCCTTTTCAGCAGGTGGTTATAACTGTGGATGTTAGAGCAGTTCAGTTTGGATTTTTTCCCCATACTCTGGCGTTCCTGACTGTTCATTACGCCATTCATGGAGTGACGTCTGCATTACCAGCACATGAATAAGGGACCATTCATGCTGGCTCTATAGAAAGCTGTCAGATTACAATGCAGAGATGACAGCAGTATCATGTGCCTGTGTGCTATTTATAAATACTCTTTTTTGTTTTACAGACTCTCCGAGTATGATGTCAGATGCCTTGTATTTTTTTTTTGTTTTTATTGATGCGTGGTGTGCGGTCTAAAATGGCTGGCACCACTGTTTTTCCCACCTTTAACCTTTGTTTTGTTTTTTGTTATTTCCCTGCATCACTTGACACCAGTGGGTGACTAAAAAACAGACAGCTCAGAAGGGCATCTATGCTGTCAGGAAATTGGTGTTGGCCAGTCCGAAAGTGCAATTCCCTCACTCTCTTTCTGCCTCTCTATCTCCTTCTCTCTTTACAGCCATGTCACTCCCCTTAGCTAAAACTACATGCCATGCATAACATAGTATTTAACTAAGATTTCGTCTGCACTGAATGAAATCTAACAAACAATGATTCTGCTAGCTGCTAGACAGGGAACAGTCTGCAAATGGGGAAGACTGGGGAAGGGGGCACTAACTGATACCATGGACTGGCATGAAATTAAATGTTTTGCCTGGAAAAATACAGGAGGCGCTTCAGATGCCTGCCTGTGCATTGTGACGGCAAGGAATTTTCCCCACCCAATCTGGGCATCCATGACACTGTTATGCCACTGACCCATGCAAAAACTCGTGCATGAATTAGAAGCATGTGATATTCAGGGCATGTCATATACAGCAAATGCATGGTGTATATTGCAGTCATCCTGGCAGTACCCATAGTTTCTCAATGGTCGGGTCATTACTTACACAGTGTGTGTGTATATATTTATATATATATATATATATATACACACACACACCCACACCCACAGAGTCTATATATTTATTTTGCAAATAATTTCATTTACTAGTAATGCCTTGCAAATAGCATGGCAGCAGTAAGTAACTCCATAGTGAGGGCTTCACTTTCAGACAAGTTAAATAGTACATTACACTCGATCTGAGAACTCACCGGGACTGCTAAGGTCAGTACGCTATACATTATGCTATAACAGATACTCTTCACACCACAAGTTGTTGGAAAACAAAATGAGAGGCTCATCCAACTTTGCAAAACACATTCGGTCTGCATATTATAACGTCATTTACTTGCAACCATTCCTCCTGGATTTAAATATCGCCATCAACACATTCTGCTATTTTTTACAGATTAAGGAGACTGCCCACGTGCTCTTAAAACAGTAATAATAATAATATGCTGTATTGCCAATCAAGTAGTGACTTTTGTGGTGTGCTGTACACAATATGTGGCTCAATAATCACATTTAATGAGCACCATTGAATATACTGCAAATCTGTGCCTACCAAACAGAGTAGTTTCACAGGTTTTCATTTGATAATTTTTATAATATTTATATCTTATTAGATTTCAATAGAATAGAAAACAATCTGTAAATCTCCCCATGCGCACAGGGCTTGTCCTGTGACCATCCCCTCTCCAATCCCTGTCATTTCACATTATCTGCCACTTCCATACTCTCCCATACAAATTCAGAACATGCAAATTAGTCTGGTATTTACAGTATATGCATGTGTTTTTGAGAATGTGGAAATGGGAATAAAATATGATTTTACGGGATAGTGCAGTTCGCAGGTCACAGAGAGATGGCAGAATGAGCTCCAGCACTGCACTGCCTATAAAATAATTTTTCATTCTCAAAAACAGATCCATTTTGAATACCAGGGTTATTTGTGATCCTTCCCGCAGAGCATTTCCCAGACACCACTGAAAATCGGGGAACAAATCATGATGAACGCATATCTTTACAATCTGTCCCCTGATTTCTCATGATCTGATCCAATATCACATATTGTGATTTAGATAATGAAAATGTCCATATTACAATATGTCCTAGTATTTTCATTTATCAGGTTTGCACTCACCATTAAATCGAACCGCAAGTTTAAATTTAACCTTTTAATAATAAATGTTTTAATCGAAGCTAACGTGCTAGTGCATTTTCCAGCATACTGCGTGCCCCAGACGTTCATTACTTGACACTGATCGTGGCTCCGGTGTTGATTTTACGTGAGCGCCTTAGACAAATACTTGTACAATACTAAGCCTCCTAAAAACTGGACCATGATAACAAATAGTGAGCAGTGCATTTTCTTTCTAAAACTGTAACTCATTTCTCCCCTGAGACTGAACAAAATAAGCAGCTTTGCTGTTGGCAACTCCAGTGCCTTCAGTTCAGACAGACAACATCCTGTTCACAGGACATGCCTTTGCAATTTTCACAGTTGGTAAAAGGTTAAGTGAACAAAACTAGAAATAGAATCCACAATTTTGTTCTGACTGTTTTAGAATGAGGGTTTTGTTCACTTTTACATAATTATGTTGCCTTCAAACATTATATGGGGATGACTCATTAGATTTAAACTGCAGTCATCGGCTCTAATGAAATCGTGTCCTGCAGCTTAAAGAACAGCTACAGTGCATACAGTGCATGTGAGGCATGATATATATATATATATATATATATATGTAATAATTTGCAGCCAAGCTCAACATCTCATTTCTTATATTGCACGGTTTAAGCACTAAAAACCATTGAAAGCGCTACTGTGTAGTTAGCGGAATAATTTGCTATGCTAACTTTCATATGTGGTATTACATAGCCTCAACACAGGAATGAAGGAGATCACACCATAGCCACTTACACTGTCTGACAGTCTGACAGGTTAATAAATCCTGGGTCAGAAGGAAGGCATGTAAGGGTTCTGAAAGCGAAAAGATATCCCTTTGCAGCAACCTTCAGCTTTTGTTTAATGTCTGACTATGTGCAAGTGACTGAATCTCTATTTGCTACATTCCACAGCACCAAGATGAAAAGTGCATAAAAGCAGGATCCCACAGGAAATGAGATAAGCATCTCAGTTGTCCTAACAAGAGGGGATCAGCCAGTATAATTGCTATGGTCTTTTGTTGTAGGTTCTGTATTTGGGCTGAGATCATTTTCTGGGAACAGTGCTACAGTGTTAGGCATTTGAGACATAATTTTATAATTCCTTACTGAACACACAGTATACTGGTATTCTACTGAATGTAGTGTTAGTGCTGTTTGTTAACCTGGATGGCTACAAGCATAGCTGTCAACTGTCAGCATTAACATGTGTAGCAGATGTCTTACAAATGCAGCCAAAATGGTAACAGCACTAACATTATATAGCACATCAGTATACCATACTGTATGTTTTGGAAGCAAGTGTAAAAGTAGGTAAAAATAAGGTGTAGCCCAGCCGGTACTGTGAATAATGCAACAGATCAGAGAGAAATGAATAAGAGCGCCAGATTCAGTTTCTCGAAAGGCACAACACAGTAACATATACATATTGTGCCCATAGTCTGGCAACGGAATGAATGAAGAATGAATGAATGAATGATGATGTCATCACCCATAGTAATACTTGACTGGCCACTTGTCAGCCAATCTGGTATTACTATAGAAATTGATGTCATTATTCATTCGTGCTGGAATGAGCAGCTTACACATTTTTTGTGCTCTGAACATAACAACTGTGGTATTAAAAGGACGAGTAACATTAGGACAAAAATGCATAATGCAGCTGGTCCGGCGGATAATGCAATACATCTGAGATAATAAATGTTCTTCCAAAATATCAGGGCAAGCCTACTTTATCTCCCCTTTTTTACTAGACTGTGCAAATGCCACTAATTCCCCAAATCAATTGAAGTCTCACTTAATAGAACTATTCATTCTTTCCAGGCAGTGTACCCACTCACACTTGAATTATGTTTCCCAAACTGTAGTGCACATCCCTCAATAAATATTCCCAACCCCTCCTGCTCATGGCTACAGCACAGCAATGCCGGGCACTGGGTAGCAGTTATTTAATTAATTTATCATTTTAATGTGTTGTGTGTGACAGACAATTACACAGCTGGCTGCCCCCAACCCCCATGTATATCAATTATGACATTTATTAAACAGTCTTGGCTTTAGGAAGTAGAAAACATGATTTAAATAAGCAAATATTTAAACTTTGTAGAGTGGTTCGACTGAGAGGCAGTTTCCTGCAGCTGTCTATTTCATGATATCACTGGACATCAACTGCAAAACTGTTAATTATTTATTCGTTTATTTCCCCACAGATGTTGGCAGTTGAATAAAAAGAGTTAAATAAAATGATGTGTGATTTTTTTGAAAATCTTGACATTTTCCTTTTCAGCAGGTGGTTATAACTGTGGATGTTAGAGCAGTTCGGTTTGGATTTTTTCCCATACTCTGGCGTTCCTGACTGTTCATTACGCCATTCATGGAGTGACGTCTGCATTACCAGCACATGAATAAGGGACCTGTCATGTTGGCTGTATAGAAAGCTGTCAGAGTACAATGCAGAGATGACAGCTGTATCATGTGCCTGGGTACTATTTATAAATACCTTTTTTTTTGTTTTACAGACTCTCCGAGTATGATGTCAGATGCCCTGTATATTTTTTTGTTTTTATTGATGCGTGGTGTGTGGTCTGAAATTGCTGGCAACATAATAATAACTTCTTGAAACATTGTCACCACAGCACAGGCAAATTGTGTAATAAGAATGGAAACAATGCAGCATGTTATAGTATGTATTTCTAAAATGCTTTATCCCCCTTTAAGGATGTCTCTTTCTGCTGAATCTTTACTGAAATAAACTGTTGAAACATATCTTGTTAGATTAATAAATAATGTTTAAATCACTGGAGCTGCCAGTATAGCATAGAAGTTAAAGTAATGAGCTGTGAATGAGTGTAACACCTCCAGCAGACCTGGGTTTGATTCCCATCACAACCTCCATTTGAGTGTACAGTATATGTATACTGTGCAGACTCTGAGCAAGTCAGGTAACCAATCCCAATGATCCTGGGTGGCCCCAGAAAACAGGCACTTATGTGTAGTGGCCTAACACATTTACCAAAAAGAATAATAATAATAATTGTGTCATTATATTTGTAATTATATTTTTTCAGCTTCTGTGATTTTATGTATACACAACTTGAAGCTGTTGTGATAGTAGGTTGCACTGATAGTGAATAAATCTATTAGAACACAATGTGCAGTGCTGAGCCAAAATGAAAATATTGAGCTTCTTTATTTTTCTGTTTTGAACATTCAAATGCATATATCAAAAGGATATATTTATGGCAAAATGGCAAAACAAAATAATGCATCAATCCCTGCTGCACAGAAGAATATAGGTTCCAAACTTTCCTAACCAATATGTGGGATATGCTAACTTAAAAACTGACAAAATGTAGTGCATATGCCAAGGAAGATGGAACCGACAAAATTAGTGCTGTCGTGTTCATAACAGGCAAGACTGGCCCGTACATTGAACAATGTGATTAATAAAGCACACGTTCCTATCAGTTCATAATGGACTGACAGGAACGTGTGCTTTATTAACCCTAGTGTTCAATGTAGGGGCCAGCCTTTATTCCTGAGGGAAAGGCTTCTGACTGCTAAAATGAGGGACTCCTATCTTATGTGGGACTCGGAGGTATATGCACAGAAAATATTTTATTGGCTACCTCTTCAACTTCAGTTTTTAATGAGCATAGATTACGTTATAGTAAACAAATGAATCCAGGTTTCATTATCCAAAGCGTGAAACTGTATTTCTACAGCGGTGTACTATTAAATAGAAAACCAGCGACACATTGAAACAGTAATTACCTGTGCACCGTGCAATTTCTTTTTTTTTTGCAACCTTCTTTATTAAAGTTATGCAGTGATATACAAGACAAAGACATATACACATACAGCCCGAGACATAACCCCGGGCCCACCTCCCCAGACTGGAAGTGGAAACTATGTACAGCCCCACAACTATGTACATGCACAGTTACATTAGAACTTACACCAAACTAACTAACCATTCTCAGTCAAATTTCCCTCACAACTAACATATAAGTTCAAATGTTGTTTACGTTTAACCCTAAGTAACTGTGCCACTAGGAAAGAGAGAGAATCCCGACCCCCCATCCCACAAAACTCAAACCTTTAAGCTTTACCTCGAACCAACTATAATAGATATACATAAAAAAGATACGTAACTACTCAACAATTAAGCACTCTTTCAACTAACACGACACTCCCTGAAAAGTTAGTCTTGTGATAACTAGACCAGATACTACTCATCAGACAGACAGATCTGGACCCGAGGGCGTCTCCACTGCAATGAGTACACTGCCTCCAAAGCTCCCCACTTCTTATCAAAAGTTGCCTTTTTCCCT
The DNA here is from genome assembly GCA_016271365.2 of Neoceratodus forsteri. Taxonomy (NCBI): domain Eukaryota; kingdom Metazoa; phylum Chordata; order Ceratodontiformes; family Ceratodontidae; genus Neoceratodus; species Neoceratodus forsteri. Next base: position 215,574,867 of record JADMNL010000029.1, read on the forward strand.
TTCACCACATATTCTGCTAAGTCTCTCCAAAATTTGGAGAAGGTCCCCAACCATTGGTCATAAGTGTAAATAATATCATCTTTCCAATGCTTGAGGACAAAAGCTTTGACTACCTCTGATAAGAGAGATACATGGCATACAGAGATTAAGCTGGTATTCTCCCAAGTCCCCAGTATACATGTATCAGGGCAGATATACTCCTCATAATTTAGTACGGATCCATTTTTCTTTAATCTGGGCCCATAATGGCTGAATCTTAGGCAAGACCACAAAACATGCAATAAATCTCCAGAATCCGATCACATCGAAACATCGATCTGTCTGTCTGAGTTTACTAGAACACAATTTAGCTGGAGTGTAGTAGATGTTGGAGCAGATAAAAATTGCATAATAACATATTTTGGAATGGGCTGGTATTTTTATATTTCACCACGTCAATCCAATCAATTCCCAGGGGATAACACCTATCCAATATAGAATCCTGTTTCCAGTACCGATACTCACAAATTCCAGCAATATCTTATATCTTTAGACAGGGATGACATGAAAGATCCAGATTTTTAACTGCTCCCACGAAAAGATTGACTCTCCCTTCTGTTAAGTGCTCCGTATACATTTCTGCAATAGTGTGGTTAACTGAATCTTTTAAAGAAGCCCCAATCTCGAGATGATTCCGGCAGGTGGACCCCTACTGGGTCTATACAGTCCACTACTTTAGAGTCCGACAACAAAGGCCTCCATTGCCCACTCAACACCCGTTTTCCCACTCGAAAATTAGGGTTTCCCACTATCGGTTGGCCTCTAGCCCCTCTTTGTACTCTCCTTTGCCCCGTAGATAGCCATTCCCACCACGCTTTAACTGATTTATATATTGGAGATTGGTTGGTAATACCTGGCAAAGTCACCGGGTCCACATATAGAAGGGCCTTCGGGGAGAGTTTTAGGCCCTCCAGTACAAGCTTTTCAATCTGCAACCATGTTGGAGTATATCTCTCACTATCCCCCTGTCTACCCCAACGCCCCATATACCCAAGTTGACCTGCAACATAGTATAACATCAGATCTGGGATCTGCAAGCCTCCCTCCTGATGGGGGAGGCATAACACAGCCTGCTTTCTCCTAGCAGGTTTAGAGCCCCACAGAAATTCCAGAATAATCCTTTGAATATAAATGAACTTGCTCTTGGGGATACAGTAAGGAGAAAGACAAATCGGATAAAGCAGTCGAGGTAGGAGGTTCATTTTAATTAAACCCAATCTGGCAGTGAAATTTAAAGGAAGCCTCTTCCACCTTGCAATATCTTGCTTTATTTTAAGTACAATCCCATCCACGTTTTCTTCCACCCCCACTGCAGATCTGGCCAGAATCCATATCCCCAAATACTTAATTTTGTCCGAAGCCCAGTTAATACTAAAATGGTCAAAGTTGGCCCTATATGTAAACGCTGTAAGTGGAAGAACCTGCATTTTGGACAAATTCAATTTGTAATTAGAGACCCCTGAAAAATTCTCAATGATCTCCACAGCCCTCTGAAAGCTTTCAACCAGATTGACTAAGTGAAGCAAAATATCATCAGCAAATACCGATAATTTAAGCTCGAGTCCCACGACTTCAATCCCCTGTACTCGAGAATCCATCCCCAAAAATCTCAACAAGGGCTCGAGGTAGAGGTTAAATAAGATAGGTGACAGTGGACAGCCCTGCCTTGTACCGTTCTGGAGGAAAACCTCCTTAGAGAGATAACCATTACACAAAATTCGGGCTGTAGGGGCTTTGTACAAATTTCTAAGTCCTACCAAGAGCTCATTCGGAAATCCCATTCTCTCCATTGTGAGAAATAGGAATTGATGGAGACCCTATCGAATGCCTTCTCAGCATCCAAGCATAAATAAAGCCATAGCAGATTTAGTATCATGCCCTCTCTAAAATATGGTGAAGTTTCCTCAAAGCATCTTGGGCCCCTCCGGCATAAACCCTACCTGTTCTTGACTAATCAATAGAGGGCAACTCTCAAGATCCTATTAGCCAAGATTTTTGTGAGTATCTTCATATCTTGATTCATTAAGGCTATGGGTCTGTAATTACCAGGTAGGTGCCTAGGTTTATCTGGTTTCGGAATCAGCACAATATAAGCTTGATAAAGTGGAGGATGGGGGACCCCTTCACTCATGATAGCTAGAAAGAGATCTTTCAGTAAGGGTATAATCGTCTCTGCATGGACTTTATAGAATTTAGCCGAAAGGCCATCAGGTCCTAGTGCCTTCCCATTTGGTAAGTTATTAATGCACCGTGCAATTTCTAATAATAAAATTCTGTGGAAAAAATGTCACTGTGAGTGGATCAATACCCCTCGCTAACCCCCAACCCCGCTGATACAGACAAGAGAAGTGTGTGACTTCAAGCCCTCAGAATGAATAGCATTAAAAGAAGCAGGCGCTCTTTTACCCAATCAAAGGTCCGGACCTTGCGAAATAGTAGGACATTAATAATTTTAACATTTTCCACAAATAAACACAGTGCGTTTGTAGTATGTCAAGGATGCATCATGCACTAACGCACATTTAGATGCCATTAAAGTGAAAAAAAAAATGCGATTCAAACTGAATAACTATTAACCAGGGAGCTATAACCAGTCCACTACAACAAATTCATTCACATCTACAAAGCATCTCCTAGTTTGTTGTTATTTATAATTAAACTGTGTTTGGTTTGAATGGGGGAACCCATAAAGTGATGCAGCTATAGCTGCATTGTTGTTGATTTTTCAATAATGCAATTATCTATAGTATTAAGGCCACTTTTCATTTGTAGCAACAGTGTAGGTTTATAATATATTAATTCCTATTTGCCTGTCAATCTGTCTGACAGGAAGCCCTTGCAATATTTGTATTGTTTCCATACATAGTGGGCATAAGAAGCTGACAACTTAGTCTATCACATACTATCACAAAATAGATCTCAAGCAGTAATGTGCACCATTGTACACATCTCTGAACTTTCTGTGATATGGGAGAGGTCATAAGTTCGAAGCTCATCATCGCACCTGGATCATGTGACTGCCGTGCACTTCAGTTCAGACACGGGTACCAGTGTAGGTGTTTCTACATCTTGCTGAGACTGTTGTGGAATTTAGGGTTACCACCTTTTAAGAAGTCCAAAGTGGAACATTTCTTACTGAAACATGATTTCTTGTAGGATAACATGTAACCTCGACCAATGCAACAGACTCTTTTTCTTTAAATAATCGGAATTAGGGGGGAGTCACGTGATGCAGAGCACGGAGTAGCTGTGTTCCCCGATAGCTCCGTTCTCCTTCCCGTTTAATTTAACATTCACAGCTGTTCCAACCCGCCTCGGATGGTTCGCTTTTGCGATTGTAGCAGGAGAGTCTGTGCGGAACGGTTTGTGGGCTTGATGGAGGCCGAAATTCGAAAAGCCCCTCCCAAACACACTCCCCCAGTATCCACGGAGAAGGCCTCAAAAAAAGCAAGGGCCTTGAGTGTGCAACAAGTGCAGGGCTCCACGTCAGGAGTCACGGAGAGCGAGACTTTAACAGTAGCAAGATTATTAGAGGAATTTCGCCCTTTTAAACAGGAGATGACAGAGATGGCCAGTGAAATCAAAGGCATATCAGCAGCACTAGAAGATTTGACCCGCAGGACCACGGATAGTGAAGCCAGAATTTGCTTGCTGGAGAGGAATGCTGAAAGGATGGAAGGGGGGGCAACTCTGTTAAAACAACGAGTGGCCAAGCTGGAGCTGAAGGTCGAAGATTTAGAGGGGAGATGTCGTCGTAACAACGCAGTGATTTTGGGTTTACCAGAAAAGGAGGAAGGGCCAGATCCGATCAGATTTGCACAGAAATTCGTGGAGAAGATAGCAGGCCCATCTCCATATGGTCCTAGTTATATAATCGAAAGGGCTCATCGTGCCTTATGACCATTGCCCCCTCCTAATGCTCCACCGCGCACCTTTATTTTCGTTTTTTAAATTACTTGGAGCGACAGTTTCTTTTCACAAAAGCCAGAGAGGCTAAAGACTTGTATTGGGAAGGAGTAAGAATAAGGGTTGTACAGGATATCCCTGTTACAGTGCGGCAGAAGAGATCAGCCTTTAATCCCTTGATCAATAAGCTGATCGCGGCAGGTGTGCGCTTTAAAACACAATACAGTATATGGGAACCTTTGGTGAGGGGGCTGGGTATTTGGGTATGTGAAGATGGGACTTTAGCTTAATGATATTAAGAATTGATGGCTTAGGTACTTTTCTAGTAGTTGGACTCTTGTTGTTAATAGTATTGGTAGCTATATGTGTTTATATGTGTTGGCTCCAGGTCAAAGGAAGACTTGGCTGGGCGGGTTTCACTGGAATATTGTTAATAGTTATTGGAAGGGTTAGTAGTTAATGTTAGAGAGTTGATATAACAGTTGTGGATGGGGTGTTTAATAGAAATATGGAGGCATTTGCCTAGAAGGGAGGTGGGGGCAGGGGTGGCGTGGCTGTGTGGGCTGATTCACGGACCAATAGAGTGTGGATGGGGGTATATTGGGAAAGTGGGGTGTTTTGGAGGGGTGGTTCATGCACAATGTTTTGGTGGGTTAGGGATAGGATGTGGATGCTGGGAGAGGGATGGGATGGTATAGGAGAAGGTATAGTAGCGAAAGTTTTGATGAGGGTTGGGTAGGAGAGGGATTGGTTGGGGTTTAGGCCATGTAGGTTTTATTGTGATCATAAGGCTCACTTAGGGGAGGGAGGTGCACAAGTTCTTAACTTAGCGATAAGATAAAAGCAAAGGAAGCATACCATGTCTTGAGTTTGGAATTTTGGAGGATGGTGCTGTCTGGGGCTTTTAAAGTAGCATCCTGGAATATAAAGGGTGCACGTCAGAAGGTTGAGCAGTACGGTATTTTAAAGCACCTAGAGGTATTAAAGGCGGACATTGTGTTCTTGCAGGAGACACACTTGCTGTTATCGGAATGTAATTCCATGAGGCGATTACAGGTAGGGTCAGTTTTTGCAGCACAAGGTAATACGCACAGCAGAGGTGTGATGATTCTTCTGTGCAGATCTATACCCTTTGTGCCGCTTCAGGTCATTCAGGATGATGAGGGTAGATTTGTGCTTGTGAGGGGTAAGCTTCAGAATGTGGAGATACTTTTGGGAGCAATCTATGGCCCCAATTCTGACTCTCAGGAGTTTTTTGTTAATCTTTTAGAGACTCTAACACCTTTTGTGCAGATTCCCATGATCTTAGGGGGGATCTGAATCTTGTGTTAGACCCATTGATGGACAGGTCTAGGGGTAGGGCTATCTATTTTTCCCCTGCTCATCGAGCCCTTGGGGAACTATTAGACCAGTGTGGTTTAGTGGATATATGGAGGGTGGTCCATCCGAAAGATAGGACATATACATTCACCTCAGCAGCTCATGGATCGGCGTCCTGTATAGATTATTTACTTTTTTCTGGTGCACTTCTTTCTGGAGTACTAGAAGCTGAAATTATGCCGGGACCGCTCTCTGATCATGCTGTGGTTGTTGGATCTATTTCTCTTGCCACTATCCCTAAAAGAGGTAATAGATGGAGGATTAATAATCAGATGCTGCGTAGTCCCCAAGTCATTGAATTTGTAACTAGGCAAATAGAGGAATTCATAGCTAATAATGTGGGGGATCAAACTAACCTGGATATGGTTTGGGGCGCATTCAAGGCATACGTAAGGGGGATTCTGATTGGCCTAGCGTCCAAAAGGAAGAAGGAGCGGGTTCGGGTTTTGACTGAACTGTTGGGTAAAATCAGAATTAAAGAAATCGCTGTGTCAGTACAGGCGACTGATGAGGAAAGACTGGAGTTGGTAAAGCTGAGGGATCTTTATCTAAAACTGCTGGGGGAACAAGCGGAATTGGCCCTAATTAAGACCAAGGCGAGTTATCTAGACCAGGGGGAAAAGGCGGGATCACTTTTGGCTAGGAGGCTTAAACAATTGGAGGCATCTCGCTTAATCCCAGGATTATGTCTGAAGTTGATGGCGGATTAAGACTACACCTGAGGAGACAGTGCAAGAATTCAAATATTATTTTAAATCCTGTATAGTAGAATGGAGAATGCCCCTACCAAACAGGAAATGTTTGCCTTTTTGAAGAGCTGGATCTCTCTTTACTGTCGAATCTCAGCAAGCACAGTTAGTGGCTGATATTACTCAGAGTGAAATTGAAGCGGTTATACAGGCCTCCTTTAGATAGAATGCGGGGCGGACCAGTTCTCGGCTAATTTTTATAAAAGTTTGCCAAGCTTTTATCCCCTCTGCTCCTTAAGCTATTTAGGTATATCCTATCTCATCAGGTGCAGGACCATTCTTTGTTTGAGGCGTTGATTGTGCTAATTCCCAAGCAGGACAAACCCCCGGAACATCCATCTAGTTATAGGTCTAAATCTTTACTTAATTATGATGTCAAGATCTTGGCCAAATTATTGGCTGAGCGTGTTAGTAAGGTTTTACCGGGACTTATTGGCCCAGAGCAGGTTGGCTTTATGAAGGGCCGGTCGTCTGCTGATCACTTGCGGACTTTGGCTCATGCTTTCTCGGTGTCTGAGGACGGTAGTACTGCTATGGCTCTGCTGTCCTTGGATGCCGAGAAAGCTTTTGACAGGGTTTACTGGGGATTCTTGTTGGCTGCCATGGAAAAATTCGGGTTCCCTGACCTTTTTTTGGGATGGATTAGCTCTCTTTACTCTAATCCTACTGCGAGGGTTGGCTGTAATGGTGCTATCTCGGACTCTTTTTGTCTCTATGTGGGTACGAGGCAGGGATTTCCTCTGTCCCCACTTCTCTTTAATTTATACCTAGAGCCTCTTATTAGGACAATTGTATGTAAGCGTGACATTGAGGGCATTAGAATCTTAGACTATACGGTGAAGGTTGCAGCGTATGCGGATAATTTACTGGTTTATGTTACTAACCCAAGGGCTTCTGTTCCTGCTCTATTGGAAGTTATTAGGGAGTTTGGTAAGTTGGCCAATTATAGATTAAATTTAGACAAGTCGGTGGTATATCCTCTTAACAATTATGTTTTAAACATGAAGTGGTAGAATGGGGTTATCTTGAAATCGGATTACATAAAGTACCTAGGGTTGAAAATGACAAGGGTCCTGCCAAGATATTTCAATTGAACTTAGATCCTTTAGTGTGAGCCATAGAATTAGACCTTGAGAGGTGGGTGAAATTGCCTATCTCCTTATGGGGGAGGATCAACTTAGTGAAAATGAATGTATTCCCCAGATTGTTTTACCCCTTAAGTATGTTAAATATTTGGGTACCGCTGGCCTGGTTTAGAAGGGTACATAAGATGATTGCCAATTTTGTATGGGGCTACAGGAAGTCACGTATGGCTTACTCGAAGTTGGCGGCGCCTAAGTGTATGGGGGGTCTCAGGCTTCCTCACTTTGCCCTTTATTTCTGGGCGGCTCATGCTAGCATGTATTTGAGGTGGGCGAAGGGTAGGGATGCTTTGGGGCAGCTCTCTTACAGCACGTTATGGCTGCAGGTGGAGCTTGCCCTGATCAGGAATTTGGTCTTAGACCTGAGGCCTTGCTTCATCTTAAACCTAAATTTTACCTCCCAGTTCGAAACTCTCCAGTTGGGTCTCTGTGAGACCCCTCTCAACTTTCGAATTTTTGCAATATGACTACCATAAGGATGGGGCACAACCAATCTGTGGTAACCCTCGTTTTACACTAGGAAATAGAATGCTGGATCATTCCTGGTTGCCTATACCTGAGAATTGTCATGTGAGACCTCCTCTCAACTGAGGGGGAGATTCTCCCCTCTGTTGAGATTTTGAGTAAATTTGGGTTGCCCTCTAAGGCAATATTTAAGATATATCAGATTAGGCACCTACTGGTTGCCCAGCTGGGTAGTGGGGTAGTTCCGAATCCCAGGCTGGAGTTTTTTGGCTCCCTTGAGCCTTTGGCGGGAATACAACATACAATTACTAAAATATATTCGGTGTTGTTTGAATGGGCATATTTCTCAAGTCCCTGGCAGGGGTCTTACTGGACCTCTGTTTTCCCTGATTTGGCGCTTAATTGAAAAGCTTTGTGGACGAATTGTCATAAGTTTCTTTTGCAGGATCGGTTAAAGCTGATGCAGTTTAAGATTCTTCATAACATTTACTATTCCCCGCAAAAATTAGGCAGGTTGAAGCTGACAAAGGACTTTAAGTGTTTTAGGTGCCAAGCAGGGGAAGGAGATTTGATGCATGTTTTTTGGCAATGCCCTAAAGTAACCCCATTGTGGATGGAGATTAAAAGGAATGCGAACCCGTTACTGGGGCTAAGTGACCTATTTACTCCAGAGATATGTCTGCTGGGTGATGTCTCTGGCATCCCTGTTAAGAATAGAAGGTATCACATAGTTTTAATTGCGGCTACATGTAAGAAAATTGTGCTTAGGCACTGGAAGGATTCTGTCGTGCTAAGTTACACCGAATGGCTGGAGGAGTTGCTAGCTTGTTTGAGGATTGAAAGGATGACGGCTATCCTCCAGAATAAGCTTTCCAGGTTCGATAAGATCTGGGGTTCCTTTACGCCTTTTTCTGTCTAGAGTGTAGGAATTAGTTAGTATTGGTGGGTATGCTACCTTCTTGAACTTGTGCTGGGAGGGTAGGGGAGGATTGGAGGGAGGGGTGGGGGGTTTGTTACAGGGTCTGCTCTCATAGGTATTTTTATGTATATATATGTGTCATGTTTTGCCTGTGTTATGAATTGTTGATTCATACCCCTGTAACTGAAACCAAATAAAGAGTTAATTGAAAAAAATAAATAAATAATCAGAATTAATACTTAGTCTCGTATGATGTTTCTTTTTGTTTGTTTGTTTATTTTTAGTTGTTCATATTGCTTCTGATCATGTTAATATATTTTAGTTAAGGTGTTATAGTTTTATGCAACATTTAGAGGAAAGTATGAAAATATTTTTTCTACTATATAAGATCAGGACTTGAAGCATTGTTCATGTTTTTGACAGGACACAGCTGACCAAATCAGGACTACCCTGTCAAAATCAGGACAAGTGGAAACCTCTGACTGGAAATACAAACTGTAACTATCATTACATAGCATCCATTGTAGCAATCAAGTGTATCCGACTGTAAAACATGTATAACAGCTCATTGATTAGGTATTTTAAAATTGCCTTAAAATAACGTTTTTGTAACCAGTGAAAATAGTAAGAGAACCTAATTTTTCATTACTTTATTAGCTACTTCTGAGTTTCTGATCCTCCCATCTCCTGACAAAAGAACACCTACTGTAGTTATACACCCAGGACATATCTGGAAACAAGCTGTTATCAGTTCCGTTTGTCTTTCCTGATAAAAGTTTTGAAATAAATAGATACACACACACACACACACATATCCTATTTGTGCCGCTTAAAAATCTCTACAAATAAGAAATAACTTAAACTAGCCATGGGACAATACTGACTGCCTGCACATTACCTGTGTAACGTAATATCGTTCTGTGGCTAGCGAAACTTCAGTGCATCGAAAGTAACACAAGGCGACTAGCTTTTTCAGATTTGAATAAAATAATATGCAGGGATAGAATCGCATCTCCTTTGTACCCCCACTTGCATTTTTTAGAGTTTTTGGCTGGGAAATGCACAGTGAGAATTAATTACCAGACACCGCTGAGTCGCGGTTTTTATGGTCTCTGCATAGCTCGGGGTTAATGTCTCACTAAAAATGCAGTGAAAGTGGCTGATTGCATCGGCTAATCACAGAACTGTACAACAGTGGCCTGGGAATTCTGATTTAGTAGGGGGTCAATGAAACTAAAACTTTTTTTCTGGACAGAACTTGAATGCATGTAGTTCTTATGAGTTCAATTTTCAATGTTTATATAGCACATTTGCAAAATGGCCCAAGTATGTCATATACTAATTTCCTGAACCTGAGCAAGAGAAATGGATGTGCTGGGTCTGTGCATTATATAAGACAAGCTTGCAGTGGGGTTGTGTGAAGGACAGTCTTCCCCAGCACGCAGTATGTGTGTGTGTGTGTGTGTGTGTGTGTGTGTGTGTGTGTGTGTGTGGGGAGCGCGCATGAGCAGGCGATATCTTATCGCTGCTCACTGAAGCGTAGCTCCCCCTTTCAACTGTAGACCACTGCATTTGACTGCTGTCATAGACAGCTGCAGCAGTCATTGGAGAACTGGGGCCGCGCCTGCAAACACACTGACTGAATTGGAAGAGCGCTGCCACACCTCCGAAAACTCGGATGATGGCACTATGTTTCTTGCACATGCGTGCAAGCAAACATAATAATTGTGTTATCTAGATTAAGGGGGCACGAGAGAGAGAGACTACGTGGGGGCTGAAGTCAAAATATATACAGACCGAGAACCTGAATCAAACATTGCTGTCTTTTCCAAACCTCGGTGTGTGTAGGTGTCAAGTACGGAGTAATGGCAGGCTATCACCCATTTCCTCTCCCCCAAAAAAAAAAGATGAGAGACAGAGGTAGTACTAGGGGACAACAAAATGTCACAGTCACATAAAGCCTACAAAATGATCTATGTAGTTTTCCAGACCTCACTGTGGCTGTTTACAGGGTAGTAAAAGAATGCTGAAAGAAATATTGGACTTCTGTCATCCAGGTCAGAGAAAGAGTGGCAATAAGATGGGCGAGGGGGGTCCAGAACCAGGCTAGATAGAGGGAGACAACAGGTGTCCCTAGAAAGACATCTGCTACAATAATTTTTATGTTGATTGCTCGCATGCACAAGAAACATATTGCAGCGGCTTGTTCCAGAAGCAGGTTGTGGAGGCATGGCACTGCTGTGGCCAATGCCCCCATAGCCTTTGGAGGCTTGGCCCGCTTTTCCCAATAGGGTAGCACACTGCTGCTGACACTAGTTCAGCCAGTGTGCCAGAACCTTGTAAGGTTTCAGCCGCTGCAATCAGAGGCCACCTCATCACTGCAACATAAGCCATTCTACTGCAATGAGGAACCTTGTTAGTATGATTATTGTTTGTGAACACGGCGGTGGCTTGCCGCCGTGTTCACAAACAAGATGAAGCAGCCCCACTGTCGAGGGGGTGCCCAATCCCCTTTGGCAGCATGTGCCCACCCCCAACGTGTTTGTTTGCCAATGGGGGTCCCAATCCCCATCGGCTACAGTGCCCTAACGTTGAGGCTCCTGACGGGGGAGCCCACTCCCCATCAGCATAATCCCCCCAAACACGCACTACAGTTGTGCTGAGGGGGTGCCCAATCCCCCTCGGCCCTTGTACCCTCCCTTTTGTGCCAATGGGGGTGCCCAATTCCCACCGCTAGAGCTGCCCCCAAATAAACACTCTGTTGGGCAGGCTGGGAGCCCACCCCAGCATGCCAAATGGTCCTGTAAAAAAAAAGCCCCGCAATGTTTTTTTCTTGCACCTATCAAAAGAAAACAGTCCCTCGCGGTCTCCTGCCCCTCCCACAACCCGCACTCCACCCTCTGCACACCCTGCCTCCCCACACCCCCCTTACCCCATACTTACCTGTGGAGTGTGACAATCTTCGGTGGACCAGGAATATGTCTGCACTCTTCAAAGCTGACTGCGAACTGAGGAAATGCCGATAAGTTGTATAATGGCATAAATAGGGTTTTTTCAACTTTGGTGCATATCTCAGGCATTTTTTGGAATGTTGGCACCAAATTTTCAACATGGGGTTTTTGGGACCCCTCCTCAAGAATTCTGCCACTGTCATGGCGTTATTCATCCCCAAAGTTGATTTTGTGGTCACTGCATGGAATCACCTTCGGACCAATTAATGAAACAACAGTGCCAGTGTTCATGAGGTGGGCTCTCAAAAAGCCTATGTTGCACATTTGTGGAAAAATCCAAAAATGACTGTTTTATGAGTGTGTTGCGCAGTTGCTGCACGCTGTCACTTCGTGAATTTGAAAATATTATCATGCCAGATTTTCAACACTGGCATTTTTCACACCTCCTTCTGAACAGTACAGCTGTCATTTTTCACATCCTGGCTGAAATGTGTTTTTGCACTTCTGGTGCAGAATAGTGTGGTCGCTGTGGGAAATCAGTGTTTGGGACAGATTAAGAAAATGACAGTGACACTGTTCATGAGCAGAGATCCTAAAATGCCTATGTTGAAAATTTGGTGATGATACTCCAGAAAATGACTGTGTTACGAGTGTGTGTTGAGCAGTTTGCACACATGCTCATAACTGCGCGAATTTATAATATTTTCACTCTAGATTTTCAGCATTGCCATTTTCCCACACCTGCTTATGAAAAGTATAGCTGTCATTTTTCCCATCCTGTCCAAAATGTCTTTTTATACATCCGGCGCAGACTAGCTCGGTCGCTGTGGGAAATCAGTGTTCGGGACAGAGTAAGAAAATGACAGTGATACTGTTCATGAGCAGAGGTCCTATAATGCCTATGTTGAACATTTGGTGACAATATTCTATAAAATGCCTGTGTTATGAGCATGCGTTGCGCAGTTTGCATGCACGTTCGTAACTTTGCAGATTTGTAATATTGTCACGCCAGATTTTCAACACTGGCATTTTTTCATACCTCCTTATGAACAGTACAGCTGTCATTTTACGCATCTTGGCCATAATATGTTTTTGCACTCCTGCCGCAGAATAGCACGGTCGCTGTGGGAAATCAGTGTTTGGGACAGACTAAGATCGAGCGAGTGAGAGGGGGGGAGTGACCGAGCTCAAGTGAGCTCTGCCAGGACTGCTGCGGATTTCTTTGAGGGTAGAAAAAGGCCCCAATGCAGGTGCCCAGTACAAAAGGGCAGCCTGCAGCAGTGGGAGAAACAGAATGAGAGAGCGAGTGAGGGAGGGAGAGTGAGCGGACTCAATGGAGCTCTGTCAGGACTGCTGCATATTTCTTTGTGGGCAGAAAAAGGTGTCAATGCAGTTAGGGGCCCAGTACAAAAGGGCAGCCTGCAGCAGTGGGAGAAACAGTATGAGCAAGTGAGAGAGGGAGACTAAGTGAGCTCAACGGAGCTCTATCAGGACTGCTGCAGATTTCTTTGTGGGCAGAAAAAGGTGCCAATGCAGGCAGAAGCCCTGTACAAAAGGGCAACCTGCAGCACTGGGAGAAATGGAACGAGTGACTGAGAGAGGAGGAGTGAGCGAGCTCAATGGAGCTCTGTTGGGACCGCTGCGGATTTCTTTGTGGGCAGAAAAAGGTGCCAATGCAGGCAGGATCTCAGTACAAAAGGGCAGCCTGCAGCGCCAGAAGAAACAGAATGAGCAGGTGAAAGAGGGGGAGTGAGCCACCTCAACTGAGCTCTGTTGGAAAAGCTGCTGATTTCTTTGTGGGCAGCCAGTTGCCAATGCAGACAGGAGCCCAGTACAAAATCTCAGCCTGCAGCACCAACAGAAACAGAATGAGCAACTGACAGAGGAGGAGTGAGCAAGCTCAACGGAGCAAAGCAATCAACATTGGGCATTGACAAATGCTTGTTTTTACTGGTATCAGTGTGACACTGTGTAAATGTTGAAGGACAGGCTGGCAAAATACATCTTTGGAGTCACAGAAATCATAATTAAAACTGTAGCTGTAATTGAGCATGGAACACCCATCAGACAGATCTGGGTTTGAATCTCACAATCTGCCACTTGCATACCTGGGCAAGCAAGTGACAGATTGCCTCTGAGCAGGTCACTTAACTTTTTTGCCTCTGAGCAAGTCACTTAAGTGCCACAGTGCTCTCAGACCACCCCTTAAAACAAGCACATAATCCTAGTGGGCCCTAGCTGGTTAACAAAGAATAATATAAATAAATACAAAATGTGTAAAATAATTCCACAGAGACAGACATGTATTATAATAGCTCATTTTTGTTTACTGGCATTAGTGTGGCAATGTAAACAGTACATTGCGATGATGTCATTGGATGGAATCTGTGAATGGCAGTTGCACACCTGGCAGCTTACTCCTTGCAGAACAGGCAGAAACTGTATGATGGGTTACTACAAGAGGTTTAAGGATCAGTAAGCTGTTGGGTTTATCACTAGACAGTGCTGAGCATTGCTGGGGGAGGAGTGCTTACTTCCATCAGAGTGGGTCCCCCCAGGAGCAGGGGTGGGGTGGGGGGAAGCCATATGCTGTGTCCTTACAAGATGTCAAAGTACAACTGAGCTGGGGAGCCTGTTGAGTGATGATCGGGGTACTCCTTGCAAAGTGGTATCCCCAGAGAGAATTTAATTAATTATTCTTTTTTTACTTTGTTTATGCACCTCTTGTGTGGTGGGGATGGTGCCCTATCCCCCTGTCAGCCCTCTCATGGACCCTCAACACTCCCACAACCTGGCCTCTACCTCAGCTGCAGGGATGGGAAGGACCGTAGTTCCCCCCATGGAGGGCCATCCTCAAGGGGAACAAGGGGGGAGATCAAGATCACCCTTGAGCCCCCATTCTGACTTATGCTGGGCTTTGTTCAGGCCAGAAGGACTGGGAGTCCATCAGGGGCTTCCTTGTGTGTGCACAAGAGGGGGTTTCTACTTGGATACCCCTGGAGGCATGGATTTGCAATGACATTCAGCATGCGATGGGCATGCTTCCATGTCTGCCTGTATGATGTTCTCCGCCACCTCAAGTCGATCCCAGGTGTTCCCTGGCTGCAGCGACCCCCCAGTCTCCACTGGAAGTTGCCAAATGCCAGGGATCCACAACCCCCCCAGGAGAGGAGAGCAGTCCTCCAGACTCTCGATCCTGTCCTCCCCCACCGACCCCCGATAACCAAAGAAGGCTCCCAAACTTAGGTCAACGGCGTAGAGCGAGGTAAGGCGTCCAGCACCTCAACCCTCAGCACCACCAGGCTGGCCCATTTATTGATTGTTTTATTTTTTTAATAATGTATTAAGGTACAGAACGGTCTTCGAGCAACAAGTGCCCATTTGCAAGGTCAACCTACAGTAAGTCAGGCAATAACACAGAGAGCGAAGGAAGGGAGAACAGAAAACTGGTTAGCACATCTTTGGATCCTGCCTAGCACAGCCGGGTGGAGGGAAGGTGCTCACAGTAATGTCTTGACCTACTGCTGGGCCAGCAGTGGATGACACTTTATGCTCATTAAATAACCCCCTCCCACGGGGAGTGGGGCAGCAAGATGGCTGCGGTGCCGCTCCACTCCCTGTAGCTCTGTGCGCTCTACTAACTGATCATTTTCTGCCTTATTTTTTTCATTCTATTTCACATAATGAGTGAAACTGCTGTTAATTTGGTCCTCCTAAATGAAGCAGAGCGATCATTTATAGATCGTCTACCAGCAATTGTCTCCAATTGTTGTTAGTTGGTGCTTAGGACTTGGCATTCCTAACGAGAGGGCTTTTTTGCTCTCTGAGTACACTAGTCTAAGCTCTTAGATAGAGCACTGGAATCTGACTATAAATTGTATAATCCTGGAAGCCAAAACCATGGAATGACAGTGATTTATAATGTGCTTTTTGCATAGTGGTGCTAAGATACTGAAACTTCATTATCAGGACTTGGAGATTTAAGGAGAGGACTGAGAGAGCGTTTTGCTCACTGAGTATGCTAGTATGGCCCCCTTTGAATGGCGCATCAGAGTTTGACTATAAAAGCAGAACTTTGAAAGTTGAAATTGCAGTTTCATAGTAATGAGTTGCCAAAGAAGGCGTTGAACTGTAAAAATCCCATACAAGGGAAATTTGGAAGAGGACATTTGAACTTGGGTCAGTAGTTTGGAATACGGAGGTACTACGGTACCAACTGGCCTATTGTGGCCTACTAAAGTATGCCAGCATTGTCATGGTGTTGGGGCTAAAATGTTCAGCCTATCATTATAAATTTACTGCGCTTCGTGGAGCACTTTTTTGTTATTTCACAGGCGTTCTTTATTATTGCATCTTTTATGAGAGAGGAGATGGCAAGAGGAGCTTTTTGATAGCCCGAGTGCTGTCTGGACTTGGAGTGGACTTCCAAAAAAGGAACTTACTTTGGGAAACGGATTATGATTGTATATTTGAAATATGGTGGACGTAATTAATGGAGAATGGAGAATGAAGAGTGGCAGAGTGGGGCGAGCCCTTGTGAGGTACTGCAAAACCTTAATGGGGGTTTACAAAATGAAGGCTGCTTTTACATAATTCAAAAATAATTTGATATGTGCAATCCCTGGACTCTCGGATTTGGGAGCATGTGTTTTATTAATTCAGTTTTCTATAAGTCCAGAACTGCCGAATAACTCAAAATATATAAAAAAAGAGATTGCGAGTGGGATAAACTCAATGTAATAGAAGGACTCTTTGATTGGAGCCTGTATAATTCTTGTTAGTTTCTGTTCTATTAATTTTAGAAAATGTGTTTAAGCAGTAGCTGTGTTGCCTTCTCATTCCTCGAAGTCTTCACGTTGGGTCACTCTATGAGCTTACTGACCTTAAAATCGGCAGATATGAAATTTTTGAGTAGTATTGAAAGGAGTATGGACTCCAGTGCTTTAAATGAGTTTTTATTTTATTTCTTCAGAATCTGATGTTATTTGCATGGTGTAATTTTACATTTATCAACATTTTTAATGTTTAGCAGCTGGACCCTATTACAGAGAAGTGTGATGTTGAAATTTTAAAGGCTCAATACGAGAGTAAAATTAGGGACATCCGAGCTGCTTTTTCATGGACTCTTATGTGCTAGGGAAGTTAGTAATTTAAAAAAAAAAGAGAAGGACTCTGGCAAGAAATAGGAGCCTCTCTTTAGTACACTGCTTGCGAACAGTGGATTATGTACACTGCCAAGATGGACATGATAAATTTGGGCCTTGAGTTTAGTGTCTTTTTCAGGTGGGCAAGCAAACATGTGAACCCTTGCAGGAAAAATTAAATTACGTGTGAATGGGCAATGGAATTTAAAGCAGCTCTAGAGACACACGGGTTGATATAATTGCTATTATTTATTGTGTCAGCAGGATATGTTGAATGTTTTTATGCTTCCATATGTTACATTGTCATGAATGTGGACAAGAAACCCAAAATGCTAAGTTGGTCTGTGTCAGTTGGTATTGTATACACGTCTATATAGTGAGAGTCTCTGTTATATGGACTAATGCTGGCAATTTCTATGTTTGCTTTGAACTTGCTTTAGTTTTAGTATATTGTAATGGCTTTGTCCTGATCAATAACATCACTGTCCGTCTGTGTCAACCCCCTCCCACTAGGTATATGATTAAGCTCTCTAAGGATCGTGATACTTTACCTTTAAACCTTCAAGTGGGTGGTCTCAGATCTGGTGTCACTGTGCCGTGGAAGTTGCCTGGACAGTGTCTTTACCTGGGAAAGCCAGTTCTAGCATCTAAGTGACTGAGATAATACCCCCCCCAGGAACTAAATAGAGTAAGCAATAACAGCAATCCCACCCTACAATATATAATGTATAATAATGCACAGGTGAGGTGAAATTAAAGGGACCACCATTCTTGAGGCAACAAAGTCATGCCTGACAGTGGTCACCAAGAGAAATGGGTGCAAGAGAACAGTCTGGTTTAGTAAGAAGGTCAGGGAAGCTGGCCCACTGGCGCAGCGGTAGATCTATTACCTGAGACACCAGCAACCCAGGTTTGGAAGTGAGCCCAGGTTGCTGGAAGTTCAACTGTGGAGTGGAGGATTGAGCACCCAGAGGGCCACTCTGCTGCTCCAGGGAGGGTGAGGTGTGGGTCCTGTTGCTTTACCACCACCTGGGGAACCACAGGTGGAGGTGCAGTTGGACTGCAGAGTGAACGGGTGGGGAGGACATTGGCCGAGGTCTGGAGCGGTGTCATGTTCCTGTGTGCCCTCATCTCCTTGGATCTCCCTGTATGCTGTCATCCTCTGTGGTAGGAGGCACTGAAATAAGGAAAATTCCCACACATGTGCCTGGAGATGGGTCCCGGGGCCTAAGTCATCTGACCAGACTCCATGGGAGGTGGTCGACTGGACTGCCTGATGCCCTCAATGAACTGGAGGGGGATGACCCGGGATCCACCTCTTCCATGCCCAGGAAATAAACCATGGCCAGATGGGGGGTTGATCCTCCAAAGCCTCCTGGAGATGATTGGCGGAGCCGTGGGAATCCCAGAGGATAGGAGCAGGTGCCGTGTAGAAGGGGGCGAATAAACAGATAATATAAAAACAAAAAAAAAAGTTCAAGGAGGCAGTGAGTGCTGAGAAAAAGGCCTTCATCAGAAACAAGAAGACACAGAGGGATGAAGAACAGAGCGAGTACCAGGTGAAATTGAGGCCGGCCAAGAGGACAGTGACGGACGCAAAAGCAGACACAGAGCTGTGTATCATAGAGGGGTCAAGGATGAGAGGAGAAGAAGCAGTTTTTTTAGATATATGAAGGGAAAAAGAAAGACATGAGGAGGAATTATTAGGCTAATGGAGGGGGCAGGGTAATAGAGGAGGACATGCAGAAGGTAGCTGTTCTTAACGACTACTTCTGCTCAGTTTTCAAAGTACAGGACAGTGGGCCTTTGCCACAAAGCAGCATAAAGGCTGCTGATAGGGTATCCCAGAAATGAGGCAGGGAGTATTTACAAGTGAAAGGATCAGAAAAGGGATGGCAGCCCTGAAGACTGATAAGGCCTTTGGGCCAGATGGGATGCTCCAAGATTGCTCAGGGAACTGGCATCAAAAGTGGCTGCTCTCTTGGCAGGGCTACTCAATAGCTCGAGTCAGTCAGGGTCATTCTGAAAGACTGGAGGACAGGGGGTGTAGTTCTGTTCCAGAAGGATGAGGACAAGAAGCAACTAGGTAACTACAGGCTTGTCAGTCTTACCTCTGTTGTGGGTGAACTGATGAAGACAGTAGTCAAAGAATATATAGCTTGTTTAAACTAGTGAGGGGGAGAGTTAGAGTGGCAAGGTACCCATCCTTTTTCACAAACAAAAGGGAACTCACTGGCCTCTCCCCATCAACCAATGCAATGGAATGAAGAACAAACAGGGTAAGGAGAAAAGGAGAGGGCAGTGATAGATACTGGAAAATGATGTACAGCAATGCCGGGGTCTTGGTAACAAAATGCCAGAACTTTAGGTGATGGCCACAGAAGGGAGCGTTGACCTGGTGGGTGTGACAGAGGCATTGTCAACCCTTAATAGCAAATGGGACATGACCAAACCAGGGTACTCACTGTTCAGGAAGGACAGAGTAAAGAGCAGGAGATGTGGAGTAGTAGCACTGTATGTAAAAGAAGGGACAGAGACAACTGAGCTAGACAGCCTAGGGGATTCAAAAAAACTAGAAACTCTGTTAGCACTGACAGAGAACAGGGAGCAGGAACCCAGTCAGGATTGGGGTGGTCTATAGACCACCAGATCACAATCAAGGGGCAGAAACTAGGGTAGATGCCTAGGAAGACATCCAAGTCTGGGTAGGTAGTGGGGGACTTTAATATAAATCAATCAGTCAATCAATCAATATCTTTATTTAGCCAGGCAGAACACCAATGAGCAGAGCTCATTTACAAGATGGAACTGGTAGTTTAAAGAGGGACTCTTGAGCTTAATATGTGTGAAAACAGACTTAACCTGCATTAAATCGGTGATTAATGTAACCCCCAGTATACCTGCTTTGCTGTACTTTTTCCATGCTGAAGAGAAAAAAATGTTTGTATCCCCAGTCTTGCAGCCTCCCGTGCAGCTCATCTTGATTTACTTGCCGAACCGGAAGTGACATTAATTCCTGATCTACCTATCGCATACTGACTCACTAGTCCTAAGCTGTAAGCGGGAACTTCGGCTGCATTCAGTGTGAGCGATCGAGTTCGACGTTATGGAAAGAGTGTGTGTAACTGTGTCATGTAAATAAATAACCAAACGTCAACCATCCTGTCCTGTGTGTTGTTTGCTTACATACTGTGTGTTGTGTACTAACCAGTGTGAAAATGTTCAATACAAGGTTTGGTGGTTCACCATAAATATTTCTTTCAGTGGCCATGTGTTAATCCAACTTTGTTACTGCCTGTCAGCTGCGTGTGGTCATATAGTGAATAACTGCATTTATATGTATTCTGTTTGGCTATACAGTAATGTATAGGAAGGTCTCTGCACATTATTTATTGCTGTAGTGCAGTTTTCAGTCCTTACCAATATCAGTTTTGTGCTGTGATAGTGTTAGTTTCACATCTACCATCTGATGGGCACACAATAAGACACAGACTTTGATGTCTCTTAGCATGTTCTAATACTGTAATACTGTGTTATGTTATATTTGTATTCTCAAGTGGTATACAGTGTGCAACTGACTATTTAGAGACAAAGTGGTCTGTCATCACTCAGAATTGTAATAGCCTGTGGTACCACTTCCTTTTATGCTGTTTCAGAGGGTACTGATCCTTCAAGGACTGTTGTCAAGTCAAAAGAATTTAACTGCAATACCTTATTCTGTTAATCAAGTCCTACATTTTCAGTGAACATCCATTATTTAAAAATACCTTCTCGGTGTGTAGCAGGTAACTGTGGAAAGACACACAAGACTGGGTTTTCACTATTTACGTTCCCCAAAGATCAGCACATGATTAAGCTTTGGAACCAGTTTGTAAGGACACAACGTGCAGATTGGGTTGGTCCCACAAAATATAGTGTACTTTATTCTTTTCATTTTGAGGAATCATGTTTAGATCCCTCAATTCTAATGCAGCATGAAATGAATTTTGTAAAGTGCACAGGGGTCTTATCTGCCACCTTACCCCACCAGAGACGTCACTGCCAACTCTCTCAGGCCATACATGGCAGCCACCCTTCTCTGACTGGATCTGGCAGGCTCCTTTCGACCCTTTACACTGTTGCTGCTCCCTGAGGATTTGCTGCCCCACTGCTGGCATATGAGTGCCCATTCCACTACTTTGGGACTTGGGGGGGGGAAATCTCCCCACCCCGGGCCTTGCCAGATAAGGTGGTCTCATTGAAGACAGTGCGCAGCTTCAAGAGAGGCTTGGATAGGCATAGAGGGAAGGTAAGGATCATGGGAAGGGAGGAAGGATGGGGAGACTATTTGAAAGTTTGTGACTGGGAGAGGTACACTAAGACGTGGCTTGTTTCTAGGTGCAACCTGGATCAAGGGAAGGGGAACATTTGTACAGATGTAAACTGACTTACAGAACCAGAGTAAGCTGTTGGTGGTATTTTTAGTGAATGGGGGGAATCTGGCCAGGACACGGGGGTAAATTTCCCATCTCTTATCGAGAAGTGCCATGGGATCTTTAATGTCCACATGAACATAGATACATAGACAGTGTCAGCAGATAAGGGCCTACGGCCCACCCAGTCTGCCCATTTGAGCTTGTAAGTTTGCTTTATGTTTTCCTAGAAGTCTGTTGCCCCTTAACCCTGACCTCCAGAATTCCTTTATGTCTATCCCATTCATTTTTAAATCCCATGATTGTTTCAGCCCCCACCACTTCCTCTGGTAGGGTGTTCCACTTGTCCACCACCCGTTCCATGAAGAAATTCTTCCTCACGTTTCCACTGAATCGTCCTCCCTCCAACTTCATCCCATGCCCTGTAGTCCTGGAATATCTTTTTTTCTTAAAAATAGTGGATTCCTGCACCCTGCTCCTCCTTGTAAGATACTTATATGTCTCCATCATATCCCCATACCACCAGAACAGGTAGACAGTACATCAGTTTAACATCTCATCCAAAAGACAGCACCTCCGGAGTGCAGCTCCCTCCTCTTGATGCACTACAGTATCAGTATTGGGATTTAACCCAAGTGCCTGGTGTGGGGATATAACCCACCACCTTCCAATCTTCTGACCTCAGAGGCAAGTGTGCTACTTGCTCACGAGGGAGGGGGGGTATTGTGGTCAGGTGCCTGGCAGAGACCAGCAATCTTGAATGCCACTCAATACACACCTGTCCATGGGTGTGGTTCTGCTGGACTGGTTGTTGGCCTCTCATACATGCTCGGCCCACAGTAGTTCACAGACAACCTTAACAATAATAATAAAAAAATTATACAATCGAGTACGACAATCCAACAGCATTCATGGAAGGTGCACCACTCCTTCCATACTCAGTCCAACAGCTGTTCATGCATCTACGCACATGGACAGTCTGGGGGAATTTTAGGTGGCGTGCCCATACTCTGCACCATTCAAGAAGACACAAGAGTGCCAGGAGAGGGGGTGCAAGATACGGCACCAGGAACCCTGTTGTATCTGTTGTGTGCTCACCACGGATGACACACCCTAGCTGCAGGACAACATAGCCCACCCATGCTGCCCCAGCTTGACATGCAGGGAGGGAAGGGGCAGTCATTCGGGCACTCATCCAACAATACTAAGAAAAAATTACTCACCTTAGTAATGTTGTTTCTTCTCATGGAGTCTTGCTATATTCTGACATATGCAGTGAGTCCCAACCTTCGAACTGCCCCGGAGATGAAAGAGTTAACTTTCCATGCCAGGCATGGAATGCTGAGCTCAAGCTCAGTTGAGACTCTGTCTGTTGTTCTTCAAACTCAAACCGTCAGATCTTTATGAGCTAAACTCACTAAGGTCTTGTGTGGAAGCTGTAAACCTACACTAGCCAACTGGCTACTAAACATAAAACACATTTTTGGTCCCAAACAAAGACTCAAGTCAGGAGACCCAAAAATGAAAAAACACAACACCAACTCACTCCAAGAAAGAAGGGTGAAAACAAAAGGTGGCACCTACTAAGTGCCAACACTGCACTGCCCACCCACATCCCAAAAAACAGAGGTTCTGAGAGGGGCAGGCAGGAGGGAGGTCAGAATATAGCAAGACTCCATGAGAAGAAACAACATTACTAAGGTGAGTAATTTTTTCTTCAAACACCATGAAGTCTTGCTATATTCTGACATATGCAGACTACCAAGCAGTACCTCCATGGAGGAGGGACAGAACCTACTTAGGAAACAGGCTCTGAAGCACAGCTGTGCCAAACCGAGCATCACTCCTAGCCTCGATGTCCAGGGAGTAATGCTTTGCAAAGTGTGAACTGTTTTCCAGGTAGCTGCTGACATATCTCTAGAATAGGATGTCCCTGGCAGCAGCCAGGAAGCAGCTGTACCTCTGGTAGAGTGAGCCCTCAGGCCTGAGGAGGAACCTTACCCAGTTTCTCATAGCAAAATTGATACAAGATACAATCCACCTGGCAATGGATCTTTTAGTGGCAGGTTTCCTTTACCAGCCTCACCATAAGTGAGGAATAGTTGGAGGGAGTCAAACCTGTGACCTTTGGTACGCTCTATGTAGTAGCTAAGGGCTCTCTTGACATCCAAACTGTGCAGCCTCCTCTCACCAGAGGAGGAATGGTCAGTGAAGTACACTGGAAGAGACATAGATTGATTAAGGTGGAAATCTGAAACCACCTTAGGCAAGAACTTCCTGTTAGTCCTGAAGACCACCTTATCTCAATGAAAGGAGATAAAATCAGGCTCCACTGATAAAGCTTGTAATTCATGTATGCGCCTGGCAGAAGTGATGGCTACCAGAAACACAGTCTTCCAAGTCAAGTACTTAAGCTCTGCTGAAGATAAAGGCTCAAAAGGGGGTTGCATAGGCTGAGCAATGCAAACATTGAGGTCCCAGGCAGGGGCAGGGTCCCTGAATGGAGGGTTGGTGTGAAGCAATCCCTTGAAAAACTTGGAGAATACAGGGTGAGCTGAAAGAGAAGAGGGCTTACCTGCTGAGATAAAAGCAGACACAGCTGACAAATGCACTTTCAGTGTAGCTGGTCTGAGCCCCAGGCTATTTAAGTGGACCATGTAATCAAGGACTGTGGGCAGATCAGCAGATTTTGGGGAAATATGCTTCCCAGAGCACCATATGGAAAATCTTTTCCATTTTGAATTATAAGTAGCCCTGGTGGAAGGTTTTCTAGAAGCCTTCAGGATATCCATTACACTTTGGGAGAGGTGTAAATTAGCAAACTCTAACTCTTCAAGAACCAGGCCTTGAGATTGAGAGATTTGAGGTTCGGGTACCAAACCTTCCCCTGAGCACAGGTTAACAGGTTGTAATTCCTGGGAAGGCACAGGGGAAGATGGACTAGTAAGGACAGTAGGAGTGGATACCAGGGCTGTCTGGCCCAGTCTGGAGCAATCAGGATCATCTTGCAGGGTTGAGATCTGATTTTGACTAGCACTTTGAACAGTAGAGGGAAGGCAGGAAGCATAGAGAAACTTCCCTTCCCAATTGAGAACTAAGGCATCCAGGGGGACTGAGCCCAACACTGGGGGCCTGCAGCAAAAAAGGGGAAGTTGGTGATTGTCTGGGGCAGCAAAAAGATCTATCTGCGGGGTGCCCAATCTGGAAAATATCACCTCCAAAATCAGGGGGTCCAGTGACCATTTGTGATGGCCCTGGGAAATCCTGCTGAGAGCATCTGCCAGGACATTGTCCTTGCCTGGGAGGTGAACTGCCATGAGGGAGGTGTTCAGGGAGTAATTCAGAGACCACAACTTCATTGCCTTGGTGCACAAGGCCATAGACTGTGTGCCTCCTTGCTTGTTGATGTACCACATTGTGGTGGTGTTGTCTGTTCTGACCTGTACAACTTTGTTCTGAACAGATTTGGAAAAAAGCTTGAAGTGCTAGAAATACTGCTCTGAGTTCCAACAGATTGATATGGAGCAGAGATTTCTGAGGGGACCACAACCCCTTGGTGGTGAGGTCGCCCATGTGAGCCCCCCCACCCCAAGAGGGAGGCATCTGTAGTAAGGATTAAAGAGTGAGACTGAGTGACAAAGGGAACCCCTTGTCTCAGATTGTTCTGATCCTGCCACCACTGGAGGGCCTGGATCAGGGTTCGAGTTACTGGAATCAATTTGGTCAGAGGGTCCTTCCTTTGAGACCAAAAGGCTCTCAAATGGAACTGAATGTCCCTCATCTGAAATCTTGCTCCCTGCACTACTGCTGTAGAAGCAGCCATGTGCCCCAGGAGCTGTAGAAAATGCCTTGCTGGTCGAGACACCTGCAGGGTGAATGAGGAGGCCAGAGAGACCAGTGTCCTTGCCCTGTCCAGGGAAGGAAGGCTCTGGCTTTACAGTGTCTAGCTCTGCACCTATGAAGGTGAGGAGCTGGACAGGCTCTAGAACTGACTTTGGAAGATTTAGAAGGAAACCCAAAGAAGTGAGCAGTTGCTGAGTTATCTGTAAGTGTAACTTGACTTGGTCTGGGGACTGGCCTACTATGAGCCAGTTGTCCAGGTAAGGAAAGATGGCAATCTTCTGCCTTCTTAGAAAAGCAACTACTACTGCCAGGCATTTTGTGAATACCCTTGGAGCAGAAGTGAGGCCAAAAGGCATTGCTCTGAACTGATAATGGCCTGAGGGCAGCTCGAATCTGAGGTACTTTTGATGGGAACTTCTGACGAGAACATGGAAGTAGGCATCCTTGAGGTCCAGGGACACTAGCCAGTCCCCTGGCCTTAGAGAGGGTAGAATAATTCCCAGAGTCACCATTTTGAATTTTGGTTTTAATAGGTGCTTAAGTATCTGAGATCCAGGATGGGCCACCATTCTCCTGTCTTTTTTGGGGTAAGGAAGTACCTGGAATACAACCCTTTGCCCTGGTGTAGGGGTGGAACCCTTTCCACAGCTCTGAGAGCTAGGAGGGAGGAGACCTCTGCCTCTAAGGCAAGTGCCTCTGATGGATTTGCAGGTGGTAAGGATCTGGTTCTCATCTTGGAAACTTTTGAAGCTGAGAACCAGTCCCTGGCTTACTACTTCAGGACCCATTTGTCTGATGTCAGAGACTCCCAGTCCTGGACAAAGTAAGCCAGCCTGCCCCATACAGGTAGCTGAGAATTGGCCCTGGCAACCCCATCAGGGTGCCTGTTTGGCAGGGGCTTTGGGCTGAGGGGTGGAAGCAGGTCTGCTTGTACCCCGTCTGCCTCTCCCTCTAAAGAACCCCCTCTGGGCATAAGCAGAAGAGGAGGCCTGGGCTTGGTAAAAAGACCTATGAAAGGGCCTGCCCCTGCCCCTGGGAAGCTGCCTTTGAGGAGTGGCCTGCCTTTCCTTGGCCTGTGCACTCCTATAGGTGGTCCTAAACTCGTCCATTTTCTTCAAGTAATTCTCTGTTTGCTCCCCGAACAGAAAATTACCCACAACAGGAAAATCCATGGCCTTAGTCTGGGTATCTTGTGACAGGCTAGTACATCTGAGCCAAGCCATTCTTCGAAGTGCTACAGATGTAGCCATGACTCTAGAAGACACATCATTGGAGTCCACTGCAGCATGGAATTGCACCTTGGATGCCTCAATACCATCAGCAGCCACCTGCTCCAGCTCCTTGGCAAGCTGGCCAGGGACCTGTTTTGCTAGGGCCATAACAGTGTCCCATCTGGATTTTTGATACCTAGCAGTATAGGCCAAATAATTGGCCTGTCTGAGTCCCAAGAATGCTGCCATGTACTGTTTCTTTGCCATGGCATCAATCCTCCTGGAGTCCTTGTCTGGGGGGTGTGAAGCCAAGGGAATGTTTGTCTTATCACAGGCTGCAGCCTGCACTACCCCAACATGGCTGCATTGTTGTGTAAGGAACTCCATGTCAGAGCCTGACAATGTATACCTCTTGTCCATTCTCTTATCCACAGGAGGTATAGTATTAGGAGTCTTCAAAATCTTAAATGTCTGTTTCCCAAAAGATTTGTGCAAGGGAATAGACAGCCTCCTAGACTCTGGGATATCCATCATTTTCACATAGTCAGGCTCCTCCTGGTCATCCAAAGCTTCTTCCATAGGAAGCTGGAGGGTTTCAGCCACTTTTTTATAAAACATGAAATGGGAGGGGGACTCAGAAAGCCTAGGAGGAGAAACCCCTGAAGGTCTGTCTGGGGAGATGTCCGGGTCAATGGGCACATCCAGACTTTCAAATCCACATTCACTTTCCTCATACTCCTCTTCCTCCTCCTCCGGTTCATAAAACTCCTCTAACTCATACTCTTGAACTGGTGGAACCGGCCGAACCGAGCGTCTGCCTGATGGTGCCGGTTTGGTCGGAACCGGGGAAAGCGACTGGACAATTTTGATCACTTTGGCTATCTCTTCAGCGGTTGGAGAAGAAAGGTTTGGCCCCACACCAGCTGATTTTTCTTTTCTAGTTCTTTTAGCCGAAACCAATTCCTCAGAATCGGCTCTCCTTTTGCCCAAAGTCTCGCCCTGGTCAGAGGGCACTCCCTCTGGTTTGGTTTGAACCGCACAGGGCTGGCCATCTGGTTCAGCGGACATTTTGGCCTCCCTTTCCCTGAGCCTACCAAATCTCTTTTCTAGGGTAGCTGCAGGGAAGTTTTTGCAACTCTGGCAGTCTGCATTGAGGTGGTCAAACCCCAGACAATAAACACAGGTGGTGTGGGGATCAGCCTTGGCAAAGACCTCCCCACGCACACTACAGTGTTGAAACCCAGTGGGTCCAGTTTTTCCTTTGGGTTTCTCAGACATAGTGCCAGTCCTAACCAAACACCCTTTTATGGCAATCTGCCAGGCAAGACCCTCTTATGGGTTCCCAACCGTGTCACGGGTCATGGAAAAACGTAATAAAATCCATTTTTTAGAACCGATAAGAACCGGTAACCACACTCTAAAAGCACAATTTAAGATTTTAAATAACTTGATCGGTTCAAGCCGAACTGATAAACCGTTTACAAGTTCCACACAGAATAGAATAAAATAAAACCTATCTAGTACTCACAATACCACAGACAGAGACTGAACCGACAGGTTACAGTTTAAATTCGGTCAAAAACTGAGAAAAGCGGTACTTTAACCGACAAATTGAACCGAGCAGCAGGAGAAATCTCCGGAGCGACTGTTCAGTGAGGCGGAGTAAAGAATCTGACAGTTCGAGCTTGAAGAACAACAGACAGAGTCTCAACCGAGCTCGAGCTCAGCATTCCATGCCTGGCATGGAAAGTTAACTCTTTTATCTCTGGGGTAGTTCGAAGGTTGGGACTCACTGCATATGTCAGAATATAGCAAGACTTCGTGGTGTTTGAAATTCTGGTTCCCACGCCGTAAGACAATCACTATACTCTGCACTGAGCAGGTGATCTAGTCTTGCAAAAGGTATCCGTCAGCCACATGTACTTTCAAATAAAAGGGACTACCAAAAGTACAAACCGTGTACGCGCCATGTTGCTTCCCCACTAAAAGGTCACCAGCGTGCTGAAGCCTGAGAGGCTCGTGCCCCCATCTGGCCATCCCCGTTCAGGTAGTGACATATTTGAAGTCTTTCAGGAATGCTAAACTGGGGAAACTGTTTCTTTATTTAAAAGCGAAGCTACAACTTAAAATCACAGCCAAAGAGCGAGCCGCGATGCTGGGCATAGCATTTATGCATCTGAAACGAATGCCAACATCGCACGCCACTTTTGGGCAAGCGTTCGTGACGAGTTAGCACTCTTCTGTTAAAAGGAAACAGTATCCACCCTTCAGTATGTCTGAAAAAAATTCAGATATGTGATTAGCTGGATGGCAATGGTCACAGGCGAGAACGAGCCTCACGGTGATTTAGCGCTGTTGCAACTGGCGGTGCAGTCCGTGTGCGGTCTTTGTGGTAATTTTACCCTTGTACTGACTAGGTTTTATTCTATCTTTTACTTGATATTTTACTAATTTGTTGAGGTCCCCCTTCTGGAAACAGAGTTACAGGTTGCAAGTGGCAGGCTGGGGTTGATATTCAGTAAGGCTCTGCTGTGGCCCACAGGTTGCATTGAATTCCCCAGCCGACCAAGGAGCACGCACAGAAGGCAGTTCCAGCTCCTAGAACAATAATGGAGCAGTGAAACAGTCATGTTACAACACCAGGCACGGCTGTTACTCAGTTTAAGAATTAATCCAGAAGCCGAGGTGTAAGGGGAGCATATTGTTTTATAACAAGCCTGAGTCCGTTGTCTGGGACCCAGGGCTCCAGATAAGAGGAGTTCCGACCTATTTAACTCACTTCATTTTAGGAAATACTCTTCAAAAATGTTTTTTAATGAGTACCAATACTCAAACATTTGTAAATACTCAACTCTCCAAAGAATAGTGCTTCATAACATAACTGGCGATTCAAAAGGAGCATTTTTTCCAGATTTACAGCACTCGTACCCATCCGGATTTTGTTTTATTCATTATATTTTAAAACTATTGAGCAAATTACTTCTACCTGCCAACATTAGCTGGAGTTTTGTTGGTACCTGATCAGTTCTCATCTAGAAAAAACTACATTGTTTTTAACAATGTACTCCTCACTCCACTCCATCCAAACATTTGTCCACATCTGAATTTGGTTTTACTCGCCTCACTTTCAAAACAAGCATTTGTCAATGCCGAATGTTTGCTTGCTGGCATTGGCACTGGTAATGTAGGATTTACAGAGCTGCATAACAGGAATGGCAGTGAAGTATTGAACTGAAGCCAACCCCACCACCATCCTGCAGATACTGACAAGCATTGGGGCGTGCCTTTGAGTCATCAGGCATAACGGCTATGGCATTTGACCACACCCCACCCTGCAGACACCGACAGGTGTCACGGTGTGCCTTGGGGTCTTTGGCCCTTATGTTGACCCCATTCTATTAGGAAATATGGTGAGATGGGTGCAGTATAGGAGAATGGGGTGAACTTTGAGGCCGAAGAGTCCAAGGCACAACTCGATGCCTCTCACTGGCTGCAGGGTGTGGATTGGGGTGGAATGGTATGAGCATTACAGGCGACAATCCCAAGTCACACCCCTGAGGCCTGTCAGTCTCTACAGGGAACACCTCAGACGTTCACTGGTATTTTCACTCCAAATTTTCAACATTGTTTTTTTGTGACCCCCACCTTATGAACAGTGGCAATATCAGTTCGTTAGCTGAAAGCTGATTTTGCACAGTGACTACGCCATTTGGCGCCACAGTTGCGAAAACACATTTCAAACAGGATGTGAAAAATGACAGTTGTACTGTTCATGGGAAGGTGTAAAAAAATGGCAATGTTGAAAATCTGGAGTGAAAATATCAGAAAAACTGGTGAAGTCATGAGTGAGCATAGAAACTGCACAATGCACACCCGTAATGTAATTAGTTTGGGGATTTTTTACAGCAGATTGTTGACACAGGCATTTTGGGCCTCCACTCATGAACAGTGTCATGGTGATTTTCTTAATCTGTCCCAAACAGTGATTTCCCACAGTGACCACGCATTTCTTCGCTGGAAGTGCGAAAACACATTTTGGCCATGGTGTGAAAAATGACAGGTGTACTGTTCATAAGGGAATGTGGAAAAATGCCAATGGTGGAAATCTGGACTGAAAATATTACAAATTCATGAACTTATGAGGGTGCGTGGAAACTGCGCAATGCTCGCTCGTAATACAGTCATTTTATGAACTTTTGTCACCAAATTTTTAACATAGCCATTTTAAGACCTCTGCTCATGAACAGTGTTACTGTGATTTTCTTAATCTGTCCTAACATTGATTTCCGCACACCAACTGCGCATTGTGCTGCCATACATGCCGAAACACATTTTGGACGAGATATGAAAAATGACAACTAAAATAGTCTCTGTTCATTTGTGTGCTGTGGAGGAGCTGCCAACCATTGAATTATGTAGTGCAGACACTTGGTAAAAAGGTATGAGGGAATTATTGTGAAACTATTTTCAGGGGGCCGGATATTCAAACTGCGCCATTCTGAGGCGCAAGCCCTTGCGCTGCGTAAAATAGTTGTGCAGGGGTGTGGCCGGGGCGATATTCAAAGGAGTTGTGCTATTGAGCAACTCCTTTGAATATCACCCCCCAGCCACAGCCACTGTGCATGGTGCAGTGGAACTTGCGCCACCACAAGTTGTCAGAGTGGAGCATTCAACTTGCAGTGGGCAAGTACCATTGCGCCATGCGCAAAATCACAATATTCAAAAGGTGACATGCAAATGGGGCCATAATTCATGCAAGGCGAGGGGGCCATTTGAATCTGATTATGGCCCCATTTGCATGCCATTAGCATGTAGGTGCGCCGATCCCCGAGGACTTGCGCCTGGTGCCTTGCCAGGCAGCAGCCATCGGGGACCGAAGCACCCTGCAGCCCGATCGCGGGCAGCAATGTGGCTCACCCACCCCTCCCGCACATATTCCTGGTGGTCCAGTGGACTGAAATGCCCGGATCGTGGGTGGTATGTTTAAAAACTCCCCCGTACATATCCCTGGTGGTCCAGTGGACGAAATGCCCGATCACGGGCGGTATGTTTAAACCCCTCCTCACATCCCTGGTGGTCCAGTGGACCGAAATGCCCGATCGCGGGCGGTATGTTTAAAACTCCCCTGCTCACATCCCTGGTGGTCAGTGGACCAAAATGCCCGATCGCGGGCAGAAAGTAAACGGAACCCCTCAACATCTCTTTTGTGCTCGATCAGCGGGCAGAAAGTGGACGAACTTCTCATCATCTCTTTGTGCCCGGCACTGCTTCAGCACTGAATTTTCACTGGCCAGGAACAGGATGCTCGATCGCTGGCAGAATGGGCGGTCTCGAAGATCTCTTCGGTGGTTATGTCTCATTTCACTCACTCACGAAGCCCCACCACTCGCCGCCCCCGCAGCCGGGCGGTGGCAGCATCCCACCCGCTACTTTTGCCGTGCCGTCTCGATGTTTCAGAGCAGACGCGACAGGTGGAGCAAGAGTTATGCGAGGCAGCTCTATATTGTATATGATAGTCCAGATTTGTGGAATGATTCATTCATAAATTCTGGACTGTCGCGTACGTACGGGCTGCATGCCAATTGGCTCTTGCTCTGCACCAATGGGCGGCAGCCTACCGGGCAGTCAGTCGGCGGGCAGCGGGCGGCAGGCGGTGGATGCTGCCGCCGCCGCCGGGGGAGGTGGTGGGCTCATGCGTGGGTGGGGTGGGGGGGACACTAGCCACCAGGAGATGTTTCGGGGGTTCCATTTACATTCTGTCCGCGATCAGGCATTTCGTCCACTGGACCACCAAGGAGATGTTCGGGTGGGGGTCACTTACTTTCTGCCCGCGATCGGGCACTAAGGGGCTGTTCGGGGTGTTATGCGTTTCTTCTGCCCGCGATCGGGCATTTCCGTCCACTGGACCACCAGGGATGTGAACGGAGGGGGTTTAAACATACGCCCACGATCGGGAATTTCGTCCACTGAACCACCAGGGATGTGAACGGAGGGGGATTTAAACATAGCGCCCGCGATCGGGCATTTCGTCCACTGACCACCAGGGATGTGGAACGGGAGGGGAGTTACATTGATGCCCGCAATCGGGCTGGTGGGGGAGTACACTATGACCGCGATCGGGCTGTGGGGGCAGGGACTGAGTTAGGCCAGCCACAGGTGGGCTGCTGTGTTGCTTTCGCAATACAGCAGCTCCCTGTGGCTGCCCTACGCTTTTTTTTGGCTCAAGGTCCTGCAGGCTCAGGATGGGGTTGCACTCTGCACAACTCTGTACAGCCCAGCTGAATATCGGGCTGTGCAGTTTATGCATGGTTCCTCCCTCCAGTTGAGCATGCATTCATTTGCATTGCGCTGTTGCTCAGCCTGTTTTCAGTGGTGCAACTGCCTCCTGCTGAATATCACAGAAGGGCGCAATTTAGGACTTGAGCATGGCGCAACCCTTTTGAATATCTGGCCCCGGATATTTAAAAAAAAATTCCCCTTTTAAAACAGCCATTAAAAGCAGGTGAATTCAGGTAGCTGCTGTACTATTGCTGTCTTTTGACATGACAACAATGCCTTCACATGTGCGTGCTAATTTCATTTATATAGCCTGCATTATCCTAAGTTATTTAATTGCTGTTTTTTTCAAGTTCAGTGGCATAGTTGAAACCATTGACACACAGGCTAGAACATCCCTTGTAAGTTTACTCATGTAAGCTTCAGAAGATGACCTTGTTGGGCCAAACACTTAGATATTTTGTTCTTTTTGTAACATCCATGTATGTTGGTTCAGTAAAAGGCAACAAACCATTTGCTTCAGTATAATTTTTTTGAATGCACTGCATTAAAATAAGAATTATATTGTAAGACCCTGACAGACTACATACAGCATGGCTCCCAGATCTATTGGGAGTCATTTACAGGGAAATGGTTCCCATCGACTTGCATTGGCTACAGGGGCATCAGACATATGCCCTTTTACTCAGGATTTCATGACAAGTTGAATTCCTTTGGGGAAGAATTGCAGTGACTGAAGTGAATATAGGTTCACTAGGAGAGAGTGAGTGTGTGTGTGTGCATGTGTGTGTGTGTGTGTGTGTGTGTGTGTGTGTGTGTGTGTGAGAGAGAAAGAGAGAGAAGGGAAAAAAGGGGGGGTGAGAGAAAGAGAGAGAGAGACAACATCTCCTTAAAGCTATGTATCTCCCCCACCTACATTATGGTGATGTGGGGTGGGTTAGGGTGTATTGTTTGTATGAAAAGGAGGAGAGAAATTACATTTTTTATCTCTTTTTCAGATTCCTTAGACACTTGTGGTACATCAAGTTGTTACATTCTCAGTGTATATTGACATCAGTACATATCAGGCTACATGATCTTAATTCCTTGCGGTTCCTCGACTAGAGTTTTTTGTTTGACACTAATATTATCATTTTATATTTAAATTATCATTTATATAGTCCTGAGGTTTTTGAAATTTCTTGGACCTTATATCTAGCTTGAGAGTACAGCTGGGTGACAGGTCCAGCTAAGTTTTACACATCACACAGTGTGCACATATGTCTTTAAGACAACTTTACTGGTAAATTCTTGTCTATAATGCAAACATTGAAACTTCATGAGCCCTATAACAATCTTAGTTTGTCTTTAATCTGGGTGGGGGTTGCCTTTCAGTAATCACATCCTTATACTAACTGTGACACTCATAGCTTGATTTAGGAGTTATCTGCTTCAGCAGTGTTATCTTATGTCAATTAAATTTATATGCAGTAGGATTTTTTGTATGTGTGTGTTCCAGCAAGCACGTTTAACCCCAAGGTTGCTTCTGACTGAAGGCAGTATAGTACTGTTAAACTTCTCTGACATCATCTTCTGTTTTTTTTTAAATGAGTATTTAAACCAATGGGGATATTTTTTCTGTTTTTCTCTGCGTTATCTAGCTATTATAAGTATTGTATTTTCTAAACAACTGCCATGAGCTTCTGAAGAAGGACTGGTTGGTCCGAAAGCTAGAGCACTTTGTTCTTTTTGTTACATCTATGTTGGTCCATTAAAAGGTATCAAATCATTTGCTTCAGGGGCATCAGAGCAATTCTGCTTCATGGGAAATAATGAAATGTACGTGGAGGGAGGAAAATTTGCACTGGAGTTACAGGAAAATGCAAAATCAATGTGATAGCACTGCTACTGTGTCCTCTAAAGTCCATCATTTGTTTTTTGGTTTTACGTTCACTTGCGCAAGGAATGTCTTGGGAGAATAGGACACTTTGGAGGTGTGCCTGCCCTGTGCAATCCCCTGCTCCATTGAGCAGGTGTGGCAGTCCTGCGCCAATCGCTGTGGTGCTGTGTATGACAGCGGTGGTCTTCTCTTCAAAGAAAACCACCACTGTGTGCTTGCAGCGCATCACGCCCCCCCAAATCTTTGCTGCCACACTGGAAGCCCACCCCAGCGTGGCAAACATCCTGTGTCGTCTGCCGACGGGGGTGCCCAAACACCGTCGGCTCCACCTCCCCCCAAACAGCTTTCCCTGCTGCCACGCTGGGAGCCCACCCCAGAGTGGCAAACATCCCGCGTCGTCTGCCAACGGGGGTGCCCAATTCCCTGTCTGCTCCACGGCCCCCCAGCCATCCTTCTGCCACACTGGGAGCCCACCCTAGCGTGGCAAATGTCCCGCATCATCAATTATAGAAAAAAAAACCCTGTAAATTAAAAACGGTCCCACTCAGTCTCCCCGCCCTCCTCCAACAACCCGCACCCACCCACTGCGCCCCCTGCCTCCCCACACCCCCCACCCCATATTTACCTCCAGAGCTCGGTGCAACGATCATCGTTGGACCGGGAACACGATTGCACTCTTCAAAGCCGACCGCGAACTGAGGAAATGCCGATAAGCTGTATAATGGGCTAGATGGGTTTTTTCAAGTTTGTTGCATATCTTAAGCATTTTTTGGAATTTTTGCACCAGATTTTCAACATGGGGTTTTTGGGACGCCTTCTCATGAATTCTGTCACTGTCGTGGCATTATTCAGGCCCGAAGGGTGATTTCACAGTCACTGCGCGAAATCACCTTTTGGGCCTGATTAATGAAACAACAGTGCCAGTGTTCATAAGGTGGGCTCTCAAAAAGCCTATTTTGAAAATTTGGTGGAAAAATTCCTAAAATTGACCGTTTTACAAGCATGCATTGCGCAGTTCCTACACAGGCTCGTAAGTTTGCGAATTTTCAATATTTTCACTCCAGATTTTCAACATTGCCATTTTACCACACCTCCTTATGAGCAGTGCAGCTGTCATTTTTCACATCCTGCCTAAAACGTGTTTCTGCTCTTTCTGTATGCATAATGGCGCAGTTGGGGTGCGAACATCAATGTATGGGACACATTAAGAAAATCACAGTGACACTGTTCATGAGCAGAGGTCTTAAAATGGCTGTGTTGAAAATTTGGTCAGAAAATTCCTAAAAATGACTGTTTTACGAGTGTGCGTTGCACAGTTCCTATGCACACTCGTAAGTTTGTGAATTTTCAATATTTTCACTCCAGATTTTCAACATTGCCATTTTACCACACCTCCTCATGAGCAGTACAGCTGTCAT
Source organism: Neoceratodus forsteri (assembly GCA_016271365.2). Lineage (NCBI taxonomy): Eukaryota > Metazoa > Chordata > Ceratodontiformes > Ceratodontidae > Neoceratodus > Neoceratodus forsteri. Next base: position 215,610,601 of record JADMNL010000029.1, read on the forward strand.
TTTTCACATCCTGCCCCAAATATGTTTCCGCCCATGTAGCGCACAATGGTGCAGTCAGTGTGCAAACTCAATGTATGGGACACATTAAGAAAATCACAGTGACACTGTTCATGAGCAGAGGTCTTAAAATGGCTATGTTGAAAATTTGGTGAAAGAATTCCTAGAAATGACTGTTTTACAAGCGTGCGTTGCACAGTTCCTACGCAAGTTCGTAAGTTCGTGAATTTTCAATATTTTCATTCCAGTTTTCAACAATGCCATTTTACCACACCTCCTCATGAGCAGTACAGCTGTCATTTTTCACATCCTGCCCAAAACGTGTTTCCACCCATGTTCTTACGCACGCTCATAGGTTTGCGAATTTTCAATATTTTCACTCCAGATTTTCAACATTGCCATTTTGCCACACCTCCATATGAGCAGTTCACGAATTTTCAATATTTGCACTCCGATGACTTCCAAATACCTAAACAGCACCTAGAAGCAAGCAACATTCGGCATTGACAAATGCTTGTACTTCTTTGTCACTGATTTTTTTAAGCCATGTCCAAGTGCCAAATACCACTGCAAATACCTGCAAGCGAACGTTCGGCATTGACAAATGCTTGTTTTCATAGTGTAATAGACCAACTACATGCCTTTCCCTGATTTGAAAGGAAGTGTGAATTAATGTATCTGAATGTGCTAGTGTGAACTAGCCTTCATGCTTGCCCAAGAGAAGTGGGGTGGAGGGTTGAAACAAAGGGAGTGGATGAGGCAATGTGCAGTGTATCTGGCACAGCTTCTGAAATCCATTTAACTCTTCTCAATTCAGTAAGCACCAGTGGCTTTGTTTGAGAGGTGTGAGAGGGATGAGTGTGGGAATGCAGACACATGGCTGACAGACAGCATCTTGTTTCTGCAGTCACATAAAAATATAGTGGCTGAAGTCATACCTATCAACCTCTTGCCTCGTAAACCTGGGACAAGGCTTAAAAGAACACAGGGACAAAGAACTAAAATCAGGGTTACATTTTATAAACTGATAATATTAACTCAGAAATCTGACATAATAAAGGCAATAGTTGTAAGATGTATTTTTTGGAAGAAATATTTGCAGAGAGCTCAGTGACAACATGAAAGTTCACCAGATCAGGCCTTGGAAAACTGTATGAACCTAAGAAAGGCTGTATGAGCTAAAACATTAAAACAATCCCTTATCTGCCAGCACTGTAATTAACAGTGATTATGGCTGTGGCACATATGCACTGAACATCTGCAGAAATGGATAGAAGCAGGACCCCACTGAAATCGAGATGCTACATCTCAGCTGGACTATTCTGAGCAAAGAAATAGTAAAAATAAAAATAAGTGAATATAAAACTAATTGTAGGCTTTTGATATTTTGTTAGCACCTTTATTTTTTCTTTCTGACTAGATGCCTAGGTCTCTTTCTAGCTGCTGAAAAGTTTCTGACCAAGTTTCTGTGGAAGGGCTGGGTGTGACCCTAGCACCATGGCAGCTGTCACCCCATACCATCAGGGTACCCTGCTGCAAAAGGGCATAATGACATTCAGGGTGTTGATCTACTGTAGGCAAAACCAGACCTGTCATTCTGTGGCTGCAGGGTCACACACAGCAGGTGGGTGCTTGTTTTGCAATTGGCAAAGGGGGCCTCTTCTGGCAGTCTATTCCAGGGCTCAAGCACTTTCTCCATGCAGTAACATTCCTAATATTTCCCCTAAAGCTTCCACCTTCAGACTATGCCCTCTAGTTCTTGTATCTCTGTACCTTCCCTAAAATAAGCTCTCCCCCACTTTTTTGATCCCCTTCATGTATTTGAATGTTTTGATCATGTTTCCTCTCTCCCCTCTTGTCTCCAGAGGATACAAATCCAGCTCCTTCAACCTCTCCACGTGTGTCTTGACACTTGTCCCATGCACAATTTTAGTGGGAATTCATGAATGCATGGGACAGACATAAGGTAATTCTGGAGGTGGGGGTCAAGAGGAAGTAAGCTGCTGACTAACAGGATCTGCAGCTTACCCAATAGGTAGGGAAATGGGCAGACTAATATAAGGGAATTGTCTTGCCTTTTCTATAGCTTGCCCTAAACACCAGTTTTTCTTTGTCCAATGTTCATCTGCTGCCAGCCTTAGTTGTTCAACCATACAGTATGTGTCTATTGTAAGTTGCTACAGATGATGTTTTTACACAGTGCCCAGTATGCACAGACTGGGATGCATAGGGAGAGGCATCACCAGGAGGGATAGTGAGGCTTAATAAAGGGAGGGAGGGTGGGCAGAGGAGACTGTGAAAAGGCAGAGATACTAAACAAATATTTTTGCTCAGTATTTACAAAGGAAGAGGGGGAGGTACCTAAAACAAACAGTAGAAACACTCTGGATACAGAAGTTGATACCAGCCCATTTACAGAAGAAAGGGTTCTGAAAGAGCTCTTAAAACTGAAGGTGGACAAAGCAATGGGGCCTGATGGGATTCATCCCAGAATTCTAAAAGAACTAAGGGTAGAACTAGTGACACCACTGACTACCCTCTTTAACAAATCATGGGAGGATGGGGTGGTACCCGAGGACTGGAGGAGGGCAGATGTGATTCCCCTTCACAAAAGTGGGAGCAAGGCAGAAGCAGGAAACTACAGACCTGTTAGTTTAACCTCAGTGGTAGGGAAGATGATGGAATCACTTCTGAAGGAAAGAATTGTTGAGTATCTAGAGGCCAGAGGGGCACAGACCCAAGGCAGCATGGATTCACAGCGGAAGGTCATGCCAGACAAATCTGATAGATTTCTTTGACTGGGTGACCAAAGTAGTTGATCAGGAGGGCTGTGACATGGCCTACCTAGACTTTAGCAAGGCATTTGACACAGTCCCACACAAAAGATTAATATACAAGTTAGCCAGCCTGGGAGTGGGTCCCAAGATGACAGCCTGGGTAAAGAATTGGCTGGAGAATAGGACACAGAGAGTAATAGTAAATGGAGTCCACTCTGAAAAAAGGGGGGGTTAGTAGTGGGGTACCGCAGGGTTCAGTATTAGGACCGGTCCTCTTCAATGTCTTTATAAGTGACATTGCAGAGGGACTGGAAGGAAAAGTATGTCTCTTTGCAGATGACACAAAGATCTGCAACAGAGTTGATGCACAAGGTGGGGTGGAAAGGATGAGAAGGGACTTGGCAAGGTTAGAGGAATGGTCAAATGTATGGCAGCTTAGATTCAATGCTAAGAAGTGCAAGGTAATGCACCTGGGAAACAAAAACCCAGGGAAAGAGTATACAATGGGGGGTGAGATACTAACAACAACAAAATGGAAAGGGACCTGGGGGTAGTCATATCAGATGACCTAAAGGTGGGAAGCAATGTGAGAGGGCGGCAAGGAGGGTGGGGAAATACTGGGATGCATAGGAGAGGCATCACCAGTAGAAAACAAGTTATTATCCTCTGTACAGACAGCTGGTGAGACCACATCTGGAGTACTCGTGCAGTTCTGGAGACCCAATCTCCAAGAAGACATAGACAGGATGGAAGCTGTCCAGAGGAGGGCACTAAATGGTGCAGGGTCTGCACCGGAAGACATATGAAGAGAGACTTAAGGAGCTTAATATGTATAGCCTCGAGGAAAGGAGGGAGGGGGACATGATAGAAACTTGTAGGTACCTCAAGGGAATCAACAAAGTCCAAGAGGGTAGCATCTTTCAAAAAAAGAGGTGTGCAAGAACAAGGGGGCACAATTTGAAGATAGAAGGGGGCAGCTCAGAGGTAATTTAAGGAAGTATTTTTTCACAGAGAGGGTTGTGGATGTATGGAACGGCCTTCCAGAGGAGGTTGTGGAGTCAAAAACAGTGGTGGAATTCAAGCATGCATGGGACAGTCATAAGGCAATTCTAGGGGGTGGGGCTAGGAAGAAGTTGGCTGCTGGTTAACTAGGATCTGCAACTTATCCATCAGGTAGGGAAATGGGCAGACTGGGTGGCCCAAGCGGTCCTTATCTGCCGTCAAATTCTATGTTTCTATGTTTCACCAGTAGAAAACAGGAAGTTAGTATCCCTCTGTACAGACAGCTGGTGAGACCCCATCTGGAGTACCGCGTGCAGTTCTGGAGACCCAGTTCCGCAAAGACATAGACAGGATGGAAGCTGTCAGAGGAGACGCTAAAATGGTGCAGGGTCTGCACCAGAAGACATATGAGAGAGACTTAAGGGGTAATATGTATGTACCTCAAGGAAAGGAGGAGAGGGGGACATGATAGAAAACTTGCAAGTACCTCAAGGGAATCAACAAAGTCCAAGATGGTAGCATCTTCAAAAAAAGAGGTGTGCAAGAACAAGGGGCACAATTTGAAGATGAGGGGGTGGCTCAGATAATTTTATGGAAGTATTTTTCACAGAGAGGGTTGTGGATGCATGGAACGGCCCTCCGGAGGAGGTTGTGGAGTCAAAAACAGTGGTGGAATTCAGGCATGCATGGGACAGTCATAAGGCAATTCTAGGGAGTGGGGGTAGGAAGAAGTAGGCTGCTGGTTAACTAGGATCTGCAGTTTATCCATTAGGTAGGGAAATGGGCAGACCGAGTGGGCCAAGCGGTCCTTATCTGCCATCAATTTCTATGTTTCTATAGTATACATAGTATCCAGTATAAAAACCATAGAGATCATGCACATAGATAGTATTCAATCTCCAGACAACCTCTCTTGATACACTGTATCCAGTTTATTGATCAATTATTCACACTACACATACATTATCATTCCTACTTGTTTTTCACAGCACTCTGCTGTCTGTTTCATGTTGAGCTACAATATAACAAGCATTTATCAATGCCGAATGTTTGCTTGCTGGCATTGGCAGTGGTAGTGTAGAAGTTACAGAGCTGCGTAATAGGAATGGCAGTGAAGTATTGAACTGAAGCCAACCCCACCATCACCCTGCAGAGAGTGACAGGCATTGGGGTGTGCGTTTGGGTCATCAGGCATAACGGCCACGCCATTTCACCACACCCCACCCTGCAGACACTGACAAGTGCCACGGTGTTCCTTGTGGTCTTTGGCCCTTATGCATACCCCATTTCATTAGGAAATATGGTGAGATGGGTGCGATATAGGAGAATGGGGTGAACTTTGGGGCTGAAGAGCCCAAGGCATACCTCGATGCCTCTCAGTGACTGCAGGGTGTGGAATGGTATGAGCATCACAGGCAAGAATCCCAAGGCACACCCCTGATTCCTGTCATTCTCTATAGGGCTGGGCGTTATAGTTGAAAACCCTAATACCTCAGGCATTCGTTGGTATTTTCACTCCAAATTTTCAACATGTTTGTTTTGTGACCCCACCTCATGGACAGGGGGAATATCAGTTTGTTAGCCGAAAGCTGCTTATGCACAGTGACTATGGCATTTAGCACCACAGGTGCAAAAACATTCCGAACAGGATGTAAAAAATTACGGCTGTACTCTTTCATGGGGAGGTGTAAAAAATGGCTATGTTGCAAATGTGTAGTAAAAATATAAAAAAAAAATGGTGAAGTAACGAGCGTACATAGAAACTGTGCAATGCACAACCATAATATAATTAGGTTGGGGATTTCTTACAGCAGATTGTCAACTCAAGCATTTTGGTGCCTCCGATCATGAACAGTGTCACTGTGATTTTCTTTATCTGTGCCGAACAATGATTTCCCACAGTGACCACGCATCTCTGCACTGAAAGTGTGAAAACACACTTCGGCCATGTTGTGAAAAATGGCAGCTGTACTGTTCATAAGGAAGTGTGGAAAAATGCCACTTGTGAAAATCTGGACTGAAAATATTACAAAGTCATGAACTAACGAGGGTGCGTGGAAACAGTGCAATGCTCACTCATAACACAGTCATTTCATGGACTTTTGTCACCAAATTTTAAGCATAGCCATTTTAACACCTCTGCTCACGAACAGTGTAACTGTGATTTTCTTAATCTGTCCTAAACATTGCTTCCTTTCAACAGCCTATTATGCTACCATGTGCTTGAAAACACATTTTAGGCGACATATGAAAATTGCAGCTGTACTGTTCGTAAGGAAGTAATAAAATGGACATGTTGAAAATCTGGAGTAAAATATTAAATCTGCAAACTTACGAGCATGCATAGTAACTGTGCAACACACGCCGTAAAAGTCATTTTAGGAATTTTTCACCAAATTTTCAACATAGCCATTTTAAGACGTCTGCTCATGAACAGTGTCACTGTGATTTTCTTAATTTGTCCCGTACATTGATTTCGCACACTTACTGCGCCATTGTGCACTACATGGGCGGAAACACGTTTTGGGTAAGATGTGAAAAATGACAGCTGTACTACTCATAAGAAGGTGTGGTACAATGGCAATGTTGAAAATCTGGAGTGAAAATATTGAAAATTTGCAAACTAATGAGCATGCGTAGGAACTGTACAACGCACGCTCGAAAAACAGTAATTTTTGGAATTTTTTCACCAAATTTTCAACATAGCCATTTTAACACCTCACCTCATGAACAGTGTCACTGTGATTTTCTTAATTTGTCCCATACATTGATCTCGCACACCAACTGCGCCATTGTGCGCTACATGGGCGGAAACACATTTGTGTGAGATATGAAAAATGGCAGCTGTGCTACTCATAAGAAGGTGTGGTAAAATGGCAATGTTGAAAATCTGGAGAAAATATTGAAAATTATGACCTTACATGAAGGCATGGGAATCACAATGCACGCTGTAAACAGTCATTTTAGGACTTTTTCACCAAATTTTCAACATAGCCATTTTAAGATGCCTGCTCATGAACTCTATCACTGTGATTTTCTTAATTTGTCCCGTACATTGATTTCAAGACACCGACCGCGCCATTGTGCGCCATAGCAGAAACACATTTTGGGTGAGATGTGAAAATGACAGCTGTACTGCTCATAAGAAGGTGTGGTAAAATGGCAATGTTGAAAATCTGGAGTGAAAATATTGAAAATTCACGACCTACGAAGGCGAGGAACTAAGCGCAATGCACTGTGAAAACAGTCATTTTAGAATTTTTTCACCAAATTTTCAACATAGCTATTTTAAGATGCCTGCTCATGAACTGTGTCACTGTGATTTTCTTAATTTGTCCTTGACATTGATTTCACAGACCGACTCCGCCATTGTGTGCTACATGGGCGGAAACACATTTTGGGTGAGATGTGAAAAATGACAGCTGTACTACTCATAAGAAGGTGTGGTAAAATGGCAATGTTGAAGATCTGGAGTGAAAATATTGAAAATTCACGAACTTACGAGTCTATGTAGGAACTGCGCAACACACGCTCGTAAAACAGTCATTTTTGGGAATTTTGGCACCAAATTTTCAAAGTGGGGTTTTTGAGACCCCTTCTCATGATTGATGTCACTGTCATGGTGTTATTCAGGCCCAAAGGGTGATTTCACAGTCACTGCGCAGTCACTGAGCGAAATCACCCTTCGGGCCCGAATAACACCATGACAGTGACATCATTCATGAGAAGGGGTCCCAAACCCCATGTTGAAAAATTTGGTGCCAAACTCCCAAAAATGCCTGAGATATGCACAAAGTTGAACCCTCCTATTTATCCCATTATACAGCTTACCGGCATTTCTCAGTTCACGGTCGCTTTGAAGAGTGCAGACGTGTATCCCAGTCCACCCAAGATCATCACGCCGAGCTCGGAGGTAAGTATGGGGTGAGGGGTGTGGGAGGCTGGGTGCAGTGGGTGGGTGCGGTTGTGGGAGTGGGGTTGGGAGACGCTACCGCAGGACAGTTTTCTTGCCAGGTAAACATAAAAAAGACGACATGGGACCATTTGCCATGCTGGGGTGGGCCTCAGCGTGGCACAAGGATGTTGGGGCCTTCAGCGGCGATTCGGCACCCCGTCGGCCTATGAGTCTGCTTGCCACGGGGGTGGGCTCTCAGCGTGGCACTCAGTACGCTGCGGGGATGTGCAGCCGCATAGGATTGGGCACCCCTGCTCGGCTATATGATTAGTTGCCATGCTGGGGTGGGGCACCCAGCGTGGCATTTTGGAAGCCTTGGGGAAGGCTGGGGAACGCAGCAGCTGACGGGATTGGGCACTCTGTCGGTTATACAGTGCGCGTGCGTAGCACGCACACCTGCGGGTGTCTGTGGGGCGGAGCTGCGCGTGAGCAGCCTTTCTTATCGCTGCTCACCAAGCCGTAGCTCCCCTTTAATCAGAGGTTACTGCATTTTGAGCGTACAGACAGCTCCAAAATGCATTGGCTTACAGGGGCCGCGCCTGCCAGCACACTGACTGAATTGGAGGAGGAGGTGACACACCTCCGAAATCTCCGATGATGGCACTATGTTTCTTGCACATGCGTGCAAGCAAACATAAAAATCAGACTGCAATATAAAATTGAGACTACCAGTGAATTGTAGTAGCAACACTTACTGTACATTGAAATTGAACATAAAGGGGGATGAATTCCACAGGTTTGTCATATTTCTTTTAAGGTATTAAATTGATGCAACTTCAAATGCAATCAGTGGGCCATATTTGTCATGTTAGTATCTTTACAATATAAAACAGATTTCATTCCTCATATAAGGATGATTGATATATAGCTGGTTAATGATGTCACATTGTCTAAAGTGACACTTAGTAGAAATGACCTGTAAATCCCAGAACGCTAAGTATTTAATGTAATTATTTTATTATGCCTGGTGTGAGAATAGAACCCACAGCCTTCTGATCTCTCAGCCTCAGATGTGAGTATGCTACCTGCTGAGCTACTGCAATTAAGTGGCTGGCTCGGAAGGTGGTCTTAACATAGGCAATGATGTCATAATTCATTTATGGGCATAACCAGGCTTTTCTGCTCTGAACATATTGTAACTAATGTGCTATTAAAACAGTATAATACAGCATGGCGTCAGTGCTGAGGGTATTTAAAGCAGCACACACATCCATAGCCACAGCTGTAAATGCAGTAGTCTCCTCATTAACAACAGCAATGTCAAATGACAGTAGTATACCATCATAATTACTGTTATAACTGTGTGATGCATCTAAAAGCTGCTTTCAAACTAAATAATTAATGAAGTGCATACTGTAATTATCAGTAGAATAAAATTAAAAACCTGACTGGTTTTCAAAAGGTCAAAATATCAGAATACTTTTTTTCAGAAGATGCTTTTCTCATTGAAAGTCTAGAATCTTATTATTATACAGTACATGCAACTATTTATAAATCTGAAACATTAATACTGGCAGTGGTTGTGTTCTGACAATCAACAACTTTGAAAACAAACTATGTTTAAATATTTTTTCTGCATTATTATCAGTAGGGACTTTGTTGGTGATTTACTGTAGCTCTTAAAGAGCATCACACATTTAAAACTGATTTGTGAATAAGGCGCTACTACTGTATATCTCAAACTGTGGAAATGTGTGCTGCTTTTGATAACCTCAGCATTGGAAACAAGCTGGAATACACTGTATGTGGCTTAATACAGTTTTATCTACCCTGAAACAGTCACTTGAATGGATAGTTGATTGGGTACTTTCAAATTTGCTGTCCATAGCTGGACTATTTAAACCAAACATTCTTTACTTGAAACTCTGCAGAGAAGATGCTGCTTTCATCAAATGTATAAGAGGAGTGTCAATGTTTGACCCATGCCTTGTTAGTAATATTTACTGCATCAAATACATTTTATATTATATATACTGTATGCACATTTGCAAATGAACCTCCATTTATGGTAAAATTAGTTTGACTAATGCACTTTGTTATTTAATGGTATGTAAGATAATTTATAATGTTTTTATTAGCTGGTGTACATGTGATGCTGAGTGAATGAGAGAGCCATAGTGCAGTCTTGGTAAGGTATGCATCATGTATACAATCAACATAAATGTGGAACCCTGACAATGACAGTATTTGGTCTGAATGGGAAATAGTCATAGAGCCGCTGGATCAGCAGGCAGTTGCTGTTTCCATACAGTCTGTTCCTGCTGATCTGGAACCATGTCTTTACCTGGGATTAACTTTGATTCCAGGTCCTAGTCCAAATTCAAGTCTATTATTTTACAACATAGTATGCACATTCAGAATTTAAAAAAAGTATGTTACATGATTACAGTTTGTTCTATTTGCAGTCTTCACTGTGACATTCTAGTGTCATAAGTGGAATGAAATGTTCTGCATTTTTTTGTTTTGCCATGTAAATGGTTGGACTGACTCTTAGTCCATCATGAAAATAAAGTGATAAAATCCAGGTTTATTCTATTTCTGACTGTAGTTGTTAACCCTCATATTACTCCGTAGAAGAAGCAATACAGTACATAACACAATAAATAAACTATTGGAAGATGTATAAAACATCACAAACACATATATTCAGTTCCACTGTTTTCTGATGCTGAAACAGACACAGGGAATACTGTAGGTGCATGCAGATTGCAACATAGACTGAATTATATATATATATTTTAAGTCATGATCACTGAAATGATTGCAGAAGATCAATGCAGTCATTTCAGTTGGCAAAGGTCACCGATTAATAAAAGTATAAATTCAGTCTACAGTATATTGCATTCTGTATGTAAACCTATTCAAATTTCAGTGACTCCCTTTAGGCATCAGAAAACAACAGTGGTTTGGGCTTCTCACCGGTTACTGTGTGAACTATGAATTCTAACTTTTCTCATGGAAGTGTGCATGCAATGTTGCCCTTCAACTGTATTAACTTTTTTTTAGTAATTTTCTGTACTCTGTGGGGGTGATGGGGCTTGGGAAGCCACACCTCAGCCCAGCCTTGCTTCATGGTCCCCTGCAGTTGACAGCAAGGATGCAGTGCACTCCATCCCAAAATGAAAAGAAAGAATGAATGATATTGTCATCACCTATAGTAATACCTGATTGGCCAGTTGCCAGCCAGTCTGGTTTTACCATAAGCAATGATGTCATCATTCATTCATTCATGCTGGAATGAATGAGCACGGTCATCAGCTCTGTATGCATAATTAGTCACTAATAAAAGAGGAATTATGATATACTGTACTGCAGATTACTGCAGACCTGGAGGATAGTTCAAACAACACCTCTTAAATCCATTTTTCTGTCTGATTTATTACAGCTGTCATAGTATCCATGTACTTTTAGGCCACTTTGGCCAAGCTCAGAATTAAACCCTTGCTTTGCTACAACTCTATACTGAGAAACACATGTAAGTGGCCTATACTGAGAAACCAAACTTGGACTGTAGCATAATTGCAGTTAAACTGTAATTAGCCCAAATACTTACTGTAAGGGATATGCTCCATTTTTTTTCTTTTCATCTAAGTTTAACTTTATTGGGCCAGATAAGTGTTACAGTACACTGCCTCTAATGAAAAGTGGCGGTCTTCACACAGAAAGCAGTTTATTGTTCTGATTTCAATAACACTGGCAAATGGCCCAGCACCATAAATTAATCTATTTGTTGCAAGTTTTCCTAACAATACTGATAATGTGCAGACCATTTTAACTTTGAAAGTTACAGATTGGCTGAATGCTTCTCAACAGTAATTATCAGAGCAGCAGAAGCAACGTTTCAGGGTCACAGGTATGGAGGTGGGGAGCAGAGATGCTGAGAGGTAATAGCTGCACACTCAAGTTACGATGTACTGCAATTTAGTTCAGTTCTGAATAAAACATGTTTATAATAACTGACCCATATTTTCTGCTTTGCCCACAAACAGCATTTCTCCTGAAATCAGAACGAAATGGCAAAATAGCAAATATGGGCGATAAAAAAGATCAGATTGTAGAAACTGTAAAAGGTGCACGTCGGGTGAGACTGCTAATATTAAAGGAATAAAGGCATTGACTCCTGTTGCAGGATTTTTGATATTTCCATTACAAAAGTGATCTGTCCATGCCTTTCGTTATATGCGGAATGTAATTAAGAGCATCAGGGCTCAGGAGGTACTATTTCATACTATTTGTATCCTGAAATGCATAGACTCATTAAATTTCACAGTTGGAAAGGCAGCAGCTTTACTCTAGTGCACTGTTCCATTTTCATGCACATTGCACAACTGCCAGGGTTACCAGAGTTCATAAATCTAGTGATTAGCTGGATCTGCTTCTCCACACGTATGTAATGCTTACGTATTTACAAAAAACATTAGTAGTAGGTGGGTAGTGCAGACTAGTCGAAGGTGTGTCTGTTATTTCTTAAACTAGTAACTCAGACGTTTTGCCTTTTTTCACCACTGTGTGTGATACTGTATATCAAATGCTGCCAACCCAAATGATGTACCGCAATATGAACCCTGTTCAGACTGACAGTTGCTTTCTGGTTTTCTACATTCTCACACCGCGTGCTTTTTACTTTCATTTTTTGTTAAAAAAATACAAATAATAAAACATTTGTAATGCAGTGTACAACAGTCAAAGGAACTACAGTACATAGCAAATGCAACAGCAACTGGGTAAAGATCAGCGTAATCAGTTGCAAATACACAGTATGGTAATAACTAGCGACAACAATAACAATTAAGCAGTGGGCAAAGAAATACAAACAAATGTTCCAGCTAAAAGGCTGGAAGTATTTTTGATTTTAGTGACAGGTCACTAGCAAATGTGAATATTCAGATTACATTCCCAGCGTTGCAACCTTAACATGTGTTTGCATTTCTTTATGCACCTTTTTTTGGTACTTATCACTGTGTATTTATAACCAATGCTAACCTTTACAATGAGAGAATCTGACGCCTTCATCCAGAAGTGCAGCCCCTCCAGCAGCAGTGAGCAGAGTATTCAACTACTGTTTGTGTATGTTTGCTTTTTATGACCACCATCCTTAATCAGATCTGCCTCTTTTCCCTGGTAGTCTAGTGGTCCCATACCCAAATCTTGATTGCTGAAAAATATGAAATTATTTGACCCTTTTCTCTGTGCGCCATATTACCAGGAACACGGTCAGCTATTTTACTATTTTCAACAATCGGATTGGGGGAAGGGGGCCACTAGACTACTCGGCAACACCACTAGCAAGAATCCCTGAAGGGGGCCCATGTCCAGTCCCTGCTAGAGCAAACAGTCTGTGTATGACCTCCATCAAGATATAGATATTCCTGCACATGTCAGTTAAAATATGAAACTGCCTTGTTACTGTACTCATTCACAATGAGGTCCCGGTAACATGTAATCATGTGCAAACAAGGAACCCTACAGTATATGAATGTGATCGTCGGCGGTCCTGGTAACATGTAACCTAGTGACTAATTGCCGTTACTAGTTACTAGTAAACTTTTCATTTCAGCTTGTAAAAGTGTTTGCCTAAAGGAATTGTGACCCTCACTGAAAACCGGATCTCTGCGACACTGTGCTGTCATGTGGTTAAGAAAGAGATATGCTGTTCAAACATTGTTTAGCTTTTTACAAAATATATTTATTATTCTTAATGAGAGTTAATGCTAGTGGCATGTCTTAGTGTGTTTTGATCTTGTACTTTTTTTAAGGAAACCTTGCTGTTTTTGTCTGTTTCTCCAATTAGCAGCCGCAGCTGAGAGTTGTCGGATGTTGTTACCGCGTATTTGTACATGATTCATTTTTTGACTTGAAATAAAATGTGGCTGTGAGTTGAGAGAAAAAAAAATGTTTTTTAGTTTGCAATGCTCTACAGAAACCTTCATGGGATGGGAAGTGTGTTTACCCATTTCCTAAAACTCCTGTGAAAAATCTCTGTCTCTCTCCCTCTCTCTTTAATTTTGCATTTCTGCTTTTTACATGCTGAATAAATAAATGTATCTTAATTTGTGAAGACCGGGTTTTTTTGTGCGTGCATATGTGAGGTATGAATGAGGGATCCACTCACTGTAGATCAAGGGAGGATGTGAAATGGTGCAGCTACATGGGGGGGGGTGAACAAAGTGGTAGACAGTAAGACCTACCACAGCTTCAGGTTGATGTAGCACAGCTGGACTAAGGCACACTCACCCGCGGCATGTTCTTATAGTCCCCATTTATATGTCCTTTTATGTTCTTACAGTGTTGATTGCCTAACTGAGCCAAGATGTAAAACATACTAAAATGTCAGTTTTATTTCAGGTGACCATGTTCTTATAGTCCCCATGTGTATGTCCATTTTTGTTCTTAAAGCGTTGTTTGCCTAACTGAGCCAAGATGTACAACAGATACTAAAATGTCAGGTTTATTTCAGGTGACCAGGATTGTAGTGGGGAGAGGGGGCAAGTGAAACAATGTCCTGAGAATGTGCTTAAACTTATTAACCCTTGCTGTGCCGTGGAGTGATACACTGGTCCAGAATCCCTATACGTTCAAATTCTGTTTGCAGCCTAAAGGTTAATACTGCTTAGGTGGATCGGCACATACTGTACATTACTCAGCGGCAAATCTTTTTCATACTTTTTGTGATCATCGGTTAAGGTATAACCACTAACTGATGACAGACACTTGGGGGCATGAAACTGTGCTACCAGCAAAGTTGCATTTTCAAAGCCCTGAACATTTATCTGTTGGTAATGAAAAGAAAACTGTCAGCTGATAACATTCAGCCACTGTCCATTGCACAGGATAGACATCTCGCTGATAGGTCTGGAGCGAAGTGACATGCACTTGCCAATAGCACCACTACAGCTCTAGACAGTGAAGAAAGAAGTTCATGCACTTTCATGGCTGTTAACTTTTCCAGCACTTTAAAACAGTTACTTAGCATCTGCACTAAAATGTTACAGGTCGCTGAACTGAATTGTGACACCAGAATCCCTGCGATCAACATTTGTCAGCAAAAATGAATTGAAAAATTCAACAGCTGTATAAATTGGTAAGTGACATGAGTCAACAGCAACATATCTGCACATAATACTTGGCTTAAAATTTGAGCACCACCATATTCCGTACCACAGCGGCAAACAGGGATGTCATTTATAATTCAGCTAATGTCAAGCAGTTTTTGAGCCATAAAAAGAATTACTGTATCCGTATGGAAGCAGCAACGAGATCAGGAAATTATGAAATAAAATGCAACAGTACCCCCGTCGGCCATATGTTGTGTGAGTGGAGGGAGTGCATGAGCACCCAGGGGTGGGCTGTTACGTGGCTTCAGATTCGTCGGAGGAAAGAGTGGATTCGATTGTGAGCTACGGTTGAATTTGTCTTTTTCTTTTCTATACCTAGTTTTCACTATTTTGTTAGTGCACATGTCCAACCATAAGATGTTTAGGGTCACAAGGTGATGTGACTTCATTGAGCATCTGATTTGAGAAAGAGCTGTGTGATTCTATCTAAATGCCAGCTCATGGCAATTCAGAGAAAAAAAAATATTTTGAAGCTGCATTACCAGACTAAGTGTGCAGTTTACTGAATTACCACACAGGGGTGTGTATATGACAGCACTAAAAGGCACATTAAAGTGCTTCAGTCATGAAAACCTCCCCCACTGGCTGCTACTGAAATGCATAGCAATATGTTCTCCTTTGTGCATTCTGGCTGTTCTTTGCTTCAGCTGCAGGTAGTACAGCATGCTCGAGTTTGTTTGCATAGGTTTTAGCAGCGGGGAGTTCACATTGACAGAGTTTAGTAAGAGAAAACACTTGGAATTACACATACAATGAAGTCTGAGTTTTTACATCAAATGCTGAGGTATTTTTTTTCTGGAGGATTAGAACCCATGGAGTCCATGAAGGTGTGCTTTGGAGAGCTGGCATGTGTAAGGACTGTTAGGCACCCACACATTTTGGTGGTCCTGCTGTGGCAGGGAACAGTGTATTAAAGTAATGATGTGTGGCTTGTCTCTCTAAGCTAGACAAGACTACAGCATCCTATCAGGTAACCAACACAGTTGATCTGTGTGTGGGGGGAGGAGCTGCTCACTGAAGCGTAGCTCCCTCTTTCAAATGTATGCCACTGCATTTTCAACTGCTGTCATAGACAGCTGTATTTGTAGAAAAAGGCTTCGAGCACATACAACTCATAAGAGAAACACGTAGTATAAAAAGCTTTATTTTACAAAACTCCTAACATGTTTCGGACTGCTCCCCAAGTCCTTTATCAAAGGAAATAAAAAAACAAATGTCAGAGAACACCATATATAACACACAATTGATTCAGGTGTATTCCATCAGAACAATGAATACTTAACTAAACCATCAAACTAATTGTAATCCTCCAGAGAGACCTTCATTCAATTAAATTAGATATTTTAAACATCTTCATGTCTAATACAATAAAACAAAAATGCATATAACAATGTAGTCTTATACTACTTCTTCCAAAACTAAATTGTGAAAATGTAAAGACACAGAAAAACTAAAAACCCAGAGACTAAAAGGGGACACTAAACAAGGGGGGGGGGAGTTTAACAAGATAGTCAGACCATATGGTTCATGCTGATCAGACATGACCAAAATTAACTGCGATCCTTTAGATATGGATAAAGCTCTAAGGGGCCATTTGGTTAGATAAAAGGAAGGGAAATTTTAAATGCAAACGATGTATCTATTGCAGCTATATGTTACAGAGTAATATTTTTTCGAGTCACAACAGTGATAGAAGTTTTGAAATTCGACAATTTACGAACTGTGATACAGTGGGAGTTATTTATTTGGCAATATGTAACTGTGAGGCTTTTTATGTGGGGAAAATGATCAGGAGTTTTAAAATCAGAGTAGGGGAACATATGAGAGCCATTCAGAGGGGAGACATGACTTATGCTACTGCAGCACATGTTGTTAATACTAGAGAACCTGAACAACATTCCTTTAAGTTTATGGCAATCGATAAGGTAAATAGGAACCCGAGAGGTGGAGATTATAATAATCTAGTACTAAGAAGAGAAAATTACTGGATTTTAACCTTAAAAGCTAACTAAAGTCCGGGGCTAAATGGCCCCTTAGAGCTTTATCCATATCTAAAGGATCGAGTTAATTTTGGTCATGTCTGATCAGCATGAACCATATGGTCTGACTATCTTGTTAAACCCCCTGTTTAGTGTCCCTTTAGTCTCTGAGTTTTTAGTTTTTCTGTGTCTTTACATTTTCACAATTTAGTTTTGGAAGAAGTAGTATAAGACTACATTGTTATAGGCATTTTGTTTTATTGTATTAGACATGAAGATGTTTAAAATATCTAATTTAATTGAATGAAGGTCTCTGGAGGATTACAATTAGTTTGATGGTTTAGTTAAGTATTCATTGTTCTGATGGAATACACCTGAATCAATTGTGTGTTATATATGGTGTTCTCTGACATTTGTTTTTTTATTTCCTTTGATAAAGGACTGGGGGAGCAGTCTGAAACATGTTAGGAGTTTTGTAAAATATAGCTTTTTATATTACGTGTTTCTCTTATGAGTTGTATGTGCTCGAAGCCTTTTTCTACAAATATTCCATTGTTGGTTTCTGGAGCACTACGTCCCAGTGCGCACTCATTTGGTTTGTGTCATAGACAGCTCCAGCAGTGATTGGAGAACTGTGACCATGCCTGCAAACACACTGACTGAATTGGAAGATGCTGACACACCTCTGAAAAACTCAGATGATGGCACTATGTTTCTTGCACATGCATGCAAGCAAACATAAAAAAGGGTTGCTTGCACAACTAGCATAGCAGCTGCTTTGCAGTCAGCCTTTCACATACTGTTCCGAATCAATGATTCTTAAAGAGCATTGTAGTTTCACGTGTGTGTGTGTGTGTGTGTGTGTAGAAACTTTCAAGTACCTCAAGGGAATCAACAAAGTCCAAGAGGGTAGCAACTTTCAGGAAAAGATTGAGGGGGCATGGCTCAGGGGCAATGTGAGGAAGTATTTTTTTCACAAAGAGGAACAGCCTTCCTTAGGAGGTTGTGGAGTCAAAAACAGTGGGGGAATTCAACAATGCATGGGACAGACATAAGGCAATTCTAGTGGGGGTAGGAAGAAATAGGCTGTTGGTTAACTAGGCTCTGCAGCTTATCCATTAGGTAGGGAAATGGGAAGACTGTGAGCCAAGCGGCCCTTATCTGCCATCAAATTCTGTTTCTGTGTGTGTGTGTGTGTGTGTGCGTGTGTGTAGACAGATAGATATCACTAGTAGAGAAACAAACACAAATAAGTGACATCTTTTGCTTGAAAGCTATATCAAGCTGTCACTTGCTAATGATGTCACACTCGATAGATATCACTTGTTGATATACTCAAAAGATATCACTAGTTAATGATGTCACACTCAGAGAATGTCACTATTTTACAAGTTAAAGAAGTCATGCTCACACTTACTCATTAACCAACTGCACTGAACATATTCAATGGCATTTTCTCTTGACAAAAATGTTGAACTCCTGCTTGGGATGTGCTGTGCATGAAATACAACATAATGCTGTGTACATCCAATACGTGCTGGCTTAACAAACAATATCATAACTGTCTTCATTTGTTGTACATTACATGACCGTGACTTTGTCACTCATGAGGTCAGAGATCAAGTGCAACTCATGAAGATATTTCTGATATCTTCTGTTAAGGTAGTATGTATCCCATATAGCTTGAAAGATTAATTGCAAAAAAAAAAAACTTTGTCAAGTCAATCTTTATTTATATAGCGCCTTGCAATATCAAGGCACTGTACACAATATAGCCACAATATACAAAAACACAACAGTATACATTTTAAAATTCAGTCTGGAAACATCCGAGAAAATAAATAGATTTTCAACATGAATTAAAACTGCTGATGGTCAGGCATTCTCTTAACCAACGAGGTAGAGAATTCCACAGGGTTGGTGCTGCAAAGGAAAAAGCACAAGGTCCAGATGTTTTCAGACAAACCCTGGGAATCTCTAGCAATCCTTCATCGGTGGATAGGAGAGGATGACTGGGGATGTAGGGAACCAGGAGATCTTTCAGGTAGTCTGGTCCCTGTTCATGTAGGGCGTTAAAGGTAAGCAAGCCTACCTTATAGGTGATCTGTCACTGAACTGGCAGCCAATGCAGCCTGCACAGCACAGGCATTATGTGACTGGACCAAGAAGTACCAGTCAGCAGCCTGGTCACAGCATTCTGCACCAGATGCAAGCAGTGGATATGAGCCCCAGACAGCCCTAGGTAGAGGGCATTGCAGTAGTCAAGACGGGTGGTAATGAAGGCATGAACCAATGTTGGACGGTCACCCAGGGGAACCAGGTGTTTCACCTGAGCGATATTCCTCAGATGATAAAATGAGGACTTAACCATGGCTGACACCTAAGATTTTAGGGTCAAACTGTCATAGATACATAGATACATAGACAGTGTCGGCAGATAAGGGTCTATGGCCCACCTAGTCTGCCCATTTGAGCTTGTAAGTTCAGTTTGTTTTCCTAGAAGTCTATTTCCCCTTACCCCTGACCTCTAGAATTCCTTTATGTCTATCCCATGCATTCTTAAATCCCGTGATTGTTTCAGCCCCACCACTTCCTCTGGCAGGGTGTTCCACTTGTCCACCACCCGTTCTGTGAAGAAATTCTTTCTCATGTTTCCTCTAACGTCCTCCTCCAATTTCATCCCATGCCCTCTAGTCCTGAAACATCTTTTCGCTTAAAATAGTGTTTTCCTGCACCCTGTTCCTCCCTGTAAGATACTTGTATGTCTCTATCATATCCTCTCTCCCTCCTCTCCTCCAGGGAGTACATGTTCAGTTCCTTCAACCTGTCTTCATAGGATTTGTGATGCAACCCATGCACCATCTTTGTTGCCCTCCTCTGAACCTTCTCACCCTGTCTATGTCCTTACGTAGGTATGGTCTCCAGAACTGTACACTGTACTCAGGTGGGGCCTCACTAGTGTCTTGTATAGCGGAATTATGACCTCCCTTTCCTGCTGGTGATGCCCCTGCCTATACATCCCAGCATCCTATTTGCTTTACCTGATGCCTTGTCACACTGTTTCCTACCTTGAGGTCATCAGAGATGACAACCCCAAGATCCTCTTTCCTGCTTGGTGCATGCTATATCCTCACCCCCAACTGATATATTGTGCCAGGGTTTTTGTGCCCCATATGCATTATCTTGCACTTCTTTGCATTGAATTTCAACTGCCAAACCCTTGACCATTCTTCAAGTTTCTGCAGGTCCCTTCTCATTCTGTCTACACCCTCTGGTGTGTCTACTCTGTTACAGAGCTTTGTGTCATCAGCGAACAGTGAAATTCTGCCTTCTATATCCTGTGCAATGTCACTGATGACATCACAAATAACCCAATCTGAGGCTGGCCCGGTGGCATTGAGGGCTGAGACACTGGACACCTTATCTTGCGGCATGCTGGTGACCTGGGTGTGGGAACGAGCTCGGTTCATCAGAGGTCGGCAGTGGGGGGAGGGCGGAGCTGGATTGAGCTGCCAACAGGCAGGCTCTCCTCTCCGGGGAGGGGATGCAGCACCCCTCGGCTGATAGTGACCCCTAGTGGAGGCTAGGAGTGGCATGGGCTTAGAGGGGGCTGGGCATTAGGCCATGGGGTGGGGGAAAGGAGTCGTAACCAGGGCCATAGGACACATGCACATGCGCTCCTACTCCTGGGGCTCCTGGGTGATAACCAGAGGCAGAAAACACTGGCAGCAGCAGGATGATGACCGACTTCCCGCAGGCTCCGCTTCCGGGCCGGGTACAAGGTAGGCGCCGGCTATTCCAGTGGATGGGGCTGAGGGGGTTGGTCGGATTGGGGCGGCCTACTGGAACAGCAGAAATAGAAATAAAAAAAAAATTAAAAATAACCCGATCTGAGGTAGTGAGCTGGACACTGTCATGCCATAGGCTGGATGCATACCCAGCCCCAAAATCCAGCCCCGGGTGGCCTGGGTCCACAATCAACACCTCAGTCTTATCCAGATTCAGTCTCAGCCAACTGGAACCCATCCAGTCATTGATCTCGGAGAGGCAGTTATTTAGCACAGAGACCACGTCAACCTGTCCGGGCACAAAGGACATATACAGCTGAGTATCATCTGCATAGCAGTGAAAACTCAAGCTGTATAACCTGATGATATCTCCCAATGGCAGCATATACAGTGCAAACAACATGGTTGCCAATATGGAGTCCTGCAGCACCCCACAAGACAGAGGGAGGGTGTCAGAGGAATAAATTCCAGTGACCACTCTCTGAGATCTGCCTGTGAAAAATGACCAAAACCATTCGAGGACTGTACCAGACAACCCACAAAGTAACCACAGGGTGTCCAGAAGCCATGGTCCATGGTCCACCATGTCGAAGGCTGCTGAGAGATCGAGAAGGACCAGTTAGGTTTAAACTGACAAAAGTAGGGAAATGTGGTATTAGAGAATCCTTCTCTAACACCCCACCCCCACTCTGCAAGCAGTAAAAGGCAAAAACATTACAGTTTGGGCTGTTCTGAGTCTTGGCAAATCAGGCCTGGGGTCTTCTTTGGCATTATCCACCCTAACACTCACCCCATTCCATCAGCAAATAAGTTCAGATGTGCAGACTCTAAGAGAATGGGCTGATTATTAGGGTTGATAACCCCAGGGAAGACCCCAGGCCTGATATGCCAGGACTCAGGACAGCTCAAACCATAATGTTTTTTGCCTTTTGCTGCATGGAGAGTGAAGGTGGAATGTAGGGGTTGGAAACCCTAACACCTCTTTTCCATACTTTTACCAGTTTAACCCTAGCTAGTGCATTAACAAAGTTTTTTGCAATGAATTTCCTCACAATTTTAGATAGTAGAATCATATCATCATTCATACAGGTCACTTCGGGAACTGCGTAAACACATCCATGTGATCACAGATGTGCAGGGTCCTCTGGGCCCAGCACTTCCATGCTTCCATTTATTCACATGTGTATGTGGGTGTGGAAGCACAGGGCCTCCCTCCCACCAGAAAAGCAATTGATGTTCTTCCTTGTATTTTTTTTTGTAGATATAAGCCAATTTCACTTCTTATTTTTTAAGGGCTTAGTGTTATACTAGTCATTAAGACCTTTCTATCGATATGTTACATACAGTACATTGTCCATTAACTCCAAAGACCGACAGAGTTGCAGCTTGTTAAAGTTGCATTGTTGTCCTATGGCAGTAGTTCTCACACACTGTCACAGTGAGCCTTCCCCAAGCCTTGGAAAAGATCTTGCGCCCCCCCAATATAGAAATAATTTTGGGCCTCCCCATAGTTAGAACAATTATCGTACTTTGCACAGTACACAAGGGGTGGGTTTTTCAAAGGGGTTGCACATGGTGCAACAGTGTTGCACCATGTGTAACCCACTGATGCACTCCGGCGCGATATTCAAAAGGAGATGTTGCACTGCATTACCCTGGCGCGCCGGGCGCACTAGTAATGTGGTGGCGCGCGAAGTGTGGGTGGTGCTCGCATATGCAGCAACATCCTGATATTCAGCCCAGGATGTGCGGTATATGCAGGCACAAACCTGCCTTGTGCCACACAGGGGCTGCAAAGATCCACCCTGAAAAGCAGGAGCAAGTCCTGGCTACACAGGGGAGCTGCTGTGTTGCAGGGTGCAACACAGCAGCTGCCAGTTGTGGGTGGCCACCCGACCACCCCAGACACAGTTCGGGAGTCGTGCCTCCCCAACCAGATGCAGGGGTAATGAATCAACATCCCTGGTGGTCCAGTGGACCCTACCCCTGAGCCTGATCGTGGGCAAAGAAAGAAGTTAATACCCTGGTGGTCCAGTGGACCTGCTCCCCTGCCCAATCATGGGCTTCAGTAAAAGAATATATACCCTGGTGGTCCAGTGGACCCACTCGCCAGCCCGATCGTAGGCTTAAATAAAATAAACTAATCCCTGGTGGTCCAGTGGACCTGTTCCCCAGCCCAATTCTGGGCTTAAATAAAATAAACTAATTTCTGGTGGTCCAGTGAACCCAATCCCCAGCTCAATTGTGGGCTTTAGATGTGAATATATGCCCTGGTGGGCCAGTGGTAACCCCCTTCCCACCTGCTCACTCAGACCCACCACCCCACTCCCCCCAGGTCAGCAGTGGACAGCAGCTCCCCACCCACAAGCAGCCTGGCCGCCCACTGACTGACAGCATACAGTACGGCTGTATGCCCATTGGTCCCCTGTGAGGGCCAATGGGCATGCAGACTGTACTGTACTATACAGTCCTGAAATGTGAACGGTTCATTCACATTTTGGGATCAGGGGATAGTGCAGTATGGTCTGCATGCCCATAGGCCCATGCAGGGGACCAATGGGCGTACAGCCATACTGTATGCTGTCAGTCGGCGGGTGGGTGGGGAGCTGCCACCCGCCGCTGACTGAGGGGAAATGGGATGGCAGGTGTGAGTGGGCAGGTGGGGAGGGGGGTACCACTGGCCCACCAGGGCATATATTCACATCTAAAGCCCACAATCGGGATGGGGATTGGGTCCACTGGACCACCAGGGAGTAGTTTATTTTGTACTTTAGCCCACAGTCATGCTGGGGAGCGGGTCCACTGGACCACCAGGGAATATTTATATTTTACTTAAGCCCATGATCAGGCTGGTGAGCAGGTCCACTGGACCACCAGGGACTTTAGTTGTAACTGCAGCCCACGATCAGGCATTGGGGCGCATTGACCACCGAGGGGCAGGGGGTGTCGGTCCCCATCAGCTGCAACCTGGCAGGGTGCCAGGCACAAGTCACCAGGGATCAGTGAACCTGCATGCAAATGTGCCATAATGACATGCAAATGGCCCCATTTGCACCATGCATTCATAATGGCCTCATTTGCATGCTCATGTCTGAATATCGCTCTTGCTGCACCTAGGGCAGCTGCACTTGTGCTGGTGCAGCCTCCTGCTCCTCTCCTGCCACTTGTGCTGGTGCAGTGCCGCTGCACCGTGCGCAGTCCGGGCACTCCCAGTGCCATATTCAATGGTGCTGAGCCATGGCGCTGCACCATTGAATATCACCTAGTCCATGACTTAGTGCAGCCCAGTTGCACTGTGCCAGGCTTGTGCCCATGCCTGGTGCATTTCTGAATATCCCACCCCTGGAATACTGTGACACTCCTTTGAGTCATTGAGTTTATTCTCATTTTATTAAACTTATTATTTTCCATCTATTTAACCCCCTCTCCACGTCAGCCTACTCGCTCCACACTTCTGGGTTTTGGACCCTCTTTACCGTACCCCTTGTTGCAATACCTCCATGAGTCAGATTGCTTTCTTTGCCAGTTTTACCTTGTTTTTAAACACCTTCTCGGGGACCATTTTGCTTTGTCCTGCTTTTGCTTCTAGTACCTCTCAACCTAGCATTTGCATTGGTGCTTTTCTGCAGCCAGTATAATGGGTCAGTTGTTACCTTGTACCTATTAATTTGTATTATTTTGCATTTTGTTTTGCACAGTTTTCAAGAACTGTACTTCCTCCGTTTGGCTTTCCCCCATGTCATACCAGGAAACAAGTGTTTGTCGAATGCGACTTTCCTGGTCACCCATTTTGTAATTAAATTGTTTGCTGTATCCTATCACACAAAGGATCCAAAACCTGACTGTCACAGGGTGTGGGAAATAATTCAGACGAGGCAATTTTTGAATATTAAAAACACACAGGAATGTGACAGTTATTTGCAGAAACCATAAAACCAAGAAATCAGAAAACCAAAAATAATCAAAAATAAAGAAAAGTAAGATGCAATGTCAGTGACCACTTTCTCCCTCAGTGGTTTCTTGCAGTTTCCAATACACAGTTAAAGACCACAGAATGGCTACGGTCTACTTACTTTTGCATTTACTTTACTTAACAGAAGGGGAGAATGTAGGGGGTGCTACGGTGCAGTGGATGCAGAGCAGCAGTCTTCAGAAGGGCATTCTGGGTACTGCAGTGCTGCTCCATATGCAGGTATTTCTCTGGGCTGAAGGTGGAGGTTTACTGGATTTACTGGATTTTAATGGGACAAAAGAAGGCACTAGGCCCATCGAGATTGTCCCCCTCAACAGAGGCACATTACCTAGATATTTGAGAAGTAAGCCACACATCTAAGTGAGATTTAAAGGCTTCAAAACTGGATATATTAATCAATTCTTGTGGTAGGGGATTCCAATATTTTGCAGCTCTTATTGGCAGGAGTACTGGGGACCTCTGTCTCCATCCAAAGGCCACCATGTTCCCAGCCAATGCCACAATGGTTGCCCAGGCTGGGGGCTGGATGGACTACACTGGGCTCAGGGGGGTTTGAGGGGAGGTGGGTCAGAGACACATCCCCCATGCGGTCCAATTTAGAAATGCCTATGCTGTCCTGGAGGAGTGGGAGAGTTCCTGAGGTTGTGACTAGGGAGGATGTGCAAGACCTTGAGGAGGGAGACCCAGGGATGGGAGGAACAGGACCCCAAAGGAAAAGGAAGCTACTCCTGGTGGAGGACTCAGTTGTCTGGGGAATGGATTTGGGCACAGGTAGTGGAGTGGAGAGGGAAGTTAAGTGCCTTCTAGGAGGCACAGCTTGGAGGAAGGGGGAGCAGATCCAAACGATCACTAAAGCAGTAGCAAGGAGATGGGGGGCTGGAGGTCATTGTCCACCTGGGGACTAAAACCTAGTCAGGAATGAGGTGAGCACAGAGCAGTTGCAAAAGGACTTCAGGGAATTAGGAAGGTGCCTTGAGCTCAAGGGGTGGAGGTGGATAGAGATCTAATTGAAGAAATCATGAGGTGGTAACAAGTAGAAAGGTACTTCTGCTGGTTGTTTTAATGTAATAGATAGGGACTAGACCATCCTGGTGGCTGCCTCAGTCAGGAGCTGAGATATCTTGCACTCTCTCTGCAGGGGACAGGCCTCAGGCAGCTAGTGTGTGAACCCACCAGAAACAGAGCAATTCTGGACCTAGTGCTGACCAAAGGAGACAGAATCACAGAAGTCTGAGTGGAAGGTCACTTGGGGTCCAGTGACCACCACACATGTGGTTTAACATGGGTACAGGGTCACAGTCAAGCCACACAAAGGTGAGGGTCTTGGATTTCAGGAGGGCAGACTGATAGGGTGGGGTTATATATCAGAGAAGCCCTGGCGAGGAGGGAGGCAAGTGGGGGGGGGTTGAAGGGGCAGTGGGCACACCCAAAAGGAGCCATAGTGGAGGTGACAAACCAGTGAGTTAGGCTGAGAAACAAAGACAAGAGACGGAAGAAACCACTATGGTTCTCAAAAGATGTAGCAGGGAAAGTAAGGGCCAAAATGTTGACTTTCCGAAAATATAAGGAAACACAGAAAGAAGAGGATAGGGTGGTGTGCCTAATTGTCTGAAGGAAGCAGGGAAAGCTGTTAGAAGAGCAAAGGCAAAAACAGAGGAACAATTAGTACAGACAGTGAAGAAAGGGGACAAGACATTTTATAGATGCATCAGTGGAAGAAGGAAGTCAAGGAGTGGGAGTGCAAAGCTCAGAGGGGATGAAGGGGAGTGTGTGGAGGGGGACCTTGGAAAGGCATCAATACTGAATACATATTTCTGTTCAGTACTCACTAAAGAAGGAGTGGAGCAGGGACCACAGCTTGGCAGCAGATACAAAGGGAGGGAGGCAGGTGGGCACCAGTCCATTTACAGAAGGCAAAATCCTAGATGAGCCCACAAAACTAAAGGTGGACAATGCAGTGGGGCCAGATGGCATACATCTCACGCTATTGAAGGAACTAAGGATGGAGCTAGCAGTGTCACTTTCAGCCACGTTCAGTGAGTCATTCAGTACAGGAGTGGTTCCAGAGGATTGGAGGAGGGCACATGTAGTCCCTCTTCACAAAAATGGAAGCAGAGAAGAGGCAGGAAACTAGATTATGGAGGCATCGCTTAAGGAAAGGCTTGTGGAATACTTGGAATCCAATGGCGCACAGGACCCAAGGTAGCATGGATTCACAGCAGGAAGGTCATGTCAAACAAATCTGATAGATTTTTCTGACTGGGTGACAAAGGAGGTGGATCAGAGGGGAGCGGTAGATCTCACCTACCTCGATTTCAGCAAGGCCTTCAACACCATTCCACATAAAAGACTAGTTAACAGGTTGGGTAAGCTGGGCATGGGCCACAAAGTGGTGAACTGGATTGGAAACTGGTTAGGGGATGGGAAGCAGAGGGTGGAGATTAACTGGATCCAATCCGAGGAAAGGGGGGTGACCAGTAGAGTACCTCAAGGATCAGTCCTGGGGCAGTCCTTTTTAATGTCTCTATTACTAACATTGTGGAAGGGCTGGAAGGAAAGGTTTGCCTGTTTGCAGAAGATGCCAAGATCTGAAACAGGGTAGACACTCCAGAAGGAAAATGAGGAGGGACTTAGAAAAGCAGGAAAAATGGTCCGAAGTGTAGCAACTGAAGTTAAATCTGAAAAAGTGTAAAATCATGCACCTAGGGTGCAGAAACCCTGCGGAGAGCTACAGGATGTGGGGTGGAGTTGCTGATGGTCACCAGGGAAGAAAGGAATTTAGGGATTATCTTCTTGGATGACCTAATGGTGGCCAAGCAGACTACAAAGGCTGTAGGGAGGGCCAGTGGCATGTTGGAGTGCATTCACTAAAGTACCACTAACAGCTTAATTTGGTTCATAGTCAGTTGGCATTCATCTGTATCCCCCTTCCCCGGGTCATGCCTGAAAATAGGCAGAATTTGTCTAGTGCACTTACCCGATCAACAAAAACTAAATAAAAAATAAATACGTAGGGGCATCACTAGCAGAAAAAGGGAGGTGGTGTTACCACAATTCAAAACATTGGTGAGGCCTTATCTGGAATACTGTGTACAGTTCTGGAGGCTGCATCTTCATAAGGACATAGACAAGGTGGATGCAATACAGAGAAAGGCAACTAAGATGCTGCAGGGCTTGCACCAGAAGACATATGAGGAGAGATTAGAAGACCTCAATATGTATACACTGGAACAGAGGATGGAACAGGGAGATATGACAGAAACCTTCAAGTACCTTAAGGGCATAATCAAGGTTCAAGTGGGTGACATCTTTCAGTAGAGGAGAGGTACAAAAATGAGGGGGCATGATATGAGATTGGGGGCAGGATAAGGGGAAATGTGAGGAAGGTTTTCTTCATGGAAAGGATGGTGGATGCATGGAATAGCCTAACCCAGGAAGTGGCTGGAGTGAGCACAGTGGGGGGATTTAAACATGCATGGGATAGGCATAAGGGAACCCTAGACGTGGGAAAAAGAGGCTAAAGCTAATGACCAAGTATGGTCAGAGGCCACTGATAACAGGTAGGGTATACGGGCAGACTGGATGTGCCTAGCAGTCCTTATCTGCTGTCAGTTTCTATGTTTCTATGTTTTATATGAAAAAAGAATGTAAAAAAAAAACTGAAGTCCAAATTCTTTTTTCGTATGAAGGGTATCTTTTCTCGTGAGGCTGTGTTGTTCCTATGAAAAAGGAATGTGAAAAAAAAAACTAAGTCCAAATTCTTTGAAGAATATCTTTTTTTGTATGGCCCTGTTCTTTTTTCATATGTCCGTACAAAAAAAGAAATTCGACTCATGAAAAAAATATTTAAAAATGTGTTAAACACACATTTCTGGAGGTAGGAACATTGCTTTTGGTCCTGCACCAAATTACAGACTTTCTGGGTGGAAGTGGCTCAAGAGATTGGGTGTTATATGAACGTTCAGCTCCGTTCTCACCTGTGACTTTGTTATTTGGAATGGAAGACCTGGGGAAAGACAGCTGGACCCCTCTCAAAAGATGGGTGAGGGTGCTGTTGCTGTTTGCCCGACAGTGTATTCTGAACACCTGGGTGTCGGGAGAGGGACCCGCACTTCAGATGTGACGTACACTGGTGCTTAGGATGTTGTCCATGGAAAAGCTCTCATATTTGGTTTGGGGCAAAGGTGAAAAGTTTATGAGTGCATTGCAACCAGTTTTGGGTGCCCTAGACCATGGGAAGCAACAACTAATACAATTAGATATGTAAGGACCACAGGGTTAAATAAGCCATGCTGTTATCACCGGAGGGAATGAGGACACCTGGAAACCCATTGATTATATAGGAATATAGAAAATAAATGAAGTACTCAAAATTGAGGAAATAAATGTTTTGATTGATTTGAGTGCTTGAAGATTGATTAGTTTATATAGCAATATATGGAATGATACTTCAATGCACTTTGTTTTATGTGGACCTATTTGTATATAGTTTGAATGAATTGTTGTATGCCTGTATTGTCTGTTTAAGAAAAACTTAATAAAAACATGATACAAAAAAAAACACATTTCTGGGTGATTTTTCCAAACGCTAACTGCAGAATCCACCTAATGGGGCACAATTAGCAAGAAATATGTGTGTCAGTGTCTCAGCAGGATATAACTTTTATGAGTTTTCAAACTAACTAAAAACAACAGAAACAAGGTGGCAGCCATATGAAATGATTATCCCCACAGGAAACAGAATCTTTTTTCGTATGGGCCAAATTTCCGTATGATACAGCTATCCAAAAGACTGTACTGAGCATGCTCAGAACCACAAATTCAACTCTCTCTCTACTAGTAATGCTTTAAAGCTTGTCCATGTGTAACGGTCTCTAGTACACAAGATAAGTAAGGGGGAGTAAGGCCTCAGTGACCCCCCAACGTGACACTTGCAGAAATATCTTGTGTCCTTCCAGCTTCCCTTCCTTGTGTTCTTTGGTGAGGTAGTGGGCTTTGATGCTGCCAGTGCCTGTCTTCCTCTATGTTTCTTCAGCCTTCTTTAAAGAGCTCCTGACACAGTTGAGTCAACTTTAAAAAAAATGTAACATTCAGGCATCAATGTAGCTTGTATTTCATATTTTGTTCTGTAATTGTCACCCTTATTTCCTTTTTACTAAGGGTACTTGCATGAATATAGTATCTCTGTCCTTTTAGCTCTGGCTGCCTGCCTACACCAGACATCATAGTTCTGTTTATGACATCATAACATGTTGCTGTGGAGGTGATTATGATGTCATAAACATGGGATTATGATGTCATGTGTAGAGAAGCAGCCAGAGTAGATATAGTCTAGAGGGGATAGATCTTGTTTCCATGCAACTGTTTTCAGTAAGAAGGAACATGGGGAATTAATTACTGAAAATATATGCAGTAATAAAGAAAATGAGATGGAGTTGAATATAAATCTTACTTTTTTCAAAGTTTTCCTAATGCTATCAGGGGCTGTTTAAAAACTTTCCTGTGTCCCTTTACCCCTCCCATTGTCCCACACAAATATACATTAATTGATGCATTCAAGTTGTGCAAAGGAGACATGCATTAAAATTACTTTTTTCCTTGGTGTCTTGTTGGTACATGCATTAACTATAATTAGAGACAGCCGACACTGGATGCCCAGTCCCCAGTGTCACACCCAGTACAGTAAAACTGAAGAAAAAAATAAAACAGTCCCTCCATTGCCTTTCTTATACCCTACCCTGCAAATAAGAAAACAGTCCCTCACTAATCTCACTCCCACTCCCCACCCTCTCCACACTGACCCTCCTCAGCACCCACCCCCCACTCACCTAAAAGTGTCCTACAGCATTTATCCACTCTCTCTGATTGAATACGTCTTGCTGCTGAAACCAGTGACTGTGATATGAGAAAACAAGGTAAGTTTATGTAATATATTTCAATGTGTTTTAAACTTTTACTAATAAATGGGTAATTTTGCCATGTTTTTACACCAAATTGTCAACATGGCCTTTTGTAGGACCCCATCTCACGAGCAACAGAGATGAACCCTTTCAAATTCATGCCGAAACATGATTTTGCAGCCGCTCCATGAAATCACATTTTGGGCTGGATTTAAAAAGTTTCCCCTACTGATTTCATGAGGTGGGCTCATAAGAGGACTATTTACTGATTTTCAATATGTTGCCACCAAACTTTCAATGTGGCCTTTTTGGGACCCCACCTCATGAACAACATAGGTAAAACATTTCAAATCTGTGCCAAAAGGTGATTTCATGGAGCAACTGCAAAATCAGACCACATCTTTTAAATTACTGGTGACCCAGATACAGGACAAAGGAAAAAGGCAGAAAACTTAAGCACACTCAAAGCACATGTAACCCGCACCCAGGTATGCCATTTCTATCTTGGCAGCTCTACCTGGTGGGCTGGATTCGGGGAGGAATATGTCACTCGGCACATTGGCTAGGTTTGGCTACTCTGTAACAGGGGCACCCAAGTAACTCTGGACACAGGAAGCAATAACTGTAATGTCCAGTACCAGAAGTGGGATTCTAAAGTGTCGCTTTTATTCACATCCAACAGAATAAACAAAGCATAGATGGTCCCCCACGGGGTTACACTCCTGGTAATGCAGATTTATGGAGATCAGAACACATCCTCATCACTTTAGCCCTCAGGCTCTGAAACACACTGGGCACACAGCCCAAACTTGTACGCTGCTCTGGGTTTTCCCTGACTCGGCTCCCTTGCCTGCCACTTGGACACTTTCCATATAGCATGGAAACATTTACTGGTGGCTTCCTAAACCACCTATGAGCACTTCTGCTCCATAAGGGAATCTTCCTCATCAATCCTACATCTGGGTACTTTCCTCAGACACTGGTCAAGTACCTGAGAGAAAGCAACAGGTGTCCCAGAGCAAATCCGTAGAGGTGAATTTGGTTACTACTGATGGGGGGCTCTCCCACCTCTCGCTCCCATAATTCATACCCGGCCATTTCTCTGGACTGTAACACCTCATCCTTTAAAACACTTTGCTGTGTAGATTCTCTTTAAATGTATTCACATTCATTCTACTGTCTTTACATCATACCTCTCAAGTGTCCCTGATTTTCAGGGACGTCCCTGATTTTGCCTCAAAATTTTACTCTGTCCCTCCTAAAATTTGTGTTTTTGTGACTAAACAGTGGGGACTTTAAGCACAAAACAATGTCAAGCATTAAAGTTGTAGACTTGTTCTTCTTTAGAAAATGCATTTTGCACTAAGCCCCATATTCTACCAGCTTTCTGGGTGGATCTCTCTAATTTTGAACATGTGTCCCTGATTTTGGTCCTTTATCCCTGATTTTTTTAAGCCTTGTCCCTGATTTATGAGGCAGGAGGTTGAGATGTATGCTTTACATCCCATTTGTGCTGATCTTGAAAATACTTAATAAGTGGCTGTGTCCATTACTATAGACCCCCCCCCACAGAGTTAAGCTGTCCAATCCCCACATCTTCCAAACTGTACTTGGCTGTCTTTTCCTGACCCCACAGTAACAGTCCCTTTAGTTTCATCTTGATTCAGGTGAAAACACACGGCCCTTTAGCAGTGCGAACTCAACCCTTGGTTGCAGGTGCCGCACAGGCGTTTTCTCCTCAAAGAATTCTCATCCAGAGCTTCTGGTGCCTCAGCACGAACTTAAATCAGGCAGCTTCTTTTCCCTAGCCGGACCAGGGGGGTTGCCCCTTGAAGCAGGCTGATTCCTTTCCCCCATCCCCGCAGGGATGGGGCCCTGAACCACTGAAAGCGTCTCCACCACTTCAATGTGGTCTTCTTGAGTTTCTCTTCAGGTGACAACACACATCTATACAACAAAAAATAGCTCTTTGACAGAGCTTAGAGCTCTGAGGGCCTGCTTACAGCAGAGCACCTCTTCGACTGACTGCACAGACTCTACTTCTTCAAATTCCCCAACGTTCTACTCTAACCTCCAACTGCAACATTGCAGTGTGGCTTATGCAGCTGCGACAGTTCTGAATGATGTCATCCCTCAGTCTCAGCTGTGACTGAGAACAGAGTGAGACAGTGTGAAATCCATTTAACTGGAGTTTCACAAGCTGCCTTCCCTGCCTACCACTAGGTCTTACTGGGATTCTAGTAACTCTGGGTAACAGAGGGGTTACACACAGGTTTATTTGTTTAATACAGACACATAAAATGCAAGGATAAACATTGGATGTGTGATCTCACAGAGTATTTATGGAAAAGGAAAAAAACAATATTAACATTAACGATAACCACTGGTTACCCGGTTATTCTGGTGTTCTGTAATAACCGGGTAACCAGTTGTTATTAATTAAGGAGGTTATTATGGGGTCTGATAAAAACAGAGACCTGGTTTATAAACACTGTCATCTGTAAATATGTCTATCTTGGCTCTCAAGCTTGACAGAAACAAACAGGAAACAGAAGTACACAAAACGTAATGAATGAAGTTTTAATTTTGTTTTCATGCTTGAATCTGTTCAGCTTCAAGGAAGATAATTTCATTATATGTGTTAACTAAATGGCCCTGCTAGAGTTAATCTTTCTGTATATATATATATATATATATATATATATATATATATATTTATATTGCACGGATGACACTAACTCTCTCATGGGTATCCATAAGCAATGCCTCTCGAATAATGCGGCATGCTATTAAAGGAGGGCCAGCTGTGGCCTCTAATGGACTATCAGACATCTCACACAATCGAAGGACCTACATTATGAGAGACTGAGCTCTGAAATCAGGAAGTTACTGAAACCACAATACACAGGACTGTTGCAAGAACCCAGGTTTTATTATGGACACTCTGAGGGCATTGTATCTACTGTTGATATTCACTGGCTGTCCTGTTTGTCTCGGTACCAGAAAGGAAAACAAATTCTTAATACAAATCTTAATTACAAAAAAGAATCTGTTCAGATTCTGTGGCACCATACAAAAATGATTTTTACCTTGTTTATTGATACGTATAGGGACACAGTGCTGCCGCCATTAAAAGGGTTACAGAAGGTGTTCTACGTTAAACCTTATGTTTGCGCCTTAATGACTCATCGTTCCCTTGATAGATTACTCAGAAATTTGGCCCACACATCATTTTCTTGCCCAGAATCTCTGAATCCTGAAATTTCATAATGATTGGTTCTCATTGGTTTACAGGCTTTAGGAGGCAGAAAACATGTAAAAATATTTTTTTTTTCAAGATTTTGTTTGCTCACCGAGAACGCAGAAATGCATGCGTGTTTAAATTAGAAACTTTCAGGTTATAGGCATGACAAAACAAAATTCAGTGCACCCCATCCCCATCGTAAATCTTTAAAAAAGATTACAATATTTCTTTCTGTCCAAACTGGATGTTTCCTTACTTTGTCTCCATGAAACAAAGTGTGTGGGGAGGGAGGGGTGTAGTTTTATTTATTTATTAAGATTTCGGATTAACCTTTGAGTACAGGCTTATCACATAGGTTCCACGTCAGGGTCATTACAGTAACAAACAAAACTACAGTTTGTGGGAGGCAGTAAAAGGACAACAACAATTAAGGCAAGATAGGCAAGAGGTGACATGTGTGACTGAAATATGCAAACACTATCAATCAATCAATTTTTTATTTCTAAAAAGGCGCCTTTCCAAAACCAAGGCACCTGTACAATAAAATACATAAAATAAAATAGATAATTACATACATTTTATAAATTTCAGCAAAACAGTATAAAAACACATGGCAAAATAAACACTTCAATTACCAAAAGCCAGGTCAAAAAGACAAGTTTTTAATGCAGTTTTAAAACTCTGGATGGTTAGGCAATCTCGTACCCGATGAGGTAGAGAGTTCCACAGGGACGGAGCAACAAAGCTAAATGCCCTTGCTCCCGATGTCTGCAAACGTACCCTGGGAACCTCTAGCAATCCCTCATCAGTGGATTGGAGAGGAAGGGAGGGACAGTAGGGACAAAGGAGATCTTTCAGGTAACTCGGTCCCTGGTCGTGTAGGGACTTATAGGTTAACAAAGCAACCTTAAAGGTGATCCGCTACTTAATCAGGAGCCAGTGCAGAACGCGGAGCACAGGCGTCGTATGACTGGCTCTTGAAGCACCAGTCAACAGCCTGGTAGCCGCATTCTGCACCAGCTACAAGTGGCGGATATCAACCCCAGACAGCCCTAGGTAAAAGGCATTGCAGTAGTCAAGGTGGGAGGTAACAAAGGTGTGAACCAATGTTGGAAGATCATCGGGAGGAACCAGATACTTCACCCGGGCAATATTTCTCAGATGGTAAAGAGAGGTTTTAACAACTGCTGACACCTGTGATTTCAATGTCAAACAGTCATCAAACATAACACCCAGCTTCCGTACCCGGTCTGAGGTAGCAAGCTGGACACTTCCAAGCCACAAGCCTGAAGGTGAACCTGCCAACACACCCGCCTCATGACAGCCTGGGTTCACGACAAACACCTCAGTTTTTTCAAGGTTCAACCTTAGCCAGCTCATATTCATCCAGGCCTGGATTTCGGTTAAACAGCTATTGAGCACCGAGATGGCATCATCCTGTTCAGGGACAAAAGACATGTATAGCTGAGTATCATCTGCATAGCAGTGAAAACTCAAGCCATACCATCTAATAATCACTCCCAATGGCAGCATATACACTGCAAACAACATGGGCACTAGAATGGATCCCTGCAGAACCCCACAGGGCAGGAAGAATGGACCTGAGGTATAAACCCCAGACACCACTCTCTGAGTCCTACCCATGACGTAAGATTGAAACCATCTGAGGACAGCCCCTGATAGTCCACAGATAAACCGCAGGTGATCCAGCAGCACACCATGGTCCACAGTATCAAATGCTGCAGAGAGATCAAGATGGACCAAGATGGAGCGAGTCTTTCGATCTCTCGCTATCAGCAGGTCATTTAGTACCCGAACAAGAGCTGTCTCAGTACTATGTCTCTTCCTGAAACTGGACTGGAGAGAATCATAGATATTGTGGCTGGTCAAATGGTCATCCACTTGTAAAGCCACCACCTTCTCAATAACCTTACCTAAAAAGGGAAGGTTAGAGACAGACCTGTAGTTTCTAAGACAGTCGGATCTAAGGAGGGCTTCTTAAGAAGGGGCCAAACCACAGCCTCCTTAAGGGAAGCTAGAAAAATTCCCTTCTCCAGGGATAACCAAACTATCCCAGCAAGGACCAGGCCAATGACATCAACGCAGCCAACAAGCAAATGCGTAGGGCCCGGATCCAAACTACAGTTGGTAGGATGAATGGATCCACGCATTCAGTCTGGATAACCATCACAATATCACTGATTGCAGGCTGATCAAAGTCACACCACTCAACCCGAGGGTCTGACATCTCCTGCTGACCACTGCTACTCCCTAGAGAAAGGGTCAGGCAGATATCAGACCAGATCGTGGCAACCTTATCCAGAAAGAATCAAGCAATCTCCTCATACTGCTCTTGTGAAAAAGCATTTCTGGGCTGAAGACAGAGTGGATTGCACAATCTGTCCATAGTCCGGAAAAGCTGAGCTGGTCGATTCTGCACGGCAGCAATTTCCCTGGACAGGAATTCTGCCTTCTTATGGAAATTGTTGATTGATAGACCAAATAATGGTCCATCAAACTAAGCCTGTCACATTCAGGCCAGATCTCCGCCATCACCTCTCTAGCCTTCGTCCAACTCTCCGCAACTCCTTCAGGTCCCCATCAAACCATGGAGACCTAGGGCAGGGAGAGTGGATGAACATGAACTGGAGCAATGGAATCCAGGGCCTCTGTCACTGCCTTATTATAGGCATGCACAAGATCCTCTGGATCCACACATTCCCTCAGCATGCCCGACAGGTCAAGCACCACCATCAGACCATCTGGGGATACACCCCTCAAAATGCGGTACTTGACCATCTCCATAGGGATAGGCCTCTTAGGGGGGCCTAAAAACTGAAGCTGATGGTATGATGGTCCAACCACCCGACTGGTTCCACCACCAAGTCAGATATCTCCATCCCCAGGAGGAACACCAAGTCCAATGAATGACCACCAATGTGGATTGAGGAGGAAACAACCTGTGTGAGGCCCAGTAAACTCATTAACTGGAGGAAGTCTTGTGCAAACTGAGAGAGTTCATTGTTGACCCAAGCATTGAAATCCCCAAGGATCAGCCATCTATGGGGTCCCAATGTTAGGTCGGTGATGAAGTCCGTGACTTCCCGCAAGAAAACATTCCCGTCTCCTGGCAGATGGTAGACGAGAAGAATCCTACATCCCACACCCTCTCCCCGTGATACATTCAAAGGAGTTGGTAGTTCCCACTGAAATTTCCCTCAGGTTCGGTTCCGATTTAAAACAAAGGGCCACACCCCCGCCCCTACAATCGATCCTCGGGCGGTGTATCACCAAATACCCGGGTGGAATCGCAGAGGCCAAAACAGGGCCAGCATTTCCATCCAACCAAGTCACGGTGATGCAAGCAAGGTCAGTTGAATTAACAAGATCCCCAATTATGGCGGTCTTGTTCTTAATTGACCTGGCATTGCATAACACCACCCAGGTTCAATGAGCAGCCTGGGAAGACCGAGTTTCCTGTCTGCAATATGTAGAGCCCTTGGGTATGGGAACTGGACAGGGAGAACCCCTTTCCTGGACCCATTTCACCCCTGGGCATCTCCTTGTCCCCACTATCCCAATCTGTCCACTCCTCTCCATTCCCCCTGCAGGCCAAGTCCCTGCCCGAACCCTCCTTGCTATTCCCAGACCCCTATATCGTCTATACTCCTCTGGGGACAAAGGGGGCAGAAAAAAGGGTGACGATCCCTCAGCCTGGAGGGGGAATAATGCCTAACCATCAACCTTGGCCAACACAATTTCTAAAAACCAAAACCAAACAATATATAACTGCACAAATAACACAACCAATAACAAATAAACCCCTAAAAACAGCAGCAGAACAATCAAAACAAACAGTTTATCTCTAACATTAAAGTTCTCACACAATTAAAGTTCTCAAAACAATATCTCTCACGTATTGTCGGTACAGAACTTTAAATGAAGTGAGATTTTGACATTCTCACAATCTGTAAGTTAAGCTTTAAACCCTTTTTTTGTGCGAAAAATTAAAACTTAAATGAACCTTAAATGAAACTTAAGTACACTCCCTCTCACTGAGATATACAAAATAATATAAACAAAGTCAGTAAAATAATATCAGGTGAAGTTCAGATCCTCAGGCCCTCTCACCACCTGGGAAATCCAAAATAAAATGGAGGCACTCTCACTGCCCAAGTAGGGAATATTTTAAAGTCTGACCAAAAGCGTCTGTAAAAATCTCTCCATAATAATCCAGAATTTCTTTCCACTGAACGATTTTAAAATGTAACCTCAGCACCTCGCTCAGACCAATCCCCAGCCTGTCCAGGACCAGTCTTCTCAAGGAAACAGATTCCAGCAGCCAAACCGCCCACAAACACAGGGCCACTTTGTTGCGAGATGAACCAGATTCACAAAAGTCTCCCGATGACCCTCCAACATTTGCACAGCAATACTGAAAATCCAAAGCCCTTTAATGGGGGGGGGGACCACCCAAACAAATCTGCCCCATAACCTCAACACCTTGCTCAGACCAATCCACCGATCAACCCAGCGAGGAGCTTTAGAGAAACACAGCCCCCATGGGCTGACTCCCCAGCCTGTCCAGGACCGGTCCTCTCGAAGGAAACAGATTCCAGCAGTTAAACCACCCACAAACACAGGGCCACTTGTTGCGAGACAGACTGGATTCCCAAAGCCACTTACAGGGCAGTCTAAATCAGGGTAACAGTCTGAATCAGGATAACAGTCTCCAAGCAGGCAACCAGGACTGGATCAAGCCCCACCAGTTCACAAAATTCTCAGCTACAGAAGCTATCTCTGGAATCCCAACAGTCCACCAGGAAGAACATGGACTCATCACCTTCCCCTCCACACCAGTCCTCGAATACTCGCCAGCTGTCTCGAGTCGCAACACGCTGGGAAATCCTCCGCACTCCACAATTCGAATCCAAACACACTGGGGCTCCTCTGCACTCCAAATCCCCAGGCTGCAACCACAACAATGTGGATTGCAAAAATTCTCAGTGATCCCTATAGAAGGTTCAATAGCTCCAGCGGGCCAGTATCCAAAAAACACAAATTTTAAAGAAAATAAAACTGCCTCTTCTACTGCTGCTACCGACGGCTAGCCCAGTGTGGCTGCCAGAAAAAAAGGGAGGGAGAGAGAGTGAACAAGGGGAGGTGTTGGCTCAGGAAGAGCGGGGTAATTATGAGAAGACAAACTGAGAGAGAGAGAGAGAGAGAGAGAGAGAGAATATATACCGAAAATCAGCCCAGAAGGTGGGCCTTGTCACTGGTGAGGGAGACTTATAATAAGCATACTGGCAGTGCCAGTAGCGGGAAGTTTTAACAGAGGGTGTCGGGTGAGAGGGTGAGGGGGTGGTGCAGGATCAGAGCAGGATGTCAGTATAAGATGGGGAAGAGGGAATGGGAGCAGGAAGGGAGTGGTGGAGATGGGATGAGGGGTGGTTGGGTCAGTTAGGGAGGGAAGTAGTACGGAGTGGAGAGGCACCCAGTGGTGTCGGGGTAGAAGCATAGGGGAGGAGGGTGGTACAGTTTAGGGAGGGAAGAAATGGGGGTATAGATGGTGCCAGGAGGTACTTCCGGTTGACGAACTGCCAGGGACTGGAGACCTTAGTGGAAACAGTCACAACTTGCTTTGGTAACCAGATACGATTGTAGCCCACGTTTGAAAGGGCCCAGCATTGGAATAGCAGAGAGACTTTGTGGCAGGATGTTAGTCCTTTTAGGTGCTTGGTGGGCAAAGGCCCTTTGACCTAGAGTGGTGCGACATCTTGGAACCTTGAAGACCATGCTCCCAGAGCTTCTTGTGGTGCTGCTGCATGTAAAGGGGATGAGGAGCTTTTGGACACCTATGGGTAGCATGCCTAGACTTGCTTTTTTGGCCAGCAGGCAGGTCTGGTACTGAACTCTGCTATTGAGCTGGAGCCAGTTGGTGTGGATATAAAGGTCACAGGTGTGGGTTTGACACTCTGAACTGGAGGACAGGTGGCATGCCTTATTTAAGGTGACTTTGATATGGTGGAGGACTGTGTCCATTGCAGATCCATAGACTGCAATACCATACTCCACAAGAGAGATGACTGAGTTGTGGATGGCAAGGTTTAGTGCTTCATGGGTGAGACTGTGCTTATACCCATGTAGGAGGCTGATGCATATATTGAGTGATTTTACTATATTGTCTATATGGTAGACAAATGACATGGTACTGTCAAGTGTAACCCCCAAGTACGTAAAGTGCTGTCGTGTTCAAGTGATGCACCTTCATCATTGGTAATGGTAAGTGGGTGCGATCAATGTCGATTCTGCGGGCTGGAGAATATCATTGCCTTTGTTATTTTATATTTCATGACAAGTGTGTGTGCCTGGAACCATTTTTTTCCACCGAGGAGAAGCTATCTTGTAGAATGAGCTCCAGTGACCTGGGGTCTGTGCCTCTGGAGAAGAGGACAGCATCATCTACGTAGAGCAGAATTTTGCTAGGACAGGAGCTAGGAAGCTGATTTAGAAATAAGCTGAACATTAGGGGACCCAGGATGGAGCCCTGTGGAACACCCGAGTGAACTTTTCTGCTATCAGAGTAGACATTGTCTATCCTAACTTGCTGGGATTGGTCCGAGCGGTAGGATTTGAACCATCTTACAGTATCGTCTGATAGACCAATTACATCTAGTTGCTCAGTGAGGAGGTCATGATCAACCATGTCAAATGCTTTTGATAAATTGATACACGTTGCACCAACCAGCTCGCTGTGCTATTTTCATATCAGTGGTGCAAAGTAAATTAAGCCAAACCAGCAGATGCTTTGGTTCAGTGCAATCAAGAAATGAACTGCCTGGGAGCAAACAGACGCAAGGAAAGCTTAGTGGGTAGGGCAGTAAAACTTGACAGAGTTTTCTTTGAGGGAGAGACTCACAAAGTCAAACGATGATGGGAGAGAGACCCAGGGCTGGAGATAACAGACCCCAACTGGGAAATTGTGCTTCAGTCACATATGGGCTTCCTTCTATGTAATAAGTACAAAGAAATGCAATATAAATTTTTACATCGCCTATATTATCCTCCCAGCATGGTACACAAATTCTACCCAGGGGTGTCCCCAGAATGTGGAAAATGTAAGGTAAACCGGGGTACCTTCATACACTATTACTGTGAATGCCCGAAGTTGGGGACATACTGGAAAGGAGTGGCGGGGGAACTCTCCAGAATGATGGGTAGAACTATAGAAGCCTCCCTGCGATCACTATTAATGGGGGTGGAAGAAGCAGTAGATGGTACATGGGATCTCTACCCCAGGTGGGTAAGAGTCCTACTGGTGGTGGCCAGGCAGGGGATTCAAAATCTATGGGTGACCTGCATGATACCAACGATGGATCAGTGGAGAAATTTGGCCAGTAGAGTATTAGCTGTAGATAGACTTGATGTATGCATTAAAAGCAGTGTTGGGTAAGTCACTTTTTCTATTACTTTCTATTTTGTTTAGAAACTTATTTGGAAGTTTGTGAAACATATAGGATGGAGGTAATGAAAGTAATACACCTTACAATTTTAGTTACTTATTTCTTGTTATACAAAAACAGTACAAAAATAATAAATAACTATAACTAATTACATTTTTTGAAAGTAATAGGTTAGTTACTAGTTACTTTCAAAT
Source organism: Neoceratodus forsteri (assembly GCA_016271365.2). Lineage (NCBI taxonomy): Eukaryota > Metazoa > Chordata > Ceratodontiformes > Ceratodontidae > Neoceratodus > Neoceratodus forsteri. The sequence continues at coordinate 215,651,988 of JADMNL010000029.1, forward strand.
CAATAATCAGTGTCAGTTACGTATTTCTTTTGTACAAAAAGACATAAGTAATTGTAACTGTAAGGTGTATTACTTTTTCCATTAATTCTCCATCCTTGTTAGTGACTGCACAGAGCTTTCTGGAACAAGTTTCCCAAAATAATAGAAAGTAATAGAATAGGCATGGAAAGGATGAGAAGGGACTTGGCAAGGTTGGAGGAATGGTGAGAAGTATGGCAGCTAGGATTCAATGCAAAGTGCAAAATAATGCACCTGGGAAACAAGAACCCAGGGGAAGAATACACAATGGGTGGGGAGGTAGTAACAACAACAAAAAAGGAAAGGGACCTGGGGGTAATCATATCAGATGACCTTAAGGTTAGAAAGCAATGTGAGATGGCAGTAGGGAGGGCTGGGGGTATACTGGGATGCATAGGAAGAGGCATCAGCAGCAGAAAACAGGAAGTTGTTATCCCTCTGTACAGACAGTTGGTGAGACCCCATCTGAGTACTCGTGTCCAGTTCTGGAGACTCCATCTCCGCAAGGACATAGACAGGATAGAGGCAGTCCAGAGGAGGGCAACTAAAATGGTGCAGGGTCTGCAAGAGAAGCCGTATGAGGAGAGACTAAAGGAGCTTAGATGTATACCCTTGAGGAAAGAAGGGAGAGGGGGGACATGATAGAAACTTTTAAGTACCTCAGTGGAATCAACAAAGTCCAAGAGGGTAGCATCTTTCAGAAAAAGAGACTTGCAAGAACAAGGGGACACAATTTAAAGATGGGGGGGGCGGTTCCAGGGCAATGTGAGGAAGTATTTTTTCACAGACAGGGTAGTGGATGCATGGAACAGCCTTCCTGAGGAGGTTGTGGGGTCTAAAACTGTGGGAGAATTCAAGAATGCATGGGACAGACATAAGGCAATTCTTGTGGGAGTAGGAAGAAATAGGCTGTTGGTTAACTAGGATCTGCAATGTCACTGTTCTCTCCATTCTCTGTTCACAAATGGAATTTGAAGTTGTTACGCTACAGCATTTGTATCATTTACATGTTTTCTTTTGTAAATCAATAAAGCTTTGAATTTCAAAAAACTAGGATCTGCAGCCTGTCCTGTAGGTAGAGAAATCGGCAGACTAGGTGGGCCAAGCGGTCCTTATCTGCTGTCAAAGTCTATGTTTCTATGTAATAGAAAAAGTAACTTACCCAACACAGGTTAAAGGAAAGGAGGACCAATTCTCCAGAGTCTGGGGAACCTTTCTAAATACTCTTACCCCGGGGAAGTGACAATACTACAAGATGGGGAAATGGTATAAGCCTGATAAAAGTGTCAGAACCACCATAGAAGAGTAAATGAAATCAAGAGTCTAACTAAATTGTTAATTAGATATATGAAATTGAATTTTAGAGAGCAGAGCTGAAGCTTAGAATAGAGGGACATAGCATATCTTTTCAGCTACTTAAAAAACACATGGTATCCGTTTTCTTTTTTTCTGTGGTTGTTTCTTTCTTCTTTGTAGCTAATTAAGCGCTATTGTTAAGTACAGGAGGCGGGCTGATGATGTAAAAGGTGGCCTGAATGCTGAAAGAGAAGACTCATCCTAACAAAAATGAAATGAATAGGAGCTTGTACTGGGAATGTACAAAAGGACTGGTGAATAATGTGGAGTAAGGGGACTGAACGTAGATGGAAATGTTTGTAAAAGGAAAAGAGAATGGCTGCACACTACTTGCAATACATTGAAGTGATATGTATTGTATTATCTATGAAACTTTTGGATAATAAAAATATTATTAAAACAAAAGGAAATGAACTGCCTGTAGTGGCATTGGTTCTATAAAATGTGTTGCCTAGATTAGCCTCTTGTAAATAAAGTGCTTCCACATAGGAAATTTATGAACGGTTAGAGGGGGGCAAGCTATCGGGGTGCCACACACCTCCAAACCAGTTAACACATTCCAACTATAGCAAGCTCAGTTCTAACTTGTACCAGGCATCAGCTTCAAACAGAATCATGTGGGCACCAGATGGCGTCGTTTGCAAATGCAGAAAACAGTGAAAAGAGAAAGTTCTTGTTTACACTTTATTTACATGGAGGGTAGAGGGAACAGGGAATGAATTGTAACTGAGCACTACAGTAAGTAAGAATAAAAGGGTATACAATACAAATTTGGATAACCATGTGGCTTCCACAGCTACATTACACATTCATAGCTGAAACAGTTGGGGAGCATTTTGCAGGGGTTATTAGCAAGGACACTGGTTTTTGTTTATCAAAAAACCCAATGAAATTCCAGAATCTGGACCACCTGTACACTGATAAAAACAAATCATTTCGCAGAATTTGGCATTTTATTCCATACCAGTAAATCTATAAAACTTGTATTTTTCTTATAACTGTTTCCTGGGCTAGTTTCAGTTAGCTTCTTTTAATGCTCTGTATATTAAGCCTCCCTTTATTATGAATGATTCATTTAGTATGTAAACGCATATTAAAAGGGTGCCAGTAGAATCCTGGTAAAATCTGAACATTGGACCAATAATTACCGGTGCAGTTCCTGTAATTTCAGGTCTTGAAAACGGAATTACATTATTTTAATCACCATAAATCAGCGGCCTTGGTTAGTAGCCTATTTTGGCACATAAACAGCAGTAGTATTTCATTCACAAAGTTCAGATGACGTCACTAATAATAGGTGCTACTGGAATATGGCATATAACAACGAAGAAAGAGAGACCGGTGCACACTCATGGCCTACATCATGTTCCGTTCTGCTGACACCTGTCCTGATAGATTCCATGTCAGAACCACGGGGAATAGTGAACCGTCATTATACAATGGCATCATATAATCTAGAAGTCTGATTGGCTACCTGGTACCCCCAGACCGTGGTAAATCCTAGTATTACCAACGGAAGAGGTACCGGCCAGCCACATGTTCAAGCACCCGGAAATCCATCCACGCCCTCGAACCTGAAAATGGAAAACTGCCATATTGACTTGCCTGCTACACCAGTATGCTGGCGCACGAGTTTCAAATGGACTCCAGGCAACAGTCATAGGTTCATAGGTGTTTATAAGTTTGAGGGCATGCCCATAGAGAACTCGTCGCCTAACAGCGGTAGTGGAATTTTCTTTCTCCCACGTACTGATAAAATTTAAACTTGAAATCTTCCAGGTTGTCACTTGCTACTACATCAGCTGGTAATGAATTCCAGATAGATGGTGATTACTGGGTTATAAAGTTGTCCCTTTTAGTTGTTTTATTGACACAAGCTTTTAATTTTAGTTTATGTGACCTAGTGTAACAGCTGGATACAGACTTTTCAAGGCAGATAGTTTCACACAGAGCAGGATCTTGTAAGGCCCTGTACACCAGACACAGGTCTCCCTTAAGTGATCTGTATCCAAGTGAGTATAACCAGGGTCCCTGGTATTCTGCGGCAGAATTTTCTGATTTCTGCAGCAGGGCTCCTTGACTTGTGTGGCAGCATTTTTTGATTTCTGTGGCATAATTTATTCATTTCTTTGGCAGAATGCAGTCCTGTCATTGGCTAAACATGATGTGATGTCATCGATGACATCATATGCTGAGCATAGAGGAGGGGCTTCAGGATAAACAAGCTGGGAAAGAAAGCCTGACACTATGAAAAAACAGTATATTTATATGAAAATTCACCAAAAACAATGAATTCTGAGGCACTATATATATTCTGCAGCACGATGCAAATTATGCAGCAAATTCCACAACTACAGAACCGCAGAATTTCAGGGGCCTTGAGTATAACCCTAAGGCCTGGAGTCTCTCACTATATTCAGTGTCCTTTAATCCTGTGATCTTCCTTGTTATTCTTCTTCATACCTTTTCTATGGTGGCTTTACCTCCTACAGAGGAGGGTGCACAGAAAGGGGCACAGAAATCTATATCAGCCCTTACCAAACTTGTGTATAATGACATTAAGACCTTTGGATCTTTACTTTTTATGTGTTTAAGAATACACGATATTGTGCCATGGCACTTTTTAACTATATTATTAGTATGAGTGGTCAATTTTAAGTCATTGGTTATTGTGCTACCCAGATCTCTTTCTGATGCAGCAGTTTGTAACGTGATGTCATTAAGTTTATAACTAGCTAATACATTATTTTTGCCTAAGTGCATAACTTTGCATTTGGCAATATTAAACGTCATTTTACCGTTAATTGACCATTTAGTCAAGTTATCTAGATTGGCCTGTAATGACTTAACAGAGTATGTGTCATTAACGATACAACCTATCTTACTATCATCAGCATATTTGTGTATCCAGACCCCGTTTGTTGTTTGCATATAGGATGTTAGTATATTAAATAATACAGGACCGAGGACGGAGCCCTGGGGTACACCACTGTTTACTAAGCCCCATTCAGACATTTTCCCTTTAATGCTCGCACATTGCTTCCTATCACTGAGCCAGGAGTTAATCCAATTAAATAATATTTGGATGGAGATTAATTCTTTCCAGTTCCTTGACCAGTACGCCATAAGAAACAGTGTCAAAGGCTTTCTCATAGCCAAGAAATATAACAACAACAGGGAGTCCGTTATCCAGTGCCTTACTTACTGGTTCAGAGAAGTTAATTAAATTATACTGACACAATCTACCCTGGCCTGGATATTCAGACTGCGCCTGGAAATGGTGCAAGAGTGGGTGCAGCGGATCCGGGATGGGCCGGGGCCTGGACCAGGTGATATTCAATGGTGATGCACCATGGCACAGCACCATTGAATATGACACAAACTGCACCTGGCAATGGTGCAAGAGAGGGTGCAGTGGATCCGGGATGGGCAGGGGCCTGGACCAGGTGATATTCAATGGTGATGCACCATGGCACAGCACCATTGAATATGACACAGACTGCGCCTGGCAATGGTGCAAGAGTGGGTGCAGCGCATCTGGGATGCACCGGGGCCAGGACCAGGTGATATTCAATAGTGATACACCATTGAATATGACACAGACTGCGCCTGGCAATGGTGCAAGAGTGGGTGCAGCGCATCTGGGATGGGCAGGGGCCTGGACCAGGTGATATTCAATGGTGATGCACCATGGCACAGCACCATTGAATATGACACAGACTGCGCCTGGTGCGGTGGCACAGCACAGTGGCACGGTGCCAGAGCAAAGCACAGATTGGGAGCTCGGGGATGCACCAGAACAAACACAGTTGCGCTGGGTGCAGCACCCATGATATTCAGAAGAGGACATGCAAATGAGGCCACAAGATATGCACGGTGCAGACAGGGCCATTAGCATGTCATTATGGCCCCATTTACATGCCTTGCACAGGAAAACCCAGCAGATTGTGCCTGGCACCCTGCACAGCATGATGTGTAAACTGAGGGGGTCCTGGGGCATCCCCCACCCCATAGCCATGATCATGGGTACTCCTCTTGTAAAACACAACCCCTGGTAGCCTAGTGGTACCCCTTACCCTCCCATTGCCACAATTGCCATTAAATCATAATCACTACATTCCCTGGTGATCAAGTGGCACCCCCACCCCTCCCACCCACCCTCTCTCTCCCCATCATCAGCGGGTGGCTGCAACCCACCCACAGACCACCCAACCGCCCACTGGTGACAGCTTACAGTATGGCTATAAGCCCATTGGACCACACTGTGGACTACTGGGCATACAGGGCATACTGTACCAGACAGTCACAATTATGTGAATGACTTCATTCACATATTTGTGACTGTCTAGTACAGTATGCCCCGCAAGCCCAGTGGTCCACAGTGTGGACCAATGGGCTTACAGCCCATACTGTATGCTGTCATTTGGCGGGTGGCCGGGCGGTATGCGGGCGGGCTGCAGCCACCCGCCACTGATGCGGGGAGAGCGGGGTGGGCATGGGGTCCTGTGTGGGTGAGAGGGGTTGGGAGTGCCACTGGATCACCAGGGAATGTAATTACAACATAATACCAGTGATCGGGGCTAAGGGCGGGGGGTACCACTAGCCCACCAAGGAATGTAGTGATTATGATTAAATGGCGAGTGCATCAATGGGAGGGAGGGGGGTACCACTAGACTACCAGGGATGAAATGGGTGCTTGTGGATGGTGTTCTGCGTGGGCAGGTGGCCACCCAGGGCTGGCGGCTGCTGTGTTGCACCCTGCAATACAGTAGCCTGCCTGTGCGTGGCCAGGAGTTGTTCCTCCTTCTCATGGGCTCAACTTTGAGCTCCCCCCATGTGGCACAGTGCAGGGTTGTGCCAGCATATGCGCTGCACATCCTGAGCTGAATATCGGGATGTGCTGCATATGCATGGGCACACCCCCTGCATTTGTGCCGCATACATTACCATTGCACCCCAGCACATCGGGATTTGAGCTGCACCTGGCAGCCTTTTGAATATCCCACTGGGGCGCAGTGCAGGGCTGTGCCAGTGCACCTCTGTTACGCCATGCACAACCCCTTTGAATATCCAGGCAACTGAGTAAAACCATATTGTGTTATATCTATAATGTGCATATTTTTAAGAGGTATAATATTTTCTGTTGTAATATTCTTTCCATGATTTTACCCAGACCGGAGGTAAGGCTGATAGGGCTATAGGCAAGGCACCTGGAATTCTGCAATTCTGTGGTTGAGGAATTTTCAGCAGAATTTGCATCATGCCGCAGAATTTATATAGTGCCACAGAATTAATTGTTTTTAGTGAATTTTCATTCAGATATGCAGTTTTTCCGTAGTGCCAGGCTCCCGCACCCATCTTGTTTACCCTGAAGCTCCTCCTCTATGCTTGGTAGGTGATGTCATCAATGACATCACTTCATATTTTAGCCAATGGCAGGGCTGCATTCTGCCTCAGAAATGAATAAATCATGCCGCAGAAATCAGAAAGTGCTGCCGCAGAAACCTAGGAGCCCTGCCGCAAAAATCAGAAAATTCTGCAGTAGAGCACTAGGGGCCCTGTCTATAGGTGGCTACAGTTTGTTTATTTCCACCTTTGTGAATTGGTATGTGAATTAGGAGGGGCATAAGGGGGAAGAAGCCCACCCTCAGTACAACAAGTGTTTTGACTCATTTATTTATTTATTGGTTTCTTTTCTTTCTTTTTTTTTTTCTAAAGAAAATTATCTGAGGATCAGTGGTAGGATTTTTAGGACAATAAATTAATAAAAAGGGAACTAGGAGAGCTTCAGTAGCAGACAAGTAGTGGAATAGCAGTATAATTGCAGTATAATGTGGGGAGTGGTGCAATGCAGTGGCTGTGGGGTAGCCATATTCAGGCAGACCTTCTGGACACTGAGGTGCTCCCCTATCTGCATGCATCTCTCTGGACTGCGGGATGAGGTAGCCAGACTCAGAGCAGAAGTAAACTGGGTCAGGAGTACCATCACCCCTATCCAGAGACCACCCAGTTCAATGCAACTGCCTCAAAGGATGTCGAGAACGAGGAGCACTTGGATGACAGTGGGCTCAGGGAGGGTTAGAGCGGTCCAGCAGAGGCACATCACAGATCCTATTCCACTCAAGAACTCATGTGCCACACTGGCAAACGAGGACAACCAAATAGAGGTACCCAGAGAAGTGGAAGGAAAGGATGTGGAGGTTAGCCAAGGAGGTGACCTCAGCGGGGAAAGCAGTGGACCCCAGAGGAGAAGGAAGTGAATCCTGGTGGGGGACTCCATTGTAAGAGGGATCCAGCTAGGAACACAGGAGGGGGAGGACAGGGAGGTGAGGTGCCTACCAGGTGCCACGGCATGGAGGGATGGAAGGAAGATCCTGGAGATCACTGGGAAGGCAAGATGGGAGGATGAGCTGGATGTCATTATCCACCTAGGTACTAATGACCTGGCAAATGGAGAGCCAAAGGAAGTTCAGGAAGAGTATAGGAAATTGGGGAGGTGTCTCAAGCAAGTAGCTGCTTCTGTCACTTTCTCAGAAGTACTTCCTGCAAGAGGCAAGGGAGAGCATAGGAGTGCATGCACCAGGAACTTTAACTCATGGTTGAAGAACTGGTGCTGTGAGGAAGGGTTTGGATTCATTGGTAACTGGGGACTCACCTGGAAGGATTTAGGTTTGTTCAAGCCTGACGGCCTGCATCCATCCTGGAGAGGAATCCAAGCACTCAATCATAAGTTTAAATGCTACATTGACAAACATTTAAACTAGGAAAGGGGGGTGGCAGGCCAGCAAGGAGGGTACCTACTTGCTCACCCCCCACAGCTATCAGTGGAACCAGTGAACCAGAGGAGTGGCTATCTCTGCAAAGCAGTGTGCAAAAGATGGAGATTAGTGCCCAAGAGGTGGATAGGCAGAAAAGGGGCAAAATTCAGCAGAAAGGCAGACAGCAAGGAGAACCAGGGATAAAGGACAACCAAGGAGGGGGCTGGAGTAGAACAACGAAACAGTCTATGGAGGTCAAATCATGGAAAGCCTTGTGTGCAAATGCCAGGAGCCTTAGCAACAAGATGGAAGATCTGGAGGCTGTCTTGGTGCAGTCAGACCTGGACATTGTGGCCATCACTGAAACCTGGTGTAATGATAACCACGACTGGGAGATGGCCATACCTGGCTACAACATACTCAGAAGAGACAGAGCAGGCAGGAAGGGAGGAGGAGTGGCACTGTATGTGAAAAAGACATAAGGGCCACAGAGATCCAGGAGGAACAAAATGGGGGAGAGATACTGTGGGTTAAGCTGGAAAGCAAAATGGGGACAGTCATCTGCACAGGTGTGGTCTATAGACCACCAGCCCAGGAGGAAGAAACAGATAGGGAGCTGATGCTAGCCATCCAAAGGATGGCAAACAAGGGTGAGGTAGTACTGGTTGGAGACTTCAATATTCCAGACATGGACTGGAGCATCCCAGCAACAGCATCAACTAGGAGCAGATTTATCCTGGACTCCCGTCAGGGTGCCTTCCTCAAGCAACTGGTCATGGAACCAACTCAGCAGAAGGCAATACTGGACCTTGTGTTCACAAACAGGGACAGTGTGATGGGGGTAACAGTGGGGGAGCACCTGGGGAACAGTGACCACCAGTCATTGTGGTTTGAAATCAAAGAAAGAGCAGAACCAAACCACACAAAAACACGTATCCTGGATTTTAGGGGGGCAGACTTTGGGAAAATGGGGAGATACTTGAAAGAGGCATTAAGGGGAATGGGACAGGAATCAGGGGTTGAGGAACAGTGGGCAGTATTTAAAATGGGGATTACAATAACAACAGAATTATGCATTAAGCAGGTTAGCAAGAGGAAAAGGAAGAGGAGACCATTATGGTTTTCCAAAGAGGTAGCAAAGAAAGTGAAAGCCAAAAAGATTGCATTCAGGCAATACAAAAAGACACAGGCAGAAGGGGATAGGGAGAAGTACCAGGAAAAGCAAAGGGAGGCAGGGAGGTCAGTAAGGGAAGCCAAAGCTCAGACAGAAGAATACATTGCAAAATCAGTGGGTGGAGGGGACAAAACCTTTCACAGGTACATAAGTGAAAAAAGAAAGACAAAGGGAGGAATAGTGAGACTGAAGGGGGAGGATGGGGGCCACATGGAGGACGACGACAACAGTAAAGCTGACATATTGAACAAGTATTTCTGCTCAGTCTTTACTGAGGAAGAGGTGGGTAATGAGTCTGAAGGGAGTACAAGGGGTGAGAATGGTGCAAAAATGGACACAAGTCCCTTTACACGAGAAAGGGTCCTGAAGGAACTGGAAGTAATAAGAGTTGATAAAGCAATGGGGCCAGATGGGTGCACCCAGGGTCCTTAAAGAACTAAGAGAGGTGGTGGCTGAACCTCTGGCTATCCTGTTTAGCCAATCACTGGAAACAGGGGAGGTACCCAAAGACTGAGGACAGCAGATGTAGTCCCCTTATACAAAAGTGTGAACAAAGAGGAAGCAGGGAACTACAGACCAGTCAGCCTCACATCGGTAGTGGGGAAGATCATGGAAGCACCACTGAAGGAGAGATTGGTAGAACATCTGGTTGTCAATGGACTACAGGACCCAATGCAGCATGGTTTCACCAGGGGGAGGTCATGTCTGACCAACCTCGTTGAATTTTTTGACTGGGTGACTCGGAAGGTGGATCAGGGGAGGGCGGTGGACATAGTCTATCTGGACTTCAGCAAGGCCTTTGACACTGCGCCACATAGAAGACTATTACACAAACTGGGTAATATAGGTGTGGGCAGGACAGTAGTGTGGTTGGTAGGTAACTGGCTGGGTGTCAGGACACAGAGGGTGGTGGTAAATGGCTATCACTGCACAGAGGGAAGAGTGATCAGTGGGGTACCACAGGGATCAGTGCTGGGACCGGTCCTATTCAACATCTTCATCAGTGACATTGCTGAGGACCTAGAAGGCAGAATTTCACTGTTCGCTGATGACATAAAGCTCTGTAACAGAGTAGACACACCAGAGGTTGTAGACAGAATGAGAAGGACCTGCAGAAACTTGAAGAATGGTCAGGGGTTTGGCAGTTGAAATTCAATGCAAAGAAGTGCAAGATAATGCATATGGGGCACAAAAACCCTGGCACAATATATCAGTTGGGGGGTGAGGATATAGCATGCACCAAGCAGGAAAGGGATCTTGGGGTTATCATCTCTGATGACCTCAAGGTAGGGAAACAGTGTGACAAGGCAGCAGGTAAAGAAAATAGGATGCTGGGATGTATAGGCAGGGGCATCACCAGCAGGAAAAGGGAGGTCATAATTCCACTATACAAGACACTAGTGAGGCCCCACCTGGAGTACAATGTACAGTTCTGGAGACCATACCTATGTAAGGACATAGACAGGGTAGAGAAGGTTCAGAGGAGGGCAACAAAGATGGTGCATGGATTGCATCACAAGTCCTATGAAGACAGGTTGAAGGAACTGAACATGTACTCCCTGGAGGAGAGAGGGAGGAGAGGGATATGATAGAGACATACAAGTATCTTACAGGGAGGAACAGGGTGCAGGAATACACTATTTTTAAGGGGAAAAGATGTTCCAGGACTAGAGGGCATGGGATGAAGTTGGAGGGAGGACGATTCAGAGGAAACATGAGGAAGAATTTCTTCACAGAACGGGTGGTGGACAAGTGGAACACCCTGCCAGAGGAAGTGGTGGGGGCTGAAACAATCACGGGATTTAAGAATGCACAGGATAGACATAAAGGAATTCTGGAGGTCAGGGGTAAGGGGTAAAAGACTTCTAGGAAAAGATAAACTGAACTTACAAGCTCAAATGGGCAGACTGGGTGGGCCATAGGCCCTTATCTGCCAACACTGTGTATGTATCTATGGTACAAAAGATGCCAGCTTCCATTCTGTTATGGCTGTCCCTTCACTGATTGATGCATTAAATAGGAGCGCGAGTATTCCTGATCATTTCTTTGTACTGAAATAAGAATAATATAAGCCCTGATCTTTTTGTTTGCTGGTCCCACTGCCCTCTTGGGACGAAGTACAGTCACAGAGGACCTAGCCCCAAGAAACACAGCAGGATAAGAAAGCATCGGTTCAGTGCTCATAAAAGCTTTAACATGCACATTGCATTCTGACAACCTTACTGGACACCTGCTAAGACACTGTTGACCAATGGGCAGTGTGTACTGTAAGGTGTCCATTCACAAAGACAACTGTGTGAATGAAAGCATGCAGTACACACTGCAAGCCCATTGGTCGACAGTGTTGACCAATGGTATTGTAGTGCATACAGTACACTGTCATTCTGTGGCAGCTTAGTCGGTGGGCAGCAGTAGAAGTGTGCAGGTGACTTTTGCTGTCCCGACGGCTTCATTGGCCATGCAGAGATGGGGCAGCGGGGTGGGTGTGGGTGCCTCAGAAGGGGGGATCCACTGGATTACCAGAAATGTTGGGATTAAATTGTCTTTTACAAGTGGGGCTCTGGGGGTACCACTAGACTACCTGGGAAGGTCATCATTTTATGGTATACTACAGATCAGGCTCAGGGCTGTGGGGAGGGGGGCACTAGACTACCAGGGAAATGTGGGGATAATGTTGTATTTTACAATCGGGGATGGGAGGGGATTTACTAGACTACGAGGTACTTTCAGGATTTCATATATTATACAGACGGGGTTTGGGGATGGGAGGGGGGTTGCCTAAATGGAGGGGATGGGCTCAGAGGTTGAAGCTTGTTGTACTCTGTGATCGGGGACAGGAGGCGGTACCACTGGACTACCAAGGTAGTGCTTAATGCCACATGTGTTCTATGTTCAGACTTCGGGGTGGGAGGGGGAACCACTAGACTACCAGGGTACTATGGAGTGTTCCTATGTCCCCCTAGCAGAATTAGTCTGATGCAATCTACTATACAGCAGTAAACAGTATGCAAAAATATGTAGGTAGTATCTAAAAACAAGTATGTAAAAATGTTTCTCTGCACACAAAGTGCAAACTGGGACCAGCAACACACTTGGGTGGTGGGCTCTTAGTGCTGACTGTTCCTCTAGTGCTGACTGTTCCTCTTTAAGTATATAAAAGATTTTAAATCAGAATTGTCTGTTCTTCACTTTCAGTTTTCACAATGGTCCTTTTCAGTCTTTCCCAGAACAGCGGCTGCTCATCCTCCACCTTTGGCCAGTCCAAGTAAGTCTTCTTCTTGACCACGCTTGCCAGCCTATGGTAGGCTGAAATCTTATTGGGGGAGATTCTCTCCAAGAACACCAGAATGAGAAGGTCTTCACTTTCCACCAGCAGTCTGTAAGTGACCATTTTCATCTCCAAGGAGCACCATTCGCTCTGTAGATAATGGCGGCTGATCACACAGATAGTCCACCTGCTGCCGTAGATGCTGTCCACAATGTTGTCCACTATATCCTTCCCCACTTCAAAGTCTCTGTTATGCAGGCACACTTTGAGGAAGGGCGGCCCCTTCTCCTCCAGGTTTGGAAGGAGCTTGTTGATGACCTAAAGCTCATCCTTACCGCTGTAGGAAACAAACACGTCATACTTGTATTGGACTTTCTTAGGTCTCCCACCTGTTAGTCTTGCCAGTCGAGCCCAGATGATATAAAGTAAATAAACAATATACCAGTGTACCATTTTATACAGGAACGTGAATGCCATAAACAGTATGATAGATGCAGTGGTCCCCACAAACCAGGCAAACTCCATAGGAAGATCACATGTGTTCTGCAGGAAGGGAATGAGGTCATACTTTTTATACATTACCTCACAAGTTTCATGAGTTACAGATACTATCATGTCCCTTCTGGTGGCTGCCCATGAAATTATCCACGCAATCTGACAGTCACATGGAAAGCTGACATTGAAGAAGATGATGTGGCTCAAGCTGGCAGAATTCTGAAACAGCCCAGGAGCCAATGTTACCACCTTTTGATCCTCAATCTGCAAACGTTTCAGTGATGTCAGATCCTTAAACTTGAAAGGGGTGAAATAAATGAACAAAGCGTCTACAAGTGTCAGAACCTCAAGATTAGTCAGGTTCTGGAAAAAGAGTTCTGCACTTTGTAGATCAGAAGTGTCGTATGGTAGATGAGGTGTGCCTCTAAGGTACAACAGTTTTAGCTTGTTGTTTGACAGGATTAAAGTTTTAATGTTTCTTATGACACACACAGAATTCCTGGCTCTGTGCTGATTATCTGATTGCCCCTGAGGTCCAGGCTTTCCAGCACTTCACACTGGCTGAAGGTTTTGTTGGAAATCTCATCAATTTCATTGTAACTTACAATCAGATGTTTCACTCTGAGGTGATTAACAGCGTGGCAGACATGCTTAACAAAGTTCGTCTGTCTGCTTATTAAGTTCGAAATGGAGAAGTTCATTATTGTGTGTATTCCAGACTCCAATAGCTGACTCACATTTACACCAGATCTGTCAACATTTAATGACTCAAGGTGTTTACAGTAATATAAGGAACCCACCTCAATGTTCCACAGAGGACTCTCTGATAATGTAAGATGAGTTATGTTTAGCTGGGCTTGGCAGTTCTGGATTCTGATTCCAGTACCATGATCATGGTTGCAGTCCCGCTTGACAGTGTCTATATTATTGCCTGACAAATCTAAATGCCTCAGGTTTGTTAGATTTTGTATTCTGCACAATATCGCACACATGTCTGTTATAAAGAATATGAGAAACTTTCCAGCTTAGTGAGAGGAGAGAAGAGAAGAGGTCTCGTATCTGACAGATCAATGCTGGTGATAGTCAAGCCCTTCAAAAGCACAGTGTCCATAAATATTCTCTGTCATTGTGGTTCCACCAGGATTAAAATGAAGAAACTCCAAACTTTTCAGTCCCCTAAATGCACCAAAATGTACAAAAGCTACATTCGGTCCATGTCCAACCAGAAACAGCCCTTTCAAGTTTGAGGACTAGGAGAAGGAGGCTGGCTTAATGACATCTGCATATAGCCAGCAGAGCCCATCTAGTCTAGCTGCTACCTCTTGGAGGTCCGGTTCGTACCCATGTCTCACATCACACACTACAAAGGTGAAGTACCCTGGAAAACTGCAGCTAAAACAATAATCCTTGTGCTGGGCTAAAAGTGCATTCGTACAGTTCACATCATTCTGAAATCCATCCCCAGGCGGAGAAGCAAACGGAACCAAAAAAACAATAAGAAGATGAAGCTGACAACATGCCAGCCCATGGTGTGTCTGCTTTTATGTAGATTTATTCTCCTTCGCACGTTCCCTTCTGCTTCAAGCTCTGGACAAGGTATTAGCACATGCTGGCATGATAGCCAATGTTCCTTGGAAAACAACGGGTGGTCTTGCTCTGGCCTCCTGTAGTCTAAAAATGTTAGAGCATTTCCATGTCAAATTTAGAATTTTTCAAGGCTTTCAAGCAGTGTACTCTGAACAATTTAAAAACAGAAGTTTTCCTGCACTTCTGCTTCAATAGCTGTGATAAAGCAAACTTTCTGGAACAGTTTCAAACCAGTGGTTATTGGTAGCAGTTCAGTCTGTGTATTTGTTCATGTTCCCTTTTTATGTTTGCTGGCACGCATGTGCAAGAAACATAGTACCATCATCCGAGTTTTCGGAGGTGTGGCAGCCCTTTTCCAATTCAGGCAGTGTGTTTGCAGGCAGCAGCCGCAGTTCTCCAATGCCTGCTCGAGCTGTCTATGACAGCTCCAAAATGCAGTGGAGTACAGTTGAAAGGGAGAGCTACACTTCAGTGAGCAGCGATAAGATATCGCCTGCTCATGCAAGCTTCCCCAAACACAAGCAAAGGCAGCAGCACATACGTGCGTGCTGCCCCCCAAGCACACACACTGTATGGCCGGGGTGCCCAATCCCCATTGGCTGTCAGCACTCCCCAAAAGCCTTCCACATGCCACGCTGGGTGCCTACTCCAGCATGGCAACTCATCGTATAGCCGACGGGGTGCCCAATCCCCATCGGCTCCACTGTCCTCCCCCAGTACAGGGTGCCACGCTGGGAGCCCACCCCAGCGTGGCAACAGATGCTATGGCTGACAGGGTGCCCAATCCCCGTCAGCTCCACGCCCCAACCAGCTGTTCTTGTGCCACGCTGGGAGCCCAACCCAGCGTGGCAAACATCCTCCATCATCATTTAAAAAAAAAACTGCAAATAAAAACTGTCCTCGGTGCTTCTCCCTGCCCCTCCAACAACCGCACCTACCCACTGCACACCCTGCCTCCCACCCCATCTATACTTACCTCTGACCACGAAGATCTTCGTGGACCAGGAACACGCTCTGCACTCTTCAAAACCGACTCGGAACTGAGGAATTGCGGTAAGCTGTATAATGGGATAGATAGGGTTTTTCAACTTTGCTGCATATCTCAGGTATTTTTTGGAATTTTTGCACCAAATTTTCAATTTGGGGTTTTTGGGACCCCTTCTCATGAATGCTGTCACTGTCATGGCGTTATTCGGGCCCGAAGGGTGATTTCACAGTCACTGCACAAAATCACCTTTTGGGACCGATTAATGAAACGACACTGCCAGTGTTCATAAGGTGTGCTCTCAAGAAGCCTATTTTGAAAACTTGGTGGAAAATTTCAAAAAAATTACTGTTTTACGAGCGTGCGTTGTGCAGTTCCTACACATGCTCGTAAGTTCGCAAATTTTAAATATTTTCACTCCAGATTTTCAACATTGCCAATTTACCACACCTCCTTATGAGCAGTACAGCTGTCATTTTCACATGTTGCCCAAAAATGTGTTTGCGCCCATGGCGCACAATGGCTGCATCGATTGTGTGAAATCAATGTATGGGACACATTAAGAAAAATCACAGTGACACTGTTCATGAGCAGAGGTCTTAAAATGGCTATGTTGAAAATTTGGTGAAATAATTCCTAAAATGACTGTTTCTGAGCGTGATTTACGCAGTTCCTGCACGCTTCGTGGGTTTGCATAATTTTCAATATTTTCACTCAGATTTTCAACATTGCCATTTTATTACACTTCCTTATGAACAGTACAGCTGCTATTTTTACATGTTGCCCAAAATGTGTTTTCGCACATGTAGCACACAATGGTGCAGTCGGTGTGCGAAAGCAATGTTTGGGACAGATTACGAAAATCACAGTTACACTGTTCATGAGCAGAGGTCTTAAAATGGCTATGTTGAATATTTAGTGACAAAAGTCCATAAAATGACTGTGTTACAGTAGAGCATTGCGCAGTTTCCACGTCCCCGTGAGTTCATGACTTTGTAATATTTTAAGTCCAGATTTTCACCAGTGGCATTTTTCACACTTCCTTATGAACAGTACAGCTGTCATTTTTCACAACATGGCCAAAATGTGTTTCACACTTTCAGCGCAGAGATGCGTGGTCGCTGTGGGAAATCATTGTTCAGGACAGATAAAGAAAATCACAGTGACACTGTTCATGATCGGAGTCCCAAAATGCCTGTGTTGACAATCTGCTGTAAAAATCCCCAAACTAATTACATTCTGGTGTCGTTGCACAGTTTCTATGCGCGCTCGTGACTTCACCAGTTTTTTTATGTTTTTACTGCAGATTTGCGGCATTGCCATTTTTTACACCTCCCCATGAACAGTACAGCTGTCATTTTTTACATCCTGTTCACAATGTTTTTGCCCCTGTGGTGCTAAATGCCGTAGTCACTGTGCATAAGCAGCTTTCAGCTTACAAACTGATATTGCCACTGTTCATGAGGTGGGGTCACAAAAAAAACATGTTGAAAATTTGGAGTGAAAATACCAACGAATGCCTGAGGTATTAGGGTTTCCAACCATAACGCCCTACCCTGTAGAGAATGACAGGCATCAGGGGTGTGACTTGGGATTCTTGCCTGTAATGCTCATACCATTCCTCACCCTGCAGCCAGTGAGAGGCATCGAGGTATGTCTTGGACTCTTGGCCCAAAGTTCACCCCATTCTCCTATACTGCACCCATCTCACCATATTTCCTAATGGAATGGGGTGCGCATAAGGGCCAAAGACTCCAAGGCACACCATGACACTTGTCAGTGTCTGCAGGGTAGGGTGTGGTGAAATGGTGTGGCCGTTATGCCTGACGACCCAAAGGCACTCCCCAATGCCTGTCACTCTCTGCAGGGTGGTGGTGGGGTTGGCTTCAGTTCAATACTTCACTGCCATTCCTATTACGCAGCTCTGTAACTTCTACACTACCACTGCCAATGCCAGCAAGCAAACATTCGTCATTGACAAATGCTTGTTATGTTTGCTTGTGCGCATGTGCGAGAAACATTTTGTGACAGCTTGCTGGAGTAGCAGGTTGTGGAGGTGTGGCAGTGTTGTGCCTAATGCCGCCACTGCTTTTTGGGCTTGTCTCTGTGGCACCAGTGAATGAGCACACTGTCTATGATGGCATTTGAGAAGCATGCCACCAATTTGAAAGAAAGCCACCGCTGCAATGAGAGACAGGCTCATCATTGCAGTGACAGACCTGACACACCTCCATTACATGAAATTCCTGGTGAAACATTTCAGTAAACATGGCAGCGGCTCCCTCCATCTGCTTCTCATGGTCCCTAGAAAGCCAATGTCAGGGGTGCCCAATCCCCCTGTCGGCATGCCCCCTTCCCAGTTTGTTTGCCAATGGGGGTACCCAGTCTCCATCAGCATAATATCCCCATTGTTTTATTTGTCTGCCAAGTGGGGGTGCCCAATCCCCCTCGGCATCATGCCCCCCCAAACACAGATACACTGTCTTTGCTGACGAGGTGCCCAATCCCCTTCAGCTTCAGTCCCTCCTGCCAAAAAAATACTGGTGGCACACTGGAATCCCACCCCAGTGTGCCCAAATGTATTTGGTAAACCTGTAAAAAAAAACTTCCCACAATGTTCCGTCCCCCCCATGTAAAACAGAAAACAGTCCCTCATGGTCACAATGCCCCCTTCCCAACCCGTATCCACCCTCTGTGCACCCCATCTCCCTGTACCCCCCTCACCCCATACCTACCAAAGGAGTCCAGTGTGATGATCTTCGGTGGAGCGGCAGACGTCTGAACTCTTCTTTTCAAATGTCGACTGAGAACTGAAAAAAATCATGGTAAGCTGTATAATGGCATCAATGGAGGGGTCAACTTAGGTGGCTATCTTGGCCATTTTTGTGACTTTTGGCTCCAAATCTTCAACATGAGGTTATCTGGACCCCTCCTCAGGAACTCAATCACTGTCATTTTGTTATTCGGTCCCAAAAGGTGATTTCATGGTCACTGCACAGGATCACCTTTCAGGACTGATTAATGAAACAACACTGTCACTGTTCATGAGCTGGGCTCCAAAAGAGCCTATGTTGCAAATTTGGTGAAAAAATTCCCCAAAATGACTGCTACAAGCATGCGTTGCACAGTTAACATGCGTGTTCATAGCTTCTAGAATTTGTAATATTTTCACTCCAGATTTTCAACATTGCCATTTTCCCACACCTCCTTATGAATAGTGCAGCTGTCATTTTTCACATCTTGACAGAAATGTGTGTTTGCACATCTGGCACACAATGGCGCAGTCGCTCTGAGACATCAACGTTCAGGACAGATTAAGACAATCACAGTGACAGTGCTCATAAGGGAGGATCCCAAAAAGCCCACGTTGTAGATTTTATGAAAAACTTCCAAAAAATGACTGCGTTACCAGCATGAGTTGTGCAGTTTCTATGCACGCTGGTAACTTCGTCAAGTTTTTATATTTTCACTCCAGATTTTCAACATTGCCATTTTTGCACACTGCCTAATGAACCATACTGCAGTCATTTTCACATCCTGCCCAAAACATGTTTTCGCACCTGTGATGCACAATGCAAATCAACTTTTGGGACAGAGTAATAAAATCACAGTGCTACAGTTCATGAGCAGAGGTCACAAAAAACTCATGTTGAAAACTTGGAGTGAAAATACCAAGAAAAGCCTGCAGTGTCAGGGTTTCTGACCATAACACCCTACCCTGTAGGGACTGACTGGCATCAGGGGTATGACTTTGGATTGTTGACAGTAATGCTCATGCCATTCCACCCCCACCCCCACCCTGCAGCCACTGACAGGCAATGAGATGTGCCTTGGACTCTTCGGCTCCAAAGTTCACCCCATTTTCCTATACTGCACCCATTTCAGAATATTTCCTTATGGAATGGGGTGAGTGTAAAGCCTGAAGACCCCAAGGCACTCCTTAACACTTGTCGGTGTCTGCAGGGTAGGGTGAGGTGAAATGGCATCAGCACTATGGGCGGCAACCCAAAGGCGCACCCCAATGCCTGTCCGTCTCTGCAGGGTGGGGGTGGTGTCAGTTCAGTCCTTCACTGCCGTTCCTATTATGCATCTGTCTAACTCCTGCACTTCTGATGCTAATGCCAGCAAGCAAACATTCGGCATTGGCAAATTCTTGTTACAGTTTCTGTCACAAAAAAAGAACTTGAAATCCCATGGTATACAAAGAATATCCCACAAGGCAGCTCAAAATATGAATATTTGGCTGGTCCAGTGGTGCTGAGGGCTGGGGAGCTAGATGCCTTACCTTGTGCTGCACCAGCAACCCAGGTTCAGGAATGACCTTGGGTTGCTGGGGTGCTGGCATGGGGGGTTGGAGCAGGATTGAGAAATTGCTCTCCTCTCCCAGGTAGGGGGAGTCACCTGCCCATAGTACCCCTGTCACTGAATGGAGGTTCAGTGATGAGCACAGGTGGTATCAGGTGACCGGGAGGCTGGGGCATCCTGCAAGACATCCATGCGCGTGCCTCCACACACGTACGTCATGTTGGGAATGCACAGGAGTGAGACAGGAGAAAACCTGGTAAAACCCATAAAATACTAGTTTAAAAACAAATACAAATATTTCATGTAAAATGATACTGTTATTGTTGCCTTGCACTCATAGCTTCACTCACCTACTTGGGGGAGCAAACAATAACACCAACATTCCACACCAAATAGCAATCATGTGTTGTGCTACCTCATCAGCACTCCTGAGCATAACATCCCTTGCTTTAACCAATTGCTTCCGCATCATCTCTAACTAGTGCAATGCCAGGAACATGTCCAGGAATGCCCTTTAGCCTCCTTTTCAGGGTACAGAGCTGGGAAAGTGGCCATTTGCTGTCAGGGCTGCTAACTGATTAATGAACTGCCTGATACACTGCTGAATCTCCTTAAGTTTATTCAGTTAAAGAGATCTTTGAGGTCTACCCTTGCAGTCCAACACAATTTTGTCAGTTAAATGGTTTTATCTGGTTTCTCTCATACCTGTGACTTTTTATACAGCAATCTGTATGATTTTTTTTGTTCAAAACTGGAAATGATGGAAGGTTTGATACCTTTTATTGGACCAACAAGTGTCTTGTACAAAGCTTTTGTTCAAAACTGTAATTGTTCTATCTTAAGTACTTTGAGCCTGACTTGACTGCATTTTCTCTGGAACTGTGTCATCGAGGCAGAGGTCAGGAAGCATAGGAAAAACAGGAGCAGTTGTAGAATTCACCAAAAATTATTTATTTCCACTAGCAGTATCATAAAATAAACTTGTTCAGTATAACTGTTTACAAAGGCAAAATAAAATAATGTTTTCCTTCAGTCTCTTTGCCCCTTGTTCTCCAAATCTCTCTTGCAGTTGCAGCTTAGCTCTTTTATAAGTCTTTTCAACCCCCATCCTTAGCAAACATCCTGTTCTTGTAAGTTTCAGGAGCTGCCAGAATACAGTGTGCTTCTTGAGGCCCCTTTTTGCTTAGCTTTTGCAAAGGATGCAAACATTTGCACTCAAGTAACCTCTAGCTTCCAACAGCTTTTTGCAGTCATCTCAAATTACAATTATACACATTTCAACAGTAATACTATTCATTTTCCGAACAAAGGGGATCACACTATCAGTTACATTTCCATACAATAATTTGCATATATCCTTATATCAGCAGATGTGCAAGGGAGGAAAAACAAACAGCAAGGGAAAACTGAGACAGTAAGAGGCAAAGAATTGCGAGATTGTCGGGATGATCAAGTCTGAGGTCTCACAGGAAAATATGGTTGAGCAACCGGACAGACAAATAGACAGAAAAGGACAGGTCCTTCCATTTTAAACACTTTCTCCATAACAAATGGGACAGGGTTCTATTCCACCCTGTCACAAACTGCTTATTGTACTAGTAATGTTTTTGTGACCATGTATTTGATGTGGAATGTATGTAAATGAGTACTTACTGTATGTGCAAAGGCAATCTCCAAAATTTTCAGTAACTAAAGAAATAAAATAGTCCCTATTTATGCATGTGGACTCAGAGTTTATCTTCGTTCTTCAACCCCAATGACTTTTTCAACGACCAAAATTTACCAGGAACTCCATCTACCCTTCTACTTTGCATGATGTGTTAGTATGCGCCACTAGGATTTTATTTATCTTTTTTACTTCTACTTGTATTTTCTCCCCAGCCATGCTCCACCATGTACAAACCCTGGTCCCAAGGATGTACCCTGATCGGTCCCTGTTGACTCCCAACTTGTTCCAAGCCTCAATCCCTGCCAGTGTCCCCCACAGCTATTCCACTAATGGCAGAGGCCCCAGGAGGAAGGTCATCCTCCCCAAGCCAGCATCCAGTGCCAGAAGCCACATGAACCCGGGGGGAACCAGGAACGTCAGTCATAGTGTGGGCAGTGCCTTGAACTTTCTCCCTGGCTTTTCTCCCAGGCTCCCTGCTGTCCCCTGCCATGCACTCAGCTTCTGGGTCTCAGATGCATGCAACACCCTACTGAGGGAGCAAGCTCCCTTGGCACAACACGGGGGGGTCACTGCAGAACCTTAGGTGCAGCATCCTACTGAGGGAGCAAGCTCCCTTGGCACAACACGGGGGGGTCGCTGAGGAACCTTAGGTGCAGCATCCTACTGAGGGAGCAAGCTGCCTTGGCACAACATGGGGGGGGTCACTGCAGAACCTTAGGTGCAGCACCAGCCCTCCCTGACCATAGCACACTGCTAAGCAGCAGCTGCAGTGGTCACACCTGACCCCTGTGATGTGGAGTCCCGAGTTTGCTCCTAAACTCGGGTCACTGGGATGGCAGTGCAATGTGTTGTCACTAGGCCACCAGGGCAACCTCATGCAGCTATGATTTTAAGTATTTTGTAATATTTATTAACCTTCTTCTTGCTAATATTGCACCTTATAAATGGCTGACAGTGTTCTCTTCTTGTTAAAATGTGACCATATTATGGTCACTTATCTCATTACTGTTATTCCCTTTTGATGCACTTTTTATGTGGAAACAGCAATAACAATTTATTTTTTTAAAGTTCCTACTTTCTTGCAATGACCACCACAATAAAATGAGATATCTTGATGTGGGGCTGCTCTGTTTACCATCAGAAATGTGTGCAGGTGCCATCCTAGTACATCCAGAGAATAAATTCATTGTAATTTTTAGTCTTTGGTAACCAGGTAAAGCCTGCTAGGCACAAGTGCCTGTTTTCAGGGGTGACCTGGGAGGCTAGGGGCTGGCTCAGCATCACACAGTATGCAAGTGGAGGTTGTGGGAATCAAACCCAGGTCTGCTGGATGTACCAAGCTCATTACTCTAACCTCTAGGCTACACTGCCAGCCCCAATGAATGAATGAATCCAGAGACTGAATGAAAAAGTAACAAATGGAAGACATTTTTCAAAATTTCAATATTTCTTACTCATCACCATAAAAAGCAGAGGTTTGGAAAGCACAGATCTAAATGGAGACAGCAAGAAAGAATTAGATGTCGATTGACTGATTGATAAAACATTTATTTTTAGCCAGGAAAAGCATAATTTAGGGACAAGCTCTGTTTACAAATCATGTCCTGCACAAAAACATATAAACTTCCATTCATAACATTCATATAATCATTGTAAAAAGGAAAAAAAAACAAATTCACATTGACAAATTACATACAATGCATCCTGGAGGGCATTTAAAGTTAGCCTCATACGTCAACATGTGCATCCCCTGTGATAGTAATTAAACATCTCCTGTTGGAATGCTATGCAAGTTGTGTTTTGCTTAAAGGATGCCTAAACAACATTTTAACAACAAACTATTCAAAAATCTGACTTCACAGGGGGCAAAAAGAAGGGCTGCTGTATTCATTAATGCTAAATGCTAAGAATACATGTGTATAATTTAGCTAAATGCAGTCCAAAGCATTTGAATGTTGTAAAATCAGCCTTCCAATTTCAAAAAAACTGCCTTACCTGCTTCCTAAAATGGGCACCAAATGTGTTAAGTGATGACATAATTGGAGCCAAAGTCAGAGATCTATATGGCTCTCTATAGTGCTAACTAGTTCTTTTTTCCCTTTGTATAGAATTGTTTCATCCAAAGGGTCAAAATCATGTGCATTATTTTCATTAATGCACATGTTAGGCTATGGTTCTGTTCATCTTGTTTACTTTAACATGCTGAAATTGTGTTTTAATCCAACCGACTTTCTCTGTGGCAAACCACAGTGTAGTACAAATCTTGAATAACCCGGTGGTCTAGTGGTTATAGCAGATCCAGAATGCTACAATGGGGGTGCTGGGGTGGTGTGCATGCTTAATATGCACTTTTTAACATTTTTATTAAACCTTTATATGTTCTGCTATTATTCTTTTCTAGTACATTTTTGACAGAACCTACAAATGTAATCCATAGTTTTGAATGTAAACATTTGTACAATCAAGAAATCAGACTTCTTCAACAAAGTGAAACGCAGCAGCAAACAAGTACATTACAATGTGGGGAGAGGGTTGCAGCTGCATCCTTCACCACCCCCTAGATCCATCACTTGTTTGTAGCACAGTTCTTGTGTAGTCCAATGCTAGAGTTCATACTTTCTCGAAAAAGATGCTTGTCTTGTCTTCTTTTTCCATGGAAAATAATAATAATAACAAGAAGCAGAAGCAGAAGAAGAAGAATCGGCATGTATATAATGCTTTTCATACACACTGTATCCCAAAGTGCTTTACAAGCAATGCTACACTGGTAGTGAAGTGACTGAACGTGTAATGGCAGCCATTTTACACATTAATATCCACACACAGCCGTGGACAACTGCATTAACTGGTTTTATGGGAAGGGGAATGTTGGCCAGGAAAATGGAGTCAGATAGTGATCATAGTGCTGGTAGCCCCACATCTTATTTCTCACAGTAATCTGCTCATATTTCTCCCCTTCTGTCTTTCTCCTTCCCTGAATATAGCAGCACCTTGCAGGAGTGGCCTTCTCAGTTCCCCTCTGATATTCATTCTTCACTACTTCTCCTCACACCAAAAACTGGTGAGCTCATCACCCTTCTGCATCATGAACGTAAGTAGTACAGTCCCTGTTTTTTTGACATATCAAAAACAAGCATTTGTCAATGCTGAATGTTTGTTTGCTGGCATTGGCAGTGGTAGTGTAGAAGTTACAGAGCTGTGTAATAGTAATGGCAGTGAAGTATTGACCTGAAGCCAACCCCACCACCACCCTGCAGAGAGTGACAGGCATTGGGGTGTGCCTTTGGGTTGTCAGCCATAACGACCACACCATTTCAGTACACCCCACCCTGCAGACACTGGCAAGTGTCACGGTGTTCCTTGGGGTCTTTGGTCCTTATGCGCACCCCATTCCATTAGGAAATACAGTGGGATGGTGTGTATATAGGAGAATGGGGGTAGCTCGGCCTAAGAGTCCATGGCATACCTCAATGCTTCTCACTGGCTGCAGGGTGTGGAATGGTATGAGCATTACAGGCAAGAATCCCAAGTCACACCCCTGATGCCTGTCATTCTCTACAGGGTTGGGCGTTATGGTTGAAAGCCCTAATACCTCAGGCATTCATTGGTATTTTCACTCCAAATGTTCAACATGGCTTTTTTGTGACCCCACCTCATGAACAGGGGGAATATCAGTTTCTTAGCCGAAAGCTGCTTATGCACAGCGACTACGGCATTTAGCACCACAGGTGCAAAAACATTCCGAACAGGATGTAAAAAATGACAGCTGTACTGTTCATGGGGAGGTGTAAAAAATGGCAATGTTGTAAATCTGCAGTAAAAATATTTTAAACAAGCATTTGTCAATGCCGAATGTTTGCTTGCTGGCATTGGCAGTGGTAGTGTAGAAGTTACAGAGCTGCGTAATAGGAATGGCAGTGAAGTACTGAACTGAAGCCCACCCCACCACCACCCTGCAGAGATTGACAGGCATTGGGGTGTGCGTTTGAGTCATCAGGCATAACGGCCACGCTATTTCACCACACCCTACCCTGCAGACACTGGCAAGTGTCACGGTGTGCCTTGGGGTCTTTGGCCCTTATGCACACCCCATTCCATCAGGAAATACGGTGAGATGGGTGCGATATAGGAGAATGGGGTGAAGTTTGGGGCAGAAGAGTCCAAGGCATACCCGATGCCTCCTCACTGGCTGCAGGTGTGGAATGGTATGAGCATTACAGGCAAGAATCCCAAGTCACACCCCTGATGCCTGTCATTCTCCACAGGGTGGGCGTTATGGTTGGAAACCCTAATCACATGATCATTCATTGGTATTTTCACTCCAAATTTTCAACATGTTATTTTTGTGACCCCACCTCATGAACAGGGGGAATATCAGTTTGTTAGCCGAAAGCTGCTTATGCACAGTGACTACGGCATTTAGCACCACAGGTACAAAAACATTCCGAACAGGATGTAAAAAATTACAGCTGTACTGTTCATGGGGAGGTGTAAAAAATGGCAATGTTGCAAATCTGCAGTAAAAATATTTAAAAAATGAAGTCACAAGCGTACATAGAAACTGTGCAACGCACTCCCGTAATATAATTAGGTTGGGGATCTTTTACAGCAGATTATCAGCTCAGGAATTTTGGTGCCTCTGATCATGAACAGTGTCACTGTGATTTTCTTTATCTGTGCCAAACAATGATTTCCCACAGCGACCACGTATCTCTGCGCTGAAAGTGTGAAAACACACTTCAGCCATGTTGTGAAAAATGACAGCTGTACTGCTCATAAGGAAGTGTGGAAAAATGCCACTGGTGAAAATCTGGACTGAAAATATTACAAAGTCATGAACTTACGAGGGTGTATGGAAACTGCGCAATGCTCACTCGTAACACAGTCATTTATGATTTCGTTACCAAATTTTCAACATCGCCATTTTAAGACCTCTGCTCATGAACAGTGTAACTGTGATTTTCTTAATCTGTCCCAAACATTGCTTTCATACACCAACAGCACCATTGTGCGCTACATGTGCGAAAGCACATTTTGGGCAGCATATGAAAAATGGCAGCTGTACTGTTCATAAGGAAGTGTAATAAAATGGCAATGTTGAAAATCTGGAGTGAAAATATTAAATTTGCGAACTTATGAGCATGCATAGGAACTGTGCGAAGCACACGCTTGTAAAACAGTCATTTTTAGGAATGTTTTCACCAAATCTTCAACATAGCCATTTTAACACCTCTGCTCATGAACAGTGTCACTGTGATTTTCTTATTGTGTCCCATACATTGATTTCACACATCGACTGCGCCATTGTGCGCTACATGGGCGGAAACACGTTTTGGGTGAGATGTGAAAAATGACAGCTGTACTGCTTAAAAGAAGGTGTGGTAAAACGACAATGTTGAAAATCTGGAGTGTAAATATTGAAAATTCGCGAACTTATGAGTGAACATAGGAACTGCACTACACACGCTCGTAAAACAGTCATTTTTTGGAATTTTTTCACCAACTTTTCAACATAGCCATTTTAAGACCTCTGCTTATAAACAGTGTCACTGTGACTTTCTTAATTTGATCGCGTACATTGATTTAGCACACCGACTGCACCATTATGCGCTACATGGGTGGAAACACGTTTTAGGTGAGATGTGAAAAATGACAGCTGTACTACTTAAAGAAGGTGTGGTAAAATGGCAATGTTGAAAATCTGGAGTGTAAATATTGAAAATTTGCTAACTTACTAGTGTGCATAGGAACTGCACAACGATGCTCAAGAAATAGTTTTTTGAAATGCCACCAATTTAAAATAGGCTTTTGAGAGCCCACCTTATGAACACTGGCAGGTGTCATTTTCATTACTCAGTCCCAAAGGTGATTTGTGCAGTGATCGTGACATCACCCTTCGGCCTGAATAACACCATGACAGTGACATCATTCATGAGAAGGGGTCCCAAAACCCAATGTTGAAAATTTGTGCAAAATTCTAAAAATGCCTGAGATATGCAACAAAAGTTGAAAACCCCTATCTAGCCCATTATACAGCTACCGGGATTTCTCAGTTCGCGGTCGGCTTTGAAGAGTGTAAACGTGTTCCTGGTCCACCAAGATCATTGGCGAGGTCCAGAGGTGGTATAGGGGTGAGGGGTGTGTGGGGAGGCAGGGTGTGCAGTGGTGGGTGCAGGTTGTGGGAGGGGCCGGAGACTACTTGGGACTGTTTTTCTTTGGGTGCCACACTGAGGTGGGCTCCCAGCATGGCACAAGGATGGTTGGAGGTATTCAGCCAATGGGGGTTTGCACCCCCATCGCCCAAAGCATCGATTGCCACACTGGGGTGGGCTCCCAGCATGGCACCCAGTACTCGGGGAAGGGTGAGGACAGTGGAGCCGATGGGGGATTGGGCACCCCCGGCTATATTCCTCACCCAGATAAACTGGTTCCCCATTCATCATGCTACTGACATTGACACTGCCCTCGCCTTCTTCACTCACTCCTTCAACATGGCCTGTGATCTCTTTGCGCCCCTCACCAAAATCCGGTCCAAAAAACAGAATGCACCCTGGGTTAGCCCAGCCCTTCTACAATTACTAAGGAATCGGGATAACCTCTGGCACCTTGCCACTGAAACGGGTCATCTGTCTGATAGGCAGGCTTACAATGCAGCCCGGAATAAGTGCTCATGGGCCATCAGGAAAGCCAAGGCCGACCATTACCAGGCCTCCCTTACCTCCTTCTGGGGCTCGGCCCGGACTTTCTGGGATAATATTAAGCAACTTAACAGAAAAGCTCACTCCCCTGCCCCATCCCAGCTCACTAGAAATGGCACTACCACCACCGAGCCTGCCACCATAGCTAACTGGTTCAACACCGCTTTTACTGACCTTAGCTCCGTCCTTCCTAGTAATTTCTTTGATCCCCCCCAACCAACCTCCCCCTATCCTCCAGCACCCCAGCTTCCACCTGCGCAAGATTTCCACCCGGGAAGCCAGACCCATCCTAGTCAAAGCTTTGAATGGCAACAGTCCCGGCAATGACTCACTGGACCCCAGTATCCTCAGGCTGGTGCTAGATGAAGTCCTTGCCCCACTCACCAGCCTAATTAACCAGTCACTCTGCCTGGGACAATTTCCCACAGCATGGAAAACAGCCATTATCACACCAATTCACAAAGGGGGCGACAGGTCATCGGCCAACAACTACCGGCCAATCTCCATCCTTCCCCCATCTCTAAAGCCCTGGAGAAAGTGGTGGCCATTCAAATCACTGATTATCTGGCTAAGCATAACATTCTATGCCCAGAGCAACATGGCTTCCGTGCTGGTCACAGTACCAGCACTGCCCTAATTGAATTCTCCAACTTCCTACACTCCTTCTTGGATACCAGCTCCCTAGCTGGTGCAGTGTTCATAGACCTCTCAAAGACCTTCGACACCATCTCCCATCCACTTCTGCTGAATGCACTCTGCCACACTGGTCTCTCGGCTGGCCCCTTAGCATGGTGCACAAGCTATCTTGATGCTCGATCGCAGTGTGTAAAAATCAATAGCACACTCTCCGATACCCGTCCCATTCACTCTGGGGCCCCCAAGACTCCATCCTGGGCCCCTTCTCTCGCCTATCTGAACACCCTGCCCAGTGCTTGCCCTGGCAAAATTCTACTGTATGCAGATGACGCTATCCTTTGCCACCCATCGCAATCCCATCTCCCTCCAGGACACCCTACAGCAGTCTTTCAACAGTGCCAAGCCTGGTTTAGGAGCGCAGACTAGTCATCAATCTTAAAAGACCAAAGCTATGCTCTTTCTCCCATCCCCAAACAAAAGCTAGCAACCACCCACTCTATATCGCTCCAAGTACCAATCAGCCACTGGAACAAGTCTGCTCCTACAAATACCTTGGGGTTACCTTCGACTCAGCCCTCACATTTCACAACCACATCGAAGCCCTAACATCCACCACTAACATACGGCTGGGCATTCTCTTCCACCATAGAACCTGCCTTCCCCCAAATGCTCTCCGGCTCGCTGTTACATCATCCGTTCTGTCCCTTGTAGACTATGGCCTACCAGTGTATGGTGCTGCCGACACCACTGCACTCAAAAAAATTCACTTAACCCTGAACAAAGCCTGCAGATTGATTACTGGTGCCCCCAGGCTCACTCACACCTGTCAGCTGTATGTTGAGGCCAAATTGCTTACCCTGGATGAACGGCTCCAATACCAAACCTGTCTCCTCACAAAAAAAACCCTACTCGGGCTCTCCCCCCTGGGGTAATGGCATCCATCCACCAGAGCCCTCCCACTATTGCAACACGGTCTTCCAACAAGACCACTCTAATGGTCCCCAGATCAAGAACCAGCCGTGGCCAGAGGTCCTTCTGCTATAGAGCCCCAACCTGGTTTAACTCTCTCCTTGCCCCAATCTCCAATGCCACCACCATATCTAAGTTCAAAACCACCCTTCAAAACCACATCATCAACACTCGTAACTGCTCCTGTCTCTGAAAGCTGCCTCCACCTCTACTTCTTGACACGTCCGGTGCTCTCCACCTAGCTATCCCCACCACCACTTCCCTGTACACCATGCTTATGTTTTAACCTGGCCAGTACCAGCTGTTTCAGTGTTTACCTACTAGATTGCTCACTATTGATACCAACTTGTGTTAACCTGTTCTCAACTTACATGTACCCTGTAACCCAAATGTATTTGTCTGACCACAATGTGACGTGGCACCTCTGTTGAACGCCTATTGTTTTGCAAACCTACGCTATGTAACCAAAAACACAATGTATGTCTTTATGTGACGAAGTACCTTTGGAAACGAGCCTCTGGCTCAAAGGTTGTAAACTGATTTTACAAATAAATAAATAAAATATCATGAGTTGCCACGCTGGGGTGAGCACCCAGCATGGCATTTGGAAAACTTTGAGGGGTGGGGGGCACAGCACAGCTGGCAGGGTTGGGCACCCTGTTGGCTATACAGTTGTGCATGCGTGCAGGGGGGCGCACGCGTGCAGTGTGTGGGGGAGCTGCCGCATGAACAAGCGATATCTTATTACTGCTCACTGAAGTGTAGCTCCCCTTTGAAGTGTATGCCACTGCATTTTGGAGCTTGTCATAGACAGCTCCATCATTCATTGGCTTACAGGGCCGCACCTGCCAACACTGATTGAATTGGAAGAGCGGGTGACACATCTCCGAAATCTCGGATGATGGCACTATGTTTCTTGCACATGCGTGCAAACAAACATAACAAACATAATAAATGTATCTTAATTTTTGAAGACAGTTTTTTTCCTTTTTGTGCGTGCATAATGTGACGTATGAATGAGGGATCCACTCACTGTAGATCAAGAAAGGATGTGAAATGGTGCAGGTACATGGGGGGTGAACAAAGTGGTAGACAGTAAGCTCTACCTGAGCTTCAGGCTGATGTTGCACAGCTGGACTAAGGCAGAAGCACCCATGGCATGTTCTTATAGTCCCCATTTATATGTCCATTTATATTCTTACAGCGCTGATTGCCTAACTGAGCCAAGATGTAAAACAGATACTAAAATGTCAGGTTTATTTCAGGTGACCAGGATCATAGTGGGGAGAGGGGGCAAGTGAAACAATGTCCTGAGACTGTGCTTAAACTTATTAACCGTTGCTGTGCCAAGGAGTGATACACCGGTCCAGAATTCCTATACGTTTAAATTATGTTTGCAGCCTAAAGGTGCTTCAGTGGATTGGCATTTACATTACTCAGCGGCAAATCTTGTTCATACTTTTTGTGATCATCGGTTAAGATATAACCACTAACTGATGAGACACTTGGGGGCATGAAACTGTGCTACCAGCAAAGTTGCATTTGCAAAGCCCTGAATATTTGTCTGTTGATAATGAAATGAAAACTGTCAGCTGATAACATTCAGCCACTGTCCATTGCACAGAATAGACATCTCACTGATAGATCTGGAGCAAAGGGACATGCAGTTGCCAATAATACCACTACAGCTCCAGACATGAAAGAAAGAAGTTCATGCACTTTCATCGCTGTTAATTTTTTCAGCATTTTAAAACAGTTACTTAGCATCTGCACTAAGATGTTACACATCGCTGAACTGAATTGTGACACCAGAATCCCTCGATCAACATTTGTCAGCAAAGTGAATTAGAAAAATCAATATATGTATAAAATGGTAAGTGACATGGAGTCAATAACAACATATATGCATGTAATACTTGGCTTAAAATTTGAACACCAGCATATTCGCACTCAGCGTCAAACAGGGATGCCATTTATAATTCAGCTAATGTCAAGCAGTTTTTGAGCCATAAAAAGTATTACTGTATCAGTATGGTGGCAGCAACAGGATCAGGAAATTATGAAATAAAATGCAACAGCACCCCCGTCGGCCATATGTTGTGCGGGTGGAGGGAGTGCATGAGCACTCAGGGGTGGGCTGTTAGGCGGCTTCAGATTCACCGGAGAAAAGGGTGGATTCGATTGTGAGCTATGGTTGAATTTGTGTTTTCTTTTTCTATACCTAGTTTTCGCTATTTTGTTAGGGCACATGTCCAACCCTAAGATGTTTAGGGTCACAAGGTGATGTGACTTCATTGAGCATCTGATTTGAGAAAGAGCTGTGTGATTCTATCTAAACGCCAGCTCACAGCAATTCAGAGAAAAAAAAATATTTTGAAGCTGCATTACCAGACTAAGTGTGCAGTTTAGTGAATTACCACACATGGGTGTGTATATGACAGCACTAAAAGGTGCATTAAAGTGCTTCAGTCATGAAAACCTCCCCCACTGGCTGCTTCTGAAATGCATAGCAGCATGTCCTTCTTTGTGCATTCTGGCTGTTCTTTGCTTCAGCTGCAGGTAGCACAGTATGCTCAAGTTCATTTGCATAGGTTTTAGCAGCGAGGAGTTCAGATTGACAGAATCTAATAAGAGAAAATGCTTGGAATTACATATACAAAGAAGTCTGAGTTTTCACATCAAATGCTGAGGTATTTTTATTCTGGAGGATTAGAACCCATGGAGTCCATGAAGGTATGCTTTAGAGAGCTGGCATGTGTAAGGACTGTTAGGCACCCACACATTTTGGTGGTCCTGCTTTGGCAGGGAACAGTTTATTAAAGTAATGATGTGTGGCTTGTCTCTCTAAGCTAGACAAGACTACACCATCCTATCAGGCAACCGACACAGTTGATCTGTGTGTGTGTGTGGGGGGGGAGGAGCTGCTCACTGAAGGTTAGCTCCCTCTTTCAACTGTATGCCAGTGCATTTTCAACTGCTGTCATAGACAGCTCCAGCAGTGATTGGAGAACTGTGACCACGCCTGCAAACACACTGACTGAATTGGAAGATGCTGACACACCTCTGAAAAACTCAGCTCATTGCACTATGTTTCTTGCACATGCGTGCAAGCAAACATAATAAACTAATCTTTCTGGTAAATCAAGCTGATAGCAGCAGGGAACAAGGAGAATGATGAGTTTTCCTATCCTTAACAGACCTAGGCTGCCTGTGATTAGGCACTATTAAATGACGGGTGTGGGCACCATTATGCAAGTCATTAAATAGTGCCTAATCATAGGTGCATACCTCTCAACCTCCTGCCTCATAAATCAGGGACAAGGCTTAAAAAAATCAGGGACAAAAGACCAAAATCAGGGACACTTCTTCAAAATTGGAGATATCCACTCAAGAAGCTGGTAGAATAAAGGGCTAAGTGTAAAATGCATTTTCTAAAGAAGAACAAGTCTGTAACTTTAATGTTTGACATTAGTTTGTGCTTATAACCCCCGCTGTTTGGTCATGGAAACACAATTTTTAGGAGGGACAGAGTAAAATTTTGAGGCAAAATCAGGGACGTCCCTGAAAATCAGGGACAGTTGAGAGGTATGCATAGGTGGCCTAGATCTTATATGGGTAGGAAAGCTATATTCAGGTTAGGGGAAGACAGGAAGGAGGATGTTGGGCAGATCACTGTGAGATCTGAAATGTGGGGCTTCCAGCATCGTGATCACTACCTGACTGTGGATAAGAGAAGCCAGCAATGACAAATAATCAGAGCGGCAGGACTGCACTTAAACTGTTACTTGAATTCAGTGTAGGGAGATTACCCTCGGGTGGGGGTTGTTGACTTTGTTAGGACAGTATTGAGTAAGCTGTGCATAGCTCATTCAAGATTTGGAAGGGTGGTAGCCAGACAACTCGCATTGTGGAGTAGAGCACAGAAAAGTACTGGAGAAAAATTGCTGGGAATTGTCTTGTGGAGTTCTGTAGATCACTGGTAAAGGAGTAGACTGACACTGGAAGTCGGGTGGATTCTCTCAAGGCATTAGCATGCCTCTCCTGCTAATAATATTGTTATCCATAGTAAGTGCAGCCCTTATGAGGCATGAACAGTGGTTTTTCTGGTGGGTCATGATGCTTATTGTGTGGCCCTCCAGGAAGACCTAGTTGTTGGTTAATGGGGCGGGAAAAAAACACAACAGGGGAACTGTACATATTACCTTCACTGTGCAGAAGGGTAGTGATCCACTCAGTGTTTACGGTGGGAGCAGAAGTCAAACATTGAGAAAGCAGACTGGAGAGTAATTTGAGAGGCATTTTTTAACAGTGTCAGCTGATGAAGCATATCAGTATAGGTGTGCACAACTCTGCGAGGTACAAGATTACTATCTGAGGTGCGACAGTTCTCTTCATGAGACCATGAACTCATATGCAGCCCCAGACAGTACTAGGGACAGGGTATGGATGGTGGGGTGTACAACAGAAGGCAGGCTAGGTGCAGGGGGTTCACGTGGAAAAAGAAAGCCTTATTTGTGGATTAACAAGAAAGCATGAGCTTTGAAATTGGACCAGACCAGTACTTTGCTGTGTGACCCTGAGCAAGTCACGTAACTTCACTGTTTTCCTAGGCTACACCTGTAAACAAACTTTCAGCTTAGTGTGGCTGTCCTGGTTAACAAAAAAAATCAGGACATCACATAACCACAAGATCATCAGGTATTTGAAATGTTGTACTGTACTGAGGTTTGTCAAAGAGAAAGTCAGCTGGGTTGCTAAACATTTTCAGCAAGTTAAAGTAAAATGAACAAAATCATAGCCTAACATGTGTACTGATCAAAATAATCCACAAGTTATCACATGGTGTTGATCATTCTGGCACAACAATTCAAAACAAAGAGGGAAAGAAGAACTAGTTAGCATTATAGGGAGCTATGTGGGTTTCTGCCTCTGGCTCCAATTATGTTATCATGACTCATCACTTAATACACTTGGCAGGCTTCTTGGGGAGACACCAAGGCTGTTGTTTGAAAGTGAAAGGCTGTTTACATTTTTCAAAAGGTATGCAACTGCATTTATATTATTTACATAAATGCAGTTTTATCATAAATGTAAACAGCAGCCTTTACTTTATCTTGCAATGAAGCCAGATTTTGGAGTTTGCTGTTTTAAAAAAACTGCTTGTTTAGGTACCCTTTAATAAAACTGGGAATCTCATTCCATGTCCTTGCTAGGTTTCTAACCAGAATTAGGTCCCTGAATCTATTATTAACCCTAGGCCAAGTAATATCGATGGAAGCTTTACACAATCCACGTTTATTCACTCTTTGGCCCCGTCCACACTACACTGCTCAGGCTAGGTAACGGATGTAAACCGCTTTGGCTGGGGCGCGGTGCAGTGTGTCCACCGCTGGTCCACACTATGGGTGCTGGGCGACCGTTACAGTGGCACCCGATCCCAGGATGCAGCTCGTGCTGCGCTATGGGTCCTGCAGGGGACTGATATCACGCATCCACACTATGGCCAGTAACGTTACTGAGGTGTAACTGGTTTCATAACCATTGTTGAAACCACCTCATATGTGGTTTCAACAACGGTCACGAAAATGCCTTCTGTAACATTACAGGTGTAAACGCAAACCATTGCGGCGTAGTGTGGACAGGGCCTTTGGTTTGCAATTATTATGTGGATGACATTTGCACCAATTTACTGTCCAGCATTTGTTTATTTGTTTGTCTGTCTATTTATTTATTTGTCTATTTATGTATTTAGTTATTTATTTATCAGCATGGCTCAGTTGGTAGCACATCCGCCTCTGGACCAGAAGGTTGTGGGTTCTCATCCCACCCTGGGATTGGACTTGCACCTATTATCGCTGGCATCTGAGTGCAGTATTGGGGGATGCTGTACTGCTGGTCTGTGCCATCCTTTGGATGAGACGTTAAACTGAGGTTCCTTCTGCTCATCCTGGTGTTGTCCTGGTAGGTGTCCAGGTGGAAGTAAAAGAACCCAGGGCACTCTTTGCAAAGAGTAGGGAACATTCCCGGTGTCCTGGCCAACATTCTCCTTCCCATAAACTGGTTCATGCAATTATCCAGGCTGTGTGTGGGTGATGATGTGCGATATGGCCACCACCACACATTCAGTCACTTCACTACCAGTCTAGCATTACTTGTAAAGCACTTTGGGATACACTGTGTATGAAAAGCGCTAAATAAATACTGATTCTTCTTCTTCTTCTATCTATGTATTTATTGTAGACCACGTAAGTGCACTAGACAAATAAAATGCCAGTTTTTCAGGCATGACCCGTGAGAATTACAAAAGCGGGGGAACAATACACAGAATGAGATAGCAAAAGACAGAATGTATGACTCATACAAAGTTTCCATAATCAGCTAGAAAAAAATGAAATACAACAATAATAATAGTACAAAATGACTAAGTACAGAGACAGAATGCAGATTACCATGTACGGGCAAGGGCAAAGATAACCACACCTAGGTGGACCTGAATTAAGTAAGGGTATATTCAGGAACAGTAGGGAGTGAGCGTGAAACAACAGACAGCAAGAGTAGTGCCACAGTTACCAGAGTTGGAATTCCTGCCACTATTAGATTATAGTGATAGCATTTACTTGTTTGTTTGTCTATTTATTTATCTGTTATCCATTGATTTTTCTATTTATTTGTCTATTTATGTATTTAGTTATTTATCTAGCTATCTATGCATTTATTGTTGACCACGCACATCCACTAGACAAATAAAATGCAAGTTTTCAGGCACAACCCATGAGAATAACAAAAGCAGGGTAACAATACACAAAGCGAGATAGCAAAAGACAGCATGTATGAATCATACAAAGGTTCAATAATCAGCTACAACAAAATGAAATACAACAATAATAATAGTACAAAATGACTAAGTACAGAGACAGAAGACAGATTACCATATACGGCAATAGCAAAGATAACCAATCCATAGGTGGACCTGGTTAAGTAAGGGTATATTCAGGAATGGTAGGGACTGAGTGTAAAACAACAGACAGCAGGAGTAGTGCCACAGTTACTACAGTTGACCTTCCTGCCACTATTAGATTATGGTGATAGCATACACAGGAGAGCCTCACTTTCCTTCCTATCTAAATTAGATGTGTTGTACCACAGAGTACTTAGATTTATTTCCAGCCTGCATGCTAGAACACACCACTGTGATCCTGGCACAGTAGTGGGTTGGACTTCATTTACTATTAGAAGGCTATGGAACGTTCATTTGTGGTTCCTAAAGGCAAGGTGGAATTTGTTACCGTCTTATTTATTAAATCTACTTCAAAAATCTACAGGGTCACATAACCTAAGAATGTACAATATTATCCTGCTAGATATGCCCAAGGCATCATTCAAAATTTGGCAAAATGGATTTTAGTTGGATGGCCCCTACTTTTTGGAATGCTTTGTAAGACTCTCCCAAGAGGTGTTCCCTTGCTAGCTGCTCTTATTTTAAGGTCCTTCTTAGTTCTATGTTGATAAATGTGAATGCCATTGAAAATAGAAAACATGTAAATTCGGTATTATTGTACATTGCAATTTCTGTACTTGTAGTAGCATTCTGTTTTACATCATCCTTGTCATAAATTCTGTTTGGCAGTATTCCTGCTGTTCTTATCTAGGTAGGTGTACCAGATTATACCTGTTAGCCAATACTTAATTGAATTTCTTAAATTTCTTTGCTCTGTTCCATGAAATTGCATTGCAACCCATCGTATGCTTCTTTTTTTTTGCTTTAAAGATTTTATTGATTTTTAGTAATATCGAATACATCAAACAATTCCCAGTAAAATATTTTAAACAGTAGGAATAGCTTATTAACATACATTACTGATTGTTAGGTCTCATAAAAATAAATACATAAATAATTAAGGTGGTGACTTCACAACACAGGTAGGTTCATTAAAGGAATAAAGCCCTACAGGGTGGGTGTTATGCTGGTAAAACATCCCGCTTCAGGGGTTGGGCCTGAGACCGCAGGTTGAGGGCATCCAACACCTTAGAAGGGATGTTATCCAAGCATAATGCCCACCCTAGAGGGCATTATTCCTATTATACAATGGCTTGTTGTTATATAAAGAATACAAAAAATTATTTTAAAGAATATTTTTGTTAGTGTGGAAAAATATTTATGTTTCTTAAGAGAAGATACAAACAATCAATGGAGCAAACAATCAAGAAGTTCACAGTGGGGCTGAGACTAGAGCCGGGATGTTTCGCTGGGATAACCTTACTGGTCTAGTCCCAGACTGACCAATCAGAGGCCAGCATTCTTTCATGCCATTGTATAATAATTTATAACTATTACCTTAATAAAGGAGAAACAGATACAAGATGGAGACAGGCATTAGTTACAGGTTCAGGACTGTATCATATTTCTTATGTCATGGAGTGGACAGATATTTTAGGAAGGGGGCCCAATTTCTTTCAAACAGTTCTCTTTTACCAATAACTTGGAGTGCCAATCTTTTATTAGTAATTTACCTCACTCATTTTATTGCCCCATTCTTCATTCTTTATAGTAAGGTGGTGAAGAATCATTTAGTAGAGTTTTGCAAGTCAGCCTTCCCCACCATATATCCCCTAGTGTTCAAGGCCGGCCTGAGTATAATGATGTAACACTTAGGTAAGAATATAGCTGAGCATTCCAGCACTAGAAGCCAAGATTGCAAAAATTTCCACGGCCACCATGTACTTCCCTCTGGTACTCAGGTATGCAGGTATAAATGATAGCCACACGCTGACAAACACAAGCATGCTGAAGGTAATGAACTTGGCCTCATTGAAGCTACCAGGTAAGTTCCTGGCCAGGAATGCAACCAAGAAGGAGACACTGGCCAAGAAACCCAGGTATCCCAGCATGCACCAAAATGCAGGCGCTAAACCTTCGTTGCACCCAATTATTATCTTTCCATCTTCAGATTTCATATTGGATTCTGGGAATGGGGCAGATATGGACAACCAAGCAGCACATGTGATCACCTGAAGCAGTGACCCAACAAAGACTATGGAACTGGATATCTTAGATCCCACCCAGCTCCTTAACTTGCTGCCTGGCCTTGTGGCACTAAAGGCAATCACCACAATGACAGTTTTGGCTAGAGCATACGAGACACAAAGGAAAATGTCAAGCCAAATACTACTTGAGCAGACATGCAGTTCAGTTTCATGGGGCGCCAATGAACAGCAGGGGAGAGAGGAAGCACAGCATGAGGGATACCAGAAGAAGGTAGGTGAGCTCGCGGTTGTTAGCCTTGACTATTGGAGTGTCCTTGAACTTAATGAAAATGCAGAGGACGGAAACTGTCAGTAAGCTGAAGACACTAGTGCAGAAAGTCAGTGATGCTCCGAAAGGATCTTCATAGGAGAGGTAGTCTGGGATTTTCAGGACACATTTATTTCGTTTGTCATTGGACCAGTAATCCTCTGGGCACTTCAGGCAGTTCACAGCATCTGATGGAAAATTAAATCAGTTTAAACCAAGGATGCAGGTATCATAATCATGACCAGATAATGTCTAGATAAATGTAACATTTAGTAAAGTACTGCGGATTTGGCCTATAATCTATTAGAGAGTGTTTAGGGAATGCCATGGTTAGCCAACAAAGAAAACGGAGTATACAAATGTAACCCCTCACCCCTGCCTTTTTGCAAAAATGACAGGTGGCATGCTGTTGAAGCTGACAGCAGTACCTGGTGGGGACTGGGTTTGGGGAGGATGAGGTTACTCGGCACAGGGGACCTAGGTTTGGCTACTCTGCACAGGGGCATCCAAGTAAATCCGAACACAGGAAGCAATAACTGCAATGTCCAGAACCAGGAATGGGATTCTACAGTGTGGCTTTTATTCACATCCAAGCTGAACAAACAAAGCATAGATGGACCCCCACGGGCTACATTCCTGGTAATGCAGACTAGAGACAACAGAACACTCTATCACTATTTCTAGCCCTCAGGCTCTGAACCCACCAGGCACACAGCCCAGACTTGCATGCAGCTTTGGGTACACAGCCTGACTTGTACACTACTTGGGTTTGCCCCACTGGCCCGGCTCACCCGCCGGCCACTTGATCCACAGTCCATTTTGAGAAATGAACCAGCTTTCCTGTTGTGGCTCCCCAAACCACCTTAGAGCCTTCGACTCCTAGAGGGAATTTTCCTTCCAATCCCATGTCTGGGTACTTCCCTCATCACTGGCCAAGTGCATGAGGCAAAGTAGAAATCCACAGAGCAAATCTGTAGAGGTGGACCTGGTCACTAAAGATGGGGGGGTCTCCCACCTCCAGCTCCCACAATCCATACCCAGCCATTTCTCTGGAAACTAAACAACTCTTTTCTGAAAGCTTGGCAATGTAGATTACTGGGTAGATGTATGTCACATCTCCTTTATATGTCTTGACTTCCCATAAGTGCTGGACTTGAACATACTTTTACTTTTTGGCTAAGCCTATTACTCTAGGCCTCCCACTATTTCAGTAGTCCAATCCCCACTATCAAACAAGTCCCAGGGTAAAAACATGGGCCCTTTAGAAAGAGCAGAAACTCACCCTCCGGTTGAAGGTGCCCCACAGGCGATTCACAAGTCTTCTTGTTCTCCCAAAAAAACCTCTGGAACAAATAGGCAGCTTCTCCATTAGTAGCAGAACCAGGGTGTTGTCCCTGGAATATGCAGGAAACCCTTTCCTGCCCCCATCCCCAGGAGGGAGGGGGCACTGGGACCTGAAACAGCGGTCTCCACCACTTCAAACTACTTCTGTATCTCTTTTTTGGTGGAGACACGCACACTTTTTACCTAAATGTAGCCCTCTGTCAGGGCTGAGGCTCCAGGAGCCTACACTGAGCTGCTGTGCTGCTTTCACAGCAAGCTCCCAACTCCAACTGAACACAGACTACTGTTCAAACCTCCCAACATTCTATTCCAGTTCCCTGCTGCAGATTCCATTGTGGCTCATGCAGCTACGACAGTTCTATGGTGATGTCATCCCTCAGTCTCAGCTGAGACTGAGAACAGAGTGAGACAGTGTGAAACCCATTTAACTGGAGTTTCACAAGCTGCCTTCCCTGCCTACCGCTAGGTCTTACTGGGATTCTAGTAACCCCAGGTAACAAGGGGGTTACACAAATAACTGTAAATAGCGAGTTACCGGCTACATGACAATTTATGCCATTCATGTCACCGCACAACATCTTACCCCGGACTGTTCACTCTGGCATGAATCAGCACCCCACACAATTCATCCCTGGACCATTAACCCCCAGTGTAAATATTAGAAAACAAACTCATACGGGACAAATTGTGCTGGGTGGCAATTCATGCCAGGCAAAGAGTCCAGGGTGAGGTGTCATGTGGGGACATGACTGGCACAACTGGATATGCGCCCCAAGTGATGGTGTCTGTCATATGCAAAGTAAGGAATGACACACTTCATGTGGTTGTTAGCCATGATGAGTAGTCGAGTGCTGCAGCTATCCAGGAAGTGTATTATTCTCTTATGGGACCACACATTCTGGAGTGTTATTCCACTTATAAAATGTTCTTTTATTTGTTAAAAAAATAAGTGGTTCAGGTCAGGTGTGCAGTTGTCAGAAAAATAATTAATGGTCATGTCTTGTGTTTCAGCCAATGAGGTTACAGGATTTTCACGACCTTTTTTTTTTTTTTTAAAGGAGTGGTTTAGATACACAAGCTTTATAGACAAAGATAAAATGACATCTAGACCAATGTACAGACATTGGTGTGTTACAAGGTTTTTTCACACCCTCAAGATGTGTGATACTATATACACCACAAGAGCAAAGCTTGAGTGGTTTATAAAAGTTTATAACATGGGGGTCAGAGAAACAGGTACCTGATTGGTAGAGAGCCATCTGGTGACCATTTATTAATCCAGCAAATACACACAACAAGTAGAGAACTGTCCCCCCACCCCTGAGAGATCAGACAGTACTCTGGATCTCGTTATTGTGCCGGAATTGCAGTTTGTGGGGCAGCCATTAGTCTCCTCGCTAATCAAGCGACAGCTGTACTAGCAGCATGTGCAGTATACCTTGCCCTCCCAGCTCCTCCTGATCTGTAGCTGCGGTGTGTAGTTATACTATCAGACTGGTACTATTCTTTTAGCTCCTGTTGTAAAACATTATTATTATTATTGCTTTTACTGGGGGATGGAGGGGCTATGTCTTGCAAGGGGAGCGGGGGCAAACCGGAGGAAGCGGTGGCACTGGTAGAGACCAGGGGCCCTGATGGGTCTGGGAAAGGGAGTGGCCACCACAGACTGGTGGGGGGTCCAGCAGTGCAGGGTGAAAAGGGGATGATGTGGAGGCTGAAATCCCAGTAGAGAGAGTAAGGGAAGCCCTCAGGTCCCTTCAGATGGAGAAAGCACCTGGGCCAGATGAGATACATCCCAGGGTGCTGAGGGAACAGGCAGATGTCCTGGCAGTCCCTCTAGCAGGACTTTCAACATCTCTCTGAGGACTAGGTGGGTGCCCCAAGACTGGAGGGTGGCCCATGTCATGCTGATCCACAAGGGAGATCAAGAGAGGAGGCAGGAAATTACAAGCCCATTAGACTGACATCAGTGGTCAGCAAGATGATGGAGGGTATTGTTAAGGAAAGGCTAGGGGGGGTTACTGCAGCAAACTGGGTACTTGGATGATAGGCACTATGGCTTTGTCACAGGAAGATCATGCCAGACAAACCTTGTTGAGTTCTATGACTGGGTGACGAGGACCCTGGACCAGGGTAGGCCAGTGGACGTCCTCTTTCTGGACTTTAGCAAGGCATTTGATTTGGTACCCCACGGTGGCCTGCTGGCTAAGCTGAAGGAAATGGGGGTAGGGAGACAGTTGTTAAGATGAATAGTAAACTGGGTCTCTGAGCATACTCAGAAGGTGGTGGTTGGAGGGTTAGCCTCATCCCCAAGGTGGATTACTAGTGGGGTTCCCCAGGGGTCAGTGCTGGGGCTGCTCCTGTTCAATGCCTATATCTCAGACATCAGGAGGGGGATCAGGAGTGAGATGAGTCTCTTTGCAGATGACTCAAAGCTGGGTGCAGTGGTGGATGAGAAGGAGGTGAGGGTGGCCTAATAGGAGGACCTGGAGGTTCTGGAAAGGTGGTCAGGAAAATGGAAATTAAAATTCAGTGCAGGGAAGTGCAAGGTTCTGCACCTGGGAGTCATAAATCCAAGCCAGGAGTATACCCTGGGAGGTCAGAATGAGACATGATTCAAGTCACTGATGGTGAGAGGGACCTGGGAGTAGTGGTAGATGTCAAAATGAACAACTCAGAGACCTTTAGGAGGGCAGCGGCAAGGGGAAATATGATGATGGGGTGCATCGCCAGGGAGATTACCTTCAGAAAGGCGGAAGTGATCCTTCCACTGTACAACTGCTTGGTTAGGCCACACCTCGAGTATTGTGTACAGTTTTGGAGACCACATTCAAAGAGGGACATTACACTCCTAGAGAGGGTCCAAAGGAGGGCAAACAAAATGATCTGGGGCATGGGGGAGAGTACCTATGAGGAGAGGCTCAAGGAGCTCGTCATGTACACCCTGGAGGAAAGGAGGGACAGGGGGAACATGATAGAGGTCTTTAAGTACATGAAAGAGATCAATAAAGGAGGCCCAGTCAGGGTGCTCCAAAGGAAGGAGGGTAGGGCAACGAGAGGTCATGGGTGTAAGCTGGAAGGGGACAGTCTCAGAGGGGAGAAGAAGAGATGTTATTTCACTGAAAGGGTGGTGGAGCCATGGCATGCACTGCCCAGGGAGCTGGTAGAGGTGGAGACTGTGGACAGGTTTAAGAGGGGATGGGACAGGTACAGGGGGAAGGTAAATCTGA
The DNA here is from genome assembly GCA_016271365.2 of Neoceratodus forsteri. NCBI lineage: Eukaryota > Metazoa > Chordata > Ceratodontiformes > Ceratodontidae > Neoceratodus > Neoceratodus forsteri. The sequence goes on from JADMNL010000029.1 coordinate 215,695,772, forward strand.
CCAGGCCCAATACAGGTGGAACATCTGGGACTTGGGACAGTGTAACCCAAGGGGGAGGGGGGAACACCGAAATCAGCCCTCAGTGCGGGGGCTGAACATCGAGCAGACTCGAGAGACCATTTTGCCTATTCTTCTTTCATTTTAGTATGTTAGTATTATTGTCCTCTGGCTGCTCTGTGCCTTCCCACCCACTCGCCCTGTGGACCTCCGTGAACCAAGTGATCAGTGCAGCCTGCACTGTGACAGTGACAAGTCACCATTGCTATGGTATTATTGTGCCTTTGCTTTGTGCCCAAACTGGTAGTATGCCTGGCCAGAAGCCATGGTGCTGAGAGTGAGAGACAGGAGCTGGAACCTCCCCACAGAAGTTACTGTCAGATCGGGACATGTATACAGAAACAGCAGCAGTTTGCACAGAGATTGATGAGAGAGCAGCAGTGTGGACCGAGATTGTTGATCATTATGTGCAGTGTCTCAGGAGTCGGCATTCGGAGACAGAGACAGGCAGGCAGACAGGTACAGTGTGTGTCTCTCTATCACTTTTTTCAAAAATAGCCCCCCTCCCCCGGCCCATTCATGTGCGCGCCTCCTCCTCCTGTGGTCATCCAGCAGCAGGGTGGGATATATGTGGCAGCAAGAGAGTGTCTGAGTGTCTGGTAATTAAAGTCTCTCACCACACTGTCCCCGAAGGTGTAGATATCATGAACGTGGGAGGGGAGATAGAGAGGGGCGCTGCAGGAATGGCTGTGTGTTCGAATGTCAATGAGCACATCAGTTTCACTACAGCACGGTGCGGTGCTGATGTGTGTGTGTGTGTGTGTGTGTCTCTCTCTCTCTCTCTCTCTCTATCAGAAGACAGAGTGTTTGCTGCATAATGTGGCAGTAGATGATGGTGTGAGTCAGCAGCAAAGCACTTTCATTCCCTGGGTAGTTCCTGAGAAGTGTCTGTCACTGCAAAGGCGATGCTGCAGACACACAGACACGGAGGAGAGACAGAGAGTGAAGGTTTTCCTTACTGTTGCTCTGCTGGCAATCGAAGCGAGAGACACACATTGTAGGTGCACTTTCCTGTGCTGCACAAGAGAGAGAGAGAGTGAGAGATGAAAAACATTTCCTTGTCTCTCTCTCCGTCTCTCTGTGTGAAATCAGTTTTACAAATGACAGAGCATGTGGAACAATGTTATGGGCACCAGCTAGAGACAGAGAGACAGCATGTTCTGTGCAGCCAGCAGAACAGTGACCTGCCATTCAGTAATGTTTAGAACAGTGATCATGCTGCAAAGCTTGTGTAGTGTCAAAAAATTCATATTCACTTATTTGTGTTCTGCGGTCAGTGCTCAGCAGTGCATATTGAGTCAAGTTCTGCACCAACAGCACTGAATATTGAGCTAAGTTCAGCACTGTTAGCAACACAGTACTTCTGGCAGTGGCAGAACACATAAAAAAGTTCCTCTGTTTGTATCAAGTAATCATGCTTTCCTTACCTCTGGTGTCACCCCATGTTATAAGCAAATAACCCCAGGATGTGAGTTGTGAGATTATCAACACCTTGGGTGTTGTGAGGACACTCGCCTGTTGCCCCGTGCGTTCTCACAACGCACCCAGGTGCTGATTAATCCCCAATTACTACATACCCTGTCGTGGTTTATTGCTTACATCACACATCAAGAGGGTGTAGGAAAACTGTGAACAACACTGACCATAACTTTATTTTGCGTAATTATAGCTTTGAGAAAATAGACATTCTGATAAACATGGGAGAGTGGTGCATGGGTCTGTGCTCCATAATATACATTTGTGACAGCATAAGCATGTATTATGAAGTATGAAAGCAACTGGTTTTAGGTTAATAAAAACCTTAACCAGTAATTACTGTACAGTTTATTGATGAGGAGCATTTATGAACGGTGTCCAGTATGGTTTGCAAGTCCATGAAAAACTCTTTTAAAAATGTATTGGTCTTACTTCTAGCTGGCAACAGTCTGGAAATATCCTTATCTCAGCCCGCCCTATGACGGTGTGGTACATAGGGAATATGACATGGGGTGACTGAAGTTATAATTGTTATCTTTGTGAGAAGGTATTTGTCTGTTGATATCTCACAAGTGGTGAAGCTATGAGATAGACAGCAATAGACCAATACCCTTTAAATAAATAAAATATAACAATGAGTCGGTCAATGGCATGTTTGATTTGTATAATATGTGTTTAGGTGGTTTGTGATAGAAATGGGAAAAAGTTACCAAAGTAAAAAATGTGAACTGCATACTGTAAATTCAATGAAAAAATAAATGGCATCTCACATTTTATTTATTGAAAGAGTTTTAGCAGGAAAGGCCTACTGAGTCATCATAGTTCATTTTCATAGGCATCCTGGGGGAAAATACAAGAAGATGCTCACTGAGCATGCTCAGAAATTTATCTTCACATGTGAGAATACATTTCTAAGCATGCTCAGTGTGACCAAAATGAGTAAGATACATTTCAGAGCATGCTCAGTGACCAACATTATTTATCTTGCTTATATTGACCAAAAGAACATGTGTATCATCTCAGATTTATTTTCAAACCAGTTGTATAACAATTTATATCATTTACCAGTTTTGTTGGTGATTTCCCCCTTAGAACAGGGTGTACAGTCAAAGCAACAGAGGGGTTGTCCTCGACGAGAAACCTTTCGGTATCCAGGTGGACAGCTTTCACTGCAGATGGAACGTGGCACCTGGAAAAGGAAAAAGAAGCTGGTGGTTCTGTTTAACAGGTACAACTTGAAACATCCTATGAGAAGGTACTACTTTCCATTCCAACTGGAGCTACAGGAAGATTTTGGCACTCTCTTCATTATGATGTCCCTTATCCACAGACTGCGCCCTGTGATATCTATTCCACAGTAGCACTAAACTGAACCTGACCAAAAAATGCTCCATCAACATCACATTAAGGGAAGCAGAGTGTTGCAGGGGTAGGGTGCTGCGCCCATAACCCAGAGGTCAAGGGACTTATACAATCCTCGTCTAACTTCATGTAAACCTTTTGACAGGCAGTGTGATCATGTGACTAGAGCAGGTTTGGAATCTAGAATTTTCAGGTTCAAATCCCACCATAGCCACATATTTCACTGTGTGACTCTAAGCACGTCATTTAACCCTTAAGGTCAGTCCAGTGTACTATAAAAAGGGATAAAGGCTGGACCCCACAGGAAATGAGATAATGCATCTTAGCTATGCTTTCCTGAGTAAATAAATGTGATACAAAACCACATTCCCAGTAAGTAATGCTTTCTAGAAACACAAACTCAAAACAACACCAGTATAGAATGACATCATTAAAAAAGAATAACCTGGGGTAACCCAAATTCAATTTGTAGCTACTCGACTACAAAAGGAGTGTGTAATCTCATGTTTGGCCACTGGGTGTCACTGAATTGCAAAACCTTTTTTTGGACTAGGGTGGAGAGCATATGAGTCATACGATGAGGTTTATGTGTCTGCCGTCTAGTACTAGTTGTAACTGTGCAATTAAGGTACATTTTTCTATGCACCTATTAACCAACTTGATTATAGGATTTCTGCCGGCTATTTTTATGTTGCCTTGCACGTGCAGCGCAGACAACATATTGTGTTAGAAAAAAGTAAAACACCAGCACTCCAGAAGTCAGTTCCACTGCGTTTGATAGTGTATTATTTATTGTAAGTGAGGAGATACAGAACAAACAAAAGGCCCCTAAGCCTTTGATAGTTAGATCTTCCAGGGGGTATGAATGCAGTACAAACTTGTTCTCCTTTTATCTTCTTCCAAGTTGTGTACAGGGTGTGCTTTTGAAACAACTGAGAAGCTGCGTGGGATATACTATTTTGGACTAAATATCTGTAACTAATCTCTCTCTCTTGCTTACATCTGAGAGAAGTTTTCCTCACTTTTAAAGTGGTATTGCTTTTTGTTTATTTTAGTTTTTAATTCAGGAAGGGGTTTTAAACTGCTTATCTTGTCAGCATCCTCAGAAGGGCTGAAATAACTGCTATTTGATTTTCCTTTGTGGCTAACAAACCACCAGGCTGTTTTGGGGCTGGAGAGGTTTACCTGTGTCTGACTTGGATGTCTGGGTTTTTCTCTGTTTGACTAGCAGGGTAGTTTATCTGTCAAATTGTTGTGTAGGGTATCTTGCTGACAGGAAGGCACTCATCGCAGTAGTGGGTGAAAGCTTTTAGCTGATTGTTTTGTGAGGGCACAGTTTAGGCCCAACCCTTCCCACCCTCACCCCACCCACCCTGGAACTAGTTCCTTTATACCTGAGGTTCTGACATCATTTCCTCGAGTGCAAGGTGCATTTCACTGTCATATCCTCTCTAGCACACTACACTGACAATATAAGCATACACATTGTATAATATAAATTTCTATATAACAAATCACACATGCACGCACACACACACACAAATACAAACAAACAAAAAAAAGGTAGATAAACATGTGGGGAGTAGTGCAATGTAATGGCTGTGGGGCAGCAGTCTTCCGGGAGTCTTTCTGGAGGCTGAGATGCTGCCCTATTTGCAGACAACTATCTGCCCTGAGGGAGGAAGTTGCCTGTCTTCAGGCTGCACTGGACAGTAGTAAGGAAACCTTCCCCCAGGCCACACTGGACAGTAGGAAGGGAACCTCCCCCATCCAGGGAGCACTAGTGCCACCACCAATACCTCAGAGGTTGCGAAGAAAGCACAGCAGTTGGACCACAGTGGGCTCAGGGAGGGTGAGGATGGTGGAACAGAGGCACACCTAGTCAATTGTTCCACTCCACAATCCATATACCATTCTGGGGGCATAGCTCCCCTATGGATCTCACCCACAGAAGACAGATGACAACTGTCACAAGGAGGCCCACAGGAAGGAGGCAGAGGACACCACAGGAAAGGAAGCAGCTCCTGGTGGGGACTCAATTATTAGGGGTATAGAACTGGGGGAGCTGGAAAACTGAAGTAAGGTGCCTGCCTGGTGCCATGGCTTGAGGGACAGGAAGGCGATCCTCAGGATCACGAGAACAGCTGCAAGGGATTCTGAGCTGGACATAATGTCCACCTAGGGACAAATGACTTGGCTCATCATGAGATTAGAGCAGTGCAGGAGGACATTGCAGAGTTGGGGAAGGGCCTAAGACAAATAGCACACACAGTATCCTTCTCAGAGGTGCTGCCTGTCAAAGGCATGGGGGAGGCGAGGGTAATGGGCACCATGCAGTTTAATGAATGGTTGAAAAAATGGTGCAGAGCACAAGGATTTGGCTTCATTGGGGACTGGGGTTCCACCTGGAGGGACACCAGCCTATACTGGCAGGATGGTCTGCATCTGTCCAGGAAGGGAACAAGTGTTTTGAGCAATCGGTTTAAATGCTTCATTGGCAAGCTTTTAAACTAGTCAAAGGGGGAGGCAGTGACAAGGAGCAGGAAAATTCCAGCCTCTCCTACAAAACAGGGTACTAAATGAGAAAAGACCAGGTAGAACGGTCAGTGGGGATGCTGCAACAGAAAGTAAAGCCATCAAAAATGGAAAGCAATGAGTACCAATGCCCGTAGTCTAGGTAACAAGCTTCCTGAATTAGTGGCCTTGATGGAGGAGGAACATCTGGATATCGTGGCAGTCACAGAAACATGGTACACACAAAACCATGACTGGGACATAAACATACCAGGATACACTATCTACAGGAGGGACAGGGAGGGTAAAAGAGGAGGAGGAGTAGTTCTTTTCATAAGGGAAGGAATAAAAGCAACAGAACAAAAGGGTAAACAGGGAGGAGAAGAAGCACTGTGGGTAAATTTGGAGACAGGCAATGGCACCACAATCCGCACAGGGGTTGTATACAGACCCCCTTCTCAGGGGCAGGAAATAGACAAGGAAATGATAGAAAGTGTACTTAGAATGGCAGAAAAAGGGGAGATATTGCTGATGGGTGATCTGAATATGCCAGATATTAACTGGAGCGCAGTTGCAGCTGCCACTTCCAAGAGTGCAGTTATTCTAGATGCCCTACAGGGGGCATGCCTTAGACAACTAGTACTGGAGCCCACTTGAGAGGGAGCAATATTAGACTTGATTCTCTCAAATGGAGATGAGAGAGGATCACAGATGTAGAAGTGGGTAGCCATCTGGGAACTAGCGACCATCGAACAGTATGGTTCACAATAAACACAGCAATAGAGTCAAGCCATACAAAGACAAAAGTACTGGACTTTAGGAGGGCTGACTTTGCCAAAATGGGTGAGAGCCTAAGGAATGCACTAGCAAATGGGCAGGAAGGAGGGGTGGAAGAACAATGGGGAATAATAAAAACTGCCATCACAGAGGTAACGAGCCTTTGTGTGAAGCAAATAAACAAAACAAGATGATGTAAGAAACCACTATGGTTCTCAAAGGAAGTGGCAGTGAAGGTTCAAGATAAAAGAAAGCATTCAGGAAGTACAAGGAATCGCAGAAGGAGCAGGATAGAGAACTGTATCAGTTAAAGCAAAAGGAGGCTGGGAAGGCAGTCAGAACAGCAAAGGCCCAAACCGAGGAAAAGATAGCCAACTCAGTTAAGAAGGGGGATAAAACCTTTTATAGGTACATCAGGGAGCAAAGGAAGACCAAGGGAGGGATAGTGAGGCTTAATAAAGGGGAGGAAGGGTGGGCAGAGGGATACAGAGATACATAGATACATAGACAGTGTCGGCAGATAAGGGCCCATGGCCCACCCAGTCTGCCCATTTGAGCTTGTAAGTTCAGTTTGTTTTCCTAGAAGTCTGTTGCCCCTTACCCCTGACCTCCAGAATTCCTTCATGTCTATCCCATGCATTCTTAAATCCTGTGATTGTTTCAGCCCCCACCGCTTTCTCTGGCAGGGTGTTCCACTTGTCCACCACCCGTTCTGTGAAGAAATTCTTTCTCATGTTTCCTCTGAATCATCCTCCCTCCAACTTCATCCCATGCCCTCTAGTCCTGGAACATCTTTTTTGCTTAAAAATAGTGTTTTCCTGCACCCTGTTCCTCCCTGCAAGATACTTTTATGTCTCTATCATATCCCCTCTCTCCCTTCTCTCCTCCAGGGAGTACATGTTCAGTTCCTTCAACCTGTCTTCATAGGACTTGTGATGCAATCCATGCACCATCTTTGTTGCCCTCCTCTGAACCTTCTCTACCCTGTCTATGTCCTTCGTAGGTATGGTCTCCAGAACTGTACACTGTACTCCAGGTGGGGCCTCACTAGTGTCTTGTATAGCGGATTATGACCTCCTTTTCCTGCTGGTGATGCCCTGCCTATACATCCCAGCATCCTATTTGCTTTACCTGCTGCCTTGTCACACTGTTTCCCTACCTTAAGGGCATCAGAGATGACAACCCCAAGATCCCTTTCCTGCTTGGTGCATGCTATATCCTCACCCCCCAACTGATATATTGTGCCAGGGTTTTTGTGCCCCATATGCATTATCTTGCACTTCTTTGCATTGAATTTCAACTGCCAAACCCCTGACCATTCTTCAAGTTTCTGCAGGTCGCTTCTCATTCTGTCTATTCCCTCTGGTGTGTCTGCTCTGTTACAGAGCTTTGTGTCATCAGCGAACAGTGAAATTCTGCCTTCTAGGTCCTGCGTAATATCACTGATGAAGATGTTGAATAGGACCGGTCCCAGTACTGATCCCTGTGGTACCCCACTGGTCACTCTTCCCTCTGTGCAGTGACAGCCATTTACCACCACCCTCTGTGTCCTGCCACCCAGCCAGTTACCTACCAACCACACTACTGTCCTGCCCACACCCATATTTCCCAGTTTGTGTAATAGTCTTCTATGTGGCACAGTGTCAAAGGCCTTGCTGAAGTCCAGATAGGCCATGTCCACTGCCCTCCCTGATCCACCTCCTAGTCACCCAGTCAAAAATTCAATGAGGTTGGTCTGACATGACCACCCCTAGTGAAACCATGCTGCCTTGGGTCCTGTAGTCCATTGACAACCAGATGTTCCACCAATCTCTCCTTCAGTAGTGCTTCCATGATCTTCCCCACTACCGAGGTGAGGCTGGACTGGTCTATAGTTCCTGCTTCCTCTTTGTTCCCACTTTTGTATAAGGGGACTACATCTGCTGTCCTCCAGTCTTTGGGTACCTCCCCTGTGACTGTGAAAAGGCAGAGATACTAAACAAATATTTTTGCTCAGTATTTACAAATGAAGAGGGGGAGGTACATAAAACAAACAGTAGTAACACTCTGGATACAGAAGTTGATACCAGCCCATTTACAGAAGAAAGGGTTCTGAAAGAACTCTTAAAACTGAAGGTGGACAAAGCAATGGGGCCTGATGGGATTAAACATACATAGAAACATAGAATTTGATGGCAGATAAGGACTGCTTGGCCCACCCAGTCTGCCCATTTCCCTACCTACTGGATAAGTTGCAGATCCTAGTTAACCAGCAGCCTACTTCTTCCTACCCCCACCCCCCAGAATTGCCTTATGACTATCCCATGCATGCTTGAATTCCACCACTGATTTTGACTCCACAACCTCCTCTGGAAGGCCGTTCCATGCATCCACAACCTCTCTGTGAAAAATACTTCCTTAAATTACCTCTGAGCCATCCCCTCTATCTTCAAATTGTGCCCTCTTGTTCTTGCACCTCTTCTTTAGATGCTACCACTCTGGACTTTGTTGATTCCCTTGAGGTACTTGAAGTTTCTATCATGTCCCCCCTCTCCCTCCTTTCCTCGAGGCTATACATATTAAGCTCCTTAAGTCTCTCTTCATATGTCTTCCGGTGCAGACCCTGCACATTTTAGTTGCCCTCCCTGGACAGCTTCCATCCTGTCTATGTCTTTGCGGAGATTGGGTCTCCAGAACTGCACACAGTATTCCAGATGGGGTCTCACCAGCTGTCTGTACAGAGGATAATAACTTCCTGTTTTCTGCTGGTGATGCCTCTCCCTATGCATCCCAGTATCCTCAGCCCTCCTTGCTGCCCTCTCACATTGCTTGCCCATCTTTAGGTCATCTGATATGACTACCCCCAGGTCCCTTTCCATTATTGTTGTTGTTAGTATCTCACCCCCCATTGTGTACTCTTCCCCTGGGTTTTTGTTTCCCAGGTGCATTACCTTGCACTTCTTAGCATTGAATCTAAGCTGCCATACATTTGACCATTCCTCTAACCTTGCCAAGTCCCTTCTTATCCTTTCTACCCCACCCCTGGGATTCATCCCAGAATTCTAAAAGAGCGAAGGGTAGAACTAGTGACACCACTGACTACCCTTTTTAACAAATCATGGGAGGATGGGGTGGTACCCGAGGACTGGAGAAGGGCAGATGTATTCCCTTCACAAAAGTGGGAGCAAGGCAGAAGCAGGAAACTACAGACCTGTTAGTTTAACCTCAGTGATAGGGAAAATGATGGAATCACTTCTGAAGGAAAGAATTGTCGAGTATCTAGAGGCCAGAGGGGCACAGGACCCTAAGGCAGCATGGATTCACAGCAGGAAGGTCATGCCAGAAGAATCTGATAGATTTCTTTGACTGGGTGACCAAAGTAGTAGATCAGGGAGGGGCTGTGGACATGGCCTACCTAGACTTTAGCAAGGCATTTGACACAGTCCCACACAAAAGATTAATATACAAGTTAGCCAGCCTGGGAGTGGGTCCCAAGATGACAGCCTGGGTAAAGAATTGGCTGGAGAATAGGACACAGAGAGTAATAGTAAATGGAGTCCACTCAGAAGAAAGGAGGGTTACTAGTGGGGTACCGCAGGGTTCAGTATTAGGACCGGTCATCTTCAATGTCTTTATAAGCGACATTGCAGAAGGACTGGAAGGAAAAGTATGTCTCTTTGCAGATGACACTAAGATCTGCAAAGGAGTTGATGCACAGGGTGGGGTGGAAAGGATGAGAAGGGACTTGGCAAGGTTAGAGGAATGGTCAAATGTATGGCAGCTTAGATTCAATGCCAAGAAGTGCAAGGTAATGCACCTGGGAAACAAAAACCCAGGGGAAGAGTACACAATGGGGGTGAGATACTAACAACAACAAAAATGGAAAGGGACCTGGGGTAGTCATATCAGATGAACTAAAGGTGGGCACGCAATGTGAGAGGGCAGCAAGGAGGGCTGGGGGGATACTGGGATGCATAGGGAGAGGCATCACCAGTAGAAAACAGGAAGTTATTATCCCTCTGTACAGATAGCTGGTGAGACCCCATCTGGAGTACAGTGTGCTGTTCTGGAGACCCAATCTCTGCAAAGACATAGACAGGATGGAAGCTGTCCAGAGGAGGGCAACTAAAATGGTGCTGGGTCTGCACTGGAAGACATATAAAGAGAGACTTGAGGAGCTTAATATGTATAGCCTCGAGGAAAGGAGGGAGAGGGGGGACATGATAGAAACTTTCAAGTACCTCAAGGGAATCAACAAAGTCCAAGAGGGTAGCATCTTTCAAAAAAAGAGGTGTGCAAGAACAAGAGGGCACAATTTGAAGATGGGGGCGGCTCAGAGGTAATTTAAGGAAGTATTTTTTCACAGACAGGGTTGTGGATGCATGGAATGGCCTTCCGGAGGAGGCTGTGGAGTCAAAATCAGTGGTGGAATTCAAGCATGCATGGGTTAGTCATAAGGCAATTCTGGGGGGTTGGGGTAGGATGAAGTAGGCTGCTGGTTAACTAGGATCTGCAGCTTATCCAGTAGGTAGGGAAATGGGCAGACTGGGTGGGCCAAGCGGTCCTTATCTGCCGTCAAATTCTATGTTTCTTTACATAAGTGAATCAATCAGTCATTCAAATAATTAGTAAGTAATTGCTCATAATTACTGAGAGCTAAAAAGACTATAGCACTGAAAGAATAAACTTGACTTCATAAAAGCGCTAAAAAATCAAAGTTTAAAAGGTGAAAATCAAGTGGAACGCAGGAGAACAACCCTAAGCTTAATCCTATTATACATTTATTAATTAGATAGTCTCTCACATAATGAAACATTAAATCAAAATAAAGAAATCAATCAAAGGAAAAAGGAGAGGGAGGAAAAAGGAGAAAGGATTTGGTACATGAAAAGAGGTCAAACAGCATGTAGGTAATGCATAACCAATGAAATCATATATTCTACTTATTTATAGAAACACTCTATGTATTAAAAATATTTAAACTTTCAAATGATTACCCACTAATTGTTATCAACAGTTTCAACCTGTTTCTATGATATCAGCTACTTTTGATGCTAGCAAAAGTTTCAAACAGCTCCCAATTAGTAGGAGGTCACAAGTAACTGCAAAAGGTCAGCATTTTTTTTAATTTATTTAACAACATACATTGATGCTAGATATTATTTAACATGTTTAGAAGAGGTTAATACAGAAATCGAGAAAACACAAAAGGAATTAGAGATCGCATTTGTTTGCAGTTCATTCAGTAAACACATAAAATGCATTTTTGGGGAAAATATATGTCACAATTAGAATCTTAAAAGATGTAAGCTTTCTGACTGATATCATGGTATTTTAATGAAAAAATCTGCCACAATGGAGATTTTCAAAGATGTAAGCATTCTGGCTTATTTCACAATGTTTTAGCGAACAGAGTTAAATCTGTAAAAAAGGAAAACATGAGAATATGTTAAGCAGAGAAGCAATTAGTCATCTTAATAAATGGTTCAGTGGTCAGGAAAGTTATTCAATTACAGCAAACTTTCACTACATCAGACCTATGGTTTATTATTGTTATTTCATCAAGTAGGGGGTTAAATCAAAGTCCTCATTTAAACAATGAGGGCTGAGTGTTTGTAAGTGGAAAATCTACCTACTCTCCTTTTGTTGTAAGATTGTAAGTCTTTCACCTCCCCGAATACGAGGTGGGACACATTCTAAGGCAGTCAATTTTAAACCTCTAGGGTTTGCATTATGTAGAATTGCAAAATGTGCCTCCAATGCATTTCCCAAGTTACGGTTGTATATAGCACGTATATCCCAATGGGAACACGAGCAGGGGAAATGGAAGTATACGGAAAGGGTGGAAGGTAGTCCTGCTAAATGCCAGGAGCTTGGGCAATAAAATGCCTGAGCTCCAGGCGATGCTAACTGAGGGAGCAGTGGATGTGGCATCAGCCACTGAGATCTGGGCCACTGCAGGGCATGACTGGGACCTGCACCTGGAGGGTTACACCATGTTCAGGAAGGACAGGGGGAGGGAAGGGGAGGAGGGGTAACAATAGTAGTCAAATACTGCATTGGCATAGGAGGAGGCAGAGGGAACTGTGGAGGCAATTTGGGTCACCTTGATAACAAGGGGGGCAAGAGAGTAAAAATTGGAGTGGTGTATAGACCCCCTGCACTGACGGAGGAGCTGGAGGAGAGTCTGGTGGCAGATATTGGGAGACACTGCAGTTTGGGCAGGGGAAGGATGGTGGTGTTGGGGGACTTTAACATGCCAGGAATGGACTGGGAGACTATGACATCCTCGGTGGCCAGGGAACAGAGGTTGTTGGATGTCTTTCAGGATGCATTCCTAACTCAGCAGGTGGGGGAGCCGACCAGGAAGGTATGGGTACTGGATGTGATCCTGGCAGACAGTGACCAGATTGGGGGTCTGGAGGCAAGGGACCCATTGGCAGGGAGTGACCATGCCACGGTCTGGTTCTGCCTGGACTTAGGAGGGGTAGAGGGCTGCACAAAGACAGAGGTAACTGACTTCAGGAGGTGGATTTCAAGGAAATGGGAAGGATCCTTAAGAAGCATTTGGATGGGATTGGGCCAGACTTGGACGCTGACAGTAGGTGGGAAATCATCAGAAAGGGGGTACAGGATGCTACCAGCACCAGTGCAAGAGTAAGATGAAAATGCGGTAGGGCCTGTAAACCCTGCTGGTGGACCAGGGAGGTTCAGTAGGTGGTGAGGGGAAAGAAAGCATCTTATAGGCATTTCAAGTGCTCAAGGAGTGAAAGGGATTGAGGGGAGTACGAGCTGATGGCGAGAAGGGCCACTAGGGTGGTGAGGGCAGCTAAGGCAAGGAAGGAGCAGAACCTGGCCAGGGAAATTAGGAGAGGGAACAAGGGGTTCTTTAGATACATTGGAGAAAAACGAAGGGGAAAGGGGCAGATTAGCAGGATTAAAACAGGGGAAGGATGGGCACAAGACCCGGGGAGCAGGCTGAGGTACTAAATGAGTACTTCCTCAGTTTTCACCAAGAAAAGGGCTGCATCATACATGGGAGGAGACAATGAAACTGAGGAGGGGAGACCCTTACCAATCGGTGGGTCTAGGGGGGCCATCACTGGCAGGAGGGGGGAAGGCAAAGCAGGGGGAAGAGGTAGCGGAGGTGGAAATCATGGCAGAGAGAATGAGGGAAGCCCTCAGGACCCTTAAGACAGAGAAAGCACCAGGGCCAGATAAATTACATCCCAGAATGCTGAAGGAACTAGCGGATGTCCTGGCAAAACCCCAGGTGGAGCTTTTAAGCAACTCTCTGAGGACAGAGTGGGTGCCCCAGGACTGGAAGGTGGCACATATAGTGCCTATCCACAAGGGGGGATCAAGGGAGGTGGCAGGGAACTACAGGCCCATCAGCCTGACATTGGTGGTGGGCAAGGTGATGGAGGGCATTGTCAAGGAGAGGCTGGGGGGGTTCTGGAAAAGTTGGGGTGCCTGGATGATAGACAGCATGGATCTGTCTCAGGGAAATTGTGACAGACAAACCTTGTGGAGTTCTATGACTGGGTGACAAGTGCCTTGGACCTGGGTAGACCAGTGGATGTCCTCTTTCTTGACTTCAGCAAGGCGTTTGGCTCTGTTCCTCAAGGGGGCCTGTTGGATAAGCTGGGAGAAATGGGGGTGGGGAAGCAGGTGATCAGATGGATAGGAAATTGGCTCCAGGACTGGACCCAGAGGGTCATGGTTGGTGGAATAGTCTCATCCTCTAGGAGGGTTATTAGTGGGGTCCCTCAGGGATCGGTTCTTGGGCCCCTCCTGTTCAACGCCTATGTCTCTGACATAAGGAAGGGTATCAGGAGTGAGATGAGTCTCTTTGCAGATGACTCAAAACTGGGGGCGGTTGTGGATGGGAAGGAGGGGAGGGTGGCCATACAGGGGGACCTGGAGTCTCTGGAAAGGTGGTCTAGAAAGTGGAAGCTGAGGTTCAATGCAGGGAAATGCAAGGTACTGCACTGGAGCCAGAAACCCGGGCCAAGTGTACACCCTGGGGGGGAATGCTACAAGTCTCAATGGCTGAGAGGAACCTGGGGGTGGTGGTGGATGTCAAGATGAACAACTCTGAGACTTGTAGAAGGGCAGTAGCCAAGGCCAACAGGATGCTGGGATGCATCGCTAGGGGGATCACCTCCAGAAGGTGGGAAGTGATACTCCCTCTGTATAACTGCTTGGTGAGGCCACACCTTGAGTACTGAGTGCAGTTTTGGAGACCACACTTAAAGAAGGACATTGAACTCCTGGAGAGGGTCCAGAGGAGGGCAACCAAAATGATCTGGGGCTTGGGGGACAGGACCTATAGGGAGAGGCTCGAAGAGTTAAATATGTACACACTGGAAGAGAGAAGGGACTGGGGGGACATGATAGCGGCCTCAGGTACATGAAGGGGGCAAATCGGGGAGGAGCAGTCAGGGTGCTCTGAAGGAAGGAGGGGGGCAACTAGAGGGCATGGGTGAAAGCTGGAGGGGGGAGATTCAGGGGAGAAAGGATTAGGTGCTACTTCACTGAGAGGGTGGTGAAGTCATGGAATACGCTACCCAGGGGGCTGGTGGAGGTAGAGATGGTGGAGGAGTTCAAGAGGGGGTGGGACAGGTAGAGGGGAAGGGTTCTGGAAGCAAAGCACTGTGCATTGAGAATATCCGGGATGGGGAAGGAGATAGGCAGAGAGAAGGAGGCAGCAAGGTCAGCTCCAAGGGTGGGGGCTGACCAAACGAGCAGACACGAAAGACCGTTAGGCCTATTCTGCTGGCATTTTAGTATGTTAGTATATGTTCCTGTATATGCACTTTTAAAAAGCGGGTAGTCATACCTATGTATTGTAAGCCACAAGGGTACCACACTACGTAAACCACATAGGTGCTGCGACAAGTGAGAAATTGCTGGATATGTGTCACCAAGTTGTGGTTAAGGGGATGAATATAAATTTCCCCTTCACAGGCATATGAGCAGATGTTACAGAAACCACATTTATGAAAGCCATTAGGGTAAGCAGGTAGCCATGTCTTGTTTAAAGACTCAATAAAGAAATGGTTACTTGTCAAAACATCAGCTAATGAATTCCCTCTACGAAATGTTACCCTTTGAGAGTTTCCCACACATTTTTGCAATTCAGGGTCTGCGGTCAAGATAGACCAATGTTTAAAAATATTGCTGCCTATCTGGCCTGACATCGGGCTAAAGTCAAGCACCATAGTGACAGGGCTGTTGTCAATTGTAATTTTTTGTTTTGGTGTTAATAAAGTTTCTTTGTCACATATTTTAACCTTATTGAGGGCTTCTACCAGTACATCATGTTCATATCCCCTTTTCAAAAGTTGCTATACTAATTCTGTAGCTTGTTTTTCAAATAAAGTATTATCCGAGCAATTGCATCTTATTCAGATGAACTGTGAATAGCGAATGGATTTAAGTAAACATTTAGGATGTGCACCCTTACAGTGCAAAATAGTACTGGCTGCTCGCCCTAATGACTTTCATAAATGTGGTTTCTGTAACATCTGCTCATATGCCTGTGAAGGGGAAATTTATATTTATCCCCTTAACCACGAGCTGGTGACACATATTCAGCAATTTCTTTCTTGTCGCAGCACCTATGTGGTTTACGTAGTGTGGTACCCTTGTGGCTTACAATGCATAGGTATGACTACCCGCTTTTTAAAAGTGCGTATACAGGAACATATACATGCTATATACAACCGTTACTTGGGAAATGCGTTGGAGGCACATTTTGCAGTTCTACATAATGCAAACTCTAGAGGTTTAAAATTTACTGCCTTAGAATGTGTCCCACCTCATTTTTGGGGAAGTGATAAACTTACAATCTTACAAGAAAAGGAGAGTAGGTAGATTTTCCACTTACAAACACTTAGCCCTCATGGATTAAATGAGGACTTTGATTTAACCCCCTACTTGATGAAACAATAACAATAATAAACCATAGGTCTGATATAGTGAAAGTTTGCTGTAATTGAATAACTTTCCCCATCACTGAGGCATTTATTAAGATGACTAATTGCTTCTTTGTTTAACATATTCTCATGTTTTTGTTTTTTACAGATTTAAGTCTGTTCGCTAAAACATTGTGAAATAAGCCAGAAATGCTTACATCTTTGAAAGTCTCCATTGTGGCAAATTTTTTCATTAAAATACCATGATATCAGTCACAAAGCTTACATCTTTTAAAATTCTAATTGTGACATATATTTTTCCCCAAAAATGCATTTTGTTATGTGTTTACTGAATTAACTGCAAATTAATGCGATCTCTTAATTCCTTTTGTGTCTTCTCGGTTTCTGTATTAACCTCTTCTAAACATGTTAAATGATATCTAGCATCAATGTATGTTGTTAAATACTTAAACAATTAAAGTGATTTTGTGCTGACCTTTTGCAATTACTCGTGACCTCCTACTAATTGGGAGCAGTTTGAAACTTTTGCTAGCATCAAAAGTAGCTGATATCATAGAAATAGGTTGAAACTGTTGATAACAATTAGTGGGTAATCATTTGAAGGTGTTAATACTTTTAACACATAAAGTGTTTCTATAAATAAGTAGAATATATGATTTAATTTGTTATGTATAACCTACATGCTGTTTGAACTTTTCATGTTCCAATTCCTTTCTCCTTTTTCCTCCCTCTCCTTTTTTCCTTTGATTGGTTTCTTTATCTTGATATATGAGAGACTATCTAATTAATAAATGTATAATAGGATTAAGCTTAGAGTTGTACTCCTGCGTTCCACTTGATTTTCTCCTTTTAAACTTAGATTTTTTTAGCACTTTTATGAAGTCAAGTTTATTCATTCAGTGCTATAGTCTTTTTAGCTCTGTGTAATTATGAGCAATTACTTACTAATTATTTGAATGATTGATTGACTCACGTGTTATGTATAAAAGGAGAACAAGATTGTACTGCATTCATACCCCCTGGAAGACCTAATGGTCGAGGCGCTAGGGGTTTTGTTTGGTTCTGCATTCTCCTTACTTATAATAACTAATACACCATCAGATGGTGGAAACTGACTTCTGGAGTGCTGGTGTTTTACTTTTTGGATTATTTGGAGTTGCTTCCTCACCTAGCACCCACCATCCACTGCCAGTGCACAACAGTAAGCTTTCATCCTTGAACATATTGTGGTAGCTTGGAGTGCAGTAGCAGGTTTTGGAGGTGCAGTCAAGTTGTGGCCAGTGGGGTTAATTGCTTTTTTGGGCTGGGCTCTGTGGTACGAATGAAATAGCATGCTGTCAATGACAGCACTGCAAAAGCATGCTGACAACTTGAAACAACTTCGTTGCTGCAATGAGGAAGCTCCCGTCATTGCAGTGCGTACCTTGCCTGGTGTAACATTTCAATAAACATGGTGGCAGCTTTCGCTGTCTGCCTCTCACAATCCCCAGCAAGCTGACTTCGGGGGTGCCCAATCCCCCTGTCAGCATGGTTATCCCCCCAAGATTGTGTGGCACACTGGGAACCCACCCCAGTGTGCCTCTTTGTTCAAAAGCCAATTGCGCTGGCATTTTCCTGCCCCGCCCACTCCCATTGTGTGCCACACTGGGAGACCACCCCAGTGTGCTTAACATTTTTCTTACACCTGTAAAAAAAGAAAACGGTATGTGGTGTTCTTTATTTATTTTTTTGTTCATTTTAACCTGAAACAAAGAAAACAGGCCCTCGCTGTCAGGTCCCTCCCCAACCCACACCCACCCTCTGTGCACCCTACCTCTCCACTAATGCACAGATGCTCAAATGAGGTCTGACACAAGAATTTTATGACCAAACTTGGACTGTTTCCTTCAGTATACACATTATTCATAGCAAGAATCCTGCACTACTTACATTTCATTAATGAGTCACTGCTACCATTTCGGCCAATACCCCCTTCCCTCATTTTTAAAGCACACCCAGGAATTTTTTCTTCTCTCCCCATTTTCAGACAGTTTGTGACATGGACAATGGAAGGTGTTGGACTAAAACTGACAGAATATCTAGGCGTTTGTGATCTGTGCACAAGATACTCAAAATCAGGCCTAGAACTTTAATAAAAAAATCTGTTGTATAATACAGTTTTTATTCTCATGCTGTGGGTAGCAGATGGTCATTTCAGGACATTTTAACAGCAAGTATGCTGTCTGCAGCACATGGGCGGGTTGATATCTGAATATTAGGCTGTGGTTGAATTTATAGACATGTCCAGCTAGTTCCAAAACTATAGTTTAATAAACAAAGATGTGTGTGTGTGTCTGTGTGTCTGTGTGTGTGTGTGTGTGTCTGTATGAGTGTGTGTGTGGTGTATGTGTATGTGTGTATGTGTGTATGTGTGTGGTGTATGTGTATGTGTGTGTGTCTGTGTATGTGTGTGTGTGTGTCTGTGTATGTGTGTGTGTGTGTCTGTGGCTGTGTGTGTAGCGTGGGTGTGTGTGTGGTGCGTGTGTCTGTGTGGTATGTGTGTGTGTGTGCATGTGTGCGGTGTGTGTCTTTGTGTGTTTGGTGTGTGTGTATGTCTGTGTGTGTGTGTGTTGTGTGTCTGTGTGTGTGAGTGTCTGTCTGCATCTACAAGCACATTTGTGTTTTTGTGTTTGGAGACTTTGTAGTTACAGTGTCCTTCACTGCTGTGCATAGCTTCAATCTGGTGGACTTAATTAGCACTCTTTGAAAGTACACAGATAGATCAACAGACATCTGAGACAGACAAAGATGATAGATAGGTAGATAGCTAGATAGATAGATAGCTAGATAGATAGATAGATAGACAGACAGACAGACAGACAGTTAGACAGACCGACAGATATATACTGTCAAGATGGATAAATACTGTTGTGCTAGACAGACAGATAGATAGACAGACAGACAGATAGATTGATTGATTGCTTAATAGCCTAACAGACAGGCTGATATTCACTCCAGATGGGGAACAGGTTGGGAGAAAGAAAGAAAGGAAGAAAGAAAGAAAGAAAGAAAGAAAGAAAGAAAGAAAGAAAGAAAGAAAGAAAGAAAGAAAGAAAGAAAGAAAGAAAGAAACTGCTACACTATTTGTGAAAGTCTGAGGAATAAAAGCAAGATCTGTGCTGTGAAATACCTGAATGAACCTTTCATTCCACAAAATGTCACTCTCGTTGATGGTGAGCTCTGGTCCTCCAGGGGCTTTGTTCTCAAAGCCACCAACTCTGAAGTACCTGCTGGTTCCGTCGGGGGACAAGTGGAAGTTAAGGATGTCATACCTTGCTGGTGGGTCACCATTCACGTCAAAATACATCTCCTCACCAGCACCGGTTGTAAAATGGACATTCTTGATATAGTGGAGCAGCTAACGAGAAGACAAGATAAAGGGAAACCCTTAATTGACAGGCATCAGAGGCAGTAAACAAAGTACAATGAACAGTATATAATATATATATATATATATATATATATATATATATATATGTATGTATTCTTTGCACACAGATCAGTTTGCAACATTTACAGTTCAGGCTAAAGCAACAAAAATAGGAAATGTGGCTTAGGGTTTCCAACCCCTAAAGCAAATCAGGGGCAAAGTCTTCCTAGGTGTTGCCAGCCATAAAGCTCGACCCTTTCTATACACTCCAGAAACATGCATACCTAATGGGGTGGTGTTGGGGGTTTAGGGGTGGGAACCCTAAAGCCACAATTCCCTACTTTTGTTGCCTTAGCCTGAACCCTAAATGTTGCATTAACACAGTTTTTTGCAAAGTATTGCCTTACTTTTTAAGATAGTCCCATGCAACCATAGTTTTTGAGATAGTGTAATCGTATCCTTATTTATCTGTGCTCCCATTCCTCCATAGATGCATATATGTGTTTATGGGGAAGCACAGGGCCCTCCAGACCTGAACTTCCATTTGTAGAACAACAGCAAACTAACTGACAACATAGCCTATCACCCCACCTCATTGACCCAGTAGTCAAATGTATCAAATCCCCACCAAAATGGTATTCTGTGCCACCGCAGCATAATTCCATGGCAGAGGCATGAAAAGATGTTTTGGGCCAGATTTGAAAAATGGTAGCTGGCATATTCATGGGATGGTGTAAAGAATAGGCTATGTTGATAATCTGGGGTTAAAATATTGAAAATTAAGAAAGTTATGAGCGAGCATAGCGAAATGTCAACAGATGTGCACAACTTTGCTGCTTTTGCATATTTTGACCCCATATTTTCAGCATACTCTTCTTATGACCCCATCTCATGAACATATATGGTGAAAATGTTGAAATTCCTACCCAGAAGGTGATTTCACCAATCGACCGCAAAATCACCTTTCAGGCATGATTTGTAAAATGACCCCAATATTGTTCAAGAAGTGGGGTGTCAAAAAGGGTATGTTGAAAACTGAGTGCCAAAATCTTGAAAAATGACAAGTTATGCATCAAAGTAGAAAACCCCATTGAAATATGTGGATTCCCCATATGATAAAAGATTTTTTTTGTGAGTCGTCATATGAAACAAAAATCTTGCTTCGTATCATGAGTCACAAAACAAGATTGATAATTTAAAAAACAACATTTTAAGAGCATTTCTGCAACAGGCAACAGTTAAGTGCAGAATCCAGTTAAGGAGGTCCCGATAAGCAAGCTACATCTGTTGGTTGTTTTCAGGAATGTCATTTTTGTGGGTTTTCAAATGTGAATTTTTATGCAAAGAGGTAAAACAAGATGGCAGCAAACAAAACAATGATTTTCCCTTCATGAAAAAAGATTGGCCCCATATGGAAAAATATTTTTTTTGTCATTTCATACAGCTATTTTTTAGTGCTGAGCATGCTCAGAACCAAGCATTACAAATTTCAAAATTAGATAACTTTGGAACTAATAAATATTTGTTTCCCAAATAAGCAACAGGCAGATCTGTGGGCCAGCCCCTTTCTACCCAGAAAATTTCAGGCCAGGATTTAAAACTATATGGGCACTTGCCATGCTGATAGAAAACACTTTCAAACCAATGGAAAAAAATTCTGAAAAATTCATGATTTGCAGTATCTGCATCTCAGAATTCTCACGTCCAATTAGAGCAACACTTGTTCTGTCAAGAGATTTACTCATGAGACTGTGCATGCAACATTTCATGCAAATCTGTTGAATAGCTGCAAAGTAATTAAAGTGCAAATTTTGGGGTTTAACACTGAAGTGCCTGATCAACCCCAAATAGAGGGGAGCACCCCTATAATATACAAATATACATAGTAGTTTGTTGTTTATCTAAATGTTATTTCACCAGGTGAGTGTCCAAAGAATATGGGATGTACAGCCCTTACTTCCTTTGTGCCTCACTGTCCTACAGTATCTTGAGGTTTTCTGACAGTGTTTTGAGCTTTTATTGAAAACATGGTTTAATAATAATGAAAAAGCAAATTCTGTACTATGAAGCAAAAAGACTTCCACAGTAGCAATCCAGCCATCTTTCTATAATCAGAACCTGTAAAAGGAACAGTCAGCATGAAGAGCCATACACCCAAGTATGGGGCCAGCCCCAGTTTGCACTTTGCATGGAAAAACATTTGTGTTACTTGCTGTTTACTGCAGTATACTAGACTGTAATCATGCTGGTTCTGCAGACTTCCACCCTGGCATTTGCTGTAACCAGAAATCCTAGAATCACCTTCAGGTGACATCAGAGGGCTATACCAGGGAGCGATTCAATAACCTGCAGTGTGTGACAGAGCTTTAGTTAGCTCAGATAACATGTATGCTGTTCCCGCTGTTCTTCCAGGGCTAAGTACAGTCACATATGTGGCACGTTTAGGAGGTACATAGGAGGCAGTATAGCGCAGTGATTTAAGGCTCTGAGTTGCAAACCTGAAGACCTGGGTTTGAATCCCATGGCCCCCACTTGCATACAGTGTGACCCTGAATAGGTCACTTAATTTCCTTCTGCTCCCAGGTCATAGCTGTAAACAAGCTTCGGCTTAGTATGTTTCTCCTGGTTTAAAAACAAAATGGTCTGGATATTCAGACTGCACTGGGCAGTGGCACAAACCTGGGCACAGCGCAACTGGGCTGCGCCGGGGCCAAGACCAGGCAATATTCAACAGTGATGCACCATGGCTCAGCACTGTTGAATATGACAAGGTCGGCAGACATACTGTGCATGGCACAGTGGCACTGCACCACTGCAGGCCACAGAGAGGGACAATGTGGGTGCGCCAGCGCAAGTGCAGTTGTGCTAGATGCATCACCTGCAATATTCATCCAGGGACATGCAAATGAGGCCATAATATAAGCAAGGTGCAAATGGGGCCATTTGCATGCCATTATGGCTCCATTTGCATGCATTGCGAAGGGCGGCTCTGTGGCATGCACCTCGCACCCTATCTAGCTGCTGTCCTCAGGGGTGGGTCCCTGGTGGGTGTTTGTAACCCCCTCCTCTCCCATATGCCCAATCACGGGCATCTGTAAAAGTAATACAATTACCTGGTGGTCTAGCAGTCCGCTCCCTGTATGCTCAATCGCAGGCATCTGTACATTTATAATATTTACCTGGTGGTCTAGTGGTCCCAACCATATGCCTGATCGTGGGCATCTGTACATGTAATTAAATTACCTGGTGGTCTAGTGGCCCCCCCATATGCCCAATTACGGGCATCTGTAATTATAATAAAACTACCTGTTGCTCTAGCGGTCCCTTCCCCATACACCCAGTCATGGGCTGTTGTCATACAAAAGAGTTTCCTGGTGATCTAGTGGTGATCCCCCTCCACACCAACCCACAGAAGACCCTCGGCCACACAACACCCCCATCATCCCAGCCCACATTCCTCCTGGCCACCACCCAAATGACAGCATACAGTATGCTCTGTATGCCTATTGGTCCACAGTGTGGACCAATGGGCATGCAGACCATACTGTGCTACATTGGACCAGATATGTGAATGACTGCATGGACCAATAGGTATTCAGAGCATACTGTATGCTGTCATTCTGCGGACGGCCGGGTGGTATGTGGGCAGGGTGTTGCTGCCCACCAATGACAGGGGGGTGCTGGGTGGCCAGGGGTCCTCTGTGGAAGGGTGGGGAGGGGGGTACCACTAGACCACCAGGTAACTCTTTCGTATGACAACAGCTTGTGATCGTGTGTACAGGGAGGGGACCGCTAGACCACCAGGTAGTTTTATTACCTGTACAGATGCCCATGATCAGGTGTACGGGGGGGACCATTAGACCACCAGGTAGTTTTATTACATGTACAGCTGCCCGCGATCGGGCATACAGTGCAGGTGGCCACTTGACTACCATGGAGGGTCCAGGTGCTTGTGGATGGTGTTCCTGCCAGGGGTGGCCACCCACAGCTGGCGGCTGTTGTGCTGCGCTTTGCAATACAGCTGCCTGCCTGTGGGTGGCCAGCATTTGTGTCTGTTTTTTTTTTTCAGCTCAGCTTTGAGCACCAGACTGCGACGCATGTCGGGGTTCCACCAGCATATGCATCACACATCTCGGGCTGAATATTGGGATGTGCTGCATATGCACAGGCACGCCCCCTGCATCTGTGCCACATACATTACCAATGAACCCCGGCGCATCAGGGGTTTCGCCGCACAACCTGCCCCTTTGAATATCACGCAAGGGCACATTGGGGGTTGAGCAAGGTGCAACCCCTTTAAATATCCCGGCCAATGTGTCTGTCCTGGTTTAAAAAAAAACACATTTGTGGCCCAAATGCAGGCTGCATCATAGTCGCGCACTTTTGTGGTACTAATCTGGCTCCAAGTACAGGCACAGCAGATTGGGGTTCATTCTTCTTCTAATGCTAGTGCACCATTCAGAGGCAGCTGCAGCTGCAATTTGATATGCAAATGTGACACGACTTGCTGTTGCATCCGTCCCAACACTTTGAAAATACAGGTCACAGTGTGGCTGAGCCAGTGCAATGTTTTCAAGTAAAACCTTGAAAAACTTAATATTTACACACAAATCAAAATGTCTCTGGGCAGACTAGATGGACCTTTGGTCCTGATGTGCTGTCACTGCCTGTGTTTCTATATTTCTATAAATCTTGTTTTATGTCAGCTATTTCTGTGTTTCTTTCCCTTTATTTTTATGGACAGCTGTTTGAAAATAGGATCCTCATCCCTCAGATTTCATCTGCTCCTCCTTCTTGTTTATACAACATGCACTGCCTCCCCATATTCAAAGGACTTGCACGGTAAAAAATAGAGATGCAAGGTGCATCCTGACAAATACACTGTGGCACGATGTTCAAAAGGGGGAAATGCGTCATGCATATCAGATTGCGCAATCATGCACATATGTGCGCCACGCAGAAAAATGGGGTGGACAACTACATACGCTGTGCATGCGTATAGTCAGTGGAACTGCACAGCGCATGTGCCACACATCTCATGTTTGTGTCGCGCAAAGTTAGGCAAGAGAGGAGCTGCCCTAAATCTGCCAGCCACCCATAGGCAGGCTGCTGAACTCCAGACAAGGCATCCTGAGACAGCTCTGTGAGCTGCACCAGGATGAGCTCCAGGCACCCACACACAGCAGCCATGCCAGGATGGTAGTACCCAAAGCCACAGCTGCACTGTGCCTGCTCGCCAGGCACCTGCCAGATACTGGTGTGTGACACCACTGGCATGGCCCAGTCAGCCACCTCCCTCACCTCACCCAGGTCATAGACACCCAGCTGCCACATGCTAGTGCTGTCAGTCACCCCAGTACACAAGCGGAGCAGACAGGTAGAATGCAGGGCATGTCCCAGTTGCCATTGCCTGCACCCATGTGGCCATCAGAGCATCACCTGGTGATGGCATGCACCCATGGGGACTTCTGGGACAATGGGAATCAGGATGCATGATCGTCCTGGTGGTAGCATGGTATGGGTCAGGGACAGACCATTGGCACACACTCACGGTGTTATGCCATAGGTGCATACAGCACACCCTTGCCAGATACACACCACCAGGAACAACATACATGTCACCGATGCTATCTATGCAATGTGACAATGCCACGGGGGCCCTATAGTGGATCAGTGTGGTGCTGTGGTTGAGGATATTGCACAACCGTAGGCAGCGTGGGGCAGGGGTGGCACCACCTATGGCCTGGAGGCATCATAGGCATGCCTCATGGACACTGGACCCTTCTGATGTTGCATGTGTGTCCACTATGGGTATTAGCATTGTACTCAGGCCAATGCATTCCACCCACACACACAAACATGACTACTCACCTGCCTGCTAAGCTGCAGTACCACCTGGTCACCTTTGTGGAGTGTTGCTGCTGCCCTGCAGATCTGTAACTGCACATGCCAATGGCATGCAAATGGCCTGAATACATTCCAGTAATGAGATGCTAATGTGCTGTTTTGGTACCGATTGTGCAATGAGGCTATTTGCATATCCTGGCTGAATATTGTAACTCTGTGTGCCACGCAAGTGGCTTCACATCACACAGATCTGTATGCTCCACGCTGGTCACAGGTCACCTGCTGTGCTGCTCATCTCCCACTGTGCGATCACGCAC
The DNA here is from genome assembly GCA_016271365.2 of Neoceratodus forsteri. Taxonomy (NCBI): domain Eukaryota; kingdom Metazoa; phylum Chordata; order Ceratodontiformes; family Ceratodontidae; genus Neoceratodus; species Neoceratodus forsteri. The sequence continues at coordinate 215,721,451 of JADMNL010000029.1, forward strand.
AATCAGGATATTCAGACGTGTTTGCAAGATTGCATTACTTGGTGCACTTGCTGAATATCCCAGTCTTTTGTGTTGGTGCAAGTCAATGTGTGGCACTTTCATCTGCATGGCACACCCAGCCACTTTTGAATGTGGGGCCGATAATCTTTAGTTTATAAATCACAGTTTATTGCCATGAGAATGATTATGATGTAACAAGCTGTAGATTATGATATAAAATTCAAGTTTTACACACCACCCCGTATTTTTGTTTTATATAATTGATGGGATGTTTTTTTGTCCCAGAAGTCTCCACCACAGGTTTTTTTATGTTTATTATTTCTTATGAATTATGTTATTTTTTGTGTTTTTATTATTTAGTTTAACAAATGTTCTCCTGTAAGAGCAACCCATGCCAATGAACTTGTCTCCTCTTATTTATTTAAATTATAATTAGCCCCTGTCAGATGTTCACAGCACAGCCACACTGTGGCTTCAGGTTTGTGTTTCCAGCAGCACTTGCTCTTCTGCCCAACAAGCAAGCCCACAAGTTAAACTTAGCCACAAGATGGGCAAACCATGTTGGTGGAGGGAAGCACTCTATCCACAGCCTCCTACACCACCCAGCACTCATGCCATGCCCCTTCTCCCCCTTGCATAGAGCAGACCACAGCTACCCTGAGATCCTTAAAGGCTGGGAGTTGAACCTGACACAATTCCGCTGAGCAGCAACATTGCGTGTGCACTCTTTAAAGGAATGCTGGCTCATAAGTGCAGTTATAACCAGCTGCCAATAATGGCAAATGACTACTGGCTTCTAGCAATGGGAAAAACATAATGCAGTTATTATATCACACAGCTGGTATGAGAAAATGATGTCACAAGCAGCAGATTATGCCATCATGTTTTGACAAGTAGCAGGAACAGATGAAGTTCAAAGGGCAAATATCTTGTTTCCACATAATGCGATGTGTATATCGCAAAGTAAGAAACATTTATATAATGTAGGTGAAAATCAAACCTTACCGATACCTGATTTAGTGTAGCAGCTGAAGCATTTTAAATGAAGATAAGTCATATATTTCAGTATGGATCCATCAACAGCCTTTATCTCTACTTTAAAGGGTAACAAAGGAACCCTTAACCAATAGGAGTGCAGCTAGCACAATTTTCTGTGACATCACAGGGGCCTCTGCTGCACTCAAAACAGAGCAGTGAAATCCAACAGAAACAGTTAAAGTTTCATATAAAGAACTTGTTTAAAAAACTTTATAATACAATGTATAAACTGGACACACAGTGGCCTAAATTAGATTATGACCTTTATCATCACTTGCAAGGAGGCAGGACTTTCATAACTCTCTCATAGCTTTGCCAGTAGTAAGTCATTGTCCTGCCTCCTCACTTATGAAAATAAATAGCATATTCTGAGTCAAGCCATTGTGTATCCCATAGATATCCAAGAGGTCAATGAAGGACGAGGACAATAGATTTACTGACAGAGAATGGACAAAGATTCTTCAGGGAATCATTGCAGCCATGAATGATGACCCTACAGTCCAAGCCCCCAGTCTCCAACTACAGCTCATGAATCGGAATCCCTGATGACAGCTCCATTGAAGAAGGGAGGAAGAACGCAGGGCATTTCCACCTGCAGTGTTTTGACATCAAGGCTCTGGTGAACATTATTTTTGTTTTTTTAATTTTTAACCTCTGCTATGCTGTAAAATCACCTCTTATCAGTGACTTCTCTGTTTTCCCTTCCTATGGTTCAGCTTTCACTTCTCAGGCCACCCATAAGGGAATAAAAATGTTGTCGACTGACATTACAGTGACAGATTTATGTCGACTACAAATTGCGGTAGGCATAAATCGATCTGGAGATCTGTCTGTGTGTGTTTTGGGGGGCTCTGCCCCCTACACCCTGGAATTAGGGATTATTAGCTCTGAGTTGGAGTTGATTCGGGGAAGGGGTGCAGAACTGGGGAAAAGAGTGCCAGGGTCCCGGGTGGACTTTACAGTGACCAGTCAATGTTGTTGGCATTAACGCAATCACTGTAAAGGTTTCACCGTGGGATCAGCATACGGTCATAATTCTTCTTTGCAACACACTACTTAAAATTAATGCAACTTTTAAATTAGGCTAAAACTCCTGAGTGCCAGTCAACCTGGTCACAACCAAAGAACTTCACCTCAGCTGAAGAAGTGAGTGAGAAAGAGTACAGCAATCAAAGCCAATTTCTTACCTTATCAGCAGAACACAGCCAGTTAAGATCTTGGATGCCACTTCCCCTTCCCTCCTGATTAGCATTGGAGTCCTCCAGGGCTCTATATTAGGGCCCCTCCTATTCTCCATCTTCTTAAATGACCTTCCCTCTGTTTCCTTCCCATCCTCTGCTATACACATGTATGCCAGTGATACAGTCCTGTATACATCCGGCTCCTATGCTGATGAGGTTACAACCAGCTTACAGCAAGACTTTGACAAGGTTCAGCTCTGGTTTGCTAAGCATCAACTTTTCCTCAACACCAAAAAGACAGTCTCCATGACCTTTGGCACAAGGCAGAGACTCTCAATGCTTCCTTCCCTATCCATTTTCCACACCCTTGATGGGACTTTACTTGAGGACACATCCTCCTTCAGGTACTTAAGTATTTGGTTGGACCAACACCTAAACTCTCTGGGCATATTGACACCATCCAGAAAAAAACTGTGCAAGAAGCTTGGTGCCCTGTTCAGGAACTGTAGTTGCATCTCTTCTACTGCTAGGCATGGACTTGTCTAGAAGATGATACTGCCCACTTTTGACTATTGTGACAGTCTATGGTGTTGTCCCTAGGTCCTCCCTGGCCAGATTGGACATCCTCTTCAATTTCTTCTGCTACTTTGCCTTGGATGCCCCCCTCGCACCCACCGTTGCATCTTTGTCATGTCCTATCCTTCCCCTCTCTTGCAAATAGGTGGCTCTCCACTGTGTTAAATTCACCTCCAAGCACTGGTTGGGTGAGCTCCATTCCTACCTCTCCTCCTACTTTATAACACCCCCTCACCCTCTCATTCCCTTTGATCAACTGACTCTCGCACCCTGATAATCCCCTGCAGATCCACCCAAATCGGCCAATCCAGTTACTCTCACCACCTCCCAAAAATCTGGAATTCTCTTCTGCCTCAAATCCGGCACTCATCCTCCGCCTACTCCATCAGCTCTGCTCTCAACAATTACCTTGCTCCTAGTTTCTCCTGCCATGTCTCTCTCTAACTCCCTCCTCTAAGCCCTGGACAAACCCTTCTCCTCTACTGTCACCTTTATTTTAACCTGTGCATACCCACCCAGATTCCTAGCTTTCTTTCCCTTCCCAACTTGCTTCACCTTACTAGCCTCCCTTGATCTCTCACAGAATAAAAGGGGCCTCAAATGGTCTCCATGGGTCCCTCTCCTACCCAAAGGGGCTTGTATTTCTCTGTGGGACACTTACTTATCCCCTTCTCTCTGGTCAGTGCAGTACAGGGTCCTCACATACTGAAGTGGTCTCTAGGGACACGACTCTTGCCCTCCCACTGACCACACCACTGCCTCTCTTTTCCCCCTTTTCTTTCACGTACGCACTTGTTACTTATTAACCCAGCACTTATTATTGCCCACTGTTTTTCCCTATCGTGTGCAACACTTTTGTAACACTGTTTGTAACGTCTACGTTACAACTGTATGTTAATGTTGAACTTATAACTTGAATGTTTACTGTCTCATTCCTAATCTACCCCTTTCCCCCAGGTTGCACCGGGAGATGAGCGATTTATCACTCAATGTGCCTTCTTGGTGAAACATTTCAATAAATAAATTAAAATTTTGAAACAACCTTTAAAGCCTTTTTCACTTCAGATTTTATTTCAAGATATGACCCCCACTTGAGTTTCTTTGTCCCAAAAAAGGGTATTAAAATTAGGAAAATGCTTGTTAAGAGCTCAGGTGGGATTATGGGATAGGGTGAAAGTCTGAATTAGCTATTAACATTGAAAGGAAGAGGATGAACAGTAATGATGTTATGGTGTCTGTAGACACACAGAGAAAAAACTTTAGTCAGGATGCCGACGGGCAAAATCATAGAAGAATGTTAAAATCTAGCTTGATTAGAGCAGTGCTGATTTATTAAATTCCTCTTCTGAAGAAAGTCTGTGGAATTTTGGAAATTCACATTAATTCTGCAGAGTTCCATTGAAAGCAGAATTTTTCTTTAAACTGGGACATAAGTTTCTGAGGAAGGACTTGGTTGGTCCGAAAGCTTAGTCACTGTTTTCTTTTGTAACATCTATGTTTTGTGACATCTGTGTTGGTCCATTAAAAGTTATCAAAACATTTGCTTCTGGATGTTTTCTTACAAGGACCAATACGGCAACTAATCTAGTTCTTTAAACTGGGGCTTACTAAACTACAATTTACATTAATCTCATAACAGCATTCTGCAGTTATGTAAAATGCCAACTGAATTTATGCAAACCACAGAATAGGATTACATATAGAATTGCCTTGCAGAATTAAACAGTGAATTCCAGAGCTGACCTGTCTGCACTGCAGCAGTGCCAACACTCATTAAGCCAACAACTGAGTTTGGGAATAAGCTCAGACCACCAGGCACTGGTCAGTGGGAGGAAAATCAGGCATCCCAGAGGATTCTGACTTCCATTTTTTGGGAAGGGATGGAAGGAGGGAAGGTCACTGCTGCCACTGCTATACTGCTCCCTGGGTAACCACAGCTGGTAGTTCAGCAGACAGTAGGAGTGGGAAGGGGAATTTTGCACAAGATTCACATGAGGCATGCTTGCGTGCCTCTGATTAGACCTCCTCAAGCACCAGGAATCCCAGGAGATATGACTGTAAAAAGTGACAATGCCTGCTCAGTACATGATCCCAGTATACTCAAGCCCAGACTCCAGCAACTGGCTGCCTTCAGGAACCAGAGACTCCTGCACCTATGGCCAAGATATAGTGGGAGGTGGAATCAGCACAGCAACCCACTCACAGTGGGTAAACCCATGGGATTGGAAACCCGGTAAGTGCAGAGATGCTGGAGGCAGGACCAGAAAAGGTGGGGGCAGAGATCATGAAGAACAATAAATTATAAGAAATTAATTCAAAAGGACTGGAGCAGAATTGCCATTCTTTACAAATTCTGCCAGCAGAATTCCATGTTCAACACAGCTCGAACTTAATGGTGGGAGGCAGCATTTGATGGAATTATATTCCTTCTATAACCGTTATTGAGCAAGGCAACACTTCAAGTTTCGACCAATCAGAACTCTCCATTGCTCTGTGCATGAGACACTCTTATTCTGTGAAGAGAATTTCTTCACAGCTACCCTGGAAATGGGAATGATAGGGTATTTTTTACAAATTAGTGAGGGATTATATTATTGATCGAACTCGATCAATAATACACCAATACTATACCAAGACCACTTTTACTTTTGAAAGGTAGTCTCAATCACATTGTTAGGGTATCAGAACCATTCACTGTTACTGCTTGCAGTTGTTGTACCTGAAATACGAGACTGCCTCTTACAATCATAAGAGTGGACTGAGCAAGGGTATTAATATACACCAGTTTTTACAAATGAAAATAGACTACTTGGTTTTCTTACCTTCCAAGGTTGAAATCATGAATGCTCCCACACTGTCCATTATAAAATGGACCTTCTCCATCTCTACATAAACAGACTATGAATGGAATGTGCCACTGCATATACTGCATTGTAAATGCTAAACATGTGTGTGTAATTATACACGTCATATTTAGAAATGTCAAGATTTCTTAAATCCTCATGACCTGTGCAAGGTGACGTTATTGTGCTTATTGCCCAGTTTGTTAGTGTGTCATTTCCATCAGGCTTTGGCCACTGGCAGTCAAAGGCCACCTCCCAGAATGTTCTCATAAAGATGTCATGTGGAGATGTTGAAGGGTGGATACTGTACAAGAAGTCCTTGAGCCCAGGGATCTTGCCTTTGTGGATGAAGAACCCTATGCTACCATTTAAAGTTTTCACAACCTCCATCTTGAGAACATCCAAGGATACCTGCAAACCTGCGAGAACAATCCAAACTCTACCTGTTACATTTTGCATAGCAATGGCCTCCAACAATGGAACCAGATTCTCAGCAGTGGAGTAGACCACAATGGCGTTTGCTGATGACCGCTGAATCACATCAATGGTGGAGGGGATCTTCTCTTTATACTTGGTGACCATTTCTAAAAATTCGATGCAGCCTCCAGCCTTGACAATTTCTTGTTTGAGAGTCTGGCTGCCCAGCATACCATAATCATTGTCAGAGGCCAGAATTCCCACCCATGTCCAACCAAAATGAATTAACAGCTGAGCCATACCAAGAGCTTGGAAGATGTCATTTGGAACAGTCCGCATAAATGAAGGGAATTTTGACTTATCACTTAACAAGGAAACTGAAGAACCATAGCTGACCTGGAAAGAAAATATTTCATATATAACATAAAGCAATACTACATAACAGGAAGTGGTACTGTATATCAAGGGTCACCAATTAGATGTTTGGGTGCATTGTGAGACACACCAAACCTAGGTGTCTTAATCCACTCTGACAAGTGAAAAACTCACATGATGTTCTATGCACTGGCGTATAATACTGAGAACACAGCATGGTCCAAGGGTATAGGTATGGCTGATACTGATAACTGTTTCTAACCCACAATGAGATATTGAGAGAGAACCATAATAAATGATTAAATAAGCAAGCCAAATACCTAACATGACTGCCCCACATTTCTCAGCAGTGAATAACCTTAATTATGAAATGGGCAGAAGAATACTGGTTCCTGATCGACCAATAAGTATTTTCAGTCGGGACATTATCCCAAGCACCACTGCCCAGCTGAAAGTAACTCAACAAAAATATGTTGAAAAACTACATTGAAATGACTAAAAATGAGCCGTTTCATAATCACAATAATGCACTCCAGTGGGTGCGTTATATTGGGTTAACAACCCTTTGTGGAGTGGCAGAAGCACTTAGATTTGCCTTCACCTCGTACTTCAACCCTGCCTGAGGTGAAACCATTATCCTACTGTAACACCCACTGTCTATACCTTACTGCTTAATTTTGAAATGGATGGTCAAAACCTTCAAATCAGATTGCTGTGAGACCAGTCGGAGAGAGATACACCATAGTACACAGGAAAATGGGCTACCAGCCTCCCCAGGATAGAGATAGAGATGTTGGGAAAGCGGGTACCACTTGAAAGGAGGATGGGGGGTTATTGGTGGAAGGGCTTGGCTGCCAACACCAGGCACTAAGAGAAGAAGATGGTGGACTTAGAGGCCATCATGGGGGACAACAGACTGGATATAGTAGCAATAAGCGAGACTTGATGGAAGGGCATCATACCTGGGAGATGACTAATTTGGGATACAGACTGTTTAAAAGAGACAGGGAAGGCAAGGGGGGAGTGGGAGTAGCAGTATACATCAGGGATGACATGAGAGTAATCATAGTACAATAGGAAGATGAGGAGAAGGAGCTACTGTGGGTAACACTAGGAATGGGGACTGGGGAATCCTTGCAGCCAGGGGTGGTATACAGACCACTTATGCAGGAGGAAGAGGGGGGAAAACAGCTTAGTCAGGCAGTCACACAGATGGCCCTAAAAGGAGAATTACTACTGGTAGGGGACCTAAACCTCCCAGATATAGACTGGGGAATCCCAGATGCAGTGTTGACTAGGAGCAGGAGATCCTAGCTGCCTGCAGGGGCATTCCCACAACAGCTAGTCAGGAGCCAACAGGGGCACCAACCTGCAGACATGGTCCTGACAAATAGGGAGAATTGTGGAGGAGGTGCAGGTGGGAAGTCATGAGCACCAGCGATCACAGGACTGTAAGGTTCAGGGTGAGGGCAGGGAGGGAGACAAATCAAACCAATACTACAGTCATGGACTTCAAACATGCAGACTTCGACAGGATGAAAAGGCTAGCAAGGGAAGGAATGGAGGGAACAAAGAATATAGGGGCAGTGGAGGAGTTATGGGAATCTGTTAAATGACAGATACTGAAAGCCATGGAAATGTGCATAAAAAAGGTTAAGAAGAGCAAACAGGAGCGAAGGAAAGGAGGAAGGGAACATTGCTTAACCGGGGGTAGCACACTGTGCTAAAGCTTGTTTCAGATGTGACCTGGGAGCACAAGGAAATTAAGTGACTTGCTCAAGATCACACAGTATGCACCCTAGACAGCTGTGGGATTCAAACCCAGGAAGAGACTATTTGGTTTACTAAGGAGACACCGAGGCAGTGAGGGGAAAGGAGGAAGGGTTTCAGAAAATTTGGGAGGACACTCAATTATTAAAATAGGGAAGTTTACAGGGAGAAGAGGACTGGCAAGCAAGAAAATCAGGAGGAAAAGTGGATACTGAGGAGAAATAGTTAAAAAGTCAAAAGGGGGACAAAATTTTCAGATATGTGAGTGAGAGGAGGAGGGCAAGGCAGGGGATTGCAATGCTGAGGTAGGGAGGAGGTGAAATTGGAACAGGACTGTAAAAAGCAGAGGTATTACAGTAAAGAACTTTGCTCAGTATTTACGTAAGAGGAAGATGGGAAGGACCTGAGCTAAAGAGGAGGGGAAGGTGGACAATAGGTGGATCAGAGCTTGTTCTCTGTGGATAGGGTTAGAGGAGCTAGAAAGATTGAGGTGGATAAGACAATGAGGCTGGACAGGTCACACCCCAGGGTGATCAGGGAAATGAGAGAGGAGTTGGCCACCCCATTGACAAGGCTATTCAACTTCTCACTGGGTAATGGGAGGGTGCCAGAGGACTGGAAGAGGGCAGACATGATGTCTTTACACAAGGGAGGAAGCAGGGAGGTGACAGAGAACTATCAGCCTGTCAGCCTCACCTCAGTGGTGGGGAAGGTAATGGAAGAGCTAATTGAGGAGAGGGTGGTGGACTACCTGGAGGAGAGTGGCTTGCAGGACAGCAGACAACATGGCTTTATCAAGGGAAGGTCATGCCAGATGAACCTGATCAAGTTCTTCAGTTGGGTGACTCAGGTGATACGACCAGGGAGGGGTGGACATGGGCCTCATCTGGACCTCAGTAAGGCTTTAACACCTTCCCCCACAAAGCTGGGGAGCAAACAGGAAGGTCTCAGAGTTGGTGGAGAAGTAACAAGCTGGGTGGAGGCCAGGTGCTGGAAGAGCAAGAGAGTGTTGCTAAATGGGGTGTACTCAGGATGGGGTGAAAAAGAGTTGGGTGCTCCATGGGTCCAGTCTTGGGACCTCTGCTGCATTGTTGCATCAGTGATAGACCAGAGGGCTGGCGAGGGGAGGTGTGCCTCTAGTGCTGATGATACTAAAGATCTGCAATAGGGTGTGGACACCCGGGGGTGGAGGACATGAGGCAGGACTTGAAGACACTCAAGGGAGCCGACCAGAGATGTGGAGCTGAAATTTAATGCCAAAAAATAAGCGCAGTGATGCAGAGTGGGAGTAGGAATACACAAGCAGAGTACACCCTTGGAGGAGGAGGCAATTAAAGTGACAGAACAGGAGAGGGGTCTGGGGATCATAGCTTCATCCAAACTTAAGGCAGGAAAACAATGTAGCATTGCAGTGGGAAAGGCCAATGGAATGTTGAAATGCATTGGCAGGGGCATTACTAGTAGAAGGGAGGTTACAATGCCCTTCTACAAAGCCATGGTGACACCATGCCTGGAGTACGGGGTCCAGTTCTGGAGATCACACCTCTGCAAGGACATAGATGTGATGGAAAGGGTACAGAAAAGGGCAACCAAGACGGTGCAGGGTATGCAATAGATGACTTACGAGCAGAGGCCCCTTGCAGGAGCTGGATCTGTACATGCTGGAGGCTAGAACGGAGAGGGGAAACATGACTGAAACTTTTAAATATGTAAAGGGGCCCAACAAAGTAAGGGAATGGTGTTTTCTTATCAAGAAGGAGGGGGCCATAATTAGAGGGCATAGCCTCAGACTGCAGTGAAATAGATACAGAAGCAATGTGAGAGGGAGATTCTTCACAGAATGGGTTGTGTAGCCCTGGAGCAGACTACCAGAAGAAGTTGGAAACTAAATTGGTGGAGGGATTCAAGAGGGCATGGAACAGACAAAAGGAGCTGAGTGGGGGGGGAGGGGGGCTGGCAATGGGGGTGTAGGGGCTGAAATAGGGCAGACTAGAGGGGTTGGTGTGGTCCTTTTCTGCCATCAAGCTTCTATGATTCTATGACTTGCAGCTGGGATGATATCTCAGGACATAATCCTGGTCCAAAAGTGGGTCATACTATCAGTCAAAAATTACATATGGATGCATTTCATAATCATAATAATACACTCCCAGGTATGTGATATCATGGGCTAAAATCTCTTCTGAGGTGATTGAAGCCACTCGGCCTATGGCCTGTGCCTCCTAACATACCTGAGGTGGAGTAATATCCCATATCATCTTGAAACCTTGACAAATGTTCCAACACACAACTAAGCTCTGAAATGTTATCATGGAAGCTGATATTGGGTCAACAAGTTATTTATTTATTTGCTTTTTTGTTTACAGGTAAACACAATGAGCCAAAAGCCTTTTTCATACATGACCCAGGACCATAAATATACAGTCATAGATGTTACATATAATAAGACATAAATATCATAGATACAATTGACACTGATCAAATTAAAAACATCTATAGCATAGTTGACTAAAGATGTTTCTTAGTTTAATTTACTAAAAGTTTGATGGCTAATGTCACCATGAAATGACCAGGAAGCTCATTCAACTTTTAGCTACCCTGTAGAAAAACGTTCTCCCATTTTAGTTTTTGTTTTAGGAACAGTAAACCCTAATAATTTCTCTATTTTCAGTTGGCATTATTTTATAAGTGCAAAAGTGAATAAAGAGGGATTTTCCATCTGACTAACAACATTGTCCATTAAACAACATAAGATATAATCAATTAAATTAACCTAAGGATTTCTCTATCTATTGTGTAGTTACTCTCAACTTTTTTTTTCAACTTTATTTCCCTCCCATTGCCACTGGCTGAGGCCCTTTAAGTCGCCTACCTTATCCACTCTTGCCTGAGATCCTCCCATCTGTACCTTGGTCCTTGCACAACCAGCGACACATTAAATGGATCCATCCCTCAGAATACCACCTCCCAGAGTGGGTCCATCTTCTGCTCCTCAGTGCTTTCATCGGTGCTTCCATGGGCAGAGGTGACCCCGAGACCAGATCACAGGGGGCAGGATCCAGCTCTGGAGGCAGGGGCAGGCGATGTCTATCACACAGCTAGCAGGTGTTTTCTCCTGTTCTAGTGAGCTCCCCCTAGGAACCTGGTCATGTAATGGTGTCCACTGCGGCTGGGCACACATCCCGCTCCAAGCCCTCTGAGGTCTGCCGAGGTGCCTCCCCTGCATCAGTGCGATCCCTGGACTGTGGTGCTCCCAGACTCCACTGGGAGCCACTCACACTGGGGAGTCATCCACCCATCCTCCCCAGGAAAGGAGAGTTGTCCTCCGGACGCTCAATCCTCTCCTACCCCACAAAGCCCCAGTGACCCAAGCTCACTCCCAAACCTGGGTTGCCAGAGTGGTGTGAGGTATGGTGTCCAGTACCTTAACCCTCAGCACCACTGGGCTGGCAACTCTCTCACCTTCTTGAGTCACACCAATTCTTTAAAGTACTATAAAGAAGCCATTCACATGCGGAAGTCATTTACTTTAATCTTTCTTCTAAAATTACACATTTTCTGTTTCCTTACTGTGTATTTTATTTTCATTATTTACTATATTCTTCAAGGCTCTGGCTTTCTTGTGGCCCCATCTAATCATAACTCATGCTCCTGACACATGTAGCTGAGACCCCACATTTTTCTACAGCAGAGTGCCACCCTGATGCACACTACTCCTGTGGTTTCCATCTTTTTAAGATGTCTGATTACCCCTACTGTGAAGCTAAATCTTAAAACCTTAAAAAAACTATTACCCTACTGGAGAAGGCACAGAGGAAAGCAACTACGATGACTGCAGGTCAGCAAGGAAAACCTAAGAGATGTTGAAAACCCTGAACATGTACTTCATGAAGGAGAGGGGGGGAGAGAGGGGGCATGATTGAGACTTCTTGAGCAGATTAATTGGGAGGATAAGGAGTATCTTTGGGGTAAGGGCAACCATAGCATGAGAAATACTGTTTAAAAATGGATGAGGAAGGTTTAGAAGGGAATCTAGAAAATTTCTTTACTGAGAAGGGCGATGTGGACAGTTGAAATGCACTGCTGGATGAGATGGGCTCATTGGCAGTTGTGTTCAGCTTCAAGAAAGGGTGGAATAGACACAGGGGACGAGGAAATGTCATGGAGGGTGGATGAAAAGGATGGGAGGATTGAGGCGGGCAGGGTCCAGTAACTCAAGCTGTTGACCTGCAATCCGAGCAGACCAGCTACACCTAATAGCCTTATTCTGCTGGCTCCTTCACATATGTCCATATAGTAAATGGCCAATTCTGGAACATGAAGGCATCGAGAAGAATTTGATTTGATTCAATTTGATTTGATTTGATTTATTAAAATCTAGTAAATCCATGAGTAAAAAGCCTGTTTTCATAAGTGACCAGATACATAAAAAACAACAATAAATATACAGCACAAAACACATAAGTAAAAGTAAATTCATTAGTTAAAAATATTAATGTGATGCAAATAACTTAAGGATAACTGCAACTCTTATTATCCATCAAATCCAACAAATGTTTCATGAGTTTCTTGAGTTAAAACTTGAAGGAATGCTAGTCATGGTACTGAGTATTTTAGATGGTGAAGAATTATAGAAATGAGCCAACTGACATACTAGAGATCTCTGACCTAGACCTGCTGTCATAGTGGGAATACAGAAAAATAATGAAATGTTGAATGAGTAAAAGCAGAGGAATTTTGACCTTGGAAAATACAATGAAATAGTTTTGGTAATTTACTCAAGGCAACTTTTCTGACCAGAGTTCCAGTTTTCTCCTGGTATATTTGATCTAATGAAGGCCAATGAAGAGTGTTGTGCAAATAGCAGATGTGGGTATAAATAGGTAATACAGGTAGCCAACCTGGCAATTTGATTGTGAAGGATCCTGACCCCAGACAGGAACTCCCCCAGCTAAGTCATATAATAAATACAGTGATTAAAATTAGGAACAAAAAAAAAATCTCTGAGGAAGAAGTAATCTGGCTGAAGGAAATGAAAAGCAGACAATAGTTGCAGTGGTTAAGAGCACTGAACCACAAAGCTGGAGAACTGGGTTTGAATCCCATAGCCACCACTTGCACACTGTGGGACCATGAGCAAATTATTTAACCACACTCTAGGATGCACAGAAACAACATTAGCTCAGTGTCTGTTTCCTAGTCAACAAATTTGTAAAATAAAAATAATTCATTCATATAAACCACCAGTCTCTGATGTACTATTTTAAATATAATAGACATTTGCATTGGCAACAGGTGCTCTCTAGGGAGAAGGACTAAATATTTGAAATTTGTCACCTGTTCTATGACAGCTCACATGAAGCGCTTTAATTCTATTGTGGTGGTAATGGCATCCTCCTTCTGGCATTGTGGAAAACCATAGATTTGGTTTGGAGACATTCAGCACCAATTTATTTAAACAGAAACCAGTTTGAAAATAATCAAAATCGTAATTTATTGTCTCCATAAATCCAAGATTGGACCCATTTGCGAAATCACTACCACATAGTCTCATAAAAACCATCACTAGTATTTCTGTTTATTATTTATGTATTTCAGTTTCAATTACAACCTTTGAGCCAAACTGGCTCTTTTACAAAAGCTCAGGTCAGTAGAAGAACAGACAAAACAGTACAATTTACATCATATAGCGAGAACATGCCAATGCAAAGTGACGACTATTTTACAAGCAAGAAAATGTGGAGTATAACCTCAAATACAAATACTTTCATGCAGAAATATCTCTGGTCTGCAGGTCTAGTTACTAAGTGCAGGTTGCAGCAGTTGGCAACCCAAAATACGACTTTGTCAAATAAAAGGGGAGAGGAGGAGAATATTGGCATGGGTACAGACATAGTATAATGTTATTATGGGGATAGGAGAAGGGGGTATGAAGATGAAGGAGAACAAGCTGATAAGTGCTGTATGCATGGGGCAGCCTAGGGAAGTGGAGGGTGAGGACTCATGGGTGAAGGTGAAGGTGAGGAGGTGAGGTTGAAGTCTAGGGCAGGATGACACTCCTATCGTTATGCACGGTGCACTCTTGAGATTCTACCAGGAGGCAATGAGATACTTTAGATGGCTAAGTTTTTAAGGTGAAAAGAGAAGTAGTTCATCCAGAGGGCCTCGATAACAGAGGCTCGGTGAAGAGGTGCTTTAAGATTGTACCATCTGAAACTTTGGGATATTTCAGTGTTAGGGTTATGTTGAAACTTTGAAGCTGATTCTGGGACCAGTCCAGAGGGCTTTCTTATGATACATGCCTGGTACTGGGACCTTAGGGTAGAGCCAGTCAGTTGGGTAGAACTGCAAGTAGAATCCAATTAACTCCTAGAACAAGTCGGCAGCTTTGTTGAGCAGGGATGTACTTTGAGGCAGTTTCAGTGGCGCTATAGACAGTCAGTCATGTCATGATGGACGATATTGACTTTTAGTGACAGGCTGAGACCTCAGTAGTACAGCAATTCTATGTCAGTAAAGGGTCCAAGTCTGATGTTGGCTGTTTTCACGACAGGTCAATATGAGTGTTGAAAAAAGGGTGTTATCTGAATAATTCCAAATTTAAAGGTAGTAACCTGTTAATTACAACACAGCAACATTGCATAAGGATAATGTTTGATGTAAGGACACCACAGAATCGATTAATACATAATGAAAACAGTAGGCATGCAAGTGTGGAGCCTTGTGAACCAAAGATCAATATTCACAAGACCAAGGGGACTCCCATTTGTTCTATTCTTTGTCTTCTGTTTTCAAATAATGGGCTGTTGAGCAGGAGTTTAACCCTTTGAGAGCAGTTTCAGTGGCGACTATAGACAATCAGTCCATAGTCAATGATGGACAGTATTGAGCTTTTGGTGATAAGGCTGAGGGCCTCAGTGGTCACAGCATTTCTATGTCGGTAAAGGAGTCTGAGTCTGATGTTGGCTGTTTTCACAACATGGTCAATATAGGTGTTGAAAGAAAGGGTGTTGTCTAGGAATAATTCCAGGTATTTAAAGGTAGTAACCTGTTTAATTACATTGCTTTTGTTACTTAGAATGGTAAGTGGGCTACCCTGCTTTTTTGAGCTTTGTAGGCTAAAGTGCATTGCTTTTGTTTTTCTGTTGTTCAAGAGGAGTTTGATGTGAGCAAACCATGATTCCAGTTTGGTAAAGCTGCTTTGAAGGATAGCTGTTATTTCATGAAAGTGTGTTTCTGCTACGGAGATCACTGTATCATCTGCATAAAGAAACATCTTTGCAGGGCATGTACTTGGCAGGAATTGATAAAGAGGCTGAGTAGTAAGGGCCTAAAATTGATCTTGTGGGACACCCAAAGTAACATTCTGGGATTCAGAGGACACACCTTTATCCTAACACATTGGGACCTATGTGAGAGGTATCTTGAGAAGCAGGACAGTGTATTGGTGGAGAGAACAAGGGCTCTGAGGCTGTTGAGCAGGATGCGATGATTGACGGTGTCAAATGCTTTGGTTAGGTCAACAAAGATTGACTCAACCATGTTCCCACCATCCAGGTAGTCATATAGGTGTGAAGTAAAGTCAGTGAGTGCAGTAATAGTGCTGTGGGATTTACGGAACCCATGCTGCTGAGGACAGAGTAGGTTATATTTATTGAGGTAATCTGTGAGCTGATCTGACACAATTCTCTATAGGACTTTCAAGAGGGGTAGTAAAATAGAAATGGGGTGGTAGTTGCTTATGCTGGTCCTGTCTCCACTTTTAAAGACTGGGGTAATGATGGCAGTTTTCCACTTGTCAGGGAATATGTTCGACTTAAGGGATATGTTAAATAGTTGTGTTAGTGAGTAGGGCAAGCTCTTTTAGGGTAACGGCGAGAAGCTTCATGTCGAGCATATCACTATCCGTTCTAGTTTTGCCAAGGATCTTCTTAACATATTTAATAGTGTCTGCCTTAGTGATCATTTTGAAGTAGAATGGGGGTTGAGTCGTGCTTGCAGTGGTAGCGGGTTTTGGGGGCTGGCTGTTAGGGTCAGTAACAAGGAACTCTGGAGGGAGGACAGAGCTAAGGTCTGTAAAGGTCAGATTAAGGGCACTAGTTAACTCTTTGGGTTGCTGGAGAGGGCCTGTAGGGGTGACAATTAGATCTGGTGGAGCTTTGAATTCTTTCCCAGTCTACAAGCTTTAGGAAGCAAATTCAAAATTAAACTAAACATAAGGGGCCCCAAGACTAACCTTTGAGGAACTCACACAGTGACAGGAGCAGGAGATGATAAAGCATTTGAAATTTAGTTTTTTTTTATTTTGTGAACAGCCTTGTATATAGTTCTGTCACCAGCCCACAACATCAAACAATTCCAGACCTCCCAAAGTCCTAAGGAGGAGCTGATATTTGGCCAAACTGAAGGCCTTGGGGAGATCCATGAAGATAGTCATGAAATAAAGGCCTCTGTCAACAGCCTTATGGTCTGCCAGTGTAAATGCCACCAATACCATCATTGTACTATGACCAGGGACTATTATAACCTTAAGAGATGCTGGAACTGTCTATATAAATGTACACAAACCATGTGAAAACTTCTGTTTTTAAACTGCAACATGCATCGAAAATGAAAATGTTTTACTTAGTATTAAAGAAACACCTCTATGAGGAAAATGGACTATGCCAACTGAACTAAAAACTTTAGAATGTAAGAACTGTTTTTATGAAATACCCTCTTATGTAAGTTACCACAGCTATGACCAATCTTACATGCTTTCTTGGGGTATGAGAACCAGGAAATGAAGGTGACCAACTCCACCTGAAAAAGAATATGGAGAGGCTAGAGAGGGTATGGGTGACTGGAATGATTCAAGGTCAGAAGGGCAGTTCCTATGAGGATTGGCTGAAGGTGCTGAACATGTATTCACTTGAAACCAAGAGCAAGAGGGGAGCTATGATAGAGACCTTCAAATTCCTTAAAGGGATTAACAAGGTGAACTGCGAGAAACTGTTTACCAGGTACACAGAAACTAGAACACTGAGTCATGAGTGGAGATTAATGAAAAGAAGTTTAAAATAATGTGAGGAAGTATTATTTTACAGAAAGAGCAGTAAAGCCATGGAATGGTTTCCCCGCAAAGGTGGTGGGTGCAAATACCATAAACAGTTTCAAACTCGGCTGGGACAGAGTCATGGGTATAGTTGCTACTCAGTGGGATGAGGGAAGCAGAAATACAGAGAGCAAAGGGGGGGACAGTATACTGTACGTGAAGATGCCACAAAGACACTAGGTCTTGGGGTATGATAGGCTAATTAGGGCAGACTGGATGGACTGTCAGTCTTTTTCTGCCACCATCGTCCATGTTTCTGTGTTAACTCTGATATTCTACAGTATAAGGGAGACCACTCTTACAACTGTAGGAGTAGTCTAAGTGGCAATATTAATAAATAATTGCTCCCTTAAGTCTGAGCAATAAAAAATTAATAAAAGAGAAAGCAAGGTCCTCTCAGCAGACAAGGTGCATCATAATAAGCAGCAGTCTGCAAGGTTAGGGCAAGACAACTGGGAAACTCAAGGCAGACACTTCACAGAAAGAACCAACTCAGGCTTCAGGAGTTGTAGATGCTCCTGAAACATTTGTTCAGGAAGATAACTGGTATAACAAAGAGAACCCGTTATCTTGATGAATAAATATTTCAGTAGCATCTACAACTCCTGAAGCCTGAGTTGATTCCTTTTGTGAAGTGTGTGCTGCAGGTTGCCTGTTTTTTCTCTCCCTTAAAAATTAATAACTTAACAAAACTTTACCCAGACAGATCCATTTCCAGAGCACCTGCACCTGAGCCACAAAATAAGGGCATCTCTCATGTAATCAGAAGGAGTGCTCTCATTGGTTGTGAGTGCTTCTTCGATCTACAGCTGCCTAAAGATTTTGCTGTGCTCTATTATTTATGTTAATATAGCAGGAGTGCTATTTACTTATGGTTGCCTGTAGAGTCCTAGCATAGTGCACATTGATTGCATCTTACCTAGAATACCTATAGAGTCCTAACATAGTTTACAGTGACTGCCACTTATCTGTGGATACCTGTATATTACTTGCATAGTATACCTTTATTGCCTTTTACCTGTGAATACCAGTAGAGTGCTAGCAAATTATACATTGACTGCCTCTTACCTGTGGATACTTGTAGAGTGCTAACATATTATACGTCGACTGCCTGTTAACTGTGGATACCTATAGAGTCCTAACATAGTATACATTGATTGCCTCTTACCTGTGGATACCTATAGAGTACTTGCATAGTATTCATTGATTGCCTGTTACCTGAGGATACCAGTAGAGTGCGAGCATATTATACATTGACTGCCTCTTACCTGTGGATACCAGTAGAGTCCTAGCATAGTAAACATTGATTGCCTCTTACCTGTGGATATTTATATAGTACTTGCATAGTATACCTTGATTGTCTCTTACCTGTGGATACCAGTAGAGTGCTAGCATATTATACACTGACTGCGTTTTACTTGTGGATACCTGCAGAGTCCTAGCATATTATACATTGACTGCCTCTTACCTGTGGATACCAGTAGAGTCCTAGCATAACATACATTGATTGCCTCTGGGACTGGGTCAGAACAATTATTAATCCCTGTTCTTGAATATGGTTCCATGTTGTATATGCATTCTACACAAACAATATTGAATAAATGAAATTGGACATATTATAGATTGGGAAAATGTGTAACTAAAAGTGCCCATGGCACTCATCACTGTGATGTATTTAGTAGAGTAGGGTGGCTACAATCTGGTAAGCAAAGAGGATATCTGTGGCTAACATTTTGCCACAAGTTACTATTCTCCAGTAAAGGTCACACTTTAGCTCATTTAGTAGAAACTTGATCACTAGGTACTCAGTCAGTAAGCCTGAGACTGACATCTCAAAAGACACCCCTGACAAGAATTTAATAGATTTGGTGATCTCACTTTGCAAAATAGTTTAGCCTTTAATTGGAACAAACTCCCACATGAGTTAAAACAATTTGTATGTAGTATGCCTATTTTAAATTACATTTGAATAAGTATCTGAGCACAACTTGTCAATGTTTTAGTTAATTTCCTAAATTCATTGTATGTATATATGTTATGGATTGTGTTTTGTAAACTTATTTATACCACAGGACAGTGTTGTAAATAGGGAATGAAACCCCAACAATTTGTATCCTGTATAAAAATACATTTTTATCAAATCAAATCGACAGTGCTGACAATAATAGCGTGGTTAAGAACTGAGCAGTAATAATAGCATAATATTGTTTTTTGTGGGGGGGGGGGCTCCTCAAACTACACTTCCGTAGTCTAGTGATGGTGATAGACAACTCTGTGATAGAGCCCTTCAGGTGTCATCCATAAGCAAATCCCTAACTGCATATAAAATCTCCTCTTTTTTATTTAGCTGTGTGGAGGGCACGGGGTCATAATGTTGAGAGCAAAACAGGGCACCACAACAATGCTGCATGCACATCAACGTATGGCAAAATAACATCCACACACTATGTCAACCAGTGCACACACAGCACACACCACAGAAACAACTTAGTTTTTGTGGGGGGCTCCACCCCCACAACTCCAACGAGGGGGACTTTGCCCCCACGCCCCCCAGACTAATTATAATCAACTCCAGGGGGTTGCAGAGATTGGAGGTATAAAAGAAACTTGTGTCTGGAAAATGTTTGCTATTGGGGCCAAAAAAGCCGCAGCAGAGTGGGGCCTGGGGAGAATCAAACCGCAGCCACAGGTCCTCAACGCAACCAAAGGCAGGGGCTCTAACTACTCCACCACAGGAGCAAACCTTTACCTTCCGTGCTGGCAGCCTACAGCGACAGCGGTAGTGGTTTCTACAACACGCTGTAAAGCCCCTGTCATTGTAAAGCCATTAGCACCTCTTAAAGCACTGTACTTCATGTGTGGTTTAATCTGCGCTATCTTAACCCGGTACCATATGGGCACATGCCTAACATGGCTTGCATAATTCAGGTGTGAGTCCAATAACACATCCAGGTACCTAAATTTGATAACCACCTCAAGTTTGTCACCATCATTGAAAGGCACCTGAAACTTGTCCAAATTAGTTTTTTTTTAACTGCACTAAACCCGTTGCTTTTATTTTATTTTTATTAACTACTGACCTGACTTCAGTAAATTAAGTGATTATTTTTCCGTACTCACATTTCATGATGTTATTTAATGTGAGGCAGTATAACGCAGTGGTTTAAGGCTCTGAGCTGAAAACCTGGAGATCTGGGTTTGAATCCCACAGTCCCCCTCCTTGCATGCTGTATGGTCCTGAGTAAGTCACTTAATTTCCTTGTGCTCCCAGGTCGCACCTGGAAACAAGCTTTCAGCTTAGCGGGTCTCTCCTGGTTAAAAATTAAAAATATATATATATTTGTTGTGTGCAGCACATCATCTGCATAAAGGATGGTGTTTGCTGTGTGGTACACCCACCAAAGATAATTAAAAAATAATGAAAACTGTAGGCATCCAAGTGTGGAGCCTTGTGGGACCCAATGATCAATATTTTACAAATACAAGGGGACTCCAATTGTTCTAATAATTTGTCTTCTGTTTTCCAAATAATGGGCAATCCCGTTTACTACAGGTTACGAACATACAAGCATACAAAATTGCTAACAGATACAGGCCCTATGGTCTATCTTGTCTGCTCTCATATGCAACACATCAGTCCATTAGACTGCAGCTGCCCCCCCAGTTTCTTTTCTCCCCTCTCCCTGCCCCCTCCCGGTTTGTACTCCACCCTTTGAATCTGTCCCACCCCTCTTGAAGCTCCCCCTGTCTGCACCGACACGATTTCCTCTGGCAGTGCATTCCACCCTGCTATAACCCTTTCAGTGAAATAGTGTATCCTCATTTCCCTCCTGACTATGCCCCCCTCCAACTTCAGAGAGTGTCCTCTGGTTTCCCTTCCAACCTTAAGAGTGAGCCCACACCTGGTGCCCACCCTGTTTATTCCATTCAGGTACTTGAAGGTCTCAATCATATCCCCTCTCTCTTCTAGGGTATACATATTGAGCTCCCTCAATCTTTCTTCGTATAGTCTATCCCCCCAATCCCAGGATCATCTTTGTTGCTCTGTGCTGCACCACCTCTTGCAGTTTGATGTCCCTTTGCAGGGGGTGCAGAACTGCATGCGTACTCCAAGTGTGGCCTCACCAAGGACCTGTACAGGGCAATATGACCTCCCTACTCCTAGATGTAATCCCCCTTGCTATGCACCCTAGCATCCTGTTTGCCTTTGCTGCTGCCATCCTGCACTGTGCTGAGTGGTTCATTTGCCTGGTCACAAGCACCCCCGAATCCTTCTTCTCCTTGGATGTGGATAATTGGACACCCTCCAACCAGTAACTCTGTCCTACGTTCCTGGCTCCCAGATGCATCACTTTGCAGTACTTGGCATTGAACCCAAGCTGCATGGTTTGTGGCCATTCCTCTAGTTTTGCAAAATCCTCCTGGAGGACCTTGCCCCTTCATCCCCATCCACCTCAGCACAGATCTTTGTGTCATCTGTGAAGAGACTGATATTATCGATCCCTACTGCTATGTCAGTGATGAAAATGTTAAACAGGACTGGACCCAGTAACGAGCCCTGTGGGACACCACTTGTCACTGTCCTGTGCTCCGATGCCTCATCTCTGACCACTACCTTCTGCTGTCTCTCCCACGGCCAGTTTTCAATCTCTCTGGCTAGTTTCCTCCCTACTCCCTGCCTCTTCAACTTGCAAGTCAACCTACCATGTGGTATTGGATTGAAGGCCTTGCTGAAATCCAGGTAGAGTACATCTGCCACACAGCCCCTGTCCAGTGCTTTCTTAACCAAGTTGAAAAAGTCAATCAAGATTGTCTGGCAGGATCTTCCCAAGACAAACCCGTGCTACCTATTGTTCTGTAGATCTTTATCCTTAAGAAATTGCACCAGCCTTTCTTTGAAAGCAGCCTCCATCAGTTTTCCTATAATTGGTAAAGCTTACCAGTCTGTAGTTCCCCAGCTCATCCTTGGACCCACTTACAGAGAGGTACACATGTGCCCTTCCAATCCCTGGGCACACACCCCATTTAGAGAGGTGTTGAACAGGTCCATCAATGGCCCTGCCAGGATGTCTGCCAGCCTCCTCAGCTCCCTGGGATGAACTCCGTCTGGCCCAGGTGCCTTGTCCTCCCTCAGGGACCTAAGGCGCTCCTGCACCCTTTCCTCTTTGATTTCCCCATCCATTCACCAGAACCATACATTGATTCCTCTTACCTGAGGATTCCAGTAGAGACCTAATACAGAAACCATAAAGTGCCTCCTTACCTGAGGATACCTGTAGAGTCCCAGTATCATAGCCATGATCAGAAGAGGATGTTGAGGGTGCATCTCCAATTACAGCAGGTAGTATAGAGACTGCTTCACATTGGTAGTTTGGAACCAGAACCTGTTTTCCTGTTAAAAATTATAGGGTGCCCAGAAGTGCTTGTTCTCTAGAATAGCACGAGTCAAAAATCCGGAATCCAAAGAGACATTTGGTAATAATTTGGGATCTCTGTTAATCTCCTCAATTGCAAAAATCATTGACAGAACATAGCGGTAGTCAAAAATGTTGAATCTGTCAGATTTAGTGAATAAATTGTGAGTTAGTAGTTTTAGACAATGACTCAACTGAGGAATTACATATGTACAATAAGCAGAAGTTCTAAAAGACACCATGAGCTATAACCTGTAAGTACAGAGCTGTGAACCTAGGGACCCAGGTTCAGGGCCAGGTTTAGAGTTTTTCTGGCCCCCAGTGATATAAGTCATGGAGACCTTACCCAACCCAAATTGACCTTGTCTTTTACTTTGCCCAAAATGCACAACCTTTTATTTTCATTATAACCAGTTACATATTTACGTTTTTAAGGGGCGGTAGCAATGTTAGTTTTAGTGGCCCCACTACATATCCAATCCATGTCTGTTCATCAGTCTCTGATTGGCTGGGACAACAGAAGGAGTAATGTTATGGTGTTATGATGTCACATGGGAGAAGACTCCATGGAGCCCAGTGACACACTTTAGTGCTGTTTTACTTTAAACCTGAGGAGTAATAATAAACAAAATTGAAGTGGTATACTGGATCTGGCTGGGGATCCCTATTAGCATGGGGCCCCCAGGACTGTAGGGTTCACTGGTGCCTAAAACTGGCAATGCCAGGTTTGACTCCCACCACTTTGTTACTCTCTGACATGGTGACAGTGAATAAGTCATTTAACCAGCTGTCTCTCTCCCCCCCCCCAAAGAGGCAATACACATATACCAGCCTCACACATATAGGGTTACCACCTGTCCTGATGTTCCGCAGGACAGTCCTGATTTGGGCAACTGTGTCCTGCAAAAAAACATGAAAAAATACTATGTCCTGACTTTATAGCAGAAAAATATTTTCTAAATTTCCACTAAATGTTTCAGAAAATTATAATACCTTAACTAAAATACCTTAAAATGATAAGAAACAGTAGGATCAACAGAGATATTACAATACTTAGCCTTAATTCTGATTATATGGAGAAAACCAGTCTCCAGAGTCTTGGTGCAGCTACAGAAAATGCTCGGTCCCCAGCAAACTTTAATCTTGATACTGGGACTGATGAAAGCCCTTGGGAATCAGAGCAGAGAACTCTGGTACCCCAATGATCCTCCTGACGGGTTGCCAGTAATTCATAACTGTTGAGGTACACAGGATCTGGCTGGGGCCCCCATTATCTTATTCAGGCAAAGCACAAACAACCATATAACAGTTATGTCAACTAAATATAGTACATATACAGCAGTCACATCTCGCATATCAACTAAATATAATACATATACAGCAGTCACATCTCACATATCAACTAAATATAGTACATATACAGCAGTCACATCTCACATATCAACTAAATATAGTACATATACAGCGGTCACTTCTCACATATCAACTAAATATAGTACATATACAGCGGTCACATCTCACATATCAACTAAATATAGTACATATACAGTGGTCACATCTCACCTATCAACTAAATATAGTACATATACAGCGGTCATATCTCGCATATCATCTAAATATAGTACATATACAGCGGTCACATCTTGCATATCAACTAAATATAGTACATATACAGGGGTCACATCTCGCATATCAACTAAGTATAGTACATATACAACGGTCACATCTCGCATATCAACTAAATATAGTACATATACAGCAGTCACAGCTCACATATACAGCAGTCACAGCTCACATATCAACTAAATATAGTACATATACAGCGGTCACACCTCACATATCAACTAAATATAGTACATATACAGAGGTCACAGCTCGCATATCAACTAAATATAGTACATATACAGCGGTCACATCTCACATATCAACTAAATATAGTACATACACAGCAGTCACATCTCGCATATCAACTAAATATAGTACATACACAGCGGTCACATCTCGCATATCAACTAAATATAGTACATATACAGCTGCCACATCTCACATATCAACTAAATATAGTACATATACAGCGGTCACATCTCACATATCAACTAAATATAGTACATATACAGCTGCCACATCTCACATATCAACTACATATAGTACATATACAGTGGTCACATCTCACATATCAACTAAATATAGTACATATACAGTGGTCACATCTCACATATCAACTAAATATAGTACATATACAGCGGTCACATCTCACATATCAACTAAATATAGTACATATACAGCTGCCACATCTCACATATCAACTACATATAGTACATATACAGCGGTCACATCTCACATATCAACTAAATATAGTACATATACAGCTGCCACATCTCACATATCAACTACATAGAGTACATATACAGTGGTCACAGCTCATATATCAACTAAACATAGTACATATACAGCAGTCACATCTCACATATCAACTAAACATAGTACATATACAGCGGTCACAGCTCACATATCAACTAAACACAGTACATATACAGTGGTCACATCTCACATATCATCTAAACATAGTACATATACAGTGGTCACATCTCACATATCAGCTAAATATAGGACATATACAGTGGTCACATCTCACAAATCAACTAAATATAGTACATATACAGTGGTCACATCTCACATATCTTTTTTTTTCTGAGGGACACAGTTATGTATTTTGCAGTGCTTATGCATCATTTTTCCAGTTATCATCATTGGAGCTTGGTTTCAGGTTTCTTTGTTAGAATAATGTTCTTCTACTGGCTGTTCTGCCAAATTTCTTCTTCACAGCGCACACACAAAGAGGTATCTGCAACTTTATTTTAAGTAAATCTTCATTCAGACACACTCCCTTTTGGAGGATAGTTGCAGCAGTCTGTAAGAAGTATCGGCTTTGGGGGCAATGACGTGCACTGTGATAATGAACGGCATGATGGCGTACCTACTATGTGTATAAATGTAAGATTTTACATTTATACATATAGTAAATACGTCATCAACCTGTTTATTCAACTGGGGTGAAAATATATGTTTTTATCTCACTAGATATCAGCTCACTCCTATTGTATAAACATGATTGTAGTATAATGTGAGATCTTTTACTGCTGTGATATAGTACCTATAATTTAAATTTACTTTTATTGTAAAGTACTTTGAGCTCTGGAAAAGTGTTATATAAACAAAATTGATATCCTATCCTATCCTGTTTTACCCCTCAGAGCCCTTTTCATACCTCTCAACTATCCCGCATTGGGAGGGACACCCCTCATTTTATTCCTTAGTAGCCTCAATCTATGCCTCTCAACTGTCAGAGCTTAGGTGGGACATCCCTCATTTTACCCCTCAGACACCCTCTGTTCATCCCTCTCAACTGCAACACATAAGAAGGAGTATCCTCATTTTACTTGACAGACTCTCTCTGTCCATAACTCTCAATTGTTCCACATTAGATGGGATGTCCTTTGTTTTACCTCCCAGAACCCCTCTATCTATATCTTTTAACTGTCCCACATTTGGTGGAAAATCACTCATTATACCCCTCAGAGCCCCTCTGTCAGTACCTTTTAAGTGTCCTACATTAGAAGGAACATCCCCCATTTTGTACTCAGAACCCCTCTGTCTGTATCTTTTAACTATCCCACATTAGGAGGAACATCCCCCATTTTGTATTCAGAACCACTCTGTCTGTACTTCTTACCATCCCACATTAGAGGGACATCCTTCATTTTATATTCAGAACCCTCTGTCTATACTTCTCAACTGTCCCACATTATGAGGGACACCCTTCATTACATACTCAGAACCCCTCTGTCTGTACCTCTCAACTGTCCCACATTAGGAGGAACATCCTCATTTTATACTCAGAACCCCTTTCTGTACCTCTTTACTGTCCCACATTAGGGGGGACATCTGTTATTTTAACCCTCAGAACCCCTCTATCCATACTATTCAGCTCTCCCAAACTAGATGTGACATCCCTCATTTTACCTCTCAGAACCATCTGTCAGTACCTCTTAACTGTCCCATATTAGAAGGGATGTCCCTCATTATGCCCTTCAGAGACCCTCTGTCCATACCTCTAAACTGTTCCATATTAAAACGGATATACCTCGTTTTACCAATCAGAATCTTTCTGTCTATTCTTCTTAACTGTCCTACATAAATATTGACATCCTTCATTTTACTCATCAGAGCACCTCTGTCTGTACTACTCAACTGTCCCACATGAGGAACATAAGAAACAGTCAATACAGACAGATAATGACCATCTGTCCATCTGGTATGTCCGGTCCCTACCTTGAGGGATTCCCTCATTCTACCCCACAGAGCCCATCTATTCGAACTGCTCAACTGTCACACTTTATAAGGGCTGCCCCCATTCTACCACTTAGATGCCCTTTGTCTACACCTCTAAATTATTTCACATTATTGATGAACTAATCTATTTATTTAGAAATTGGTGACTTGGAAATTCACACTGAGCCATGGCTCATTTCCATGTGCAACGCAGAGAAAGGGTAAGTGAGAAAATACTTTTTTTTAACAATTCTTGACCAGGAAATACACGGTAAGTTGAGGCTTGTTTCCAAGGGTGTCCTAGGGTCACCAGAAAGTTAGTGACTTGCTCATGGTGCCACACGGTATGCAAGTAGTGGCTGTGGGATTCAAACCCAGTTCTCCAGGTTTGCAGCTCAGTGTTGTTAATCACTATGCTATACTGCCTTACTATGCCTAAACATTATATAGGTAAACAGTAATACAAAATAACAGTATGAGGGGCATACATCACTTTATTACTCAGAACCTTTCAGTCCCTCCCTCTAGAATGTGGCACATTAAGAGGATGTCCATCATTTTACCACTTAGGTCCCTTCTGACCATCCTCCTCAACTTTCCCACGTTAGGAGGGATGCACCTCATTTTTCTCCACAACCCCCCTCTATCCATACCTCATAACTGTTCCACATTAGAAGGGATGTCCTTCATTTCACCCCTCAAAGCCCCTCAGTCCCACATGGAGAGAGTGTTGCACAACATTCTAAGATGAACCTGGATTGCTTCATGAACACCAAACTTTGTGAACATGAAAGCATAGATTTCCACAGTGTTCTGAGCTTTTCTGTCTAAGATATGATAATGAAACTCCCATTTGGCTCTTGTTCTTCAATTCTGAGGATCAGTTTTCCACATGGAAGTAATGAAAGGTGGAAAGGCACACAGTATGAACAAAAAACAAAAGAAAGACAGCACATACATTATGCAGTTAATTGGCTTGGGTTGCTCCCTGAAGTTGACCTCCGGATAACTATAACTTAGGTGAACAGGAACGATGGCACCAATGACAATGTCATCTCCTCTGAAGTTAGATTTGACTGCTGGAGTCTGCAGCTTACATCCATGACTCTCGCTGCTGCTGGATGCACTCGAGGGCACCTTCAGCAATACAAATATGCAACAGTACATTTTAGTTTATAAATTCTTCTGAAAAAGCAGTATAATTGGATTTCTGGTTTTATACTAAACAAGGGAAGCAATGGGCATACCTCTCAGCTGCCCCTGATTACAAGGGATGTCACTCATTGTATACCTCACAGTTGCTGTGTCTGTACTGCCCACACAAAGATGTGCTATAAATTCAGACTTTAAATTAGAAGTTTGAAATATTATAAGATGCCAAAATCACATATAAACTTTGTATAAGTAAACTAAATGGTTTCACAGTGTTCTGTTCCTTGTATCTCTATGTTTGAGGATGTCTCCTCATTAGGAGGGTCAGTGTCCTTCATTGTCCCTCATTTTGAGTGTCCATGCCCCTCAATTCAGTGGCAAATGGTTGAGAGGTATGTTGTTCATTTATAATGTGATCAGTCTGTTGAAGCTCAATGAGAACTTTGGTTTCTCCAACATGAACAAAGATTCCATTTTGGAGGACCTTGCTTTCTTGTAGCTAAACATGTTTTGCTCTCTTGACATATACAGCAAACCAGAATAGAATTAAAAAAATAATATAAAAATAGCAAGTCACAGAAAACTAGTAAATTCTCTAGTTTGAACTGTTTGTCCATAGTCAGGCACAGAGTCTTCTGCAAGCAATGGCAACAATCAGTATCTATATAGAGTTTGTTCAGTGCTGTTGCTGATCATAATTTTTCTCAGGGATGTCAAATATTAGACAGTATATTTACAGAAGTTAAATTATTTAAAGTATCCCCTACTTGCCCTTTCTAAACTGATGTAATTAATGTTTTGAATAATGAATGTTTTGATACTAATGATATGTTGCAAGCCATCTCACTGTGGGATTGTTAACCTAACACCATGAGGAAGCACAGCATCACTTGTGGATGGTCGAGTAGGCAGGCCAGCACTTAACTCATAACTAGCTTCAACAACCATGCAGTATCCAGCGGAATGGAAAACAACATAGTTAATAGCTTCAGTGACATGACGGACAAGGAGAGGCTGAAGAACTTTTATTAAGCACTATATTTATTTGTTAATTGCTTGATTACCTGCTGCACTTTCATATATACCCACACTATATTTAATTTAATGTTTGTACCTCCTGTTACCATAGTTTGTGTTGTGCTGTAACACAACTCATTTTTCTGTACCTTAGTCAATGTATCCGTACTCCAATGTGCTTGTGACTGTATTGTCTTGGGTTATGACTGAAAATAGGCATTTTATTGTCTAATGCACTTAACCAGTTTTCAAATGAACAAAGAAGTTAAACCTATTCCCTCTACAACAAATAAGTTTTAGGGGCAACCTGTTATTGATGTATAAAATAGTAAATCACCCATCACATCTTCAAGAATTAAATCTCACCTTTAAAAACAGGGCAAGTCCTGTGCTACCAAAGGTCAAAGATATCAATCAGAATGAAGACTATTCATAATAAAACTGCGGAGGGTCTATTATCTACACAGGATAGTGGGAGTCACGGATGACTTATGGAAAAGTGCAGCTTTAGGCCAGTACTTTCAAACTGTTTTAAAACTGATTCAGATGTTGTTTTTAAGGCCAGAGATGAGAACTAGAAATGACCATTGAGAGAAGTGGGGCCAGGTTCATGGACTTATTGATTACTTCCTACACTAAATGCCTACTATAAAACCTAGTAGCGTATGACGTTTATTAAAAATACCTTGGAAAATGGAACAATCTGATTGGCCAATGAGTCTCCAATGGATGGTTGTTAATGCAGTACAATGCACTGGTTGAAACAGTTCAGTACAGTTTGTTTTGTTGTTAACACTTTAAGTTTCCTTAACTACACTGTAGTTACAGTGTAACTATGCTGTAACTGCATTGCAGCTGCAATGTAGTTACATGCAGCAAACATGTAACTAACCCTGTTGCATGTAATTAATGATTAACTAATGTACAGTTACACTAAGACTGACACTTATTTGCATGTCACATCACAGCAGCAATTTCTGTATTCTAACATTTTAAACATCTGTTAACAAAGCTAATTTTCCTTATCAGGGGTGCTTATATTCTTTTTTCTCGCACATTCAATATTTTCATAACAATTAAAACCTATTGTATTAAAAGAAAAACTGTTTCTGAGGTGGGAGTTACATTTGTCATCAGTGGGTATGTCTTACAGAGTTCATGAGCACCTGTGGCTGTGTAAGGGCTAGCGCCACAGGACCTGCACTTCTGCAGACAAAAGTACTGTTGCAATTTGATAGCATGTATTTTTATATCCAGCTATGGCCATACAGGCTGCACAGGGGCCTGCACTTCTGCAGACAGAAGTTAATGTGTCTGTCTTACACCTGTGGCTGCAGAGGCGCAAGCCCTTAGCTTCTTTTAACAGAAATACTGCTGTAATCTGGATATAATAATAATAATACATTTTATTTCCCAAGAGCAATTCAACAAATATCAAAGCACTGCATGGAGCACATGATCTCTAAAATAGTCATATCACAGATAAAATTTAAAAACTTAATAAAATATTCAAAGATATCGAGACTGAAATCCCTAATTAAAAATCAGGGAAAGCACATAACTATAAATAGGTTTTTAGAGCATTTTTAAAACTCTCCACTGTCTGGCATTCTCGTATCTGACAAGGTAGATAATTCCACAGGGAGGGAGTGGAAAAGACAAAAGCCTGAGCTCCCAAGGTCTTGAAATGCACCCTGGGACTCTGTAGCAATCCCTCGTCAGTTGAGTGGAGTGGTCAGAGGGGGCAGTAGGGACTGAGAAACTCTTGTATGTAACTCAAATCCAAACTGTGTAGAGCTCTAAAAGTCAGTAAACCAACTTTAAAGGTAATCCACCACTGAACTGGTAGCAAGTGCAGAGTGCGGAGCAAAGGCAAAATATGGCTGGATTGAGTTGACCCAAACAATAACCTGGCCACAGCATTTTGTACTAGCTGCAAGCAGTGTATATCAACCCCTGGAAGCCCTAGGTAAAGGGACTTACAGTAGTCAAGGTGCGAGGTCACAAAAGCAAGGACCAGGGTTGGAAGATAGATGGATGGAACAAGGTGCTTAATCCGTGCGATGTTCCTCAGATGGTTAAATGAGGACTTGACCAGAACTGACACCTGCGAATGAAGTGTCAGACCATCATCAAATATCACCCCCAGATTTCGCACACGTTGAGAGGTCAAGAGCTGGGTGCCCCCAAGCCAAAGCCCAGAAAGCCGCCCAGCAGCCAACCCCTCTATCCAACGACCTGGTTCCACAACTAACACCTTCGTCTTGTCAGAGTTTAACCTTAACCAACTGGAATTCACCAAGTATTGGATTTCAGACAGACAACTGGAAAAGACTGAGAGCGCACTATTCTGGTCGGGCACAAAAGACAGGTACAGCAGAGTATCATCTGCATAACAGAGCAAACTCAGCCCATGCCATCTTACAATGTCTCCTAATGGAAGCATGTACACTGCAAACAACATGGGGGACAGCATTGAACCCTGTGGGAACCCACATGGTAGGGAGAAAGGGTGAGAGGAAAAAATTCCTGATACTACCCTCTGTGACCTGCCAGTGAGAAAAGAATGGAACCATTTGAGGACTGTACCAGACTGGCCATAGATGACCTGCAGGTGATCAAGAAGCAACCCATGGTCCACGGTGTCAAAAGCTGATGAGAGATCCAGAAGGACCAAGATGTAATGGCATTTCTGGTCGCTAGCCATCAGGAGATCACTGAGTACCAAACCAGAGCAGTCTCAGTACTATGTCTCTTACAAAACCAGACTGAAGAGGATCATTGATAGCATGGATGGTAGGTGGTTCTTCAACTGCTGTGTGACAACTTTCTCAGTAACCTTCCTATAAAGGGAATGTTAGAGATTGGTCTGTAGTTGCAGAAGAATCTGGGTCAAGAGATGACTTCTTGAGAAGGGGTTACCCAGCCTCTTCAGGGAGCTGGGGAACTCTGACTCCAATGAACACCAGATTAACTCCACTAGAACTGGTCCGATCACATCCACACACCCTATTAAAAGGTGGGTAGGGCCCGGGTCTAAACTACAGCTAATTGGCCTCATACCCTGGAGAAGCTGCATGATATCCTCGATCGCCAGTTGGTCAAACTCAACCCAACATAACAGAGGAGTTGCAACCTCATTCTGGCCACCAGTAACTCCCATAGAGTGTGATAAGTGAATCTCTGACCTGATGTTGGCAGGAACTCTGCTTATTATGAGAGATTGTTGACTGATAGTCTCTATAATGTTCCATCAGTCTAAATCTGTTGGCAACTAAGCCGGATCTGCACCAAGTACACTCTAATCTTCGACCCACCTGCTTCATCTCCCTCAAAGTCCCATCAAACCATGGAGACTAAGGGTGATGAGTAAGCTGGTGAACACGTAAAGGAGCAAGGGTATCCAGAGCTCCTACTACAGCTCTGTTAAAAGCCTGGAGTAGATTCTCTGGGCCCTTGCTTGCCTCCGGCATTCCCGATAGATCCAACACCACCAGGAGGTCATCGGGGGTCAAGCCCCATAACGGGCAGCATTGGACCATCTCCACAGGAGCAGGCCTATATGGGGGAGCCAGGAAATTGAACCTAATGATGTGGTGGTAGGACCATTCAACTGGTTCCACCACCAAGTTGGAGGCCTCCAACCCCAGGAGAAAGGCCGGGTCCAATGAGTGACCGTGATTATGAGTTGCAGAGGAAATTACCTGTGTGAAGGCCAAAGAACTCATAAGTCGGAGGAAGTCTTGTCCAAATAGCGAGAGTTCATTGTCAATCCAGGTGCTGAAATTCCCCAGCACCATCAACCCAGGGGGATTCCAACACCATATCGATGATGAAGTTCGCAACTTCCTGCAAAAACTGACTCATGGATTTCATGGGGTTTGTTCTTCTGCAGCCAGAGGTTGGTGTGTATGTCTTACATCTGCAACTGCAGAAGCACAGCCCCCTCAGAGGCCTGCCCATCTGCAGACAGAACTGTGTGTTTGTCTTACACAATGTACATGAGTACCTGTGACTACAAAGCACATAAGGTGTTGCTTTTTGCAGATAAAAGAACTCTTGTAATTTGGGTATCATGGATTTGTATCTGTGGCTGCAGGGCATGCTGCTGCACACTGAAGTAGTGCTGTGAATTGAGTAAAAGGCTTTCTATCTGCAGCCAGAAGTGAGTGTGTATGTCATCTGTGTACTCACAGATAAAAATCCATCTCACCATCTTTAGACATTCAAGATTGTTTATTTCAAAATGTTCCTGGTACTCTTATAAACATTATAGCTCACAACAGCGTCTTGTGATGCACAAACCCAACAAGAGAACTTGTTTGAATAGTATGTGAGACGCTAATTTCCAGAAGAATACCTCAAACGCTGTGCCCTAGAAATGGGCTTCTTGAGGGTGTCAGTTGCATCAAAGAAAAGATACTTTCTGTGTTATAAAAAACAAAGGTGTTTACAAAATGCATTTTATTTATTTTTTTATTTTCATTTTTAGTGCCTTTACCCCAGTTTTTTGCCCTGCCCCTTCTCAGGCACGCAGGTATGTGTGCGGAAGCATGCTCACCGTGCAGTACAAGATGCCCTCCCAGCTTGCTGACCTCTCCTGCCTATTCCACCACCAGAACTACGGGAGGGGGGTCAACAACTACTCCTAGAGAGGAGAGCTGCTGTTTGGTGGCTCGATCCTGCTCCATCCCTTCCCCTAATGCTGGCACCCCGACGACCCGAGGTTGTTCCCAAAGCTGGGTCACCAGTGCAGTCACGAGGTAAGGCATAGTGCCTCAGCCCTCAGAACCATCAGGCAAAATGGAATTTATTTAGAGAATAAATGCTGCGTAAGTGTAGTATACAGGAAAGGAAACCCATCGAGGGGAGACTAACCCAAATCAGCAAAGCCATGAGCTCACCCACCCACGAGCATTGCAAATGCTGAATGTTTATCATATTAACCAGAATCTGAGTGGAAACCTTGTCCCTGGTGGGTTGAGGAAGCAGCATGCTTTGTCCTGCAGTAGCTAGGTTATGGCAAAGTGTATTTAACTGGTCCCATCAGCTGAGTAAAGCAACTGTGAAAGGGCTGTCGTGGAAATAATAGCTGCGTAAAAATAACATGTTATTTCCATGGCAGATGGATAATATGGGAAAATAACCCATGTTATTTACCAGTGTTATTCATCACTCCCATGGTATAAATACTTTTATACTTAGTACTTATACTTGGTTTAGAACAGTAGAAGAAACTTGGTTTAGAACAGTAGAAGACTATTTGTCCATATAAACTGTTCCCCACCTTAGTGGGTACACATCAATCTGTCTCCCAACAGATATTTATCAATTTTATCCTTAAATTATATCAGATTTCTACTATTCACCACTTCTACTGGTAAAGTATTCCTGATTCTCCTTGTTCTATCTATAACAGAATAGTATACACCACTCTTTATTACTGTTTTTAACTTAATCTGTTTTTCATGTTTTCTCAACCCCTCTGGCTTCTCCTGTATCTCCAACCCCATTTTCCTCATCAGTTCTTTATCATTTTACATCTACGGGTTCTGAAGGGCACCTATTACTTTTTCTTCAGTGCAATTGGCCAATGCCTGAGAAAAGTGTTTACCCCTGTATGTGGGTTGTTTTTCTACCAGTTTACCCCAGCATAATGGGTTCTGTGAGTTTTTAGCCTGTATGTGCTCTGTGGTGGGCGTGTGTACCACCTCCATCCTTATGAAATACGGTAAAGTGCCCTAGTACTGTACCAAATGTGCCTAGTTGATGGAAATGTACCAGTACCTGGCTGGATGTGCCAATTTCAGTAGGAACCAGTGTGTTCACCAGTATGTGTTTTCTTCATCATGTGATAAATGGGAATTCAGGAATGTCTGTACTCAGTAATCTGCATTACCAGTGTGTGTAGCCCTATGGGGTCCATCTTCACTTTGTGATTATTCCTACTTTGTTATGTGAATAGAAGCCACACTGTAGAATCCCAGCCTGGTTTGGACAGTAATGTTATTGGTTCCTTGTGTCTGGAGTTACTTGGGTGCCCTGTCCAGAACTGCAAACTTACCATAGTCCTAAGCAAACATTTTCTCGTAGGGACCTGGGTTGTTGGCCATGCAATTGGTCCCTACCAGGTGTGTGCCATGCAGTTGCCACACTTGGTTGGCTGTCTAGTAAAACAGTCTACTCCACCTTGTATATGGTGGCCATTGTAGTTGCAAAGAATGCTTGTCTGTGTGTTTTTACAATGTAAACCCCCACCCCTCTCTCATTGTCATGCCCCTAGAGCCTGAGTGTTTGGTGTGCTGAGAGGAAAAGCCCTTCTAGTTAAACAGGGAAGGGCCGGTGGGGAGATTACAAAAATTGGGTCTCATCTGTCGATGTGTTTTGAATTTGTGAGAAAACACTGGATAATTTGCTTAGGCTACAGCTAGTGTTTTGTCTGTCTGGCAGTTGGTAGCCAAAACTGGAAGCTTTGTGCAAAAGGATTTACCTAGAAGAGTGCCATCCATATGTGCTGCTGTGTGCCTGTTCATGTGGTGCTGTGTGTGATGTTTGGCCAGCTGGTTATGATTGTTCTATGGTATTTGTAATATAGAATGTGGTTTGTAATTGTCTCATATGAGACATCTTGTGCTCCTGGGTGCCCCCCAGGTTTCAGTTACAGTCAAGTGACATGAAACCAGGAGGTAATTAAAATGCTAGAGACACTTAATTAAAGGTCTCCTGTTTTTCTCTCTTTATTAGAACTGACCCAGCTACCAAGATATAGGGCTCATAAACTTTATGACGCCTTAGAGGAAAACATTTTCATACCACCATGGAGCTAAAGCTGTAAAAAAAACGTTGATGCCTTGGGAACAGGAAACCACACAAGATCAAAGGAAAGGTTTGATTAAAGACTGTCATAATTTGGGAAATTAGTTTTTGCTGAAGTCACAGTATTTAAAATATCTCCTGACAGGAAGATCATTGTTTGTATATTTTTATGTTCTAAAAGGAGGAGCTAGATGACATCATGGAAGGTGTGTGACAGAGACACAGTTTAACCTAGGACTTGTTCCTGATCTTTGTGACATATCTCTTTGGGCTCTTAAGAAACAAGATCTAACTATAAGCACTAAAGAGGTAATACATTAGATAGAAAAAGTCTAATTGTATTGTGGTAGGAGTTTATGTGTTACACTTTAACCTTGTTCTTTTAAGTGATTGTGTGCTTTTTGATATAGTGTTCTGTGTTTACATTTTACATATTTTTATCCATTTTAGTAAAAATATTATTTTGAAAGACTGCCCGGGTGTGTCTTTGAAGTTCTTTTTGCATGTGCTGTATAGACGGTTAATACTGACAAATACTGTTCAAAGCTTGATGGTGTTACTAAACTGGGAAAAGGTAAGAATATACCTAAGGTCTTTTATAGAGTTTTAAGGGTTCATTTTGGATACCTGGTAAGGTGCTCTTAGGCAAAATGTATCTGGCATCCCCCTGAAGATCAGATTATCTGAGCCTGTACATTTGGGTATGCTAGCATAAGGTTCACAGTTTGAATCCCCCCCAGAACTTGAAACTAAATGTGATTCAGACCCACAAGCAGACAGGAGGGTTACCCTGTCTGTTACCTGTTCAAAATACTGTGCTCGAAGGTTGGCACTGTGGGACCAGAGGGCCTGACCGGCTGAATGCGGTTGTGACACTGTGGGATTGTGCCACCTTTTACCAAGAGACTGTAAAGTCAAAATATGTATGCCCTTGTCCTGCATCAAAAGGGCATTTGCAAGCTTTAATTCTCAAGTTTTAGTGACAGAAAGTATTGTGGACTTTGGGAAACCAAAAGAACTGAGTGCCCTAAAAGTTTCAAGTGATTGCTGTGTGAATTGGAGGAGTCGCTAAAGAAAAAGCCAAGTTCTAAGCAAAGAAATGGTAAAAAACAGCACTCCCACCATGAAATTTCAGCTGAGAAAAAAAGTTCAGTTTGCAGTTTAAATTTTGTCTGCTCCATGATCATCGTGGAGGAAGAGCATGAGGAGAGAGAGAGAGAGGCTCATTTGCATGGCGTCTAGTGATTGATGAGACTGCAATCAATCCCACTCCCTAGCCAGCTTCAGAGTTCAGCCCAGTGTTCGAGAGGGAGAGAGTGAATGGCGTGTGCACTGGTTAGCCAGGAGAAACCTTTGAGGGGACTGTGAACATTCTAAATCTGTAAATACAGACTATTTCTGTTCAAAATCGGGCTCAACCCGTTATCCAACCAACTGGGAAGTAAGTGTGGTGTTTGTAGTGACAATCGGTGGGATCGCCAGCACGTTTCAACCCAGAAGTCTTCCAGGACCAGCTTTAGGCCGAAATATTTCCAACGGAGCAAGCCAGCTACTGATACAGTGAGTACCATTCAGCAAAACTGAGCTCACACTGTCAGTGATTTCAAAAGCCAGCTAGATCTGTGTGTAAACAGTTAGATTGTTTTTGTAAAGACGGACTGTAAAGTGCAATCAAAACAAATGAGTTCTGAGCAATAGAATGTGAGCATGTGTTATGGATTCAGCATCAGTATGATTTTCTAAGCAAGCGAGAGACTGTAAGTTGTTAAGCGACAGGAACAACCAGGCAATCCTGTGCAGAAATACTGTGGTCTTAGTGACTTTAAGCAAAGTGTAAAACTGATTGAGTGCTAATCAGAAGTCAAAAATCATACGAATGTGCTGAGAAAAGCAAATGCAGTGCACTCATAGAAACATAGAAACATAGAATTTGATGGCAGATAAGGACCGCTTGGCCCACCCAGTCTGCCCATTTCTCTGCCTACTGGATAAGCTGCAGATCCTAGTTAACCAGCAGCCTACTTCTTGCTACCCCCACCCCCTAGAATTGCCTTATGACTGTCCCATGCATGCTTGAATTCCACCACTGTTTTTGACTCCACGACTCTTCCTCCGGAAGGCCGCTCCATGCATCCACAACCTCTGTGAAAATACTTTAAATTACCTCTGAGCTGTAACCCTCTATCTTCAAATTGTGCCCCTTGTTCTTGCACACCTCTTTTTGAAAGATGCTACCCTCTTGGACTTTGTTGATTCCTTGAGGTACTTGAAAGTTTCTATCATGTCCCCCTTTCCTCGAGGCTATACATATTAAGCTCCTTAAGTCTCTCTTCATATGTCTTCCAGTGCAGACCCTGCACCATTTTAGTTGCCCTCCTCTGGACAGCTTCCATCCTGTCTATGTCTTGCGAAGACTATGTCTCCAGAACTGCACGCAGTACTCCAGATGGGGTCTGACCAGCTGTCTGTACAGAGGGATAATAACTTCCTGTTTTCTACTGGTGATGCCTCTCCCTATGCATCCCAGTATCCCCCAGCCCTCCTTGCTGCCCTCTCACATTGCTTGCCCACCTTTAGGTCATCTGATATGACTACCCCCAGGTCCCTTTCCATTTTTGTTGTTGTTAGTATCTCACCCCCATTGTGTACTCTTCCCCTGGGTTTTTGTTTCCCAGGTGCATTACCTTGCACTTCTTAGCATTGAATCTAAGCTGCCATACATTTGACCATTCCTCTAACCTTGCCAAGTCCCTTTTCATCCTTTCCACCCCACCTTGTGCATCAACTCTGTTGCAGATCTTTGTGTCATCTGCAAAGAGACATACTTTTCCTTCCAGTCCCTCTGCAATGTCGCTTATAAAGACATTGAAGAGGACCGGTCCTAATACTGAACCCTGTGGTACCCCACTAGTAACCCCCCTTTCTTCAGAGTGGACTCCATTTACTATTACTCTCTGTGTCCTATTCTCCAGCCAATTTTTTACCCAGGCTGTCATCTTGGGACCCACTCCCAGGCTAGCTAACTTGTATATTAATCTTTGTGTGGGACTGTGTCAATGCCTTGCTAAAGTCTAGGTAGGCCATGTCCACAGCCCCTCCCTGATCTACTACTTTGGTCACCCAGTCAAAGAAATCTATCAGATTTGTCTGGCATGACCTTCCGCTGTGAATCCATGCTGCCTTGGTTCCTGTGCCTCTGGCCTCTAGATACTCAACAATTCTTTCCTTCAGAAGTGATTTCATCATTTTCCCTACCACTGAGGTTAAACTAACAGGTCTGTAGTTTTCTGCTTCTGCCTTGCTCCCACTTTTGTGAAGGGGAATCACATCTGCCCGCCTCCAGTCCTCGGGTACCACCCCATCCTCCCATGATTTGTTAAACAGGGTAGTCAGTGGCATCACTAATTCCACGCTTAGTTCTTTTAGAATTCTGGGATGAATCCCATCAGGCCTCATTGCTTTGTCCACCTTCAGTTCTAAGAGTTCTTTCAGAACCCCTTCTTCTGTAAATGGGCTGGTATCAACTTCAACTCATTACAGTTTTGAGCAGAAATCAGTAGCAGAAAGATCGGATGCGTAGTAGTTTGAGTCAGAGACAGAGTGGATGCAACAGAAGTGCTGTCACCGCTATTACGGGGTGGGGCAGTAATGTAAACACAGCAGTAGGGAGCCATTTTGAGAGACTGTTCCAAGTTTCATGAACTGTGTAGTAACAATGAACTTTAATGTGTTTATTTACAGACATGGCTTTGGGACCATCCCACTACCTGGATCATGCCTGAGCTATGATAGCTGAGGAGGTTGCCAAGCTAAAAGAAATAGAACAATGTTTCTATGGTGACAGTTTGCTTTCTCATGTTGCAATTCCCAACTATCCTGTGAGAGTATGTATAATGTGCCTCAAGGCTGGAAGGGATGTGTTCTTAATTCCTCACTGTTCGGGTTGCTTAGTGAAGTATGGTCTGCCCAAAGCACCTAAAATTTGTTTGGCTCCCACCTGGACAAAAGTACGAAATCCTGCATGTAGCAGCACACAGCACCGCCTCGATGACTTAGAAGGGAGAAATAGGAGGCAAAACATCAGAGTCTATGGAGTCCCTGAGTGTCTGAGGACCAACAAGGAGATGTTCTTTCTTTTCTCCAGGACCTGCTTTGGAGCTCGCTCTCACTCCTGGAAGATTTTGATTTAAGGATGGATCATGCCCATAGGTCCCTTGGCCCAAGGCCCCGTAATCCAGATGCGAGGCCCAGATCTTTAATAGCCAGACTAACCTTGTACAGAGCCAAAGAAGATCTGATCCATAAGGCTTGGCAGCAGGGGGCCCTTGAATTCTCGGGGCACAGAATTTCCTTAGACAATGATCACACCTCAGCGGTTCAGGAACGAGAAGAACCTTATGGCCGATTGTCAAGCAACTACATGCAAAAAATGTTAAGGTGCAGATTCTATACCCTGCAAGGCTTAAGGTGTCTATGGAGCAGGGCAATAAGGTGTTTCAGGATCTCTTGGCTGTCTCATCCTTCTTAGAGAACCTTGGAATCAGCACCCATCCCCCCACTGGTCAAAAAAAGGCTGGAGCAAGACCTGCTGGCCTCTGCTTGGACTGTGGCCCAGAAAGGAATATCCAAGCTTGGATCATCGCAAAAGAACCCCCAAACAAACCTCCAAGCAGATGTCTCTTCGATGCTGTGGAAGTATGGTGACCTCTCCTCTGTGAACAAGAATGCACCGCAGCTGCAGGAGGAATGCCAGGGACCAAACTCTGCCGCTACCAGTGGCTCTTCACCTGCTCCTGTGACCTGAGAGATGCTGATCCTGAAAATTCATGCCTTTAGGCAGCTGACTCACTCTTTCCCGACACTTTCTGGCCCCCCCAGCCTCGCCTTGGTATGGCTTCCACGCCACTCTTGCCCCGCGACTCCTGGGCCTACTACAGCAGTCGTTCTGCAGAGGTGATTTGAGGGGGGTAATGAACTGGTTATTTACTGATGCAGTGAGTACTGTGGGGAACCCCTTCGGTTGTTGACACTGTTGCTACCCTCACCTTTTGAAGGTGGGCAGGGGGGCAGTGGGCTGAGCGGGCCCCCGTGACAATCTCCGGCTAAAACAGATGATCCTGTGTTTTATGTCCTTCCAGGGCATTTCTGATGTGGTCTGTCTCACTCTAAGCACGAGTCTACAATTATTCGATGCCTTGATCCCTTTCAACTCAGACTGCCTGCAACTGGTGTTCTGTCAGTTTTGATTGCCGCAGGTAATCGCCTTTTGGGGACTTGAGCTGTGTCTTATGGGGAGGAGGGGTCCTCCTAGTGACTACAAAGGGCTCCTGAGAGTGTCCATATTTGGGTACTCCCTGGGTCGATGAGGGTTTTTACTCCTGAAATCTGTAAATGAGCTGAGAGAACGCCTGTATCATAGGGATACTCAATATACCAGAAGGGAGGAGACTCAGATTTATACTGATGTTTCGTGTTCGATAACATGTTGAAAGCCTTTGTTTAACAGGACACTCCAGGCTCCTTCAGTACAGGTACTGAGGGGGAGTCAAACAAAATAACTATTTGGTTCACTTGTTATTCGTTATAGTAGGATGTTTGCCCTCTGTACGTCATTTGTGGTATTTCCTTATGTGGCTATCTTAAAAAAATTCCTTTTAAATCATATATAGCCAGATAAGGGTGAACACCTTTAATTTGAATAATAATATTCTCGGATGGGGAGGGGTGCTACAGTGGCACCTCCCTGGATGTTTGCTGATGGGAAAAGGGTAGGCCATTTCCAGGATTTATCCCGGGGGGCATGGGGCCCACTCATTATAATTTTGAGCTCCCTTATTTTAAATGCGCAAGCGATTACCTTTTGGCTGGGGAACACCTTCCAGCCGTCACTTGGAAATCATGACAGCCCACTGTGGATGAAGTGGCACCAAGGTCCACAAACCTTGGGCTCCTTACAGTTCGACTGCTTTTTGCCTCTATAATGAGTTGGCCTGAGCACAAAGTTTACACCTCATTTTGGGTGTTACTACTTTTCTATCTATATTTCAACCTGTTTAATTGTTATCTGTTTACATTTCCAATGGGTACACTGTTCTTTAAAATGGGTCTGGGTTGCCAGCCATGGTACAGGCACATTTCCTTGCTTCAGAAGTCAGATGGCTCTACTTCTCTGTGTTTAAATGGTTAATCAATACACTAAGGTTCTTTCCTATAATATACATGGTGTTTCAACCCTATCAAGAGGAAGCAGATTCAGCGATATTTATCAGCACAGAAATGTGAAGTAAACTTCTTACAGGAGACACATTTGTCACCCACAGAGGCCTTGAAACTGAAGCCCAACTCCTTCCCTTACTTACTCCGTGCATCCCTACCCTCTCGTAGAAAGAGGGGAGTAGCCATACCCCTGTCTGCTGCTCTCCCTTTAGAACTGGAGGAAGTGGTGGAAGATCCCGGGGCTAGATATATCATGGCGATTGGCACAATTCAGGATACTCGGATCACCCTGGTAAATGTGTACCCTCTCTCATTTTACTCATCCCTTTCTCAGCTCATAGCTGAAAAAAGCTAAAGGGATCTTGATAATGGGTGGGGATTGGAATCTGGTGTTCGACAGGAGTCTGGAC
Organism: Neoceratodus forsteri; assembly: GCA_016271365.2. NCBI lineage: Eukaryota > Metazoa > Chordata > Ceratodontiformes > Ceratodontidae > Neoceratodus > Neoceratodus forsteri. The sequence goes on from JADMNL010000029.1 coordinate 215,764,102, forward strand.
ACCACCTCACAAATCCCTAATCCAGACTTTTGATAGGCTCATTCTCTTAAAAAGATCATGGATCAGGTGGGACTAGTGGATATCTGGCATAAAAAATACCTTAGAGCAAGGGATTACACCTACTACTCTCCCAGATTCTGAAATTTTTCAAGACTAGACACTTTCTTTATGTTTTCTAGGGACCTTTCTTGTTTCCCCTCCATGTGGGTGGGGACCTCTACCCTGTCTGACCATAACCCTGTTTTTCTGGAGGCGGATTTTTGCCTCCCTAAATGAAATACCCACTGGAGACTGAATAATTTCCTCCTCCGGGATAGAGCAGTAGTGGAGGAACCAAAACAACACATTAAAAGTACTGTAGCTGAGCATACAACAAAGGAAATAACACCTCAGATTCTGTGGGACACTCTCAAGGTTACCCTCAGGGCTAAGCTAATTTTAATAGCTTCTTATAAGAAAAAAGCCCTTAGGCAGAAGCAATAGGAGCTTCTCACCCAAATTAGGGAACTTGAGGAGTGCACAGAAAATTAAATAGGAGGATCATAGGGATTTGGAATCAAAAGGTCGCAGCAGGAATTTGCAGAAATTGCAAAAGGAAGAAATTGAAAAGGCCATCTTCTACTTAAAACAAAAGTACTATGAGGGAGGCCCCAGAGGGACCAAACTTTTAGCGTCTGACTCTGGCAACATGCATCCAGAGCCACCATCACTAAAATTGTATCCCTCAGACTCGCCTCCCAGTCAACCAATCAGCCCAAATCACAGAAGCCTTTGTTTCCTATTACTCTAAACTTTATGGTCCTCAGGCGGAATCGACCCTGCAGGAAAAGGTGAGCGATCTCAGGTCCCTATCCCTATCCCTCCCCTCACTCACACTGGAGAGGGGCCAGACACTGACTAGGACAATTACACAGCTGGAAATCTTAAATATCATAAAAAAATCTGAAAGCTGGAAAATGTCCCGGCCCCGATAGCTTCAGTGCAGAATTTTATAAAACCTTTAAAGTGGAAACAGCTCCCTTATTATTGGCTGTCTTCTCTACCATCTGGACAGAAGGGAATCCTGTTCCTCCCATCTTGGCAGTACACCACTATTTCCTCTTGCAGAAAGAGAACAAACACCCTACCCGCTGTGAATCCTACCGCCCTATCTCCCTCCTTAATTCAGATTTCAAAATATTCACTTCTATAATAGCCTCCAGATTAAACACCCTATTACCTGACCTGATCAATTTGAACCAGACAGGCTTTGTATCTCGCTGTCAGGCTCCCGACAGTGTCTGCTCTACAATAAATTTGATTGATTCTATTCACTGCACTCATATTCCTGCATGCCTGATGAGTCTAGATGCTGAAAAGGCCTTTGATAAGGTTTCCTGTGGGTTCCTATTTTTAGTTCTGGAGTGCATGGGCTTCTCTCAGACCTTTGTTGATAGCATCAAGGTTCTCTACTGTGGTCCACAGGCCTATGTTAGAGCAAAGGGGGGTATCTAACAGATTTAGGTTACGTAGAAACATAGAAACATAGAATCTGATGGCAGATAAGGACCGCTTGGCCCACCCAGTCTGCCCATTTCCCTACCTCATGGATAAGCTGCAGATCCTAGTTAACCAGCAGCCTACTTCTTCCTACCCCATCCCTAGAATTGCCTTATGACTGTCCCAGGCATGCTTGAATTCCACCACTGTTTTTGACTCCACAACCTCCTCCGGAAGGCCATTCCATGCATCCACAACCCTCTCTGTGAAAAAATACTTCCTTAAATTACCTCTGAGCCGCCCCATCTTCAAATTGTGCCCCCTTGTTCTTGCACACGTCTTTTTGGAAAGATGCTACCCTCTTGGACTTTGTTGATTCCTTGAGGTACTTGAAAGTTTCTATCATGTCCCCCTCTCCTCCTTTCCTCGAGGCTATACATATTAAGCTCCTTAAGTCTCTTCATATGTCTTCCGGTGCAGACCTGCACCATTTTACTTGCCCTCCTGGACAGCTTCCATCCTGTCTATGTCTTTGTGGAGATTGGGTCTCCAAACTGCATGCAGTACTCCAGATGGGGTCTCACCAGCTGTCTGTACAGAGGATAATAACTTCCTGTTTTCTACTGGTGATGCCTTTCCTATGCATCTCAGTATCCCCCAGCTCTCCTTGCTGCCCTCTCACGTTGCTTGCCCACCTTTAGGTCATCTGATATGACTACCCCCAGGTCCTTTCCATTTTGTTGTTGTTAGTATCTCACCCCCATTGTGTACTCTTCCCTGGGTTTTTGTTTCCAGGTGCATTACCTTGCACTTAGCATTGAATCTAAGCTGCCATACATTTGACCATTCCTCTAACCTTGCCAAGTCCCTTCTCATCCTTTCCACCCCACCTTGTGCATCAACTCTGTTGCAGATCTTTGTGTCATTTGCAAAGAGACATACTTTTCCTTCCAGTCCCTCTGCAATGTCGCTTATAAAGACATTGAAGAGGACCGTCTAATACTGAACACTGCGGTACCCCACTAGTAACCCTCCTTTCTTCAGAGTGGACCCATTTACTATTACTCTCTGTGTCCTATTATCCAGCCAATTCTTTACCCAGGCTGTCATCTTGGGACCCACTCCAGGCTGGCTAACTTGTATATTAATCTTTGTGTGAGACTGTGTCAAATGCCTTATTAAAGTCTAGGTAGAACATGTCCACAGCCCTCCTGATCTACTACTTTGGTCACCTAGTCAAAGAAATCTATCAGATTTGTCTGGCATGACCTTCCCGCTGTGAATCCATGCTGCCTTGGGTCCAGTGCCCCTCTGGCCTCTAGATACTCAACAATTCTTTCCTTCAGAAGTGATTCCATCATTTTCCCTACCACTGAGGTTAAACTAACAGGTCTGTAGTTTCCTGCTTCTGCCTTGCTCCCACTTTTGTGAAGGGGAATCACATCTGCCCTCCTCCAGTCCTCGGGCACCACCCCATCCTCCCATGATTTTTTAAAGAGGGTAGTCAGTGGTGTCACTAGTTCTACCCTTAGTTCTTTTAGAATTCTGGGATGAATCCCATCAGGCCCCATTGCTTTGTCCACCTTCAGTTTTAAGAGTTCTTTCAGAACCCTATCTTCTGTAAATGGCTGGTATCAACTTCTGTATCCAGAGTGTTTCTACTGTTTGTTTTAGGTACCCTCTTCCTTTGTAAATACTGAGCAAAAAATATTTGTTTAGTATCTCTGCCTTTTCACAGTCACCCTCTGCCCACCCTCCCTCCCTTTATTAAGCCTCACTATCCCTCCCTCGGTCTTCCTTTGCTCCCTGATGTACCTATAAAGGTTTTATCCCCCTTCTTAACTGAGTTGGCTATCTTTTCCTCGGTTTGGACCTTTGCTGTTCTGACTGCCTTCCCAACTTCCTTTTGCTTTAACTGATACAGTTCTCTGTCCTGCTCCTTCTGTGATTCCTTGTACTTCCTGAATGCTTTCTTTTTCTCTTGAACCTTCACTGCCACTTCCTTTGAGAACCATAGTGGTTTCTTACATCATTTTGTTTTGTTTATTTGCTTCACACAAAGGCTGTGATGGCAGTTTTTATTATTCCCCATTGTTCTTCCACCCCTCCTTCCTGCCCATTTGCTAGTGCATTCCTTAGGCACTCACCCATTTTGGCAAAGTCAGCCCTCCTAAAGTCCAGTACTTTTGCCTTTGTATGGCTTGACTCTATTGCTGTGTTTATTGTGAACCATACTGTTCGATGGTTGCTAGTTCCCAGATGACTACCCACTTCTACATCTGTGATCCTCTCTCCATCTCCATTTGAGAGAACCAGATCTAAGACTGCTCCCTCTCGAGTGGGCTCCAATACTAGTTGTCTAAGGCATGCCCCCTGTAGGGCATCTAGAATAACCCCACTCTTCAAAGTGGCTGCTGGAACTGCACTCCAGTTAACATCTGGCATATTCAGATCACCCATCAGCAATATCTCCCCTTTTTCTGCCATTCTAAGTATACTTTCTATCATTTCCTTGTCCATTTCCTCCCCCTGAGAAGGGGGTCTGTATACAACCCCTGTGCGGATTGTGGTGCCATTGCCGGTCTCCAAATTTACCCACAGTGCTTCTTCTCCTCCCTGTTTTCCCTTTTTTTCTGTTGCTTTGATTCCTTCCCTTATGTAAAGAGCTACTCCTACTCCTCTTTTACCCTCCCTGTCCCTCCTGTAGATAGTGTATCCTGGTCTGTTTACGTCCCAGTCATGGTTTTGTGTGTACCATGTTTCTGTGACTGCCACAATATCCAGATGTTCCTCCTCCATCAAGGCCACTAATTCAGGAAGCTTGTTACTCAGACTATGGGCATTGGTACTCATTGCTCTCCATTTTTTGATGGCTTTACCTTCTTTTGCAGCATCCCCCACTGACCTTTCTACCTCGTTCTTTTTCTCATTTAGTACCCTGTTTTGTAGGGAGAGGCTGGGATTTTCCTGCTGCTTATCAGTGCCTCCCCCCTTGACTAGTTTAAAAGCTTGCCAATGTAGCATTTAAACCAGTTGCTTAAAAGACTTGTTCCCTTCCTGGACAGATGCAGATCATCCTGCCAGTATAGGCTGGTGTCCCTCCAGGTGGAGCCCCAGTCCCCAATGAAGCCAAACCCCCATGCTCTACACCATTTTTTCAACCATTCATTAAACTGCACGATGCAAAGTACCCTTGTCTCACTCATGCCATTGACAGGCAGCACCTCAGAGAAGGATACTGTGTGTGCTACTTGTCTTAGGCCCCTCCCCAATTCTACAAAGTCCTTCTGCACTGCTCTGATCTCATGATGAGACAAGTCATTTGTCCCTAGGTGAACAATGACGTCCAGCTCAGACTCCTGTGCAGCTGTTCTCGTGATCCTGAGGATGCGCTTCCTGTCCCTCCAAGCCATGGCACCAGGCAGGCACCTTACTTCAGTTTTCCCTGCTCCCCCCAGTTCTATCCCCCTAATAATTGAGTCCCCCACCAGGAGCTGCTTCCTTTCCTTGTGGTGTCCTCTGCCTCCTTCCTGTGGGCCTCCCTTGTGACAGTTGTCCTCAGCCTCCTTAGTCTCCTCTGCGGGTGCATCCATAGGGGAACTATGCTCCCCCAGAATGGTGTATGGATTGTGGAGTGGAACAACTGACTGGGTGTGCCTCTGTTCCACCATCCTCATCCTCCCTGAGCCCACTGTGGTCCAACTGCTGTGCTTTATTCACAACCTCTGAGGTAGTGGCGGTGGCTCTGGTGCTCCTGGATGGGAGAGGTTCCTTCCTACTGTCCAGTGTGTAAAGCATATGAGCACTCAGGACACAGAAATATACTGAAAGTGAGTTTTAATCCAAAATGACAAGTCAGACCCCTGCGCTTTGGCTCTATGCCTTCAGAGGCATAGAGCCAAAGCGCAGGGGTCTGGACTTGCCATTTGGATTAAAATCACTTGCAGTATATTTGTCTGCATCCTGGAGTGCTCATTACCTTGGCTTTTGTGTGAAGTATTGAGGTTTGCACCTCACGCTGTGAGCACCCACTCGTAGTGTTGCGCTGTTTTTCCGTTGGATTCTACTGTCCAGTGTGGCCTGGGGGAAGGTTCCCTTACTACTGTCCAGTGTGGCCTGAAGACGGGCAACTTCCTCCCTCAGGGCAGAGAGTTGTCTGCAAATAGGGCAGCATCTCAGCCTCCTGAAAGACTCCCGGAAGACTGCTGTCCCACAGCCATTACTTTGCACTACTCCCCACATGTTTATCTACTTTTTTTGTGTGTGTGTTTGTGTGTGTGATTAGTTTGTTATATAGAAATATATATATTATACAATGTGTATGCTTATATTGTCAGTGCAGTGCGCTAGAGAGGATATGACAGTGATATGCACCTTGCACTCTTGAGGAAATGATGTCAGAACCCCAGGTATAAAGGAACTATTTCCAGGGGGTGGGTGGGGGTGGAAGGTTAGGCCTAAACTGTGCCCTCACAAAACAATCAGCTAAAAGCTCTGACCCACCGCTGCGATGAGTGCCTTCCTGTCAGCAAGATACCCTACACAACAATTTGACAGAGAAAATACCCCGCTAATCAAACAGAGAAAAATCCAGACATCCAAGTCAGACACAGGTAAACCTCCCCAGCCCCAAAACAGCCTGGTGGTTTGTGCTCTGAAAGCAGTCAGCCCCAAAATAAGTCAGCTGTGCTTTAAACGCTTCCTGCACTGAAAATCTTAAGAATGATAACCAACGTAAAGCTAGATCCACCTCCCTCTGTTGCTTAAAAGACTGTCTTTTCCTGATAATTCTAAGTTCCTTATTTCACCTTTCAGTTAGAAGTAGCCTCCACCTGCAGAATATCTGCTACAAACCAAAGACAATTGTAAGGTTCACCCCCCCTCTGTTGTGAGCACAAAGTGCAATATAGAATTTGCAAGTGCAATATAGAATTTCTCACACAGATCACAGCAGAATAAAGAAGTAGTGTCCTTCCAGGTCAAGAAGATGTGCTTTGTGTCTCTAAATATTGCAGCCACCAGTAATTTATAATAATCTGATCTAGTCTGGATATCTCCAGCCAGGGCAATTTGTTGACAATGGTTGTGATGCAACCTTTCCTGTTCCAATACAACACTTTGTGGTCTGAAAACAATGAGGCGAACAATTTCCTGCACCTGAGGCTGTCTGTGTTTCAATTCACACTGCAGGTTTTGCTATGACAACTCCTTAACCACAGTAACTTAGTTGAAAATAGTTTAACTATCACAAACTCCTATGCACCAGTAAATTATTTAAAAATAGTTTCTGTCCCAAAATCCTAGTAGTCAATCCAGCTACCCCCAAGGGACAACCAAAATGCAGTATTCAAACACTTGTGAACTTACTTCCAAGATAAGCAGAGTTTGCAAGCTCCTTTTTCAATTCCTCAGCCACCTGCAAATTTAAAAATAGTTTAACTGCCAGAAAATCCTAGTAGACAATCTAGCTACCTCCAAGGATCTACCCAAATGCAGTATTTAAATCCTTCTGCAGTTACTCACAAGATAAACAGAGTTTGCAAGCCCCTTCTTGGTTAAACACTAAATAAATATGTAAATAAAAAGCAATTACCAAGGGTAGTTAGTATCACCTCCCACAGAATTGAGCAAAAGTGCACGTTGTTGCAGATATCAAGTGCAATATAGAATTTCTCAAACAGCTCACAGCTGAATAAAGAAGTAGTGTCCTTCCAGGTCAAGAAGATGTGCTAGGTTGGGTAGGGGCACCTGACAGGGATGCCCCCTTTCTCCCCTTTTGTTCGCCCTATGCATCGAACCCCTTGTGCAAGCTATTCATAAATCAGACAATATCTGGGGGATTGGGGTTGGGTGCCTGCACTGGACAATATCCCTGTATGCAGACAATGTTCTGCTCTGTCTCTCTCAGCCTGAGCGGTCCATCCCACAGTTGTGGTCCATTTTGGAGGAGTTTGGAGGGCACTCCGGTTACTTCCTGATTAGGACCAAGACAGAAGTACTCAATTTCTATTACACCCCCTCAAAGACAGTTTGGGATCTCCTCCCTTTGAATTGGTCTGCGGAGAAAATGAAATACTTGAGTGTTTATATCATTAAACACACCTCTCAACTCTTTAGGGTAAACTACAACCCACTGGTGCGCCAAATGAAAAAAGATTTTGAGAGGTGGTCATTAATAAATCTCTGTATGTATTCTAGGATTCAAATAATCACCATGAATATACTCCCCAAATTCTTGTATCTATTCCACTGTCTACCCTCCTTTATACATAAGTCACACTTCCAGGCCTGGCATAAACTGATTTCAAAATTTGTTTGGAACAATAAGAGGCCTAGAATAAATTTTAAATTTTTACAAACACATAAAGGCAAGGCTGAAAGATCCTCCCAGATTTTGAGGACTGTTTCCTAGCTGCACAGCTAATGGCAGCCCTTCAGTGGTCCAACCCTGCATATTCTTCAAACTGGAAGGAAATGGAGGGGCGAGGAGGAGCGAGGACCCACCTCTGAGACTAGAATGGTATTCCCTCAGTACACATAAAACTCCACCCGAGACTCTGCATGTAAGGGACACTGTGAGAGCGTTCACAGGGTTTGGCAAAAATACAAACTGAAAGCCTCAATTTTGCCCCTTTTCAGGTTGGCCTGGGACCCTTGTTTTCCACCAGCTCATCAAGACCATACCTTTGAGATCTGGGATAGAACTGGTCTTGTGTTCCTGGGCCAGGTCCTACAGGGGTTGTAGTGCAAGACTTTGAATCCCTATAAAATGCATTTGGCCTGTGGAACTCTGACCCTATCAAGGCAGCTCCCTTCCTGGCAAGCATTCATGCCAGACTGCCAGACTGCCCAGGTTCAGATGGGCCTGATGTTTGCAATTTATAAATCTCTGGCCGGCTTGAGGGGTGACCCACTAGCTAAGATTAAATCCAGCTGGCAGGGAGAAGGGGGGCCCTAGACCTTGGGGCAGTCAACTGGGATAGCGTCTTCCACATTGCCTCATGGACCACACGCTCCCCACACTGGCAAGAATTTGGTTGGAGGATTAGAGTCCACTACTCCCTCACACCTAAGGCTTTGAGCAAGAGAAACCCCACAAGGCTGGCGGCCTGTTGGAGATTATGTGGAGAATCAGAGGCAAACCATTTACACATTTTCTGGGCTTGCTCGCAGATTCAACTCTTTTTGAGAGAGGTGGCTCCTTATTGAGGATCTCTTTTCCCTAAACTCACCCCTTTGTGTGGCCAAATGTTATCCTGGTGCTCCCCTTCTGGGTCTAAAAGGTGTAGATTCACTCTATCTCTGGTCCATTCTGTTAACAGCAGCACATAAGGCCATAACTCATTCATGACTGAAGGCTGAACCACCCACGAAACATTGTTGGTTTCAGGTGATTCAGAAGATCCCAGAACTAGAGGAGTTGACTTTTAAAATAAATCAAAACCTGCACATTTACACCCAGAGATAGACAAAATGGATGATCTGGCTGCACTCTCACCCATGCCCCCCTCCTCATGTGGCCCCTCAGGATGAAAAGCTAGGTTCAGCCCTCTACAGTTTGTAGGGGTAGAGTGAAAATGTGAGCTTGTCGTCCTGGGCGAGGATGGGAGGGTACATGAGAGGAAATTATATTTAAATGCATGAGATGTATGTAACTTTTTAGCCCTATATTTTATCTGCAAGCTTATGTAAGCAAAATTTGTATACCCTGCTAACTTATGTACCCGACTGATGCTAATTACACAGTTTACACAGCTTTTATAAGGTAGAAGAAGGCCTGTTGGACCCATCGAGTCTATCTCCCCACACCATGCGGGTCAATAAAATAAAGTGCCCATACAGTATTTATCCAATTCATTTTTATACTGTTCAAACTTGGTTGAATCAATTATTTTCTGTGGAAATGTATTCCATAATTGAATTGCTGTAATTGTAAAGTAATGTTTTCTTTTATTTCTAAATGCCTTTTGTACAAATAACTGTTTATTGTTACATCTTAGTATATTCTGTTTATTTGCGTATTTGATATTACATTCTTCCATAAGTTTTTTATCCTGTAGGATATTAAAGAGTAATACAAGATCTCCTCTCTGTCATCTAGTTTCAAGATCGTACAATTGTAATGTTCTGCATCTGTCTTTATATGGTAATTTTTTTAGTCTAAGAATGAGTTTGGAGGTTTTCTTTGGATGTTATCCAAAAGTTTTCTGTCCTTGGCTAGGTATGGGGACCAAAAAGCAGCTCCATAATCCAAGTGTGACCTAATGTAAGTATTATACACTGGTAATATGAATGTCTCTTGCCTACAAATGAAATATTTTTTTGATGGATCTAAGGATATGATTGATCCTGAGAGCTATATGTCTACAGTGTTCCCCTGGGATTAGTAGATCATTTATCATGATTCCAAGATCTTTCTCAGTTTTAACTTGCCTCAGCTCTTTAGTATTCATGTAATATTTCTCATGTGGATTTTGAGGACGAACATGCATTGCAACACATTTATTTTCATTAAATGCCATGTTATTTAAATTTGCTCAGTTTTCCTGGGTATTGATATCTTTTTTTTAATGCAGTAATATTTTCTATGGTATTAATGTCTTTACACAGTTCTGTATCGTCAGCAAATTTACTAATGTAGCCCACAATGTCATTTTGTAGATCCAATATAAAAATTACGAAAAGGATAGGGCCGAGGACTGATCCTTGGAGGACTCCAGTAGTCACTTTAACAGGATCGGGAGTAACTGTCTGAGACTTTAACTACTTGTGTTCTGTCAGTCAACCAGTCAGATACCCACCTGATTATGTATGGGTCTAATCTTATGTTTTCCATTTTTTTTGACCAAGATATCATGACTAACTCTGTTGAAGGCCTTTTTAAAATCTAGATAAACAACATCCACGGGGATGCCTAGATCCAATGACCTACTAACTGTCTAATAGAAACTAATGAGGTTTGTAGTACAAGATTTCCCCTTCATAAAACCATGTTGTTTAGTATCCTTATGCCCCTTACATTCCATCTCTATTTCCATTCAATTCTTGAGAATTCTTTCCATGGTTTTACAAACAACCAAAGTTAGACTTATAGGTCTATAATCTCTGCTTCCTTTCTGTTTCCTTTTGTATATTGAACTACCACTGCTTGCTTCCATTTATAGGGTACTATCCCTTTGATTAGTGAGATATTAAATGTATGTTGAAGTGAAATAGAATGGATTGTATTTTTTAGAAAAAATAGATTAAAGCAATCTGGCCCTGCTGCTGCATCTACTCTGATGTATTTAATGGCTGTTTCTACCTCATCCATAGTAATCACTTGTAATTGTGTCAGATCTATGTTATTATTTTTTGACACGTTATTACAGATATTAAAAACTGAACCAAAAAAATTATTTAATGTATTATCCATTTCTAGTGGATTTGTTATGTCATTACTATCATAATTCAAAGCTGTTATACTGTGACTCTGATTTTTATTTTTATTAATATAAGGAAAAAAGCTTTTGTTTTTTGTAAGTGCTAGTTTTACTTTGATCTTTCTTCTTTCTTTTTTGACTAGTGATTTCATTTTCTTTAGTTCCATTTTATAGTTATTAATATTTATTTGACTCTGACATTATTTCATTTTTAGAAATGCTTTTTCTTTATTATTACTTTATAGTATTATTTTCTTATTAACCATGGTGGAATCTTTCTCTTTTTATTATGAGTTTTCTTAATTGGTACATATAAGTTTTCTAATTCTGTTATAAATAGAATAATAGATGGGTTAGTGTGTATTACAAGGCTGTAATTTCATCGAGAGTTTCTGGGGACATGGATAACCTCAAGAGCAAAGCTCGAGAGGTTTCTATGTCCCCAGAAACTCGAGATGAAATTTCAGCTGAGCAATACACACTAAGACATTTGTTATTTTTTGTAATATGTGAGTGAAGGAAGTTGGCGAGTTTTTACCTGCGATGGCCTGACAGCTGAATCAGGAAATTGACAGAAGAATTAGCAAAGTCGTAAAAGTTTGTTGTGAAACATGAAAAAACATAAGTTTTTTTTTTAAAAATAGCTAGCCAGTGATTGCGGCAAAAGAACGATGAACTGAGGTTTTACTGCCAGAGTATCATGAAACAGAAGCGAGCGTTACTTTCCCGCGAATCACTTTTTTAAACTATTAGAGCTGTGAGGTGATTAAAGTGGCTTGTGGTGGGTGCGAGGTTGAAGGGTGCACTTGCGCTGTGCTGTTGCAGTGATAATACTATCATTCGTTGGAACGATAGTATTATTGAGAGTGAAGTGTGGTATTATTGAGTCTGCAGAGTGCTGTGAGATGTATTACAAGGAATTTTTTGGATCGTTTTCGATAGTATTATTTTGGAAATCCATATATTACAATAGAGTTAATATTTCCCAACATTGGTCAATGTTTAGGTCCTTAAATACTATTTCCCAATTATAATTCGATAGTGCTATATTAATTTTTAAGAAGTTGGTTTTGTTGTAATCATAATTACAGTTAATCCTCCCATTGTATTTTTGTTTATTAATTTCATACATTATGGTGTTATGATCGCTGTTCCCAATAGGGTTGCTAATATTTAGGTTTGTTATTTCAGATGCAATATTGGTTAAGACTAGGTCCAGAGTGTTAGGTCCCCTAGTCAGATCCTGAACCATTTGTTCCAGCCCAGCCATTATGAAAGAGCCCAAAAAATGACTTTCCAAAGATGTTCTAGTCACAAGCTGACACCACTCCACCCTTGGTGAATTAAAGTCTCCTAGAATGATTACATCAGATGAGGCTAATAATAATTCATTATCAGAAATTAATAACTGATCTTGTTCAAGCTTGGAAGATGGCGGTCTATAATAATAATTTGCTAATATAAAATGCTGTCCATTCTGATGTGTAATTTTTATAGCAACACCTTTTATATCAAGATTATTAATAGATAATACATGTTCTTTTGTGTCTGTTTTGTTTGACGCATAAATACAGACCCCTCCTCCGTTTTTATTGTTTCTGTTTTTATAGTAAAGAGTACACCCTGGAATACTGTTAAACCAATTAGCTATTTTATCCCACCATGTTTCATGCAGTGCAGCAATATAGATGTTTTTATTTACTAGTATTGCAATTAATTCTGAAATTGTAACCACATTTAAGCTTCTTACATTAGCTACCAAGATTTTGTATATATCAAAATCCTGCTCAGTATATGTAGTAGCTTTCCCTGTTTGCCCCTTCTTGATTAGTTTAAACTTTCCTCTATGATGTTTGTCATGGATTTTCCCAGTACAGCAGTCCCTCTTCTCTTGAGATGGAGAACATCCCAACAGAACAAGCTTTTATCTCCTGAAAATCTTTCCCAGTGTGTAATATATTTGACCTTTTCCTGGAGGCACTATTTCCACAACCATTCATTGACTTGTTTTATTTTTTTCTGTTTTTCAATGCTGTCTTGGAACAGGAGGTATTTTAGAGAAACAATATTCACTTCCATATTGTTTTAATGTTGTTGCCAGTTTTATATAGTCCTCGTTTATGTTTTCTAGTGTGAATTTTGAAATGTCATTTGTGCCGACATGTATTATCGTTAGTGGATTTTCACCTGCATTTTTCATAATGTCTGGGACCATGCGTTCAATTTCCCAGATCCAGGGGCCTCTAAAACTAGAGCAGGTGGTATTGGCTTTATCTCTTTGGCAGATATCGCCATCAAAATATTTAAAGATCGAATCTCCCAGTACTATGATTTGTCTTTGCATGGTCATTAGTACTACCATTGGATTGATTTGATTGGGCATGACCAGTATCATTTCTGATTGGTGTACCAGTAGAGATATTAGGATGTTGCTCTAGTATTGGATCACACTTTTATCCAGATCTGTGTTGGACCCTGATTTAATTAAGCATTCTGCTTCATTTGTAGTATGACCAGAATCAGTGAGGACAGGGCCTGAACCCAATTTGGGTTTAATTTTATTAGTAGAAGGATTCTTTATCTTGTTTGGTGTAATTTGGACATCATTAGTGGTATTTTGACAATGATTATAATCTTTGTTAACCCTTGTAATGCTGTTACCACTCAGTGCTGTACTTTCATTATCTGAGTCTAAGATTGCAAATTTATTTTGTGTAGTAACAGGGAATTCCATGCACATGCTACCTTTTTTATGATTTTTTTTATTAATAACTGGGCTCCAACCACTATTGTCACTACTACTGCTTGCATCTCTTGTTCTTTTGTGTCTGTCCTCTTGTGATTTGTTTATTTGTTGTGATATCACAGAGGTGGGAGCTGGCTTGTTACTAGTAGTGATTACTTGTCTTTTACCATCCTTCTTTGCATCTTTAATAGTGTTTTATAGTTCTTTGATCTTATCCTTTAGTGATATGATTTCTAGACACTAGAATTAAAAAAAAATGCTCAGTAAACCCATACCCTATCATGGGTTAATCCCTTCATATACCATGGAAATGCAAATACACTTGGCAAATAAAAAGTGTTATCTTGACCATACATGATTAAAATAATTGAAGTTGGTCACTGAACAAACTCAGAATCTTATCTCACTCAGTCTGGCCACACTGAGCATACTCCGAAGTTTATCACACTCCTTTTGGCCACACTGAGCATGCTCAGAAACATATTCTCACCTGTGAGATGCCATATAGCTGTGATCAGTATGGATTAGCATTCCTCATGGTGAGCCATTGAACAGAGGGGCACAGTTTACATTTTGTATTGTTTTTCTTTTGTAACTTTTTACAGTTTCTGTCACAAAAAAAAGAACTTGAAATCCCATGGTATACAAAGAATATCTGACAAGGCAGCTCAAAATATGAATATTTGGCTGGCCCAATGGCATTGAGAGCTGGGGCACTGGATGACTTACCTCGTGCTGCACCAGGTTCAGGAATGACCTTGGGTTGCTGGAGTGCCAGCATGAGGGGGGGGTGGGAGCTAGATTGAGAAATTGCTCTCCTCTCTTGGGTGGGGGGAGCCACCCACCCATAGTACCCCATCACTGAATGGTGGTTCACTGATAAGCGTAGGCGGTATCAGGTGACCGGGAGTGTGGGGCATCCTGCAAACATCCATGCTCGTGCCTCCACAAGTGTACGTCATGTTGAGGATGCACAGGAGTGAGACAGGAGAAAACCTGGTAAAACCCATAAAATACTAATTTATAAAAATACAAATATTTAATGTAAAATGTTAGTGTTATTGTTGCCTTGCAGTCATAGCTTCACTCACCTACTTGGAGAAGCAAACAATAACACCACCATTTCACACCAAATAGTAATCATGTTTTGTGCTACCTCATAGGCACTCTAGAGCATAACATCCCCTGCTTTAACAAATTGCTTCTGCATCCTCTCCAACCAGTGCAATGTCAGGAACATGTTCAAAAATGCCCTTAAGCCTCATTTTCAGTGTACAGAGCGGAGGAAGTGGCCATTTGCTGTCAGGGCCACTAACTGGTTAAATGAACTGCCTGATACACTGCTGAATCTCCTTAAGTTTAATCAGTTAAAGAGAGCTTTGAGGTCTGCCCTTGCAGTCCAATGCAATTTTGTCCATTAAATGGTTTTATCTGGTTTCTCTCTGTTCATAACCTGTGACAATTTATACAACAATCTGTGTGGCGTTTTTTTGTTCAAAACTGTAATTGTCCTGTCTTAAGTGCTTTGAGCCTGACTTGGCTGCATTTCCTCTGGAACTGTGAAATCGAGGCACAGGTAAGGAAGCATAGGAAAACCAGAAGCAGTTGTAGAATTCACCAAAAAATATTTTTTTACACTAGCAGTATCATAAAATAAACTTCTTCAGTATAACTATTTACAAAGGCAAAATAAAGTTTTCTTTCAGTCTCTGTGTCCCTTGTTCTCCAAATCTCTCTTGCAGTTGCAGCTCAGCTCTTTTATAAGTCTTTTCAACCCCCATCCTTAGCAAACATCCTGTCCTTGTAAGTTTCAAGAGTTGCTAGAACACAGTGTGCTTCTTGAGGCCCCTTTTTGCACAGCTTTTGCAAAAGGTTCAAACATTTACACTTAAGTAACCGCTTGCTTCAACTGCTTTTTGCAGTCATCTCAAATTATAATTATACACATTTCAACAGTAATGCTATACATTTTAAAAACAAAGGGGATCCCAATATCAGTTACATTTCCATACCATGATTTACATATATCTTTATATCAGTGGATGTGCAAGGGAGGAAAAGCAAACAGCAAGGGAAAACTGAGATAGTAAGAGGCAAAGAATTGTGAGATTGTCGGTTGATCAAGTCCAAGGACTCACAGCAAAATATGGTTGCACAACTGGACAAACAAATAGACAGGAAAGGACAGATCCTTGCATTTTAAACACTATCTCCTTAACAAATGGGACAGGGTCCGATTCCACCCAGTCACAAACTGCTTATTGTACATGTATTTGAAGTGGAACCTATGTAAATGAGTAATTACTGTATGTGTAAAGGCAATCTCCAAAGTTTTCAATAACTAAATAAATAAAATAGTCCCTATTTATGCATGTGGACTCAGGGTTTATCATCTTTCTTCAACCCCAATGACTTCATCGCCAACCAAAATTTACCAGGAACTCCATGTATCCTTCTACTTTGCATGATGTGTTAGTATGCAGCAAGGATTTTTTTTTGCTTCTACTTGTATTTTCTCCCCAGCCATGCTCCACCATGTACATACCCTTGGCCCAAGGATGTACCCTGATCTGGTCCTGTTGACTCCCAACTTGTTCCAAGCCTCAATCCCTGCCAGTGTCCCCCACAGCTATTCCACTAATGGCAGAGGCCCCAGGAGGAAGGTCATCCTCCCCAAGTCAGCATCCAATGCCAGAAGCCACATGAACCCAGGAGGAACCAGGAATGTAGGTCATAGTATGGGCAGTGCCTTGAACTTTCTCCCTGGCTTTTCTCCCAGGCTCCCTGCTGCCCCCTGACATGCACTCAGCTTCTGGGTCTCAGATGCATGCAACACCCTACTGAGGGTGCAAGCTCCCTTGGCACAACATGGGGGGGTCACTGAGGAACCTTAGGTGCAGCACCAGCCCTCCCTGACCATAACACTGCTGAGCAGCAGCTGCAGTGGTCACACCTGACCCCTGTATTGTGGAGTCCGAGTTTGCTCCTAAACTCAGGTCACTGGGACGGCAGTGCAATGTGTTGTCACTAGGCCACCAGGGCAGCCTCATGCAGCTATGATTTTAATCATTTTGTAATATTTATTAACCTTCTTCTTGCTAATATTGCACCTTATAAACGGCTGACGGTCTTCTTTTCTTGTTAAAATGTGACCATATTGTGGTCACTTATCTCATTACTGCTATTCCCTTTTGATGCACTTTTTATGTGGAAACAGCAATAACAATTTCTTTTTTTAAAGTTCCTACTTTCTTGCAAAGACCACCACAATAAAATGAGATATCTTGATCTGGGGCTGCTCTGTTTACCATCAGAAATGTGTGCAGGTGCCATCCTAGTACATCCAGAGAATAAATTAATTTTAATTTTTAGTCTTT
The DNA here is from genome assembly GCA_016271365.2 of Neoceratodus forsteri. Classification (NCBI taxonomy): domain Eukaryota; kingdom Metazoa; phylum Chordata; order Ceratodontiformes; family Ceratodontidae; genus Neoceratodus; species Neoceratodus forsteri. The sequence goes on from JADMNL010000029.1 coordinate 215,781,126, forward strand.
GATAACCAGGTAAAGCCTGCTAGGCACAAGTGCTTCTTTTCAGGGGTGACCTGGGAGGACTGGGAGGCTAGGGGCTGGCTTAGCGTCACACAGTATACAAGTGGAGGTTGTAGGAATCAAACCCAGGTCTGCTGGATGTACCAAGCTCATTAATCTCTAGGCTGTACTGCCAGACCCAATGAATGAATGAATCCAGAGAATGAATAAAAAAGTAACAAATGGAAGACATTTTTCAAAATTTCAATATTTCTTACTCATCACCACAAAAAGTAGAGGTTTTGGAAACACAGAACCAAATGGAGACAGCAAGAAAGAATTAGATGTTGATTGATTGACTGATTGATAAAACATTTATTTTTAGCCAGGAAAAGCATAACTTTATTTATTTATTTATTTATTAGAACGTCAGTTTAACAACCTTTGAGCCAGAGGATCATTTACAAAGGTACCTCGTCACAGTGAGGACAAAACATTGCAAGAAACAAACATCAAGGCAGACAAAATATCTGAGTACATTTAGGAATCAGCCAAAAAATACGGCATTTGTCAAACACAGTATACAACAGGCTTACATGTGCGCTTTACAGAGTAGACAATATACAGTAGTTACATGGAGATTGATTCAATGGGCAGATAACGGTAAGGCTGGGTGGAAGACATCAGAAGAGGAGTGTGGGGATGATAGTAGCAAGTAAAGGGAGAGCTGGACAGAACTTAGGGGCAAGTCCTGTTTACAAATCATGTCCTGCACAAAACATATAAACTTCCATCCATAACATTCATACAATCATTGTAAGAAGAAAAACAAATTCACATTGACAAATTACATAAAATGCATCCTGGAGGGTATTTAAGGTTAGCCTCATACGTCAACATGTGCATCCCCTGTGATAGTAATTAAACACCTCCTGTTGGAATGCCATGCAAGTTGTGTTTTGCTTAAAGGATGCCTCAACAACATTTTGACAACAAACTATTCAAAAATCTGACTTCATAGGGGACTTAAGGAAAGGCTGCTGTATTCCTTAATGCTAAATACTAATGCTAAAATACATTTATATAATTTAGCTAAATGCAGTCGAAAGCATTTGAAATTTATAAAATTTGTAAAATCAGCCTTCCAATTTAAAAAAAAATTGTCTTACCTGCTTCCTAAAGTGGCCGCCAAATGTGTTAAGTGATGACATCATTGGAGCCAAAGTCAGGGAGCTATATGGATCTCTATAGTGCTAACTAGTTCTTTTTTCCCTTTGTATAGAATTGTTTCATCAAATGGTCAAAACCATGTGCATTATTTTCATTAATGCACATGTTAGGCTATGGTTCTGTTCATTTTGTTTACTTTAACATGTTGAAATTGTGTTTTAATCCAACTGACTTTCTCTGTGGCAAACAACAGTGCAGTACAAATCTTGAATAACCCGGTGGTCTAGTGGTTATGGTGGATTCAGGATGCTACAATGGGGGTGCTGGAGTGGTGTGCATGCTTAATATGCACTTTTTAACATTTTTATTAAACCTTTATATGTTCTGCTATTATTCTTTTCTAGTACGTTTTTGACAGAACCTACAAATGTAATCCATAGTTTTGAATGTAAACATTTGTACAATCAAGAAATCAGACTTGTTCAACAAAGTGAAATGCAGCAGCAAGCAAGTATGTTACAATGTGGGGCTGGGGTTGCAGCTGCAGACTTCACCACCTCCTAGATCCACCACTTGTTTGTAGCAAAGTTCTTGTGTAGTCCAATGTTAGAGTTCATACTTTCTCAAAATTCAAAAAGATGCTTGACTTGTCTTCTTTTTCCATGGAAAATAATAATAATAAGAATCAGCATTTATATAATGCTTTTCATACACATTGTATCCCAAAGTGCTTTACAAGCAATTCTAGACTGGTAGTGAAGTGACTGAACGTGTAGTGGCAGCCAATTCACACATTAATATCAACACACAGCCATGGACAATTGCATGAACTGGTTTTATGGGAAAGGGAATGTTGGCCAGGACAATCGGGTCAGGTAGTGATCATAGCGCTGGCAGCCTCACATCTTATTTCTCACAGTAATCTGCTCATATTTCTCCTCTTCTGTCTGCCCCTTCCCTAAATATAGCAGCACCTTGCAGGAGTGGCCTTCTCAGTTCCCCTCTAGTATTTATTCTTCACTACTCCTCCTTACACCAAAAACTGGTGAGCTCATCACCCTTCTGCATCATGAACGCAGGTAGTACAGTCCCTGTTTTTTTGACGTATCAAAAATAAACTAATCTTTCCAGTAAGTCAGGCTGATAGCAGCAGGGAACAAGGGGAATGATGGGTTTTACTATTCTTAACAGATCTAGGCTACCTGAGATTAGGCACTATTAAATGACAGGTGTGCACAGCAATATGCACGTCATTAAATAGTGCCTAATCACAGGTGTCTTAGATCTTATATGGGTAGGAAAGCTATATTCAGGTTAGGGGAAGACAGGAAGGAGGACATTGAGCAGATCACTATGAGATCTGAAATGTGGGGCTGCCAGCATCGTGATCACTACCTGATTGTGGATAAGAGAAGCCAGCAATGACAAATACTCAGAGTGGCAGGACTGCACCTAAACTGTTACTTGAATTCACTGTAGGGAGATTACCCTTGGATGAAGGGTGTTGACGTTTGTTAGGACAGTATTGAGGGAGCTGTGCATAGCTCATTCAAGATTTGGAAGGGTGGTAGCCAGCCAACTCGCATTGTGGAGCAGAGCACAGAAAAGTACTGGAGAAAAATTGCTGGGAATTGTCTTGCAGAATTCTGCAGATCACTGGTAAAGGAGCAGACTGACACTGGAAGTCGGGTGGATTCTCTCAAGGCATTAGTATGCCTCTCCTGCTAATATTGTTATCCATAGTAAGTGCAGTCCTTATGAGGGCATGAACAGAATTTTTTCTGGTGGGTCATGACGCTTATTACTTGGCCCTCCAGGAAGACCTAGTTGTTGGTTAATGTGGCAGGGAAAAAAACACAACAGGGGAACTGTACATATTACCTTCACTGTGCAGAAGGGTAGTGATCCACTCACTGTTTACTGTGGAAGCAGAAGTCAAACATTGAGAAAGTGGACTGGAGAGTAATTTGGGAGGCATTTTTTAACAGTGTCAGCTGATGAAGCGTATCGGTATAGGACTGCACAACTCTCCGAGGTACAAGATTACTATCTGAGGTGTGACAATTCTCTTCATGAGACCGTAAAGTTATATGTAGCCCCAGACAGTACTAAGGACAGGGTATGGATGGTGAGGTGTACAACAGAAGGCAGGCTAGGTGCACAGGGTTCACGTGGAAAAAGAAAGCCTTATTTGTGGACTAACAAGAAAGCATGAGCTTTGAAATTGGACCAGACCAGTACTTTGCTGTGTGACCCTGAGCAAGTCACATAACTTCCTTGTGCTCCTAGGCCACACCTGTAAACAGACTTTCAGCTTAGTGTGCCTCTCCTGGTTAACAAAAAAAATCAGGGCATCCCATAACCACTAGATCATCAGGTATTTGAAATGTTTACTGCACTGTGGTTTGCCAAAGAGAAAGTCAGCTGGGTTGCAAAACATTTTCAGCAAGTTAAAGTAAAATGAACAAAATCGTAGCCTAACATGTGTACTGATCAAAATAATCCTCAAGTTAACACATGGTGTTGATCATTCTGGCACAACAATTCAAAGCAAAGAGGGAAAGAAGAACTAGGTAGCACTATTGGGAGCTATGTGGGTCTCTGACTCCAATGATGTCATCATGACTCATCACTTAACATACTTGGCAGACATCTTGGGGAGACGCCAAGGCTGTTGTTTGAAAGTGAAAGGCTGTTTACATTTTTCAAAAGGTATACAACTGCATTTATGCTATTTTCATAAATGCAGTTTTACCATAAATGTAAACAGCAACCTTTACTTTACCTTGCAAAGAAGCCAGATGTTGGAGTTTGCAGTTTTAAAAAACTGCTTGTTTAGGTACCCTTTAATAAAACTGGGAATCTCATTCCATGTCCTTGGTAGGTTTCTAACCAGAGTTAGGTCCCCGAATCTATTGCTTACCCTAGGCCAAATAATATCGATGGAAGCTTTATGCAATCCACGTTTATTCACTCTTTGGTTTGCAATTATTATGTGGATGACATTTGCACCAATTTACTGTCCAGCATTTGTTTATTTATTTGTTTGTTTGTTTGTCTGTCTATTTATTTAATTGTCTATTTATGCATTTAGTTATTTATTTATCAGCGTGGCTCAGTTGGTAGCACATCCGCCTCTGGACCAGAAGGTTGTGGGTTCTCGTCCCACACTGGGATTGGACTTGGACCTAAAATCACTGGCATCTGAGTGCAGTATTGGGGGGTGCTGTACTGCTGGGGTGTGCCATCCTTTGGATGAGACGTTAAACCGAGGTTCCTTCTGCTCATCCTGGTGTTGTCCTGGTAGGTGTCCAGGTGGAAGTAAAAGAACCCAGGGCACTCTTTGCAAAGAGTAGAGAACATTCCAGGTGCCCTGGCCAACATTCTCCTTTCCATAAAATAGTTCATGCAATTATCCAGGCTGTGTGTGGGTGATGATGCGCGATATGGCTGCCACCACACATTCAGTCACTTCACTACCAGTCTAGCATTGCTTGTAAAGCGCTTTGGGATACACTGTGTATGAAAAGTGCTATATGAATACTGATTCTTCTTCTTCTTCTTCTTCTTCTTCTTCTTTCTATGTATTTATTGTGGACCATGTAAGTGCACTAGACAAATAAAATGCCAGTTTTCAGGCATGACCTGTGAGAATTACAAAAGTCGGGGAACAATACACAGAATGAGACAGCAAAAGACAGAATGTATGAATCATACAAAGGTTCCATAATTAGATAGAAAAAAATGAAATACAACAATAATAGTACAAAATGACTAAGTACAGAGGCAGAAGGCAGATTACCATGTACAGGCAAGAGCAAAGATAACCACACCATAGGTGGACCTGAGTTAAGTAAGGATATATTCAGGAACGGTAGGGAGTGAGTGTGACACTACAGACAGCAAGAGCAGTGCCACAGTTACTACAGTTGACCTTCCTGCCACTTTTAGATTATGGTGATAGCATACACAGGAGAGCCTCACTTTCTGTCCTGTCTAAATTAGATGTGTTGTACCACAGAGTACTTAGATTTATTTCCAGCCTGCATGCTGGACCACATCACTGTGATCCTGGCACAGTAGTGGATTGGACTTCATTTACTATTAGAAGGCTATGGAACGTTCACATGTGGTCCCTAAAGGCAAGGTGGAATTTGTTACCGTCTTATTTATTAAATCCACTCCAAAAATCTACAGGGTCACATAACCTAAGAATGTACAATATTATCCTGCTAGATGTCCCCAAGGTATCATTCAAAATTTGGTAAAATGGATTTTAGTTGGATAGCCCCTGCTTTTTGGAATGCTTTGCAAGACTCTCTCGAGATGCGTTCCCTTGCTAGCCCATCTTATTTTAAGGTCCTTCTTGATCAGTTCTGTGTTGATAAATGTGAATGCTGTTGAAAAACAAGAACATGTAAATTCAGTATTATTGTACGTTGCAATTTCTGTACTTGTAGTAGCATTCTGCTTTAAATTGTCCTTGCCATAAGTTCTGTTTATCAGTATTCCTGCTGTTCTTATCTTTGTACCAGAGTATACCTGTTAGCCAATACTTAATTGAATTTCTTAAGTTTCTTTTGTTGTGTTCCATGAAATTGCATTGCAATCCATCGTTTTTTTTTTTTTGCTTTAAAGATTTTCTTGATTTTCAGTAATATGGTATACACCAAACAATTCACAGTAAAATATTTTAAACAGTAAGACTAGCTTATTAACATACATAACTGATTGTTAGGTCTCATAAAAATGCATACATAAATAATTAAGGTGGTGAATTCACAACTTAGGTAGGTAGGTTCATTAAAGGAATAATGCCAGGCAGGGTGGGTGTTATGCTGGGAAAACATCCCACCTCTGGGGGTTGGGCCTGAGGCTGTAGGCTGAGGGCATCCAACACCTGAGAAGGGATGTTTATTTATTTATTTAGTTTTTGTTGACCAGGTAAGTACACTAGACAAATCCTGCCTATTTTCAGGCACAACCCAGGGGAGGGGGATACAAGATGAATGACAACTGACCTTGAACCAGATTAAGCTGTTGGTGGTATTTTTTTAGTGAATGAGGGAAATTTGGCCAGGACACTGGGGAAATTCCCCTACTTGCTGGTAGGGGGAGGTGCTGTCTGTGCTGATGGCCATTTCTCCCTGAGATGTCGACAGAGAAAGACGTGAAGGAGGTGGGGGAGCGGGTCTCCTCCCCAACCTCAGCTTTGCTAGAGACCCACGTTGCTTCATTGATTTCCTACTCAGCTTTGGAAGGTCCATCCTGCCTGCTGCACGACTCTGCTGTTTCTTGTATCCCGACACGTAAGACCGCTCTGTCTCTTGTGGAAGAGTCGGATCATTTGGACTCTGCCTGTTCTCTCAATTTGAATGTAGCACCTTCATTTGCTGATAGTAGCAGTGTTGCTACTATGGAAGTTCCCGGATGTGCGACTGCTGTGCCCGTTCTGCAATTGCCAACATCTGCTGGGGCTGTGACACAGTGCTCGGATGAACCGCTCTCTGGAGCTCCCGGGAAAGGTATGTCTCTACCGGGGAAACCAGGGAAACAGTTGGGGATGCTTCATAAGGTGTGTCTCTCCTCTGGGGATTATAAGGATTCTCTTACATGAGAACTTGACACTGCGCCTGCATTACAGGCCACGAGTTGGATTCCCACTAAGAGCAGTTGGCCTCCTGACCCCACAGATGTGACCAAGCAAGAATATGCTGCCCTGGTAATAACAGACACAGGCAAGGTTCTTCAGGATTCTGCTTTGGTAGCTGATGGACCAGTAGCTGTACAGCAGAATTTGTCTGCTACGGGACATGGGGTTACTCCTTTGCTTCCGGTTGCTTCACCTCTGGATCCTGCTTCTGGGACTGCCCCTATTCACAGTATTGCCCCAGGACAAGAGCAGTCAGCTGCTTCCCAGGTGGGAGGGATGCGGGCTGTGGGTTTGGAAGCTGATGTTTTGCAAACTCCTTTTGGAGCCAGGGTTTCCAAATCTGTATCACTGATGGCTGATTTATTTAGGCCTACTCTTAAGGAACCTGGTCCTCGATGTAATGCAGTTAGACTGCATTATAAAGAGGGATTGTTGGATCCTCCTAATAGGGCGTATATTGGGAGGCATCTGTTGAAGGATTCTTTAAAATGTTATGCGTCTGAAGTCTTTGCTTTGAGTCACACTGATGGCAATAATTATGACATTAGCTTTAAAACTCTGGAAGCTTTAGATCAGTTCTGGGTTAAATATAATTCACTAGAGGATACTCCACTTTGGACTCCTTTTTTGGCTATTCCGCTCACTAAACCAGCTGTATGCACTATCACAGTTTTGTTTCAGAATGAAGGAGTGGAGTTGGCTGATATTTTGTTTTGGTTGAAAAAATGCTGTGAAGTGTTAGAACACCCGGTTCCTATTATGGATTCCGAACTATTCTGGACCAGTGGTTGGAAAATGAAGTGTAAATTGTTTATGACTAATTCTGGTATTGCCCATTTACCAAGCTGTTTTTTTCTGGGTAGGGACAGGGGTTCTCTGTTTTACCTGGGGCAACCTAAATCTTGTTATAGGTGTGGGTCTAGATTACATCTTAGTAATGCCTGTGACTCCTTAAAGTGTATTCATTGCCTAGGAACTGGTCATTTGGCTGCAACCTGTATTAATTTGTTTCATTGTAATCTCTGTGATGAGACAGGCCATTCTTATGTTAAGTGTCCGTGGGCCTCCCATAATTCTGTGGATGACCATTCCCATGAAGCTCTTATTACACAGGCCCAAAAAAAGAGCTGTTCTAAGGCCTCTGAGAAAAGAATGCGGGACCTTTTAAAAGCCCCTGAACCCCTTGTCCCCAGATCAGTTCCTCAACCGGAGTCAGGTTTACAGGCTGTACAGCAAACTCTTCTTGTCTCGGGCGTTAAGTCCAATAGTACGGTACCGTTGCCACAAGGGGCCCCGATGATGGGAGCTGTCACTGAACCGGTGGACCCTTTGGAGCACCACTCTGTAGCTCTTGTAGAACCTGGCTCCCAGTCAGAGGATATGCTTATGGATACAGAACTTGACCCTGTGGTTCCTCCTTTTGATACAGAAGTTCCTGCTTCGGATACCTCTGCCGTGCCCCCCCCCCTCCATGTTGGATATTGATCAGACTGTTCAGACTGTCTCTTATAAGAAAAGACAGAGGGAAAAGTGTGGGATTCTGGGTCTTAAAGGGAGAGAACGGAAAGTTGTGCTTAAGAAAAAACCTTTACAGTCTAATAAATTTGATGTGTTGCATCGACAATGGAAGTCAGGGGGTATTGAAGAGGAGGAAGAAGATTCAGCGTTGGATTCCTCTTCTGTTGCCTCTTCCATAGGTGCTTCTTCAGGAATGGAGGATGGGGGTCCTGGGAAGCTTAAATGGAAAACCCATTCGCAACGATGATGCGACATGTGACTTTTTCCTTTTTCTGTCTTTTCCTTTGCCTTATGGGTGCCTTTTGTATCTTATCTTTAAATGTTAATAGCATGAACAGTGGGTTGCGAAGGGATTTAATCTTAACTGAGTTACAGCCTTTTTGAACCGATTTGGTCCTTTTGCAGGATACAAGAATTAAGACATTTAAAGAGATAGCTCAATGTTCTTTTTCTTGGACGTTGGGAGCCACGTCTTGATCCTTAGGGCCTGACAAGTGTGATGGTTTGGGTGTTTTGTTTGCCAATCCTGATTTAAAAGTTTCATGATTGATTGATTTAGAACCTGGTAGAGCTATGATTTTAGATCTCTCTTATAAAACATGGAGATTACGTGTTATTAATGTATATGCACCACAGAGTAAGGCATCTAGAGTGGACCTTTTTAGGAAGATTCAACCATTCCTTTGCACAGCACGTATGGTCATTTGGGGCGGGGATTTCAATTGTGGTATACAAAGGGGTGACAGGGGTCCACAGATGGATAAATTATTCTGTGATTCTAATGCTTTACATAATATTGCTACTACTGCTCACGTGGTGGATTCTTACCGACTGTTTCATGCTACTGGTGGCTTTACTTTTCGTAAAGGCTTATTACGAACTAGAATAGATTTTATTTGGGTTTCTAAATCAGTACATGTTACTCAATCAGGTATTATTGACCTGGCTTTTTCTGACCATTCTGCTGTATATCTTGAATGCCATTGGGGTGACAGCCTTTCTTATGACAAGCCCACTTGGAAATTGATGTTTCTTTGTTGGACCAGGCACGTATCATTGTGGCTTGTAAGTCTTTATGGACTGCTCGGCTTTTAGTGCAATGTATGTATGACTCTTTGGTTAATTGGTGGAGGGACACAAAGTTGGAAATGAAAGCTTTTTTTCAGAAAACTGTGGGGTTACATCATAGAACTAATTACTTTCGTTATTTACAGTGTAGGAAACACTATCAGAGATTAATTTCTCTTGCTGATTCTACTGGTCAAGATTTTAGCTTCCAAATTCAGCAGGCTAAATCTGACATGTATCAGTTTCAATACAATAGGATTAAAACCCTTAAGCAAAAAACAGACATTCAGTCCTTTTAAAGATAATCAGGTTAACTGTCAAAAGAAATGTATGGAGGAGTTGATGGACGCAGATGGGAGGATATGTCATGATAAGGTCTCTATTCTGCGTTTTATATCTACATATATTAAGGATACTTTTGGATTTCCACCTCAGACGTGTCATATGGACTCTTATGTAGCACAGTTGGAGCCACAAACTGTTTTGCCAGACCAGGTACAGCAGCTTGTGGCTTCTATTACCATAAATGAAGTTAGGGCTGTTATTAAATCTGCCAAAATTAACAGTACTCCTGGACCAGATGGGCTTCCAGCAGAGTTTTACCAAATTTGTTGTGATATTTTGGCCCTGGCATTATGTGATTTATTTAATATTCTCTTACACTCTCCTGAACTACCAGAATGGTTGGTGGAAGCGGAGTTGATTCTCTTGTATAAAAAGGATGATAGAAGGACACTACGCAACTGTGGGCCTATCTGTTTGTTGAATTCTGACATTAAGTTTTTGAGTAAAATTTTGTCTAATAGATTGTCTTATTGTGCTCGTACTCTTATTAGTACTGTACAGGGTTGTGGTGTTCCCCACCGAGGGATACATGATAATCTGATTTTGCTCAGGGAATTGTTTTATAGAGGTCAGAAGCAGAGTATCTCCGGTTTAGTACTTAGCCTAGATCAATGTAAGACCTTTGATTCTATTTCACAGGACTATTTATTTTTAGTCTTGGGCCATTATGGGATACCTGTTGAGTTTATTTCTTGGCTCTGGAAACTTTATTATAATGCTACAGTAGTGCCAAAGGTAAATGGTTGGAAAAAGGATAGGATTGGTTTGAAATGGGGTGTCAAACAAGGCTGTCTATTGAGTCCCTTGTTGTATGTTTTTGATATAGATCCCTTTTAATGGCAAATTCTTAGTGATTCTAGGATAATAGGAATACCTCTGGTACAGTCCCTTCCCCCGTTGAGAATACTTGCTTATGCTGATGATATAGTTCTTTTGGTACAAGAATGTACTAGTGAAGAAGTTAAATCACAACAGCTTACTGATTTTTCCAATGCTTCTGGATCAAGTATTAATATGGACAAATGTTTTGGATATCAGTTTATGTCTGATGCTCCTAGGATAGTTACGTATGCAGGTATCTCAGTATCCATGGATCCAGTTGCTATTTTAGGGCTGCAGTTTGGTGCTGTCAATCCGGCAGTTGTTAACTGGGAAAAAAAATTGTTGACAGCAGAAGGGTTATTGGCCCGTTGGATTCACGGGCCTTTGTCCAAACGCAAAAGGATATTGCTGTTGAAAACTTTGATTGTACCTCTTTTTCTCTATGTTAGTTATATTTATCCCCTGCTGAAGGTTTTGTATACTAAATTGTATAGTTTGTTTTTTAGGGCTTTTTGGGGTAGCAGGTTAAACCCTGTAAAGAGAAATATTACTTATCGGAGTATAAAACACGGGGGGTTGAATATGCTCCATCCTATAGCATTGTATTTTAGTATTTTTCTTTATTACAATGTTTTGGAATTCAATCGACCTCATAGTAAGAGTTGGATTAATTTATTGACTGAATGGATTAGGCCCGGTTTGAGAGTTTAGGAAAACAAAAATGCTAAATTGTTTTCTAGGTTAGAAGTAGTCCCTCAAGTTATTAAGGAAATGTTTCAGCAACTTATTCTTTGAAAAGTTGATTATAGTATTATGACACTGACTAAGCGGATAGAAGTTTATGATGCTATTGTTCAAGCTCAGTGCTTGGAACCTCTTATATTGCCATATTGTACTGAGCATAATAGTCAGGGCCAGTTTTTGCAATTATTAAATGCTAGATTACTGGTGTTTGTTTGGGATTTGGTAATGGCTGACTTTGCATGGCAAACTGAATGTTAGAAACAATAATAAGCATAAGGCAGTTCAGGAAAGGTATTGCTTACGTCATTCTTGTACCCAAATTCTAGAAACTCAAGAACACTTATTTTTGGAATGTAGTTATGCACAACAGTTTTGGAGTTTCCTAGCTGATCACTGGAAGATACCACAGTTTGGTTCTCTTACTTATCAGGAGTTAATTTATGTTCCAGGAACTTCAAGTTGGCAATCTTTTTCAACATCGAAGTTGCAAGTATTGTTTGCTGTTTTGAAATACTATCTCTGGCAATCTAGGTGTAAATGGGTGCTACAACAGCAATATATCCCATATAATGCATTGTTGTTGTTAATTACTGGAGTGATTAAACAGGTATATGAGGCAGATTCAAGATGGTTTCCAATTCACCCGTTGAACATCTATGGTGGGCATGTGATGGTATCTTACAGTATGCTTCATTATGGCGTCATAATTTTCTGACTTCTCACTCAGGATAGATGCTTTTGTTTGGCTTTCTATGTTGCTTTGAGGATGTTCTTTAGTTACCTTGGTTATGACAGTACTGCTTATGCTATTTAGTGCTTACCTGTTTATGCAGTTCTAGTTGTTTTGAATTATACTTCCCTTTTCCCCCACAAAATTCCCCTACTCTTTTCGAGAAGTGCCATGGGATCTTTAACATCCACCTGAACTACCACCAATCCAAGCAGATGGGACCTCAGTTTAACGGCTCATACTGAGGCCACAGGCTGAGGACATCCAACACCTGAGAAGGGTTGTTATCCCAGCATAACGCCCACCCTGGAAGGCATTATTCCTATTATACAATGGCTTGTTGTTATAGAAAGAATACAAACAATAATTTTAAAGAATGTTTTTGCTAGTCTGGAAAAATATTTGTGTTTCTTAAGAGAAGATACAAACAATCAATGGAACAAGCAATCAAGAGGTTCACAGTGGGGCTGAGACTAGAGCTAGGATATTATGCTGTGATAACATCCCTGATCTAGTCCCAGACTGACCAATCAGAGGGCAGTATTCTTTCATGCCATTGTATAATAATTTAAAACTATTACCTTAATAAAGGAGAAACAGATACAAGATGGGAATGGGCACTAGTTACTGGTTCAGGACTGTATCATATTTCTTATGTCATGGAGTGCCCAGATCTTTCAGAAAGGGGGCCCAGATTCTTTCAAATAGTTCAAATTATTTTACCAATAACTTGGCATGCCAATCTTTCATTATTAATTTACCTCACTCGTTTTATTTCCCCGTTCTTCATTCTTTATAGTAAAGTGGAGAAGAATCATTTAGTAGAGTTTTGCGAGTCAGCCTTCCCCACCATATATCCCCTAGTGTTCAAGGCCGGCCTGAGTATAATGATGTAACACTTAGGTAAGAATATACAGCTGAGCATTCCAGCACTAGAAGCCAAGATGGCAAAAATTTCCACGACCACCATGTATTTCCCTCTGGTGCTCAGATATGCAGGTATAAATGAGAGCCACACGCTGACAAACACAAGCATGCTGAAGGTAATGAACTTGGCCTCGTTGAAGCTACCAGGTAAGTTTCTGGCCAGAAATGCAACCAAGAAGGAGACACTGGTCAAGAAGCCCAGGTATCCCAGCATGCACCAAAATGCAAGCGCTGAACCATCGTTGCACCCAATTATTATCTTTCCATCTTCAGATTTCATATTGGATTCTGAGAATGGGGCAGATGTGGACAACCAAGCAGCACATATGATCACCTGAAGCAGTGACCCAACAAAGACTATGGAACTGGACATCTTAGATCCCACCCAGCTCTTTAACTTGCTGCCTGGCCTTGTGGCACTAAAGGCAATCACCACAATGACAGTTTTGGCTAGAACACATGAGACACAAAGGGAAAATGTCAAGCCAAATACAACTTGATGGAGCATGCAGTTCAGTTTCATGGGGTGGCCAATGAACAGCAAGGGAGAGAGGAAGCACAGCATGAGGGACACCAGAAGAAGGTAGGTGAGCTCACGGTTGTTGGCCTTGACTATTGGAGTGTCCTTGAACTTACTGAAAATGCAGAGGATGGAAACTGTCAGTAAGCAGAAGACACTAGTGCAGAAAGTCACTGACGCTCTGAAAGGGTCTTCATAGGAGAGGTAGTCTGGGATTTTCGGGACACACTTATTTTGTTTGTCATTGGACCAGTAATCCTCTGGGCACTTCAGGCAGTTCACAGTATCTGATGGAAAATTAATTCTGTTTAAAGCAAGGATGCAAGAATCATAATCATGACCAGATCATTTTAGATACCTATAACATTTAATAAAGCACTGCTCATTTGGCCTATGATCTATTAGAGAGTGTTTAGAGGATGCCATGATTAGCCAACAAAGAAAATGGAGTATACAAATAACTGTAGATAGCGAGTTATGGGCTGCATGACAATTTGTGCAGTTCATGTCACTGTGCAACATCTTACTCCAGACTTTTCACTCTGGGATGAATCAGCACCCCACACAATCCATCCTCGGACAGTTCACTCCCAGTGTAACTATTAGAAAACAAACTCATCCGGGGACTAATTCCGCTGGGTGGCAATTTACGCCAGAGCAAAGAGTCCAGGGTCAGGTGTCATGTGGGGACATGACCGACATAACTGGACATGTGCCCCAAGTGATGGTGTCTGTCATATGCAAAGTAAGGAATGACACACTTCATGTGATTGTTAGCCATGACGAGTAGTCGAGTGCTGCAGCCATCCAGGAAGTGCATTATTCTCTTATGGGACCACACATTCTGGATTGTTATTCCACTTATAAAATGTTCTTTTATTTATTAAAAAAATAAGTGGTTCAGGCGAGGTGTGAAGTTGTCAGAAAAATAATTAGTGATCATGTCTTATGTTTCAACCAATGAGGTTACAGGATTTTCTCAACCCTTTTTTTTTTTAAAGGAGTGGTTTAGATATACAAGCTTTATAGATGAAAATAAAATTACATCTACACTAATGTACAGACATTGGTGTGTTACAAGGTTTTTTTACACTCTTGAGATCTGTGATACTATATACACCACAAGAGCAATGCTTGAGTGGTTCATAAAAGTTTATAACATGGGAGTCAGAGAAACAGGTACCTGATTGGTAGAGAGCCATCAGGTAACCATTGATTAATACAGCATATACACACAGCAAGTAGTGAACTGTCCTCCCCTCCCCCGAGAGATCAGTCAGCACTTGGGATCTCGTTATTGTGCCAGAATTGCAGTTTGTGGGGCAGTCATTAGTCTTCTTGCTAATCGAGTGATAGCTGTAGTAGCAGCATGTGCAGTATACCTTGCCCTTCCAGCTCCTTCTGATCTGTAGCTGCGGTGTGTAGTTATAGTATCAGATTGGTGCTATTCTCTTAGCCCCTGTTGTAAAACATTATTATTATTGTCCCCTGGCTGCTCTGTGCCTTCCCACCCACTCACCCCATGGACCTCCGTGAACCAAGCGATCAGTGCATCCTGCACTGTGACAGTGACAAGTCACCATTGCTATGGTATTATTGTGCCTTTGCTTTTTGCCCAAACAGGTAATATCCCTGGTCAGAAGCCATGGTACTGAGAATGAGAGACAGGAGCTGGAACCCCCCACAGAAGTTACTGTCAGATCAGGACATGTATACAGAAACAGCAGCAGTTTGCACAGGGATTGATGAGAGAGCAGCAGTGTGGACCGAGATTGTTGGTCATTATGTGCAGTGTCTCAGGAGTCAGCATTAGGAGACAGAGACAGGAGCTGGAACCCCCCACAGAAGTTACTGTCAGATCGGGACATGTATACAGAAACAGCAGCAGTTTGCACAGAGATTGATGAGAGAGCAGCAGTGTGGACTGAGACTGATGGTCATTATGTGCAGTGTCTCCGGAGTCGACATTAGAAGACAGAGACAGGCAGGCAGGCAGGCAGGCAGACAGGTACAGTGTGTGTCTCTCTATCACTTTTTTCACAAACAGCCCCCCCTCCCCGGCCCATTCATGTGTGCTCCTCCTCCTCCTGTGGTCATCCAGCAGCAGGGTGGGATATATGTGGCAGCAAGAGAGTGTCTGAGGGTCTGGTAATTAAAGTCTCTCACCACACTGTCCCCAAAGGTGCGGATATCATGAATGTTGGAGGAGAGAGAGAGAGAGAGAGAGGGGTGCTGCAGGAATGACCGTGTGCTCGAATGTCAATAAGCGCATCTGTTCCGCTAGAGCACGGTGTGGTACTTGCTGTGTGTGTGTGTGTGTGTGTGTGTGTGTATGTATATGTGTGTCTCTTCTCTCTGTCAGAAGACAGAGTGTTTGCTACATAATATGGCAGTAGATGATGGTGTGAGTCAGCGGCAGAGCACTTTCATTCCCCGGGTAGTTCCTGAGAAGTGCCTGTCACAGCAAAGGCGATGCTGCAGACACACAGACACGGAGGAGAGACAGAGAGTGAAGGCTTTACTTACTGTTGCTCTGCTGGCAATTGAAGCGAGAGACACACACATTGTAGGTGCACTGTCCTGTGCTGCACTTCACAGAATGAGAGAGAGAGAGAGAGAGAACCAGAGTGAGAGAGAGTGAGGCAATCAAGAAAAACATTTCCTTGCCTCTCTCTCTCACTCTGTCTCCATCTGTCTGTTTGTGTGAACTCAATTTTACAAATGACACGGCGCATGTGGAGCAAGTGTTATGGGCACCAGGTAGAGAGAGAGAGAGACAGACAGAAGGGCAGCTTTAGCATGGAGAGAGAGAGAGAGAGAGAGAGAGCATGATCTGTGTAACCAGCAGAACAGTGACTTGCCGTTCATTAATATTTAGAACAGTGATCGTGCTGCAAAGCTTGTGTAGTGTCAAAAAATTCATATTCACTTATTTGTGTTCTGCGGTCAGTGCTCAGCAGTGCATATTGAGTCAAGTTCTGCACCAACAGCACTGAATATTGAGGTAAGTTCAGCACTGTTAGCAACACAGCACTTCTGGCGTGGCAGAACACATAAAAAAGTTCCTCTGTTTGTATCAACTAATCATGCTTTCCTCTTTTTTTTTTTTTACCTGTGGTGTCACCCCATGTTCTAAGTGCAATAACCCACTCCAGGGTGTGCTGTTATTGGGGATTAATCAACACCCTGGGTGTTGTGAAGACACTCGGGCTGTGGCCTCATGCCTCACAATGCACCCAGGTTGCTGATTAATCCCCAATAACTACATACCCTGTCATGGGTTATTGCTTACATCACACACCAAGGGGGTGAAGTAAAACTGTGAACAACACTGATGTCCATAACTTTATTTTGCGTAATTATGGCTTTGAGAAAAGAGACATTCTGATAAGCATGGGGGGAGTGGTGCACAGCTCTGTGCTCCATAATACACATTTGTGACAGCATAAGCATGTATTATGAAGTACAAAAGCAACTGGTTTTAGGATAATAGAAACTTTAACCAGTAATTACTATACAGTATATTGATGAGGAGCATTTATGAACGGTGACCAGTATGGTTTGCAAGCCCATGAAAAACTCTTTTAAAAATGTGTTGGTCTTACCTCTAGCCTTAACAGTCTGTGAGTATCCTTATCTTAGTCTGCCCTATGTTGGTGTGTTACAGAGGGGGATATGACATGGGGTGGCTGAAGATATAATTTTCATCTTTGTGAGAAGGTATTTGTCTGTTGATATCTCACAAGTGGTGAAGCTATGAGATAGACAGCAATAGACCAATACCCTTTAAATAAACAAAATATCATAATGAGTCAGTCCATAGCATGTTTGATTTATACAACGCATGTTTGGGTGGTTTGTGATAGAAATGGCAAAAAGTTACAAAAGTAAAAAAGTAAAAAATGTGAACTGCATACTGTATATTCAATGAAAAAAATAAATGGCATCTCACATTTTATTTATTGAAAGAGTTTTACCAGGAAAGGCCTACTGAGCCATCATAGTTCATTTTCATAGGCATCCTGGGGGAAAATACAAGAAGATGCTCACTGAGCATGCTCAGAAATTTGTCTTCACATGTGAGAATACATTTCTAAGTATGCTCAGTGTGACCAAAATGAGTAAGATACATTTCAGAGAATGCTCAGTGACCAACGTTATTTATCTTGCTTATACTGACCGAAAGAACGTGTGTATCATCTCAGAGTTATTTTCAAACCAGTTGTATAACAATCTATATCATTTACCAGTTTTGTTGGTGATTTCCCCCTTAGAACAGGCTGTACAGTCAACGCAACAGAGGGGTTGTCCTCGACGAGAAACCTTTCGGTATCCAGGTGGACAGCTTTCACTGCAGACAGAACGTGGCACCTGGAAAAGGAAAAAGAAGCAAAACGGCGGTTCTGTTTGACAGATACAACTTGAAACATCCTACGGGAAGGTACTACTTCCCATTCCAACTGGAGAGACAGGAAGATTTCAGAAATCTCTTCGGGATGATGTCCCTTATCCACAGACTCCGCCCTGTGATATCTCTTGCACAGTAGCACTTAGAAACATAGAAACATAGAATTTGATGGCAGATAAGGACTGCTTGGCCCACCCAGTCTGCCCATTTCCCTACCTACTGGATAAGCTGCAGATCCTAGTTAACCAGCAGCCTACTTCTTTCTACCCCCAACCCCCAGAATTGCCTTATGACTATCCCATGCATGCTTGAATTCCACCACTGATTTTGACTCCACAACCTCCTCCGGAAGGCCATTCCATGCATCCACAACCCTCTCTGTGAAAAAATACTTCCTTAAATTACCTCTGAGCCGCCCCCATCTTCAAATTGTGCCCTCTTGTTCTTGCACACCTCTTTTTTTGAAAGATGCTACCCTCTTGGACTTTGTTGATTCCCTTGAGGTACTTGAAAGTTTCTATCATGTCCCCCCTCTCCCTCCTTTCCTTGAGGCTATACATATTAAGCTCCTTAAGTCTCTCTTCATATGTCCTCCGGTGCAGACCCTGCACCATTTTAGTTGCCCTCCTCTGGACAGCTTCCATCCTGTCTATGTCTTTGCGGAGATTGGGTCTCCAGAACTGCACACAGTACTCCAGATGGGGTCTCACCAGCTGTCTGTACAGAGGGATAATAACTTCCTGTTTTCTACTGGTGATGCCTCTCCCTATGCATCCCAGTATCCCCCCAGCCCTCCTTGCTGCCTTCTCACATTGCTTGCCCACCTTTAGGTCATCTGATATGACTACCCCAGGTCCCTTTCCATTTTGTTGTTGTTAGTATCTCACCCCCATTGTGTACTCTTCCCTGGGTTTTTGTTTCCCAGGTGCATTACCTGCACTTCTTAGCATTGAATCTAAGCTGCCATACATTTGACCATTCCTCTAACCTTGCCAAGTCCCTTCTCATCCTTTCCACCCCACCCTGTGCATCAACTCTGTTGCAGATCTTAGTGTCATCTGCAAAGGGACAGCACTTTTCCTTCCAGTCCTTCTGCATGTATAAACATAAAGACATTGAAGAGGACTGGTCCTAATCTGAACCCTGCGGTACCCGCTAGTAACCCTCCTTTCTTCTGAGTGGACTCCATTTACTATTACTCTCTGTGTCCTATTCTCCAGCCAATTCTTTACCCAGGCTGTCAACTTGGGACCCACTCCCAGGCTGGCTAACTTATATATTAATCTTTTGTGTGGGACTGTGTCAAATGCCTTGCTAAAGTCTAGGTAGGCCATGTCCACAGCCCCTCCCTGATCTACTACTTTGGTCACCCAGTCAAAGAAATCTATCAGATTCGTCTGGCATGACTAAACTGAACCTGACCGAAAAATACTCCGTCAACATCACATTAAGGGAAGCAGAGTTTTGCAGGGGTAGGGTGCTGGGCCCATAACCCAGAAGTCAAGGGACTTAAACAATCCTCGTCTAACTTCATGTAAACCTTTTGGTTCATATCCCACCTTAGCCACATTTTTCACTGTGTGACCCTAAGCAAGTCATTTAACCCTTAAGGTCAACCCAGTGTACTTTAAAATGGGATAAAGCTAGGACCCCACAGAAAATGAGATACTGCATGTCAGCTATGCTTTCCTGCATACATCTCAACTGCTATGAATTCCACATAGCACTATGATTTTCAGACTTAAATTTATCCCTTACTCAGCAAAGGTTAACTGATTTTCTTAATAACACTAGAGCTATTTCTGGACACACAAAGTATTAAATCATTGAACTAGGTTGATAGGAACATTCCTTATCGCTAACTATATGGGGCCACTATCTGTAGACATATTATTGTTTAAAATAAGAAAGTGCTACACAGTCTGGCCCTTTGCTATGATTTTTAATGACCAGTGCTATGATTTTTAATGCTGATAAGTTGAGAGGTATGCTTTACTGAGTGAATAAATGTGATACAAAACCACATTCACAGTAAATAATGCTTTCTAGAAACACAGACTCAAAACAACACCAGTATAGAATGACATCATTAAAAAAGAACAACCTGGGGTAACCAAAGTTGAATTTGTAGCTAGTCAACTGCAAAAGGAGTGTGTAATCTCATGTTTGGCCACTGGGTGTCACTGAATTGCAAAAACTTTTTCTGGACTAGAGTGGAGAGCATATGAGTCATATGATGAGTTTTATGTGTCTGCTGTCTGGTACTATTTGTAACTGTGCAATTGAGGTACATTTTTCTGCGCACCTATTAGCCAATTTTTTTTTGTACCGTTTATTTATGCACCCTACCTTTCGAGGCATCTCTCAGGGTCATGTCGGCAGCCGCTGGACACAACCGCCCACCTGAACCGACAACTCCGGGCTACATCGGGTATGTGGGAACTGGGAAGTCCCCCGGCCCATGGGAGCGGCCCCAGACCCCAAGGAAAACTGGAGAGACAGCTGGTGTTGGGCATGAGGTCAGTCGAACTGTCTTGGATCGCCGCCGCCTCACCCGAAGGGAGGGGGTATTTCTGCAGTTTTCTCCCATGAAGCGTGGATGTGCAATGACATCTCACCTAGTATGCATGCACTCCCGCACGCACCCAGAAGATGTCCCTGCCACACTCCAATCCCCAGGCATCTGCCACCATGTTCTGCAGTGCCCCCAGCCTCTGCCAGGGGATGCCAGGGTATGGGGAAATCCCGGAACCCTCCCCAGGACCAGGAGAGCTGTCCTCAGATGCTCAATCCCAGTCATCCCCCGCCAACCCCTGACTCCCCAAGCTCATTCCTGAACTCAGGTCACCAGCGTAGCGTGAGGTGAGGCATCCAACGCCTCAACCCTCAGCACCACTGGGCTGGCCCCTGTTAGCCAATTTGAATATAGGATTTCTGCCAGCCATTTTTATGTTGTCTTACACGTGCAGCACAGACAACATATTGTGGTAGCTTGAAGTGGAGTAGCAGGTTTTGGAGGTGCGGTCATGTTGTGGCCAATGGCTTCACTCCTTTTTTGGGCTGGGCTCTGTGGCACGAATGAAATAACACGCTGTCAATGACAGTACTGCAAAAGAGTGCCACCAACTTGAAACAGTTTCGATGCTGCAATGAGGGAACTCCCCTTCATTGCAGATGGACTGGAGGATAAGGTTTGTCTGTTTGTAGATGACACTAAGATCTGCAACAGAGTAGATGATCCAGATGGGGTGGGCAAAATGAGAAGAGATCTGGATAAACTAGCAAAATGGCCAAAAGAGTGGCAACTGGGGTTTAATGCAAAGAAGTGCAAGATCATGCACATAGGGAAGAGAAACCCTGAAGCCACCTATAGGCTGGGAGGGGAGTTGCTGGCAGTCACAAGGAAGAAAGAGACTTGGGCATCATCATCACTGATGACCTGAAATCATCCAAGCAGACCACTGAAGCAGTAGGTAAAGCTAGGGGCAGGAGGGGGGGAAGGCAAAATAGGGGGACGAGGTAGCGGAGGTGGAAATCATGGCAGAGAGAGTGAGAGAAGCCCTCAGGTCCCTTAAGATGGAGAAAGTACCGGGGCCAGATAAATTACATACTAGAGTGGTCAAGGAACTGGCGGATGTCCTGGTGAAACCCCTGGCGGAGCTTTTCAGCATCTCTCTGAGGACTGGGTCGGTCCCCCAGGACTGCAAGGTGGTTTCTTATAGTGCCTATTCACAAGGGAGGATCAAGGTAGGTGGCAGGAAACTACAGACCCATTAGCCTGATGTTAGTGGTGGGCAAGGTGATGGACAGCATTGTCAATGAGAGGATGGGGGGACCTGGAAAAGTCGGGGTGCCTGGATGATAGACAGTATGGATTCGTCCTGGGGAAATCGTGCCAGACAAACCTTGTGGAGTTCTATGACTGGGTGATGAGTGCCTTGGACCTGGGTAGACCAGTGGGGTGGGGAACCAGATGATCAGATGCATAGGCAATTGGTCCAGAACCAGACCCAGAGGGTCGTGGTTGGTGGGTTAGTCTCATCCCCAAGGAGGGTCATTAGTGGGGTCCCTCAGGGATCAGTCCTTGGGCCCCTCCTGTTTAATGCCTACATCTCTGACATAAGGAAAGGTATCATGAGTGAGATGAGTCTCTTTGCAGATAACTCAAAACTGGGGGTGGTGGTGGATGGGGAGGAGGGGAGGGTGGCCATACAGGGGGACCTGGAGGCTCTGGAAAAGTGGGCTAGAAAGTGGAAGCTGAGGTTCAATGCAGGGAAATACAAGGTACTGCACCTGGGAGACAGAAACCCGGGCCAAGTGTACACCCGGTGGGGAGATGCTACAAGTCTCGATGGCTAAGAGGAACCTGGAGGTGGTGATGGATGTCAAGATGACCAGCTCAGAGACTTGTAGGAGGGCAGTGGCCAAGGCCAACAGGATGCTGGGATGCATCGCTAGGGGGATCACCTCCAGAAGGAGGGAAGTGATACTCCCTCTGTATAACTGCTTGGTGAGGCCGCACCTAGAATACTGCATGCATTTTTGGAGGCCACACTTGAAGAGGGACATTGAACTCCAGAGGGTCCAGAGGAGGTCAACCAAAATGATCTGGGGCTTGGAGGACAGAACCTATGGGGAGAGGCTCAAAGAGCTAAATATGAACACATTGGAAGAGAGAAGGGACTGGGTGGACATGATAGAGGTCTTCAGGTACATGAAGGGGGTAAATAAGGGAGGAGTAGTCAGGGTGCTCCGAAGGAAGGAGGGGGGCAACTAGAGGGCATGGGTGGAAGCTGGAGTGTGGGAGATTCCGGGGAGAAAGGAGGAGGTGTTACTTCACTGAGAGGGTGTTGGAGCCATGGAATGCGTTGCCCAGGGGCTGGTGGAGACAGAAACAGTGGAGGGGTTCAAAAGGGGGTGGGACAGATACAGGGAAGGGTTCTGGAAGCAAAGTCCAGTGTAGCAATAATATCTGGGACTGGGAAGGGGGAAGCCAGAGAGGGTGAGAGGGGCAGCAAGGTCAGCTCCCAGGGTTGGGGGGGCTGACCAAACTAGCAGACATGAAAGGCCATTAGGTCTATTCTGCTGGAATTTTAGTATGTTAGTATGATGCTGGGGTGTATTAGTAGGGGTATCACAAGTCGGAAGAGGGAGGTAATAATACCTCTTTACAAGACACTGGTTAGGCCCCATCTGGAGTACTGCATGCAGTACTGTAGGCCACATCTTCACAAGGATATTAACCAAATTGAGGCAGTCCAGAGAAGGGCAACCAAAATGGTGCAGGGACTGCATCAGAAAACATATGAGGACAGATTAACAGAGCTCAATATGTATACCCTAGAGCAAAGGGAGGAGAGAGGTGATATAATCAAAACATTCAAACATCTTAAGGGCATTAACAAGATGAAAGAGTCTAACATGTTTCAGTATAAGAAAAATAACAGGACAAGAGGACACAGCATGAGATTAGAGGGGGGCCGATTATGGGGTAATGTGAGGAAGTTCTTTTTCACAGAAAGGGTGGTGGCTGCATGGAACGGCCTAGCTCAGGAAGTGGTGGTTAAGAATACAGTGCAGGGTTTCAAACAGGCATGGGATATGCATAAGGGAGCAATATAGATGAGTATGAATAGATAGGCCATTGACAGAGCAAAGGCCGATAGCACATTCATAAGGTAGAAAAAATTGGCAGACCATCTGGACCTTGCAGTCCTTATCTGCCGGCAACTTTTATGTTTCTATGTACCTTGCCTCATGTAACATTTCAATAAACATGGCAGCGGCTGTCACCTTCCACCTCTCACAATTTCCATCAAGCCGACTTTGGGGTTCCCAATCCTCCTGTTGGCATTGTTAGCCCCCCAAGATTGCGTGGCACACTGGGAACCCACCCCAGTGTGCCTCTATATTCAAAAGCGGATTGTGTTAGTATTTTCCTGCCCCACCCACCCCCATTGGGTGCCACGCTAGGAGACCACTCCAATGTGGCTAACATCAGCCCCCAAACTCATGGGACACACTGTAGCCCACCCCAGTATGCCCAACATTTTCCTTATACCTGTAAAAAAAGAAAATGGTCTGCGGTGTTATTTATTTATTTTTTTTCATTATAATCTGAAACAAAGAAAACAGTCCCTCGCTGTCGGGTCCCCTACCCCAACCAGCACCCACCCTCTATGCACCCAACCTCCCCACTAACGCACAGATGCTCAGATGAGATCTGACAAGAATTTTATGACCAAACTTGGACTGTTTCCTTCAGTATACACATTGTTCATAGCTAGAATCCTGCACTACTTACATTTCATTTATGAGTCACTGCTACCATTCTGAGGCCAATGCCCCCTCCCCTCATTTATAAAGCACACCCCAGGAATCCCCCCCTTTAGACAGTTTGTGATGTGGACAGTGGAAGGTGTTGGACTAAAATTGACAGAATATCCAGGCATTTGTGATCTGTGCACCAGATGCTGAAAATCAGGCCCTAGAACTTTAATAAAAAAATCTGTTGTATAACACAGTTTTTATAGTCAGAAGCGCCAAGTTAGGACGACGGTATACCTGTCGACCTCCCAAACAGCTATGGCACAACACCCAGTGTTTTCTCTGGGGGCTGTGCCCCCCCACAACCCCCGGACTTTAGGATTCTCAACTCCAGGTCGGAGTTGGTCCAGGAAGGGGGCAGGACACTGCAGGAAAGTGAAAAACGGAAATGGACCATTACAGCGACAGTCACTGAAGTGGTAATTTTCCATATTTCACTGTTGAGGTGTCAGGCAAAAGGGGGCCACCCTTACTCTCATGCTGTGGGTAGCAGATGGTCATTTCAGAACATTTTTAACAGCAAGTACGCTTTCTGCAACACGTGGGGAGGAAGGTGATATCTGTATATTAGGCTATGGTTGAATTTACAGACATGTCCAGCTGGGTCCAAAACTATAGTTTAATAAACAAAGATAAGTTTGTGTATGTGTGTCTGCGTGTGTGCATCTGCGTATCTGTGTGCGTGGGTGTGTGTTTGTGTGTCTGTGTCTGTGAGTGTGTGGTGTGTGTCTGTGTGTGTGTGTGTCTGTCTGTCTGTCTGTCTGTCTGTCTGTGTCTACATGCACATTTGTGTTTTTGTGTTTGGAGACTTTGTAGTCACAATGTCCTACATTGCTGTGCATAGCTTCAATCTGGTGGACTTAATTAGCACTCATTGAAAGCAGACAGATAGATCAACAGACATCGGAGACAGACCAAGATGACAGATAGATAGATAGATAGCCTGACAGACAGACAGGTTGACATTCACTCCAGATGGGGAACAGGTTGGAAGAAAGAAAGAAAGAAAGAAAGAAAGAAAGAAAGAAAGAAAGAAAGAAACTGCTACACTGTATTTATAAAAGTCTGAAGAATAAAAGCAAGATCTGTGCTGTGAAATACCTGAATGAACCTTTCATTCCACAAAATGTCACTCTCGTTGATGGTGAGCTCTGGTCCTCCAGGGCTTTGTTCTCAAAGCCACTAATCCTGATGTACCCACTGGTTCCATCAGGGACAAGTGGAAGTTAGGATGTCATACCTTGCTGGTGGGTCACCGTTATATCAAAATACATCTCCTCACCAGCACTGTTTTAAAATGGACATTCTTGGCAAAATAAGTAGCTAATGAGAAGACAAGATAAAGGAAACCCTTGGTTGGCAGTCATAACAGGCAGTAAACAAAGTACAATGAACAGTATATATATAATATCTATCTATCTTTAGATATATATATATATATATATATATATATATATATAGATATAGATATATATATATACTGTATATATATATATATATATATATATTCTTTGCACAAAAATCAGTTTTCAACATTTAGAGTTCAGGCTAAAGCAACAAAAATAGGGAAATGTGGCTTTAGGGTTTCCAACCCCCTAAAGCAAATCAGGGGCAAAGTCTTTCTAGGTGTTGCCAACCCTAAAGCTCACCCGATTCTATACACTCCAGAAACATACATACATACATACCTAATGGGGTGGAGTTGGGGGTTTAGGGTGGGAACCCTAAAGCCACGATTCACCACTTTTGTTGCATTAGCCGGAACCCTAAATGTTGCATTAACACAGTATTTTTGCAAAGAATTGTCTTACTTTTTATGTTGATTGCACACAGTGCAAGAAACATATTGCGGCAGCTTTCTCAGAAGCAGGCTGTGGAGGCGTGACACTGTTGTGGCTAATGCCCCCGCAGCCTGCAAAGGCTTGTCCCGCGTCCCCCTATCCCCTTGCATGCTGCTGGTGACACAAGTTTGGAACCTTGGCACCAACTTGTGACAATTTCGCCGCTGCAATCAGGGGCCACCTCGTGATTGCAGCATCAGCCATCCACTGCAATGAGGGAGCGACCCATCATTGCAGGGCGAGATCTAGAAAGACTAATATTGCTTGTGAACATGGCAGCGGATTGCCACCATGTTAACAAACAATATAACCCCCCACCATGTTTATTTGCTGACGGGGCCCAAATCCCCATCAGCATTCTGTAACATCCCCTCTTTTATTCCTGGGACGGGTGTCGAATCCCCATCGGCATAATGATAACCCCTCCTCGTAGCCACGGGGTGCCCAATCCCCTCAGAGGCTACTGCTGGCACCTCAAAAGAAAGCCTCTGGTGGCATGCTGGAGCCCACTCAGCATGCCAGATGCTCCTGTAAAGGGAAAACGGTCCGCAACGCTTTTGTTTTTTTCCTGCAAAAAGGAAACGGTCCCTCGTAGTCTCCTGCCCCCACAGCCCGTGACAAACCCACTGCGCACCTTGCCTCACCACACCCCTAACTCACCCCATACTTACCTCCGGAGCTCTTAGACGATCTTCGTGGACCGGGAACATGTCTGCACTCTTCAAAGCCGACCACAAACTGAGGAAATGCCGGTAAGCTGTATAATGGAATAAATAGGGTTTTTTCAACTTTAGTGCATATCTCAGGCATTTTTGGGAATTTTTGCACCAAGTTTTCAACATAGTTTTTTAAGGACCCCTCCTCATGAATTCTTTGAACTGTCATGGCATTAGTCGGCTCCGAAAGGTGATTTCGCGGTCACTGTGCGGAATCACCTTTTGGGGATGGTTAATGAAATGACAGTGCCAGTGTTCATGAGGTGGCTCTCAAAGCCTATGTTCCAAATTTGATGAAAAATCCAAAATGACTGTTTTATGAACAGTGCATGAAGTTGCTACACGCACGTCAGAATTTCGGGAATTTGCAATATTTTCTCACCAGATTTTCAACATTGGCATTTTGTCACATCTTCTTATGAATAGTTTAGCTGTCATTGTTCACATCCTGGAGGAAATGTGTTTTCGCACTTCCAGCGCAGAATAGCACAGTCGCTGTGAGAAATCAGTGTTCAGGACAGATTAAGAAAATGACAGTGACACTGTTCATGAGTAGAGGTCCTGAAATGGCAATGTTGAAAATTTGGTAATGATACTCCATCAAGATTGTGTTACGAGCGTGCAATGCATGTTTGCACGCACACTCGTAACTTCCGGAATTTATATTTTCACTCCAGATTTTCAACTTTGCCATTTTCCCTCACCTCCTTATGAATAGTGCAGCTGTCATTTTTCCCATGCTGGCTGAAATGTCTTTTCACACTTCCAGCACAGAACAGAGGGTCGCTTTGGGAAATCACTGTACAGTGATACCGTTCATGAGCAGAGGTCCTAAAATACCTATGTTGAAAATTTGGTGATGATAGCCCATCAAATGATTGTGTTACAAGTGTGCATTGCATACTTTCCACACACCCTTGTAACTTTGCAGATTTGTACTATTGTCATGCCAGATTTTCAACAGTGGCATTTTTCACACCTCCTTATGAGCAGTACAGCTGTCATTTTTCACATCCTGACTGAAATGTGGTTTCACAGTTGCGGCACAGAATAATGCAGTCGCTTTGGGAAATCAGTGTTCGGGACAGATTAAGAAAATGATAGTGGCACTGTTCATGAGCAGAGGTCCTGAAGTCCCATGTTGAAAAATTTGGTGACTAAACTCCATAACATGATCAGGTTATGTTGCGGTGCTGAACTGTTTCCACGCACCCTTGTAACTTTGCAATTTGTAATATTTTCACACCACATTTTCAACAGTGGCAGTTTTTCACACCTCCTTATGAACAGTACAGTTGTCATTTTTCACATCCTGGCTAAAATATGTTTTTGCACTCCTGCCGGAGAATAGCATGACCGCTGTGGCAAATCAGTGTTTGGGACAGATTAAGATCGAACGAATGAGAGGGAGGAGTGAGCGAACTCACTGGAGCGCTGTCAGGACTGCTGCAGATTTCTTTGTGGGCAGAAAAAGGTGTCAAAGCAGGCAGGTTCTGAGTAGAAAAGGCCAACCTGCAGCGGTGGGAGAAACAGTACGAGTGAGTGAGACAGGGAGACTGAGCGACCTCAACAGAGCTCTGTCGGGACAGCTGTGGATTTCTTTGTGGACAGACAAAGGTGCCAATGCAGCCAGGAGCCCCGTACACAAGTGCAGCCTGCAGCACCAAGAGAAACAGAATGAGTGAGTGGCAGTGTGGTAGGGAGCGAGCTCAACGGAGCTGTATTGTGACTGCTGCGGATTTTTTTGTGGGCAGAAAATGCGGCAATGCAGGCAGGAGCCCAGTACAAAAGGCCAGCTTGCAGCTCCAGCAGAAACAGAATGAGTGTGTGAGAGAGGGGGAGTGAGTGAGCTCAATGGAGCTGTGTCGGGACTGCTTCAGATTTCTTTCTGACCAGAACAAGCCACCAATGCAGGCAGGAGCCCAGTACAAAAGAGCAGCCTGCAGTGGCAGAAGACACAGAATGAGCACAACGGAGCTCTGTTGGGACTGCTGCAGATTTGTTTGTGGGCAGAAAAAGGCAGCAATGCACGCAGAGACCCAGTACAAAAAGGAAGCCTGCAGTGGTGGGAAAACCAGAATGAGCGAGTGAGAAAGGGCAAGTGAGCGAGCTCAATGGAGCTCTGTTGTAACTGCTGCAAATTTCTTTGTGGGCAGATGAAGGTGGCAATGCAGGCAGGAGCACAATAGAAAAGGCCAGCTTGCAGCACCAGCAGAAACGGAATGAGCGAGTGAGAGAGGGGGGGAGTCAGCAGGCTCAACAGACCTGTGTCGGGACTGCTGCAGATTTCTTTGTGGGCAGAAAAAGCCAGTAACAGAGGCAGGAGCCCAGTACAAAAGGGCAGCCCACAGCGCCAGGAGAACCAGAATGAGTGACTGAGACAGGGGGAGTGAGCCACCTCAATGGAGCTCTGTTGGGACAGCTGCGGATTTCTTCCTGGGCAGAACAAGGTGCCAACGCAGGCAGGAGCCCAGTACAAAAGAGCAGCCTGCAGTACTGGGAGACACAGACTGAGCGAGTGACAGAGGGGCAGTGAGCGAGCTCAACACACCAACGCAATCAACATTCGGCATTGACAAATGCTTGTTAAGATAGTCCCATGCAACCATACGTTTTGAGATAGTGTAATCGTATCCTTATTTACAGTATCTGTGCTCCCATTCCTCCATAGATGCATATATGTGTTTATGGGGAAGCACTGGGCCCTCCACACCTGAGCTTCCATTTGTAGAACAACAGCAACCAAACTGACAACATAACCTTCCTATTACCCCGCCTCATCAACCCGGTAGTAAAACGTATCAAATCCCCACCAAAATGGCATTCCGTGCCACCACAGCATAATTCCATGGCAGAGGCATGAAAAGATGTTTTGGGCCAGATTTGAAAAATGGTAGCCGGCATATTCATGGGATGGTGTAAAGAATAGGCTATGTTGATAATTTGGGGTTAAAATATTGAAAATTAAGAAAGTTATGAGTGAGCATAGCAAAATGTCAACAGATGTGCACAACTTTGCTGCTTTTGATATTTTGACCCCATATTTTCAACATACTCTTCTTATGACCCCATCTAATGAACACAAAGGTGATTTCACCAACTGACCGCAAAATAACTTTTCTGGCATGATTTTCAAAATGACCCCAATATTGTTCAAGAGGTGTGGTGTCAAAAAGGGTATGTTGAAAATTTAGTGTCAAAATCTTGAAAAATAAAGTTATGCACCAAAGAAGAAAACAACATTGAAATACATTGATTCCCCAAATGATAAAAGATTTTTTTTGTGAGTCGTCATATGAAACAAAAATCTTGCTTTGTATCATGAGTCACAAAGCAAGATTTATAATTAAAAAAACAACATTTTAAAGGCATTTCTGCAACAGGCAACAGTTACATGCAGAATCCAGCTAAGGGGGTCCCGATAAGCAAGCTACATCTGTTGGTTCCTTTCAGGAATGCTATTTTTGTGGGTTTTCAAATGTGAATTTTTATGGAAAGAGGCAAAACAAGATGGCAGCAAACAAAACAATGTTTTTCCCCTCATGAAAAAAGACTGACCCCCATATAACTTTGGAACAGATAAATATTTGTTTACAAACTAAACAACAAGCAGATCTGTGGGCCAGCCCCTTTCTACCCAGAAAATTTCAGGCCAATATTTAAAAATATATGGGCGCTAGCCATGTTGATAGGAAACACATTCAAATCAATGGAAAAAAATTCTGAAAAATTCAGTTTTTGCACTATCTGCATCTCAGAAGCCACACGTCTGACTGGAACAACACTTGTTATGTCAAGAGATCTACTCATGAGACTGTGCATGCAACATTTCATGCAAATCCATTGAATAGCTGCAAAGTAATTACAGTGCAAATTATGGGGTTTAACACTGAAGTGCCTGAACATCCCTAAATAGATGGGAGCACCCCTATAATATACAAATATACATAGTAGTTTGTTGTTTATCTAAATGTTATTTTACCAGGCGAGTGTCCAGAGAACATGGGATGTACAGTCCTTACTTCCTCTGTGCCTCAGCGTACTACAATATCTTGAGGTTTTCTGACAGTGTTTTGAGCTTTTATTTAAGACATGGTTTAATAATAAGGAAAAGGCAACTTCTGCACTATGAAGCAAAAAAACTTCCACAGTAGCAATCCAGCCATCTTTCTATAATCAGAACCTGTAAAAGGAACAGTCAGCACGAAGAGCCATACACCCAAGTGTGGGGCCAGTCCCAGTTTGCACTTTGCATGGAAAAACATTTGTTCTACTTGCTGTTTACTGCAGGATACTAGACTGTAATCATGCTGGTTCTGCAGACTTCCACCCTGGCATTTGCTGTAACCAGAAATCCCAGAATCACCTTCAGATGACATCAGAGGGCTATACCAGGGAGAGAGCCAACAACCTGCAGTATGTGACAGAGCTTTAGTTAGCTCAGATAAGATGTATGCTGTTCCCGCTGTTCTTCCAGGGTAAGTACAGTCACATATGTGGCACATTTAGGAGGTACATAGGAGGCAGTATAGTGCAGTGGTTTAAGGCTCTGAGTTGCAAACCTGAAGACCTGGGTTTGAATCCCATGGCCCCCCACTTGCATATTGTGTGACCCTGAATAGGTCACTATTTCCTTGTGCTACTGGGTCGTACCTGTAAACAAGCTTTCAGCTTAGTGCACATCTCCTGGTTTAAGAAACAACAACATCTGTGGCCCAAATGCAGGCTTCATCATAGTCATGCACTTTTGTGGTTCTAATCTGTCTCCAAGTACAGGCACAGCAGATTGTGGTTCATTCATCTTCTAATGCTAGTGCACCCTTCAGAAGCAGCTGCAGCTGCAATTTGATATACAAATGTGACACGACTTGCTGTTGCATCCATCTCGACACTTTGAAAATACAGGCCACAGTGTGGCTGAGCCAGTGCAGTGCAGTGTTTTCAAGTAAAACCCTAAAAACTTAATATTTACACAAATCAAAATGTCTCTGGGCAGACTAGATGAACCTTTGTTCTTGATGTGCTGTCACTGTCTGTGTTTCTATATTTCTATAAATCTTGTTTTATGTCAGATATTTCTGTGTTTATTTTCCTTTATTTTTACGGACAGCTGTTTGAAAATAGGATCCTCAACCCACAGATTTCATCTGCTCCTCCTTCCTGTTTATACAACATGCATTGCACCCCCAAATTCAAAGGACTTGCACAGCACAAAATAGAGATGCATGGTGCATCCTGGAAAATGCACTGTTGCACGATGTTCAAAAGGGGGAAATGCGTTGTGCATATCTGATTGCACAATCATGCACATATAATGCATGCCACGCAGAAAAATGGGGCGGACACCTACATATACTGTGCATATGTATAGTCAGTGGAACTGCACAGCTCATGTGCCACACATCTCACGTTTGTGTCGCGCAAAGTTAGGCAAGACAGGGGCTGCCCTAAATCTGCCAACCACCCATAGGCAGGCTGCTGAACTGCAGACAAGACATCCTGAGACAGCTCTGTGAGCTGCACCAGGATGAGCTCAGGCACCCACACAGCAGCCACGCCAGGATGGTAGTACCCAAAGCCACAGGTGCACTGTGCCTGCTCGCCAGGCACCTGCCAGATACTGGTGTGTGACACCACTGGCACAGCCCAGTCAGCCACCTCCCTCACCTCACCCAGGTCATAGACACCCAGCTGCCACATGCTAGTGTGGTCAGTCACCCCCTAGCACACCAACAGAGCAGACAGGTACAATGCAGCACATGTCCCAGGTGCCATTGCCTGCACCCATGTGGAAATCAGAGCATCACCTGGTGATGGCATGCACCCATGATGACTTCTGAGACAATGGTAGTCAGGACACATGATGGTACTGGTGGCAGCATGGCATGGGTCAGGGACAGACCATTGGCACACACCCACGGTGGTATGCCATAGGTGCACACAGCATACCCTTGCCAGATACACACCACCAGAAACAACATACATGTCACCGATGCGGTGGATCAGTGTGGTATTGTGGTTGTGGATCTTGCACAGCTGTAGGCAGCGCAAGGCAGGAGTGGCACCACCTGCGGCCTGGAGGCATCATTGGCATGCCTCACGGACACTGGACCCTTCTGGTGTTGCATGTGTGGCCATCATAGGTATTAGCATTGTACTCAGGCCAATGCATTCCACCCACACACAAACATGACTACTCACCCGCCTGCTAAGCTGCAGTGCCTCCTGGTCACCTTTGTGGAGTGGTGGTGCTGCCTGCAAATCTGGAACTGCACATGCCAATGGCATGCAAATGGCCTGAATACATTCCAGTAATGAGATGCTAATATGCTGTTTGGGTATCGACTGTGCAATGAGGCTATTTGCATATCCTGGCTGAATATTGTAACTCTGTGTGCCACACAAGTGGCTTCACATCACGTAGTTCCGTATGCTCCATGCTGGTCACAGGTCACCTGCCGTGCTGCTCATCTCCCACTGTGCGATCACGCACAATCAGGATATTCAGACGTGTTTGCAAGATTGCATTAACTGGTGCACTTGCTGAATATGGCGAGTGAGGCAGTATAGCACAGTGGTCTAAGACTCTGAGCTGCAAATTTGGTGACATCCATTGTTAAATGTTCTTTGTGACGTGGAACCTTTGTAAAACAGCCCTGGCTCAAAGGTATTAATTCCTAGACTAATAAACTAAACTAAACTAAACATCCAGCAAACCAGACCTGGGTTTGAATCCCACAACTTCCACTTGCATACTGCGTGACCCTGAGCAAGTCACTTAACCTCCTTGTGCTCCCAGGTCTCTCCTGTAAAAAAGCTTTCAGCTTAGTGTGCTATACCTGGTTAAACAACTAAATAAAAAAAAAATATCCCATTCTTGTGTGTTGGCGCAAGTCAATGTGTGGCACATTCACCTGCATGGCACACCCAGCCACGTTTGAATGTGGGGCCCATAATCTTCAGTTTATAAATCACAGTTTATTGCCATGAGAATGATTATGATGTAACAAGCTGTAGATTATGATATAAAATTCAAGTTTTACACACCACCCCATATTATTGTTTTATATAATTGATGGGATTTGTTTTGCCCCAGAAGTCCCCCACCCCAGGTTTTTTTTACGTTTATTATTTCTTATAAATTATGTCATTTTTGGTGTTTTTATTATTTAATTTAACAAATGTTCTCCTGTAAGACACCCATGCTGCTGAACCTGTCTCCTCTTATTGATTTAAATTATAGTTAGCCCCCGTCAGATGTTCACAGCACAGCCACACTGTGGCTTCAGGTTTGTGTTTCCAGCAGCACTTGCTCTTCTGCCCAACAAGCAAGCCCACAAGTTAAACTTAGCCACAAGATGTGCAAACCATGTTGGTGGAGGGAGGCATGCTATCCACAGCCTCCTACACCACCCAACACTTGTGCCATGCCCCTTCTCCCACCTGGATAGAGCAGACCACAGCTACCCTGAGATCCTTAAAGGCTGGGAGTTGAACCTGACACAATTCCGCTGAGTTGCAACATTGCGTGTGCTCTTTGAAGGAATGCTGGCTCATAAGTGCAGTTATAACCAGCTGCCAAAAATGGCAAATGACTACCGGCTTCTAGCAATGGGAAAAAACACAGTGCAGTTATTATATCACAGCTGGTTGCTATGGAAATGATGATGTCACAAGCAGCAGATTATGCCATCATGTTTTGACAAGTAGCAGGAACAGATGAAGTTCAAAGGACAAAGATCTTGTTTCCACACAATACGATGTGTATATGGCAAAGTAAGAAACATTTATATAATGTAGGTGAAAATCATACCTTACAGATACATGATTTAGTGTAGCAGCTGAAGCATTTTAAATGAAAATAAGTCATATATTTTAGTATGGATCCATCATCAGCCTTTATCTCTACTTTGAAGGGTAACAAAGGAACCCGTAACCAATAGGAGTGCAGCTAGCACAATGACGGATGACATCACAGGGCTCTGCTGCACTCAAAACAAAGCAGTGAAATCCAACAGAAACAGTTAAAGTTTCATATAAAGAACTAGTTTAAAAAACTTTACAGTTTAAAATACAATGTATAAACTGGGCACACAAAGGCCTAAATTAGAATATGACCTTTATCATCACTTTTGAGGAGGCAGAACTTTCATCACACATTAGCTTTGCCATTAGTGAGTCATTGTCCTGCCCCCTCACTTATGAAAATAAATAGCATATTCTGAGTCAAGCCATTTGTATCAAATAGATATCCAATAGGTCAATGAAGGACGAGGACAATGTATTTACTGACAGAGAATGGACAAGGATTCTCCAGGGAATAATTGCAGCCATGAATGGTGACCCTACAGTCCTAGCCCCCAGTCTCCAACTACAGAACATGAATCAGAATCCCTGATGACAGCCCCATTGAGAAAGAAAGGAAGATCACAGGGCAGTTCCACCTGCAGTGTTTTAACATCAAGACTCTGGTGAACATTGCTTTTGTTTTTTAACCTCTGCTCTGCTGTAAAATCACCCCTTATCAGTTACTTCCCTGTTTTCCCTTCATATGGTTCAGATTTCACTTCTCAGGCCACCCATAAGGGATGGATGGTGGTGCACTGATATGATTTTTACATTTTGGTTGATCTGGTCATTTCTGCTATTCTCTGGTCCAAAACATTTCTTCTTTCTTTCTTTCTTTTAAATCCCTTCCCTGCTGCTGAGTCACTATCAGCTCTTTGTAACCTGTAATTTTCAAATGTCTGTGTTGTCACACAGTCAGTCATACTTATATTCAGCTCTATGATGCCGGTTCGAGAAAAATTTTGTTGACCGACATTACAATGAATATTTAATGCTACAAATTGCAGTTGGCATAAATCCATCTAATAATGTGTCTGTGTGTGTTTGAGGTGGCTCTCCCCCACCTCAGACTTCAATTAATAGCTCTGAGTTGGAGTTGATTCGGGGAGGGGGTGCAGGACTGGGGGAAGAGTGCCGGGGTCCTGGGCGGACTTTACAGTGGTCTGTTGATATTGTTGGCATTGATGCAAACTCTGTCAAGGTTTCACCATGGGATTGGCATACACTCATATTCATTCTTTGCAACACACTACTTAAAAGTAATGCAACTTTTAAATTAGCCTAAAACTCCTGAGTGCCAGTCAACCTGGTCACAACCAAAGAACTTCGCCTCAGCTAAAGAAATTGAGTGAGAAAGAGTACGGCAATCAAAGCCAATTGCTTACCTTATCGGCAGAACCCAGTCAGTTAAGATCTTGGATGCCACTTCTTCTCCCGTCCCAATTAGCACTGGAGTCCCCCAGGGCTCTGTATTGGGGCCCCTCCTATTCTCCATCTTCTTAAATGGCCTTCCCTCTGTTTGCTCTCCATCCTCTGCTACGCACATGTATGCCGATGATACAGTCCTGTATGCATTTGGCTGCTGTCCTGATGAGGTTACAACCAGCTTACAGCAAGTCTATGACAAGGTTCAGCTCTGGTTTGCTAACCATCAACTTTTCCTCAACACCAAGAAGACAATCTCCATGATCTTTGGCACAAGGCAGAGACTCTCAAGGCTTCCCTCCCTACCCATTTTCTACACCCTTGATGGAACTTTACTCGAGGACACATCCTCTATTCAGGTACTTAGGTGTTTTGCTAGACCAACACCTAAACTTCTCTGGGCATATTGACACCATCCAGAAAAAACTGCACCCCAAGTTTGGTGCCCTGTTCAAGAACTGTAGTTGCATCCCTCCTACTGCTAGGCGCGAACTTGTCCAGAAGATGATACTGCCCACTTTTGACTACTGTGATATAGTCTATGGTGCTGCCCCTAAGTCCTCCCTGGCCAGACTGGACACCTTCTTCAATTCCTTCTGCCCTTTGCCTTGGATGCCCCACTGGCACCCTCTGTGCTCTTTATCGTGCCCTGTCCTTCCCCTCTCTTGCAAATGAGCAGCTCTCCACTGTGGTAAACTCCACCAAAGCACTGGTTGGGTGAGCTCCCTTCTACCTCTTCTCCTCCTTTATAACACCCCCACCCTGTCATTTCCTTAGATCAACTGACTCACATCCTGGCAATCACCCTCAGATCCACCCAAATCAGCCAATCAGTTACTCTCACCGCTTCCCAAAATTTGGAATTCCTTCCCCCCTCAAATCCAGCACTCATCCTCTGTGTACTCCATCTGCTCTGCCCTCAATAATTACCTTGCTCCTAGCTGCTCCTGCCATGTCCCTCCCCAACCCCCTCCTCTAAGCCCAGGACAAACCCTACCCCTCTACCATCACCTTCACTTTACCTGTGCACACCAACCCACATTCCTAGCTTTCTTCCTTCTCCCAAATGCTTCCCTTACTAGCCTCCTTGATCTCTCCAGAATAAAGGTTCTTTGAATGGTCTCCATGGGTCCCTCTCTTACCCCCAAAGGGGCTTGTATATCTCCTCTACTCCTTCCCCCACCATCTTGATGGGGTCTCTCTGGGACACTTCTGTATGCCCTTCTCTCTGGTCAGTGCAGTGCAGGGTCCTCGCATCCTGAATTGGTCTCTAGGGACATGACTCTTGCCCCTCCCCATCCACATCACCACCGCTTCTCTTTTCCCCCTTTTCTTTCATGTAAGCACTTGTTACTTATTAACCCAGCGCTTATTATTGTCCACTGTTTCTACCTATCATGTGCAACACTGTTGTATCACTGTTGGTAATGTCTACCTTACAACTGTATGTTAAAGTTGAACTTATAACTTGAATGTTTACTGTCTCATTCCTAATGTACCCCTTCCCCAGGTCGCACCAGGAGATGAGTGATTTGTCACTCAGTGTGCCTTCCTGGTGAAACATTTCAATAAATAAATACAATTTCGAAACAACTTTCAAAGCCTTTTTCACTTCAAATTTTATTTCAAGATATGACCCCCACTTGAGTTTCTTTGTCCCAAAAAAGGGTATTAAAATTAGCAAAATGCTTGTTAAGAGCTCAGGT
This sequence comes from Neoceratodus forsteri, assembly GCA_016271365.2. Lineage (NCBI taxonomy): Eukaryota > Metazoa > Chordata > Ceratodontiformes > Ceratodontidae > Neoceratodus > Neoceratodus forsteri. Next base: position 215,818,870 of record JADMNL010000029.1, read on the forward strand.
GGGATTATGGGATAGTGTGAAAGTTTGAATTAGCTATTAACATTGAAAGGAAGAGGATGAACAGTGATGATGTTATGGTGTCTGCAGACACACAGAGAAAAAAACTTTATTAGTCAGGATGCCGACGGGCAAAATCATAGAAGAATGTTAAAATCTAGCTTGATTAGAGCAGTGCTGATTTATTAAATTCCTCTTCTGAAGAAAGTCTGTGGAATTTTGGAAATTCAAATTAATCTACAGAATTCCATCAAAAGCAGAATTTTCCTTTAAACTGGGACATAAGCCTCTGAGGAAGGACTTGGTTGGTCCAAAAGCGAGACACTGTTTGCTTTTGTAACATCTATGTTTTGTAACACCTGTGTTGGTCCATTAAAGGTATCAAACTATTTGCTTCTGGGTTTTCTTACAAGGACCAATAGGACAATTAATCTATTCCTTTAAACTGGGGCTTACTAAATTACAATTTATATAAACCTCATAATAGTATTCTGCAGTTACGTAAACTGCCAGCTCAATTTATGCAAACCACAGAATAGGATTACATATAGAATTGCCTTTCAAATTAAACAATAAATTCCAGAGCTGACCTGCCTGCACTGCAGCAGTGCCTCCACTCGTTAAGCCAACAGCTGAGTTTGGGAACAAGCTCAATCAGGCACTGGCCACGGGAGAAAATCAGGCATCCTGAGGATGCTGACTCCCTTAGGAAGGGATGGAGGAGGGTCACTGCTGCCACTGCTATACTGCCCCTGGGTGACCACAGCTGGTAGTTCAGCAGACAGTAGGAGTGGAAGGAATTTTGGACAAGATTCACATGAGGCATGCTTGTGTGCCTCTGATTAGACCTCCTCAAGCACCAGGCATCCCAGGAGATAGGACTGTATAAAGCGACAATGCCTGCCTAGTACATGATCCTAGTACACTCAAGCCCAGACTACAGCAACTGGCTGCCTTCAGGAACCCAGGAAACTCCTGTACCTATGACCAAGATACAGTGGGGGGTTGGAACCAGCACAGCAGCCCACTCCACAGTGGGTAAACCCATGGGATTGGAAACCTGAGTGTAAGTGCCAGAGATGCTCCTTGAGGGGCAGGACCTGACAAGGTGAGGGGGCCAGACCAAGGAGAAACAATCAACTATAAAAAAATTAAAGAATGAAAAGAATTTCAGAAGCAGATTTGCCATTCTGCACAAATTCTGCCAGCAGAATTCCATGTTCAACACAGCTCCGAACTTAATGGTGGCAGGCAGCACATTTGAAGGAATTAATTTCCCTTCTATAGCCCATTATAGAGCAAGGGAGCACTTCCGAGTTTTGACCAATCAGAACTCTCCTTTGCTCTGTGCATGAGACAATCTTATTCTCTGAAGAGTATTTTTTTCCACAGCTGCTCTGAAAATGGGAATGATAGGGTACTTTTTTTTTATAAATTAGTAAAGGATTATGTTATTGATAGAACTAGATCAATAATACACCAGTACTGCCACCAAGACCAATTTTACTGCTGTAAGCATCGGCGATGCAACGGGGGGGCGAAAGGGGCGGTAGCCCCCCACTTTTTATTTTTGTATGGCAAAAACTAGTATAGAAAAAGTGCTCTTTGTAGCTTCATAAGTGCCCTTCTGATTCTCAGCCCCCTCATCTTTTATTATCTTCCAGCACCCTTGGTTGTAAGAGCAGTCTCACTCACATTGTTAGGGTATCAGAACCATTCGCTGCTGCCTTGCAGTTCTCTTACCCTAAGAATGCGTGAGACTGCTCTAACAATTGTAAGAGTGGACTCAGCAGTGGTATTAACATACACACCAGTTTTTACAAATGAAAATATACTACTTGGTTTTTCTTACCTTCCAAGGTTGGAAATCATGAATGCTCCCACACTGTCCATTATAAAATGGACCTTCTCCATCTCTACATGAAAGCAGACTATGAATGGAATGTGCCACTGCATATACTGCATTGTAAATGCTAAACATGTATGTGTAATTATACACGTCAAATTTAGGAATGGCAAGATTTCTTAAATCCTCATGACCTGTGCAAGGTGACGTTATTGTGCTTTTTGCCCAGTTTGTTGATGTGACATTTCCATCAGGTTTTGGCACTGGCGATCAAGGCCTCCTCCAGAATGCTCTTATAAAGATGTCATGTGGAGAGGTTGAAGGGTGGATACTGTACAAGAAGTCCTTGAGCCGGGATCTTGCCTTTGTGGATGAAGAACCCTATGCTACCATTTAGGTTTCTACAACCTCCATGTTGAGAACTTCCAAGGATACCTGCCAACCGAGAGCTGATCAAACTCTGCCTGTTAGATTTTGCATAGCAATGGCCTCCAGGAATGGAACCAGATTCTCAGCAGTGGGTAGACCACAATGACATTTGCTGATGACCTGAATCACATCAATCATGGAGGATCTTCTCTTTATACTTGGTGACCATTTCTAAAAATTCGATGCAGCCTCCAGCCTTGACGATTTCTTGTTTGAGAGTCTGGCTTCCCAGCATACCATAATCATTGTCAGAGGCCAGAATTCCTACCCATGTCCAACCAAAATAAATTAGCAGCTGAGCCAGACCAAGAGCTTGGAAGATGTCATTTGGAACAGTTCGCATAAATGAAGGGAATTTTGACTTATCACTCAACAGGGAAACTGAAGAACCATAGCTGACCTGGAAAGAAAATATGTCATATATAACATAAAGCAATACTGCATAACAGGAAGAGACAATGTATATCAAGGGTCACCAATTAGATGTTTTGGGTGCATCGTGAGACACACCAAACCTAGGTGTCTTAATCCACTCTGAGAAGTGACAAACTCAGATGATGTTCTGTGCCCTGGAGTATAATACTGAGAACACAAAATGGTCCAAGGCAGGGCTCCAGATAAGATTTTTTGGGATGAGTACTGTACTCCTCATTTTGAAAGTGAGGTAAACCAAATTCAGATGTGTACAAATGTCTGGGCAGAGTGGACGGGGAGTACATTTTAAAGGTAGATTTTTCCTGGATAAAACTGATCAAGTGCCAGCAACGCTCCAGGTAATGTTAGCAGGTATGAGTACTTTTCTCAGCAGTTTTAAATATAGTGAATAAAACAAAACTGGGATGCTTATGAGTGTTGTAAATCTGGAAAAAACTGCTCCTTTTGAATCACCTGTTATGTTATGAAGCACTATTCTTTGGAGTGTGGAGTATTTACAAATGTTGGGTGAGTACTGGTACTCATTAACAAAAATTACTGAAGAGTATTTCCTAAAATGAGGTGAGTAAACCAGTTCGGTACTCCCCTTATCTGGAGCCCTGGTCCAAGGGTATGGGTATGGTTGATACTGATAACTGGGTCTAACCCACAATGAGATATTCAGAGAGAACCACAGTAAATGATTACATAAGCAAGTCAAATACCAATCATGACTGCCCCATATTTCTCAGCAGTCAATAACCTTAATTATGAAATGGACAGAAAGAATACTGGCTCCTGATTGACCAAGAGGTATTTTCAGCTGGGACATTATCCCTAGCACCATGGCCCAGCTGAAAGTAGCTCAACAAAAATATGTATAAAAACCTACATCGAATTTACTAAAAAGGAACCATTTCATAATCACAATAATGCACTCCATGGGGTGCAATATAGTGGGTTAACAGCCCTTCTTGAGTGGCAGAAGAACTTAGCTATGCCTTCACCTCATGCTTCAACCTGCCTGAGGTGGGCCATTATCTACTGTAACACACCCCATCATACCTTACTGCTTAATTTTTGAAATAGATGGTCAAAACCTTCAAATCAGATTGCTGTGAGATGAAATTGGAGGATCCACCCATAGGACAGGACAAATGGGGGGGATACCAGCCTTCCCCCAGGATAGAGATAGAATTTGTGAACGAGGGTATCACTTGAAAGGGGGGTTTTTGGTGGAAGAGCTTGGTTGCCAACACGAGGCACTAATGGAAGAAATGGTGGACTTGGAGGCCATCATGGGGGACAACAGACTGGATATAGTAGCAATAAGCGAGAATTGGTGGACAGAGCATCATACCTGGGAGATGACTAATTTGGGCTACAGACTCTTTAAAAGGGACAGGGAGGGCAGGTGGGGTGGGAGTTGCTTTATACATCAGGGATGACATGAGAGTAATCAAGGAACAAGAGGAAGAGGGAGAAGGAGCTACTGTGGGTAACACTAGGAAGGGGGACTGGAGAATCCTTGCAGCCAGGAGTGGTATACAGACCACTTATGCAGGGGGAGGAAGAGTGGGACAAACAGCTTATTCAGGCACTTAAACAGATGGACCTAAAAGGAGAATTACTACTGGTAGGGGACCTAAACATCCCAGTTATAGACTTGGGAATCCCGGATACAGTGTGGACTAGGAGCAGGGAGATCCTAGCTGCGCTGCAGGGGGCATTCCTACAACAGCTAGTCATGGAGCCAACAAGGGGCAACAACCTGCTAGACATGGTCCTGATAAAATGGGGAGAGTGTGGAGGAGGTGCAGGTGGGAGAAGTCATGGGCACCAGCGATCTCAGGACTGTAAGGTTCAAGGTGAGAGCAGGGAAGGAGACAAATCAAACCAGTACTACAGTCATGGACTTCAAACATGCAGACTTCGACAGGATGAAAAGTCTAGCAAGGGAAGGAATGGAGGGAACAAAGAATATAGGGGCAGTGGAGGAGTTGTGGGGATCTGTTAAAGGAGGGATACTGAAAGCCATTTAAATGTGCACAAAAAGTTTAAGAAGAGCAAACAGGAGTGAAGGAAACAAGGAAGGGAACATTGTTTAACCAGGGGTAGCACAATAAAGCTTGTTTCCAGATGTGACCTGGGAGCACAAGGAAGTTAAATGACTTGCTCAGGATCACACAGTATGCACCTAGGTAGCTGAGGGATTCAAATCCGGGGGGGGCTACTTTGGTTTACTAAGGAGACAGTGGGGCAGTCAGGAAAGGAGGAGGGCTTTCAGAAAATATAGGAGGACACCCAATGAGCAAAATATGGAAGCTTAGAGGGAGAAGAGACTGGCAGAGCAAAAAATCAGGAGGGCAAAAGTGGATACTGAGGAGAAAATAGCTAAAAAAGCCAAAAGGAGGGACAAAACTTTTTTCAGATATGTGAGGGAGAGGAGGAGGGCAAGGCAGGGGATTGCAAGGCTCAGGGGGGAAGGAGAGATAAAATTGGAAGGGGACTGTGAAAAGCAGAGGCATTAAATAAGTACTTTTGCTCAGTATTTATGGAACAGGAAGATGGGAGGGGACTTGAGCTAAAGAGGAGGGGGAGGGGGAAGGAGGGCAAATAGGTGGATCAGATCTTGTTCTTTGTGGATAGGGTTTGGGAGGAGCTAGAAAGATTGAGGGTGGATAAGGCAATTAGGCCGGACCGGTCACACCCCAGGGTGATCAGGGAAAGAGGGAGGAGTTGGTTACCCCATTGACAAGGCTATTCAACTTGTCACTGGATAATGGGAGGGTGCCAGAGGACTGGAAGAGGGCAGACATGACGCCTTTACACAAGGGAGGAAGCAGGGAGGTGACAGAGAACTATCAACCTGTCAGCCTCACCTCACTGGTGGGAAAGTAATGGAAGCACTAATCGAGGAGAGGGTGGTGGACTACCTGGAGGAGAGTGGCTTGCAGGACAGCAGACAACATGGCTTCACCAAGGGAAGGTCATGCCAGATGAACCTGATCAAGTTCTTCTGTTGGGTGACTCAGGTGATCGACCAGGAAGGGGAGGTGGACGTGGCCTTTCTGGACTTCAGTAAGGACTTTAACACCATCCATCACAGAAATCTGGGGAGCAAACAGGAAAGTCTAGGGGTGGGAGGGAAAGTAACAAGGTGGGCGGAGGCCAGGTTAGCAGAAAGAACCCATGGGTGGTGCTAAATGGGGTTTACTCCAGAATGGGGGGTAAAAAGTGGGGTGACCATGGGTCAGACTTGGGACCTCTACTTTTAACATTTACATCAGTGATATAGCAGAGGACTGAGGGAAGGTATGCCTATATGCTGATGACACAAAGATCTGCAATAGGGTGGACACCCCAGGGGGGGTGGAGGACATGAAGCAGGACGTGAAAACACTCAAGGAGTGGTCAGAGATGTGGCAGCTGAAATTTAATGCCAAACAATGCACTGGGATGCGTGTGGGGAGTAGGAACACACAGGCAGAGTACACCCTGGGAGGGGAAGGGAGGCAATCAAAGTAACAGAACAGGAGCGGGATCTGGTGATCATAGTTTCATCCAATCTTAAGATAGGAAAACAATGTATCAGAGCAGTGGGAAAGGCCAATGGAATGTTGGCATGCATTGGCAGGGTCATTACTAGTAAAAGAAGGGAGGTAACAATGCCCTTCTACAAAGCCATGGTGAGACCGCACCTGGAGTACAGGGTCCAGTTCTGGAGACCACACCTCTGCAAGAACATAGATGTGATGGAAAGGGTACAGAAAAGGGAAACCAACATGTTGCAGGGTATGCAAGGAACACATACAAGCAGAGGCCCCTTGCAGGAGCTGGATCTGTACATTTATTTATTTATTTAAGAGTTTCCCCAGGAGGGCATACTGGGAGAGTACCACTCAATTCCAGATCGTTGGAGGCTAGAAGGGAGAGCGGAGACATAACTGAAACTTTTAAATATGTAAAGGGACTCAACAAAGTAAGGGAAGGGTGTTTACTTATGAAGAAGGAGTTGGCCATAACTAGAGGGCATAGCCTCAGACTGCAGGGAAATAGATGCAGAGGCAATGTGAGATGGAGATTCTTCACAGAGAGGGTTGTGGAGCCCTGGAACAGACTACCAGAAGAAGGTGGGGACTAAATTGGTGGAGGATTCAAGAGGGCATGGGTAGACATAAGGAGCTAAGTAGTGGGAGGGGGCGGGGCTGGCAATGGGAGTGTGTAGCGGGTGAAATAAGGCAGACTAGATGGGCCCGTGTGGTCCTTTTCTGCCATCAAGCTTCCATGATTCTATGACTTGCAGCTGGGATTATATCTCAGTACATAATCCTGGTCTAAAAGCAGATCATACCTTCAGTCAAAAATTACATATGGATACATTTTATAATCATAATAATACACTCCCAAATGTGTGATATCATGGGCTAAAATCTCTTCTGATGTGGTTGAAGCCACTCGGCCTATGACCTTGTGCCTCACAACACACCTGAGGCAGGAAGATATCCCATTTCATGCACCTTGACAAATGTTCCTGCTTACACAACTTGCTCTGAGATGTTATCATGGGCTTGATATTGCGTCAGCAAATTATTTATTTATTTTAGCTTTTCTTTACCAGGTAAATGCAATGAGCCAAAGGCCTTTTTTCATACGTGACCCGGGACCATAAATATACAGTCATAGGTGTTACATATAATAAGACATAAAAATACATAGATACAATTGACACAGTCAAATTAAAAACAATTACATCATAGCTGACTAAGATGTTTCTTAGTTTAATTTTAAAAGTTTGATGACTAATGTCACCATAACATGACCCAGGAAGCTCATTCCAACTTTTAGCTCCCTGTAGAAAAGAACATTCTCCCATTTTAGTTTTGTTTTGGAACAGTAAACCTAATAACTTCACTGTCTTTCAGGTGGCATTATTTTTAAAGTGCAATAGTGAATAAAGAGGAGGATTTTCCATCTGACGAAGAACATTGTCCATTAAACAACATAAGATATAAATGAATTCAATTAACCTTCAGGATTTCTCTTATCTATTGTGTAGTTACTCTGTCACCTTTTTTTTTTCAGCTTTAGTTCCCTTCCATCGCCGCTGGCTGAGGCCCCTTCAGTCATCCTATCTTATGCCCTCCTGCCTGAGATCCTCCCATCTGTACCTCGGTCCTTGGCACACCCGCGACATGTTGTGTGGAGCCATCCCTCCAGAATACACCACTGGAGTGGATCTGCCTTCTGCTCCTCGGTGCTTTCTCCTGGTGCTTCCATGGGCAGAGGTGACACTGAGACCAGGTTGCAGTGGTCAGGATCCGGCTCTGGGGGTGGGGGAAGGAGATGTCTATCCCCCAGCCAGTAAGTGTTTTCCCCTGTTCTAGTGAGCTCCCCCAGGAGCCTGGATGTGCAATGGTGTCCAGTGCGGCTGGGCGTGCTACTGCACCAAGCCCACTGACATCTGCCGAGGCTCCTCCCCTGCATCAGCGTGATCCCTGGACTGTGGCACTCCCAGCCTCCACTTGGAGCCGCTCACACCAGAGAGTCAACCACTCACCCTCCCCAGGAGAGGAAGGTAGTCCTCCAGACGCTCAATCCTCTCCTGCCCCGCCAACCCCCGATGACCCAAGCTCACACCCGAACCCGGTCAGTGAGTGTGACATGAGGTGTGACTCCAGCACCTCAACCCTCATGTGCCACTGGCCTGGTGACTCTCTCATCTTTTGAGTCACACCAGTTCTCTAAAGTACTGTAAAGAGGCCATTCAGATGTGGAAGTGGTTTACTTTAACCTTCCTTCTAAAATTCCACATTTTCTGTTACCTTACTATTTTATTTTCATTATTTCCTATGTTTTCAAGGGTCTGGCTTTCCTTAGGCCCATCCAATCCAACTCATTCTCCTGACACATGTAGCTGAGACCCCACATTTCCTGCAGTGTGCCACCCTGATGCACACTACTCCTGTGCCTTCCATACTTTTAAGATGTCTGAGTACCCCTACTGTGAAGCTAAATCTTAAAACCTTAAAAAAAACTATTAACCTACTGTAGAAGGCACAGAGGAGGACAACTAAGATGATTGCAGGTCAGCAAGGAATACGTAAGAGAAGTTGAAACTCCTGAACATGTACTTCATGAAGGAGAGGAGATTGAGAGGGGGCATGATTGAGATTCTTGAAGGTGATAAGCTGGGTGGATAAGGAGGGTCTCTTTGGGCTAAGTGGCAACCATAGCATTAGGGGTACTGTTTAAAATTGGATGAGGAAGATTTAGAAGGGAATCTGAAAGCATTTCTTTACTGAGAGGGTGGTGGACAGTTGTAATGCAGTGCCTGATGAGATGGGCTCATTGGCAGTTGTGTTCAGCTTCAAGAAAGGTGGGATAGACACGTGGGGATAGTAAACATCATAGGAGGGTGGATGAAAGGGATGGGAGGATTAGGCGGGCAGGGTCAGTAACTCAAGCTGTGGACCCTTGCAATACGAGCAGACCAGCTAAACCTAATGGCCTTATTCTGCTGGCTCCTTCATATGTCCATATGTAAACTGGCCAATTCTGGAACATGAAGGCATTGAGAAGAATTTGATTTGATTTGATTCGATTTGTTTTATTAAAATCTAGTAAATCCATGAGTATAAAGCCTGTTTTCAAAAGTGACCAGATACATAAAAAACAACAATAAATATGCAGTACAAAACACATAAGTAAAAGTAAATACATGAGCTAAAAATATTAATATGATGCAAATAACTCAAGGATAACTACATCTCTTATTATCCATCAAATATTTCTTGAGTTAAAACTTGAAGGAATGCTAGTCATGGTACTGAGTATTTTAGATGGTAAAGAATTATAGAAATGAGACAACTGATACACTAGAGATCTCTGACCTAGACCTACTCTAGACCTGGGAATACCGGAAAATAATGAAATGTTGAACGTGTAAAAGCAGAGGAATTTTGACTTTGAAAAATACAATTAAATAGTTTCGGTAATTTACTCAAGGCAACTTTTCTGACCAGAGTTCCAGTTTGCTCCTGGTATCTTTGGTCTAATGAAGGCCAATGAAGAGTGCTGTGCAAAATGCAGATGTGGGTAGAAATAGGTAGTGGGCTAGCCAACCTGGCAATTTGATTGTGAAAGATCCTGACCCCAGACAGCAGACCCTCCCCAGCTAAGTAATATAATAAAATGCTGTGATCAAAAATAGGAAGCAAACAAAATACCTCTGAGAAAGAAGTAATCTGGCTGAAGGAAATAGAAAGCAGACAATAGAGTGTAGTGGTTAAGAGCACTGAGCTACAAAGCTGGAGAACTGGGTTTGAATCCCACAGCTACCACTTGCATACTGTGGGACCATGAGCAAATTATTTAACTTCCCTGCACTCCCAGGATGCACCTGGAAACAAGCCTTGGCTCAGTGTCTCTTTCCTGGTCAACAAATTTGTAAAATAAAAGAATGAATTCTATATAGACCACCCAGTCTCTGATGTACTGTTTTAAATATAATAGAGATTTTGCATTGGCAGCAGAGTGTACTCTCTAGGGAGAGGCCTAAATATTTGAAATTTGTCACCTGTTCTATGATAGTTCCCTGAAGTGCTTTTAATTCTACTGTGGTATGTAATGGCATCCTCCTTGTGGCATTGTGGAAAACCATAGATTTGGTTTTGGAGGCATTCAGCACCAATTTATTTAAACAGAAACCAGTTTTGAAAATAATCAAAATCATACTGGATTGTCTCCCATAAATCAGGAAGATTGGACCCATTCATGAAGATCACCACTGCATAATCTGCAGAAAGATCAATACTGGTATTTCTATTTATTTATTTATTTCAGTTTCGAAATTACAACCTTTGAGCCAAACTGGCTCATTTACAAAGGTTCCAAGTCAGTAGAAGAACAGACAAAAAGTACAATTTACATCATATGACAAGAACATAAAATAGCCAAGTGACAAGATTATTTTACAAGCAAGATAAATGTGGAGTATAACCTCAAATACAAATATGTTTATTACAGAAAGATCTCTGGTCTGCAGGTCTAGTTAGTGCACGTTGCTTGCAGGTGGCAGCCAAATTGGCTTTGTCTAAGAAAAGGGGAGGAAGTATGGAGAGTATTGGCATGGGTACAGAGGAGGCATATCATATAATGCTATTAGGGGATAAGAGAAGGGGGTATGGAGATGAGGGAGAACAAGCTGATAAGTGCTGTATGCATGGGGGCAGCCTGGGAAGTGGAGGAGGGGGTGAGGACTCGTGAGTGAAAGGGGTAAGAAGGAGAGGGTAGGGTTGGAAGTCTGGGCAGGATGGCACTCCTATCGTTATGCACAGCAGTTGCACTATTGGAATTCTACCAGGAGGCAACAGAATTCTTTTCTGAATTAGCTGAGTTTCTTAAGGTGAAAAAGGGAGGGTAGGTCATTCATAAGAGGGCCTCGATGGAGAGGACCTCTGGGTGAAGGAGATTCTTTTAAGGTACATGTAGTACCCTCTAGCAGAGGTTTGGGATGTTTTAGTGTTGAGGTTATGTTGGAAAAGCTTTGAAGTTGATTCTGGGACCACTCCTAGGAGGGCTTTTTCTTATGATACATGCCTGGCAGTGGGACCTTAGAGGTAATGGGAGCCAGCCAGTTGCGGAGTAGAGACTGCAAGAGTTGGAATACCAATTAGCTCCTAGAACAAGTTGGCAGGCTTTGTTGAGCAGGAGTTTAACCCTTTTGAGAGCAGTTTCAGTGGCCGCACTATAGACAGTCAGTCCATAGTCAATGATGGACAGTATTGAGCTTTTGGTGGCAAGGCTGAGGGCCTCAGTGGTCATAACATTTCTATGTCGATAAAGGAGTCTGAGTCTGATGTTGGCTGTTTTCATGACATGGTCAATATGGGTGTTGAAAGAAGGGTGTTGTCTAGGAATAATTCAGGTATTTAAAGATAGTAACCTGTTCAAATACGTTGCTTTTGTTACTTAGTATGGTAAGTGGGCAACCTGCTTTTTTAGCTTTGTAGGGTAAAGTGCATTACTTTTGTTTTTCTGTAGTTCAAGAAGAGTTTGTTGTGAGCAAACCATGACTCCAGTTTGGTAAAGCTACTCTGAAGGGTAGCTGTGATTTCGTGGAGGTAAGTTTCTAGTACGGAGATCACTGTATCATCTGCAGTCTTTGCAGCATCTTTGCAGGGCATGTAGTTGGCAGGAAATTGATAAAGAGGCTGAGTAGTAAGGGCCCTAAAACTGATCTTGTGGGACTCCCAAAGTAACATTCTGGGGTTCAGAGGATACACCTTTTATCCTAACACATTGGGACCTGTGCGAGAGGTATCTTGAGAAGCAGGACAATGTATTGGTGGAGAAGTCAAGGGCTCTGAGGCTGATGGGCAGGATGCAATGATTGACGGTGTCAAATGCTTTGGTTAGGTCAACAAGATTGACTCAACCATGTTCCCACCATCCAGGAGTCATATAGGTGTGAAGTAAAGTCGGTGAGTGCAGTAATAGTGCTGTGGGATTTATGGAACCCATGCTGCTGAGGACAGAGTAGGTTATATTTGTTGAGGTAATCCGTGAGCTGATCTGACACAATTCTCTATAGGGCTTTCTAGAGGGTAGTAAAATAGAAATGGGTGGTAGTTGCTTATGCTGGTCCTGTCTCCACTTTTAAAGACTGAGGTGATGAGGGCAGTTTTCCACTTGTCAGGAATATGTTTGACTTAAGGGATATGTTAAATAGTTGTGTTAGTGAGTAGGGCAAGCTCTTCTAAGGTGACAGCGAGAAGCTTCATGTCGCATATATCACTTCAATTCTAGTTCTGCCAAGGACATATTTAATAGTGTCTGCCTTAGTGATTATGTTGAAGTAGAATGGGGGTTGAGTGGTGTTTGCGGTGGTTTGGGGATTGGGGGCTGGCTGTTAGGGTCAGTAACAAGGAACTCTGTATGGAGGACAGAGCTGAGGTCTGTAAAGGCCAGATTAAGGGCATTAGCTAACTCTTTGGGTTGCTATAGAGGGCCTGCAGGGGTGACAATTAGATCTGGTGGAGCTTTGGATTCTTTCCCAGTCAGTCTACAAACTTTAGGAAGCAAATTCAAAATTAAACTAAACGTAAGGGGCCCCAAGACTAACCCTTGGGGAACTCACACAGTGACAGAGGCAGAAGATGATAAAGCATTTGAAATTTAGTTTTTATTTTTTGTGAACAGCCTTGAATATTGTTCTAACACCAACCCACAACATCATCAAACAATTCCAGACCTCCCAAAGTCCTAAGGAGGAGCTGATGATTAGCCAAATTGAAGGCCTTGGCTCCATGAAGATAGCCATGAAATAGAGGCCTTTGTCAACAGCCTTATGGTCTGCCTGTGTAAATGCCACCAATACTGTCATTGTGCTATAACCAGGGACTATTATAACCTTAAGAGATGCTGGAACTGTCTATATAAATATATACAAACCATGTGAAAAACTTGTGTTTTTTAAACTGGAACTTGCATCCAAAATGAAAATATTTTAGTTAAGTATTAAAGAAACACCTCTATGAGGGAAATGGACTATGCCAACTGAACTAAGAACTTCAGAATTTTAGAACTGTTTATAGGAAATACCCTCTTATGTAAGTTACCACAGCTATGACCAATCTTACATGCTTTCTTGGGGTATGAGAACCAGGAAATGAAGGTGACCAACTCCACCTGAAAAAGAATACAGAGAGGCTAGAGAGGGTATGGGTGACTGGAATGATTCAAGGTCAGAAGGGCAGATCCTATGAGGACTGGCTGAAGGTGCTGAACATGTATTCACTTGAAACCAGGAGAAGGGGCTATGATAGAGACCTTCAAATTCCTTAAAGGAATTAACAAGGTGAACTGCAGGAACTGTTTACCACGTACACAGAAGCTAGAACACTGAGTCATGAGTGGAGATTAATGAAAAAGTTTAAAATAATGTGAGGAAGTATTATTTTACAGAAAAGCAGTAAAGCCATGAAATGGTTTGCCCACAAAGGTGGTGGGTGCCAAAACCATAAACAGTTTCAAACTCAGCTGGGACAGAGTCATGGGTATAGTTGCTACTCAGTGGGATGAGGGAAGCAGAAATACAGAGAGCAAAGGGGGGACAGTATATGTGAAGACCCCACAGAGACACTAGGTCATGGGGTATGATAATTAGGGCAGACTGGATGGACTGTCAGTCTTTTTCTGCCACCATCATCCATGTTTCTGTGTTAACTCTGATATTCTACAGCGTAAGGGAGACCACTCTTACAACTGTAGGAGTGGTCTAAGTGGCAATATTAATAAATAATTGCTCCCTTATGTCTGGTCAATAAAAAATAATAAAAGAGAAAGCAAGGTCCTCTCAGCAGACAAGATGCATCATAGTAAGCAGCAGTCTGCAAGATTAGGGAGAGAAAACTGGGAAACTCACAGAACACACTTCACAGAAAGAATCAACTCAGGTTTCAGGAGTTGTAGAGTCTCCTGAAATATTTGTTCAGGAAGATAACTGATATAACAAAGAGAACCCGTTATCTTGATGAATAAATATTTCAGTAGCATCTACAACTCCTGAAGCCTGAGTTGGTTCTATTTGTGAAGTGTGTGCTGCAGGTTGCTTGGTTTTTTTCTCCCTAAAAAATAAATAACTGAACAAAACTATACCCAAACATATCCATTTCCAGAGCACCTGCACCTGAGACACAAAATAAGGGCATCTCTCATGTAGTCGGAAGGAGTGCTTTCATTGGTCGTGAGTGCTTCTTTGATCTACGACTGCCTAAAGATTTTTTTTTATTTATTGTTTATTGTAAATTCTAGGAATTAATACCTTTGAGCCAAGGCTCTTTTACAAAGGTTCCGCTTCAAATTAGGTTGCAAACAATAGGGTTACAAAGTTTTGCCATGATCTATTATGTATGTTAATATAGCAAGAGTGCAATTTACTTGTGGATACCTGTAGAGTACTTGCATATTATACATAGATTCTCTCTTACCTGTGGATACCAGTAGAGTGCTAGCATATTATACATTGACTGCCTCTTATCTGTGGATACCAGTAGAGTACTAGCATATTATACATTGACTGCCTCTTATCTGTGGATACCAGTAGAGTCCTAGCATAGTACACATTGACTGCCTCTTACCTGTGGATACCAGTAGAGTCCTAGCATAGCATACATTGATTGCCTCTTATCTGTGGATACCGGTAGAGTCCTAGCATGCTATACATTGATTGCCTCTTACCTGTGGATACCTATAGAGTACTTGCATAGTATGCATTGATTGCCTCTTATCTGTGGATACCTGTAGAGTCGTGGGATGCTATACATAGATTGTTTCTTACCTGTGGATACCAGTAGAGTGCTAGCATGCTATACATTTATTGCCTCTGGCACTGGGTCAGAACAATTATTAATCCCTGTTCTTGAATATGGTTCCACGTTGTATATGCATTGTACACAAAAATGTCAAATAAATTAAATTGGATATAGTATAGACTGGGGAAATTTGTAACTAAAAGTGCCCATGGCACTCATCACTGTGATGTATTTAGTAGGTAGGGTGGTAACAACCTGGAAAGCAAAGAGGATATCTGTGGCTAACATTTTGCCACAAGTTACTATTCTCAGTAAAGGTCACACTTTAGTTCATTTAGTAGAAACTTGATCATTAGGTACTCAGTCAGTAAGCCTGAGACTGACATCTCAAAAAACAACCCTGACAAGAATTTAACAGATTTGGTACTCTCACTCTACAAAATAGTTTAGCCTTTAATTGGAACAAACTCCCACACGAGTTAAAAACAATTTGTATGTAGTATGCCTATTTTTAAATTACTTTTCAGTAAGTGTCTGAGCACAACTTGTCAATGTTTTAGTTAATTTCCTAAATTCATTGTATGTATATACGTATTGTGGATTGTGTTATGTAAACTTATTTATACCACAGGACAGTGTTGTAAATGGGGAATGAAACCCCGACAATTTGTATCCTGTATAAAAATACATTTTTTTCAAATCAAATCAACAGTGTCGACAATAACAGCGCTGTTAAGAACTGAGCAGCAATAATAGCATAATATTGTTTTTGTGGGGGGGTGCTCCTTAAACTACACTTCCATAGTCTAGTGATGGTGATAGACAACTCTGGATACAGCCCTTCAGATGTCATCCGTAAGCAAACCCTAACTGCACATAAAATCCCATTTTACGCTGCATAGGTGGAGCCCTGCAGACATTTTGCATGTACAAAGGGCTGACGTCATGTTTTCTGTCCATGGAACTGGTTGAAGGTGTAAATAGTCTCCTCCGCTTGACCCTCCTCCAAGAAGTGCTTTCTGCCCTCAAATAAGTGCACTTTCATGTTACTTAATGGTTACAGGGCACTATTTTCTTCCTTAATTGGGAGGTACAAAAACTGGAACCTGAATAGTGGGATGGAGCATTAGGTTTTTTTTTGGTATGATCTACCCCCACCTCCACCCAAGCAGCTCCTAGATCCACCCCCATGTTTTTTTTTTTGGTTCCAATCCCAAGCTGGCCTTGTCATCCTGCTAAGGCTGAAAAGACAGACTTCAGATACTAAACAAAGAAACTCAACACAGTAAAAAAAAATAAAATCTGATCGGAGATAAAAAGGGAAAGGCAGGTGGGGGTGAATTGCGATCAACCCAGAATGGCCATGAGCCCTGGAAAATGACTGTGATTTGCTGAGTCACACAGTCTGCATGCATGAAGTGGATGTTTCCCTGATTGCTTGCTCAGATTCACCTCATTTTGTGGATCTCATTAGAGGATTCTTGGCGCCAATGAAGCTCAGTAAATGGCTGGAGAGGAGCGTAAGAATTGTTTGCTGGCCGCCGAACTCACCTGCTATGCAATTAGCAAATGTAAAATAATGATAACATGTAAACAGCATTTGTATGGTTGATCTGTAATGCAGCAGTGGCTTTGGGAACAAGTGTGCAGATCCTGAGGTGGCATGGCTGTCCGACTCCTGACTCATTCTTCTTTTTGCGGTCAGCAGCGGAGCAGCATCAATTGTCTGGAAAGCAGTGGAGAAGGGCAACTAAGTGGCTTGCACCAGTGAGCAGAGAGAAACTGAAGTTGCTATCACAGAACCAGATAAAGTGGGTAAGGGTTAACTTAGTGCTGGAGCCGTAGTAGAAGTGGAGTGAGCAAAAACTGCAGAAAGTTCAGAGAATGCTGTCTGCAGTCATGATCCCTACCCATTAATTCTTCTGTAAGAGCTAATGGGTAGAAATTGGGATCCAGAACCTGTCTCCTGATGAGAAATGGAGCAATCTCTTTGAGCAGCATACCAGGGAGTGGCTGAAATTAATATATTTTTATTTATTAATGGCAGGTCCAGTGCTCATCTCGGATCCACCATCTCCTGACATACCACATCTTTATTTTTACTTAATGTCAGTGAATCTGAAACTTACCTTGAACCTGTCATTTCCTGACCACCATATACATATTTAATTTTTTTTTATTAAATTAGGCTGGCTCAGTGGTCACCTAGGACTCGCCATCTCCCTAAAAGCACATGATTCAAAATTGTTTTGTTTAATTCCGGGCATCCTGTCAGCCAGTTGTAGTAGTGAGCCAATAGCTGTACTCCCAAATGGACATGCTAACCCCCGCCAAATGGTGAACCAGTCTGTAGTACAATCAGCTCCAGTAATACATAAAGTAATAAAAAAGTAAAAAAAAAAGAACTAGAGTCGTTGTACAGCCTCCTTCAAGTAAAAGATGAACACTGACTTCTGCCCTATTACTACTGTTTTGAAGTATCAGGTTAACTGTGTATATATATATTTTAATAAGGTGCTTTCACCCACTTTATACTGTTTAGCTGAATATTAAAAATCTACTTAGCCTTCATAAACATTGCTTAATGCTGTACAAAGTCTGAAGATGATGACGACTGTTTGATTCGGACAGGAAAATAATCAAATCCATTTCAGTCTGTTTCAAATCTGCTCAGAACTCCTATTTCTACACCATTTCCAACTCAAAGCTAACATTTGTATGACCTGATTAAAACCTGTGGAACCTTGCTTATTTCCCAGTCCTAGAAGTTAATTGAATCAAACGTTAAAATTCTATGTGGGCTTGAGTCATTCTCAAATCATTTATTGTAACTGTGCTTTGAGGCCAGAAATCTGAGAATGTTTCAATATTGTGCTTTAATAAATTAGTCGTAATAGGAGAGAATGCATTCAATACAAAAAAAAAAAAGAAAAACAGCAGCAACTATCTTACAGTATGTGGGCTCTTTGAACATTGCACCATACTCCACCACTTGAAAAGTTTTGTTCCCAGAAAGTGGTTGATTGCATTATGTAAACAGTTAGAAATAATGCAAAATCATCAGTTGTCCTCAGGGTTTGGCAGTGATTTATTTTAACAATTGCAATTGCTTGATTCTGGCATTTGTGCCTCAGGCTGGAATTACTGGCTTCTACCTTATAATATGTTTCATGTTTATTGTCGATGGGTTAAAAACCATTGCAACATAAAAAATCTCAAACATATAATTATTAGGGAATACAGATCGTCAAGCAACAATGAGTATTAGCCTACAGCCAAAAATTAGGCTAATAGCATATCCTGAAATCCATTTCAAATTGTTTCAGTATTATACTGCTTTGATTCCAATGGTTTCTTCTATATCATTCCCAGTTTCTAGTCTATAATTAAAGAACATTCACATTCAGGGTATATAATGGCTATGAGTACATTAAAGCTAATTAGTGTATTCAGAAAACAAGCTAAGCATTTTGTTACTTCAAAATAATATTCTGATAATCTGTTAAAATGGTGAAAAGCAACAGGCTTCCTCAAGACTCCTGCTGTTTAGACTTCTGTTTTAAGAAAAAAATAGGTAATCAGCATATACTGTATTAATTAAAATCTGTAAAGCAGACACCCCCAGAAATTTTCAAGGAAAAGCTAGTATATCACTAAACTTATATGAAATATAAGATTTGCTGTTAAATATAGGGAGTTTTTATCAGTTTGTGTCAGTAATAGTAAGTGGATGACTCCATGTAAAATTGAAGTTCATTAGTTGACAAGCAATAGGAAATTCCCTTATACTCCATTAACACCACGAAGTTCATCTAAGCACAAGAAAAATTTGGTTTGCTCCTTTTCATTGTTAACCAGAATTCTGGTCTCCTTTAACATAGAAGTCCATGAAGTAATGTACACAATGCAACTTAGCAAAATAAAGATAAATTCTAAAATCGGGGTTGACAGACTTCATTGGCACCGGAGTCCATTTGTTTAGCCATTATTAAAGTTTAAAGCGATATTCTAAAAGTGCTAGTTTGATTTCATGGCAATTCCTTTAGCTTAAAAGTCAGAGAGGGCAAAAAAGAACTGCATAAATCAACAAAATTCAGCGCAACATGCTCTCTCCTGATTCAAATGTGCATATTTGCTCTCCATACTGAAGAGCGAGCACAAATACAGTTCAACCAACCATTCCATTTCAATCAGCTGTTTTAGGTTCCAAGCAGTCAGGAGTTCATAAGGTCAATGTCCAGTTGTGACAGGCGTCCATCAGCACCAGACATTTGTCTCCAACAGGGACAAGTTACCTTTTAAAATTCAGCTTCATTACCAGGAGTCCTGAAACATAAAGAATACTCGGAATACCTATTAGCCATCTTATATGCCCTTTCTTGTGGCGGCTCCTCAAATTTAAATAGCAGAGTGAAACCCTTTAGGTCTCAGTCTGTTAATTCTGCTATAATTTTGGAAAAAGGAATGACATCAAACCTTTTCAGGATATGTAGTATGTCACATTCACAAAAACAAGACTGTTATGGAACCCTATCTGTAATGTTAAGCTTTTCTCTGTTGGTTTTAATTCTCAGAGGACGATTCTGATTTCCTTTTCTTTTGTTAACAATGCCGTCTGGTAAAGGCCTAGAGAAGCAACAACAGGATATGTTGTGATGGTTCTGCATGTTATAAACTCACAGAAAGTGTAGTAGGCGTTGGTACTATTGTAATTAAATACTAAAACTCCTTTGGGCTCTATGCTGCAACAAAATCAATGCACAAGGTATTCCGTCTTTTCACCCACAACAAAAATGGGAACGGGTGCACCAGTAGTGAGGTAACTGACAAAATGGTGCAGGACAGATCCTAAATGACTACATAAAATGCCATTCCATACACCTGCATTTCAGGCTTCGTTTAATGTTTGTATAGTCTGTGGCGTTGGTTTATGTACTTTATCTTGTTAATAAAGTATGACACTTTAAAAAAACATGTTGGCCAGTTATGGATAATGTGAAACACTCTTTTGTTAGTACAGCCTACTGTATGGCAGTTCTATGTTTAGTTTCCAGTTATTTAATTAGGGGAATACAGTCACTAAGGGGCACAGAAAGTGTTGCTGGATATGACATTGGACACTATATAAAGAAAATTGGTCCATAGTACAGTGTCCTGCCCAGGTCCCCGATCAACCAACACAATCAGTTCATATCTGACAATAAATTATTGTACTGTATGTAGTGCTCCACCCAGTCCCGATCTCCCACTCGATATTGAGAAACTTTGTATTTAATGTTTTCATTTATTTTTTGTAATGTATCTTCTAGCCCCCCTCCCCCGCTGCCACACCCCTTTTACTTACATGTCACCAAACTACAACAGTCAAAAACACGCTCTTTGGTAACCTAGTGGTGCCCACAAACCCCCATCTACACAGTGGAAGTGAACAGTGGAGTATTACAATGGCAACCCTGCAATGGTCAGCATGCCCTTGTAATCATACTGCAGCAAACAGTACAGACATGCTGCAACAGAGTATAAGGGCAACCCTGTAATGGGCAGCCTGCCCTTGTAGTCATACTGCAGCAAATAGTACAGGCATGTTGCAACAAAGTATAAGGGTAACCCTGTAATGGTCAGCATGCCCTCATAGTCATACTGCAGCAAATAGTACAGACATGTTGCAACAAAGTATAAGGGCAACCTGTAATGGTCAGCATGCCCTCATAGTCATATACTGCAGCAAATAGTACAGGCATGTTGCAACAGAGTATAAGGAAACCCTGTAATGGTCAGCCTGCCCTCATAGTCATACTGCAGCAAATAGTACAGGCATGTTGCAACAAAGTACAAGCAAACCTGTAATGGTCAGCCTGCCCTCGTAGTCATACTGCAGCAAATAGTACAGGCATGTTGCAACAAAGTCTGCTTTTTAGGAAAGAGTCATATGACGAGTTCAGAGCCATATGTAGCGTGTCAGTAGATGTGTTGCTATAGATTCATTTGCTGCCTAGATACACAGTAAAGCAAGCCAGTGTAACATCAGTGTAGCTCTGTTCCTAAGTTGACATCAGAATTACAGCAGTGTCCCCTGAGGAAGAAAATCCTGTTTCACCATTCATAATAATTAAAGCACTAGAGAGGTTTAAGATGCTTGAGCAGAGTGACATAGTATGCAAGCAGAGATCCTCGGAATCGAACCAAGGTCTGCTACAGATACCATACTTATTCACATTATTCACTGTAACCGCCAACCTGTTTCATTAAAATGCCTGCAGTTGTACCAGTTTAACTAACAGCCCAGACAGGGAATATTGTAAGGCTGAAACAAGTGCCTGTAATTATGTAGTGGAAAACCTGTATTACTCCTCATAGAACTGAACTGTGGAATTTGAGACAGACAGACGGAAAGAAAGAAAGAAAGAAAGAAAGAAAGAAAGAAAGAAAGAAAGAAAGAAAGAAAGAAAGAAAGAAAGAAAGAAAGAAAGAAAGAAAGAAAGAAAGAAAGAAAGAAAGAAAGAAAGAAAGAAAGAGTGAGTTCTATCTTATACTGTATGTGTCTGCAGTCCGTATGACATAACTGTGCAATTGGACTCTATAATTCAGATATTGCATATTTCACTACAGACCCAAGCGAGTGTAATGAGGTACCAAAGACAACCGTATCACTGTATGGAAATATGTAGGGTCTCATGCACAGCTCATTGCAGTGAGCCTCCTTCCTGAAAGAGACTGTTATGGACGTTTCATGTCTCTCTGCTCCTGATTTCTCATACACACACACACACACACACACACACACCTCTGGACTTGCTGCCTATTACATGATGAAGGTATTACCTTTTTATGTTGATTGTGCACAGCGCAGGAAACATATTGTGGCAGCTTGCTCAGAAGCAGGCTGTGGAGGTGCGGCACTGTTGTGGCCAATGCCCCACAGCCTGCAAAGGCTTGTCCCGCTTCCCCCAGTACTGTTCCAGGCTGCTGGTGACAGCAGTTTGGAACGTTGCCACCAACTTGAGACAAATCAGCCGCTGCAATCAGGGGCCACCTTGTCATTGCAGCATCAGCCATCTGCTGCAATGAGGGAGTGACCCGTCATTGCAGGGCAGGATGTAAAAACCCTGATATTGTTCGTGAACATGGCGGCGGCTTGCCGCCGTGTTCATAAACAATATAACCCCCCCACCACCATGTTTATTTGCCGATGGGGGCCCCAATCCCCGTTGGCTTTAGTGCCCCATTTTGATTTTGCCGACAGAGGCCCACTCCCATCGACATTCTGTAACCAACCCCGCATTATTGTCTGCCACGGGGTGCCCAACCCCATTGGCATAATCAAACCCCCTTTTGTTGAGTGCCGTGGGGTGCCCAGTCCCGTTGGCATGATCTAACCCCTTTTGTTGTGTGCTGATGGGGTGCCCAATCCACCATCAGCGACTGCTCTCCCAAGAAAAGTCTGGTGACACACTGGAGCCCACCCCAGCATGCCACATGCCCTGTGAAGTAAAAACTGTCCTGCAATGTCTTTTTTATTTTTAACCTGAAAGAAGGAAGCAGTCCCCCAGCAGTCTCCCTGGCCCCTCTCCCACAACCTGCACTCACCCACTGTGCATCCTGGCTCCCCACACATCCCTCACCCCATACTTACCTCTGGAACTCAGCGCGATGATCTTCCGTGGACCGGGAACACGTCTGCACTCTTCAAAGCTGACCGCGAACTGAGGAAATGCTGGTAAGCTGTATAATGTAATAAATAGGGTTTTTTCAACTTTAGTGCATATCTCGGGCATTTTTGGGAATTTTTTCACCAAATTTTCAACATTGGGCTTTTGGGACCCCTCCTCATGAATTCTTGCACTGTCATGGCATTAATCAGCCCTGAAAGGTGTTTTCTCGGTCACTGCGTGGAATCACCTTTCAGGGCTGAGTAACGAAACGACAGTGCCAGTGTTCATGAGGTGGGCTCTCAAAAAGCCTATGTTGCAAATTTGGTGAAACAAAAATCCCAACAATGACTGTTTTACGAGCTTGCACTGTGCAATTGCTAGCATGCTCGTAATTTCATGAATTTGCAATATTTTCACGCCAGATTTTCAACATTGGCATTTTTTCACACCTCCTTGTGAACAGTACAGCTGTCATTGTTCACATCCTGGTGGAAATGTGGTTTCGCACTTCTGGAACAGAATAGCGTTGTCACTGTGGGAAATCAGTGTTCAGGACAGATTAAGAAAATTACAGTGACACTGTTCATGAGTAGAGGTCCTAAAATGCCTACGTTGAAAATCTGGTAAAGATACTCTGTAAAATGACTGTGTTATGGCGTGCATTGCACGTTTGCATGCATGCTCGTAACTCCGCGAATTTAGAATATTTTCACTCCAGATTTTCAACATTGCCATTTTCCCACATCTACTTATTAACAGTGTAGCTGTCATTTTTCCCATCCTGGCCAAAATGTGTTTTCAGAGTTCTGGCACAGAATAGAGCGGTCGCTGTGGGAAATCACTGTCCGGGACAGATTAATAAAATGACAGTGATACTGTTCATGAGCAGAGGTCCTAAAATGCCTATGTTGAAAATTTGGTGATGATAGCCCATCAGATGACTGTGTTGCAAGTGTGTGTTGCACACTTTCCGCACACCCTTGTAACTTTGCAGATTTGTAATATTGTCATGTCACATTTTCAACAGTGGCATTTTTTCACACCTCCTTATGAGCAGTACAGCTGTCATTTTTCACATCCTGACTGAAATGTGGTTTCACAGTTGCAGCACAGAATAACGCGGTCAATGTGGGAAATCAATGTCCGGGACAGATTAAGAAAATGACAGTGGCACTGTTCATGAGCAGAGGTCCTAAAATCACTATGTTGAAAATCTGGTGACAAAACTCTGTAACATGACTGTGTTACAAGCGTGCGTTCAACTCTTTCCATGCACCCTTGTAACTTCGCAGATTTGTAATATTTTCATGCCACATTTTGAACAGTGACATTCTTTCACACCTCCTTATGAACAATACAGCTGTCATTTTCACATCCTGGCTAAAATATGTTTTGCACTCTGACGGAGAATAACATGGTCACTGTGGGACATCAGTGTTTGGGACAGATTAAGATCAAACGAGTGAGGGGGTGACTGAGCTCAACTGAGCTCTGTCAGGACTGCTCTGGATTTGTTTTGTGGACAGAAAAAGGCTAAGCATGAGAGCCAGTACAAAGGGCAGACTACAGCACTGGGAAAAACAGAGCGAGAGGCGAGTGAGGGAAGGGCAGTGGCGACTCACCGGAGTGCTGTCAGGCTGCTGCAGTTTCTTTGTGGGCAGAACAAGGTATCAGTACAGGCAGGAGCCCAGTAGAAAAGGCTAGCCTGCAGCGGTGGGAGAAACATACGAGTGAGTGAGACAGAGGGACTGAGTGAGCTCAAAGACCTCTATCAAGACTGCTGTGGATTTCTTTGTGGGCAGACAAAGGTGCCAATGCAGGCAGGAACCCCGTACAAAGGGCCACTTGCAGCACCAGGACAAACAGAATGAGCACCTGACAGAGGAGACTGAGCGACCTCAATGAAGCTTTGTCGGTACAGCTGTGGATTTCTTTGTGGACAGACAAAGGTGCCAACACAGCCAGGAGCCTCATACACAAGCGCAGCCTGCAGCGTCAAGAGAAACAGAATGAGTGACAGAGCGGTAGTGAGCGAGCTCAACAGAGCTCTATTGTTACTGCTGCAGATTTCTTTGTGGGCAGAAAATGTGGCAACGCAGGCAGGAGCCCAGTACAAAAGGCCAGCTTGCAGCCTGGGCAGAAACGGAATGAGTAAGAGAGAGGGGGAGTGAGCGAGCTCAATGGAGCTGTGTCAGGACTGCTTCAGATTTCTTTCTAGCCAGAACAAGCCACCAATGCAGGCAGGAGCCCAGTACAAAAGGGCAGCCTGCAGCACCAGGAGAAACACAATGAGCGAGTGAGAAAGGGGGAGTGAGTGAGCTCAATGGAGCTCTATCATGACTATTGTGGATTTCTTTGTTGGCAGAAAAAGGTGGCAATGCAGGCAGGAGCCCAGCACAAAAGGCCAGCCTGCAACACTGGCAGAAACGGAACTAGTGAGTGACAGAGGGGGAGTCAGCAGGCTCAACAGACCTGTGTCAGGAATGCTGCAAATTTCTTTGTGGGCAGAAAAAGCCACCAACAGAGGCAGGAGCCCAGTACAAAAGGGCAGGCTGCAGTGCCAGGAGAAACAGAATGAGCGCGTGAGAGAGGGGGAGTGAGCCACCTCAATGGAGCTCTGTTGGGACAGCTGCAGATTTCTTAGTGGGCAGAACAAGGTGCCAATGCAGGCAGGAGCCCAGTACAAAAGAGCAGCCAGCAGCACTGGGAGAAACAGACTGAGCAAGTGACAGAGGGGCAGTGGGAGCTCAACATACCAACAAATCAACATTTGGCATTGACAAATGCTTGTTTATAGTAGTGGTACTATTTAGCAGGATTATGTGTTCCTTTAATGTTTCATTCCATGTGTTGGCACACCAAATTGCCCTGTCATGCATATGTGCGAAATATTACCCATCACAGAAAAGTACGAAGAACAAATAAAAAATAAATTATAATCAAATAAAAAAAGCATGCCTGCATGTTCTGTGAAGTACTACTGCAGTTTTATGTTGTGTTGCACTGCAAGAATGTACGTGTGTGTGGGGGGGGGCAGCTGAGGGAGGAGCTGTTAGTTCAGAGTAGGCAAGCATTTTAATAATACCTTGTGGCTGCATACGCTGACCTTTATGTGGAACCCACTACCCTACATATGGCTTAAATGTAAAAATATCATGCTATAAGATACACTTTTAATGCATGACAGTAACAACCACTAAGATATCCACATGCTATCCGTCGTAAACCAGTTAATGATCTAGGAGTGAGTGCATAGACAACCTGTTTAAATATCATACATTTCCTAGGCTTCTTCAGTTGAGAACTTTTTTTTTAAATTGTACTCTTTGGTAACTGTTTAAGATCCATTAGAGACAATGGTCACTTTGCAGGGGTGGCACAGGAGCAATAGGAAGGTTCCGACACTTGGTCAGAGTCCCACAGTATAGACCATATAGAGTTCAGATTGCAGCAATGGAACCCAGGTCTGTTGAATATACAAGCTAATTCACAACTCCTCACTGTAAACTCACAGTTTTACTCTAAAGGAGAAGCATTAGTGAGGTGAACCAAACATATGGTGTTGTGCTACGTAACCATGCATGGTACTGTACGACACTACAGTCCATCTTGGAGAGGCACTGATGTCCGTCTATTGAGATTCTCAGAAATAGCTGTATTATCTATATGGGTAGTGTCTAGTTTCTAATTAAAATGGGTATTGTCTGACAGACTGATTTCTAATTAAACTAACTCCTTACATCTCCAATACTTACGGGCCATTGGTGTTTGTCTCTATAGTGCAAGTAACTTATTAATCAGACATAATTTGTTAGACTATAGGGGTTTATTACATTGCATACCTTTCTGAGACTTTTACAAGAAAATAGACTTTACAGGGGACACTGTCAGCCTTGTCCCTCGTTTGTGCCTACAAAACATCAGTGTGCCTCTGTGGACACAGTGATCTCATAGATCCACAGAATACCCCTATATATACCATAATTGAGAATCCTTACCAATTTTGTAGTTTTCATGATCTTTTACTTTCCCTCAGGTTCCCCATAAGTACACTGTGCACTGAAATCATAAACAAGATGAGAGCACACATGGGACACTGTGCACGGCACAAACATCAATTTGCACATGGCCATACTGAAAAGTTAAGCATAGCATGTGTTTTTAAATGCTGTACTAGAGTTGCCATTTTTAACTGAAAACTGAGCAATGGGAAGACACCAAATGCATTTGAAAGGAGTCACCAATATCTCGCGTATGCGTGAAAGTGGGATGACGCCCAAATCCCACGCATGCGTAGTAGCGTCCTGCTTTCACACATGCACAAGATTTCGGCACCTCCTTTCAAATACATTTGTCGTCTTCCCAGTGCTCAGTTTCGTAAAAATGGCAACTCTGGCACAGCGTTTGAAAATACATGCTTCGTTTCACTTTCGTGGCCATGTGCAAATTGA
Organism: Neoceratodus forsteri; assembly: GCA_016271365.2. NCBI lineage: Eukaryota > Metazoa > Chordata > Ceratodontiformes > Ceratodontidae > Neoceratodus > Neoceratodus forsteri. The sequence goes on from JADMNL010000029.1 coordinate 215,845,976, forward strand.
TGTTTGTGCTGGCGACGTGTCTGATGCGTGTTCTCATCTTCTTCCGGTGCCATACTTATGGGGCTCTGAAGAAATAAAGATCATAAACTAAAAAAATCGTAAATTCTCTATGTGCTCATAGAAATTCTGTGAACCATATCTTCACTATCTGAAAAACACTGATATTTATAACAATACGAGTTTACACAAACAAGTCCTACTAAAAGCAGTTAGTGATTATCTTTGCTTTCAGTATGATTTACAGCCAATTAGTCTCACTCACATTATCAAAACTACCATATCTTGCTTGGAATGTTGCAATTTGCCCTTGTAAATCATGTAGTAGAAAGGACCAGCTACATAAAGAATGTATGAGGTGGTACTTGCAAATACTGACCAGATGGAATCTTAAACAGTTACTGACACTTGTAAAAGTTATTCACATACACTGCAGCATTACATATCAGTCAGTTACGCATGTTTTAATGAAGAAACAGGAAACAGTATTATTATATCAGTGGTGAGAGAGTTCAGAATATCACTTTAGCTATCTGGGTAGAAAGAGCTGCAAATAGTAATACATGCAGGGCATCCTGGTATTGCAATTGCAAAACCTACACATGAAGCCTTTCTGAGTGGCATTAGGAGTGCCTTCCGAGACACAGTGAAAAGATAAATAGTACATGTCTAATGTCATATTGATATTACCCAAAGTAGCAGAAAAGTGAGTTTCCAAAAGGCATACAATAACAGTGCTGTTGTATGACTTTGCCACATAACTTTTTTGTTCTTTATGTACAGAGGATTGTTCAATTTGCAGGACATAAATTGACAGTTATGATACAAGTTTCTATTATATGTCTATCTATCTTATTTGTAACAACTTGTATTATATGTCCAGTATGCATAATGTCTTTGGAATGCATGTCCTGTGTGTTTTGTAAAGTACCCTGAGTGATGTCTGTGAGACTGCCCCAGTGATGACAAAGTACTCCTGTAATACTGTGCAGTTCTGGGGAGAAATCAGCAACTGCTTATGTCTAAAGTAAGCCAGACCATGTGCCCCCTTGCTGTTCGAGCATACCAGCTACCTATTTGGTATGTTTCATATGTACACTCTGCAAGACAGTGCATGGTGTGGCTTACTTCAAGTGTAAGCAGTTGCTGATTTCTCAGTATGACTGCACAGTATTACAGGAGTAGCTTGTCATCACACCAGCAGTTACAGACTTCACACCGGGTACTTTACAAATTACACAGGACATGCTTTGCAAAGGCATGATATGCATTGGACATATCATCGTATCTCTCAACCTCCCTCCTCACAAGTCAGGGACAAGGCTTAAAATGATCAGGACAAATGACCAAAGTCAGGGACACATCTGAAAAAATAGTAATAGTAGTTCCAGAAACTGTGTGCAACATGCCTCTTAGTATGAATAGCATTTTCTTAATGATAACTACACTATAACATCAATGACTGGCATTATTGTGTGATTCAAATCCCTAGTCTTCAGTGGCAGAAATGCCAACTATAGGAGGGACAGAAGAAATCTCTGAGGCAAAATCAGGGACGTCCCTGAAAATCAAGGACAGTTGAACGCCATGCATATCATGCACAAGTAGGCAACATGAAACCTTCAGCATGTTGCTACAATTTCTTTTTCAAAGGATGGAATCATAAGACTGTGGGGAAAAGTGGAAAAAGTATTTTATTAATACGTTATGTGGACAACCGCTATCAGTCTCTGTTGCACTGTTTGCAACTGTTGTGAATAAAAAGCAAAAGAGTTGATAACGTGTGTACTGTGGAATGCCTCATACCTCTGTATGTTTGTGTTCTATGTGGCATTTCAGAAATGTAGGTACTGGAGGGGGGGGTCACAAAAATGTTCTGAGGGGCCCTGGTAAATGTTTTTAGTACAGAACTGTCTTGCACACAAAGTGTACTTATTGAATAACAGACATATACTGTTAAACCTAGGTATATTGTGTTTGGTCAGACAGCATGAAAGTATGGGGTTGCTAAAAGTAGGACTCCATTGAAAGTGGGGTGTTGCATTTCAGGTTGGCGATCAGATGCGAATGTATTACAAGTCGGTGTGAAAACAGGAGTGGGATCATGACATATAGTGTTTGAACGGCACTCTCTTGGGGCCATATATAAAGAAATCAATGCATGACTAGTTCAATAGGCAAATGTCTCAGCTGCTTTATTCTACACCAGCTGAACTGAGGTATTCTACATCAGCATGAAACAATCGGGTATAGAGGATTGCAAAACTGTAATACAAAGTGTGTGTGTGTGTGTGTGCGTGTGTGTGTGTGTGTGTGTGTGTATCTGGTTAGGGAAGGGGGTGCTTACAAAACTGTGCTAGAAGTCCCTCCTAAACAACCTAATAATTATTGTCCCCACTGTGCATATATATCAGAAACCTCTAACATAAACTGCAATTTATTTTACACCTAATCAGACATCACTCTGCACATCAGGTAATTGTGCGAAGAACGAGAAAGGGTCCTGAAGGAACTGGAAGTAATAAGAGTTGATAAAGCAATGGGGCCAGATGAGGTGCACCCCAGGGTCCTTAAAGAACTAAGAGAGGTGGTGGCTGAACCTCTGGCTATCCTGTTTAGCCGATCACTGGAAACAGGGGAGGTACCCAAAGACTGGAGGACAGCAGATGTAGTCCCCTTATACAAAAGTGGGAACAAAGAGGAAGCAGGGAACTACAGACCAGTCAGCCTCACCTCGTAGTGGGGAAGATCATGGAAGCACTACTGAAGGAGAGATTGGTGGAACATCTGGTTGTCAATGGACTACAGGACCCAAGGCAGCATGGTTTCACCAGGGGGAGGTCATGTCAGACCAACCTCATTGAATTTTTTGACTGGGTGACAAGGGAGGTGGATCAGGGGAGGGCAGTGGACATGGCCTATCTGGACTTCAGCAAGGCCTTTGACACTGTGCCACATAGAAGACTATTACACAAACTGGGGAATATGGGCGTGGGCAGGACAGTAGTGTGGTGGGTAGGTAACTGGCTGGGTGGCAGGACACAGAGGGTGGTGGTAAATGGCTGTCACTCCACAGAGGGAAGAGTGACCAGTGGGATACCACAGGGATCAGTGCTGGGACGGTCCTATTCAACATCTTCATCAGTGACATTGCTGGGGCAAGGCGTAGAGGGAGGTGCAAGGGATGCCACTGCACCAGGGCCCAGGTGCAGGAGGCCCAGGTCCCCAGAAGTCAAAATAGTAAATTAATATTACTTTTAATGCTGGCCCAGTCTGTAAAAACGCTAGTGCTTTGCTGTGCTCTCACCCTACCCTCTCTCAAGCATCACAGCAGCTAGTAATATGCCTGCACACACCGCCCGCACGCACCAGCACCGCCACGGCCCTCCTCCGCCCCTGCATTCAGCTCTCATCCCTGAGCCATTTAATCCATTTAAACCACAGTGCATGTGCGTGGGTACGCATGAGCAGGAACAGCTAAAATTGTGCTTCGTGAGTCGAGTCCAACAGGTGACTGGTTGCAACTAAGCCCGCTTCACAGGAGGAGCATGCCATAGCGATCCCATCCTAGGTCCCGCCTTTGGGCAGCATTTCATGCTATCATTGTTGACTGCAGTCAATTATTGGTTGGCGAGCTGTCAATCAGCCATGCTCAGGGCCCACTAAGAGCTGTTCAAGTCTTCTTGCAAGTTGTACGATGGAGGGGTTTGGGGACGGGTGACATAACAACAGAACCACAGCGCTGATGAATATCTGACATGAAAAACGCCAGTGAGTACAAACTGTGTAGTGAAAAACAAATTACAATGCAAAAATCTGTTTCATTGTAAGACAGTAAATCATCTAGCAAGGACGATGCAACAGACAAATTCCGGGACCCATCGTATAAAAATCGCACTGTGTGGTGTTTACTGTTTAACGAGTCTGGTAGAGAGGATAGACTAGGGATATTTGAGTACAGGCAGAAATATTGTAGTTGAATTTAAACAACAAATGAATAATGCAGGCTCATAATTCAAAAGAAAACACTCATTTACTCATGATGAAGGCTATGGTTTTGAGTATACATATAGAGCCCAAGCCCCAGTGGGGGTGAGAAGAGAGATCCAGTCAGCCGACTTGCCCAGGCGGCCTTGGGGTTTTTTTTTTTTTTTTAGCGTGTATACTGAGTTTGAGCCTGAGAGGAGAGAGAGGTTTTTTTTTTAACCTGACGTTTCTTGTGGGCACTGGGCAGAGTCTGCAGGAAATCAGGGACATTATAATTACAGTTACTATAGTCAGCAACTCAGGCAGGCTGAGGGAAAAAAATGCGTTGCAAGTTAGTGTGTCATCAGAGGACTGAGGAAGGAGGAAATGGGAATATAATACATCTCACTGCCACTCTACTCAGTCAGTCTTATTCTCTCATATATACAGTTAAGTATTATTAGGTGTTTTTTTTTCTTTGTGTGTGTGAAATCAAGAAAAGCGGGGGGGGGACCTAGAAGGCAGAATTTCACTGTTCACTGATGACACAAAGCTCTGTAACAGAGTAGACACACCAGAGGGTGTAGACAGAATGAGAAGCGACCTGCAGAAACTTGAAGAATGGTCAGGGGTTTGGCTGTTGAAATTCAATGCAAAGAAGTGCAAGATAATGCATATGGGGCACAAAAACCCTGGCACAATATATCAGTTGGGGGGTGAGGATATAGCATGCACCAAGCAGGAAGGGATCTTGGGGTTGTCATCTCTGATGACCTCAAGCAGGAAACAGTGTGACAAGGCAGCAGGTAAAGCAAATAGGATGCTGGGATGTACAGGCAGGGGCATCACCAGCAGGAAAAGGAGGTCATAATTCCGCTATACAAGACACTAGTGAGGCCCCACCTGGAGTACAGTGTATAGTTCTGGAGACCATACCTACGTGAGGACATAGACAGGGTAGAGAAGGTTCAGAGGAGGGCAACAAAGATGGTGCATGGATTGCATCACAAGTCCTATGAAGACAGGTTGAAGGAACTGAACATGTACTCCCTGGAGGAGAGGAGGAGAGAGGGATATGATAGAGACATACAAGTATCTTACAGGGAGGAACAGGGTCTGAGAAAACACTATTTTAAGCAAAAAGATGTTCCAGGACAAGAGGGCATGGGATGAAGTTGGATGGAGGACGATTCAGAGGAAACATGAGAAAGAATTTCTTCACAGAGCGGGTGGTGGACAAGTGGAACACCCTGCCAGAGGAAGTGGTGGGGCTGAAACAATCACGGTTTAAGAATGCATGGGATAGACATAAAGGAATTCTGGAGGTTAGGGTAAGGGGCAACAGACTTTAGGAAAACAAACTGAACTACAAGCTCAAATGGGCAGACTGGGTGGGCCATAGGCCCTTATCTGCCAACACTGTCTATGTATCTATGTATCTATGAAGTGCTTGAAAAGCAATGTTATCTAATGAGATTTTAAAGCTCACTTCTCTGCTATTCTAGGTAATATCAATATGAGAAAACTAGAGATACCTTTCACTGAGACAGACAACGCATTCCTAATGGCAGTCAAAAAGGTTTGAAGTGTAAGTTTCACACTTGCAATAGCAGGCTACACTGCAGATACAGTATTAGGATTTACAGCACTTTCTACCCAAACAGCTAAACTGATTTTGGCAACAGTCTGACTGTTGCTATTCTACTACTGTATCTTGTCTTTCCTTTATTACAACCAATGTCATTGGCTAATAGATGTAACTGACCTGGGAGAATGTCATGGCTCATTAATTCATTCATTCACATATCAGGACTGCCTTGTACAGTATGGGCTGCATGCCCATTGGCTCATGCTCTGAACCAATGGGTGCAGTCCTGACTATCAGTTGGCGGCGGCGGGCGGCAGGCGGGGGTGCTGCCGCCGTCGGCTGGCAGGGAGTGGGGTGTTGGGGCTCCGTGGGCGGGAGGGGTGGGGCCACTAGATCACCAGGGAGTCTGGACATGGGGGTGTGGATGCCCCCAATCGGGCTACTCGGGGACCTTTTCTATTATGCCTGTGATCGGGCTATTCAGGGGACCCTTTCTATTATGCCTGCGATTGGGCTATTTGGTGGTGGGGGCGGTAACATTATGCCTTGATGAGAGCTATTCGGGGTAGGGGTAAAATAACAGTATGCCCGCGATTGGGCTACGGGGAGTTTACATTATGCCGATTGGGCTGCTGGGGTGGATGGAATACCGTTCTGCCCGCGATCGGGCTGCAGGGGGCGTCGGTCCCCGACGGCTGCTGCCTGGCAGGCGCCAGGTGCAATTCGTTGGGGATCGGCGCACCCGCATGCTAATGGAATGCAAATGGGGCCGTAATTAGATGCAAATGGCCCCCCGTGTGCCTTGCATATATTACGGCTCCATTTGCATCTCACCTTTTGAATATCACAGGTCTGCGCATGGCGCAATGGAACTTGCGCCACCGCATCTGAATGCTCCACTCTAACCACTTGCGGTGGCGCAGTTCCACTGCGCCATGCACAGTGGCTGTGGCCAGGGGGCGATATTCAAAGAAGTTGCTCAATAGCGCAACTCCATTGAATATCGCCCTGGCCACACCCCTGCGCAACTTATTTGAGCAGCGCAAGGGCTTGCGCCACAGAATGGCACAGTCTGAATATCTGGGCCCTTGTGTGTTTTGCATTTGAATAGGTTTAGTGCTTTGAAGTTAAAAGATATAAAATATACATAGTGTCATGGGCACCCGAAAAGGAAGGAGTTACTACTAAAATAAATGCTGTTCTGATATTTTATTTATTTATGTGTAAGATTTTAAGTGTAGTTTTGCCTAGGCCACAGACACATAAGCTATAAATAAGGATGAATGTATTAGTTAAAGCTTGTAGTAGCAAAATAAAGCAAGAAAAATAATATAGTGTGATTTTTTTTCTTTCAATTGTTTAACCAGGAATGGCACACTAAGCTAAAAGCTTGTTTACTGGGGCAACCTGGGAGCACATGGAAGTTAAGTGACTTGCTCAGGGTCACTCAGTATGCAAGTGGGAGCTGTGGGATTCAAACCCAAATCTCCAGATTTGCAGTTAAGAGTCTTAAACTACGGTGCTATACTGCCCCCCTAGTTATGGCAGTTATCTGTTTTATGGTTCATGATGTTGGTGTAGTAAGCATACCAACATACTAACATACAAAAATGCCAGCAGAATAGGCCTAGTGGGCTTTCATGTCTGCTCGTTTGGTCAGTCCCCACCTGGGTGCTGACCTTGGTGCCTTCCACCCTCTTGGGCTTCTCCTTTCCCAGTCCAGGGTATTCATGCTTCATTGGACTTTGCTTCTACAACCCTTCCCCTGTACCTGTCCCACCCCCTCTTGAACCCCTCCACAGTCTCTGCCTCCACCAGCCCCCCGGGCAGTGCATGCCATGGTTCTACCACCCTCTCAGTGAAGTAGCACCTCTTCCTTTCTCCCCTGAGTCTCCTCCCCAGCTTCCACCCATGCCCTCTAGTTGCCCCCCTCCTTCCTTTGGAACACCATGACTGTGCCTCCCCTACTTACTCTCTTCATGTACTTGAAGACCTCTATCATGTCCCCGTTCCTTCTCTCTTCCAGTGTGTACATATTTAGCTCTTTGAACCTCTCCTATAGGTCCTTTCCCCAAATCCCAGATCATTTTGGTTGCTTTCCTCTGGACCCTCTCAGGGTTCAATGTCCCTCTTTAGGAGTGGCCTCTAAAACTGCATGCAGTACTCGATGTCTGACCTCACCAAGCAGTTATACAGAGTATCACTTCCCTCCCTCTGGAGTGATCCCCATAGTTATGCATCCCAGCATCGTGTTGGCCTTGGCGCTGCCCTCCTACAAGTCACCGAGTTGTTCATCTTGACATCCACCACCACCCTCAACCAAACAGCCATAGCAGCAGTACATTGCATAGCAGATATAAAATGTTAATAAGCAGGTCATGCAACAGATGTGCTGAGTAGGAAATAAAGAGGGTTGAAGGAGTGCAGAGTAGATATAGTAGGATGATTGGAATTTAGGTAGATATGAATAAAGAAAGATTAAAAGGACAGGACTTTTTCTTTGGAATAAAGAGGAGAAAGAGGAGATATAATGATGTTTTTAGAATAATAAATTACAAAGAACTGATGAGGAAATGGGGTTGGAGATGCAGGAGAAGCAAAGGGGTTGGGACAACATGAAAAACAGATTAAGTTAAAAATGGTAATAAAGACTGGTGTATACTATTCTTTTATAAATAGAACAGGGAGAGTTTGAAATACTTTAGTGGTGAATAGTAGAAATCTGATGGAATTTAAAGATAACATCGATTAATATCTGTTGGGGAACAGATTGATGTGTATCCACTAAGGTGGAGAGCAGTTTATATGGACAAATAGTCTTCTACTGTTCTAAACCAAGTATAAGTACCAAGTAAGAAAGTATTTACACCATGGGAGTGATGAATAACTCTGGTAAATAACATGGGTTATTTTGCCATGTTATCCATCTGCCATGGTAATAACATGTTGTTTTTTACTGCAGCTGTTATTTCCACGACAACTTTTCACAGTTGCTTTACTCATTAATCAGACCAGTTAAATACACTTTCCCATAACCTAGCTATTGCAGGATAAAGCATGCTGCTTCCTCAACCCACCGGTGGGGACAAGGTTTCCACTCTGATTCTGGTTAATATGGTAAACATTCAGCATCTGCTATGCTCGTGGTGGGTGAGCTCATGGCTTTATGATTTGGTTAGTCTTCTCGATGAGTTTCTTTCCTTGTATACCATGCTTACCCAGCATTTATTCTCTAAATAAATAGCATTTTGGCCTGGTGGCACTGAGGGCTGAGGCATTATGCCTTACCTCACACTACACCAGCAACCCAGGTTTCGGAACGACCTCTGGTCGTCGGGGTGCCAGCATTAGAGGGAGAGATGGAGCAGGATCGAGCCACCTAACAGCAGCTCTCCTCTCTGGGAGTGGTTGCTGACCCCCTGTAGTTCCGGTGGTTGCATAGGCAGGAGAGGTCAGCAAGCTGGGATGGCATCTTGTACCATAGGGTGAGTGTGCCTCCACACACGTACATGCATGCCTGAGAAAGGGCAGAGCAAAAAACTGGGGAAAAAGCAGTAAAAATGTAAATAAAAAATTAAATAAATTGCATTTTGTAAACACCTTTGTTTTTTTAACATAGAAAGTATATTTTCTTTGGTGTGACTGGCACTCTCAAGAAGCCCATTGCTAGGGCACAGCATTCGAGGCACTCTAATGGAAATCAGAGTGTCTCACATACTATTCAAACAAGCTCTCTGATTGGGTGGGTGCATCACAAGATGCTCTTGTGAGCTATAATATTTATAAGAGTACCAGGAACATTTTGAAATAAACATGGTGTGATGAATTTTTATCTGTGGTACGCACACTGCAGGACATACACACTCACTTCTGGCTGCAGATAGAAATACACACTACTCAAATCACAACACTACTTCTGTGTGCAGCAATGCATGCCCCTGCAGCCACAGATACAAATCCATGATACCCAAATTACAAGAGTTCTTTTATCTGCGAAAAAGGGTTTGAATCCCACAGCTTCCACTTACATGCTGTGTGACCCTGAGCAAGTCACTTAACTTCCCTGTGCTCCCAGGTCATGCCTGTAAAAAAGCTTTCAGCTTAGTGTGCTACTCCTGGTTAGACAACTAAAAAAAAAGCAACACCTTATGTGCTTCTGTAGTCACAAGTACTCATGTACACTGTGTACGACATACACACAGTTCTGTCTGCAGATGGGAAGGCCCCTGAGGGGGCTGTGATTCTGCAGCTGCAGATGTAAGACATACACACTGATCTCTGGCTGCAGAAGCACAGGACCCATGAAATCCATGAGTCAGTTTTTGCACGAAGTCGTGAACTTCATCATCGATATGGTATTGGAATCCCCCAGGATGATGGTGCTGGGGGATTTCAACACCAGGATTGATGATGAACTCTCCCAGTTTGGACAAGACTTCCTCTGACTTATGAGTTCTTTGGGCTTCACACAGGTAGTTTCCTCTGCGACTCATAATCAGTCACTCATTGGACCTGGTCTTTCTCCTGGGGTTGGAGGCCTCCAACTTGGTGGTGGAACCAGTTGGATGGTCCGACCACCACATCATTAGGTTCAATTTCCTGGCTCCCCCATATAGGTCTGCTCCTGTGGAGATGGTCCAAATACTGCCTGCTATGGGGCTTGACCCCCGATGACCTCCTGGTGGTGTTAGATCTATCTGGAATGCCAGAGGCAAGCGAGGGCCCAGAAAACCTACTCCATGCTTTTAACTGAGCTGTGGCAGGAACTCTGGATACACTTGCTCCTTTCCGTATTCACCCACTTACTCTTCACCCTTGGTCTGCATGGTTTGATGGGACTTTGAGGGAGATGAAGCAGGTGGGTTGAAGATTAGAGGGTGCTGGGCGCAGATCCAGCTAGATGCCAACAGGCTTAGACTGATGGAACACTATAGACTATCAGTCAACAATCTCTCATAAGAAGGCAGAGTTCCTGTCCAGGGAGATTGCTTCAGCACAGAACCGACCAGCTCAGCTGTTCTTAATGGTAGACAGACTGTGCAATCCATGCTATGAGTTTGGAAGGTCTTGTTGCAAGTAGAGTGCGATGAGTTTGTTCACTTCTTTGCTGATAAGGTTGCCAACATCAGGTCAGAGATTCACTTATCATGCCCTATGGGGTTACTGGTGGTCAGAATGAGGTTGCGACTCTCCTCTGTTTTGTTGGGCTGATTATGACCAAATGGCAATTGAGGATATCATGCAGCTTCTCTGGGATATGAGGCCAACTAGCTATAGTTTAGACCCAGTCCCTACCCACCTTTTAATAGGGTGTGTGGATGTGATCGGCCCAGTTCTAGTGGAGTTAATCTGGTGTTCTTTGGAGTTGGTGGAGTTCCCCAGCTCCCTGAAGGAAGCTGTGGTAACCCCCCCTTGTCAAGAAGTCATCTCTTGACCCAGATTCTCCTGCAAACTGCAGACTGATCTCTAAACTTCCCTTTATAGGGAAGGTTATTGAGAAAGTTGTTGCACAACAGTTGGAGAACCATCTTACCATCCATGCTGTCTATGATCCTCTCTAGTCTGGTTTCCATAAGAGGCATAGTACTGAGACTGCTCTGGTTCAGGTACTCAATGATCTCCTGATGGCTAGAGACCAGAAGCACCATTCTACCTTGGTCCTTCTGGATCTCTTGTCAGCTTTTGATACCGTGGACCATGGGGCACTTCTTTTTTTTTTGTTAACTATTTTTATCCTCCAGTGGCAGGTTGACTTCTGCGTCCACTGAGCCTACCAATCTTAGGGTCTTCCGGGGTCATGTAGCACAATGCACACCCCAGCAGATCCCCTGAGTCAGTCCTGGGGCATCATACACATTGGCCCCCATGATTTCCTCTGTTTTCTCCCTTTGCTATCCAGGGACCCCCAGAAATGGTGGCGCATGCACATGGAGGCTCACATGTGCACCGCAGCTCTGGACCGGATCCCCTCAACCCTCCCCATCAACCTTTGTCTGAGCTCTCTCATGGTGCTGTCCCTCCAGCCTCCACCAGAAAGCAGCCAAGCTCCAAGAGAGCTGGATCCCTCCTCCCGAGGTGGAGTGCTGTCAGCTGGCAGCTTCTCACATCCTCTCCCTCCTCACTGCTGGCCTCCGATGACCAAGGCCCGTTCCCGAACCCAGGTCGCCGGCATGGCACGAGGTGTGGCGTCCAGTGCCTCAACCCTCAGTGCCACCAGGCTGGCTACCATGGGGTGTTTCTTGATCACCTGCAGGTATTCTATGACCTGTCTGGTACAGTCCTCAGATGGTTCTATTCTTTTCTCACTGGCAGGTTGCAGAGGGTAGTATCATGGATTTTCCTCTGACTCTTTCTCCCTACCATGTGGGGTCCTGCATGGTTCAGTGTTGTCACATATGTTGTTCAAGGTGTACATGCTTCCATTAGGAGACATTGTAAGATAGTATGGGCTGAGTTTTCACTGTTATGCAGATGAAACTTAGCTGTACCTGTCTTTTGTGCCCTACCAGGATAGTGCACTCGCAGTCTTTTCCAATTGACTCTCTGAAATCCAAGACCGTATGAATTCCAGTTGGTTAAGGTTAAACTTTGACAAGATGGAGGTGTTAGTTGTGGAACCAGGTCACCGGATAGAGGGGTCGGCTGCTGTGTGGCTTTCCAGGCTTTGGCTTGGGGGCATCCAGCTCTTGACCTCTGAACATGTGTAAAATTGGGGGGTTATATTTGATGATGGGCTGACACTTCATTCGCAGGTGTCAGCTGAGGTTAAGTCCTCATTTTACCATCTGAGGAACATCACCCAGATTAAGCACCTTGTTCCATCTGTCGATCTTCCTACCCTGGTCCATGCTTTTGTGACCTTGTGCCTTGACTACTGTAACTACCTTTACCTAGGGCCTCCAGGGGTTGATATAAGCTGCTTGCAGCTAGTACAAAATGCTGCTGCTAGGTTATTGTTTGGGTCAACTCGATCCGGACACATTTCGCCTGTGGTGCGCACTCTGCACTGGCTGCCAGTTCAATGGTGGATCACCTTTAAAGTTGGTTTACTGACTTTTAGAGCCCTACATGGATTGGATCTGAGTTACATACTAGAGCTTCTGAGTCCCTACCGCCCCCTCTGGTCACTCCGCTCAACCGACAAGGGATTGCTAGAGATTCCCAGGGTGTGTTTGAAGACCTTGGGAGCTCAGGCTTTTGTCTTTTCCACTCCCTCCCTGTGGAATTATCTACCTAGTCAGAAATGAGAGTGCCAGACATTGGAGAGTTTTAAAAATGCTCTAAAAACGTATTTATACTTATGTGCTTTCCCCAATTTTTAATTATGGATTTCAATCTCGATATCTTTGAATATTTTATTAAGTTTTTAAATTTTTTTTGTGATATGACTATTTTAGAGATCATGTGCTCCGTACAGCACTTTGATATTTGTTGAATTGCTCTTAGGAAATAAAATGTATTATTTTTATACCCAAATTACAACAGTATTTCTATTAAAATAAGCTAAGGGGCCTGCACCTCTGCAGCCAAAGGTGTAAGACAGACACATTAACTTCTGTCTGCAAAAGTGCAGGCCCCTGTGCAGCCTGTATGACCATAGCTGGATATAGAAATCCATGATATCCAAATTGCAACAGTACTTCTGTCTGCAGAAGCGCAGGTCCCAGTGGTGCCAACACTTACACAGCCACAGGTAGTCATGAACTCTGTAAGACATACCCACTGATAACAAATGTAACTCCAACTGCACTTTTCCATAAGTCATCCCCGACTCCCATTATCCTTTGTATATAATAGACTCTCCGCAGTATTGTTATGAATAGTCTTCATTCTGAGTGATATCTGTGACCTTTGGTAGTACAGGACATGCTCTGTTTTTAAAGATGAGATATAATTATTGAAAATGTGATGGGTGATTTACTATTTTATACATCAATAACAGGCCACCCCTAAAACCTTTTTGTTGTAGAAGAAATAGGTTTAACTTATTTATTTTAAAACTGGTTAAGTGCATTAGACAATAAAATGCCTATTTTCAGTCATGACCCAAGAGAGTACAGTCACAAGCACATTGGAGTACGGATACATTGGCTAAGGTACAGAGAAATGAGTTGTGTTACAGCACAACACAAACTATGGTAACAGGAGGTACAAAACATTAAATTAAATACAGTGTGGGTATATAGGAAAGTGCAGCAGGAAATCAAGCAATTAAGAAGTAAATATAGTGCATAATGAAAGTTCTTCAGCCTCCCCTCGTCCATCATGTTTCTGAAGCTATTAACTATGTTGTTTGCCATTCCCGCTGGATGCTGCATGGTTGTTGAAGCTAGTTATGAGTTCAGTGCTGGCCTGCCTACTCGACCATCCACAGGTGATGCTGTGCTTCCTCATGGTGTCAGGTTAACAATCCCACAGTGAGATGGCTTGCAAAATATCATTATTATCAAAAACATTCATTATTCAAAACATTAATTACATCAGTTTAGAAAGGGCAAGTAGGGGGTTACTTTAAATAATTTAACTTCTATAAATATACCATCTAATATTTGACATCCCTGAGAAAATTATGATCAACAACAGCACTGAACAAACTCTATATAGATACTGATTGTTGCCATTGCTTGCAGAAGACTCTGTGCCTGACCATGGACAAACAGTTCAAACTAGAGAATTTGTTAGTTTTCTGTGACTTGCTGTTTTTATATTAATTTTTTTAATTCTATTCTGGTTTGCCGTGTATGTCAAGAGAGCAAAACATGTTTAACTACAAGAAAACAAGGTCCTCCAAAATGGAATCTTTGTTCATGTTGGAGAAACCAAAGTTCTCATTGAGCTTCTTCAACAGACTGATCACATTATAAATGAACAGCATACCTCTCAAGCATTTGCCACTGAAATGAGGGGCACGGACACTCAAAATGAGGGACAATGAAGGACACTGACCCTGCTAAAGAGGGGACATCCTCAAACATAGAGATACAATATCAGAATACTGAGAAACTATTTAGTTTACTTATACAACGTTTATATGTGTTTTGGCATCTTAGAATATTTCAAATTTCTAATTTAAAGTCTGAATTTATAGCACATTCTTTGTGAGGGCAGTACGTGCAGAGCAACTGTGATGGATAAAATGAGTGACATCCCTCTTAATCAGGGACAGCTGAGAGGTATGCCCATTGCTTCCTTTGTTTAGTATAAAACCAGAAATCCAATTATACTGCTTTTTCAGAAGAATTTATAAACTAAAATGTGGTGTTGCATATTTTTGTTGCTGATGAGGCCCTCGAGTGCATCCAGCAACAGCCAGAGTCATGGATGTAAGCTGGAGAATCCAGCAGTCAAATCCTACTTCAGAGGAAGAGACATTGTCATTGGCGCCATCGTTCCTGTTCACCTCAGTTATAGTTATCTGGAGGTCAACTTCAGGGAGCGACCCAAGCCAATTAACTGCAAAATGTATGTGCTGTCTTTCTTTTGTTTTTTGTTCATACTGTGTGCCTTTTCACCTTTCATTAGCCCCATGTGGAAAACTGATCCTCAGAATTGAAGAACAAGAGCCAAATGGGGGTTTCATTATCATATCTTAGACAGAAAAGCTCAGAACACTGAGGAAATCTATGCTTTCATGTACACAAAGTTTGGTGTTCATGGAACAATGCAGATTCATCATAGAATGTTGTGCAACACCCTCTCCATGTGGGGCTGAGGGTTTCTGAGGGGTGAAATGAAGGACATCCCTCCTATTGTGGGACAGTTAAGAGGTATGGATAGAGGGGGTTTGTGGAGAAAAATGAGGTACATCCCTCCTAACATGGGGAAGTTGAGGAGGATGGTCAGAAGGGTCCTAAGTGGCAAAATGATGGACATCCTTTTAATGTGCCACAGTCTAGAGGAAGGGACTGAAAGGTTTTGAGAAATAAAATGATGTATGCCCCCATACTGTCATTTTGTATTACTGTTTACCTATATAATGTTTAGGCATAGTAAGGCAGTATAGCATAGCGATTAACAGCAGTGAGCTGCAGACATGGAGAACTGGGTTTGAATCCCACAGCCACTACTTGCATACTGTGTGTCACCATGAGCAAGTCACTAACTTCCTGGTGCTCTTAGGACACACTTGGAAACAAGCCACAACTTATTGTGTGTTTCCTGATCAAAAATTGTTAAAAAAAGCATTTTCTCACTTACCCTTTCTCTGAGTTGCACATGGAAATGAGCCATGGCTCAGTGTGCCTTTCCAAGTCACCAATTTCTAAATAAATAGATTAGTTCATCAATAATGTGAAATGATTTAGAGGTGTAGACAAAGGGCATCTGAGTGGTAAAATGGTGGCAGCCCTTCTAAAGTGTGACAGTTGAGCGGCTGAAACTGATGGGCTCAGTGGGGTAAAATGAGGGAATCCCTTCAAGGTAGAGACTGGATGTACCAGATGGACCGAAGGTCATTATGTGTCTGTATTGTCTGTTTCTTATGTTCCTCATGTGGGACAGTTGAGTAGTACAGGCAGAGGGGTTCTGATGAGTAAAATGAAGGATGTCAATATTTATATAGGACAGTTAAGAAGAACAGACAGAAAGATTCTGATTGGTTAAATGAGGCATATCCCTTTCAAAATGGGACAGTTAAGAGGTATGGACAGAGGGGCTCTGAAGGGTATAATGAGGGACATCCCTTCTAATATGGGACAGTTAAGAGGTCCTGACAGATGGTTTTGAGGGGTAAAATGAGGGATGTTACATCTAATCTGGGAGAGTTGAGTAGCATGGACAGAGGGGTTCTGAGTATAAAATGAGAGATGCTCCTCCTAATGTGGGGCAGTTGAGCAGTACAGACAGAGTGGTTCTGAATACAAAATGGGGGATGTTCCTCCTAATGTGGGATAGTTAAAAGATACAGACAGAGGGGTTCTGAGTACAAAAGGGGGGATGTTACTACTAATGTTGGATAATGAAATGGTATTGTCAGAGGGGCTCTGAGTGGTATAATGAGTGATTTCCTTCCTAATGTGGGACAGTTAAAAGATATAGATAGAGAGGGTCTGGAAGGTAAAACAAAGGACATCCCATCTAATGTGGGACAATTGAGAGTTATGGACAGAGGGATTCTGTCAAGTAAAATGAGGACACCCCTTCTTATGTGTTACCGTTGAGAGGGATGAACAGAGGGTGTCTAAGGGGTAAAATGAGGGCTGTCCCACCTAATCTCTGACAGCTGAGAGGCATGGACAGAGGCTACTAAGGGGTAAAATGAGAGGTGTCCCTCCCAATGCGGGATAGTTGAGAGGTATGAAAAGGGTTCTGAGGGGTAAAACAGGATAGGATAGGATATTCATTTTATTTACAGTATATAACAGTTTTCCAGAGCTCAAAGCACTTTACAGTGAAAGTAAATTTAAATTACAGGTAATATGTCATAGCAGTAAAATATCTCAAATTATACTCATGTTTATACAATAGAAGTGAGCTGATATCTAGTGAGATAAAAACATGTATTTTCACCCCAGTTGAATAAACGGGCTGATGACATGTCTACTATATGTATAAATGTAAAATCTTACATTTATACACATAGTAGGTACGCTATCATGCTGTTTATTATCACAGTGCATATCATTGCTCCCCCAAGTCGAGAATACTTCTTACAGACTGCCGCAACTATCCTCCAAAAGCGAGTGTGTCTGAATGAAGATTTACTTAAAATAAAGTTGCAGATACCTCTTGGTGTTGTGTGCCGTGAAGAACAAATCATACAGAACAGCCAGCAGAAGAACGTTAGTCTAACAAAGAAACCTGATACCAAGCTCCGATGATGATAACTGGAAAAATGATGCATAAGCACTGTAAATTACATAACTCTGTCCCTCAAAAAAAAGAAGATATGTGAGATGTGACTGCTGTATATGTACTATATTTAGTTGATATGTGAGATGTGACCGCTGTATATGTACTATATTTAGTTGATATGTGAGATGTGACCGCTGTATATGTACTATATTTAGTTGATATGTGAGATGTGACCGCTGTATATGTACTATATTTAGTCGATATGTGAGATATGACTGTTGTATATGTACTATATTTAGTTGATATGTGAGATATGACTGTTGTATATGTACTATATTTAGTTGATAAGTGAGATGTGACTGCTGTATATGTACTATATTTAGTTGATATGTGAGCTGTGACCGCTGTATATGTACTATATTTAGTTAATATGTGAGATGTGGCTGCTGTATATGTACTATATTTAGTTGATATGTGAGCTGTGACCACAGTATATGTACTATATTTAGTTGATATGTGAGATGTGACCGCTGTATATGTGCTATATTTAGTTGATATGTGAGATATGACTGTTGTATATGTACTATATTTAGTTGATATGTGAGATATGACTGTTGTATATGTACTATATTTAGTTGATAAGTGAGCTGTGACTGCTGTATATGTACTATATTTAGTTGATATGTGAGCTGTGACCGCTGTATATGTACTATATTTAGTTAATATGTGAGATGTGGCTGCTGTATATGTACTATATTTAGTTGATATGTGAGCTGTGACCGCAGTATATGTACTATATTTAGTTGATATGTGAGATGTGACTGCTGTATATGTACTATATTTAGTTGGTATATGAGCTGTGACTGCTGTATGTGTACTATATTTAGTTGATATGTGAGATGTGACTGCTGTATATGTACTATATGTAGTTGGTATGTGAGCTGTGACTGCTGTATGTGTACTATATTTAGTTGATATGTGAGATAT
This sequence comes from Neoceratodus forsteri, assembly GCA_016271365.2. Lineage (NCBI taxonomy): Eukaryota > Metazoa > Chordata > Ceratodontiformes > Ceratodontidae > Neoceratodus > Neoceratodus forsteri. Next base: position 215,864,307 of record JADMNL010000029.1, read on the forward strand.
GACTGCTGTATATGTACTATATTTAGTTGATATGTGAGATGTGACTGCTGTATATGTACTATATTTAGTTGATATGTGAGATGTGGCTGCTGTATATGTACTATATTTAGTTGATATGTGAGATGTGACTGCTGTATATGTACTACATTTAGTTGACATAACTGTTATATGGTTGTTTGTGCTTTGCCTGAATAAGCTAATGGGGGGCCCCAGCCCGATCCCGTGTACCTCTACAGTTGTGAATTACTGGCAATCTGTCAAGAGGATCATTGGGGTACCAGAGTTCTCTGTTCTGCTTCCCGAGGGCTTTCATCAGTCCCAGTATCAAAATTAAAGTTTGCTGAGGACCGAGCATTTTCTGTAGCTGCACCAAGACTCTGGAGACTGGTTTTCTCCATATAATCAGAATTAAGGCTAATTATTGTAATTGTTCTGTTGCTTCTACTGTTTCTTATCATTTTAAGGTATTTTAGTTAAGGTATTATGATTTTCTGTAACATTTAGTGGAAAGTTAGAAAATATTTTTTCTGCTATAAAGTCAGGATGTAGTATTTTTTCATGTTTTTTTGCAGGACACAGCGGTCAAAATCAGGACTGTCCTGTGAAAATCAGGACAGATGGTAACCCTATATGTGTGAGGCTGGTATATGTGTATTGTCTCTTTGGGGGGGAGAGAGACAGCTGGTTAAATGACTTATTCACTGTCACCATGTCAGAGAGCAGAAGTGATGGGATTCAAACCTGGTATAGCCAGTTTTAGGCACCAGTGAACCCTACAGTTCCTGGGGGCCCCATGCTAATGGGGGATCCCAAGCCAGATCCAGTATACCACATTAATTTTGTTTATTATTACTTCTCAGGTTTAAAGTAAAACAGCACTAAAGTGTGTCACTGGACTCCATGGACTCTTCTCCCATGTGACATCATAACACCATAACATTACTCCCTCTGTTGTCCCAGCCAATCAGAGGCTGATGAACAGACATGGATTGGATATTTACCACCACCATCCGCCGCTCTGTCCCACCACTAGTTCATACTCAGACCTCTGGGAAAACCTCTCTTGTTATCCCTAGAGCTAGGACCTCTCACGGCCAAAGAGCCTTCAGCTTTAGGGCCCCCTCCTGGTTCAACACACTGCCCCCCCCCTCCATCTCCGAAGCTCCAACTATATCGTGCTTCAAGACTTCCTTATGGAACCACCTTGTTAACACCCAAAGCTGTAATTGCCACTAGTCAAAGCCGTACTCAATACTAATGACAAAGCTTACTACTAAGCTGCTAAGGACAACATAACTCTGGTATTGTTTGCATCAATCCTACCTGTACCAGCTTGTTTGTATCTATGTCTTAAGTTACTGTTATACTGTGTTATACTGTTATGCTGTGTATTTTCGTTTGTCTTACTGTGACAAGGTACCTTTGTAAATGAGCCTATGGCTCAAAGGTTTTCCAAACTGCTGTCTAAATAAATAAATATGCAGTGGGGCCACTAAAACTAACATTGCTACCGCCCCCTAAAAACATAACTATGTAACTGGTTGAATTGAAAATAAAAGGCTGTGCATTTTGGACAAAGTAAAAGGCAAGGTCAGTTTGCATTGGGTAAGGGCCCCATGATTTATATCACTGGGGGCCCAAAAAACTCTAAACCTGGCCCTGAACCTGGGTCCCTAGGTTCACAGCTCTACACTTATAGGTTATAGCTCATGGTGTTTGTTAGAACTTCTGCTTATTGTACATAGGTAATTCTTCAGTTGAGTCATTGTCTAAAACTGCTAACTCACGATTTATTCACTAAATCTGACAGATTCCACATTTTTGACTACCGCTATGTTCTGTCAATGATTTTTGCTATTGAGGAGATTAACAGAGATCCCAAATTATTACCAAATGTCTCTTTGGGATTCCGGATTTTTGACTCGTGCTATTCTAGAGAACAAGCACTTCTGGACACCCTATCATTTTTAACAGGAAAACAGGTTCTGGTTCCAAACTACCAATGTGAAGCAGTCTCTATACTACCTGCTGTAATTGGAGATACACCCTCAACATACTCTCTAATCATGGCTATGATACTGGGACTCTACAGGTATCCTCAGGTAAGGAGGCACTTTATGGTTTCTGTACTAGGTCTCTACAGGTATCCTCAGGTAAGGAGGCACTTTATGGTTTCTGTACTAAATCTCTACAGGTAACCACAGGTAAGAGGAATCAATGTATGGTTTTGGTGAATGGATGGGGAAATCACAGAGGAAAGGGTGCTGGAGGGCCTTAGGTCCCTGAGGGTGGACAAGGCACCTGGGCCAGACGGAGTTCACTCCAGGGTGCTGAGGGAGCTGGCAGATGTCCTGACAGGGGCATTGGTGGACCTGTTCAACACCTCTCTAAATATGGGGTGTGTGCCCAGGGATCGGGGGGAGACACATGTAGTACCTCTCCATAAGAGTGGGCCCAAGGATGAGCTGGGGAACTACAGACCGGTGAGCCTTACCGCAATTGTAGGAAAACTGACGGGGGCTATCCTCAAAGAAAGGCTGATGCAATTTCTTGAGGGTAAAGATCTACAGAACAACAGGCAGCATGGGTTTGTCTCTGGAAGATCCTGCCAGACAATCTTGGTTGACTTTTTTGACTGGGTTATGAGGGCACTGGACAGGGGCTATGTGGTGGATGTACTCTACCTGGATTTCAGCAAGGTCTTCAATCCAGTACCACATGGTAGGTTGACCTGCAAGTTGAAGAGGCTGGGAGTAGGGAGGAAACTAGCCAGAGAGGTTGAAAACTGGCCATGGGAGAGACAGCAGAAGGTAGTGGTCAGGGATGAGGCATCGGAGCCCAGGGCAGTTACAAGTGGCGTCCCACAGGCTCGGTACCGGATCCAGTCCTGTTTAACATTTTCATCACTGACATAGCAGTAGGGATCAATAATATCAGTCTCTTCACAGATGACACCAAGATCTGTGCTGAGGTGGATGGGAGTGAAGGGACAAGGTCCTCCAGGAGGATTTGGCAAAACTAGAGGAATGGCCACAAACCTTGCAGCTTGGGTTCAATGCCAAGAAGTGCAAAGTGATGCATCTGGGAGCCAGGAACCCAGGATGCAGATACTGGTTGGAGGGTGTCCAATTATCCACATCCAAGGAGGAGAAGGATCTGGGGGTGCTTGTGACCGGAGAAATGAACCACTCGGCACAGTGCAGGAAGGCAGCAGCAAAGGCAAACAGGATGCTAGGGTGCATAGCAAGGGGGATTACATCTAGGAGTAGAGAGGTCATATTGCCCCTGTACAGGTCCCTGGTGAGGCCACACTTGGAGTACTATATGCAGTTCTGGCACCCCCTACTTAAAAAGGGACATCAAACTGCTAGGGGTGGTGCAGCACAGAACAATAAAGATGATCCTGGGGTTGGGGGATAGACTATACAAAGAAAGATTGAGGGACTGCAATATGTATACCCTGGGAGATAGAAGAGAGAGAGAGAGAGAGAGAGATTGGGGATATGACTGAGACGTTCAAGTACCTGAAGAAGACAAACAGGGTGGGCACCAGGTGTGGGCTCACTTTTAAGGCTGGAAGGTAAACCAGAGGGCACTCTCTGAAGTTGGATGGGGGCAGAGTCAGGAGGGAAATGAGGAGACACTATTTCACTGAAAGGGTTGTAGCAGGTGGAATGCACTGCCAGAGGAAATCGTGGTCAGTGCAGACAGTGGGAGCTTCAAGAGGGGGTGGGACAGATTCAAAGCGGGGAGTACAAACCGGGAGGGGGCAGGAGAGGGGAGGAAGGAAATTGGGGGGGAAGCTGCAGTCTAATGGACTGATGTGCTGCACACTCAATCAGACTAGATAGACCACAGGGCCTGTATCTGCTAGCAATTTCGTATGCTTGTATGTTTATAAATTTTAGTAAATTGGGATTGCCCATTATTTGAAAAACAGAAGACAGAAGAACAGAACAAATGGGAGTCCCCTTGTATTTGTGAAATATTGATCCTTGGGTCCCACAAGGCTCCACACTTGGATGCCTACTGTTTTCATTATTTATTAATTATCTTCGGTGGGTGTACCGCACAGCAAACACCATCCTTTATGCAGATGATGCTGTGTTGCACACAACAAATATATCTATGTATTTTTTTTAAACCAGGAGAGACCCACTAAGATGAAAGCTTGTTTCCATTTGCAACCTGCGTGCACAAGGAAATTAAGTGACTTGTTCAGGGCCATACAGTATGCGGGGGGGGGGCTGTGGGATTCAAACCCAGGTCTTTAGGTTTTCAGTTCAGAGCCTTAAACCACTGCACTATACTGCCTCACATTAAATAACATCATGAAATGTGAGTACGGGAAAATAATTACTTGGTTTATTGAAGTCAGGTCAGTAGTTAATAAAAATAAAACAAAAGCAACGGGTTTAGTACAGTAAAAAAAAAACTAATTTGGACAAGTTTCAGGTACCTTTCAATGATGGTGACAAACTCAAGTTGGTTATCAAATTTAGATACCTGGGTGTCTTATTGGACTCACACCTGAATTATGTAAGCCATGTTAGGCATGTGCCCATACGGTACCGGGTTAAGATAGCACGGATAAAACCACGCATGAAATACAGCGCTGTAAGAAGTGCTAATGGCTTTACAATGACAGGGGTTTTTACAGTGTGTGGTAGAAACCACTACTCCTGTCGCTGTAGGCTGCCAGCAGGGCAGTGCTTGGCCAAGCTGCTCCTGTGGTGGAGTGGCTAGAGCACTTGCCTCTGGTGGCATTGGGGACTTGTGGTTGTGGTTCAGTTCTCCCTAGGTCCCACTCTGCTATGGCTTTTCTGGCCCCAATAACAAACATTTCCAGACACAAGTTTTTTTTTTTGCCTCCAGTCTCTACAACTCCCCAGAGTTGATTATAATTAGTCTGGGGGTGTGGGGCAAAGCCCCCCCTCATTGGAGGTGCAGGGATGGAGACCCCACAAAAACTAAGTTGTTGCTGTGGTGTGTGCTCTGTGTGCACTGGTTGGCATAGTGTGCTGATGTTATTTTGCCACATGTTGCTTTGCATGCAGCATTGTTGTGGTGCACTGTTTTGCCCACAACATTATGACCCCGTGCCCTCCACGCAGCTAAATAAACAAATTCTGGTCAGATCCACCATGGCTGCATAATGAAGTTAGTGAAGTTGTGTGGAATTGTTAAGGAGGTATGGAGAAACAACACAATGATTTGTAAGTAGCACATTTGTTTTAGATTCTGTTCTAAGGAAGGCATACACATTATTAGGAAAATATATGGAGGTGTACATTTTAATGGAAGGAATAGGAAGGTTACAAAGAACCCCAGAGCAAATGCCACTGATGTATGTGTTATCCCGGATGATATTGGCCAGACAGCCAAATTTGAAAAAAACACAATTGCACATATCCCAATAATGCAAAGCATCAAGGGAAACATATGCAAATTCCCCATGATGGTACAGAAGGTGGCAGTACATGAAAAAGTAATGGCTGAGGGATCACTTGATGCTTTGTCCCTAAGCGGTCGCACTATGTTCTCGCTCCAGCTTCAACAACTGAATTTACTTGTAATCTCGGTAAATCGACCGAACATCACTCCAATTTATACCCGGATAGCATCTCTCTACATCAGGACAACATCGGACACTGAATTCTCTGCTTTTGAAGGAGTTAATTAGGAGAAATGGAGGCCAAAATGAAAATGGCCCTTCCGACTAAAATGCCGCCTACTGCACCGGATAAGCAGGCCAAAAAAGCCAGAATGCACACAGCAAGTATGAGTAAAGGCTCTCAACCTCCCGCAGTGGCAGCCGCTCTCTCAGAGGAAAGATTTTTAATAGAAATGGCATCACTAAAAACAGCTTTTGCGGAATTTGCCACAGATCTAAAAGAGATGCAACCTGATCTCAAGGAAACTAACAAGGCTCTTTCTGACGTCTCTGCCCGTACGGCCTCACTTGAATCATGGCAAGCTCGAATGGAGCCCGATATGACTTCAATTCAGCACAAATTACACAAGCTGGAGTTAAAACTTGAAGATCTGGAAGGCCATAACAGGCGTAACAACCTGGTGATTTTCGGGCTTCCAGAAGAAGCTGAAGGGCAAGCTGCTCATCAAAATAGCTGATCCTCCTCCACACTCCACGGTTTATGCTGTCGAAAGAGCCCACAGATCCTTACGGCTGAGACCCCCTGCAGGGGCCAAACCTAGACCACTTATCCTAAAATTGCTGAGATATGTTGATCGTCAGCATATTTTGTCTGCAGACAAAGATCTTAAAGAAGTCAAATGGGAAGACAACCCGATTCGGTTCTCTCAAGACCTACCAGTGGCAACTCGTCAAAAAAGGGCTGAATATCACACTTCTGTCACTAAGTTAATTGCTGCAGGAATAACATTTCGGATGCTTTATCCCGCTAGGTTATCTGTGCTTCATGGGGGCAGCTGGAAAACCTTTGAGAATGCAGAGCAAGCAGCTAAAGAGCTTGTGGTTCTCTTCCCAGATCTTTTTACCTCACATTGAAGCAGCATCGCTTATCTTCTTTATAAAAGATCCTGCATTATCAGGATAGCATTTGGGCTGTAATGTTAAATCGGATTTGCGGGTTCAGACACCTGCCTCCAAGATATGTTTAAGATCCACGATGTCAAAACTGGGACTGTGGACTCGGACTTAATGGTTACGGGGTCCTTGCCCTTTTTTTGTCTTTATGTAAGTTGTCTTTTCCCTTTTTGTTTCCCCCATGTGGTTGGGCTCCGTTAAAGAGAGTCCTGGATTTAAATCCCTGCTTGTTGCGGAGATATGTTGACCAGCCAGGCTAAAGAAGAGCCTGTGAAGATTTTCTCCCGTTTTCTTTTTTAATTCAGCTCCGTGAGTAGAGTGTCATATTGTGCAGATATTGCGAGTGGACTTGGCATCACGGTTGTGCACTCGATCGTGCAGTGGTGGCCAGCTGAATGAAAATCTTCGGTCCGTGACTGGCGTCAAGGCTAAGGAGTGCTTTCTGATTTCAATGCTATAACAAACTGAACTTCACTGCTGGTTCCTTTTATTTTTTGTGATTGTGTGATGTTTCTGCACCATTCATGTAGAGTTTTATAAATCGGGCATGCTATGTCCGGACACAAATCTAAGGTGTAATCTGTTTTCATAACTGAATATTCAGGTTCAAATATTTGATTATGTTTTTCAGATATTCATTGGGGTAAAGACTGTTTGCTCCTTTCAGAGTATTAAGGGACTATTACAGAAATACATGTCAATATAGTCTCTACAGAACACAGGTTTTTTTTTTTACCCTTTTAACCCTTTTTTAAGATTTACTGAGGATAGGTAAGCAGAAAATAAGGCTCTGGTACCTGTGTTTTATTAATCTAGTAAACTGTTTCTGTTAACATTTGTATTTATTGACTGGTTGGGGTGGGACGGGGTATACATGTCTGCTCAGCTACAGGAGAAGCAGTCATAAATCTTATTTTGGAGTTGGGACCTCCTAAATCTTTATCCCGGTTAGGGTTTGTTTGTGTCTTAGTCTCTCACTATAAAGAGGGGGGTCCAGAGCTGAGTCCTTCAGGTCCTAACTTTGAGGGTGTGCATAAGTTGGAATGGGGAAGGGAGATGAAATAATATGTAAGGGGTTGTCTGCCACTGTAAGGGGGTTAAATGTTTTTTGGTTAAGTACTCAGGAGTGGTTACACTCTTTCATTTTTTGCTACATTTCACGGTATTATATAATTCCATATGGCTAGCCTTAAATATTGTTCCTGGAATAGAAAGGGGACTCAGACTCCTGTCAAGAAAGCCAAGGTTTTACTCCACTTAAAAAGTCTGCAAATTGATGTGGTTTTCTTGCAAGAAACGCATCTCAGGGTTAATCAAATTCATTACTTATGTAGAAATCGGGTAGGTCAAGTATTTGGTTCCAGTATTGACTCCCGTAGAAGAGGGGTTGCCATCCTGATTGCCCGTAAAATTCCATTTTGCCTTATACAACAAATTTCTGACCCGGAGGGAAGATTCATTCTTCTGAGGGCCCTTTTGGGCCACTCTGAACTGGTATTAGGTTCCATTTATGGTCCTAACTGTGACGATCCTGAATTTTTCATGAATCTTATGAATCTTCTTGCCCCCTGGACTATGTTTCCCGTAGTACTAGGTGGTGATTGGAACCAGGTACTATCTAATTTCTTAGATAGATCTGGTCAGACCCGGCTAAAAGTATCACCGGGACAAAAGGCATTACAAGAGTTTATGAACTCTGTTGGACTGATAGATCCTTGGAGGTTAATGTTTCCAGAAAAAAAGGAATTTTCATTTCATTCCCTTCCCCATCATTTTTTTTCCCGGATAGATTATTTTCTCATAACAGCGGACCACCTCTCGTGGGTCTCTCAGGCCTATTACATGTCAAAGGTAATTTCCAATCACTGTATCATCCATCTTCACCTGGACCTATCTCCCAATATACATAGAGACAGAATCTGGAGGTTGAACAATCAACTTCTGAAATCTGAAGACCAAATACTGCTCCTTCAAACATTCATTTCTAATTTTATGGACATTAATGCCCCATCACAGCCCAAAAAAGATTTTTTGTGAGGATCTCTGAAATGTGCATTGGGGGGAAATAATTAGGTTAGCGACTAAGTGTAAGAAGCAAAGAGCTGTGGCTCTCTCTTCGATTTTAGCCCAGATAGAAAATCAGGAGAGGCTTCTCCTCCCCTCAGCCCTTATAGGGGAGTGGGAAAAGGTTGAATCACTATATTCCCAATATAATCATTTATTAGCAGAAAAGGCTGAATGTAATGCTTCATGCTAAAGTATCTTATTTTGATCATGGTGAAAGAGCTGGAAAGCTAATTGATCTTCATCTGCATACCCAAATAACCGATAAAATAATCACCTCTATTTATTCGATGACAGGGGAACTCTTATCTCTCCCCCCCCAGATATTGCCAATGCATTCCAAGAATATTACCAACAATTGTACTCTGCACCTGTACTCCCCTCTTTGTCTCAACAATTCAACAATTTTTTCCATGATATCAATCTTCCTATATTAGCAGACAATCAGGTTAATATTCTGAAGGCTCCGATTACATTAACAGAAATTTATGAAGCCATAGATTCTCTTGCCTCGGATAAATCCCCCAGCCTGGATGGCTTTACTGCTAATTTCTACAAAAAATTTAAGGAGATAATTGCCCCTATCCTCTTAGATACTTTTCACTATATCTTTAAACAAGGAATATCTGATACCTCTTTGACTCGGGTTATTATAATTGTTATCCCCAGACCTGGCAAAGATCCTCTCTACATTCCAAATTATAGACCGATCTCCTTAATTAATGTAGATCTTAAAATTCTCATGAAAATTCTTGCTTCCAGAATAGGCCAGGTCTGGGAATCCCTGATAAGCACAGAACAGGTAGGGTTCATAAAGGGAAGGCTTTCATCTGACCATCTTAGGAAAATAGCATATCTTTCCTCTGTGTCCAGGGGTTCATCTGTACCGGTGGCACTTGTCTCCCTGGATGCAGAAAAAGCTTTTGACAGGGTTTCCTGGGAATACCTTTTTATGGTATTATCTAAATACCATTTTCTGAAGGGGTTTATACAATGGGTCAAAATTCTGTACACTTCCCCATCAGCTCAAATCCATTGTAACGGTGTCCTCTCCTCATCCTTTATGTTATTTCAGGGTACCCATAAGGGTTGTCCCCTTTCCCCATTCCTTTTCAACTTATATTTAGAACCCCTTATTAGGAAAATTAAAAGTTTGAAACTTGTACCTGGCATATTAATAAGTGATATGGAATATAAAATTTCTGTGTATGCTGATGACATACTTCTCCATATTTCTAACCCTGCTCAATCTATACCTGCTGTTTTCCACATTATTTCCCAATTCGAAGCAATTTCGAATTATAAGTTAAATATTGGAAAAGCAGAAGTTTTTCCACTCAATAAGCACACAATGAAATCTGATATAGTACATTTGGGATTACTTTGAAATTCTGAAAAATTAGCCATCCCGCCGGCGCAGCGGTAGGGTTACCGCTTGTGGCGCCAGCGACCCGGGTTTGGGAACGGACTTGGGCAGCTGGAGGGTCGGCTGGGGAGAGGAGGATTGAGCACCCAAAGGCTGCTCTCCTTCTCTGGGGAGGGAGGGGATGCCTGTCCTGCAGCTCTACTGCCACCTAGGTGACCACAGGTGGAGGTGCAGCAGGACTGCATACAGAAGGGAGGGAGCATGTGGGCCGGAGACCGTAGCGCTCACATGTCTCAACGTGCACTGCCCCTAGGTCTCCCTAGCATGCTCACGTCCTGTGGGAGGGGATGGAAAAAGGAACCTGTTGTGGAGGACATAGACGGGACCCGACTGCCCCAGATAACCCATAACTGGGCTATCGCTGGATGCTGCAGATGGACCTCCTGACACACACTAATAGGACTGGAGGGGTTAAAATGGGTCTCCCCCACCGGGGGGGTAGGCTGAGGCAGCATGGAGGTAGGTCCGAGCGACACCATGGTAGGTACTCGGGGAGGGACTAGGATAGCACAGTATAGGGATTCCCTGAAGAACTTCCACCATGGCAGAGAGAGGGGCTATAAAAAAAAAGAAATTCCAAAAAATTTAAATACCTAGGGGTTTACTTGCACTCTTCCCCCCCACATTATGAAAAAACTTAATTTAGATGTTCTAATTAAAACATTAACAGAAGACCTTGGATGTTGGTCAAAATTACCTCTTTCTATATGGGGTCATATGAGTATAATAAAAATGAATTTTTTACCTCAGGTTTTATACCCTCTACAAATGTTTAAGGGGGCTCTTCCATTATCATGGTTTTCCCAGTTACAGAGAATCCTTAATAGTTTTATATGGCAGGGGAAAAAAGTCAGAAGAAGTTATTGTAAACTTACGTGTCTTAAAATTGACGGTGGATTTCAAGCTCCCAATTTTTACATATATTATTTAGCTATACACCTGGCTAGGATCAAATATTGGATGCATCCTCCTGTGAATAGTACAGAGTCTATATATTGTCCTTCCTGGGTTAGAATTGAACAGGCTCTCTGTTTTGAAAATAATATAGACCCCAAGGCCCTTCCTTATATTATTAGGAAGAACCTTCCCATATCCCTAAAAGAAACACCATTAAGTTCCTCACTTCAAACACAGCATCAATTAACTAATTTTCTCAAGGCGGATGCACATAACGATACTGCCCAGCCCTTGTTTTCCAACCCTAATCTTTTAATTTCAGGTAAAGTAATTAAATTTCACCTTTTTTTGGCCGGACATGGGTGTTATTAGAGTGAACCAGTTGGTTCATGACAAAAAACTCCTCTCCTACAATGCTGCCAGTCATCTTTTTAGTTGGCCTGCTAGATACATTTTTAAATATTTTCAGATATCCCACATGCTGACACAACATTTTGGGCCGGGGGAATGGAACAGTCCCTTTACTTCTGCTATATTTCCCTTTATTAGCTCTATCCCCTCTTCTCATATCATATCCTACTCATATAAATTTCTTTTAACAAAAGTTGCCACTTTGGAAGGTAAAAGGGTCTATTGGTGGGACAATACCCTAACCCCCGACTTCTCCTTTCAGGAACTGGTCCAACATTTGGAAGCACTTATACAAATATATTAAGTGGGACAGATATAGATTGATGCAATTTTATATTAACCATAATTTATTTTATACCCCATTTAAACTTCATCAAATGGGCAAGGTATCATCCAATCAGTGTCCCAGGTGCCATCAGGGTTTTTTGGCTGACCTGCTTCATATGCTTTGGTCATGTGACAAAATCATTTCCCTTTGGCATAGTATTCAAAAACGCCTTGATCCGCTTTTGGCACTATCAGACTACTTCAACTTAGAAATTTGCATCTTGGGTGACTACGCAGGTTTACAAGGGAGCCAACAGAGAGCACATATGGCTCTAATATCAAGCTGTGCTAAGAAAGTCATTTTGAGACATTGGCAGGAACCAAGTACTCCCACCTATATGGAATGGTATACGGAGATTATGTTTGCCTTGCAAGCAGAGTTCATCATTGCTGGGGTTAATAATAGGGTGGAAAATTATAAATTAAGATGGGAATCATTGTACACCCTTTTAGTGATTCAGTAGTTTCTAGTTATTTTTCAGTTTTTTTTCTTAAGGATATACATACGTAACATGGTATTCTAATTGCTTCATAACCATCCTTGGGTGTTAATACGGTGGCAGACTGGGGGGGAATGAGTGGGGGGATGAGTGGGGAGGGAATTGGGTGGGGAGCAGACAACGAAATTAGGTTTTAGAATTTATTACGATGTAACCTCTACTTATGTGCTCAATATGACGCACATGTATCCGTTCTTTTCAAGGACTGCTTTTTTGTCTAATGTATTTACTCGTTGTCTGTTCTGATGGTTGTTGTTGTTGTTAAAATTTTAAACTAATAAAGTTTACTAAATAAAAAAAGAAAAAGTAATGGCTGGCATATGTTCAGCCTTGGGATTATTTACTCAGTAGTTGTTTTTTTTTTTAAGAGAAACAGGGTTTTTGTCCATGAGGTGATGTAAGTTATATTTAAGCAATGTGTTGATGTCAGGAAGTCAGGTGTAATGATGATGGACTGTTAAAGAAAATGTGATATTAACTTTCAGAGGGGGGTCGCTTTTGATAAGGGCAAGGTACTGTAGAACTGCTAATGTTCACTTTCAATTAATATCATGGATCTGACTTACTGCACTGTAGGACGTTAAATAAACTTTGTGGGTTGTTCGTCCAGTTTTGCCTTCATAGAAATTGAAGCTGATAAAAAAGATTGCGGTTCGCTAGTAGGGCATACAGCAAACAGCAAACAGCTTGCAGTATATCATTCAGGGTGAAAAAGGAGAGCAGCCAAGTAAACTAAAAAGCGATGTACTTGGTGTAAGGGGCAGCATCCATGCATAGCTGAAAAAAAAACAACTGTAGAAGGCAATACGCTACAAGGCATACAGCATACAGTATTGCTCAGTGGAAAAAAAACAGAAGGCAACCCAGTAAATAAAAAGAGAATGGGAACACCATCACCCAAAACTTCAGTGGACTTGAGAATGACTACATTGAAAGTAAAACATTCCCAATGGCTTGTTACTGCCTTCCAGAGGATATGGGGAAGAAAAGAGGATGCTGTATGTGGTTTTGAACAGGTGGGGATATCACAGGTGCATGATGAGTCTCTAGATGACGTGGAACCTTTGTAAATAAACCTATGTTCTGATATCCCTGACTGCTGGCACTTAGTGGTGGATTGCTGTATTTTTTTTTCAGAGCCATGTCTGTAAGGGAGTGTGTTTCACCATGTTTTTTGGCAAGTTGTGATGGAGCCATGTGTTTTGGAGGGGGGTGGGCGTGCGAATGCACCTAGCGCAACTGATTCTGTGATATAGCAGTACCTTTTACTTGTTTTGGCTTAAAATATAAAGATTTGTATTTTATTACTCAAACTAAAGTGTGCCAATAATTTTTTTCTGCTGATATGAAGTGATGCTGTCTGTTAATGTTCGCGCTTGAGTAAAATGAGCGAACATAGCGAGATTTATTTGGCAATAATATTTACCTGTTTTACAGTAGTTATGCTTGTGATAATGGGAATGTTAGGAAAGTATGAGGTCTACACAGAAGTGGAGTACAAATATGCACAGTTTCATAAGTATGTGCTCAGAGTGCAGGCAAATGTGGCATGTAGGTTTGTTTAGAAATAGGTAAAAATAGCGATACATGCAATTAATAGAAAGATAGATAATTAGACATATATATAGAGAGAGAGACAGACAGACAGGCAGAATAGGAATGGCAGTGAAGAACTGAAGTGACACCAACCCCAACTCCATCCTGCAGACATGGACAGGCATTGGGGTGTACCTTTGGGACATTTGGGACATTGCCCATAACGCTCATGCCATTTCACCTCACCCTACCCTGCCGACACAGACAAGAGTCGAGGTGTGCCTTGGGGTTTTCAGACTTTACACTCACCCCATTCCATAAGGAAATATGCTGAAATGGATACAGTATAAGAGAATGGAGTGAACTTTGGGGTTAAAGGGTCAAAGGCACACCTCAATACCTGTCACTGGCTGCAGGGTGTGGATGGGGTGGAATGGCATCAGCATTACTGTTTACAATCCCAAGTCACACCCTTGATGCCTGTCAGTCCCTACAGTGCAGGATGTTATGTTCAGAAACCCTAATGCCCTGGGCGTTTCTTGGTATTTTCACTCCAAGTTTTCAGCATGGGCTTTTTGTGACCCCACCACATGAACAGTGACATTATCAGTTCATTAGCTGAAAAGAGATTTTGCACAGTGACTGTGGCATTTGGCACCACAGGTGCAAAAACACATTTTGAACAGGATGTGAAAAATGACAGCTGTACAGTTCTTGCTTCAGTAACTACTCAGCACATCTGTTGCATGACCTGCTTATTAACATTTTATATCTGCTATGCAATGTACTGCTGCTATGGCTGTTTGGCTGAGGGTGGTGGTGGATGTCAAGATGAACAACTCGGTGACTTGTAGGAGGGCAGCGGCCAAGGCCAACACGATGCTGGGATGCATAACTATGGGGGATCACTCCAGAGGGAGGGAAGTGATACTCTCTGTATAACTGCTTGGTGAGGCCGCACATCGAGTACTGCATGCAGTTTTAGAGGCCACTCCTAAAGAGGGACATTGAACTCCTGGAGAGGGTCCAGAGGAAAGCAACCAAAATGATCTGGGATTTGGGGGAAAGGACCTATAGGGAGAGGTTCAAAGAGCTAAATATGTACACACTGGAAGAGAGAAGGAACGGGGGGACATGATAGAGGTCTTCAAGTACATGAAGAGAGTAAGTAGGGGAGGCACAGTCATGGTGTTCCAAAGGAAGGAGGGGGGCAACTAGAGGGCATGGGTGGAAGCTGGGAGGAGACTCAGGGAGAAAGGAAGAGGTGCTACTTCACTGAGAGGGTGGTAGAACCATGGCATGCACTGCCCGGGGGGCTGGTGGAGGCAGAGACTGTGGAGGGGTTCAAGAGGGGGTGGGACAGGTACAGGGGAAGGGTTGTAGAAGCAAAGTCCAATGAAGCATGAATACCCTGGACTGGGAAAGGAGAAGCCCAAGAGGGTGGGAAGGCACCAAGGTCAGCACCCAGGGTGGGGACTGACCAAACGAGCAGACATGAAAGCCCACTAGGCCTATTCTGCTGGCATTTTTGTATGTTAGTATGTTGGTATGCTTACTACACCAACATCATGAACCATAAAACAGATAACTGCCATAACTAGGGGGGCAGTATAGCACCGTAGTTTAAGACTCTTAACTGCAAATCTGGAGATTTGGGTTTGAATCCACAGCCCCACTTGCATACTAGTGACCCTGAGCAAGTCACTTAACTTCCATGTGCTCCCAGGTTGCCCCAGTAAACAAGCTTTTAGCTTAGTGTGCCATTCCTGGTTAAACAATTGAAAGAAAAAAATCACACTATATTATTTTTCTTGCTTTATTTTGCTACTACAAGCTTTAACTAATACATTCATCCTTATTTATAGCTTATGTGTCTGTGGCCTAGGCAAACTACACTTAAAATCTTACACATAAATAAATAAAATATCAGAACAGCATTTATTTTAGTAGTAACTCCTTCCTTTCGGGTGCCTATGACACTATGTATATTTTATATCTTTAACTTCAAAGCACTAAACCTATTCAAATGCAAAACACACAAGGGCCCAGATATTCAGACTGTGCCATTCTGTGGCGCCAAGCCTGCGCTGCTCAAATAAGTTGCGCAGGGGTGTGGCCAGGGCGATATTCAATGGAGTTGCGCTATTGAGCAACTTCTTTGAATATCGCCCCCTGGCCACAGCCACTGTGCATGGCGCAGTGGAACTGCGCCACCGCAAGTGGTTAGAGTGAAGCATTCAGATGCGGTGCCGCAAGTTCCATTGCGCCATGCGCAGCACCTGTGATATTCAAAAGGTGAGATGCAAATGGAGCCGTAATATATGCAAGGCACACGGGGGGCCATTTGCATCTAATTACGGCCCCATTTGCATTCCATTAGCATGCGGGTGCGCCGATCCCCAACGAATTGCACCTGGCGCCTGCCAGGCAGCAGCCGTCGGGGACCGACGCCCCCTGCAGCCCGATCGCGGGCAGAACGGTATTCCATCCACCCCAGCAGCCCAATCGGGCATAATGTAAACTCCCCGTAGCCCAATCGCGGGTATACTGGTATTTTACCCCTACCCCGAATAGCTCTCATCAAGGCATAATGTTACCGCCCCCACCACCAAATAGCCCAATCGCGAGGCATAATAGAAAGGGTCCCCTGAATAGCCCGATCACAGGCATAATAGAAAAGGTCCCCGAGTAGCCCGATTACGGGTGGCATCCACACCCCCATGTCCAGACTCCCTGGTGATCTAGTGGCCCCCACCCCTCCGCCCACGGAGCCCCAACACCTCCCCGTCAGCCGACGGGCGGCAGCACCCGCCTGCCGCCCGGCCGCCCGCCAACTGACAGCTCGGTAGGACTGCACGCCCATTGGTTCAGAGCATGAGCCAATGGGCATGCAGCCCATACTGTACAAGGCAGTCCTGATATGTGAATGAATGAATTAATGAGCCATGACATTCTCCCAGGTCAGTTACATCTATTAGCCAATGACATTGGTTGTAATAAAGGAAAGACAAGATACAGCAGTAGAATAGCAACAGTCAGACTGTTGCCAAAATCAGTTTAGCTGTTTGGGTAGAAAGTGCTGTAAATCCTAATACTGTATCTGCAGTGTAGCCTGCTATTGCAAGTGTGAAACTTACACTTCAAACCTTTTTGACTGCCATTAGGAATGCGTTGTCTGTCTCAGTGAAAGGTATCTCTAGTTTTCTCATATTGATATTACCTAGAATAGCAGAGAAGTGAGCTTTAAAATCTCATTAGATAACATTGCTTTTCAAGCACTTCATAGATACATAGATACATAGACAGTGTCGGCAGATAAGGGCCTATGGCCCACCCAGTCTGCCCATTTGAGCTTGTAAGTTCAGTTTGTTTTCCTAGAAGTCTGTTGCCCCTTACCCTAACCTCCAGAATTCCTTTATGTCTATCCCATGCATTCTTAAATCCCGTGATTGTTTCAGCCCCCACCACTTCCTCTGGCAGGGTGTTCCACTTGTCCACCACCCGTTCTGTGAAGAAATTCTTTCTCATGTTTCCTCTGAATCGTCCTCCATCCAACTTCATCCCATGCCCTCTTGTCCTGGAACATCTTTTCGCTTAAAATAGTGTTTTCCGCACCCTGTTCCTCCCTGTAAGATACTTGTATGTCTCTATCATATCCCTCTCCTCCTCCTCTCCTCCAGGGAGTACATGTTCAGTTCCTTCAACCTGTCTTCATAGGACTTGTGATGCAATCCATGCACCATCTTTGTTGCCCTCCTCTGAACCTTCTCTACCCTGTCTATGTCCTTACGTAGGTATGGTCTCCAGAACTATACACTGTACTCCAGGTGGGGCCTCACTAGTGTCTTGTATAGCGGAATTATGACCTCCCTTTTCCTGCTGGTGATGCCCCTGCCTGTACATCCCAGCATCCTATTTGCTTTACCTGCTGCCTTGTCACACTGTTTCCCTGCCTTGAGGTCATCAGAGATGACAACCCCAAGATCCCTTTCCTGCTTGGTGCATGCTATATCCTCACCCCCAACTGATATATTGTGCCAGGTTTTGTGCCCCATATGCATTATCTTGCACTTCTTTGCATTGAATTTCAACAGCCAAACCCCGACCATTCTTCAAGTTTCTGCAGGTCGCTTCTCATTCTGTCTACACCCTCTGGTGTGTCTACTCTGTTACAGAGCTTTGTGTCATCAGTGAACAGTGAAATTCTGCCTTCTAGGTCCCCCCCCCGCTTTTCTTGATTTCACACACACAAAGAAAAAAAAACACCTAATAATACTTAACTGTATATATGAGAGAATAAGACTGACTGAGTAGAGTGGCAGTGAGATGTATTATATTCCCATTTCCCTCCTTCCTCAGTCCCTCTGATGACACACTAACTTGCAACGCATTTTTTTCCCTCAGCCTGCCTGAGTTGCTGACTATAGTAACTGTAATTAAGTAATGTCCCTGATTTCCTGCAGACTCTGCCCAGTGCCCACAAGAAACTTCAGGTTAAAAAAAAAAAACCTCTCTCTCCTCTCAGGCTCAAACTCAGTATACACGCAAAAAAAAAAAAAAAACCCCAAGGCCGCCTGGGCAAGTCGGCTGACTGGATCTCTTCTTCTCACCTCCACTGGGGCTTGGGCTCTATATGTATACTCGCAAAAACCATAGCCCTTCATCATGAGTAAATGAGTGTTTTCTTTTGAATTATGAGCCTGCATTATTCATTTGTTGTTTAAATTCAACTACAATATTTCTGCCTGTACTCAAATATCCCTAGTCTATCCTCTCTACCAGACTCGTTAAACAGTAAACACCACACAGTGCGATTTTTATACGATGGGTCCCGGGAATTTGTCTGTTGCATCGTCCTTGCTAGATGATTTACTGTCTTACAATGAAACAGATTTTTTTGCATTGTAATTTGTTTTTCACTACACAGTTTGTACTCACTGGCGTTTTTTTCATGTCAGATATTCATCAGCGCTGTGGTTCTGTTGTTATGTCACCCCGTCCCCAAACCCCTCCATCGTACAACTTGCAAGAAGACTTCGGAACAGCTCTTTAGTGGGCCCTGAGCATGGCTGATTGACAGCTCGCCCAACCAATAATTGACTGCAGTCAACAATGATAGCACGAAATGCTGCCCAAAGGCGGGACCTAGGGATGGGATCGCCTATGGCATGCTCCTCCTGTGAAGCGGGCTTAGTTGCAACCAGTCACCTGTTGGACTCGACTCACGCAAGCACAATTTTAGCTGTTCCTGCTCGTACGTACCCACGCACATGCACTGTGGTTTAAATGGATTTAAATGGCTCAGGGATGAGAGCTGAATGCAGGGCGGAGGAGGGCCGTGGCGGGTGCTGGCCGTGCCGGGCGGTGTGCAGGCATATTACTAGCTGCTGTGATGCTTGAGAGAGGTAGGTGAGAGCACAGCAAAGCACTAGCGTTTTTGCCGACTGGGCCAGCATTAAAAGTAATATTAATTTACTATTTTGACTTCTGGGGACCTGGGCCCTCCTGCACTCTGGGCCCTGGTGCAGTGGCATCCCTTGCACCCCCCCTGACGCCGGCCCTGGCGCAATGTCACTGATGAAGATGTTGAATAGGACCGGTCCCAGCACTGATCCCTGTGGTATCCCACTGGTCACTCTTCCCTCTGTGGAGTGACAGCCATTTACCACCACCCTCTGTGTCCTGCCACCCAGCCAGTTACCTACCCACCACACTACTGTCCTGCCCACGCCCATATTCCCCAGTTTGTGTAATAGTCTTCTATGTGGCACAGTGTCAAAGGCCTTGCTGAAGTCCAGATAGGCCATGTCCACTGCCCTCCCCTGATCCACCTCCCTTGTCACCCAGTCAAAAATTCAATGAGGTTGGTCTGACATGACCTCCCTGGTGAAACCATGCTGCCTTGGGTCCTGTAGTCCATTGACAACCAGGATGTTCCACTAATCTCCTTCAGTAGTGCTTCCATGATCTTCCCCACTACCGAGGTGAGGCTGACTGGTCTGTAGTTCCCTGCTTCCTCTTGTTCCCACTTTTGTATAAGGGGACTACATCTGCTGTCCTCCAGTCTTTGGGTACCTCCCTGTTTCCAGTGATCGGCTAAACAGGATAGCCAGAGGTTCAGCCACCACCTCTTAGTTCTTTAAGGACCCTGGGGTGCACCTCATCTGGCCCCATTGCTTTATCAACTCTTATTACTTCCAGTTCCTTCAGGACCCTTTCTCGTTCTTCGCACAATTACCTGATGTGCAGAGTGATGTCTGATTAGGTGTAAAATAAATTGCAGTTTATGTTAGAGGTTTCTGATATATATGCACAGTGGGGACAACAATTATTAGGTTGTTTAGGAGGGACTTCTAGCACAGTTTTGTAAGCACCCCCTTCCCTAACCAGATACACACACACACACACACACACGCACACACACACACACACACTTTGTATTACAGTTTTGCAATCCTCTATACCCGATTGTTTCATGCTGATGTAGAATACCTCAGCTTTCAGCTGGTGTAGAATAAAGCAGCTGAGACATTTGCCTATTGAACTAGTCATGCATTGATTTCTTTATATATGGCCCCAAGAGAGTGCCGTTCAAACACTATATGTCATGATCCCACTCCTGTTTTCACACCGACTTGTAATACATTCGCATCTGATCGCCAACCTGAAATGCAACACCCCACTTTCAATGGAGTCCTACTTTTAGCAACCCCATACTTTCATGCTGTCTGACCAAACACAATATACCTAGGTTTAACAGTATATGTCTGTTATTCAATAAGTACACTTTGTGTGCAAGACAGTTCTGTACTAAAAACATTTACCAGGGCCCCTCAGAACATTTTTGTGACCCCCCCCTCCAGTACCTACATTTCTGAAATGCCACATAGAACACAAACATACAGAGGTATGAGGCATTCCACAGTACACACGTTATCAACTCTTTTGCTTTTTATTCACAACAGTTGCAAACAGTGCAACAGAGACTGATAGCGGTTGTCCACATAACGTATTAATAAAATACTTTTTCCACTTTTCCCCACAGTCTTATGATTCCATCCTTTGAAAAAGAAATTGTAGCAACATGCTGAAGGTTTCATGTTGCCTACTTGTGCATGATATGCATGGCGTTCAACTGTCCTTGATTTTCAGGGACGTCCCTGATTTTGCCTCAGAGATTTCTTCTGTCCCTCCTATAGTTGGCATTTCTGCCACTGAAGACTAGGGATTTGAATCACACAATAATGCCAGTCATTGATGTTATAGTGTAGTTATCATTAAGAAAATGCTATTCATACTAAGAGGCATGTTGCACACAGTTTCTGGAACTACTATTACTATTTTTTCAGATGTGTCCCTGACTTTGGTCATTTGTCCTGATCATTTTAAGCCTTGTCCCTGACTTGTGAGGAGGGAGGTTGAGAGAATGATGATATGTCCAATGCATATCATGCTTTTGCAAAGCATGTCCTGTGTAATTTGTAAGTACCCGTGTGAAGTCTGTAACTGCTGGTGTGATGACAAGCTACTCCTGTAATACTGTGCAGTCATACTGAGAAATCAGCAACTGCTAATGTAAGCCACACCATGCACTGTCTTGCAGAGTGTACATATGAAACATACCAAATAGGTAGCTGGTATGCTCGAACAGCAAGGGGCACATGGTCTGGCTTACTTTAGACATAAGCAGTTGCTGATTTCTCCCAGAACTGCACAGTATTACAGGAGTACTTTGTCATCACTGGGGCAGTCTCACAGACATCACTCAGGGTACTTATAAAACACACAGGACATGCATTCCAAAGACATTATGCATACTGGACATATAATACAAGTTGTTACAAATAAGATAGATAGACATATAATAGAAACTGTATCATAACTGTCAATTTATGTCCTGCAAATTGAACAATCCTCTGTACATAAAGAACAAAAGTTATGGCAAAAGTCACACAACAGCACTGTTATTGTATGCCTTTTGGAAACTCACTTTCTGCTACTTTGGGTAATATCAATATGACATTAGACATGTACTATTTATCTTTTCACTGTGTCTCGGAGGCACTCTAATGCCACTCAGAAAGGCTTCATGTGTAGGTTTTGCAATTGCAATACCAGGATGCCCTGCATGTATTACTATTTGCAGCTCTTTCTACCCAGATAGCTAAAGTGATATTCTGAACTCTCTCACCACTGATATAATAATACTGTTTCCTGTTTCTTCATTAAAACATGCGTAACTGACTGATATGTAATGCTGCAGTGTATGTGAATAACTTTTACAAGTGTCAGTAACTGTTTAAGATTCCATCTGGTCAGTATTTGCAAGTACCACCCTCATACATTCTTTATGTAGCTGGTCCTTTCTACTACATGATTTACAAGGGCAAATTGCAACATTCCAAGCAAGATATGGTAGTTTTGATAATGTGCAGTGAGACTAATTGGCTGTAAATCATACTGAAACAAAGATAACACCAACTGCTTTAAAGGGCACTGTCAGCCTTGTCCCTCGTTTTATTGCCACAAAACATCAGTGTGCCTCTGTGGACACAGTGATCACATATAGTCCATAGAATACCCCTATATGTATACCATAATAGAGAATTCTTACCGATTTTTGTAGTTTTTATGATCTTTTACTTTCTCTCAGGTTCCCCATAAGTACATTGTGCACCGGAAGCATAAGCAAGATGAGAGCACGCATCAGACACTGTGCGCCAGCACAAACATCAATTTTGCACATGGCCATACTGAAAAGTGAAACGAAGCATGTATTTTCAAACGCTGTGCTAGAGTTGCCATTTTTTTACTGAAACTGAGCACTGGGAAAGACGACAAATGTATTTGAAAGGAGGTGCCGAAATCTTGTGCATGTGCAAGCGGGGCTACTACGTTTACGGATTTGTAGTGTCATCCCACTTTCACGCATACGCCGAGATATTGGTGACCTTTTCAAATGCATTTGGTGTCTTTCCCATTGCTCAGTTTTCAGTTAAAAAATGGCAACTCTAGTACAGCATTTAAAAACTACATGCTGCGTTTAACTTTTCAGTATGGCCATGTGCAAAATTGATGTTTGTGCCGGTGCACAGTGTCCGATGTGTGCTCTCATCTTGTTTATG
Organism: Neoceratodus forsteri; assembly: GCA_016271365.2. Lineage (NCBI taxonomy): Eukaryota > Metazoa > Chordata > Ceratodontiformes > Ceratodontidae > Neoceratodus > Neoceratodus forsteri. Next base: position 215,887,161 of record JADMNL010000029.1, read on the forward strand.
ATTTCAGTGCACAGTGTACTTATGGGGAACCTGAGGGAAAGTAAAAGATCATGAAAACTACAAAAATTGGTAAGGATTCTCAATTATGGTATATATAGGGGTATTCTGTGGATCATATGAGATCACTGTGTCCACAGAGGCACACTGATGTTTTGTGGCACTAAAACGAGGGACAAGGCTGACAGTGTCCCTGTAAAGTCTATTTTCTTGTAAAAGTCTCAGAAAGGTATGCAATGTGGCAATAAAACCCCCTATAGTCTAACAAATTATGTCTGATTAATAAGTTACTTGCACTATAGAGACAAACACCAATGGCCCGTAAGTATTGGAGATGTAAGGAGTTAGTTTAATTAGAAATCAGTCTGTCAGACAATACCCATTTTAATTAGAAACTAGACACTACCCATATAGATAATACAGCTATTTCTGAGAATCTCAATAGACGGACATCAGTGCCTTCCAAGATGGACTGTAGTGTCGTACAGTACCATGCATGGTTACGTGTAGCACAACACCATATGTTTGGTTCACCTCACTAATGCTTCTCCTTTAGAGTAAAACTGTGAGTTTACAGTGAGGAGTTGTGAATTAGCTTGGTATATTCAACAGACCTGGGTTCCATTGCTGCAATCTGAACTCTATATGGTCTATACTGTGGGACTCTGACCAAGTGTCGGAACCTTCCTATTGCTCCTGTGCCACCCCTGCAAAGTGACCATTGTCTCTAATGGATCTTAAACAGTTACCAAAGAGTACAATTTAAAAAAAGTTCTCAACTGAAGAAGCCTAGGAAATGTATGATATTTAAACAGTGTCTATGCATTACTCCTAGATCATTAACTGGTTTACGATGGATAGCATGTGGATATCTTAGTGGTTGTTACTGTCATGCATTAAAAGTGTATCTTATAGCATGATATTTTTACATTTAGGCTATATGTAGGGTAGTGGGTTCCACATAAAGGTCAGTGATGCAGCCACAAGATATTATTAAAATGCTTGCCTACTCTGAACTAACAGCTCCTCCTCAGCTGCCCCCCCACACACACGTACATTCTTGCAGTGCAACACAACATAAAACTGCAGTAGTATCACAGAACATGCAGGCATGCTTTTTTTATTTGATTATAATTTATTTTTTATTTGTTCTTCGTACTTTTCTGTGATGGGTAATATTTCGGCACATATGCATGACAGGGCAATTCTGGTGTGCCAACACATGGAATGAAACATTAAAGGAACACATAATCCTGCTAAATAGTACCACCACATAAACAAGCATTTGTCAATGCCAAATGTTGATTGCGTTGGTATGTTGAGCTCGCTCACTGCCCCTCTGTCACTTGCTCAGTCTGTTTCTCCCAGTGCTGCTGGCTGCTCTTTTGTACTGGGCTCCTGCCTGCATTGGCACCTTGTTCTGCCCACTAAGAAATCTGCAGCTGTCCCAACAGAGCTCCATTGAGGTGGCTCACTCCCCCTCTCTCACGCGCTCATTCTGTTTCTCCTGGCACTGCAGCCTGCCCTTTTGTACTGGGCTCCTGCCTCTGTTGGTGGCTTTTTCTGCCCACAAAGAAATTTGCAGCATTCCTGACACAGGTCTGTTGAGCCTGCTGACTCCCCCTCTGTCACTCACTAGTTCCGTTTCTGCCAGTGTTGCAGGCTGGCCTTTTGTGCTGGGCTCCTGCCTGCATTGCCACCTTTTTCTGCCAACAAAGAAATCCACAATAGTCATGATAGAGCTCCATTGAGCTCACTCACTCCCCCTTTCTCACTCGCTCATTGTGTTTCTCCTGGTGCTGCAGGCTGCCTTTGTACTGGCCCTGCCTGCATTGGTGGCTTGTTCTGGCTAGAAAGAAATCTGAAGCAGTCCTGACACAGCTCCATTGAGCTCGCTCACTCCCCCCTCTCTTACTCATTCCGTTTCTGCCCAGGCTGCAAGCTGGCCTTTTGTACTGGGCTCCTGCCTGCGTTGCCACATTTTCTGCCCACAAAGAAATCTGCAGCAGTAACAATAGAGCTCTGTTGAGCTCGCTCACTACCGCTCTGTCACTCATTCTGTTTCTCTTGACGCTGCAGGCTGCGCTTGTGTATGAGGCTCCTGGCTGTGTTGGCACCTTTGTCTGTCCACAAAGAAATCCACAGCTGTACCGACAAAGCTTCATTGAGGTCGCTCAGTCTCCCTCTGTCAGGTGCTCATTCTGTTTGTCCTGGTGCTGCAAGTGGCCCTTTTGTACGGGGTTCCTGCCTGCATTGGCACCTTTTCTGCCCACAAAGAAATCCACAGCAGTCTTGATAGAGGTCTTTTGAGCTCACTCAGTCCCTCTGTCTCACTCACTCGTACTGTTTCTCCCACCGCTGCAGGCTAGCCTTTTCTACTGGGCTCCTGCCTGTACTGATACCTTGTTCTGCCCACAAAGAAATCCGCAGCAGCCTGACAGCACTCCGGTGAGTTCGCTCACTGCCCTTCCCTCACTCGCTCTCTCGTTCTGTTTTTCCCAGTGCTGTAGTCTGCCCTTTTGTACTGGCCTCTTGCGTTGGGGCCTTTTTCTGTCCACAAACAAATCCAGAGCAGTCCTGACAGAGCTCAGTTGAGCTCAGTCACTCCCCCCTCACTCGTTTGATCTTAATCTGTCCCAAACACTGATGTCCCACAGTGACCATGCTATTCTCCGTCAGGAGTGCAAAAACATATTTTAGCCAGGATGTGAAAAATGACAGCTGTACTGTTCATAAGGAGGTGTGAAAGAATGTCACTGTTCAAAATGTGGCATGAAAATATTACAAATTTGCGAAGTTACAAGGGTGCATGGAAAGAGTTGAACGCACGCTTGTAACACAGTCATGTTATGGAGTTTTGTCACCAAATTTTCAACATAGTGATTTTAGGACCTCTGCTCATGAACAGTGCCACTGTCATTTTCTTAATCTGTCCCGGACACTGATTTCCCACATTGACCACGTTATTCTGTGCTGCAACTGTGAAACCACATTTCAGTCAGGATGTGAAAAATGACAGCTGTACTGCTCATAAGGAGGTGTGAAAAAATGCCACTGTTGAAAATGTGACATGACAATATTACAAATCTGCAAAGTTACAAGGGTGTGTTGCAAGTGTGCAACGCACACTTGCAACACAGTCATCTGATGGGCTATCATCACCAGATTTTCAACATAGGCATTTTAGGACCTCTGCTCATGAACAGTATCACTGTCATTTTATTAATCTGTCCCGGACAGTGATTTCCCACAGCGACCGCTCTATTCTGTGCCAGAACTCTGAAAACACATTTTGGCCAGGATGGGAAAAATGACAGCTACACTGTTAATAAGTAGATGTGGGAAAATGGCAATGTTGAAAATCTGGAGTGAAAATATTCTAAATTCGCGAAGTTACGAGCATGCATGCAAACTGCGCAATGCACGCTCATAACACAGTCATTTTACAGAGTATCTTTACCAGATTTTCAACGTAGGCATTTTAGGACCTCTACTCATGAACAGTGTCACTGTAATTTTCTTAATCTGTCCTGAACACTGATTTCCCACAGTGACAACGCTATTCTGTTCCAGAAGTGCGAAACCACATTTCCACCAGGATGTGAACAATGACAGCTGTACTGTTCACAAGGAGGTGTGAAAAAATGCCAATGTTGAAAATCTGGCGTGAAAATATTGCAAATTCATGAAATTATGAGCTTGCTAGCAATTTACAGTGCAAGCTCGTAAAAGCAGTCATTGTTGGGATTTTTGTTTCACCAAATTTGCAACATAGGCTTTTTGAGAGCCCACCTCATGAACACTGGCACTGTCATTTCGTTACTCAGCCCTGAAAGGTGATTCCGTGCAGTGACCGAGAAAACACCTTTCAGGGCTGATTAATGCCATGACAGTGCAAGAATTCATGAGGAGGGGTCCCAAAAGCCCAATGTTGAAAATTTGGTGAAAAAATTCCCAAAAATGCCCGAGATATGCACTAAAGTTGAAAAAACCCTATTTATTACATTATACAGCTTACCAGCATTTCCTCAGTTCGCGGTCAGCTTTGAAGAGTGCAGACGTGTTCCCGGTCCACGGAAGATCATCGCGCTGAGTTCCAGAGGTAAGTATGGGGTGAGGGATGTGTGGGGAGCCAGGATGCACAGTGGGTGAGTGCAGGTTGTGGGAGAGGGGCCAGGGAGACTGCTGGGGGACTGCTTCCTTCTTTGCAGGTTAAAAATTATAAAAAAGACATTGCAGGACAGTTTTTACTTTCACAGGGGCATGTGGCATGCTGGGGTGGGCTCCCAGTGTGTCACCAGACTCTTTCTTGGGGAGGCAGCAGTCGCTGATGGTGGATTGGGCACCCCCATCAGCACACAACAAAAAGGGGGGTTAGATCATGCCAACGGGGACTGGGCACCCCCATCGGCACTCAACAAAAGGAGGGTTGATTATGCCAATGGGGTTGGGCACCCCATCGGCAGACAATAATGCGGGGTTGGTTACAGAATGTCGATGGGGAGTGGGCCTCTGTCGGCAAAATCAAAATGGGGCACTAAAGCCACGGGGATTGGGGCCCCATCGGCAAATAAACATGGTGGTGGGGTTATATTGTTTATGAACACGGCGGCAAGCCGCCGCCATGTTCACGAACAATATCAGGGTTTTACATCCTGCCCTGCAATGACGGGTCACTCCTCATTGCAGCAGATGGCTGATGCTGCAATGACAAGGTGGCCCCATTGCAGCGGCTGATTTGTCTCGTTGGTGGCAACGTTCCAAACTGCTGTCACCAGCAGCCTGAACAGCACTGGGGAAGGGATGTTCTTTGCAGGCTGTGGGCATTGGCCAGAATAGTGCCGCACCTCCACAGCCTGCTTCTGAGCAAGCTGCTACAATATGTTTCTTGCGCTGTGCACAATCAACATAAAAAGGTAATACCTTCATCATGTAATAGGCAAGTCCAGAGTGTGTGTGTGTGTGTGTGTGTGTGTGTATGAGAAATCAGGAGCAGAGAGACATGAAACGTCCATAACAGTCTCTTTCAGGAAGGAGGCTCACTGAAATGAGCTGTGCATGAGGCCCTACATATTTCCATACAGTGATACGTTGTCTTTGGTACCTCATTACACTCACTTGGGTCTGTAGTGAAATATGCAATATCTGAATTATAGAGTCCAATTGCACAGTTATGTCATACTGACTGCAGACACATACAGTATAAGATAGAACTCACTCTTTCTTTCTTTCTTTCTTTCTTTCTTTCTTTCTTTCTTTCTTTCTTTCTTTCTTTCTTTCTTTCTTTCTTTCTTTCCTTCTTTCTTTCTTTCTTTCTTTCTTTCTTTCTTTCTTTCTTTCTTTCTTTCCGTCTGTCTGTCTCAAATTCCACAGTTCAGTTCTATGAGGAGTAATACAGGTTTTCCACTACATAATTACAGGCACTTGTTTCAGCCTTACAATATTCCCTGTCTGGGCTGTTAGTTAAACTGGTACAACTGCAGGCATTTTAATGAAACAGGTTGACGGTTACAGTGAATAATGTGAATAAGTATGGTATCTGTAGCAGACCTTGGTTCGATTCGAGGATCTCTGCTTGCATACTATGTCACTCTGCTCAAGCATCTTAAACCTCTCTAGTGCTTTTAATTATTATGAATGGTGAAACAGGATTTTCTTCCCCAGGGACACTGCTGTAATTCTGATGTCAACTTAGGAACAGAGCTACACTGATGTTACACTGGCTTGCTTTACTGTGTATCTAGGCAGCAAATGAATCTATAGCAACACATCTACTGACACGCTACATATGGCTCTGAACTCGTCATATGACTCTTTCCTAAAAAGCAGACTTTGTTGCAACATGCCTGTACTATTTGCTGCAGTATGACTACGAGGGCAGGCTGACCATTACAGGTTTGCCCTTGTACTTTGTTGCAACATGCCTGTACTATTTGCTGCAGTATGACTATGAGGGCAGGCTGACCATTACAGGGTTTCCCTTATACTCTGTTGCAACATGCCTGTACTATTTGCTGCAGTATGACTATGAGGGCATGCTGACCATTACAGGGTTGCCCTTATACTTTGTTGCAACATGTCTGTACTATTTGCTGCAGTATGACTATGAGGGCATGCTGACCATTACAGGGTTACCCTTATACTTTGTTGCAACATGCCTGTACTATTTGCTGCAGTATGACTACAAGGGCAGGCTGCCCATTACAGGGTTGCCCTTATACTCTGTTGCAGCATGTCTGTACTGTTTGCTGCAGTATGATTACAAGGGCATGCTGACCATTGCAGGGTTGCCATTGTAATACTCCACTGTTCACTTCCACTGTGTAGATGGGGGTTTGTGGGCACCACTAGGTTACCAAAGAGCGTGTTTTTGACTGTTGTAGTTTGCTACATGTAAGTAAAAGGTGTGGCAGCGGGAGGCTAGAAGATACATTACAAAAATAAATGAAAACATTAAATACAAAGTTTCTCAATATCGGTGGGAGATCGGACTGGTGGAGCACTACATACAGTACAATAATTTATTGTCAGATATGAACTGATTGTGTTGGTTGATCGGGGACCTGGGCAGGACACTGTACTATGGACCAATTTTCTTTATATAGTGTCCAATGTCATATCCAGCAACACTTTCTGTGCCCCTTAGTGACTGTATTCCCCTAATTAAATAACTGGAAACTAAACATAGAACTGCCATACAGTAGGCTGTACTAACAAAAGAGTGTTTCACATTATCCATAACTGGCCAACATGTTTTTTTTAAAAGTGTCATACTTTATTAACAAGATAAAGTACATAAACCAACGCCACAGACTATACAAACATTAAACGAAGCCTGAAATGCAGGTGTATGGAATGGCATTTTATGTAGTCATTTAAGGATCTGTCCTGCACCATTTTGTCAGTTACCTCACTACTGGTGCACCCGGTTCCCATTTTTGTTTGTGGGTGAAAAGACGGAATACCCTTGTGCATTGATTTTGTTGCAGCATAGAGCCCAAAGGAGTTTTTAGCATTTAATTACAATAGTACCAACGCCTACTACACTTTCTGTGGTTTATAACATGCAGAACCATCACAACATATCCTGTTGTTGCTTCTGCTAGGGCCTTTACCAGACGGCATTGTTAACAAAAGAAAAGGGAAATCAGAATCGTCCTCTGAGAATTAAAACCAACAGAGAAAAGCTTAACATTACAGATAGGGTTCCATAACAGTCTTGTTTTTGTGAATGTGACATACTACATATCCTGAAAAGGTTTGATGTCATTCCTTTTTCCAAAATTATAGCAGAATTAACAGACTGAGACCTAAAGGGTTTCACTCTGCTATTTAAATTTGAGGAGCCGCCTACAAGAAAGGGCATATAAGATGGCTAATAGGTATTCCGAGTATTCTTTTATGTTTCAGGACTCCTGGTAATGAAGCTGAATTTTAAAAGGTAACTTGTCCCTGTTGGAGACAAATGTCTGGTGCTGATGGACGCCTGTCACAACTGGACATTGACCTTATGAACTCCTGACTGCTTGGAACCTAAAACAGCTGATTGAAATGGAATGGTTGGTTGAACTGTATTTGTGCTCGCTCTTCAGTATGGAGAGCAAATATGCACATTTGAATCAGGAGAGAGCATGTTACGCTGAATTTTGTTGATTTATGCAGTTCTTTTTGGCCCTCTCTGACTTTTAAGCTAAAGGAATTGCCATGAAATCAAACTAGCACTTTTAGAATATCGCTTTAAACTTTAATAATGGCTAAACAAATGGACTCCGGTGCCAATGAAGTCTGTCAACCCCGATTTTAGAATTTATCTTTATTTTGCTAAGTTGCATTGTGTACATTACTTCATGGACTTCTATGTTAAAGGAGACCAGAATTCTGGTTAACAATGAAAAGGAGCAAACCAAATTTTTCTTGTGCTTAGATGAACTTCGTGGTGTTAATGGAGTATAATGGAATTTCCTATTGCTTGTCAACTAATGAACTTCAATTTTACATGGAGTCATCCACTTACTATTACTGACACAAACTGATAAAAACTCCCTATATTTAACAGCAAATCTTATATTTCATATAAGTTTAGTGATATACTAGCTTTTCCTTGAAAATTTCTGGGGGTGTCTGCTTTACAGATTTTAATTAATACAGTATATGCTGATTACCTATTTTTTCTTAAAACAGAAGTCTAAACAGCAGGAGTCTTGAGGAAGCCTGTTGCTTTTCACCATTTTAACAGATTATCAGAATATTATTTTGAAGTAACAAAATGCTTTCTAGCTTGTTTTCTGAATACACTAATTAGCTTTAATGTACTCATAGCCATTATATACCCTGAATGTGAATGTTCTTTAATTATAGACTAGAAACTGGGAATGATATAGAAGAAATCCATTGGAATCAAAGCAGTATAATACTGAAACAATTTGAAATGGATTTCAGGATATGCTATTAGCCTAATTTTTGGCTGTAGGCTAATACTCATTGTTGCTTGACGATCTGTATTCCTCAAATAATTATATGTTTGAGATTTTTTATGTTGCAATGGTTTTTAACCCATCGACAATAAACATGAAACATATTATAAGGTAGAAGCCAGTAATTCCAGCCTGAGGCACAAATGCCAGAATCAAGCAATTGCAATTGTTAAAATAAATCACTGCCAAACCCTGAGGACAACTGATGATTTTGCATTATTTCTAACTGTTTACATAATGCAATCAACCACTTTCTGGGAACAAAACTTTTCAAGTGGTGGAGTATGGTGCAATGTTCAAAGAGCCCACATACTGTAAGATAGTTGCTGCTGTTTTTCTTTTTTTTTGTGGGTTGAATGCATTCTCTCCTATTACGACTAATTTATTAAAGCACAATATTGAAACATTCTCAGATTTCTGGCCTCAAAGCACAGTTACAATAAATGATTTGAGAATGACTCAAGCCCACATAGAATTTTAACGGTTTGATTCAATTAACTTCTAGGACTGGGAAATAAGCAAGGTTCCACAGGTTTTAATCAGGTCATACAAATGTTAGCTTTGAGTTGGAAATGGTGTAGAAATAGGAGTTCTGAGCAGATTTGAAACAGACTGAAATGGATTTGATTATTTTCCTGTCCGAATCAAACAGTCGTCATCATCTTCAGACTTTGTACAGCATTAAGCAAGGTTTATGAAGGCTAAGTAGATTTTTAATATTCAGCTAAACAGTATAAAGTGGGTGAAAGCACCTTATTAAAATATATATAACACAGTTAACCTGATACTTCAAAACAGTAGTAATAGGGCAGAAGTCAGTGTTCATCTTTTACTTGAAGGAGGCTGTACAACGACTCTAGTTCTTTTTTTTTTACTTTTTTATTACTTTATGTATTACTGGAGCTGATTGTACTACAGACTGGTTCACCATTTGGCGGGGGTTAGCATGTCCATTTGGGAGTACAGCTATTGGCTCACTACTACAACTGGCTGACAGGATGCCCGGAATTAAACAAAACAATTTTGAATCATGTGCTTTTAGGGAGATGGCGAGTCCTAGGTGACCACTGAGCCAGCCTAATTTAATAAAAAAAAATTAAATATGTATATGGTGGTCAGAAATGACAGGTTCAAGGTAAGTTTCAGATTCACTGACATTAAGTAAAAATAAAGATGTGGTATGTCAGGAGATGGTGGATCCGAGATGAGCACTGGACCTGCCATTAATAAATAAAAATATATTAATTTCAGCTCCCTGGTATGCTGCTCAAAGAGATTGCTCCATTTCTCATCAGAAGACAGGTTCTGGATCCCAATTTCTACCCATTAGCTCTTACAGAAGAATTAATGGGTAGGGATCATGACTGCAGACAGCATTCTCTGAACTTTCTGCAGTTTTTGCTCACTCCACTTCTACAACAGCTCCAGCACCAAGTTAACCCTTACCCACTTTATCCGGTTCTGTGATAGCAACTTCAGTTTCTCTCTGCTCACTGGTGCAAGCCACTTAGTTGCCCTTCTCCACTGCTTTCCAGACAATTGATGCTGCTCAGCTGCTGACCGCAAAAAGAAGAATGAGTCAGGAGTCGGACAGCCATGCCACCTCAGGATCTGCACACTTGTTCCCAAAGCCACTGCTGCATTACAGATCAACCATACAAATGCTGTTTACATGTTATCATTATTTTACATTTGCTAATTGCATAGCAGGTGAGTTCGCGGCCAGCAAACAATTTTACGCCCTCTCCAGCCATTTACTGAGCTTCATTACGCAGAATCTCTAATGAGATCCACAAATGAGGTGAATCTGAGCAAGCAATCAGGGAAACATCCACTTCATGCATGCAGACTGTGTGACTCAGCAAATCACAGTCATTTTCCAGGGCTCATGCCATTCTGGGTTGATCGCATTCACCCCCACCTGCCTTTCCCTTTTATCTCCGATCAGATTTTATTTTCTTTTACTGTGTTGAGTTTCTTTGTTTAGTATCTGAAGTCTGTCTTTTCAGCCTTAGCAGGATGACAAGGCCAGCTTGGATTGGAACCAAAAAAAAACATGGGGTGGATCTAGGAGCTGTTGGGTGGAGGTGGGGTAGATCATACCAAAAAAAACCTAATGCTCCATCCCACTATTCAGGTTCCAGTTTTTGTACCTCCCAATTAAGAAAGAAAATAGTGCCCTGTAACCATTAAGTAACATGAAAGTGCACTTATTTGAGGGCAGAAAGCACTTCTTGGAGGAGGGTCAAGCGGAGGAGACTATTTACACCTTCAACCAGTTCCATGGACAGAAAACATGACGTCAGCCCTTTGTACATGCAAAATGTCTGCAGGGCTCCACCTATGCAGCTGTAAAAATGGGATTTTATGTGCAGTTAGGGTTTGCTTACGGATGACATCTGAAGGGCTGTATCCCAGAGTTGTCTATCACCATCACTAGACTATGGAAGTGTAGTTTAAGGAGCACCCCCCCCCAAAAACAATATTATGCTATTATTGCTGCTCAGTTCTTAACCGCTCTGTTATTGTCGACACTGTTGATTTGATTTGAAAAAAATGTATTTTTATACAGGATACAAATTGTCGGGTTTCATTCCCCATTTACAACACTGTCCTGTGGTATAAATAAGTTTACATAACACAATCCACAATACGATATACATACAATGAATTTAGGAAATTAACTAAAACATTGACAAGTTGTGCTCAGACACTTACTGAAAAGTAATTTAAAAATAGGCATACTACATACAAATTGTTTTTAACTCGTGTGGGAGTTTGTTCCAATTAAAGGCTAAACTATTTTGTAGAGTGAGAGTACCAAATCTGTTAAATTCTTGTCAGGGTTGTTTTTTGAGATGTCAGTCTCAGGCTTACTGACTGAGTACCTAATGATCAAGTTTCTACTAAATGAACTAAAGTGTGACCTTTACTGGAGAATAGTAACTTGTGGCAAAATGTTAGCCACAGATATCCTCTTTGCTTTCCAGGTTGTTACCACCCTACCCTACTAAATACATCACAGTGATGAGTGCCATGGGCACTTTTAGTTACAAATTTCCCCAGTCTATACTATATCCAATTTAATTTATTTGACATTTTTTGTGTACAATGCATATACAACGTGGAACCATATTCAAGAACAGGGATTAATAATTGTTCTGACCCAGTGCCAGAGGCAATAAATGTATAGCATGCTAGCACTCTACTGGTATCCACAGGTAAGAAACAATCTATGTATAGCATCCTACGACTCTACAGGTATCCACAGATAAGAGGCAATCAATGCATACTATGCAAGTACTCTATAGGTATCCACAGGTAAGAGGCAATCAATGTATAGCATGCTAGGACTCTACTGGTATCCACAGATAAGAGGCAATCAATGTATGCTATGCTAGGACTCTACTGGTATCCACAGGTAAGAGGCAGTCAATGTGTACTATGCTAGGACTCTACTGGTATCCACAGATAAGAGGCAGTCAATGTATAATATGCTAGTACTCTACTGGTATCCACAGATAAGAGGCAGTCAATGTATAATATGCTAGCACTCTACTGGTATCCACAGGTAAGAGAGAATCTATGTATAATATGCAAGTACTCTACAGGTATCCACAAGTAAATTGCACTCTTGCTATATTAACATACATAATAGATTATGGCAAAACTTTGTAACCCTATTGTTTGCAACCTAATTTGAAGCGGAACCTTTGTAAAAGAGCCTTGGCTCAAAGGTATTAATTCCTAGAATTTACAATAAACAATAAATAAAAAAAAATCTTTAGGCAGTCGTAGATCAAAGAAGCACTCACGACCAATGAGAGCACTCCTTCCGACTACATGAGAGATGCCCTTATTTTGTGTCTCAGGTGCAGGTGCTCTGGAAATGGATATGTTTGGGTATAGTTTTGTTCAGTTATTTATTTTTAAGGGAGAAAAAAACCAAGCAACCTGCAGCACACACTTCACAAATAGAACAACTCAGGCTTCAGGAGTTAGATGCTACTGAAATATTTATTCATCAAGATAACGGTTCTCTTTGTTATATCAGTTATCTTCCTGAACAAATATTTCAGGAGACTCTACAACTCCTGAAACCTGAGTTGATTCTTTCTGTGAAGTGTGTTCTGTGAGTTTCCCAGTTTTCTCTCCTAATCTTGCAGACTGCTGCTTACTATGATGCATCTTGTCTGCTGAGAGGACCTTGCTTTCTTTTATTATTTTTATTGACCAGACATAAGGGAGCAATTATTTATTAATATTGCCACTTAGACCACTCCTACAGTTGTAAGAGTGGTCTCCTTACGCTGTAGAATATCAGAGTTAACACAGAAACATGGATGATGGTGGCAGAAAAAGACTGACAGTCCATCCAGTCTGCCCTAATTATCATACCCTATGACCTAGTGTCTCTGTGGGGTCTTCACGTATACTGTCCCCCCTTTGCTCTCTGTATTTCTGCTTCCCTCATCCCACTGAGTAGCAACTATACCCATGACTCTGTCCCAGCTGAGTTTGAAACTGTTTATGGTTTTGGCACCCACCACCTTTGTGGGCAAACCATTTCATGGCTTTACCGCTCTTTCTGTAAAATAATACTTCCTCACATTATTTTAAACTTCTTTTCATTAATCTCCACTCATGACTCAGTGTTCTAGCTTCTGTGTACCTGGTAAACAGTTCCTCGCAGTTCACCTTGTTAATTCCTTTAAGGAATTTGAAGGTCTCTATCATAGCTCCCCTCTTTCTCCTGGTTTCAAGTGAATACATGTTCAGCACCTTCAGCCAGTCCTCATAGGATCTGCCCTTCTGACCTTGAATCATTCCAGTCACCCATACCCTCTCTAGCCTCTCTGTATTCTTTTTCAGGTGGAGTTGGTCACCTTCATTTCCTGGTTCTCATACCCCAAGAAAGCATGTAAGATTGGTCATAGCTGTGGTAACTTACATAAGAGGGTATTTCCTATAAACAGTTCTAAAATTCTGAAGTTCTTAGTTCAGTTGGCATAGTCCATTTCCTCATAGAGGTGTTTTTTAATACTTAACTAAAATATTTTCATTTTGGATGCAAGTTCCAGTTTAAAAAACACAAGTTTTTCACATGGTTTGTATATATTTATATAGACAGTTCCAGCATCTCTTAAGGTTATAATAGTCCCTGGTTATAGCACAATGACAGTATTGGTGGCATTTACACAGGCAGACCATAAGGCTGTTGACAAAGGCCTCTATTTCATGGCTATCTTCATGGAGCCAAGGCCTTCAATTTGGCTAATCATCAGCTCCTCCTTAGGACTTTGGGAGGTCTGGAATTGTTTGATGATGTTGTGGGTTGGTGTTAGAACAATATACAAGGCTGTTCACAAAAAAAAAAACTAAATTTCAAATGCTTTATCATCTTCTGCCTCTGTCACTGTGTGAGTTCCCCAAGGGTTAGTCTTGGGGCCCCTTACGTTTAGTTTAATTTTGAATTTGCTTCCTAAAGCTTGTAGACTGACTGGGAAAGAATCCAAAGCTCCACCAGATCTAATTGTCACCCCTGCAGGCCCTCTATAGCAACCCAAAGAGTTAGCTAATGCCCTTAATCTGGCCTTTACAGACCTCAGCTCTGTCCTCCATACAGAGTTCCTTGTTACTGACCCTAACAGCCAGCCCCCAATCCCCAAACCACCGCAAACACCACTCAACCCCCATTCTACTTCAACATAATCACTAAGGCAGACACTATTAAATATGTCCTTGGCAGAACTAGAATTGGAAGTGATATGCGCGACATGAAGCTTCTCGCTGTCACCTTAGAAGAGCTTGCCCTACTCACTAACACAACTATTTAACATATCCCTTAAGTCAAACATATTCCCTGACAAGTGGAAAACTGCCCTCATCACCTCAGTCTTTAAAAGTGGAGACAGGACCAGCATAAGCAACTACCACCCCATTTCTATTTTACTACCCCTCTAGAAAGCCCTATAGAGAATTGTGTCAGATCAGCTCACGGATTACCTCAACAAATATAACCTACTCTGTCCTCAGCAGCATGGGTTCCATAAATCCCACAGCACTATTACTGCACTCACCGACTTTACTTCACACCTATATGACTCCCTGGATGGTGGGAACATGGTTGAGTCAATCTTTGTTGACCTAACCAAAGCATTTGACACCGTCAATCATTGCATCCTGCCCATCAGCCTCAGAGCCCTTGACTTCTCCACCAATACATTGTCCTGCTTCTCAAGATACCTCTCGTCACAGGTCCCAATGTGTTAGGATAAAAGGTGTATCCTCTGAACCTCAGAATGTTACTTTGGGAGTCCCACAAGATCAGTTTTAGGGCCCTTACTACTCAGCCTCTTTATCAATTCACTGCCAACTACATGCCCTGCAAAGATGCTGCAAAGATGCTGCAGATGATACAGTGATCTCCGTACCAGAAACTTACCTCCACGAAATCACAGCTACCCTTCAGAGTAGCTTTACCAAACTGGAGTCATGGTTTGCTCACAACAAACTCTTCTTGAACTACAGAAAAACAAAAGTAATGCACTTTACCCTACAAAGCTCAAAAAAGCAGGTTGCCCACTTACCATACTAAGTAACAAAAGCAACGTATTTGAACAGGTTACTATCTTTAAATACCTGGAATTATTCCTAGACAACACCCTTTCTTTCAACACCCATATTGACCATGTCATGAAAACAGCCAACATCAGACTCAGACTCCTTTACCGACGTAGAAATGTTATGACCACTGAGGCCCTCAGCCTTGCCACCAAAAGCTCAATACTGTCCATTGTTGACTGTGGACTGACTGTCTATAGTGCGGCCACTGAAACTGCTCTCAAAAGGGTTAAACTCCTGCTCAACAAAGCCTGCCAACTTGTTCTAGGAGCTAATTGGTATTCCAACTCTTGTAGTCTCTACTCCGCAACTGGCTGGCTCCCATTACCTCTAAGGTCCCACTGCCAGGCATGTATCATAAGAAAAAAAGCCCTCCTAGGAGTGGTCCCAGAATCAACTTCAAAGCTTTTCCAACATAACCCCAACACTAAAACATCCCAAACCTCTGCTAGAGGGGTACTACATGTACCTTAAAAAAGAATCTCCTTCACCCAGAGGTCCCTCTCCTATCGAGGCCCTCTCTTTATGAATGACCTACCCCCCTCCCTTTTTCACCTTAAGAAACTCAGCTAATTCAGAAAAGAATTCTGTTGCCTCCTGGTAGAATTCCAATAGTGCAACTGCTGTGCATAACGATAGGAGTGCCATCCCCTGCCCTAGACTTCCAACCCTTACCCCCTCTCCTTCTTACCCCTTTCACCTCACGAGTCCTCACCCCTTCCCCTCCACTTCCCCAGGCTGCCCCCATGCATACAGCACTTATCAGCTTGTTCTCCCTCATCTCCATACCCCCTTCTCTTATTCCCTAATAGCATTATATGATATGCCTCCTCTGTACCCATGCCAATACTCTCCATACTTCCTCCCCTTTTCTTAGACAAAGCCAATTTTGGCTGCCACCTGCAAGCAACGTGCACTAAGTAACTAGACCTGCAGACCAGAGATCTTTCTGTAATAAACATATTTGTATTTGAGGTTATACTCCACATTTATCTTGCTTGTAAAATAATCTTGTCACTTGGCTATTTTATGTTCTTGTCATATGATGTAAATTGTACTTTTTTGTCTGTTCTTCTACTGACTTGGAACCTTTGTAAATGAGCCAGTTTGGCTCAAAGGTTGTAATTCCGAAACTGAAATAAACAAATAAATAGAAATACCAGTATTGATCTTTCTGCAGATTATGCAGTGGTGATCTTCATGAATGGGTCCAATCTTCCTGATTTATGGGAGACAATCCAGTATGATTTTGATTATTTTCAAAACTGGTTTCTGTTTAAATAAATTGGTGCTGAATGCCTCCAAAACCAAATCTATGGTTTTCCACAATGCCACAAGGAGGATGCCATTACATACCACAGTAGAATTAAAAGCACTTCAGGAACTATCATAGAACAGGTGACAAATTTCAAATATTTAGGCTCTCCTAGAGTAGCCTACTTGCTGCCAATGCAAAATCTCTATTATATTTAAAACAGTACATCAGAGACTGGGTGGTCTATATAGAATTAATTCTTTTATTTTACAAATTTGTTGACCAGGAAAGAGACACTGAGCCAAGGCTTGTTTCCAGGTGCATCCTGGGAGTGCAGGGAAGTTAAATAATTTGCTCATGGTCCCACAGTATGCAAGTGGTAGCTGTGGGATTCAAACCCAGTTCTCCAGCTTTGTAGCTCAGTGCTCTTAACCACTACACTCTATTGTCTGCTTTCTATTTCCTTCAGCCAGATTAATCTTTCTCAGAGGTTTTTTTTTGTTCCTATTTTTGATCACAGCATTTTATTATATTACTTAGCTGGGGAGGGTCTGCTGTCTGGGGTCAGGATCCTTCACAATCAAATTGCCAGGTTGGCTACCCCACTACCTATTTCTACCCACATCTGCTTTTTGCACAGCACTCTTCATTGGCCTTCATTAGACCAAAGATACCAGGAGCAAACTGGAACTCTGGTCAGAAAAGTTGCCTTGAGTAAATTACCGAAACTATTTAATTGTATTTTCAAAGTCAAAATTCCTCTGCTTTTACGTTCAACATTTCATTATTTTCGTATTCCCAGGTCTAGAGTAGGTCTAGGTCAGAGATCTCTAGTGTATCAGTTGTCTCATTTCTATAATTCTTTACCATCTAAAATACTCAGTACCATGAGTAGCATTCCTTCAAGTTTTAACTCAAGAAATATTTGATGGATAATAAGAGATGCAGTTATCCTTGAGTTATTTGCATCATATTAATATTTTTAGCTCATGTATTTACTTTTACTTATGTGTTTTGTACTGCATATTTATTGTTGTTTTTTATGTATCTGGTCATTTTTGAAAACAGGCTTTATACTCATGGATTTACTAGATTTTAATAAAACAAATCGAATCAAATCAAATCAAATTCTTCTCAATGCCTTCATGTTCCAGAATTGGCCAGTTTACATATGGACATATGAAGGAGCCAGCAGAATAAGGCCATTAGGTCTAGCTGGTCTGCTCGTATTGCAGGGTCCACAGCTTGAGTTACTGACCCTGCCCGCCTCAATCCTCCCATCCCTTTCATCCACCCCTCCTATGATGTTTACTATCCCCACGTGTCTATCCCACCCTTTCTTGAAGCTGAACACAACTGCCAATGAGCCCATCTCATCAGGCACTGCATTACAACTGTCCACCACCCTCTCAGTAAAGAAATGCTTTCTAGATTCCCTTCTAAATCTTCCTCATCCAATTTTAAACAGTACCCCTAATGCTATGGTTGCCACTTAGCCCAAAGAGACCCTCCTTATCCACCCAGCTTATCACCTTCAAGAATCTCAATCATGCCCCCTCTCAATCTCCTCTCCTTCATGAAGTACATGTTCAGGAGTTTCAACTTCTCTTACGTATTCCTTGCTGACCTGCAATCATCTTAGTTGTCCTCCTCTGTGCCTTCTACAGTAGGTTAATAGTTTTTTTTAAGGTTTTAAGATTTAGCTTCACAGTAGGGGTACTCAGACATCTTAAAAGTATGGAAGGCACAGGAGTAGTGTGCATCAGGGTGGCACACTGCTGTAGGAAAATGTGGGGTCTCAGCTACATGTGTCAGGAGAATGAGTTGGGATTGGACGGGGCCTAAGGAAAGCCAGACCCTTGAAAAACATAGGAAATAATGAAAATAAAATAGTAAGGTAACAGAAAATGTGGAATTTTAGAAGGAAGGTTAAAGTAAACCACTTCCACATCTGAATGGCCTCTTTACAGTACTTTAGAGAACTGGTGTGACTCAAAAAGATGAGAGAGTCACCAGGCCAGTGGCACTGAGGGTTGAGGTGCTGGAAGTCACACCTCATGTCACACTCATGACCCGGGTTCGGGTGTGAGCTTGGGTCATCGGGGGTTGGCGGGGTAGGAGAGGATTGAGCGTCTGGAGGACTGCCTTCCTCTCCTGGGGAGGGTGAGTGGTTGACTCTCTGGTGTGAGCGGCTCCAAGTGGAGGCTGGGAGTGCCACAGTCCAGGGATCACGCTGATGCAGGGGAGGAGCCTCGGCAGATGTCAGTGGGCTTGGTGCAGGAGCACGCCCAGCCGCACTGGACACCATTGCACATCCAGGCTCCTGGGGGAGCTCACTAGAACAGGGGAAAACACTTACTGGCTGGGGGATAGACATCTCCTTCCCCCACCCCCAGAGCCGGATCCTGACCACTGCAACCTGGTCTCAGTGTCACCTCTGCCCATGGAAGCACCAGGAGAAAGCACCGAGGGCAGAAGGCAGATCCACTCCAGTGGTGTATTCTGGAGGGATGGCTCCACACAACATGTCGCGGTGTGCCAAGGACCGGGTACAGATGGGAGGATCTCAGGCAGGAGGGCATAAGATAGGATGACTGAAGGGGCCTCAGCCAGCGGCGATGGGAGGGAACTAAAGCTGAAAAAAAAAAGGTGACAGAGTAACTACACAATAGATAAGAGAAATCCTGAAGGTTAATTGAATTCATTTATATCTTATGTTGTTTAATGGACAATGTTCTTCGTCAGATGGAAAATCCTCCTCTTTATTCACTATTGCACTTTAAAAATAATGCCACCTGAAAGACAGTGAAGTTATTAGGTTTACTGTTCCTAAAACAAAAACTAAAATGGGAGAATGTTCTTTTTCTACAGGGGAGCTAAAAGTTGGAATGAGCTTCCTGGGTCATGTTATGGTGACATTAGTCATCAAACTTTTAAAATTAAACTAAGAAACATCTTAGTCAGCTATGATGTAATTGTTTTTAATTTGACTGTGTCAATTGTATCTATGTATTTTTATGTCTTATTATATGTAACACCTATGACTGTATATTTATGGTCCCGGGTCACGTATGAAAAAAGGCCTTTGGCTCATTGCATTTACCTGGTAAAGAAAAGCTAAAATAAATAAATAATTTGCTGACGCAATATCAAGCCCATGATAACATCTCAGAGCAAGTTGTGTAAGCAGGAACATTTATCAAGGTGCATGAAATGGGATATCTTCCTGCCTCAGGTGTGCTGTGAGGCACAAGGTCATAGGCCGAGTGGCTTCAACCACATCAGAAGAGATTTTAGCCCATGATATCACACATTTGGGAGTGTATTATTATGATTATAAAATGTATCCATATGTAATTTTTGACTGAAGGTATGATCTGCTTTTAGACCAGGATTATGTACTGAGATATAATCCCAGCTGCAAGTCATA
The DNA here is from genome assembly GCA_016271365.2 of Neoceratodus forsteri. Lineage (NCBI taxonomy): Eukaryota > Metazoa > Chordata > Ceratodontiformes > Ceratodontidae > Neoceratodus > Neoceratodus forsteri. The sequence continues at coordinate 215,906,941 of JADMNL010000029.1, forward strand.
GAATCATGGAAGCTTGATGGCAGAAAAGGACCACACGGGCCCATCTAGTCTGCCTTATTTCACCCGCTACACACTCCCATTGCCAGCCCCCGCCCTCCTCCCACTACTTAGCTCCTTATGTCTACTCCATGCCCTCTTGAATCCCTCCACCAATTTAGTCCCCACCTTCTTCTGGTAGTCTGTTCCAGGGCTCCACAACCCTCTCTGTGAAGAATCTCCATCTCACATTGCCTCTGCATCTATTTCCCTGCAGTCTGAGGCTATGCCCTCTAGTTATGGCCAACTCCTTCTTCATAAGTAAACACCCTTCCCTTACTTTGTTGAGTCCCTTTACATATTTAAAAGTTTCAGTTATGTCTCCGCCTCCTTCTAGCCTCCAACGATCTGGAATTGAGTGGTACTCTCCCAGTATGCCCTCCTGGGGAAACTCTTAAATAAATAAATAAATGTACAGATCCAGCTCCTGCAAGGGGCCTCTGCTTGTATGTGTTTCCTTGCATACCCTGCAACATGTTGGTTTCCCTTTTCTGTACCCTTTCCATCACATCTATGTTCTTGCAGAGGTGTGGTCTCCAGAACTGGACCCTGTACTCCAGGTGCGGTCTCACCATGGCTTTGTAGAAGGGCATTGTTACCTCCCTTCTTTTACTAGTAATGACCCTGCCAATGCATGCCAACATTCCATTGGCCTTTCCCACTGCTCTGATACATTGTTTTCCTATCTTAAGATTGGATGAAACTATGATCACCAGATCCCGCTCCTGTTCTGTTACTTTGATTGCCTCCCTTCCCCTCCCAGGGTGTACTCTGCCTGTGTGTTCCTACTCCCCACACGCATCCCAGTGCATTGTTTGGCATTAAATTTCAGCTGCCACATCTCTGACCACTCCTTGAGTGTTTTCACGTCCTGCTTCATGTCCTCCACCCCCCTGGGGTGTCCACCCTATTGCAGATCTTTGTGTCATCAGCATATAGGCATACCTTCCCCCTCAGTCCTTCTGCTATATCACTGATGTAAATGTTAAAAAGTAGAGGTCCCAAGTCTGACCCATGGTCACCCCACTTTACCCCCCATTCTGGAGTAAACCCCATTTAGCACCACCCATGGGTTCTTTCTGCTAACCTGGCCTCCGCCCACCTTGTTACTTTCCCTCCCACCCCTAGACTTTCCTGTTTGCTCCCCAGATTTCTGTGATGGATGGTGTTAAAGTCCTTACTGAAGTCCAGAAAGGCCACGTCCACCTCCCCTTCCTGGTCGATCACCTGAGTCACCCAACAGAAGAACTTGATCAGGTTCATCTGGCATGACCTTCCCTTGGTGAAGCCATGTTGTCTGCTGTCCTGCAAGCCACTCTCCTCCAGGTAGTCCACCACCCTCTCCTCGATTAGTGCTTCCATTACTTTCCCACCAGTGAGGTGAGGCTGACAGGTTGATAGTTCTCTGTCACCTCCCTGCTTCCTCCCTTGTGTAAAGGCGTCATGTCTGCCCTCTTCCAGTCCTCTGGCACCCTCCCATTATCCAGTGACAAGTTGAATAGCCTTGTCAATGGGGTAACCAACTCCTCCCTCTTTCCCTGATCACCCTGGGGTGTGACCGGTCCGGCCTAATTGCCTTATCCACCCTCAATCTTTCTAGCTCCTCCCAAACCCTATCCACAAAGAACAAGATCTGATCCACCTATTTGCCCTCCTTCCCCTTCCCCCTCCTCTTTAGCTCAAGTCCCCTCCCATCTTCCTGTTCCATAAATACTGAGCAAAAGTACTTATTTAATGCCTCTGCTTTTTCACAGTCCCCTTCCAATTTTATCTCTCCTTCCCCCCTGAGCCTTGCAATCCCCTGCCTTGCCCTCCTCCTCTCCCTCACATATCTGAAAAAAGTTTTGTCCTCCTTTTGGCTTTTTTAGCTATTTTCTCCTCAGTATCCACTTTTGCCCTCCTGATTTTTTGCTCTGCCAGTCTCTTCTCCCTCTAAGCTTCCATATTTTGCTCATTGGGTGTCCTCCTATATTTTCTGAAGCCTCCTCCTTTCGCTGACTGCCCCACTGTCTCCTTAGTAAACCAAAGTAGCCCCCGGTTTGAATCCTCAGCTACCTAGGTGCATACTGTGTGATCCTGAGCAAGTCATTTAACTTCCTTGTGCTCCCAGGTCACATCTGGAAACAAGCTTTATTGTGCTCCCTGGTTAAACAATGTTCCTTCCTTGTTTCCTTCACTCCTGTTTGCTCTTCTTAAACTTTTGTGCACATTTAAATGGCTTTCAGTATCCCTCCTTTAACAGATCCCCACAACCTCCACTGCCCCTATATTCTTTGTTCCCTCCATTCCTTCCCTTGCTAGCCTTTTCATCCTGTCGAAGTCTGCATGTTTGAAGTCCATGACTGTAGTACTGGTTTGATTTGTCTCCTTCCCTGCTCTCACCTTGAACCTTACAGTCCTGAGATCGCTGGTGCCCATGACTTCTCCCACCTGCACCTCCTCCACACTCTCCCCATTTTATCAGGACCATGTCTAGCAGGTTGTTGCCCCTTGTTGGCTCCATGACTAGCTGTTGTAGGAATGCCCCCTGCAGCGCAGCTAGGATCTCCCTGCTCCTAGTCAACACTGTATCCGGGATTCCCCAGTCTATAACTGGGAAGTTTAGGTCCCCTACCAGTAGTAATTATCCTTTTAGGTCCATCTGTTTAAGTGCCTGAATAAGCTGTTTGTCCCACTCTTCCTCCCCCTGCATAAGTGGTCTGTATACCATTCCTGGCTACAAGGATTCTCCAGTCCCCCTTCCTATCGTTACCCACAGTAGCTCCTTCTCCCCGTCTTCCTCTTGTTCCTTGATTACTCTCATGTCATCCCTGATGTATAAAGCAACTCCCACCCCACCTTGCCCTCCCTGTCCCTTTTAAAGAGTCTGTAGCCCAAATTAGTCATCTCCCAGGTATGATGCTCTGTCCACCAATTCTCGCTTATTGCTACTATATCCAGTCTGTTGTCCCCCATGATGGCCTCCAAGTCCACCATTTCTTCCATTAGTGCCTCGTGTTGGCAACCAAGCTCTTCCACCAAAAACCCCCCTTTCAAGTGATACCCTCGTTCACAAATTCTATCTCTATCCTGGGGGAAGGCTGGTATCCCCCCCATTTGTCCTGTCCTATGGTGTGGATCCCCCCCCCAATTTCATCTCACAGCAATCTGATTTGAAGGTTTTGACCATCTATTTCAAAATTAAGCAGTAAGGTATGATGGGGTGTGTTACAGTAGGATAATGGCCCACCTCAGGCAGGTTGAAGCATGAGGTGAAGGCATAGCTAAGTTTTTCTGCCACCCAAGAAGGGCTGTTAACCCACTATATTGCACTCCATGGAGTGCATTATTGTGATTATGACATGGTTCCTTTTTAGTAAATTCGATGTAGGTTTTTATACATATTTTTGTTGAGCTACTTTCAGCTGGGCCGTGGTGCTAGGGATAATGTCCCGGCTGAAAATACCTCTTGGTCAATCAGAGCCAGTATTCTTTCTGTCCATTTCATAATTAAGGTTATTGACTGCTGAGAAATATGGGGCAGTCATGATTGGTATTTGACTTGCTTATGTAATCATTTACTGTGGTTCTCTGAATATCTCATTGTGGGTTAGACCCAGTTATCAGTATCAACCATACCCATACCCTTGGACCAGGGCTCCAGATAAGGGGAGTACCGAACCAGTTTACTCACCTCATTTTAGGAAATACTCTTCAGTAATTTTTGTTAATGAGTACCAGTACTCACCCAACATTTGTAAATACTCCACACTCCAAAGAATAGTGCTTCATAACATAACAGGTGATTCAAAAGGAGCAGTTTTTTCCAGATTTACAACACTCATAAGCATCCCAGTTTTGTTTTATTCACTATATTTTAAAACTGCTGAGAAAAGTACTCATACCTGCTAACATTACCTGGAGCGTTGCTGGCACTTGATCAGTTTTTATCCAGGAAAAATCTACCTTTAAAATGTACTCCCCGCTCCACTCTGCCCAGACATTTGTACACATCTGAATTTGGTTTTACTCGCCTCACTTTCAAAATGAGGAGTACAGTACTCATCCCAAAATCTTATCTGGAGCCCTGCCTTGGACCATTTTGTGTTCTCAGTATTATACTCCAGGGCACAGAACATCATCTGAGTTTGTCACTTCTCAGAGTGGATTAAGACACCTAGGTTTGGTGTGTCTCACGATGCACCCAAAACATCTAATTGGTGACCCTTGATATACATTGTCTACTTCCTGTTATGCAGTATTGCTTTATGTTATATATGACATATTTTCTTTCCAGGTCAGCTATGGTTCTTCAGTTTCCCTGTTGAGTGATAAGTCAAAATTCCCTTCATTTATGCGAACTGTTCCAAATGACATCTTCCAAGCTCTTGGTCTGGCTCAGCTGCTAATTTATTTTGGTTGGACATGGGTAGGAATTCTGGCCTCTGACAATGATTATGGTATGCTGGGAAGCCAGACTCTCAAACAAGAAATCGTCAAGGCTGGAGGCTGCATCGAATTTTTAGAAATGGTCACCAAGTATAAAGAGAAGATCCCCTCCATGATTGATGTGATTCAGCGGTCATCAGCAAATGTCATTGTGGTCTACTCCACTGCTGAGAATCTGGTTCCATTCCTGGAGGCCATTGCTATGCAAAATCTAACAGGCAGAGTTTGGATCAGCTCTACAGGTTGGCAGGTATCCTTGGAAGTTCTCAACATGGAGGTTGTGAGAACCTTAAATGGTAGCATAGGGTTCTTCATCCACAAAGGCAAGATCCTGTCTCAAGGACTTCTGTCAGTATCCACCCTTCAACCTCTCCACATGACATCTTTATAAGAGCATTCTGGAAGGAGGCCTTTGACTGCCAGTGGCCAAAACCTGATGGAAATTTCACACTAACAAACTGGGCAAAAAGCACAATAACATCACCTTGCACAGGTCATGAGGATTTAAGAAATCTTGCCATTTCTAAATTTGACGTGTATAATTACACATACATGTTTAGCATTTACAATGCAGTATATGCAGTGGCACATTCCATTCATAGTCTGCTTTCATGTAGAGATGGAGAAGGTCCATTTTATAATGGACAGTGTGGGAGCATTCATGATTTCCAACCTTGGAAGGTAAGAAAGCCAAGTAGTATATTTTCATTTGTAAAAACTGGTGTGTATGTTAATACCACTGCTGAGTCCACTCTTACAATTATTAGAGCAGTCTCACATTCTTAGGGTAAGAGAACTGCAAGGCAGCAGTGAATGGTTCTGATACCTTAACAATGTGAGTGAGACTGCTCTTACAACCAAGGGTGCTGGAAGATAGTAAAGATGAGGGGCTGAGAATCAGAAGGGCACTTATGAAGCTACAAGAGCACTTTTTCTATACTAGTTTTGCCATACAAAATAAAAGTGGGCTACCGCCTCTTCGCCCCCTTGCATCGCCGATGCTTACAGCAGTAAAATTGGTCTTGTATAGTACTGGTGTATTATTGATCTAGTTCTATCAATAACATAATCCTTCACTAATTTATAAAAAAAAAGTACCCTATCATTCCCATTTTAGAGCAGCTGTGGAAAAAATACTCTTCAGAGAATAAGATTGTCTCATGCACAGAGCAAAGGAGAGTTCTGATTGGTCAAAACTCGGAAGTGCTCCCTTGCTCTATAATGGGCTATAGAAGGGAAATTAATTCCTTCAAATGTGCTGCCTGCCACCATTAAGTTCGGAGCTGTGTTGAACATGGAATTCTGCTGGCAGAATTTGTGCAGAATGGCAAATCTGCTTCTGAAATTCTTTTCATTCTTTTATTTTTTTATAGTTGATTGTTTCTCCTTGGTCTGGCCCCCTCACCTTGTCAGGTCCTGCCCTCCAGGAGCATCTCTGCACTTACACTCAGGTTTCCAATCCCATGGTTTACCCACTGTGGAGTGGGCTGCTGTGCTGGTTCCAACCCCCCACTGTATCTTGGTCATAGGTACAGGAGTTTCCTGGGTTCCTGAAGGCAGCCAGTTGCTGTAGTCTGGGCTTGAGTGTACTAGGATCATGTACTAGGCAGGCATTGTCGCTTTATACAGTCCTATCTCCTGGGATGCCTGGTGCTTGAGGAGGTCTAATCAGAGGCACACAAGCATGCCTCATGTGAATCTTGTCCAAAATTCCCCTTCCCACTCCTACTGTCTGCTGAACTACCAGCTGTGGTCACCCAGGGGGCAGTATAGCAGTGGCAGCAGTGACCCTTCCTCCATCCCTTCCCAAAGGAAGTCAGCATCCTCTAGGATGCCTGATTTTCCTCCCTGTGGCCAGTGCCTGATTGAGCTTGTTCCCAAACTCAGCTGTTGGCTTAACGAGTGGAGGCACTGCTGCAGTGCAGGCAGGTCAGCTCTGGAATTTATTGTTTAATTCTGAAAGGCAATTCTATATGTAATCCTATTCTGTGGTTTGCATAAATTGAGCTGGCAGTTTACGTAACTGCAGAATACTATTATGAGGTTTATGTAAATTGTAATTTAGTAAGCCCCAGTTTAAAGGAATAGATTAATTGTCCTATTGGTCCTTGTAAGAAAACATCCAGAAGCAAATAGTTTGATACCTTTTAATGGACCAACACAGGTGTTACAAAACATAGATGTTACAAAAGCAAACAGTGTCTAAGCTTTTGGACCAACCAAGTCCTTCCTCAGAGGCTTATGTCCCAGTTTAAAGAAAAATTCTGCTTTTGATGGAATTCTGTAGATTAATTTGAATTTCCAAAATTCCACAGACTTTCTTCAGAAGAGGAATTTAATAAATCAGCACTGCTCTAATCAAGCTAGATTTTAACATTCTTCTATGATTTTGCCCGTCGGCATCCTGACTAATAAAGTTTTTTCTCTGTGTGTCTGCAGACACCATAACATCATCACTGTTCATCCTCTTCCTTTCAATGTTAATAGCTAATTCAAACTTTCACACTATCCCATAATCCCACCTGAGCTCTTAACAAGCATTTTGCTAATTTTAATACCCTTTTTTGGGACAAAGAAACTCAAGTAAGGTCAACTTGAAATAAAATTTGAAGTGAAAAAGGCTTTGAAAGTTGTTTGAAATTGTATTTATTTATTGAAATGTTTCACCAGGAAGGCACACTGAGTGACAAATCACTCATCTCCTGGTGCACCTGGGGAAGGGGCACATTAGGAATGAGACAGTAAACATTCAAGTTATAAGTTCAACTTTAACATACAGTTGTAAGGTAGACATTACCAACAGTGATACAACAGTGTTGCACATGATAGGTAGAAACAGTGGACAATAATAAGCGCTGGGTTAATAAGTAACAAGTGCTTACGTGAAAGAAAAGGGGGAAAAGAGAAGCGGTGGTGATGTGGATGGGGAGGGGCAAGAGTCATGTCCCTAGAGACCAATTCAGGATGCGAGGACCCTGCACTGCACTGACCAGAGAGAAGGGCATACAGAAGTGTCCCAGAGAGACCCCATCAAGATGGTGGGGGAAGGAGTAGAGGAGATATACAAGCCCCTTTTGGGGGTAAGAGAGGGACCCATGGAGACCATTCAAAGAACCTTTTATTCTGAGAGAGATCAAGGGAGGCTAGTAAGGGGAAGCAATTTGGGAGAAGGGGAAGAAAGCTAGGAATGTGGGTTGGTGTGCACAGGTAAAGTGAAGGTGATGGTAGAGGGGGTAGGGTTTGTCCTGGGCTTAGAGGAGGGGGTTGGGGAGGGACATGGCAGGAGCAGCTAGGAGCAAGGTAATTATTGAGGGCAGAGCAGATGGAGTACACAGAGGATGAGTGCTGGATTTGAGGGGGGAAGGAATTCCAAATTTTTGGGAAGCGGTGAGAGTAACTGGATTGGCTGATTTGGGTGGATCTGAGGGTGATTGCCAGGATGTGAGAGTCAGTTGATCTAAGGAAATGACAGGGTGGGGGGTGTTATAAAGGAGGAGAAGAGGTAGGAAGGGAGCTCACCCAACCAGTGCTTGGAGGTGAATTTAACACAGTGGGAGAGCTGCCTATTTGCAAGAGAGGGGAAGGACAGGGCACGATAAAGAGCACAGAGGTGGGTGCGAGTGGGGCATCCAAGGCAAAGCGGCAGAAGGAATTGAAGAAGGTGTCCAGTCTGGCCAGGAGGACTTAGGGGCAGCACCATAGACTATATCACAGTAGTCAAAAGTGGGCAGTATCATCTTCTGGACAAGTTCGCGCCTAGCAGTAGGAGGGATGCAACTACAGTTCTTGAACAGGGCACCAAACTTGGGGTGCAGTTTTTTCTGGATGGTGTCAATATGCCCAGAGAAGTTTAGGTGTTGGTCCAGCAAAACACCTAAGTACCCGAAGGAGGATGTGTCCTCGAGTAAAGTCCCATCAAGGGTGTAGAAAATGGGTAGGGAGGGAAGCCTTGAGAGTCTCTGCCTTGTGCCAAAGATCATGGAGATTGTCTTCTTGGTGTTGAGGAAAAGTTGATGGTTAGCAAACCAGAGCTGAACCTTGTCATAGACTTGCTGTAAGCTGGTTGTAACCTCATCAGGACAGCAGCCAAATGCATACAGGACTGTATCATCGGCATACATGTGTGTAGCAGAGGATGGGGAGCAAACAGAGGGAAGGCCATTTAAGAAGATGGAGAATAGGAGGAGCCCCAATACCGAGCCCTGGGGGACTCCAATGCTAATTGGGACAGGAGAAGAAGTGGCATCCAAGATCTTAACTGACTGGGTTCTGCCGATAAGGTAAGCAATTGGCTTTGATTGCCGTACTCTTTCTCACTCAATTTCTTTAGCCGAGGCGAAGTTCTTTGGTTGTGACCAGGTTGACTGGCACTCAGGAGTTTTAGGCTAATTTAAAAGTTGCATTACTTTTAAGTAGTGTGTTGCAAAGAAGGAATATGAGTGTATGCCAATCCCACGGTGAAACCTTTACAGAGTTTGCATCAATGCCAACAATATCAACAGACCACTGTAAGTCCGCCCAGGACCCCAGCACTCTTCCCCCAGTCCTGCACCCCCTCCCCGAATCAACTCCAACTCAGAGCTAATAATTCCGAAGTCTGAGGTGTGGGGGGCAGAGCCACCCCCCGAAACACACACAGACACATTACTAGATGGATTTATGCCAACTGCAATTTGCAGTCGACATAAATTTGTCATTGTAATGTCGGTCAACAAAATTTTTCTCGAACCGGCATCATAGAGCTGAATATAAGTATGACTGACTGTGTGACAACACAGACATTTGAAAATTACAGGTTACAAAGAGCTGATAGTGACTCAGCAGCAGGGAAGGGATTTAAAAGAAAGAAAGAAAGAAGAAATGTTTTGGACCAGAGAATAGCAGAAATGACCAGATCAACCAAAATGTAAAAATCATATCAGTGCACCACCATCCATCCCTTATGGGTGGCCTGAGAAGTGAAATCTGAACCATATGAAGGGAAAAACAGGGAGTAACTGATAAGGGGTGATTTTACAGCAGAGCAGAGGTTAAAAAACAAAAGCAATGTTCACCAGAGTCTTGATGTTAAAACACTGCAGGTGGAACTGCCCTGTGATCTTCCTTTCTTTCTCAATGGGGCTGTCATCAGGGATTCTGATTCATGTTCTGTAGTTGGAGACTGGGGGCTAGGACTGTAGGGTCACCATTCATGGCTGCAATTATTCCCTGGAGAATCCTTGTCCATTCTCTGTCAGTAAATACATTGTCCTCGTCCTTCATTGACCTATTGGATATCTATTTGATACACAATGGCTTGACTCAGAATATGCTATTTATTTTCATAAGTGAGGGGGCAGGACAATGACTCACTAATGGCAAAGCTATGTGTGATGAAAGTTCTGCCTCCTCAAAAGTGATGATAAAGGTCATATTCTAATTTAGGCCTTTGTGTGCCCAGTTTATACATTGTATTTTAAACTGTAAAGTTTTTTAAACTAGTTCTTTATATGAAACTTTAACTGTTCTGTTGGATTTCACTGCTTTGTTTTGAGTGCAGCAGAGGCCCTGTGATGTCATCCGTCATGCTAGCTGCACTCATTGGTTACGGGTTCCTTTGTTACCCTTAAAGTAGAGATAAGGCTGATGATGGATCCATACTAAAATATATGACTTATTTTCATTTAAAATGCTTCAGCTGCTACACTAAATCATGTATCTGTAAGGTATGATTTTCACCTACATTATATAAATGTTTTTTACTCATGCCATGCCCTTCTCCCACCTGCACAGAGCAGACCACAGCTACCCTGAGATCATTAAAGGCTGGAGTTGAACCTGACACAATCCGCTGAGCTGCAACATTGCGTGTGCACTCTTTGAAGGAATGCTGGCTCATAAGTGCAGTTATAACCAGCTGCCAATAATGGCAAATGACTACCGGCTTCTAGCAATGGGAAAAAACACAGCACAGTTATTATATCACAGCTGGTTGCTATGGAAATGATGATGTCACAAGCAGCAGAATATGACATCACGTTTTGGCAAGTTGCAGGAACAGATGAAGTTCAGAGGGCAAATATCTTGTTTCCACACAATGCGATGTGTATATCGCAAAGTAAGAAACATTTATATAATGTAGGTGAAAATCAGACCTTACCGATACCTGATTTAGTGTAGCAGCTGAAGCATTTTAAATGAAGATAAGTCATATATTTCAGTATGGATCCATCATCAGCCTTTATCTCTGCTTTGAAGGGTAACAAAGGAACCCATAACCAATAGGAGTGCAGCTAGCACAATGTCAGATGACATCACATTGGGCTGTACTGCACTCAAAACAGAGCAGTGAAATCCAACATAAATAGTTAAAGTTTCATATAAAGAACTTGTTTAAAAAACTTTGCGGTTTAAAATACAATGTATAAACTTGGCACACAATGGCCTAAATTAGAATACAACCTTTATCATCACTTGTGAGGAGGCAGGACTTTCATCACTCACTCATAGCTTTGCCAGTAGTGAGTCATTGTCCTGCCCCCTCACTTAGGCAGATAAATGGCATGTTCTGAGTCAAGCCATTGTGTATCCCATAGATATCCAAGATGTCAATGAAGGACAGGGACAATAGATTTACTGACAGAGAATGGACAAGGATTCTCCAGGGAATCATTGCAGCCATGAATGATGACCCTACAGTCCTAGCCCCCAGTCTCCAACTACAGCACATGAATTCGAATCCCTGATGACAGCCCCATTGAGGAAGGGAGGAAGATCGCAGGGCAGTTCCACCTGCAATGTTTTGACATCAAGACTCTGGTGAACATTGTTTTTGATTTTTTGGTTTTTAACCTCTGCTATGCTGTAACATCACCCATAGCAGTGACTTCATTTTCCTTCGTATGGTTCAGATTTCACTTCTCAGGCCACCCATAAGGGATGGATGGTGGTGCACTGATATGATTTTTACATTTTGGTTGATCTGGTCATTTCTGTTATTCTCTGGTCCAAAAACAAAAATGTTTCTTCTTCCTTTCTTTTAAATCCCTTCCCTGCTGCTGAGTCACTATCAGCTGTTTGCAACATGTCATTTTCAAATGTCTGTGTTGTCACACAGTCACTCATACTCATATTCAGCTCTATGATGACGGTTCAACAAAAATTTTGTCGACTGACATTGCAGTGACAGATTTATGTCGACTGCAAATTGCAGTTGGCATATATCCATCTGGAAATCTGTCTGTGTGTGTTTCGTGGGGGGCTCTTCCCCCCACACACCGGACTTAGGGATTATTAGCTCTGAGTTGGAGTTGATTCAGGGAAGGGGTGCAGGACTGGGGGAAGAGTGACGGGGTCCCGGCTGGACTTTACAGTGATCCGTCGATGTTGTTGGCATTGATGCAATCTCTGCAAAGGTTTCACCGTGGGATTGGCATACACTCATATTCCTTCTTTGCAACACACTTCTTAAAATTAATGCAACTTTTAAATCAGCCTAAAACTCCTGAGTGCCAGTCAACCTGGTCACAACCAAAACTTCGCCTCAGCTAAAAGTTGAGTGAGAAGAGTACTGCAATCAAAGCCAATTGCTTACCTTATCGGCAGAATCCAGTCAGTTAAGATCTTGGATGCCACTTCCTCTCCCCTCCTGATTAGCACTGGAGTTCTCCAGATCTCAGTATTAGGGGCCCTCTTATTCTCCATCTTCTTAAATGGCCTTCCTTCTGTTTGCTCCCCATCCTCTGCTATACACATGTATGCCGATGATACAGTCCTGTATGCATCCGGCTCCTGTCCTGATGAGGTTACAACCAGCTTACAGCAAGACTTTGACAAGGTTCAGCTCTGGTTTGCTAACCATCAACTTTTCCTCAACACCAAGAAGGCAGTCTCCATGACCTTAGGCACAAGGCAGAGACTCTCAATGCTTCCCTCCCTACCCATTTTCCACACCTTGATGGGACTTTACTTGAGGACACATCCTCCTTCAGGTACTTAGGTGTTTGGTTGGACCAACACCTAAGCTTCTCTGGGCATATTGACGCCATCCAGAAAAAAATGCACCCGAAGCTAGGTGAACTGTTCAGGAACTGTAGTTATATCCCTCTTACTGCTAGGTGCAAACTTGTCCAGAAGGTGATACTGCCCACGTTTGACTACTGTGACATAGTCTATGGTGCTGCCTCTAAGTCCTCCCTGGCCAGATTGGACACCCTCTTCAATTCCTTCTGCTGCTTTGTCTTGGATGCCCCCCCTCGCACCCACCACTGCAATCTTTATCGTGCCCTGTCCTTCCCCTCTCTTGCAAATAGGCAGCTCTCCCACTGCATTAAATTCACCTCCAAGCACTGGTTGGGTGAGCTCCCTTCCTACCTCTCCTCCTCCTTTATAACACCCCCCCACCCTCTCATTCCCTTAGATCAACTGACTCTTGCATCCTGGTAATCCCCCGCAGATCCACCCAAATCGGCCAATCCAGTTTCTCTCACCACCTCCCAAAAATTTGGAATTCCCTCCCCCCTCAAATTCGGAACTCATCCTCCACCTACTCCTTCATCTCAGCCCTCAACAATTACCTTACTCCTAGCTGCTCCTGCCATGTCCCTCCCTAACTCCCTTCTCTAAGCTCTGGACAAACCCAACTCCTCTACCGTCACCTTTATTTTAACCTGTGCACACCCACGCAGATTCCTAGCTTTCTTCCCCTTCCCCCAAATTGCTCCCCCTTATTAACCTCCCTTGATCTCTCACAGAATAAAAGGGGCCTCGAATGGTCTCCATGGGTCCATCTCCTACCCCCCAAAGGGGCTTGTATCTCTCATCTACTCCTTCCCCAATCATCCTGATGGAGTCTCTCTTGAACACTTCCTTATCCCTTCTCTCTGATCAGTGCAGTGCAGGGTCCTCACATCCTGAAGTGGTCTCTAGGGACACGACTCTGCCCCTCCCACCCAGCTCACCACCTCTCTTTCCCCTTTTCTTTCACATAAGCACTTGTTACTTATTAACCCAGCACTTATTATTGTCCACTGTTTCTACCTATCATGTTCAACACTGTTGTAACACTGTTTGTAACGTCTACCTTACAACTGTATGTTAATGTTGAACTTATAACTTGAATGTTTACTGTCTCATTCCTAATGTACCCCTTCCCCCAGGTCGCACCTGAGACGAGCTACTATATCGCTCAGTGTGCCTTCCTGGTGAAACATTTCAATAAATAAATTTAATTTTGAAACAACTTTCAAAGCCTTTTTCACTTCAGATTTTATTTCAATATATGACTCTCATTTGAGTTGTTTGCCTCCCCTTTTCTCTTCTATCACTCCTTCCCATTTATTTTTTGACAAATGCCTCCAGCTGCATCTTCATCCTCCCCCTCTCCTCTCATCCCTGTTTCTTTGCCACCCCTGTGCACCTGACCCTACCCATTCCTTGTGGGCACATGCATCCTAGCTGTGCTCGCCATTTTACTATAGCTGCCTTTGTTAACTACCTTCACCTCTCCTCCTCCTCCTCTACACCTTACTCTTCCTGTAATTGACTCCTTTCAATAGCACTGTTGTACGTGAATGGTGGGATATTCAGAAATGCACCTGGCAAGGGCACAAGCAGGGCGCAGCACAACTGGGATGCGCCAGGGCATGGACTGGGCAATATTCAATGGAGCTGCACCATGGCTCAGCACCCGTGAATATTGCAACTTGGCCTCCTGCATTGTGCATGGTGCAGTGGCACTGCGCCAGAGCAAGTGGAAAGAGTGGAGCAGGGGGATGCGCCAGCGCAAGTGCATTTGCACTGGGCGTAGCAGCCTTGATATTCAGTGGTGGATATGCAAATCGGGCCATAATACATGCAAGATGCAACTGGGGCCATTAGCATGTCATTAGGGCCCCATGTGCATGTGGGTGCGCCTATCTCCTGCGACTTGCACCTGGTGCCCTGCCAGCCTGCAGCCGTCAGGGACCGATGCCCCCTGCACATCGCAGCAAAGTGCCCCAATGCCCGATCGCAGGCATTAATATACTTAAAGTCATTTTACATTATCCCTGGTGGTCCAGTGGACTGCTTGCAGCCCAATCGCAGACATTAGTATACTTAAATTCATTTACTGTATCCCTGGTGATCCAGTGGACGTCTCTAGCCCAATGCAGGCATTAGTAAATCTAAATAGATGTCCAATATCCTGGTGGTACAGTGGACCACTTGCAGCTCATGGGTATTAGTATACTTAAAACAGTTTAAATTATCCTGGTGGTCAGTGGACCGCTTCCAACAATTGCAGACATTAATATATTTAAAAACAATTTTGCTTTATCCTGGTGGTCAGCGGTACCTCCCTCCCCACCCGCCCACTGAGCCTGCCATCCCTCCCCCAGTCAGCGGTGGGTGGCAGCTCCCCATCTTTAGCTGCCTGGCCCACCGACTGACTGTGTACAGTACGGCTGTCGCCCATTGGTCCTGGCGTGGAGCCATTCACATATCAGGACTGAGTAATATGCGGTATGGTCTGCATGCCCATTGGCCCACACTGTGGACAATGGGCCCCAACATGCTATGCATGATCAGTGAGCAGGTGGCGGTTAGCTTGCGGGTGAGGAGCTGTCTCGCTGTTGACTGGGGAGGCGGGGTGGCAGGGCTCAGTGGGCAGGTGGGAGGGGTACCATTAGACCACCAGGGATAAAGTAAACTGTTTTAAATATACTAATGCCTGCGGACGGCTGGAAGCGTCCACTGGACCACCAGGGATAATTAAACTGTTTTAAGTATACTAATGCCTGCGATCAGGCTGCAAGCAGTCCACTGGACCACCAGGGATATTGGACATGTGTTTAAATATACTCATGCCACATGATCGTCGCGGGTGGGCACGATGCCGACAGACCCTGGCCCCGGGCTCAGGTGGCCACCCACAGCTGGCGACTGCCGTGTTGCACCCTGCAATACAGCAGCTCACCTGTGGGTGGCCAGCCCTGCTCCTATTTCCTTTTGGCTCAACTTTGAGCACCAGTGTGCGGTGCAAGTAGGGGTTGCACCAGCATATGCGCTACACATCCCAGGCTGAATATCGGGATGTGTAGAATATGCAAGGGCACACCCCCCCACTTGCGCTGCATACATTACTGGTGCACCCCAGTGCATCAGGATCTGCGCGGTGCAACATCCCCTTTTGAATATCATGCTGGGGCGCATCAGTGGGTTGCGCATGGCACAACACTGTTGCGCCATGCGCAACCCCTTTGAATATCCCACCTGAAATGTTTACTGTTACTTCACTGTTGCTTCCTTGTTGTTCGTTATTTCTGACGTGGAACCATTGTAAAAGAGCCTTGGCTCAAAGGTATTTGTAATCCTAGAATAAATAAAAAAAAAAGGTATTACAATTAGCAAAACGCTTGTTAAGAGCTCAGATGGGATTATGGGATAGTGTGGAAGTTTGAATTAGCTATTAACATTGAAAGGAAGAGGATGAACAGTAATGATGTTATGGTGTCTGCAGAAAAAAAAGTAAGGATGCCCGTGGGCAAAATCATAGAAGAACGTTAAAATCTAGCCTGATTAGAGCAGTGCAGATTTATTAAATTCCTCTTCTGAAGAATGTCTGTGGAATTTTGGAAATTCAAATTAATTCTACAGATTCCATCAACAGCAGAATTTTTCTTTAAACTGGGACATAAGTCTCTGAGGAAGGACTTTGTTAGTCCGAAAGCTTAGGCACTGTTTTCTTTTGTAACATCTATGTTTTGTAACACCTGTATTTTGTAACATCTATGGTTTGTAACACCTGTATTGGTCCATTAAAAGGTATCAAATCATTTGCTTCTGGATGTTTTCTTACAAGGACTAATCGACAACTAATCTATTTCTTTAAACTGGGGCTTACTAAACTACAATTTACATAAACCTCATAATAGTATTCTGCAGTTACGTAAACTGCCAACTGAATTATGCAAACCACAGAATAGGATTACATATAGAACTGCCTTTCAGAAGTAAACAATAAATTCCAGAGCTGACCTGCCTGCACAGCAGCAGTGCCAACACTTGTTAAGCCAACAACTGAGTTTAGGAACAAGCTCAGACCATCAGACACTGGCCAAGGGGAGGAAAATCAGGCATCCCAGAGGATGCAGACTTTCTTTGGGAAGGGATGGAGGGCAGGTCACCGCTGCCACTGCTATACTGCCCCCCGGTGACCACAGCTCGTGGTTCAGTAGACAGTAGGAGTGAGAAAGTGAATGTTGGACAAGATTCATGTGAGGAATGCTTGTGTGCCTCTGATTAGATCTCCTCAAGTACCAGCATCCCAGGAGATATGACAGTAAAAAGCAACAATGCATGCCCAGTACATGATCACAGTACACCCAAACCCAGACTCCAGCAACTGGATGCCTTCAGGAACCAAGGGAACTCCTGTACCTATGACCAAGATACAGTGGGGGGTTGGAACCAGCAAAGCAGCCCACTCCACAGTAGGTAAACCCATGGGATTGGAAACCTGAGGGTAAGTGCCAGAGATGCTGCTGGAGAGGCAGGACCTGACATGGTGAGGGGGCCAGATCAAGAAGAAACAATAAATTATAAAAAAATAAATTCTGAAAAGAACTTCAGAAGCAGAATTGCCATTCTGCACAAATTCTGCCAGCAGAATTCCATGCTCAACACAGCTCCGAACTTAATGGTGGCAGTCAGCACATTTGATGGAATTCATTTCCCTTCAATAGTCCATTATACAGCAAGGGAGCACTTCCAAGTTTCGACCAATCAGAACGTTCCTTTGCTCTGTACATGAAACACTCTTATTCTGTGAAGAGTATTTCTTCCCCAGCTGCCCTGGAAATGGGAATGTTAGGGTACTTTTTTATAAATTAGTGAGGATTATATTATTGATCGATCTCGATCAATAATACACCAATACTGCCACCAAGACCACTTTTACTGTTGCAAGAGTAGTTTCACTCACATTGATAGGGTATCAGAACCACTCACTGTTGCCTTGCAGTTCTCTTACCCTAAGAATGCATGCAAGACCACTCTTACAACTGTAAGGTGGACTCACATGGTATATACTACCTGCCAGTTTTTACAAATGAAAATAGACTACTTGGTTTTCTTACATTCCAAGGTTGGAAATCATGAATGCTCCCACACTGTCCATTATAAAATGGACCTTCTCCATCTCTACATGAAAGCAGACTATGAATGGAATGTGCCACTCATATACTGCATTATAAATGCTAAACATGTATGTAATTATAGCATCATATTTAGAAATGTCAAGATTTCTTAAATCCTAATGACCTGTGCAAGGTGACATTATTGTGCTTATTGCCCAGTTTGTTGTGTGTCATTTCCATCAGGTTTCGGCCACTGGCAGTGAGAGCCTCCTCCCAGAATGTTCTTATAAAGATGTCATAAGGAGAGGTTGAAGGGTGGATACTGTACAAGAAGTCCTTGAGCCCAGGGATCTTGCCTTTGTGGATGAAGAACCCTATGCTACCATTTAAGGTTTTCACAACCTCCATCTTGAGAACTTCCAAGGATACCTGCCAACCTGTAGAGCTGATCCAAACTCTACCTGTTACATTTTGCATAGAAATGGCCTCCAGCAATGGAACCAGATTCTCAGCAGTGGAGTAGACCACAATGACGTTTGCTGATGACCGCTGAATCACATCAATGGTGGAGGGGATCTTCTCTTTATACTTGGTGACCATTTCTAAAAATTCGATGCAGCCTCCAGCCTTGACAATTTCTTGTTTGAGAGTCTGGCTGCCCAACATACTGTAATCATTGTCAGAGGCCAGAATTCCCACCCATGTCCAACCAAAATAAATTAACAGCTGAGCCAGACCAAGAGCTTGGAAGATGTCATTTGGAACAGTTCGCATAAATGAAGGGAATTTTGACTTATCACTCAACAGGGAAACTGAAGAACCATGGCTGATCTGGAAAGAAAATATTTCATATGTATCATAAAGCAATACTACATAACAGGAAGTGGTACTCTATATCGAGGGTCACCAATTAGCTGTTTGGGTGCATTGTGAGACACACCAAACCTAGGTGTCTTAATCCACTCTGAGAAGTGACAAACTCACATGATGTTCCAAGCCCTGGAATATAATACCAAGAACACAAAATGGTCCAAGTGTATGGGTATGAGTATGGTTGATACTGATAACTGGGTCTAACCCACAATGAGATATTGAGAGAGAACCATAGTAAATGATTACATAAGCAAGCCAAATACCAAGCATGACTGCCACACATTTCTCAGCAGTCAATACCTTAATTATGAAATGGGCAGAAAGAATACTAACTCCTGATTGACCAAGAAGTATTTTCAGCTGGGGCACTATCCCTAGCACCATGGCCCAGCTGAAAGTAGCTCAACAAAAATGTGTTTAAAAACTACATCGAATTTAGTAAAAGGGAACCATTTCATAACTGCAATAATGCACTCCAAGGGGTGCATTATTGTGTTTTAACAGCCCTTCCTGGGTGGAAGAAGTACTTAACTTTACCTTCACCTCATGCTTCAACCTGCCTGAGGTGGGTCATTATCGTACTGTAACACACCCCCATCATACCTTACTGCTTAATTTTGAAATAAATGGTCAAACCCTTCAAATCAGATTGCCATGAGACCAAATTGGTCGGGTGGGGATCCACACCGTAGGACAGGAAAAATGGGGAGCTACCAGCCTCCTCCCAGGATAGAGATAGAACGTTGTGAAAGAGGGTATCACTTGAAAGGGGAATGGGGGGTTCTTGGTAGAAGGGCTTGAATACCAATGCCAGGCACTAAGGAAGAAAATGGTGGACTTGGAGGCCATCATGGGGACAACAGACTGGATATAGTAGCAATAAGCGAGACTTGGTAGACAGAGCATCATACCTGGGAGATGACTAATTTGGGCTACAGACTGTTTAAAAGGGACAGGGAGGGCAAGGGGGTGGGAGTTGCTTTATACATTAGGGATGACATGAGAATAATCAAGGAACAAAGAGGAAGATGGGAGAAAAAGCTACTGGGGTAACACTAGGAAGGGGAACTGGAGAATCCTTGCAGCCAGGGGTGGTATACAGACCACTTATGCAGGGGGAGGAAGACAGGGACAAACAGCTTATTCAGGTAGTCATACAGATGGCCCTAAAAGGAGAATTACTACTGGTAGGGGACCTAAACCTCCCAAATACTGACTGGGGAATCCCAGATGCAGTGTTGACTAGGAGCAGGGAGATCCTAGCTGTGCTGCAGGGGGTATTCCTTCAGCAGCTAGTCAGGAAGCCAACAGGGGGCACCAACCTGCTAGACATGGTCCTGACAAATGGGGAGATTGTGGAGGAGGTGCAGGTGGGAGAAGTCATGGGCACCAGCGATCACAGGACTGTAAGGTTCAGGGTGAGGGCAGGGAAGGAGACAAATCAAACCAGTACTACAGTCATGGACTTCAAACATGCAGACTTCGACAGGATGAAAAGGCTAGCAAGGGAAGGAATGGAGGGAACAAAGAATATAGGGGCAGTGGAGGAGTTGTGGGAATCTGTTAAAGGAGGGATACTGAAAGCCATGGAAATGTGCATAAAAAAAGGTTAAGAAGAGTAAACAGGAGTGAAGGAAAGGGGGACGGGAACATTGTTTAACCAGGGGTAGCACACTATGCTGAAGCTTGTTTCCAGATGTGACCTGGGAGCACAAGGAAGTTAGAAACTTGCTCAGGATCACACAGTATGCACCTAGGCACCTGTGGGATTCAAACCCAGGGGAAGTGACTACTTTGGTTTACTAAGGAGATAGCGAGGATAGTCAGGGAAAGGAGGAGGGCTTACATAAAATTGAGGAGGACACTCAATGAGGAAAATAGGGAAGCTTATAGGGAGAAGAGGAGACCTGCAAAGCAGAAAATCAGTAGGGCAAAAGCAGATACTGAGGATAAAATAGCTAAAAAAAGCCAAATGGGGACAAAATGTTTTTTCAGATTTGTGAGGGAGAGGAGGAGGGCAAGGCAGGGGATTGCAAGGCTGAGGGGGGGAGGGAGAGATAATCTTGGAAGGGGACTGTGAAAAAGCAGAGATAGTAAATAAGTACTTTTGCTCAGTATTTCCGGAAGAGGAAGATGGGAGGGGATCTGAGCTAAAGAGGAGGGGGAAGGAGGGCAAATGGGTGGATCAGAGCCTGTTCTCTGTGGATAGGGTTAGGGAGGAGCTAGAAGGATAGAGGGTGGACAAAGTAATGAGGCCGGACAGGTTACACGCCAGGGTGTTCAGGGAAATGAGGGAGGAGTTGGCCACCCCATTGACAGGACTATTCAAGTTGTCACTGGATAATAGGAGGGTGCTGGAGGGCTGGAAGAGGGCAGACATGGTGCCTTTACACAAGAGAGGAAGCAGGGAGGTGACAGAGAACTATCAACCTGTCAGCCTCACCTCACTGGTGGGAAAGTAATGGAAGTACTAATCGAGGAGAGGGTGGTGGACTACCTGGAGGAGAGGGGCTTGCAGGACAGCAGACAACATGGTTTCACCAAGGGAAGGTCATGCCAGATGAACCTGATCAAGTTCCTCAGTTGGGTGACTCGGGTGATCCACCAGGGAGGGGAGGTGGATGTGGCCTATCTGGACTTCAGTAAGGCCTTTAACACCATCCCCCACAGAAAGCTGGGGAGCAAACAGGAAAGTCTAGGGGTGGGTGGGAAAGTAACAAGGTGGGTGGAGGCCAGGTTAGCGGGAAGAACTCAGAGGGTGGTGCTAAACAGGGTGTATTCCAGGATGGGGGTGAAGAGTGGGGTACCCCATGGATCAGTCTTGGGACCTCTACTTTTTAACATTTACATCAGTGATATAGCGGAGGGGCTGAGGGGGAGGGTGTGGCTATATGCTGATGATACAAAGATCTGCAATAGGGTGGACACCCCAGGTGGGGTGGAGGACATGAGGCAGGACCTGAAGACACTCGAGGAGCAGTCAGAGACATGGCAGCTGAAATGTAATGCCAAAAATTATGCTATGATGCACGTGGGGAGTAAGAACACACAAGCAGAGTACACCCTGGGAGGGGAGGCAATCAAAGTAGCAGAACAGTAGAGGGATCTGGGGATCATAGTTTCATCCAACCTTAAGGTAAGAAAAAATATAGCAGGGGAGTGGGAAAGGCCAATGGAATGTTGGCATGCATTGGCAGGGGCATTACTAGTAGAAGGAGGAGGTAACAATGCCCTTCTTCAAAGCCATAGTGAGGCTGCACCTGGATTAAGGAGTCCAGTTCTGGAGACCACACCTCTGCAAGGACATAGATGTGATGAAAAAGGTACAGAAAAGGGCAACCAAGATGGTGCAGGTTATGCAATGGAAGACATACGAGCAGAGACCCCTTGCAGGAGCTGGATCTGTACATGCTGGAGGCTAGAAGGAAGAGGGGAGACAAGACTGAAACTTTTAAATATGTCAAGGGGCTCAACAAAGTAAAGCAAGGGTGTTTACTTAAGAAGAAAGAGGGCACCATAACTAGAGGGCATAGCATTAGACTGCAGGGAAATAGATACAGAGGTAATGTGAGTTCTTCACAGAGAGGGTTGTGGAGCCCTGGAGCGGATTACCAGAAGAAGGCAGGGTCTACATTGGTGGAGGGATTCAAAACGGCATGGAACAGACATAAGGAGTTGAGTAGCGGGGGGAGGGCGTGGGCTGGCAATGGAGTGGGTGTACGGGGTGAAATAGGGCAGACTAGTTGGGCCGGTGTGGTCCTTTTCTGCCATCAAGCTTCCATGATTCTATGACATGCAGCTGGGATGATATCTCAGTACATAATCCTGGTCTAAAAGTGGGTCATACCATCAGTCAAAAATTACAAATGGATACATTTCATAATCATAATAATACACTCCCAGATGTGTGATATCATGGGCTAAAAATCCCTTCTGAGGTGGCTGAAGCCACTCGGCTTATGGCCTTGTGCCTCACAACACACCTGAGGTGGAATAATATCCCATATCATGCACCTTGACAAATGTTCCTGCTTACACAACTCACTCTGAGATGTTATCATGTGCTTGATATTGCGTCAGCAAATTATTTATTTATTTTAGCTTTTGTTTACCAGGTAAACGTAATGAGCCAAAGGCCTTTTTTCATGCGTGACCTGGGACTATAAATATACAGTCATAGATGTTACATATAATAAGACACAAATATACATAGATACAATTGACACAATCAAATTAAAACAATTACATCATAGTTCACTAAGATGTTTCTTAGTTTAATTTAAAACTTTGATGACTAATGTCACCATGAAATGACCCAGGAAGCTCAATCCAACTTTTAGCATCCCTGTAGAAAAGAACGTTCTCCATTTTAGTTTTTGTTTTAGGAACAGTAAACCTAATAACTTCACTGTTTTTCAGGTGGCATTATTTTTAAAGTGCAATAGTGAATAAAGAGGGGATTTTCCAACTGACGAAGAACATTGTCCGTTAAACAACATAAGATATAAATCAATTAAATTAAGCTTCAAGATTTCTCCCTATCTATTGTGAGTTACTCTCTCACCTTCTATTTTTCTTCAACTTTCTTTACCTCCCGTCGCAGCCTCTAGCTGAGGCCCCTTCAGTCGTCCTACCTTATCACATCCTGCCTGAGATCCTCCCATCTATACCTCAGTCCTTGGCACACCCACGACACATTGAGTGGAGCCATCCCTCAGGAATACACCCCCAGAGTGGGTCCACCTTCTGCTCTTCAGTGCTTTCTTCCAGTGCTTCCATGGGCAAAGGTGGCACCAAGACCAGGTCACAGTGGTCAGGATCCAGCTCTGGAGTTGGGGGCAGGCGATGTCTACACCCAGCCGGCGGGTGTTTCCCCCTGTTCTGATGATCTCCCCCTAGGATCCAGGACGTGCAATGGTGTCCAGTGCGGCTTGTGCGCTCCCACATCAAGGCTGTGAAAGTCTCCCGAGCTCCTCCCCTGCATCAGCATGATCCCTGGACTGTGGCTCTCCCATCATCCACGGGAGCTGCTCATGCTGGGGAGTTATCCACCCACCCACCTCCCAGGAGAGAAGAGCAGTCCTCCAGGCACTCAATCCTCTCCTACCCCACCAACCCCGATGACCTGAGCTCGCTCCCGAACATGGGCCACCAGTGTGGCACAAGGTGTAGCATCCAGCACCTCAACCCTCAACACCACCAGGCCAGTGACTCTCTCACCTTCTTGAGTCACACCCGTTCTCTAAAGTACTGTAGTGAGGCCATTCAGATGTGGAAGTGGTTTACTTTAAACTTTCTTCTAAAATTACACATTTTCTGCTACCTTACTGAGTATTTTATTTTCATTATTTCCTATATTCTTCAAGGGTCTGGCTTTCTTTCAGCCCCATCCAATCCCAACTTATGCTCCTGACACATATAGCTGAGACCCCAAATTTTTCTACAGCAGAGTGCCACCCTGATGCACACTACTCTTGTGGCTTCCATCCTTTTAAGATATCTGATTACCCCTACTGTGAAGCAAAATCTTAAAACCAAAAAGAAAGTATTAACCTGCTGGAGAAGGCACAGAGGATGGCAACTAAGATGATTGCAGGTCAGCAAGGAAAACCTAAGAGAAGATGAAACACCTGAACATGTACTTCATGAAGCAGAGGAGGGAGAGGGGGACATGATTGAGATTTTTGAAAGGGATTAATTGGGTGGATAAGGAGGGTTTCTTTGGGCAAAGTGGCAATCATAGCATAAGAGGTACTGTTTAAAATTGGATGAAGAAGGTTTAGAAGGGAATTTAGAAAGCATTTCTTTACCGAGAGGGTGGAGGACAGTTGGAATGCACTGCCGGATGAGATGGGCTCATTGGCAGTTGTGTTCAGCTTCAAAAAAGGGTGGGATAGACACAAGGTGACAGGAAATGTCATTGGAGGGGCGGATGAAAAGGATGGGAGGATTGATGCAGGCAGGGTCAGTAACTCACGCTGCGGACCCTTCAATACGAGCAGACCAGCTAGACCTAATGGCCTTATTCTGCTGGCTCCTTCACATGTCCATATGTAAACTGGACAATTCTTGAACATGAAGGCATTGAGAAGAATCTGATTTGATTTGATCCGATTTGATTTGTTTATTAAAATCTAGTAAATCCATGAGTATAAAGCCTGTTTTTGTAAGTGACCAGATACATGAAAAACAACAATAAATATGCAGTACAAAACACATAAGTAAAAGTAAATTCATGAGTTAACAATATTAATATGATGCAAATAACTCAAGGATAACTGCATCTCTTATTATCCATCAAATATTTCTTGAGTTAAAACTTGAGGGAATGCTACTCATGGTACTGAGTATTTTAGATGGTAAAGAATTATAGAAATGAGGCAACTGATATACTAGTGATCTCTGACCTAGACTTGCTGTCATAGTGGGAATACAGAACAAACATTTGTCAATGCTGAATGTTGATTGCTTATATGTGCTGTTTAGGTTTTTTGGAAGTGAAAGTACCATGCCTAAGAACTGTCATGTGCACTCCCCCAAGACATCCAGTGTGTCTTTCTGTTCAGTATTCACAGAAGAGGGAGAGGGGCAATGGCCACAGCAGTTGCAAAGGCCTGAAGAGGTGGATAATAGTCCATTCACAGGCAGAAGAATCCTGCAGAAGGTCAGTAAACTGATGGTGGACAAAGCGATGGGACCAGATGGCATACACCCAAGGATATTAAAAGAACTGTGAAGGGAAATAGCAGTACCTCTGGCAGCCATGTTCAGTAAGTCATTCAACACAGGGGTGGTACCAGAGAATTGGAGGAGGGCACATGTGGTCCCCTCTATACAAATCCAGCAGTAGGGAGGAGGTGGGGAACTATAGGCTGGTCAGCCTCTCTTCAGAAGTGGGGAAGATCATGGAGACATTGGTTAAAGAAAGGATAGTGGGGCATCTAGAAGCCATCGAAGCCCAGGACCATAGGCAACATGGATTCACAGTGGGAAGGTCATGTCAGACAAATCTGGTTGATCTCTTTGATTGGGTGACAAAGGAAGTGAATCAGGGTGGGGCAGTGGACAACGCTTACCTTGATGTGAGCAAAGCCTTTGACACCATCCCATATAGGAAGCTGATAATCTAGCTGAGTAGGCTGGGCATGGGGGAAAGGGTGGTAAATTAGAAACTGGGTAACAGACAGGAGGCAGAGAGTGGTGGTAAATGGGGTGCAGCCTGGGGAGAGGGGGTGACCAGTGGGGTGCCGCAGGGGTTGGTCCTGCGGCCAGTCCTGTTCAATGTCTTCATTAGTGACATTGCAGAAGGGCTGAAGGGAAAGGTCTGCCTGTATGCAGATGACACCAAGATCTGTAACACAGTGGATACCCCAGAGGGGGTGGAGAAAATGAGGAGGGACCTGGGAAGCTTGAGAAATGGCCTGAGGACTGGCAACTGAAGTTGAATTCAAAAAAGTACAAACTTATGCACCTGGGACACAGAAACCCTAGGGAAAGGTACAGGATGGGGGGGTGAGGAAGTTGTTGACAGTCACAAAGAAGGAAAGGGACCTGGTGGGTTGTTATTTCAGATGACCTGAAAATGTCAAAGTGGTAAGGCAGCTGGGAGGGCCAGTGACATGCTGGGGTGCATAGGCAGGGGTATCATCAGCATAAGGAGGGAGGTAGTGATGCCATTATATGAAACCATGGTCTGGCTTCACATGGAGTACTGTGTGCAGTTCTGGAGGTTGCACCTTCGTAAGGATATTAACAGGCTGGAGATGATCCAGAGATGGGTGAATGAGATGGTACAGAGCTTGCAACACAAGACTTATGAGGAGAAATTAAGGGACCTCAATATGTACTCACTGGAAGAGAGGAGGGAAAGAGGGGAGAAACATTCAAGTACCTCAAGGGTATAAATATAAGTACTGAGAAGCAGGAGACAGCTGCTATAGGCATATGTGCCAGCTTCTGTGTGATATTCTTTTGTTCTTATAAATCTGTAATCTCCAGTATTTCAGTAACCACATGACCACACTGCCTTCTTCAGGCAATTTTATGCTGATTGATGCCTGGTGTCAGATGGCAGACAGAGGGCTCACCAGATTGTGTTGCCATTTGAAAAACTTCATAGAGTGGTCTTTTACTGGTAAGCATTTTGGAAAGCTGGTGAAGATCTCACAATTTTTATTATGATTTTATCTCCTTATGTCTGTCCCCTTTGGTCCCCCCATCCCCACACCCCAACAGTCATCAGTGGCCACAGCTGCAGCCTTCTTCTTGCCAGGATGGTGGGTGAGAAACATAGAAACATAGAATTTGACAGCAGATAAGGACCACTTGGCCCACCTAGTCTGCCCATTTCCCTACCTGATCGATAATCTGCAGATTCTAGTTAATCAAGAGCTTACTTCCTCCTACCCCCAAGTAGAATTGCCTTATGTCTGTCCATGAGCAGTCTGTGAAGTCTGATGTCTTTCAGTGTCACTTATTGGTCATCTTCCAACACAGGTGAGGTGCTGCCAGCCCCAAAGTAACTCAGGACAAGCAGGTTTCAAAGTGGGATAGAAATGGGGTGGGCAAGAATCAAATACTCATTCAGATGCAGCGTTGATTTTAAGATCACCATACTGGTGTGGACATTGCAAATAGAACCCCAGCTCTTTAAGCAGCCTTATGAAGAGTAAAGGCTTCTCAAGTGGGGTTCTGTTTATTGCAGTGTAAGTGGGCTGCATCTAATTCGGCAATTTACTGTACCTTACATCTGGATGTATGGTAGGCCCAACTTTAAATAAACACTGCACCTGAATTAACACATGATACCACAGAAACAGAATTTGTCAGCAGAAAAGGACCGCTCAGCCCACCCAATCTGCCCAAGTGTTCTCTACCTACTCGTAACTCCTGCCTGCATATGTTACTGCATGTCTTATCCTGCCTGCGTCCATCAGGACCTCCTTGTGAATGAGCTTGCTTCATGGATTTTTCCTGCAATGAACTTGAACCTACTCCACTTCCATAGCCCTGTTGACCTCTGTTGACCCCCTCCTTCCACTTTTTCTAATATACCCCTATGTTTATCGTATGCATGCTTCGTGCCCCCTACCATTTTAGCTTCCACCACTTCTCCTGGCATCTGTTCAAGGCTTCCACCACCCTTTCAGTAAATAAATATTTCTTCATTGTATGTCCCTTGGTTTGGGTACTCATCCTGATTTGAAGAAAACTCCCCAACTGTACCCTCTTTACCCCTGGAAGGTACTTTGTAGGTCTTGATCATGTCACCTCTCGCCCTCCTCTCTTCCAGAGTGTACATGTTGAGATTCTTCAGCCTTTCCTTGTAGAGATTCCTGTGAAAATTCTGAACCATTTTAGATGCCCTCCACTGGAAAACCTCCACCTTATGTCCTTTCTGAAGTGTGGACTCTAAAACTGGACACAGTACTCCAGCTGGGGGTATACCAGGGAGTGATACAATAGTAGCACAACATCCCTCCTCCTACTGGAGATGCCACTCCTTATGACCCCAGAATCCAATTTGCCCTACCCATAGCCTTGTCACACTGTACTGCCACCTGAGGCCCTCTGATATAATAACCTCAAGGACCCTTTCATGTCTAGTAAGTATCAGTACCTCCCCATCCTACACCCAGCATGGGTTCCTATCCCTAGGTACATGATTTTTACACTTGTTGGCATTGAACCCCACATAAGTAAAAATGGAATTGATTTGAATGAATTGCAGGCTTTTAAGCAACCTTGGGAGTGTGTATGTGTGCGTTGGGGGGCTCTGTATTATAACTGTTTGCTTTTGTTTGGTGTAATGTCGAACAGACTAACCCTGCCCCCACACGTGTGCTATATCAGAGATAAAGAGCCCAAATAGCATTGGGCCAAGCACTGAGCCCTGTGGCATCCCGCTTGTCACTGCTCCGAGTGCTGCGAGCTACCCCCCCCACCACCCTCTGCACCCTCCCTTGTAACCAGTTCTCTATCCATTTAGTCAGACCACCTTCTACCCGTACCCCTCCTTCTCCTCCTTGGCCTGTGTCCCTCCTCCTCCTCCTTGGCCTGTACCCCTCCTCCTCCTCCTTGGCCTGTACCCCTCCTCCTCCTCCTTGGCCTGTACCCCTCCTCCTCCTCCTTGGCCTGTACCCCTCCTCCTCCTCCTTGGCCTGTACCCCTCCTCCTCCTCCTTGGCCTGTACCCCTCCTCCTCCTCCTTGGCCTGCCCCTCCTCCTCCTCCTTGGCCTGTACCCTCCTCCTCCTCCTTGGCCTGCCCCTCCTCCTCCTCCTTGGCCTGTACCCCTCCTCCTCCTCCTTGGCCTGTACCCCTCCTCCTCCTCCTTGGCCTGTACCCCTCCTCCTCCTCCTTGGCCTGTACCCCTCCTCCTGGTAGTCCGCACCCTTTCTCCTCCTTATTCTTACCGGGTGGTGGTGCCTTCTGTATTACACTCAGAACACTCTGCCCGCCCCCTTCCAGGGTTACTATGCCTTTGCCTTTTCCTATATCTAGGGTGGTGAGCTCATCAGGCTCCCTGTCCAGACCTTTCTACCAACTTCAGTCTTTTGGCCACCCCCCATTTGTTTAAATTCACCTTAGTAGAGATATATACCTCTCTAATCCTGTCTTTTTTTTTTTTTTTTACATATTTTCTCACTGGGCTATGGTCGACTTGGTCATCCCGACTGACCCCCCTAGCTCTGCCACCGACATCAGGTCAACCTGCTCACCTCCACGGATTACCTCCATGGTGGGGTGGCAAGGAGCTTCCCTGGTCAACCCACCAGAGCAGGATCCGGTTGATGAGGCGCCATTCAGTGTGGGCTGGGGGGGGGTTGGAAGCTCATGCTGCCTGACTGTAGCCCATTTTCCACTTTTCTCCCCTTTGTGGAGTGCGGCCAAGCAATGACGCTTAGGCACAGCTTGTCAATGTCTACCACACTCCGCCACCCTTCACTACACCACTGTAATAGCACCCATGGTCATCACCAGGGGCTGCTACAGAGTGGTGGTTCCCTGGATCCCACCCCGGGATAGGAGAGCAGTCCTCCGGATGCTCAATTCTATCCCTTCCTTGCCAACCCCTGGTGGCCCAGGCTTGCATCCGAACCTGGGTCACCAGCATGGTGCGAGGTGTGGCTTTGAGCGCCTCAACCCTCAGTGCCAGTGGCACGGCAGCAATGCTGCCTTTAATACTCCCCTCTCCTTCCTGTTCCAGTGTACCCTGTCCCCCATGTACAAGTCACTATTCCTCCCAGACCCTACCCCAGTTAGTCACTAACCCATAATGTTTCGTGTGGCACCAATCCTTCAGCCACTCAAACTCTTCAAGCCCACCCTTCCTCTCCATGCTTGCAGATGGTACCGGTAGTGCCTCCAAGAATGCCACCGACTTCCCCCCCCTCACACTACCTGCCCAAGTACTCAAACCTCCCTCACCACTCTTCCCCACCAAGTCACTTGTACCCACATGCAGCAGTAAATGAGGTTTCTTCCTCCTCCTCCTCCTCGCTGCATGTTCCAGCAGTGCCAGCCCTGCCCCTCCTGCAGTCAACCTGGGGACAGCTTCAACCCAAATATGGCTGTGCTCTTCCCCCTTTCTGCCCCATCTCACCCATTTCAGTATAGAATCCCCCAGGACAAGTACCCCCTGCCCCTTACCCCCTTTCCCTTCTAATGCCCCTTTCACCACCCCAGTATTTGTTATTCCCTGTCCCTTACCCCCTGCCAACTGCACCCTCTGTGACTTATGTATCTGTACCCCCTACTTCTGCCTTACCCCTTTTCTCTGCCTTACTCCTCCCATCCCCCTTGAACCCCTTACCAGCCTGACTACCTCCTACTGGGCTTCCCATGTTGACTTCCCCTCCTCCCCTGCTGATTTCCAACCCCTCTCTTATCCCCATTGTTGTCGATTTAGAGCCCCCATTCCCTTCTACCCCAATAGTGATGCCCCTCCCATTCTTCCCCCTTCCAGTAGACTTCTCTCCTTCAATCACCACCCTCTCCTTCCTTACTAGCCCCCTTCTACCCTTTTGGCCTCGTTATCTCTTCCCCTACCTGTTGCCATCCCTCTCATGCCCCACTTCTCCTCCCCCCTTCAGTATGTTCCTGCTCCCCCT
Organism: Neoceratodus forsteri; assembly: GCA_016271365.2. Taxonomy (NCBI): domain Eukaryota; kingdom Metazoa; phylum Chordata; order Ceratodontiformes; family Ceratodontidae; genus Neoceratodus; species Neoceratodus forsteri. Next base: position 215,937,486 of record JADMNL010000029.1, read on the forward strand.
CTCTGTCCCATAGCAGAGGTTCTAATCTATTCATAGTCAATACCTATCCTACATCTCTTCTCCCTATCAGTTCCCCCCTCCTACTTGTTCCCCTCTGTGCCACCCCTGGTCTCTCCCTACCTGCAGCCATTTGCTCTCTTTCCGGTACTTCTCGTGATCTCTTCCTCTCCCATCAGGAGGCCCCCTGCTCTTTCCTCAGCACTCCTTCCCTTCTCCTCTCTTTTCTGCTAGTGTCTCTGATACCGGGGTCGGTTTCAGTCCCTAGTTATTCCTCCTCCGTCCCCCTTTGCCATCCCCTATTCCCCCCTCAGGATGCCTACCATACTCATCTGACCTGCAACTTACACTCCTGCCTAACCTCCACAGTTCCTCCCTCAAACTAGCCAGTCTTCTACAGACCATACACCCCCCCATCCTCCAAGCCTAGTCCAGGATCATGGCAGACCCACACCCTGTACACCCCTCCACCCTTCCAAAGATGACCGCCCCCTATTTACATGTGGCACCTGCCCCATTTTGGCCCCCATCTTATGTTACAGGCTCTTACTCCCAGGTTCTGTACCCTACTACAACTGTTAGGCCCCTATTTACTCAAATTCCTGTCCCCCCACAGTAGTCCCCCTACTGACCCCTTGCCGACAGGGGTAATTCAGTCTCAAATCTCATCCGTTAGATACTGTATTACTTTAGCAATCCTAAAGCCTCCTTGTCCGTTTTTCACCCCTCAGCTACCATACTTTTTGTTCTCGGCTCTCATATAGGTTCACTTAACCCAGTTAGAAAGCCTATTGCACTCCAAGTATTACTCAGCTCAGTTAGAGAAATAAACAGAACAAATAAATATGTATTATTACAGTAATCATAACAGTATAGCTCGATACTTAGCTCAGTTAGAAAAAGAAACAGAACAGCTAAATCTATATTATTACAACAATCCTAAAGTACCCAATCATTGGTTTGTCTCCACTCCAGAGATCCTGCTGCAATATAGGACCACAAAGGACACTGGGAGGGAGGATGGGCAACTGTAAAGTCCCAGCAGAGCTCCGTTGAGCACACTCGCTCACCCTCTTTCACTTGCTCGTTCTGTTTCTCCCGATGCTGCAGACTGCCCTTTTGTACTGGGCTTCTGCCTGCATTGGCACCTTTTTCTACCCACAAAGAAATCTGCAGCAGTCCCGACAGAGCTCCATTAAGCTCACTCACTACCCCTCTCTCACTCACTCGTTCTGTTTCTCCCAGAGCTGCAGACTGCCCTGTTGTACTGGGCTCCTGCCTGAATTGGTACCTTTTTCTGCCCACAAAGAAGTTCAGAGCTGTCCTGACAGAGCTCCGTTGGGGTCACTCGCTCCCCCCTCTCTCACTCGCTCGTTCTGTTTCTCCCACCACTGCAGGCTGCCCTTTTGTACTGGGCCCCTGCCTGCATAGATGCCTTTTTCTACCCACAAAGAAATCAGTAGGAGTTCCAAAAGAGCTCCGTTGAGCTCGCTCACTTCCCCTCCCTCACTCGCTCATCCTGTTTCTCTGGGTGCTGCAGGCTGCCCTTTTGTACTGGGCTCCTGCCTGCATTGGTGCCTTTTTCTGCCCATCAAGAAATCCACAGCAGTCTTGACAGAGCTCAGTTGAGCTCGGTCACTCCCCTCTCTCACTCACTTGATCCTAATCTGTCTTAAACACTGATTTCCCAAAGCGACTGCGCTATTCTGCGCCAGAAGTGTGAAAACACATTTTGACCAGGATGTGAAAAATGACAGCTGTACTGTTGATAAAGAGGTATGAAAAAATGCCAGTGTTGAAAATCTGGCATTAAAATATTACTAATTTGCGAAGTTACAAGGGTGCATAGAAACTGCAAAAGGCACGCTCGCAACACAGTCATTTTATGGACTTTCATAACAAAATTTTTACCATTGGGATTTTAGGACCTCTTCTCATAAGCAGTGTCACTGTGGTTTTCTTGATGTGTCCCAAACACTGATTTCCCACAGCAACCACGCTATTCTGCACCTGAAGTGCGAAAACACATTTCGGTCAGGATGTGAAAAATGACAGCTGTACTGTTCATAAGGAGGTGTGGAATAATGCCAATGTTGAAAATCTGGAGTGAAAGTATTGCAGATTTGCGAAGTTACGAGCGTGTGTAGCAACTGCGCGACGCACGCTCGTAAAACAGTAATTTTTTGGATTTTTTTCTACCCAACTTATTATTCAGCTCAGTTAGAGAAATAAACAGAACAAATAAATATGTATTATTACAGCAATCATAACAGTATAGCTCAGTACTTAGCTCTGTTAGAGAATAAACAGCACAACTTAATCTGTATTATTACAGCAATCCTAAAAGTATCCAGTCATTGCTTTGTCTCCACTCCAGAGAGTCTGCTGTAATATAGGACCACAGGGGACCCTGGGCAGGAGGGTGGGCAACTCTAAAGTCCCGGCAGAGCTACATTGAGCTCGCTCACTCCCCCTCTCTCACTTGCTCGTTCTATTTCTTCCAACGCTGCAGGCTGCCCTTTTGTACTGGGCTCCTGCCTGTGTTGGCAAAAATGAAAAATGTTTCTGCCCACAAAGAAGTTCACAGCTGTCCCGACAGAGCTCCGTTGAGGTCACTCACTCCCCCTCTCTCGCTCGCTCATTCTGTTTCTCCTGGTGCTGCAGGCTACCCTTTTGTACTGGGCTCCTGCCTCCGTTGGTGCCTTTTTCTGCCCACAAAGAAATCCGCAACAGTCCCAACAGAGCTCTGTTGAGCTCGCTCACTCCCCTTCTCTCACTTGCTCTCTCATTCTGTTTGTCCCAGCGCTGCAGGCTGCTCTTTTGTTACGGGCTCCTGCCTGCATTGGGGCCTTTTTCTGCCCACGAAGAAATCAGCAGCAGTCCTGACAGAGCTCAATTGAGCTCGGTCACTCCCCCCTCCTCTCACTTGCTCAATCTGAATCTGTCCCAAACACTGATTTCCCACAGTGACCGTGCTATTCTGCACCAAAAGAGCAAAAACATATTTCGGCCAGGATGTGAAAAATGACAGCTGTACTGTTCATAAGGAGGTGTGAAAAAAATGCCAGTGCTGAAAATGTGGCGTGAAAATATCACAAATTTGTGAAGTTACAAAGGTGCATGGAAGCAGTTCAATGCACGCTTGTAACAGTCATTTTATGGACTTTCATCACCAAATTTTCAACATAGGGATTTTAGGACCTCTGCTCATGAACAGTGTCACTGTCATTTTCTTAATCTGTCCAGAACACTGATTTACCACAACGACCGTGCTATTCTGGGCCAGAAGTGCGAAAACACATTTCGGTCAGGATGTGAAAAATGACAGCTGTACTGTTCATAAGGAGGTGTAAAAAATGCCAGTGTTGAAAATCTGGCATAACAATATTACAAATCGGCGAAGTTACAAGGGTACATGGAAACTGCACAATGCACACTTGTAGTACAGTCAATTGATGGGTTATCATCACCAAATTTTCAACATAGGCATTTTAGGACCTCTGCTCATGAACAGTATCATTGTCATTTTCTTAATCTGTCCTGAACAGTGATTTCCCACAGCGACCGCTCTATTCTGCACCAGAAGTGTGAAAACACATTCCGGCCAGGATGGGAAAAATGACAGCTGTACTGTTCACAAGGAGGTGTGACAAAATGCCAATATTGAAAATCTGGCATGAAAATATTACAAATTCGGGAAGTTACGAGCATGCGTAGCAACTACTCAACACACGCTCATAAAACAGTCATTTTTTGGATTTATTTCACCAAATTTGCTATATAGGCTTTTTGGGAGCCCACGTCATGAACACGGGCACTGTCATTTCATTAATCAGTCCTGAAAGGTGATTCTGTGCAGTGACCATGAAATCACCTTTCAGGACTGAATAACGCCATGACAGTGGCTGAATTCATGAGGAGCGGTCCCAATAACCCCATGTTGAAAATTTGGCGCCACAATTCCCAAAAATGGCTGAGATGTACAGCAAATTTGAAAAAAACCTTTTTATGCCACTATAGAGCTTACCGGCATTTCTTCAGTTCAGAGTCGGCTTTGAAGAGTGCAGACGTGTTCCCGGTCCACCGAAGATCATCGCGCCAGGCTCCGGAGGTAAGTATGGGGTGAGGAGAGGGTGTGAGGTGGTGGGGCAGGCAGTGGGTGGGTGTGGGTTGGGGAGGGACACAGACAAGTGAGGGACCATTTTCCTCTTTACAGGTTTAAAAAAAAATAGACATCGTGAGTCGGTTTTTCCTCTTAGCAGGTACTTTTGGCATGCTGGGGTGGGTTCCCAGTGTGCCACCTGCGTGTTTTGGGGTGGGGGGACTGGAGCCGACAGGGATTGGGTACCCTTGTCAGCACATACTGCGGAGGGTCTCATGAGCTGAGGGGGATTGGGCACCCCCTCAGCACACAAGAAATGGGGAGGAGGCTTGCCAACAGGGATTGGGCACCCCCATCGGTAAAGAAACAGGGGGAGGGGACATGATGCTGAGGGGGATTGGGCACCCCCTCTGCAGACAACAGAAACCGATGGGGACTGGTCTCCCCGTCAGCAGACTGGGTCAGGGGAATGCAAGGGACCGCCCTGTAATGATGGGTCACTCCCTCATTGCAGCAGAATGGCTGACACTGCAATGATGAGGTGGCCCCTGATTGCAGTGGCTAAAACATTTCAAGGTGGTGGCATGCTGGCTGAACTAGTGTCAGCAGCAGCGTGCCACCCCATTGGGGAAAGCGGGCCAAGCCTCAAAAGGCAGCGGGGGCATTGGCCACAACAGTGCCGCACTTCCACAACCTACTTCTGCAGCAAGCTGCTGCAACATGTTTCTTGCGCATGCGCGCAATCAACATAAAAATAATGAAATGCTGAATGTGTAAAAGCAGAGGAAGTTTGACTTTGAAAAATACAATGAAATAGTTTTGGTAATTTACTCAAGGTAACTTTTCTGACCAGAGTTCCAGTTTACTCCTGGTACCTTTGGTCTAATGAAGGCCAATGAAGAGTGCTGTGCAAAATGCAGATGTGGGTAGAAATAGGTAGTGGGGTAGCCAACATGGCAATTTGATTGTGAAGAATCCTGACCCCAGACAGCAGACTCCCCCCAGCTAAGTCATATAATAAAAAGCTGTGATCAAAAATAGGAAGCAAAAAAAAAAAACCTTTGAGAAAGAAGTAATCTGGCTGAAGGAAAAAGAAAGACAATAGATTGTAGTGGTTAAGAGCACTGAGCCACAAACCTGGAGAACTGGGTCTGAATCCCACAGCCACCACTTGCACACTATGGGACCATGAGCAAATTCTTTAACTTCTCTGTACTCCCAGGATGCACCTGGAAACAAACCTTGGCACAGTGTCTCTTTCCTGGTCAACAAATCTGTAAAATAAAAGAATTAATTCTATATAGAGCACCCAGTCTCTGATGTACTATTTTAAATATAATAGAGATTTTGCATTGGCAGCAGAGTGTGCTCTCTAGGGAAAGGCCTAAATATTTGAAATTTGTCAGCTATTCTATGACAGTTCCCTGAAGCACTTTTAATTCTACTGTGGTAGGTAATGGCATCCTCCTTCTGGCATTGTGGAAAACCATAGATTTGATTTTGGAGGCATTCAGCACCAATTTATTTAAACAGAAACCAATTTTGAAAATAGTCAAAATCATATTGGATTGTCTCCCATAAATCAAGAAGATTGGACCCATTCATGAAGATCACCACTGCATAATCTGCAGAAAGAGGAATACTGGTGTTTCTATTTATTTACTCATTTATTTATTTATTTATTTATTTATTTCAGTGTGAGCCAAACTGGCTCTTTTACAAAGGCTCCAAGTCAATAGAAGAACAGACAAAACAGTACAATTTATATCATATGACGAGAACATACAATAGCCAGGTGACAAGACTATTTTACAAGCAAGATAAATGTGGAGTATAACCTCAAATACAATACTTTTATTACAGAAATATCTCTAATCTTTCAGTCTAGTTACTAAGCGCAGGTTGCTTGTAGTTGGCAGCCAAAATCGGCTTTGTCAAAGAAAAGGGGAGGAGGTACGGAGAGTATTAGAATGTGCACAGAGGAGGCATATCATATAATGTTATTATGGGGATAGGAGAAGGGGGTATGGTGATGAAGGAGAACAAGCTAATAAGTGCTGTATGCATTGGGGCAGCCTAGAGGAAGTGGAGGGGAAGGGGTGAGGATTCATGGGGCGAAAGGGGTAAGAAGGTGAGGGGGTAAGGGTTGGAAGTCTAGGGCAAGGGATGGCACTCCTATCGTTATGCACAGCAGTTGCACTCTTGGGATTCTACCAGAAGGCAATGGAGTTCTTTTTTGAATTGGCCAAGTTTCTTAAGGTGAAAAAGGGAGGGGGGTAGGTTGCTCATCCAGAGAGGGCCTAGATAGGAGAGGGACCTCTGGGTGAAGGAGGTTCTTTTTAAAGGTACACACAGTGCCCCTCCAGCCGAGCTTTGGGATGTTTTAGTCTTCGGGTTATGTTGAAAAAGCTTTGAAGTTGATTCTGGGACCAGTCCCAGTAGGGCTTTTTTTCTTATGATACATGCCTGGTACTGGGACCTTAGAGGTAATGGGAGCCAGCCAGTTGCGGAGTAGAGACTGCAAGAGTGGGAATACCAATTAGCTCCTAGAACAAGTCGGCAGGCTTTGTTGAGCAGGAGTTTAACCCTTTTGAGAGCAGTTTCAGTGGCCGGACTATAGACAGTCAGTCCATAGTCAGTGATGGACAGTACTGAGTTTTGATGACAAGGCTAAGGGCCTCAGTGGTCATAGCATTTCTATGTTGATAAAGGAGTCTGAGTCTGATGTTTGCTGTTATCACAACATGGTCAGTATGGGTGTTGAAAGAAAGGGCATTGCCTAGGAATAATTCCAGGTTTTTAAAGGTAGTAACCTGTTCAATTAAGTTGCTTTTGTTACTTAGTATGGTAAGTGGGCTACCCTGCTTTTTTGAGCTTTGTAGGGTAAAGTGCTTTGCTTTTGTTTTTCTGTAGTTCAAGAGGAGTTTGATGTGAGCAAACCATGACTCCAGTTTGGTAAAGCTACTTTGAAGGGTACCTGTTATTTTGTGGAGGTGTGTTTCTGGTACGGAGATCACTGCATCATCTGCATAAAGCAGCATCTTAGCAGGGAATGCACTTGGCAGGGAATTGATAAAGAGGCCGAATAGTAAGGGCCCTAAAACTGATCTTTATGGGACACCCAAAGTAACATTCTGGGCTTCAGAGGATACACCTTTTACTGTATCCTAACACACTGGGACCTGCGCGAGAGGTATCTTGAGAACCAGGACAATGTATTGGTGGAGAGACCAAGGGCTGCGAGGCTGTTGAGCAGGATGTGATAATTGGTGGTGTCAAATGCTTTGGTTAGGTCAATAAAGACTGACCCAACCATTTTTCCACCATCCAGGGAGTCATATAGGTGTGAAGTAAAGTTGGTGAGTGCAGTAATAGTGCTGTGAGATTTACGGAACCCATGCTGCTGAGGACAGAGTAGGTTATATTTGTTGAGGTAATCCGTGAGCTGATCTGACACAATTCTCTATAGGACTTTCAAGAGGGGTGGTAAAATAGATATGGGGTGGTAGTTGCTTATGCTAGTTCTGTCTCCACTTTTAAAGACTGGGGTGATGAGGGCAGTTTTCCACTTGTCAGGGAACATGTTCAACTTAAGGGATATGTTAAATAGCTGTGTTAGTGAGTAAGCTCTTCTAGGGTGACGGTGAGAAGCTTCATGTCAAGCATATCACTACCCATTCCAGTTTTGCCAAGAGTCTTCTTCACATATTTAATTGTGTCTACCTTAGTGATAATTTTGAAGTAGAATGGGGGTTGAGTCGTGTTTGAGGTGGTAGCTGGTTTTGGGGGCTGGCTGTTAGGGTCAGTAACAAGGAACTCTGGAGGGAGGACAGAGCTGAGGTTTGTAAAGGCCAGGTTAAGGGCAATAGCTAACTCTTTCGGTTGCTGGAGAGAGCCTGCAGGGGTGAGAATTAGATCTGGTGGAGCTTTGGATTCTTTCCCAGTCAGTCTACAAACTTTAGGAAGCAAATTCAAAATGAATCTAAACATATTGGGCTCCAAGACTAACCCTTGGGGAACTCACACAGTGACAGGGGCAGGAGACGATAAAGCATTTTGAAATTTAGTATTTTTTTTGTGCGCAGCCTTGTATATAGTTCTGCCACCAACCCACAACATCATCAAACAATGCCAGACCTCCCAAAGTCCTAAGGAGGAGCTGATGATTAACCAAATCAAAGGCCTTGGGGAGATCCATGAAGATAGCCATGAAATAGAGGCCTTTGTCAACAGCCTTATGGTCTGCCTGTTGAAATGCCACCAATACTGTCATTGTACTATGACCAGGGACTATTATAACCTTAAGAGATGCTGGAACTGTCCATATAGATGTACACAATCCACATAGCTTGCATCCAAACTGAAAATGTTTTACATAAGTATCAAAGAAACACCTCTGTGATGAAAATGGACTATGCAAACTGAACTAAGTTCAGAATTTTAGAACTGTTTATATGTGCACTGAGCTTCCAGAGGGTCCTGTGGTGCATGAGGGCTGCCGAACTGGCCCTCCACCACCCCCACCCCCCGAGAATCATTTGCAGATCACCGACTCAACAGCTGAAAGGTGCACGGAGCTTCCAGAGGGTCCTGTGGTGTGTGAGGGCTGCCGAACTGGCCCCTCCACCACCCTCACCCCCTGAGAATCATTTGCGGATTGCGGACTCAACAGCTGAAGGTAACCTAGCCACTGGGCCTGAGGGGGAGCGCTGATTAAGCGACTCTGGTTAGACATTGCTCCCATTTGGACTTTTTATCAGCATTTGCTCCCAGGCTGAATTAAAATTGGGGCCGTGATGCCTCCTACCTGGATTTGAGGAACGCCAGCTCGCCGAGTTCGATCCTCTCCGCCTGCATTCCTTGGGCTTGTGCTGCACAGAGGAGAGGTCGGTGTAAGTGCTATACCTGGTTAAACAACTAAATAACAAAAAAAAAAAAAAAGTGTGGAGACTGTTTTTTAACTTCTTTTTTCACTTGCCCTTGCATAGTTAAACAGGGAAATCCAGTAGTTAGCTTTAGAGGTCTTTTTGAACAGGCGGGTGACTGCCCCTGTGACGAGTTGCCTTAATTGCTCTAACTCACCAGATTTTGGTCGACTGAGGACACAATCTGCATGAGTAACCGCCATCTTGTCAGGGGGTCCTAAGTAACTACCTGCACTGCCACTTTGACTGCCTACACTGCCTTTTTTACAACACTGCCTTTTTTAACTACTTGTAGCGCATGTGTAAACCTGTGTAACCCCATTGTTTAAAATCCTGCTTTGTACAACCTGAATGCTGATGCTGTTGATCCTGTCTGCATCTGCCTGGGGCGAAATATTTTATTTTTTTAAACTGAGCTCTGGCAAACCTGGGCAGATTTATTCTTACCTTGGCTACCAAAGCGCACAGTCCTTTAGGCAGAGGAACCGAGCGGCTAACGTTAGAGGTCTCTTGAAACGGTCGGGTACCTGCCCCTGTGATGAGTTACCTTAATTTCTCTAACTCGCCATATTTTGGGTGGCAGAGGCCACAACCTGCATGTGTAACCGCCATCTTGTCAGGGGTTCCATAGGAACTATCTGCACTGCCATTTTAACTACCTGCACTGCCACTTTAATTAAATGTACTGCCTGTTTAAACTTACATAGCCCCAAAAATTTCTGAGCCTCAGCAGACACTGTTATTGAAATCCTGCTTTGAACTACCTTAATGTTGATGCTGTTGATTTTGTCTGCGACTACCTGGGGCGAACTGGTTCTTTAAACTGAGCTCTGGCAATCTTGGGCAGATACATTCTTTCCTTGCCTACCAAAGCGCACAGTGAGTTCCCACAGAGCAGTGCAATTGTTCTTCACTGTGTTGCATTAGATAGATGTCGTGGATTTTGCTTGTGCTACACCACCTAGATAGTTAGCCTGTGTTGTCTCAACTGCACTACAGAAAAAATGCCATTCTGCCTGTTTTTTAGATTTTCCCTGACCTGCTGCTCTCCCCATACCCCGCCCCAAATCGTTCTACTTGTTCCTTTACCCTCCCCCTACCACCCCGCTGCATATAAATCCTCACATCTTTCCTTATCCCACAGGGTACACGGAACTTCAGAGGGTCCTATGGTGTGTGAGGCTGCCGAACTAGCCCTCCACCGCCCCACCCCCTAGAATCGTTTGAATTGCTGACTCAACAGCTGAAGGTAACCCAGCCACTGGGCCTGAGGGGGAGCCCTGATTAAGTGACTCCCGTTAGACATTGCTCCCATTTGGACTTTTTATCAGCATTTGCTCCCAGGCTGAATTAAAATTGGGGTCGTGATGCCTCCTACCTGGATTTGAGGAACACCAGCTCGCTGAGTCCGATCCTCTCCACCTGCATTTCTTGGGCTTGTGCTGCACAGAGCTCTGGCCCCGCCGGCTGCGCCGGCTGCCCCACCAGCCCCGCCACCACCCTTGGTCATCATTCCTTGATATAGTGGTAGTCACATGTTGGCTGAAAACCTATCAGCCCACTTCTCCATAGGCAGGGTATATAGTTCATCCACTAGGGTATTCACCTCATCTCACGTATTCGTCTCTCCCAAATACCTGCAGCCCTCACAACTGTAAGCTCCTGCCTTTCCACTAGGGGCATTTACCACTCAAGAACACTTCCCTTTCCAAACTCTCCGTAGCCGTCTCACTTTAAGCAACCTCCCTCTTTGCTCATACTACTAGCTCACTCCCACCCTCTTTCGTAGCTCCCACCCAAATCCCAGCCTCACCCATGGTCCCTAGTTACCTCACTCTGGACAACCTCCTGGACCCTTTCCTGCTCAGCATCACCCCAATCCCTCCCTCCTCCCCTGTCTCATTGCTCTACTTGGGTGCATTCCCGAGAAGTGCATCACGTCAGGGCAGCTCTCTACCTAGTGGCAAGGCCCCCCTCACTCAGGCCAGTCACTCAGCCAACAGCCAGGGTCCTCCTGCACTCCCAGTCTCCTTCAGTCCTCCCCCTGCCTGGGGGGTGGCTAAGGGAATAAAGATAGCCCATTTAAACATCCGCAGTCTCCTACAAAATCTTGTGGAGCTTACTGGTTGGGCTGCCTTCTATAAGCCTGACATCTTGTGCATCACAGAAATGTGGCTTAAACCTCAAACCCCTGACTCTGCCTGCTCCCTCTCAGGCTACAGCATGGCCTGACATGACAAAGCTGGCAGTAAACGAGGTGGGGGAGTGCTTATTTACCATAAGGTGCACCTGAACATCTCCGTTGTTTCACACCAAACCCAGGGACCCATACCCTGCGAGTTTCACCACACACTTCTCCTACTTGGTAACACCAAGAAGGTGCACATAGTGTGTGTATACAACCCTCCTAAGGGGGTTTGCCAGGGCTCTCGACTCTCATAGAGCTACTTAGGGACAAGGTGGGCTCAAGTGAGCTCCTTATCCTAGGTGACTTAAACCTTAATTGGCTGGGGCCCAACGCTAAGCTGATTGAGCCACTGCTCTCAGGCCTCTCCCTCAGTCAGGTCATCATGGAACCCACCAGGCTCTCCCATCGTGGTGACAAGGGGACGCTCATCGACTGGGTATTGAGCAACCGTCTTAACAAAATTGTTAACTCAGTGCTTCTTCCTGACTCCATCTCCGACCACTCACCAATCTACTGCATGTGGGGCTTGAACCAGCCCAAAGTTCCCTGTAGAGTGATAATAATGAGAGACTACTCAAAACTTATAATCCCAAACTACCTCGAGGACCTACAAGGAGCTGACTGGTCCCATGTCATGGCCACACATGACCCCGTCGAAGCCCTAGACCTCTTCATTGCAGCATTTGCCCCACTCCAAAATAGGCATGCTCCCCTATCTAAGAGGAGAGTCAGAGGTTCGGTCACGAAACGGCTTCACAGTGAGCTCCTCTCCCTTATGAAACAGCGTGGCAAGTTCTGGGCAAAATACAGGGCACCTCGCGACCAAAAAGACCTCCAGAAGTACCGCCAGCTAAGGAACCCCTGCAAACGGGCCATACATACCGCAAAAAGTGAGTAATGCAGCGCTGCCCTGATTGCTGCTGCAAATGACCCACGACGTTTCTAGAATAACGTAAAAATCTTGTCAGTGGTTCAACCAAAGAGCAAGTCACTGACATGATCATCAGCGAAGCCAACTGCAATAACTCCTAACCATTGCCTCCTCCTTTAACTGCCTCTTCATGGACCTTCCGGCCACCACCCCTCCACAGTCCACTGCCCCAGCACATGCTCGTGGGTCTCCACCCCTCATCCGCCTTTCTACCTGAAAAAGATCACTGTTGGTGAGACCCAGGCACTCCTTGCTGGTCTCTCTCACCACACAGGAGCAGGTCAGGACAGCCTGGAACCCAAGCTACTTAGCCTGGGGGCCCCTATCATCGCCAAACCTCTTGCCCACATATTCAACACCTCGCTTATCTCTGGGATCATCCCTGATATATGGAAAGCTGCCAGGGTTGTCCCCATCCTGAAAAATGGTGACCCTAAAGATATCAACAATTATCGCCCTATTGCCATACTATCGGCTGCCTGCAAGCTCCTGGAAAAAGCTGTCACCTCGCAACTATCCCACTACCTACAGGGATACGATGTCCTTTCCTAATCTCAGCATGGCTTCTGTAAAGGCCACATCACCTCGACAGCTCTTGCTGAGGTCACCACCAGGATCAGGGCCGCAACCGACCAGGGCAAGTTGATGGGGACTATATTTGTTGATCTTCCAAAGCCTTCAACCATGTGGACCACCCCTCCTCCTCTCCACTCTACAGACCCTTGGCTTCTCCCTCCGTGCCCTCGACTGGTTCTCCAACTACCTCGGGGGCAGGCAGCAACTCACCTGTTTCAACCGTACTCTCTCAACCCTCTTACCTGTGAACAGTGGGGTACCACAAGGGTCTGTCCTTGGACCCATCCTGTTCTCCCTGTTCATCAATTATTTACCCTCTGTAGCCACAAAAGGGCACCTAACCCTTTAAGCGGATGACCTGGTCAGCGCACTCGATGCCACCAGCATCAATACCCAGCTCAACTCTGACTTCTCCTATATCAGAGCATGGCTTGATGGGCACAAACTCACAGTCAATTTGAAGAAAACACAGGCCATGCTCTTTGGCACAGTGGCCAAAATCTCCTTCTGCACAACACCCCTCAAAATCCATGGGTCCAGCGACTCCCTCCTGCCGACAATTGACTCTGCTAAGTACCTTGGAGTTACCCTCAATCCTCACCTAGATCTCTCTGGACACATCAGAAACATATGTAACACTACAAATGGCAAGCTTGGCCTAGCTTACAGGGCTAAAGACTGCCATAGCTAAGGGGATATTACTTCCTACCCTCTCCTGTGGTCTTGTTGCCTTTGCTCCTGTCCCGTCCTCAAGCCTTGGAAGTGGGACACCACGTACAACAACATCTGCTTCGCTCTCTCGGCTCCCGTCTCATTCACCGCTGTACGCTCTACTCGCGATTGGAATGGCTCCCCCCCTGAAAAACACCGGACCTAAATCCTTGGAAACTTCATTGACAACATAGTTTGTACAGCCACTCCTGCCTTGCTCACCCTCTCCCCCTGAAACACGCCTCCCCTTCTACCACTTCAGGTCTTGCATGTCCCAGACTCGCCTGGTCCCTAAGACCCGCACCCTCACAGGCGATCGGTCATTCACCACCCACGCGCCTAAATTGTGGAACTCCCTTCTGGCACTAGTTTGTGCCTCCCCCTCCCATTCCACCTTCAAAACTTCCCTCTGGAACTTCCTAAAAGCTGCTGCGACCTGCCTGTGTGCCACTTAATGCCCAGTCCCACAGCCCTCCTACCCTCAACGGTACCCCAGCTAGGTGCTTTCTGCCCCTCTACCATTGTGATGCATTATTCTAATGGCTATGCTATGTACTATTTCTCTAAAAGCCTAGGGGATGTCTTATACCCCCCATGATGCCCCTTGGGCCTGTATGTACCCTATGCTGTGTAACCCATTGTTGTTGCATCTATGCTTATCCCTACGCTATGTACTATTGCTTTAAAATCCCTGGTTATCTCTTGTTGTTTTATTCCACTGTTGGAGCATGCTGCTCCGGTTTGTAATGTTGACTACGTATTTGTCTCATGTGTACCTTGTAATTCTCCCAGGTCACACCTGAAAATAGGCACTAGCTGTCTAGTGTGCTTACCCGGTTACCAAAAGCAAATAAATAAATAAAATGTAAGTTACCATAGCTATGACCAATCTTACATGCTTTCTTAGGGTATGAGAACCAGGAAATGAAGGTGACCAACTCCACCTGAAAAAGAATACGGAGAGGCTAGAGAGGGTATGGGTGACTGGAATGATTCAAGGTCAGAAGGGCAGATCCTATGAGGATTGGCTGAAGGTGCTGAACATGTATTCACTTGAAACCAGGTGCAAGAGGGGAGCTATGACAGAGACCTTCAAATTCCTTAAAGGAATTAACAAGGTGAACTGTGAAGAACTGTTTACCAGGCACACAGAAGCTAGAACACTGAGTCATGAGTGGAAATTAATGAAAAGAAGTTTAAAATAATGTGAGGAAGTATTATTTTACAGAAAGAGCGGTAAAGTCATGGAATGGTTTGCCTGCAAAGGTGGTGGGTGTCAAAACCATAAACAGTTTCAAACTCGGCTGGGACAGAGTCATGGGTATAGTTGCTGCTCAGTGGGATGAGGGAAGCAGAAATACAGAGAGCAAAGGGGGGAACAGTATATGCAAAGACCCCACATAAACACCTGGTCGTGGGGTATGATAGGCTAATTAGGGCAGACTGTCAGTCTTTTTCTGCAACCATCTTCCATGTTTCTGTGTCAACTCTGATATTCTACAATATACGAGAGACCACTCTTACAACAGTAGAAGTGGTCTAAGTGGCAATATTAATAAATAAATGGTCCCTTAAGTTTGATCAATAAAAACTTAATAAAAGAGAAAGCAAGGTCCTTTCAGCAGACAAGGTGCATCATAGTAAGCAGCAGTCTGCAAGATTAGGGCGAGACAACTGGGAAACTCCCAGAACACACTTCACAGAAAGAAGCAACTCAGGCTTCAGGAATTGTAGATGCTCCTGAAATATCTGTTCAGGAAGATAACTGGTATAACAAAGAGAACCCGTTATCTTGATGAATAAATATTTCAGTAGCATCTACAACTCCTGAAGCCTGAGCTGGTTCTATTTGTGAAGTGTGTGTTGCAGGTTGTCTGGTTTTTCTCTCCCTAAATAATTAATAACTTAACAAAACTTTACCCAAACATATCCATTTCCAGGGCATCTGCACCTCAGACACAAAATAAGGGCATCTCTCATGTAGTCAGAAGGAGTGCTATCATTGGTTGTGAGTGCTTCTTTGATCTACGACTGCCTAAAGATGTTGCCATGATCTACTATTTATGTTAATATAGCAGGAGTGCCATTTACTTGTGGATAACTGAAGAGTCCTAGTATACTGCACATAGATTGCCTCTTACCTGTGGATACCTGTAGGTTGCCTGCATATTATACATTGATTGCCTCTTACCTCTGGATACCAGCAGAGTGCTAGCTTAGTATACATTGACTGCCTCTTATCTGTGGATACCAGTAGAGTCCTAGCATAGTCTACACTGACTGCCTCTTACTTGTGGATGCCAGTAGAGTCCTAGCAGAGTATACATTGATTGCTCATATCTATGGATACTAGTAGAGTGCTAGCATGGTATACATTGACTGCCTCTTATCTGTGGATACCAGTAGAGTCCTAGCATAATATACATTGATTGCCTCTTACCTCTGGATACCCGTAGAGTACTTGCATATTATACATTGATTGCCTCTTACCTGTGGATGCCTGTAGAGTGCCAGCATCGTATACACTAATTGCCTCTTATTTGTGGATACCTATAGAGTACTTGCATAGTATACATTCACTGTCTCTTACCTGTGGATACCAGTAGAGCCCTAGCATAGTATACATTGATTTCCTCTTACCTGTGGATACCAGTAGAGTCCTAGCATATTATACATTGACTGCCTCTTACCTGTGGATACCTGTAGAGTACTTGCATAGTATACATTGATTACCTCTTACCTGGGGATACCAGTAAAGTGCTAGCATGGTATACATTGGCTACCTCTTATCTGTGGATACCAGTAGAGTACTAGCATAGTATACATTGATTGCCTCTTATTTGTGGATACCTATAGAGTACTTGCATAGTATACATTGACTGCCTCTTACCTGTGGATACCAGTAGAGTGCTAGCATAGTATACATTGACTGACTCTTACCTGTGGATACCTGTAGAGTCCTAGCATAGTATACATTGATTGCCTCTTACCTGTGGATACCCATAGAGTACTTGCATAGTATACATTGATTGCCTCTTACTTGTGGATACCAGTAGAGTGCTAGAATATTATATATTGACTGCCTCTTATTTGTGGATACCTTTAAAGTACTTGCATATTATACATTGATTGCCTCTTACCTGTGGATACCAGTAGAGTCCTAGCATATTATACATTGACTGCCTCTTACCTGTGGATACCAGTAGAGTGCTAACATAGTATACATTGATTGGATCTTATTTGTGGATTCCTATAGAGTACTTACATAGTATACATTGACTGCCTCTTACCTGTGGATACCAGTAGAGTCCTAGCATATTATACATTGACTGTCTCTTACCTGTGGACACCAGAAGAGTCCTAGCATATTATACATTGACTGCCTCTTACCTGTTGATACCTGTAGAGTACTTGCATAGTATACATTGATTACCTCTTACCTGTGGATACCAGTAGACTGCTAGCATGGTATACATTGGCTGCCTCTTATCTGTGGATACCAGTAGAGTACTAGCATAGTATACATTGATTGCCTCTTATTTGTGGATACCTATAGAGTACTTGCATAGTATACATTGACTGCCTCTTACCTGTGGATACCAGTAGAGTGCTTGCATAGTATACATTGACTGACTCTTACAGTACCTGTGGATATCTGTAAAGTCCTAGCATAGTATACATTGATTGCCTCTTACCTGTGGATACCCATAGAGTACTTACATATTATACATTGATTGCCTCTTACCTGTGGATACCAGTAGAGTGCTAGATATTATACGTTGACTGTCTCTTACCTGTGGACACCAGGAGAGTTCTAGCATAGTATACATTGATTACCTCTTATTTGTGGATATCCATAGAGTACCTGCATAGTGTACATTGACTGCTTCTTATCTGTGGATACCAGTAGTGTCCTAACATAGTTTACATTGACTGCCTCTTACCTGTAGATACCAGTAGAGTCCTAGCATATTATACATTGACTGCCTCTTACCTGTGGATAGTAGTAGAGTCTTAGCATATTATACATTGACTGCCTCTTACCTGTGGATACCAGTAGAGTCCTAGCATATTATACATTGACTGCTTCTTACCTGTGGATACCTATAGAGTACTTACATAGTCTACATTAACTGCTTCTTACCTGTGGATACCAGTAGAATCCTAGCATATTATACATTGAGTGTCTCTTACCTGTGGACACCAGGAGAGTCCTGGCATAGTATACATTGATTACTTCTTATTTTTTGATATCTATAGAGTACCTGCATAGCCTACATTGACTGCCTCTTACCTGTGGATACCAGTAGTGTCCTAACATAGTTTACATTGACTGCCTCTTACCTGTGGATACCAGTAGAGTCCTAGCATATTATACATTAACTGCCTCTTACCTGTGGATAGTAGTAGAGTCTTAGCATATTATACATTGGCTGCCTCTTACCTGTGGATACCAGTAGAGTCCTAGCATATTATACATTGACTGCTTCTTAGCTGTGGATACCAGGAGAATCCTAGCATAATATACATTGATTGCCTCTTACCTGTGGATACCAGTAGAGTGCTAGCATAGTATACATTGATTGCCTCTTACCTGTGGATACCTATAGAGTACTTACATAGTCTACATTAACTGCCTCTTACCTGTGGATACCAGTAGAGTCCTAGAATATTATACATTGACTGCTTCTTATCTGTGGATACCAGGAGAATCTTAGCATATTATACATTGATTGCCTCTTACCTGTGGATACCAGCAGAATGCTAGCATAGTATACATTGACTGCCTCTTACCTGTGGATACCAGTAGAGTCCTAGCATATTATACATTAACTGCCTCTTACCTGTGGATACCTATACAGTACTTGCAGGAATGTGAGGAAATTCTTTCTCACAGAAAGAGTGGTGGATGCATGGAACGACCTACCTCAGGAAGTGGTGGCTATGAATACAGTGCAGGGTTTCAAACAGGCATGGGATAGGCATAATGGAGCACTATAGATGTGTATGAATAGATAGACCACTGACAGAGCAATGGCCGATGGCACATTTATAAGGTAGAAAAAGAAATGGGCAGACTGGATGGGCCTTGAGGTCCTCATCTGCCATCAACCTCTATGTTTCTATGTTACTTGCATAGTATAAATTGACTGCCTCTTACCTGTGGATACGAGGAGAATCCTAGCATAGTATACATTGATTGCCTCTTGTTTGTGGATACCTATAGAGTTCTAGCATAGTATACATTGACTGTCTCTTACCTGTGTATACCAGTAGAGTGCTAGCATAGTATACATTGACTGCCTCTTACCTGTGGATACCTATAGAGTACTTACATAGTCTACATTAACTGCCTCTTACCTGTGGATACCAGTAGAGTCCTAGCATAGTATACATTGACTGCCTCTTACATGTTGATACCTGTAGAGTACTTGCATAGTATACATTGACTGCCTCTTACCTGTGGATACCAGTAGAGTCCTAGCATATTATACATTGACTGCCTCTTACCTGTGGATACCAGTAGAGTCCTAGCATATTATACATTGACTGCCTCTTACCTGTGGATACCAGTAGAGTCCTAACATATTATACATTGACTGCCTCTTACCTGTGGATACCTATACAGTACTTGCATAGTATACATTTATTGCCTCTTACCTGTGGATACCAGTAGAGTCCTAGCATAGCATACATTGATTGCCTCTGGCACTGGGTCAGAACAATTATTAATCTCTGTTCTTGAATATGGTTCTATGTTGTATATGTATTCTATACAAACAATGTTAAATAAATGAAATTGGATAGAGTATAGATTGGGGAAATTTGTAACTAAAAGTGTCCATGGCACTCATCTCTGTGATGTATTTAGTAAGGTAGGGTGGCTACAACCTGGAATGTAAAGAGAATATCTGTGGCTAACATTTTGCCACAAGTTACTATTACCCAGTAAAAGTCACACTTTAACTCATTTAGTAGAAACTTAATCATTAGGTACTCAGGGCCAGATATTCAAAACTGTGCTGAGCGCAAACCATTTGCGGAGGTTTAGCACGGGATTAGCGCAGGTTTGCTATATTCAGAAGGTCACATAGCATGTGCAAACTGCATTAGTGCCAGGCAAAATCATAATGTATGCAAGGGGCAAACTGAGAGTGTGTGTGTACATGAATACAGGCGCAGTGCTATATTCAGCGACTGGCACTGCACAAAGTGGTTTTGCGTGACTTAGCACGACACTTAGCGAGGTGCACATTACCGCCCAGGAAAAGGTAGTCTTAACCCTGGGCAATCAGCTTTGCATGACATTTTGGCTTTGCGCGGTGTTTGCGCAGCTTTTGCGTGGATTTGTGCAACCCTAACAAATAAATATGACACATAGACAAAGCCAGACATAGAGGAAACATGCTGTTCACTGATGGCATCACAATGATGCCATCATCTGCCACCAGTCCCAGCCATGCCAGGCAGTAAGTGGTGACCCTGCTGCCAGTGAACAGCATGGCAGTGTGGCCATACAGCACACACCTGCAGACTACTCTTTTGTAGACACCAACAGATGCCAGCCCACACATGCAGCACTATGGACATGGAGGATGTTGAGGGGAGAGTGTACGGGTGGCCAGGCTGTGCCACGGACCAGGTGTAGCCACGAGGCTGGGACACATCACGTAGTGCACATGGGCCAGTATTGGGAATACCCCAACACCAGTGTGCCTTTCTGATAATATATACCCCCCGGCCACATACCACACAGCTGTACAACTGTCACAGCATACAAAGCCAGACATGTATATGTCACTGTGAGCATCCCATGCCAGAGGTGCAGCATCTGTGGGTCACACAACAGCATAATAGTAATGTCCACTGTCAGTAAACACCTGCATGTTGGGCCTGTCACCGTGTATAATGCAGTCATCAGCATTGCCCTACACACCATAGGCAGTGCTGTGTCCACACACTACTGGCCCCCTTGCTACTGTAGTGTCTGCTGTGCACTGTAGCATGACCTACAGTGTGACAGTTGCATGCAGCACCACCACCATCTGTGCCTATGCTGTGTTGTCCCCTGGGGTACATTATTCTATGCTATGCTGTACTGTTTACATGTAGCCTACAGTTGTCATCATGCACTGCCAGACTGACCTACAGATGGAGCTGCAGTCGGACCTGGCCAGCTGCTGTATTTCTAGACTGACCTACAGATGTAACTGTGGGACCCTGCAGTAATGCTGGGCAAACTGCATGCAAATCAGGGCATAATGAAATGCTAATCTGGATGTTTGCCCAGAGACTACCTAAGTAGGCTCATTTGCATGTCACTTTTGAATATGGCAAAGTTTAATGCCGGGTAAATGTGTTTGCACCGGGCTAATGGTTTAGCTCTGTGCTAAACCTGTGCAAAGGTGTTAGCACTGCGCAAACAGTTCGGGGAATATTATACAGTTTTGAACAGTGTACTTTCACAAACGCTGCTGCCTGCAGCTGTACTGGGTCCACACATTTGCTGGCACACACATTGGCCACATAGTTCACCTCTACCTACCTTCATGTCTCTGTGCACTGTGTTGCTGTTGTGGTTTGCAATTCCTGGTTGCTATATTCAGAGCTGTCTTGTTCCAGGGCTAAGTTTGCCCTGCATTCCCAGCCCAGTTTGCCCGGCCTCATTCTCATGCTATATTCAGAAGCTGTTTGTCCCGGGATACTCCTTTTGAATATAGCTTGCTTTGTGCTCTGGGCTAAGTTTGCCTGCCGGGCAGTGTTAATTTAGCCCCAGGGCAAAGTTTTGAATATCTAGCCCTATGTCAGTAAGCCTGAGACTGACATCTCAAAAGACACCCCAGACAAGAATTTAGTAGATTTGGTGATCTCACTCTGCAAAATAGTTTAGCCTTTAATTGGAACAAACTCCCACATGAGTTAAAAACAATTTGTATGTAGTATGCCTATTTTTAAATTACATTTGAGTAAGTATCTGAGCACAACTTGTCAATGTTTTAGTTAATTTCCTAAATTCATTGTATGTATATACGTATTGTGGATTGTGTTATGTAAACTTATTTATACCACAGGACATTATTGTAAAAGGGGACTGAAACCCCAACAATCTGTATCCTGTATAAAAATACATTTTTATCAAATCGAATCGACAGCGCCGACAATAATAGCGCGGTTAAGAACTGAGCAGCGATAATAGCATAATATTGTTTTTTTGGGGGGGGCTCCTCAAACTACACTTCCATAGTATATCGATGGTGATAGACAACTCTGGGATAGAGCCCTTCGGGTGTCATCCGTAAGCAAATCCCTAACTGCATATAAAATCCCCCATTTTTTATTTAGCTGCTTGGAAGGCACGGAGTCGTAATGTTGAGGGCAAAGCAGTGCACCACAACAATGCTGCATGCAAGGCAACGTGTAGCAAAATAACATCCGCACACTATGCCAACCAGCGCACACAGAGCACACACCGCAGCAACAACTTAGTTTTTGTGAGGGTCTCCACCACAGCACCTCCAACGAGAGGTATTTGCCCCCACACCCCCAGACTAATTGTAATCAACTCAGGGGGGTTGTAGAGATTGGAGGTAAAAAAAAGAAACTCGTGTCTGGAAAATGTTTGTTATTGGGGCCAAAACAGCCACAGCAGAGTGGGACCTGGGGAGAATCAAACTGCAGTCACAGGTCCCTGACACCCCCAGAGGCAGGTGCTCTAGCTGCTCCACTACAGGAGCAGCTTGGCCAGGCACTGCCCCAACGGCATCCTTTACCTTTCCTGCTGGCAGCCTACAGCAACAGGGGTAGTGGTTTCTATCACATGCTGTAAACCCCCTTTCACTGTAAAGCCATTAGCACTTCTTACAGCGCTGTATTTCATGCATGGTTTTATCTGCACTATCTTAACCAGATACTGTATGGGCACATGCTTAACATGGTTTGCATAATTCAGGTGTGAGTCTAATAACGCACCCAGGTACCTAAATTTGATAACCACCTCGAGTTTGTCACCATCATTGACAGGCACCTGAAACTTGTCCAAATGAGTTTTTTTACTGTACTAAACCCATTGCTTTTGTTTTATTTTTATTAACTACTGACCTGACTTCAGTAAACCTAGTAATTATTTTCCCGTACTCACGTTTCATGATGTTATTTAATGTGAGGCAGTATAACACAGTAGTTTAAGGCTGTGAGCTGAAAATCTGGAGACCTGAGTTTGAATCCCACAGCCCCCCCCCCGCATACTCTATGCCCCTGAGCAAGTCACTTAATTTCATTGTGCTCACAGGTTGCACCTGGAAACAAGCTTTCAGCTTAGTGGGTGTCTCTCCTGGTTAAAAAAAAAAATATATATATATATATACACATGTATATGTATATACCGTGTTATAGTGGCACGGTAGTGCCACTATAGCGAGGGTTGAGTGTCCCATTAAAGTTTAAATCTGAAATTTGGCAGCTTAATAACTTTGCCACCATACGATGGATGTGCCTGAAATTTGGAATGCGTGGTCTGGTTCCATAGATCTCTGGACCTGCCAAGATTTGTAATGGTCAGTTATATGGTTGCGGGGCTATAGAGTGCCAAAAAAATGCATAAATTATGGGGTTTTGTACGTTTCTTTGCTCGTGCCTACAGGTTGCATGGTTTGTGCGATTGGTCTGAAACCTTCAGGGAACACGCAGCCATGGTCCCTGATGTGCCTTTCAAAGATTTCATGAAAAAAATAATAAACGGTTCAAAAGTTAAAAAAAAAATGTCCCCATTGTAGTCTATGGGAAAAGTTAACAAAATATTTGAAAGTGTCACAAATGCACTTTTTACTTTCACAAATGACCCTTGTACTTTCACAAATTGTCCATCTTGTTTTCAGTTGGTTGTCAGAGAAATGCTTGCTGTTTAACTTTGATACCCTGTAGGGACACAGTTCTTGTTGTGTTCACCTAGTCTAGCCCTGAGGATGCTAGTCATGTCTTTTTTGGGGGTAAAACATCCCAGAAATATGTTTTTTAAATTTTTGTAAACAGTAGTATCACAAAGTACTTCCGAATATGCGATACTTTCGTGATTTTGTTTGCGAAAGTGTCGTGATTTGCGAAAGTACTTTGAGACACTATGGCCAAAACAATACGGAATCTTTGCCACCCTGCTGCAAAAGAATAGTTTGGTCTTTTGGGCTGAAATTTACAGGTTGGAAAGTCAAGATGTGCCTCTTAGTGGTTTGGTGACAAAATATTAGCGGGCTGCAAAGTTACAGCACTCCGAAGTTGATGATTTTTCCCATAGAATAACATTATGGCGTCCGCCGAGCTTTTCAGGGCCCATATCTCGAAAATGGTTCGAGATACGGACTTTTCGTCACAAAAATGCGAAGTCTTACTCTAGGAGGCTAAGCACAAAGCTAGCCTGGAAAGTCATAAATAATATGAGATTTTATATTTTTTTCTGCGTCGTACAGTTCCTTAGATACAAGGAATTTAGTATTCTAAGTGCTCATTTTCTGGTACAAGGGCCATTATCATGGTTACATTCTTTCTATTCACTGTGCTTCTGAATGCACCTGAATGTGCGTTTCTGTTACTGTTACTGTTAACATTTGCGTTTATGTTTCCACTTGAGCTACTGTTACTATTTATGTTACCTTTAACATTTGTGTCAATGTGTGTGTAACTGTTTGCATTTGTGCCTGCATTTGCATTACTGGTTCCTTTTGCATCACCCTTTTCATTACCGTTTGCATTTCCATTAACTTTACCATTTGCGTTTGCACTGGCGTTTGCGTGACTGTAACCATTAGCGTTAGCATTACCATTTGCGCTTGCATTTCTGTTACTGTTACCATTAGCATTTACATTTGTGCTTGCATTTCCATTTCCATTTGCGTTACTGTTTCCTTTTGTGTCACCATTACCGCTAGCATTACCGTTATTGTTTCCGCTTATATTTCTGTTTCCGTTGCCGTTTGCATTTGTGTTTACATTTGCGTCAATGTTACCATTATTATTAGAGTTTCTGTTTATGTTACCGTTACCATTTCCATTTGCGCTTGTGTTAATGTAACCATTTGTGTTTGCTTTTCCATTTGCATCATTGTTAGCGTTACCATTAGCGTTTGTGTTTACGTTGCTGTTACCATTTGCGTTTGCGTTTCCATCACTGTTACCATTAGTGTTTGCATTTCCATTACCATTTCCTTTTGCTTCACCATTACTGTTAACGTTATTGTTTCGTTTGTACTTCTGTTTCTGTTGCCATTTCCATTTGTGTTTCCATTCGCATCACCGTTACTGTTATTGTTAGCGTTTCTATTTATGTTACCATTACCATTTCCATTTGCACTTGCATTTACGTAACCGTTTGTATTTGCATTTTTGTTTCCATCACTGTTAGCATTACCATTAGCATTTGCATTAATGGTACCGTTACCATTTGCGTTTGCTTTTGCACTTGCATTTACAACACTAACATCTGTCTTACTGTTTACACTTGTGTCACCATCACTGTTAGCGTCTGAGTTTCTGCTTGCATTACTGTTTGCATTTGCACTTCCGTTATCATCGTTTGCTTTTTCTTTACCATTTGTATTTATGTTTCTGCTTGCATTTATGTTACCGTTTGCATGATTGCTTCCGTTTGTGTCACCGTTGACGATCCGTTTAGCATTTGCACTTAAACGTCACATTTTGTGTGTGATTACAACTTTACACCTGTTGAACGGATTTGTGTGACATTTGCAAAACTTGCTCTACTATGGTATTTCTGTGCATTTACCAATTTTCATTTGACAACTGCAAATGTTTTTTTGCACAGTGAAGCAACAAAGATTTATTTTTTGGCACTCTTACACTGTTTTACGCTCATGCTGCTCTGCAACCATTGAAGAGATTTGGATAAGATTTGGTATACATGAAGTGGAATGGTACATCTATTGATTTATCAATTCATATTTCACTGGTACATACGGATTTTGCACAGTGAAGTGCAAAAAATACAGTTTTTCCTATTTTTTGCAGTACCTGTGCAATGCATAACACTGCCAGTGTGTGGTTTATTGGCCTGAAATGTGGCATGTAGAAAGACCTTTGTTCAAAAAACATGCCAGTATTTGTTTGGTGAAAAAATGTTGTTCCGTTCCGGAATTATTGCCATTTAAAGTTGGCCCCCCTCGCGGGTAAAGATTTTTTGGCTGCCTGGTCCACCATTTTAGCGCATTTCCGGTCGCAGTTTCCACCATTTTGTGGTGGAAGACTTATTAAAGGTGCAGAAATGTAAAAATGAATATCTCTGGAATGGTCTGATCTTTTCGCATGAAATTTGGAGGGTGTTGAGTGGATGTCCTCGACATGTGAATTATGATATTTACATGTTGGAAAAATCATTCACTGCAGAGATACTGCATGACACAATTAACATTTTGTGTATAGTGTTCAGCATAGTGCTACTGGCTTGAAATTTATAGTGTAGGTAGCCCTAGTGGTATGAAGATGCCTTGCAGTGGTTTGATGTGTAAAACATAAACAGGTGAGGAATTATGCCACTCCAATGAATGAAAATTTGGTTCATTCCACTTTGATAACTTTTGAACTGTGTGTCCAATTTGCCTGGCATTTAGAATGCAGAAAGATTAATAATAGATCTTTGACTGTGACAATTTTCGGGTCACTGGCAGTTGCGGTTGCTGAATTGTGCCTGTAAAGTTGTTTGCTCATGGCACTGTGTGACCGTTGAATGGATGTTCACACAATTCTGGACACATGGTGTGCTATGGTACATGTCTTCTTTTACCAATTTTTGGTTCCATCGGATATATGGTTCTTGTGTAACGGAGTGTCAAAAAATGTTCTTTTTGGCACTCCTGTGCAGTTTTCATTGCATGACGCTGTTCAACTGTTGCACAGATTCAGATAACATTTGTTATACATGTTGTGGTATGGTACATGTCTTCATTTACCAATTTTCATTTCAGTTGGTCATACAGTTTTGGGCCCCGTGCTCCCACCACCACATACCTTTCACTATTTATAGTGCACATTCTCAGAAAGAAGGGAAATTCATGTCAAAAATCTCTGTTTAATGCATCAGTTAGGGTTGTTCCACAGAGACAAAAGTGAGGAAATTTGGTGTTAGGGTTGCCACCCCTTGCACCCCACACTCACCCTGCCCCCAACAGGCATTGAGGTGTGCATTGGGGTCATCGGTCCTAACTCTCACACCATTCTCCTATACTGCACCACCTCAGCTTATTTAAACATGAAATGGGGTGAAAGTTAGGGCTGATGACCCCAACACACCCCCTGATGCTTGTTGGTGGGGGCAGGGTGGGCGTGGGGTGCAAGGGGTGGCAACCCTAACACCGAATTTCCTCATTTTTGTCACTGTGGAACAACCCTAACTGATGCATTAAACTGAGTTTTTTGCCATGAATATAGATATATATTTGTTTTGTACAACACAGCATCATCTGCATAAAGGATGGTGTTTGCTCTGTGGTACACCCACCAAAGATAATTAATAAATAATGAAAACAGTATGCATCCAAGTATGAAGCCTTGTGGGACCCAAGGATCAATATTTCACAAATACAAGGGGACTCCTATTTGTTCAAATCATTTGTCTTCTGTTTTTCAAATAATGGGCAATCTGCCCGGCCTGGTGGCACTGAGGGTTGAAGTGCTGGACGCTACACCTCTGCGCCATGATGGCGACCCGGATTTGGGAGTGAGCACGGGTTGATGGGGGCTGGCAGGGAGGGAGAGGGATTGAGCGTCCGATGGACTGCTCTCCCTCTCCAGGGTGGGGGGTTCACAATGGTCAGCATCTGACTGCCCCCTGGTGGAGGCTGGGGGTCGGGGACACATGCCATACAAGGGGCAGAGTTGGGGGCAGACGCCTGGGTGAGACGTGTGCAGACGCATACACGCATATGCCCGCTGGCGTCATTGCACTCCGCTGACTCAGGGGAAAATAGTACAGGGAAAATGGTGGCACCTGGCATGGCTTGACGGCCATCCACGAGTTCGCCGGGTACTGGCACCCGAACTGGATCTGTTGGGGTGGGGAGTTAGGGGGCTTCCTGCCACCCTGCTGTGTGGGGTAAACCACAGGGGTTGCTGGGTGCCAGCGGTCCCGGTAGAAACAGATGGCGGCCGGATCCCCATAGGTAGGGGCTGCAAGGCTACAGAGAATCATCTGGGTGGCCACAGGAGAATAAATAATATAGAAAAAAAAATAAATGATGGGCAATCCAATTTACTACAGGTTACAAACATATAAGCATACGAAATTGCTAGCAGATACAGGACCTATGGTCTATCTAGTCTGCTTGAGTGTGCAGCACATCAGTCCATTAGACTACACTGGCCCCCCCCAATTTCCTTCCTCCCCTCTCCCTGCCCCCTCCCGGTTTGTACTCCCCCCTTTGAATCTGTCCCACCCCCTCTTGAAGCTCCCCACTGTCTGCACTGACACGATTTCCTCTGGCAGTGCATTCCACCCTGCTACAACCCTTTCAGTGAAATAGCGTCTCCTCATTTCCCTCGTGCCCCCTCCCAAATTCAGAGATTGCCCTCTGGTTTCCCTTCCAGCCTTAAGAGTGAGTCCACACCTGGTGCCCACCCTGTTTATCCCCTTCAGGTACTTGAAGGTCTCAATCATATCCTCTCTCTCTTCTATTCTCCAGGGTATACATATTGAGCTCCCTCAATCTTTCTTCGTATAGTCTATCCCCAACCCCAGGATCATCTTTGTTGCTCTGTGCTGCACCACCTCTTGCAGTATGATGTCCCTTTTTAAGTAGGGGGTGCCAGAACTGCATGCAGTACTCTAAGTGTGGCCTCACCAGGAACTTGTACAGGGCAATATCATAGTATCATAGTAAAAGTCAGCAGAATAGGCCCCATGGTCTATCGTGTCTGTTTGGAAGCTAGCTTCCTACTGGGAGCTCACTCCTCCACCCCCCAGCCCTAGAGGTGGCCCTCCCTGGCTTCAGCTTCCCCCTGTGCCTGTCCCAACCCTTCTTGAATCCTTCCATTGTGGTCTCTTCCACCAGACTCCTGGGCAGTGCATTCCTTGGTTCCACCACCTCATCTGTGAGGAAGTGTCTCCTGCACTCCCCCCTGTACTTCCCTCCTTCCAGCTTCCACTCATGCCCCCTGGTAGTTCCCCCTTCTTAAGCCTGAACACTTCCCTGGCTCCACCCTTATTTATCCCCTTTACATACTTGAAAGTCTCTATCATGTCCCCTCTGCCCCTCCTCTCCTTCAGTGCATACAGATTGAGTTCATCCAGTCTCTCCTCATAGGTCCTACCCTCCACGCCCTGAATCATCCTGGTCATCCTCCTCTGGACCCTCTCCAGCAGCGCTATGTCCCATTTAAGATGGGGTCTCCAGAACTGCACACAGTACACAAGATGTGGCCTAACCAGGGCATTATACAGAGGGGGGATCACCTCCCTCCTCCTGAAGGTAATCCCCCTGGTTATGCAGCCCAGTATCCAGTTTGCTTTTGCTGCAGCTCTTTGACAATTCTCAGTGTTATTCATTTTGCTGGCAACCACTATTCCTAAGTCCCTCTCACCTGATGTGACTTGCAGTGTGGTCCCCACCGAGGTGTATGCATGTCCCGTGTTTCTGACCCCCAGATGCAGCACCCTACATTTCCCTGCATTGAACTTTAATCCCCACTTCCTTGCCCACCCCCCAGGTATCAGATCCCCTGCAGGGCCTCTCTCCCTGCCCATCTGTCAGTGCTCCCTGTTTTGAGTAATCCGCAAAGAGACTTAACCTACTCCTTACACCCCACCCTATGTCCGAGACATAGGAATTGAACAGAAGTGGCACCAGGACCGAACCCTTGGGGACTCCACTGATGACCTTCCTGGGGGAGGAGACTATCCCTCCAACCACCACTCACTGTATTTGCCCCATAAGCCAGTTTTCCACCCACCTGAGCAACTGCCCCCAACCCATCCTCCCAGCTTTGTTAGTAGGCCATTGTGGGGTACCGAATCAATGCCTTACTGAAATCCAGATAAAGGACATACACCAGCCTATGTCGGTCCAGGCACCTATCACCCAGTCAAATAACTCCACCAGGTTAGTCTGGCATGACCTCCCTGGAACAAAACCAAATTGCCTGTCATCAAGATGCCCCAACCTTTCCAGCTGCTCCCCCAGCCTCTCCTTGATAATGCCATCCATAACCTTGCCTACCACAGAAGTTAGGCTAACGGGCCTATAATTCCCCATCTCCTGTCTGGACCCCCACTTGTGGATAGATACCACATGATCCACCTTCCAATCTTGAGGCACCCACCCTGTCATCAGGGAGATGTTGAAGAGTGAGGCCTGTGGAGCTGCTAGCACATCTGCCAGTTCCTTCAGCACCCTTGGATGCAGCCCATCTGGCCCCAGTGCCTTCTCAGTCTTTAGCGACGGAGGCTTCTCACCCTATCCGCTGTGTTCACCCTCCATTCCCCTTCTCATGCATCCTCTCCTCCTTCTAGATACAACCCATCCCCTGCCCTAGTCTCATCCAGTCCTTCAGTCTCCAACTGACCTCCTGGTTCAGTGGGCTCCTCTACCCTCCCATCGGGTTGGAAAGATCCCCACTTCCCCTGGTAAAGACAAAGGCAAAGTACTCATTTAGCACCTCTGCTTGTTCCCCAGCTTCCTGCACCCATCCCCCCAGTTCTAATCCTGCTGATCTGTGCCCTCACTTTTCTTTTCTTCTCTATGTATCTATAGAACCCCTTCCCCCCTGCAGATATCCCTGGCCAGGTTAAGCTCCTTCTTCACTTTGGCACCACCTTACCACCCTGGTGACCCTCTTAGCCAGGAAATCATGCTCTCCCCTCTCCCTAGCCCCCTTGAGTGCTTTAAGTGCGCATAGGCAGCCTTTTTCTCCCTCACCACCTCCTACACCTCCCAGGTCCACCAACATGGCTTACTGGCCCTACATTGCTTGCGCCTTACCTTTGCAACAGGCCCTCAAAGCCTCTGCACCCCCTTCTTAATGGTCTCCCACAAGCTACCAGCATCCATGTCTGGCCTTATGTTATCCAAGCACCCTTTAAGAATCCTTCCCATGCCCTCAAAATGCACCCACCTGAAATCTATTACTTCTGTGTTAGTGCAAATTTCCTCTACCCCAGGAACATAAGAAACCAGACCATGGCATGGTCACTGCCTGCCAAGAGGCTGCTCACCTCCAGGCCCCTTATCTGGTCACTATCTGCTAGGACACTGTCCAGGATCTGATCTTGCCTTGCAGGCTCCCCACATGCTGGACTAGGAAGGCCTCCTGGAAGACATCCATCAACCTCTGCTCCCTGGCCACCGAGGATGTCATGGTGCCCCAGTCTGCCCCCGGCATGTTCAGGTCACCCATGATCACCACCCTGCCCTTTCTGAGGCCACAGTGACCCCTAATGTTCTCAGCCAGATCATCATCCAGTTCCGCTTCCTGTACACCACCCCTATTTTTAATCTTTTACCCCCCTCGTTTGTAGGGTTACCCAAATTGCGTCCACATCTCCTTCTGCCTCCTCAATTCCGCCAACTACTAAGTCATTTTTGACTATCAATGCCACACATACCCCTCTTCCCAACCCCTATCCTTTCTAAGCATTGTGTATCCCTCTATCAATCAATCAATTCTGTTTATTGTTTGGTCATAGACCTTTACAAAAATATATATAATTCTACATTTTACATAATAACATTTAAAATTACAATCATTATTAACATTTGTTTACACATACACTACTAAAACACATAAACAAGTACCTTATTCTATTAAGCTCATCTATCAATTGGCCATTTCTAATAATTAGCATTTAAAATATGTTTACACTTAATTTTCTGAATAGCAAACAAATATGAAGCTACATTCTTGATAATTAATTCATCCTCTGCAGTAAATTAAATAGTCACTAAAACCTCATAGTTAGTACATTGAAATGGTCCAATTATGGGAATTATCCATTTTTTTCTTGGAGAATTATACCATTTACAAAAAAGATAACATGAAGCAACTTTTTCAATTGCAATTTTTCACAATTGCAACAACTAACCAGTGGATCCTTATCACTCTTATATCTTGCTACTAGCACATTACTGTTAAATAATTCAATCCTGTATTTAGTAAACAGCATTCTTTTCGTATTGTCTGTTAAAACATCCAGGTAATATCTGTAATAATGTAATGCATCATTGTGTACTAACCAATTTGCAATTTGCAGTGTTCAAATTCTTTATATAACATAAATCTTTTTCTTTTTGATATTCCGATACCCTTTGAGTAACATATTTTTGGTATTTAGTACTAATAACTATTCCTTGCTTGTTCAGCATTTCCAGATAACCTAAACCAGTTTCTTTTAAAATATTATAAACTTTTCTTAACCAGCCAGACAGATTTAGACCTTCAGATTGCCATCTTTGTTTCTCTAGCAAACATAGATATGGCAAACAATGATTTTCCATTTGTAGAACTTTAATCCAATAATTAATTTTCCTAGACAGGACTAATGCTGCTGGACTTGTAAGGCCAAGTTCTGCTGTAATCAATTGAGCAGGTACCAACTGACCCAATCCTAAACTTGATCTAAATAGCTTAATTAAGGGAATTTCTAAAATTTCTATAGACTTAGATTCACAGATCTCAGATCCATATAAAAATTGTGTATCATATTTTGCTTTAGTGGCCAGAATAAGAGGCTTTAAGAACATCCCCATATTTTTATTAAAACTATTTAAAAATTTGCAGTCTGCTTTAACTTTATTTTTAAAATTTCTAAATGCTTCAGCCAACTTCTTGATTGAGAGAAGGTAAGACCTAAATAATTGTAAGATTGCACTGTTATTATCCTTAAAGACCCTATACACCATTGCTTTTTTAATTGTTTATGGGCATCCATAACCATTATTTGACTTTTATTTTCATTAATTTTTAAGTTAAACTCATTTGCATAGTTTGACAAAATGTCCAACTTATTTTGAAGCCCTGATTCAGTAAAGAAATCAAAACTATAGCATCAGCATATGCCAAGGCAGGTCAGTATACCTTTGCTATTTTAGGAGAGTCTGTTTCTGAATCCTTAAAAGCAGTTAATAAACTAGTAATACATATACAAAATAATGTTGGGGCCAGTATGCAACTTTGTCTCACCCCACAATTAGTAGAAAATGTCTTAGAAGGTTCAGATTCGGTAGATGTTCTTAATTGAACCCATATACTGGTATATAGTTCTCTAATAATACCTATCAGATGTGGAGAAACCCAATCTCTCATGGTTTCCCATAATTTCGTCTTGAAATCTATCAAAAGCAGCACTAAAATCTATAAAGGCTAAATAGAGCTTTTGCTTTCTAAGTTTGAAATATTTCTCATACAAGTGTTTAAGGATATAGCATTTGTCAATTGTGCTATCTCCCCCTCTGAATCCCGCTTATAACTCAGATAAACCACCAAGAGCTGGTAACTGATCTCTTAACCTGGAAAGAATCATTTTAGCAAAAATTTTGCCTTTAGTACCCAATTGGGAAATAGGTCTGTACATAGCTGAATTTTTTCTAGCACCCTTTTTATAAACAGATATAATCATAGCCCCTTTCCAAGAATCTGCATTAAATAGCTTGGTCGATATACATGACCAGAGTGAGGGAGCAGCTAAATACACTTCAGCAGGAATGGAATCTGGCCCTGGAGCTTCTTTTTGTTTCAAAGATGCTATAGCAAAATAAGTTTCCTGGTACATAATTTCACTAAAACTTGACATAATAGTATCTTCTATATATGAAAATTATTTAACATTAGAACTATTGAAGATGTTTGAGTAATAATTAATCCAAACATCAAGTGGAATGAATGAATCTATTTCATATTTATGGTTCTCAGTTCCTTTAGCTACTAGTCTCCAGTAAGCTTGAGAATCGTTAGATTCTATTACTAGTAACATTCCTTCCCACTGTTTGGAATAATAATTCCTTTGTTTCATTTGTAAAAAGCTCTTGTATTTTTCTCTTTACAGGTTTAAATATTTAGTATTTGTTTACAGCTCTGAATTTTTCATAGACCTAATCAATCTATTTAAATCCCTTTTAGCCAAACAACAGTCATTGTCAAGCCAATGTTCCACTATCTTGGTCTTACTTATTATAGACTTATAAAAACTTAATAATGTTTTAATTTCTGTAAGACCCAATAAGTCACTATCAACAAGAGCTTCATCTGCCTCTATGACATCTATAATATCTTTCAGCTTTTGAACATTTTCTCTTATTATACTTACATGAATATTGTTCCATCTTATATAGTTTTTAATCCTAATTTCCAGCCTTGTCTAAACCTGGGCAACTTTTTCCTCTTTTATTAATTTATTTAATTTCATTAAGATAGGGAAATGATCACTATCTACATGTTTATCTATTTTACAATATTCCCACACATCCATATTTCCATTCCATAAAACATAATCTATAACTGTGGGGCCATAAGAGGAAAGATGGGTAAAATTACCTTCTAAGTCACCATTAATTCATCCATTAAGAGGGGCTAAAAAGTGGGTTTCTAGTAATTTTATTAATTTCATGCCCGTATTATTAAATTTTTTTTCAACTGTGTTTCTAGGGAAAGAATAGGTGTTACCATGACACCAATTGTGAAAACTGTTATCGTAATATCCATCATAATTACCTATCCTTCCATTAAAATCACCACAAATTAGTATTAATTCACATGTTGTAGTTGCCCAGACCATGTGTATTATATCCTCAATGGTTTCCCATAAACCTTCTTCATAATATTTTGATGTTATAGGTGGTACATAAATATTAAAAAATAAATTTCTCAGAAAAAATACTGTACCCTAAAAGCCTGAATATTATTATTAGAGGTTACTAAGTCTGTTTTAAGTCTTATCATTTTAAACCATGTAATTAACCCACCAACATGCCTTCCTGAGGTGAAAACCTATATAGCAGAACTTCAAACATCAAATAACCATTAAAATTACATTACTATCCTTTGGGTGCCAAGTTTCCTGAAGACATATGATCTTAGACCTTTTAATAAATTTTAACCATTCCATATCAGAAAACTTCTTTTGCACACCAGAAGCGTTCAGGGCAAAATATCATAAACTACTTTCTCTGTTTCAAAATCTTCCCTCTAGATTATTCATAAGTTAGTCAAATGTCTGTGTCAAAGTTCATACCTAATTATATACTGTACAATTAAATATATGTTTTCTTGGGCCTAGCAATCACTTTATGATTTACTACAGGAGTAAATTTCCTGAATCAGGTCAAACATAAGAGTACTGATCACTTGACCATACATAAAACCCAATGAGTCCAGCAGATCAATGTTATCAAAATTTTGCTGAACAAGCTCTTAAGCGAGTTTCAAGTACAATTGTACCATACTCCTGATAGGTTTCACCTCTTGAAGCAAGTTGCATCCCAATTACTGATTTCAATGTTCAGATATTGTTCAAGTAAGTCCTTAATCACTTGTTTTATCTTTGAATTGTTTGCATTCTTGGATATTTTTAGGCTAACAATGTTAACTTGTTAGATTGTTCTCTTGGAGACTACTTTCTTTCTTATGACTTCATTCTAACACAAGATTACTATCTATGATATGTATACCAATCTTATCCAAGAGTGTTGCCTTCTCTAACAACATATCAGCAATTCTAACATCTTGTATCAATACACCAACTTGGCCCCTGCCATGAGTACTTTTCCACCTAAATACATCCAAGATATTCAGATCCTTCACATCCACTTCCAGCATCTGAGCAAACAAATCAAAGAGTCAATTTTTAATGTTACCTTTAGTTTTGTTCAACAGTGGGTTCAACCCAAATATACTGATTTGTTTAGTAGAAGATTTACACATTTCAGATTTGTTGTTAATTTTATTTCTATTGAGAAAATCCATCAAATATCCCTTATTTCTAAGGGCTTCCTGATTAAGCTAAATATAATTAGCAGATCTGGGTGAGGAGCAAAATACAAAAGTGCAATCTCTACCACTATCATCTTTATCCTTCCACACTTGCATAATATCTTCCTCACTCAAATCAGACCCCGGAATTGATCTAAACAAATCAGTAATCTTCAATCTGTCTTCCAGATTGATATGGTGCTCATACTTTTAAACCCATAGGTAATAGTATAGCACATGATTCGATATCAAAATATGTCATTTGTCCCAAATCTTCTGTAATCCTACCAGACTTAAAATTATTAAGAGTATTCTCATCCTTATATCCATACTTCCTCCTGTTTTTTCAGTTATGTTTAGCAAATTGCTAGGAGTCTGTAATAATTTCTGAGAGGGATACGCTGTTCTATGAGAATAAACTGATGAATTACTTACTACATGAGCAGATTCATTATTACATACTTTAGTTATCACACTAGAATTAGCACTGGTTGAAACCTTAGTTATAACATCTATATCCTGATTCAATGTCTTGGTCTTCATTAACACCTTCACATTTTGAATATTATTTTTAGCACTTCTTTGTCTATACTCACCCTTTCTTTTCCTGCATTTCCTCCTTTGTTGTTTCCCTTTTAAGTTTTTCTGGACTACAATTTCGGGGCTACTAATAGCATTATTAACCTCTAAGTGAGGTACACTAAAAACATGGCTGTCATTAATTATTGAAGGAGATCCTATCTGTGGGACCATTTTTTCTAAGTTAAGAGCTATAAGATCTAGACTTCTTTTATTGATTGCTATGCTTTCTTTCAATAAATCGAATTCATGTCTAAAATTGTATAACTGTTCAAGAACCAAAAGATGTGCTGCATATAGATTTAAGGCAAAAGCTTTAAGATCTTCATTAATTCCAAAAGGGTATTTCTTAACAGATTTGGTTAAGTATTGTTGGGACAAACATTCTTGTAAATGATCATTCTCTCCAAACTCCCCAGGGGTACTTAATTGTTTGAGACCAGTTATAGTTTGTTGTAACTCATTCATAATTTTTTTAGATCACACTGCCAGTCAGGTTCTCAGTTATTCTCTGTAAACTACTCTGGAGAAAAAACTCAAAGTTTGTGAGACAGGACTTATAGAAATTCTGCTAGATCGATCATCATGTCTGTGTCCTGACTGAGGGGCACTAGTACACAGTTCTCCAATTCCAATCTTATTGATATTATCTATTAGACCATCTGAAATTTCCCTATAGATACTAAATTTAAATCAGGAGTTAATGATAAACATCTATGTTTCTGATTCAAAGTATTACTCTCAATAATTTCTTTAGTAACCACTCTCTCATTATGACTCAAAGTTGCTTCTTTTATATTTTGAACCCATTTTTGTTCTAAGTGTTTCAGTTTTTGTCTGCTTAAATTCACTCTGGGATCTTTAATGAGAACACAGCTCACATTCTTGCCATGTGGCTCAGTATCCCTCCAAATTTAGGTTCCAATCATGCCTCTGGGTGGCCCATGTCTCAGTAATTGCCACCAAGTCTGCTGCACCCTCAACTAGCATTGCCTGGAGCATTTTATCACCCATGCTCCTGGCATTGATCAGGCTGTCCTCCACCAACCCCCTCTCAGTCTTCTCAGCCCAGTACAATCCCCATCTCTTCTTCCCCTCAGGTCCCCCGGTCTTTTAATGCTACCCACAGTATTCACAAAAGAGGAGGAGGGAGGTGCCTAATCCAGTTAACAGAAGCACTCTGGATAGGGGGTCTATCCCAGTCTTTTCACAGAAGAAAGGGTTCTGAAAGAACTCCTAAAACTGAAGGTGGACAAAGCAATGGGGTGTGATGGAATTCACCCCACAATTCTAAAAGAATTAAGAGGAGAACTAGTGAAACCACTGACTAACCTTTTTAACAAATTATGGGAGGATGGCGTGGTACCTGAGGACTGGAGGAAGGTGGATGTGATTCCCCTTTACAAAAGTGGGAGCAGGACAGAGGCAGGAAACTACAGACCTGTCAGTTTGACCTCTGTGGTAGGGAAAGTGATGGAATCACTTCTGAAGGAAAGAATTGTTGAGTACCTAGAGGCCAGTGGGGCACAGGACCCAAGGCAGAATGGTTTCACAGCAGGAAGGTCATGTCAGATGAATCTAATTGATTTCTTTGACTGGGTGACAAAAGTAGTAGACCAGGGAGGGGCTGTGGACATGGCCTGCCTAGACTTTAGCAAGGCATTTGACACAGTCCCACACAAAAGATTAATAGTCAAATTAACCAGCCTGGGAGTGGGTCTCAGGGTGGTAGCCTGTGTAAAACATTGGCTGGACAACAGGACACAGAAAGTAATTGTAAATGGAGTCCACTCTGAAGAAAGAGGGTTCACTAGTGGGGTACCACAGGGTTCAGTACTGGGTCCAGTCCTTTTTAATGTCTTTGTAGGTGACATTGCAGAGGGACTTGAAGGAAAAGTATGCCTCTTTGCAGATGACACAAAGATCTGCCACAGGGTTGATACACAAGGAGGTGTGGAAAGGATGAGAAGGGACTTGGCAAGGTTGGAGGAATTTTCAGAAGTATGGCAGCTTGGATTCAATGCAAAGAAGTGCAAAATAATGCACCTGGGAAACAAAAACCCAGGGGAAGAGTACACAATGAGGGGGGAGGTAGTAACAACAATAAAAATGGAAAGGGACCTGGGGGTAACCATATCAGATGACCTTAAGGTTAGCAAGCAATGTGAGACGGCAGTAGGGAGGGCTGGGGGGATACTGGGATGTATAGGGAGAGGCATCATCAGCAGAAAACAGGAAGTTGTTATCCCTCTGTACAGACAGTTGGTGAGACCCCATCTGGAGTACTGCACCCAGTTGTGGAGACCCTGTCTCCACAAGGACATAGACAAGATGGAGGCAGTCCAGAGGAGGGCAACTAAAATGGTGCAGGGTCTGCAAGAGAAGCCATACAAGGAAAGACTAAAGGAGCTTAATACGTATACCCTTGAGGAAAGGAGGGAGAGGGGGGACATGATAAAACTTTTAAGTACTTCAGTGGAATCATCAAAGTCCAAGAAGGTAGCATCTTTCAGAAAAAGAGATGTGCAAGAACAAGGGGACACAATTTGAAGATAGAGGAGGGGCGGTTCAGGGGCAATGTGAGGAAGTATTTTTTCACAGAGAGGGTGGTGGACACATGGAACAGCCTTCCTGAGGAGGCTGTGGGGTCTAAAACTGTGGAAGAATTGAAGAATGCATGGGACAGACATAAGGCAATTTTTGTGGGTGGGTAGGAAGAATTAGGCTGTTGGTTAACTAGGATTTGCAGCTTATCCTGTACGTAGGGAAATGGGCAGACTAGGTGGGCCTAGCGGATCTCATCTGCCATCAAAGTCTATGTTTCTATGTAGCCCGCTTTGCATGATCTAGTCCTGAACCCTCAAGCTTCCTCGTTGGGGCTTTAAGTTTTCTATCCCTCCACCCTTTACAAGTTTAAAACCCCACCTATCACCAATTAATCCAAAAAGTTTTAGTTTAAGGATCTCCCTCCCCTCCAGGTTGAGATGCAGCCTATCCCTGGCATATAGCCCCTTGTTTTCCCATGTATCACCCCAGTCCCCCATCAATCCATACCCTTCTGACTTGCACCACTCCCTGAGCCACTGGTTCACCTCCCTAAGTTTTTGCTTATTTTCCCCACTTGCTCTTGGTACTGGCAGTATCTCAGAAAAGGAGACTGAGCATCCTATAGAGTGGCAATCCCTGGCCAATTCCTTGAATCTTGCCTGTATCTCCAGTTCACTGTTCCCCTTCTAAATCATTTGTTCTCAGGTGGACTAGAAAGTCTGGGGATCCTCCGCATTCCCTTGTCATTGAATATAGCTGGAATTTGGCCTTATGTACTGATAACCCTGGGATACATTTAACCTTGACTGGGCTGCCTTTTCCCTCCCCAACCACCTCCCACTGGATACCTCTAATCATGAAGTCACCCAGCAGGAGCACCTTCACCTCTCCCCCAAGTTACTAGCCTGTTTGTGCCGTTCCATACTCATTCTTCTGTCTATGTTCCTCTGGCTTGCTCCTTGCCCCCCCACAGCCTGGGTGTCTCTATTTTGTGTGTACCTTTCCGGGCTCCCTCTTCTGCCTATGTCCTCCAGTTTTCTCCTCTCACCCTCTGCAACTTGGGGGTCACAGGTCTGTATGTGCCCTTCCAGACTCTTTCTCCTGAAAATGACCCTCTGCTTGCTCCTAGCCCCTCCCACAGCCTGGGCATCACTAGTTTGATTGTGCCCTTCCAGGCTCCCTCTTCTGTCTCCCTCTCCCAGCTTGCTCCTTGCACCTCTCACAGCCTGAATATCACTAGTTGCCCCCCTTAACTCTTCCCCGGTTGGTCTGTTGCCATTGACTTCTCCACCCAGGCCTCCTATTCCTGCTTTCCTTCTCCCCTTCCTCCCCTCCCACAGGTTCTGCAGTAATGGACCCTTGTGCTCTAGTGCTCTCTACACCCTATCTTCTGGAAATTCCAGTCTCGGAGCTGGCCTACCCAGAGTGCTCCCCTCTTCACCCCCTCCTTGTCCGCTTTTCCCTTCCTCAACTCTGCCCTGTCCTGGGTCTGTTCTGTGCATCCCCTTCTGCCTTACCTCCCTCAGACCTGGGCTCCTGCCCCCCCGCCTGTCTGGTGCCCTGGTCTCACATTCCCCATGCCCTCCCCTCCTTTGGATCAGGCCCCCCTTCCTATCCCCTGCCACAATCAGACACCTGACCAATCCCTCCCCATCATCCTGCACCTCCTGCCCAACAGCCTCTTCCATCTCATCATCCGGATACAGCAGGGTGAAGTGATTTATAAGTGTGATGCCCCCCAAGCTTGCCCACTCCTGTCCCCCTCCATTCCCCCTTCCTTGGCTCTCCCTGGGCCGCCCTCTCCTTTTGCAGTGAAGACTGTACACTGGTATTTTCATGTCTTTCCCCCCTGGAGTGACCATGTGGTCCTAGTCCTCTCACTCCTGCCCCTATACCCTGGGGTATGCCATTTTGTCCTCACCTATCATCATATGGTTCCTGCCTCCTTCCCTATGTAACCCATCCCCTCCCTCCCTCCAATTACTTCCTGATCCCCTCAACCTCCCACCTGAGGCCTGCCTACTGGTAACACACTGGGCATCCCCCAAACCTCCATGCCTAATTCAATATTATAGCCACCCCGCACCCTGTACACCCAATCACCTTCCTGAAGATACTGGCTCTTGCATCATTCAATCCCATCCTCACTGTTAGGTGTGGGCAATATGGGCCGCCATCAGCAATAAAAGTACCCTCCAATCTGTATACACTCAATCAATCTACACTTTTCCCACAGTAGCCAGAATATGCCTGAGCAATCGATATAAACAGTACCCAAGAAGCAGTAGCCAGCACTACCCAAGCATCATCCTAATAGGATTAGGATGTTGCAAGGCGTTATGGGACTCACCCAATAAATGTAGGGTAAGCCTTGGGGTGGGTAGGTTGCAGGGTGGGTGGGAGTACACAACAGACTGTGTCAAAACACAATCAGCCAAGGAGTCCACTGGCAGCCACACCTCACACAATCATCAACTTGTCTGCTAGAATCCCTTACTCCTACCCAAACTAAATGTAAAAGCACAATAAATGGCAGTTAAGACCAGCCCTCAAATACAATTACAAACACACAGAAGTACCAGCAAAAAAAATCTTTCAGATCTACTTACACTCACAGCCACCAGCTAAAGGCTCCTTCTCCCTCTCCCCTAACTGAAGACTAACTGAGATGGCAGTTACACCTCACATTCAAACAGCACTAATCCTCTGTAATATGATGCCTGCACTTACAGGCCAGACAGCAACTTTTAAACACACAAACACCAATTTGTCTGCTAGAATCCCTTACTCCTAACCAAACTAAATGTAAAAGCATGATAAATGTCAGTTAAGACCAGCCCTCAAATACAATTACAAACACACAGAAATACTAGCTAAAAAAAATCTTTCAGATCTACTAACACTCACAGCCACCAGCTAAAGGCTCCTTCTCCCTCTCAACTCCTAGATGTAATCCCCCATGCTATGCACCCTAGCATGCTGTTTGCCTTTGCTGTTGCCTTTCTGCACTGTGCCGAGTTGTTCATTTCCCCAGTGACAAGCACCCCCAGATCCTTCTTCTCCTTGGATCTGGATAATTGGACACCATCCAACCAGTAACTCTATCCTAGGTTTCTGGCTCCCAGATGCATCACTTTGCACTACCTGGTATTGAACTCAAGCTGCATGGTTTGTGGCCATTCCTCTAGTTTTGCAAAATCCTCCTGGAGGACCTTGCCCCTTCACCCCCATCCACCTCAGCACAGATCTTGGTGTCGTATGTGAAGAGACTGATCTTATTATTGATCCCTACTGCTATGTCAGCAAAGAAAATGTTAAACAGGACTAGATCCAGTACCAAGCCCAGAGGGACACCACTTGTCACTGCCCTGGGCTCCAATGCCTCATCCCTGACCACTACCTTCTGCTGTCTCTCCTACGGCCAGGTTTCAACCTCTCTGGCCAG
The DNA here is from genome assembly GCA_016271365.2 of Neoceratodus forsteri. Lineage (NCBI taxonomy): Eukaryota > Metazoa > Chordata > Ceratodontiformes > Ceratodontidae > Neoceratodus > Neoceratodus forsteri. The sequence goes on from JADMNL010000029.1 coordinate 215,979,444, forward strand.
TTTCCTCCCTACTCCCAGACTCTTCAACTTGCAGGTCAACCTACCATGTGGTACTGGATTGAAGGCCTTGCTGAAATCCAGGTAGAGTACATCAACCACACAGCCCCTGTCCAGTGCCCTCGTAACCCAGTTGAAAAAGTCAACCAAAATTGTCAGGCAGGATCTTCCTGAGACAAACATGTGCTGCTTGTTGTCCTGTAGATATTTATCCTCAAGAAATTGCACCAGCATTTCTTTGAGGATAGCCTCCATCAGTTTTCCTACAATTGCGGTAAGGCTCACCAGTCTGTAGTTCCCCAGCTCATCCCTGGGCCCACTCTTATGGAGAGGTACTACATGTGCCTCCCTCCAATCCCTGGGCCCACTCTTATAGAGAGGTACTACATGTGCCTCCCTTCAATCCCTGGGCCCACTCTTACAGAGAGGTACTACATGTGCCTCCCTCCAATCCCTGGGCACACCCCTGTATTTAGAGAGGTGTTGAACAGGTCCATCAATGGCCCTGCCAGGATGTCTGCCAGCTCCCTTAGCACACTGGGATGAACTCCATCTGGCCCAGGTGCCTTGTCCACCTTCAGAGACCCAAGGCTCTCCAGCACCCTTTCCTCTGTGATTTCCCCAACCATTCACCAAAACCATACATTGATTCCTCTTACCTGAGGATACCTGTAGAGACCTAGTACAGAAACTATAAAGTTCCTCCTTACCTGCAGATACCTTTGGAGACCTAATACAGAAACCATAAAGTGCCTCCTTACCTGTGGATACCTGTGGAGCCCTAATACAGAAACCATAAATTGCCTCCTTACCTGAGGATACCAGTAGAGACCTAATACAGAAACCATAAAGTGCCTCCTTACCTGAGGATACCTGTGGAGACCTAATACAGAAACCATAAAGTGCCTCCTTACCTGAGGATACCTGTGGAGACCTAATACAGAAACCATAAAGTGCCTCCTTACCTGAGGATACCTGTAGAGTCCCAGTATCATAGCCATGATCAGAGAGGATGTTGAGGGTGCATCCCCAATTACAGCAGGTAGTATAGAGACTGCTTCACATTGGTAGTTTGGAACCAGAACCTGTTTTCCTGTTAAAATGATAGGGTGCCCAAGTGCTTGTTCTCTAGAAAAGCACGAGTCAAAAATCCGGAATCCCAAAGAGACATTTGGTAATAATTTGGGATCTCTGTTAATCTCCTCAATCGCAAAAATCATTGACGGAACATAGCGGTAGTCAAAAATGTGGAATCTGTCAGATTTAGTGAATAAATTGAGTTAGTAGTTTTAGACAATGACTCAACTGAAGAATTACCTATGTACAGTAAACAGAAGTTCTAACAAACACCAAGAGTTATAACCTATAAGTATACAGCTGTGAACCTAGGGACCCAAGTTAAGTGCCAGGTTTAGAGTTTTTTGGGTCCCCACTGATATAAGTCGTGGGGCCCTTACCCAACCCAAACTGACCTTGTCTTTTACTTTGCCCAGAATGCACAACCTTTTATTTTCATTATAACCAGTTACATATTTATGTGTTTAGGGGGCGGTAGCAATGTTAGTTTTAGTGTCCCCACTGCATATCCAATCCGTGTCTGTTCATCAGCCTCTGATTGGCTGGGACAACAGAGGGAGTAATGTTATGGTGTTATGATGTCACACAGTGGAGAAGACTCCATGGAGTCCAGTGACACACTTTAGTGCTGTTTTACTTTAAACCTGAGAAGTAATAATAAACAAAATTAAAGTGGTATACTGGATCTGGCTGGGGATCCCCATTAGCATGGGGCCCCCAGGAACTGTAGGGTTCACTGGTGCCTAAAACTGGCAATGCCAGGTTTGAATCCCACCACTTCTGCTCTCTGACATGGTGACAGTGAATAAGTCATTTAACCATCTGTCTCTCTCTCTCTCTCTCCCCCCAAAGAGGCAATACACATATACCAGCCTCACTCATATAGGGTTACCACCTGTCCTGATGTTCCACAGGACAGTCCTGATTTGGGCAACTGTGTCCTGCAAAAAAATATGAAAAAAATACTATGTCCTGACTTTATAGCAGAAAAAATATTTTCTAACTTTCCACTAAATGTTACAGAAAATTATAATACCTTAACTAAAATACCTTAATATGATAAGAAACAGTAGAAGCGACAGAGAAATTACAATAGTTTGCCTTAATTCTGATTATATGGAGAAAACCATTCTCCAGAGTCTTGGTGCAGCTACAGAAAATGCTCGGTCCCCAGCAAACTTTAATCTTCTACTGAGACTGATGAAAGCCCTTGGGAATCAGAGCAGAAAACTCTGGTACCCCACTGATTCTCCTGACGGGTTGCCAGTAATTCACAAATGTAGAGGTACATGGGATCTGGCTGGGGCCCCCCATTAGCTTATTTAGGCAAAGTACAAACATATAACAGTTATGTCAACTAAATATAGTACATATACAGCAGTCACATCTCACATATCAACTAAATATAGTACATATACAGTAGTCACAGCTCACATATCAACTAAATATAGCACATATACAGCAGTCACATCTCACATATCAACTAAACATAGTACATATACAGCGGTCACATCTCACATATCAACTAAATATAGTACAAATACAGCAGTCACAACTCACATATCAACTAAATATAGAACATATACAGCAGTCACATCTCACATATCAACTAAATATAGTACATATACAGCAGTCACATCTCACATATCAACTAAATATAGTACATATACAGCAGTCACATCTCACATATCAACTAAATATAGTACATATACAGCAGTCACATCTCACCTATCAACTAAATATAGTACATATACAGTGGTCACATCTCACATATCAACTAAATATAGTACATATACAGCGGTCACATCTCACATATCAACTAAATATAGTACATATACAGCAGTCACATCTCACATATCTACTAAATATAGTACACATACAGCGGTCACAGCTCACCTATCAACTAAATATAGTACATATACAGTGGTCACATCTCACATATCAACTAAATATAGTACATATACAGTGGTCACAGCTCACCTATCAACTAAATAGAGTACATATACAGCGGTCACATCTCACATATCAACCAAATAAACTAAATATAGTACATATACAATGGTCACAGCTCACATATCAACTAAATATAGTACATATTCAGTGGTCACAGCTCACCTATCAACTAAATATAGTACATATACAGTGGTCACATCTCACATATCAACTAAATATAGTACATATACAGTAGCCACAGCTCACATATCAACTAAATATAGTACATATACAGCGGTCACATCTCACCTATCAACTAAATATAGTACATATACAGCAGTCACATCTCACATATCAACTAAATATAATACATGTATATGCACTATATTTAGTTGATAGGTGAGCTTTGACTACTGTATATGTACTATATTTAGTTGATATGTGAGATGTGACCACTGTATATGTACTATATTTAGTTGATAGGTGAGCTGTGACCACTGTATATGTACTAGATAGATACTTTTGCTCAGTATTTACTGAAGAGAAGGTAGGGCACGGTCCACAGCTCAGCATCATGGACACAGGGGGTAGGGAAAAGAAAGGGTCCTACAAGAGCTTGCTAAGCTCAGGGTGGATAAGGCAATGGGACCTGATGGCATACATCCCAGGGTACTTAAGGAGCTAAAGGTGGAACTAGCAGAGCCATTAGCAGAATTGTTTAGTGAGTCTCTGAGCACACGAGAGGTCCCAGAAGACTGGAGAAGGGCTCATGTGATCCCGCTCCACAAGAGTGGTAGCAGGGAGGAGGCATGGAACTACAGACCAGTCAGTCTTACCTCAGTAGTGGGCAAGATTATGGAGGCACTCCTTAAGGAAAGGATAATGCAACACCTAGAATCCATAGGGGCACAGGATCCAAGACAGCATGGGTTTACAAAAGGAAGGTCCTGTCAAACTAATCTCATAGATTTCTTTGACTGGGTAACCAGAGTGGTGGACCAAGGGGGAGCAGTTGATGTCACCTACCTTGACTTCAGCAAAGCTTTTGACACTGTTCCACGTAGAAGATTGATAAATAAGCTGGGTAGGCTTGGGGTGGGTCAGAAGTTGGTCAACTCATTGGCAAACTGGTTGACGGCAGAAAACAGAGAATGGTGGTAAATGGCATACAGTCAGAAGAGATGCAAGTCATAAGTGGGGTACCTCAGGGATCGAGTCCTGGGCAGTCCTCTTCAACTTCTTCATTAGTGACCTTGCAGATGGACTAGAGGGTAAGGCTTGTCTGTTTGCAGATGACACCAAGATCTGCAACAGAGTAGATGGTCCAGATGGGGTGGGCAGAATGAGAAGAGATCTGAATAAACTAGCAAAATGATCAGAAGAGTGGCAATTGGGATTTAATGCAAAGAAGTTCAAGATCATGCACATAGGGAAGAGAAAGCCTGAAGCCACCTATAGGCTGGGAGGGAGTTGCTAGCAGTCACAAAGGAAGAAAGAGACTTGGGCATCATCATCACTGATGACCTGAAATCATCCAAGCAGACCTCTAAAGCAGTAGGTAAGGCTAGGGGTGTTAGGTGTATTAGTAGGGTATCACAAGTCATAAAAGGAGGTAATAATCCCTCTTTACAAGACACTGGTTAGGCCCCATCTGGAGTATTGCGTGCAGTATTGGGCCACACCTTCCAAGGACATTAACCAAATTGAGGCAGTCCAGAGAAGGCAACCAAAATGGTGCAGGGACTGCATCAGAAGACATATGAGGACAGATTAACAGAGCTCAATATGTATACCCTTGAGCAAAGGAGGGAGAGAGGTGTTATGATCGAGGCATTCAAACACCTTAAGGGCATTAACAAGGTGAAAGAGTCTAACATGTTTAAATATAAGAAAAATAGCAGGACAAGAGGACACAGCATGAGATTAGAGGGGGGCCGATTAAGGGGGAATGTGAGGAAATTACTTTTTCACAGAAAGGGTGGTGGATGCATGGAATGGCTTACCTCAAAGTAGTGGCTATGAATACAGTGCAGGGCTTCAAACAGGCATGGGATAGGCATAAGGGAGCAATACAAATGAGTATGAATAGATAGGCCACTGACAGAGCAAAGGCCGATGGCACATTTATAAGGTAGAAAAAGAAATGGGCAGACTGGATGGGCCTTGAGGTCCTTATCTGCCGTCAACTTCTATGTTTCTATGTTACATATACAGCAGTCACAACTCACATCAACTAAATATAGTACATATACAGCGGTCACAGCTCACATATCAGCTAAATATAGTACATATACAGCGGTCACAGCTCACATCAACTACATATAACACATATACAGCAGTCACATCTCACATAACTAAATATAGTACATATACAGCAGTCACATCTCACATATCAACTAAATATAGTACATATACAGCAGTCACATCTCACATATCAACTAAATATAGTACATATACAGCAGTCACAGCTCACATATCAACGAAATATAGTACATATACAGCAGTCACATCTCACATATCAACTAAATATAGTACATATACAGCAGTCACATCTCACCTATCGACTAAATATAGTACTGTACATATACAGCAGTCACATCTCACATGTCAACTAAATATAGTACATATACAGTAGTCACAGCTCACATATCAACTAAATATAGTACATATACAGCAGTCACATCTCACATATCAACTAAATATAGTACATATACAGCGGTCACATCTCACATATCAACTAAATATAGTACATATACAGCGGTCACAGCTCACATATCAACTAAATATAGTACATATACAGCGGTCACATCTCACATATCAACTAAATATAGTACATATACAGTAGTCACAGCTCACATATCAACTAAATATAGTACATATACAGCAGTCACATCTCACATATCAACTAAATATAGTACATATACAGTAGTCACATCTCACATATCAACTAAATATAGTACACATACAGCAGTCACAGCTCACATATCAACTAAATATAGTAACTAAATATAGTACATATACAGCAGTCACATCTCACATATCTTTTTTTTTTGAGGGAGAGAGTTATGTATTTTACAGTGCTTATGCAACATTTTTCTGGTTATCCTCATCGGAGCTTGGTTTCAGGTTTCTGTGTTAGAATAATATTCTTCTGCTGGCTGTTCTGCAGGATTTGTTCTTCACACCACACAACACAAAGAGGTATCTGCAACTTTATTTTAAGTAAATCTTCATTCAGACACATTCGCTTTTGGAGGATAGTTGCAGCAGTCTGTAAGACGTATCGGCTTGGGGGGGGCAATGACGTGCACTGTGATAATAAACAGCATGGTAGTGTACCTACTATGTGTATAAATGTAAGATTTGACATTTATACATTTAGTAGTTACATCATCAGTCCGTGTATTCAGCTAGGGTGAAAATACGTGTTTTTATCTCAATAGGTATCAGCTCACTCCTATTGTATATACATATAGTATAATTTGAGATCTTTTACTGCTATGATATATTACCTGTAATTTAAATTTACTTTTATTGTAAAGTGCTTTGAGCTCTGGAAAAGTGTTATATAAATAAAATTAATATGCTACCTATCCTGTTTTACCCTCAGAACCCTTTTCATACCTCTCAACTATCCCGCATTGGGAGAGACAACCCTCATTTTACCCCTTAGTAGCTTCTGTCTATGCCTCTCTACTGTCAGAGATTAGGTAGGACATCATAGAAACATAGAATTTGATGGCAGATAAGGATCGCTTGGCCCACCCAGTCTGCCCATTTTCCTACCAGATGGATAAGCTACAGATTCTAGTTAATCAACAGCTTACTTTCTCCTACCCCCCCACTAGAATTGCCTTCTGCCTGTCCCGTGCATTCTTGAATTCTCCCACTGTTCCTGACTCCACAGCCTCCTCAGGAAGGCTGTTCCATGCAGTCACAACTCTCTCTGTGAAAAAATACTTTCTAGCATTACCTCTGAGCCGTCCCCCCTCTATCTTCAAATTGTGCCCCCATGCGCATCTCTTCTTCTGAAAGATACTACCCTCTTGTATCTTGTTAATTCCCTTGAGATACTTGAAAGTTTCTATCATGTCCCCCCTCTTCCTTCTTTCCTCAAGGGTACAATATATTAAGCTGCTTTAGTCTCTCCTTGTATGTCTTCTGGTGCAGACCTTGCACCATTTGGTTGCCTCCTCTGAACAGCCTCCACTCTGTCTACGTCTTTGCAGAGATGGGGTCTCCAGAATTGCACGCAGTACTCCAGATGGGGTCTCACTAACTGTCTGTAGAGAGGGATAACAACTTCCTGTTTTCTACTGTTGATGCCTCTCCCTATGCATCCCAGTATCCCCCCAGCCCTCCTTACTGCCTTCTCACATTGCTTACCCACCTTTAGGTCTTCTGATATAATTACTCCTAGGTCTCTTTCGATTTTTGTTGTTGTTATTAAACCACTCCCCATTGTCTACTCTTCCCCTCGGTTTTTGTTTCCCAGATGCATTACCGTGTACTTCTTTGCATTGAATCTGAGCTGCCACATATTTAACCATTCCTCCAACCTTGCCAAATCCCTTTTCATTCTTTCCACCCCACCTTTTGCATCAACCCTGTTGCAGATCTTTGTGTCATCTGCAAAGAGACATACCTTTCCTTCCAGGTGCTCTCCAATGTCACTTATAAAGATATTAAAGAGGACCGGTCCCAGTACCGAACCCTGCGGTACCCCACTAGTTACCCTCCTTTCTTCACTCTGGACTCCATTTACTATTACCCTTTGTGACCTGTTGTCCAGGCAGTTTTTTTATCCAGGCTACCACCTGGGGACCCACTCCAAGGCTGGCTAACTTGTATATTAATCTTTTGTGTGAGACTGTGTTGAATGCCTTGCTAAAATCTAGGTAGGCCATATCCATAGCCCCTCCTGGTCTACTACTTTGGTCACCCAGTCAAAGAAATCTATTAGGCTCATCTGACATGACCTTCCTGCTGTGAAACCATGCTGTCTTGGGTCCTGTGCCCCACTGGCCTCTAGGTACTCAACAATTCTTTCCTTCAGAAGTGATTCCATCATTTTCCCTACCACTGAAGTCAAACTAACTGGTCTGTAGTTTCCTGCCTCTGCCCTGCTCCCACTTTTGTGAAGTGGAATCACATTTGCCCTCCTCTAGTCCTCAGGTACCACTCCATCCTCCCATGATTTGTTAAAGATAGTAGTCAGTGGTGTTACTAGTTCTACCCTTAGTTCTTTTTGTATTCTAGGGTGAATCCCATCAGGCCCTATTGCATTGTCCACCCTCAGTTTCAAGATTTCTTTCAAAACCCTTTCTTCTGTGAATGGACTGGTTTCGACCCCACTATTCAGAGTTTCTCCCTTGTTTGGTTTAGGTACCTCCCCCTCCTCATCTATTGTGAATACTGAGCAGAAATATTTGTTCAGTATCCCTGATTTTTCACTGTCACCCTCTGCCCACATCCCTCATTTTACGCCTCAGACACCCTCTGTTCATCCCTTTCAACTATAACACATAAGAAGGGGAGTCCTCATTTTACTTGACAGAATCCCTCTGTCCATAACTCTCAATTGTCCCACGTTAAATGGGATATCCTTTGTTTTACCTCCCAGAACCCCTCTATCTATATATTTTAACGGTCCCACATTAGGAGGAAAATCACTCATTATACCCCTTAGAGCCCCTCTGTCAGTACCTTTTAAGTGTCCCACATTGGGAGTAACATCCCCCATTTTGTATTCAGAACCCCTCTGTCTGTACCTTTTTACTATCCCACATTAGGAGGGGCAGCCTTCATTTTATATTCAGAACCCCTCTGTCTATACTTCTCAACTGTCCCACATTGGGAGGAACCTCCCTCATTTTATACTCAGAACCCCTCTGTCTATACTTCTCAACTGTCCCACATTAGGAGGAACATCCCTCATTTTATACTCAGAACCCCTCTGTCTGTACCTCTTTACTGTCCCACATTAGAAGTGACATCTGTTATTTTACCCCTCAGAAGCCCTCTGTCCATGCTACTCAACTATCCCAAATTAGATGTGACATCCCTCATTTCACCCCTCAGAACTATATGTTAGTACCTCTTAAATGTCCCATATTAGAAGGGATGTCCCTCATTATACCCTTCAGAGCCCCCTGTCCATACTTCTAAACTGTCCCATATTAAAAGAGATATCCCTCATTTTACCAATCAGAATCTTTCTGTCTGATCTTTTTAACTGTCCTACATAAATATTGACATCCTTCATTTTACTCATCAGAGCACCTCTGTCTGTACTACTCAACGGTCCCACATGAGGAACATAAGAAACAGTCAATATAGACAGATAATGACCATTGGTCCATCCAGTATATCTGCTCCCTACCTTGGAAGGATTCCTTTATTTTACCCCACAGATCCTTACTGTTTGAACGGCTCAGCTGTCACACGTTAGAAGGGCTGCCACCATTCTACCACTCAGACTCCCTTTGTCTACACCTCTAAATTATTTCACATTATTGATGAACTAATCTATTTATTTAGAAATTGGTGGCTTGGAAAGGCACACTGAGCCATGGCTCATTTCCTTGTGCAACCCAGAGAAAGTGTAAGTGAGAAAATAATTTTTTTAAACTTTGTTTCACCAGGAAATACACAGTAAGTTGAGGCTTGTTTCCAAGTGTGTCCTAGGAGCACCATGAGGTCAGTGAATTGCTCATGGTGCCACACAGTATGCAAGTAGTGGCTGTGGGATTCAAACCAAGTTTTCCAGGTTTGCAGCTCAGTGCTGTTAATCACTAAGATATACTGCCTTACTATGCCTAAACATTATATAGGTAAACAGTAATACAAAGCAACAGTATGAGGGGCGTACATAATTTTATTACTCAGAACCTTTCAGTCTCTTCTTCTAGACTGTGGCACATTAAGAGGATGTCCATCATTTTACCACTCAGAACCCTTCTGACCATCCTCCTCAACTTTCCCACGTTGGAGGGATGTACCCCATTTTTCTCCTCAAACCCCCTCTATCCATACCTCTTAACTATCCCACAATAGGAGGGATGTCCTTCATTTCACCCCTCAGAACCCCTCAGTCCCACATGAGAGAGTGTTGTGCAACATTATATGATGAATCTGCATTGTTCCATGAACAACGAACTTTGCGCACATGAAAGCACAGATTCCCACAGTGTTCTGAGCTTTTCTGTCTAAGTTATGATAATGAAACCCCCATTTGGCTCTTGTTCTTCAATTCTGAGGATCTGTTTTCCAAATGGGGCTAATGAAAGGTGAAAAGGCACACAATATCAACAAAAAACAAAAGAAAGACAGCACATACATTTTGCAGTTAATTGGTTTGGGTCGCTCCCTGAAGTTGACCTCCGGATAACTATAACTGAGGTGAATGGGAATGATGGCGCCAATGACAATGTCACCTTCTCTGAAGTAGGATTTGACTGCTGGACTCTCCAGCTTACATCCATGACTCTGGCTGTTGCTGGATGCACTCAAGGGCCTCATCAGCAACAAAAATATGCAACACCACATTTTAGTTTATAAATTCTTCTGAAAAAGCAGTATAATTGGATTTCTGGTTTTATACTAAACAAGGGAAGCAATGGGCATACCTCTCAGCTGTCCCTGATTAAGAGGGATGTCACTCATTGTATCCCTCACAGTTGTTCTGCCTGTACTGCCCACACAAAGAATGTGCTATAAATTCAGACTTTAAATTAGAAGTTGAAATATTCTAAGATGCCAAATCACATATAAACTTTGTATAAGTAAACTAAAAGGTTTCACAGTGTTCTGTTCCTTGTATCTCTATGTTTGAGGATGTCTCCTCATTAGCAGGGTCAGTGTCTTTCATTGTCCCTCATTTTGAGTGTCCGTGCCCCTCATTTCAGTGGCAAATGGTTGAGAGGTATGCTGTTCATTTATAATGTGATCAGTCTGTTGAAGAAGCTTAATGAGAACTTTGGTTTCTCCAGTATGAACAAAGATTCCATTTTGGAGGACCTTGCTTTCTTGTAGTTAAACATGTTTTGCTCTCTTGACATATACGGCAAACCAGAATAGAATTAAAAAAATTTATATAAAAACAGCAAGTCACAGAAAACTAGCAAATTCTGTAGTTGGAACTGTTTGTCCATAGTCAGGCACAGAGTCTTCTGCAAGCAATGGCAACAATCAGTATCTATACAGAGTTTGTTCAGTGCTGTTGTTGATCATAATTTTCTCAGGGATGTCAAATATTAGATGGTATATTTATAGAAGTAAAATTATTTAAAGTAACCCCCCTACTTGCCCTTTCTAAACTGATGTAATTAAAGTTCTGAATAATGAATGTTTTTGATAATAATGATATTTTGCAAGCCACCTCACTGCGGGATTGTTAACCTAACACCATGAGGAAGCACAGCATCACTTGTGGATGGTCGGAGTAGGCAGGCCAGCACTTAACTCATAACTAGCTGCAACAACCATGCAACATCCAGCGGGAATGGAAAACAACATAGTTAATAGCTTCAGAAACATGACGGACAAGGAGAGGCTGAAGAACTTTTATTATGCACTACATTTATTTGTTAATTGCTTGATTACCTGCTGCACTTTCATATATACCCACACTATATTTAATTTAATGTTTTGTACCTCCTGTTACCATAGTTTGTGTTGTGCTGTAACACAACTCATTTCTCTTTACCTTAGCCATTGTATCTGTACTCCAATGTGCTTGTCACTGTACTCTCTTGGGTCATGACTGAAAATAGGCATTTTATTTTCAAATGCACTTAATCAGTTTTCAAAAAAAAAAAGTTAAACTTATTTCCTCTACAACAAAGAGGTTTTAGGGGCGACCTGCTATTGATGTATAAAATAGTAAATCACCCAAGAATTAAATCTCACCTTTAAAAACAGAGCATGTCCTGTACTACCAAAGGTCACAGATATCAATCAGAATGAAGACTATTCATAACAAAACTGTGGAGGGTCTATTATATACAAAGGATAGTGGGAGTCAGGGATGACTTATGGAAAAGTGTAGCTTTAGGCCAGTACTTTCAAACTGTTTTAAAACTGATTTACATGTTGTTTTAAGGTCAGAGATGTGAACTAGAAATGACCATTGAGAGAAGTGGTGGGCAAGGTTCCGATGGACTTACTGCTTACTTCCTACACTAAATGCTTAGTATAAAATCTAGTAGTGTATGAAGTTTATAAAAATACCTTGGAAATGGAACAATCTGACTGGCCAATGAGTCTCCAAGGGATGGCTGTTAATGCAGTACAATGCACTGGTTGAAACAGTTCAGTACAGTTGGTTTTGTTGTTAACACTTTAAGTTTCCTTAACTACACTGTAGTTACAGTGTAACTATGCTGTTACTGCATTGCAGCTGCAATGTAGTTACATGCAGCAAACATGTAACTACAATGTAATTAACCCTGTTGCATGTAATTAATGACTAACTAATGTACAGTTACACTAAGACTGACACTTATTTGAGTGTCACATCGCAGCAGCAATTTCTATATTTTAACATTTTAAAAATTTGTTAACAAAGTTAATTTTCCTTATCAGGGATGCCTATATACTTTTTCTTGCACAGACAATATTTTCCTAAAAAATAAAACCTGTTGTATTAAAAGAAAAACTGTTTCTGAGGTGGGAGTTACATTTGTTATCAGTGGGTATGTCTTACAGAGTTCATGAGCACCTATGGCTGTGTAAGTGCTGGCACCACAGGGACCTGCGCTTCTGCAGACAGAAGTACTGTTGCAATTTGGATATCATGGATTTCTATATCCAACTGTGGCCATACAGGCTGTATTCATTCATTGAATTCATTCATTCACATATCTGGACTGCCTTGTACGGTATGGGCTGCACGCCCATTGGCTCTTGCTCTGCACCAATGGGTGTGCAGCCCTACTGGGCAGTCAGTCGGTGGGCAGCGGGGGCAGCAGGCTGGTGGGATGCTGCCGCCCGCTGGCTGATGGGGAGAAGTGGGTGGTGGGCTTCGTGGGTGGGTGGGGTGGGGGCCACTAGATCACCAGGGTAGGTGGTCCTTGGGGGTGTTTGAACAGTTTTCAGCCCCGATCGGGCTTCCAGGTCCACTGGACTACCAGGGATATGTTCTTGGGGGTTTTAACATGTTGCAGCCTGCGATCGGGCTTCACAGTCCGCTGGACTATCAGGGATATGTCCTTGGGGGGTTAACACTTTGCTGCCTGTGATCGGGCCAGTTGGGGGTGGGGGGAATTTTACACTTTTGCCTGTGATCGGGCTGCAGGGGACATCGGTCCTGATGGCTGCTGCCTGGCAGGGCGCCCGGCGCAAGTCCTCAGGGATCGGCGCACCTGCATGCTAATGGCATGCAAATGGGACCATAAATAGATGCAAATGGCCCCCCTGCACCTTGCATGAATTATGGCCCCATTTGCATGTCACCTTTTCAATATGGGAAATTTGCACATGGCGCAATGGTCCCAATGCCACACACCGCCCAGCAGATGCTCCTCCTGACCACTTGCGGTGGCACAAGTTCCACTGCAACATGCACAGTGGCTGTGGCCGAGGGTGATATTCAAAGGAGTTGCTCAATAGCGCAACTCCTTTGAAGATATCGCCCAGCCCACCTACTCTATAACTATTTTAGTGCAGCGCAGGCTTGCGCCACAAAATAGCACAGTTTGAATATCCAGCCCCATAAGTATAAATAAGTTTTTAGAGCATTTTTAAAACTCTCCACTATCTGGCACTCCCTGTAGAATTATCTATCCCAGTATCTGACAAGGTAGATAATTCCACAGGGAGGGAGGGAGTGGAAAAGACAAAAGCCAGAGCTCCTGAGGTCTTCAAACACACCCTGGGAATCTCTAGCAATCCCTCGTCGGATGAGCGAAGTGGTCACAGGGGGCAGTAGGGACTCAGAAGCTCTTGTATGTAACTCAGATCCAAACCGTGTAGGGCTCTAAAAGTCAGTAAACCAACTTTAAAGGTGATCCAGCACTGAACTGGCAGCCAGTGCAGAGTGCGCACAGGCAAAATGCGACTAGATCGAGTTGACCCAAACAATAACCTAGCAGCAACATTTTGTACTAGCTGCAAGCAGCTTATATCAACCCTGGAAGCCCTAGGTAGAGGGTTACAGTAGTCAAGGCGAGGTCACAAAAGTGTGGACCAGGTTTGGAAGATCGACAGATGGAACAAGGTGCTTAATCCAGGTGATGTTCCTCAGATGGTAAAATGAGGACTTGACCACAGCTGACACCTGCAAATGAAGTGTCAGCCCATCATCAAATATCACTCCCAGATTTTGCACATGTTCAGAGGTCAAGAGCTGGGTGCCCCCAAGCCAAAGCCTGGAAAGCCACCCAGCAGCTGACCCCTCTATCTGGTGACCCAGTTCCACAACTAACACCTCTGTCTTGTCAGAGTTTAACCTTAAGCAACTGGAATTCATCCAGTCTTGGATTTCAGAGAGACAATTGGAAAAGACTGCAAGCTCACTATCCTGGTCGGGCACAAAAGACAGGTACAGCTAAGTATCATCTGAATAACAGTGAAAACTCAGCCCATACCATCTTACAATGTTTCCTAATGGAAGCATGTACACCGTGAACAACATGGGGGATAACACCGAACTCTGCAGGACCCCACATGGTAGGGAGAAAGAGTTAGAGGAAAACATCCATGATACTACCCTCTGCGACCTGCCTGTGAGAAAAGAATAGAACCATCTGAGGACTGTACCAGACAGGTCATAGATGACTTGCAGGTAATCAAGAAGTACCCCATGGTCCATGGTGTCAAAAGTTGCCAAGAGATCCAGAAGAACCAAGATGGAATGGCGTTTCTGGTCTCTAGCCATCAGGAGATCATTGAGTACCCGAACCAGAGCAGTCTCAGTACTATGCCTCTTACAGAAACCAGACTGGAGAGGATCATTGATATCATGGATGGTAAGATGGTTCTCCAACTGTTGTGCAACAACTTTCTCAATAACCTTCCCTATAAAGGGAATGTGAGAGATTGGTCTGTAGCTTGCAGGAGCATCTGGGTCAAAAGATGATTTCTTGAGAAGGGGGTTACCACAGCCTCCTTCAGGGAGCTGGGGAACTCCCCCAACTCCAATGAACACCAGATTAACTCCACTAGAACTGGGCCGATCACATCCACACAGCCTATTAAAAGGTGGGTAGGGCCCGGGTCTAAACTACAGCTAGTTGGCCTCATACCCCGGAGAAGCTGAATGATATCCTCAATCGCCAGTTGGTCAAACACAACCCAACAAAACAGAGGAGTTGCAACCTCATTCTGACCACCAGTAACCCCCATAGGGCGTGACGAGTGAATCTATGACCTGATGTTGGCAACCTTATTAGCAAAGACGTGAGCAAACTCATCGCACTCCACTTGCAACAAGGCTTTCTGAACTCATAGGCTGGATTGCACAGTCTGTCTACCATTCAGAACAGCTGAGCTGGTCAGTTCTGTGCTGAAGCAATCTCCCTGGACAGGAACTCTGCCTTCTTATGAGAGATTGTTGACTGATAGTCTCTATAATGTTCCATCAGTCTAAGCCTGTTGGCATCTAAGCTGGATCTGCGCCAAGCACACTCTAATCTTTGACCCACCTGCTTCATCTCCCTCAAAGCCCCATCAAGCCATGGAGACTGAGGGTGAAGAGCAAGTGGGTGAACATGGAAAGGAGCAAGGGTATTCAGAGCTCCTACCACAGCTCGGTTAAAAGCCTAGAGTAGGTTCTCTGGACCCTTGCTTGTCTCCGGCATTCCTGGTAGATCCAACACCACCAGGAGGTCATCAGGGGTCAAGCCCATAATGGGCAGTATTGGACCATCTCCACAGGAGCAGGTCTACAGTGGCGTGAAAAAGTATTTGCCCCCTTCCTGATTTTCTCTATTATTGCATATTTGTCACATTGGATGTTTTCAGGTCTTTAGACAAAATATAATATTAGATAAAGGGAACCTGAGTGGACAAATAACACTTTTTTTTTTTACTTATTTCATTTATTTAATGAAAAAAGTTAACCAACACCAACTGGCACTGTGTGAAAAAGTAATTGCCCCCTAGTTAAATCAACCAATTAAAGGGATAATTAGAGTCAGCTGATTGAATACAGCCAGGCTTGATTACAGCCAGCCCTGCTCAATATAAACCTCACTTATTTTGGCCCTTACCATCAGAGTCACATTGTCAGGACAAAGATTCAACAAGCACATTATGCCATGATCAAAGGAAGTTCCTGAAAAGATCAGAAAAACATTTTGTTGCCCTCTATCAGTCTGGAAAGGGTTACAAAGCTATTTCTAAGGCTCTGGGACTCCATCGAACCACAGTGAGCCATAATCTCCAAATGGAGAACACTTGGAACAGTAGTGAACCTTCCCAGGAGTGGCGGCCTGCCAAAATTACTCCAAGAGCGCAGTATAAAAATCATCCAAGAAGTCTCAAAGGATCCTAAAACAACATCCAAAGAACTGCAGGCTTCTCTTGCCTCAGCTAAGGTCAGTGTTCATAACTCCACAATCAGAAAGAGACTGGGCAAAAATGGGCTTCATGTGAGTAGCAAGGTGGAAACCACTGCAACCAAGAAGAACATAAATGCTCATCTCTCATTTGCCAAGAAGCACCTGGATGATCCACAAGCCTTTTGGGAAAATGTTCTATGGACAGATGAGTCAAAGTGGAACTTTTGGACAACATGGATCCCATAATGTCTCGCATAAAGCAAACACAGCATTCCACAGTAAGAACACCATACCAACAGTCAAACATGGTGGTGGTAGTGTGATGGTGTGGGATGCTTTGCTGCCTAAGGACCTGGATGACTTGCCATAATTAAACCATGAATTCTGCTCTGTACCAGAAAATTCTTAAGGAGAATGTCCAGTCATCCTTCCATCAGCTGAAGCTGAAGCGTAGTTGGGTCATGCAGCAAGACAATGATCCAAAACACAAAAGCAAGTCCACATCAGAATGGCGAAAAAGAAGTAAAATTAAAGTTTTGGAGTGGCTAGTCAAAGTCCAGACTCAAACGATAGAGATGCTGTGGCAGGACCTGAAACGAGCAGTTCATGCTCGAAAACCTACCAAATGTTACTGAATTAAAGCAGTTCTCATGAGGAAGAGTGGGTTAAAATTCCTCCACAGCGATGTGAAAGACTGATATTGAATTATAGGAAGTGTTTGGTTGCAGTCATTGCAGCTAAATGTGGCGTAACCAGTTATTAGGTGTAAGGGGGCAATTACTTTTTCACACAGTGCCAATTGGTGTTGGTTAACTTTTTTTCGTTAAATAAGTGAAATAAAAAAAACAAACAAGTGTTATTTGTTCACTCAGGTTCCCTTTCTCTAATATTACATTTTGTCTAAAGACCTGAAAACATCCAGTGTGACAAATATGCAATAATAGAGAAAATCAGGAAGGGGGCCAATACTTTTTCACACCACTGTATATGGGGGAGCCATGAAATTGAACCTAATGATGTGGTGGTCAGACCATCCAACTGGTTCTTCCACCAATTTGGAGGCCTCCAACTACAGGAGAAAGACCAGGTCCAATGAATGACCGTGATTATGAGTCACAGAGGAAACTACCTGTGTGAAGCCCAAAGAATTCATAAGTCAGAGGAAGTCTTGTACAAACTGCGAGAGTTCATCATCAATCCTGGTGTTGAAATCCCCCAGCACCATCAACCTGTGGGATTCCAACACCATATCGATGATGAAGTTTGCGACTGCCTGCAAAAACTGACCCAGGGATTTCATGTGGCCTGTGTTTCTGCAGCCAGAGGTCAGTGTGTATGTCTTACATCTGCAGCTGCAGAAGCACAGCCCCCTCAGGGGCCTGCCCATCTGCAGACAGAACTGTGTATGCAGTGTACATGAGTACCTGTGGTTACAGAAGCACATAAGGCGTTGCTTTTTTGCAGATAAAAGAACTCTTGTAATTAGGGTATCATGGATTTGTATCTGTGGCTGCAGGGGCATGTATTGCTGCACACAGAAGTAGTGTTGTGATTTTAATAGTGTGCATTTCTATCTGCAGCCAAAAGTGAGTGTGTATGTCCTGTGGTGTGCGTACCACAGATAAAAATCCATCACACCATCTTTAGACAATCAAGACTGTTTATTTCAAAATGGTCCTGGTACTCTTATAAACATTATAGCTCACAAGAGCGTCTTGTGATGCCCCCACCCAATCAGAGAGCCTTTTTGAATAGCATGTGAGACACTCTAATTTCCATAAGAGTGCCTCTTTAACGCTGTGCCCTAAAGAATGAAGCTTTTGATGGTGCTAGTCGCACAAAGAAATATACTTTCTGTGTTAAAAAGGTGTTTACAAAATGCAATTTATTTGTTTTTATTTACATTTTTAGTGCTTTTTCCCCAGTTTTTTGCCCTGCCCCTTCTCAGGCACGCATGTGCATGTGCAAAGGCATGCTCACCCTGTGGTACAAGATGCCCTCCCAGCTTGCTGACCTCTCCTGCCTACAAAACCACTGGATCTATGGAGGGGTCAACAACTACTCCCAGAGAGGAGAGCTGCTGGAAGGTGGCTTGATCCTGCTCCATCCCTCCCCCAGAGCTGGCCCCCGATGACCGAGGTCATTCCCAAACCCGGGTCACTGATGTAGTGCGAGGTAAGGCATAGCGCCTCATCCCTCAGAGCCACCAGGCCAAAATACAATTTATTTAGAGAATAAATGCTGGATAAGTGTGGTATACAAGGATAGAAACTCATTGAGGAGACCAACCAAATCATAAAGCCATGAGCTCACCCACCACGAGCATTGCAGATGCTGAATGTTTACCAAATTAACCAGAATCAGAGTGGAAACCTTGTCCCCATTGATGGGTTGAGGAAGCAGCATGCTTTGTCCTGCTTTAGCCAGGTTATGGCAAATTGTATTATCTGGTCCTGATTAGCTGAGTAAAGCAACTGTGAAAGGGCTGTCGTGGAAATAACAGCTGCAGTAAAAAATAACATGTTATTTCCACGGCAGATGGATAACATGGCAAAATAACCCATGTTATTTACCAGTGTTATTCATCACTCCCATGGTATAAATACTTTTATACTTGGTACTGATACTTGGTTTAGAACAGTAGAAGACTATTTGTCCATATAAACTGTTCCCCACCTTAGTGGGTACACATCCACCTGTTCCCCAACAGATATTTATCAATTTTATCTTTAAATTAAATCAGATTTCTACTATTCACTACTTCTACCAGTAAAGTATTTCAAACTCTCCCTATTCTATTTATAAAAGAATAGTATACACCATTCTTTATTACCATTTTTAACTTAATCTGTTTTTCATGTTGTCTCAACCCCTTTGGCTTCTCCTGCATCTCCAACCCCATTTCCCCCATCGGTTCTGTGTCATTTATTATTCTAAATGACATTATTATATCTCCTCTTTCTCTTCTTTGTTCTAAAGAAAAAGGTTGTGTCCTCTTTAATCTTTCTCTATATTCATAGCTACCTAAAGTTCCAATCATCCTAGTATATCTTCTCTGCACTCCTTCAACCTTCTTTATTTCCTTCATAATGTACGAACTCCATAACTGGGACCCAAAATCCAAATATGGCCTAACATAGGTCCTATATACTGGCACCATACATCCCACTGACTTATTCATAAAACTCCTTTTTATATTTCTCAGCATGCTATTTGCTTTTTGTATACCCACCATTCGTTGTCGATTATAATTCAATTTATTGTCAGTTACTATACCACAGCCTTTTTTCTCATCAACTTCCTTCAATTCCTTTCCATCTAACATATACCTATTTTTACTCCTATTCCTTTTTACTAGGTACATCACCCCTGATTTCTCTGTACTGAATTTCATCTTATTATTTCTAGCCCAGATTTCAATTGTTTTTAAATCCCCTTTTAACCTTTTCTGCTGCTCCATTGTTCCCACTGGACCTCCTACTTTAATATCATCAGCAAACTTCACTATCTGATTTATAACCCCCTTATGCAAGTCACTGATATATAGTGAAAATAAGACAGGTCCCAACACAGATCTTTGAGGGACCCTGCTTTCCACTGTAATCAATTTAGATAGTTCACCTGTTATTCTTACTTTTTGAGTCCTATCGCTCAACCAACTTCTTATCCATAGGACAATCCGACTATCCAATCCCATTTTTACAAGTTTTTCAATCAACTTGTCATGTGGCACCTTGTCAAAGGCTTTTTGAAAATCTAAAAATATATCTATGGGTATGTTATTAATTAGTTTTTCATTTATATTTTCATAGAAGCATAAATGGTTTGTACCACATTCTCTATTTTTCTTAAAACCATGCTATTTCTCATCCGTATATCCCAATAAATTCAAACCTTCCTCTGGTTTTATTTTCAATATACTCTCAGTGACGTTTCCCAAGATTGCAATAAGGCTTTCTGGCCTATAATTTGACACTAATGATCTCTTACCCTTTCTAAACAAGGGAACAACAAAAGCCTGCCTCCAATCTTCTGGTACTTCACCTGTTCTAAAGCAGGAGTGTAGCCAGAGATTTCAGATCTGCACACCAAGTGGACTCACTGCTACCCCTCCCCCCCTTTGTTAGGGTGTGCTACCCCCCAAGGGTGTTGCCAGGCAATATACAAATGTACATGAGGACCGTGTTTGTTGCCTCATTTGGCACAATAAATGCAACTTTTGTATCTCATGACAATGGTTGTTGCCATGCACGGGTAAATACAAATGTCATGCATTGCTCCCTAAGACACCCACATACCCAAAGCCTGTAAAGCTGTATTGCCCTTGGGATGCAAAGACAATATTAGTGACCAATCCTTCTAGTTTCGACTCCTATGAATAAATTACAGAAAGGTTCAGCATTTTCTTTGTTAGTTTTCATGGAAAGAGGAAGCAGTTCAGAACCTATTTGCTACCCCCCTTAAATAAAATTGCACACCATGGAGTACTTGGAGTATGCCTGGCTACAGCCATGTTCTAAAGGACTCATTAAATATCCACACTAATGCTTCTGATATTAAAGGTAGTACCTCCTTGATATATCTTGGATGTAACAAATCAGGTCCAGCAAATTTATGCACTTTTACTTTATTTATTAATCTTTCCACTTCTTCCTTTGTTGTTAATATTTCCAGAGTTCGATGGTCTTTATTTATTTTTAACTTCTTTACCTCCTTCAAAGACTGATCCAAAGAAATCATTTAATGTGTTCGTCATCTCTCTAGAATTCTTTATTTCTCTACCATCAATATTTAATGGTCCTACTCCTTGTTTGTCCCTCCTCTATTGATTTATATATGTGTAAAAACTTTTCCCATTATCTTTTCTTTAGGCCAGTTTATCCTCCAATTTCCTTCTTTCCTTCTTTATATTTTGTTTTGCTTTTTTGAACAATTTTTATAATACAGTCTTGCTTCAGCTGTTCCTAAAACCTTCATTATTTTTAAATGCTTTCTTTTTTTTAGGCAGGATTTATCACCTTACTAGTACACCACAATTGTTTTTTTCTCTTATTATAGAGTTCCTTATCTGGCACATACTCCTTTTCCAGTATTAATAGCTTGTTTCTTAATTCTTCCAACATTTGCCCTTCTGTTTTATTTCCTAAACTTTATTTCCAATTCCATTTTTTTAACTGTCTTTTTATTCTTTGGAAATCCACTTTATTAGAGTTTTTTTACTACTGTTTTTCCCCTAGTGCCTATAACTGTTTATTTGATACTAAAGTCACCATAGCATGATCAGTATTTCCCAACTGTTCTCTTATATTTGTCTCTTTAGCTTTATCTATTCTATTTGTCAATAGTAGGCTCAAGATACCTTCTCCTCTAGTTGGTTTATTAACTAACTGTTCCAACCCTACTGTTTCTAATTGTTGTAAAAATGTTCCACTATTTGCATTCCTGCGTTTTAATTTTTCCCAACAAATATCAGGATAGTTAAAATCTCCTGCTATAATAACATCTCCTTCCATTGTCATCTGTCCAACTTCCTCATTTATTATTTTATCCATTTTCTTACTACTATTTGGTGACCTGTAATATAGTCCAAATAGAATCTTTTTATTCCCCCCTTTACTTGAATCCATAATGATTCTATTTTTTTCATTTTCACTTTCTTTATACAAACTACTATTCATTTCTTCTTTAATATAAATGGCTACTCTCCCCTTTTCTATTCTTTCTAGCTCTAGAATATACTTTATACCCCCTCAATACCTCTATTCCATTGCACTTCTGGGTCCCACCAAGTTTTGGTTATCATACACATGTCTATATTCTCACTGACCAGCTTTACTTCTAATTCAGACTTCTTTTCAATATTTAGGCTTCTGGCATTAAGTAACCATATGGACATTCCCCCTTTTGTTTTTTGTTTCTGTTTTAATTTCTCTAACATAACATTTCCCATGTTTTAAATGTAACCCCTGGGTGGCGCTACCTCCAGAGTTACACCCCTGCCTACTATCCTGGACATAGGCTAAGGGATTTGGGTTCACTAACTGATAACCATATTTTAAAACCTTTGCACAATGCCTCCACTCAGGGTGCTTTACGTGGGTGAGCTGGTAACAGGTGTAGCTTCTAAGCTGCTACACCACCCATGATAACCATTTACCTTTCCCAGACATGCCCCAATAAACATTTCCTCACACTTTAACATTTTGCATTTAAAGGCTCTCTCCAATAAAATGCTCACACCAAATATTTCAACTACAGTAACAAGAGATTTATTTAGGGGTAAAAGAGTTAGGAATGGGGATGTGGAGTAGAGGTTATTTGATTTCTAGTTACATGTGTACACAGATTGATTGATTTTGCTGGTGAACCCTCCAGCTGGGAGGCGACATACTGTTAGACAAAAAGCAATCACATATTTCACTTTGGCCTATGATACCCAGAGCCCTGGCTATCTAGCTGCTGAATAATCAGTTGGTACATAATAATTATCATTATACCCACACTGGTATCAGTCCCAGAACAATATGAAACCCCACACTCTCATACCATACTGGAATCCCAGATACCAAAGTCCAAGATGTTGCAGGCCTGGTGGATGTTGCAACTAGTCGAGTTGGCTGTCTGTTGTTTTTGGGGGGGGGCAACTTGGAGACAGATTCCCGCAATGACTGCAGATGCTATATACATTGAAGTGAGGGATTGCCCTGCAATTAGCAGATGAGCAGCAATTGACATTACTGGTCACAAAGAGCCAGGGATTGCCCTGCACATTACTGAATGACAGGGATTATCCTGCACATTACTGAACAACAGGGATTCTCCTGCACATTACTGAACAACAGGGATTGCCCCGCACATTACTGAATGACAGGGATTGCCCCGCACATTACTGAATGACAGGGATTATCCTGCACATTACTGAATGACAGGGATTATCCTTCACATTACTGAATGACAGGGATTGCCCTGCACATTACTGCACAACAGGGATTATCCTGTACATTACTGAATGACAGGGATTATCCTGTACATTACTGAATAACAGAGATTGCCCTGTATTTACAGAATTCCAAACATTTTAGGACTAGCTACTTGGATTTAACATCCTGAATATTTGGCACAATATTTGAAAGTCCCATCCTATATAGATAGAAATTGATACTTTTGCCAAGCATCCAAATTTTCTTGAAACGAAGCCACATCCAGTACATTTACATACCAAAATAGGCATCCGTCCAGCATAAGCAGACAGCTACACTTTTAACCAGCGTCCTATATTCAGTTACTTGAAGTCACATCCCGTACATTTAAATACCAACAACAGCACTCCTTGGCAAAGTCTCATCCAGCTCATATAGACATTTTTACACTTATGGCAGGTGTTCTCAGATGACATCCGGGTAAGACAATGGTTAATTCTCTCTAGTATAACTTAGAAGTAACATACTCTAGGACCTCCTGTCCCATGAAGTGGCAAACACGGCTTGACAGTCAGCTCCATGGAGGCAGGAATCGAACCCATAGGGTAACGACAAATTACCACATGTTTATATGATTCGCTATTAAGGCATCTTGCTGCACCTGTGATTTACACATTTGGGCCTCAGACAATATGCATCCATATTAACTTTGAACTAGACAGTCTCTGGTGGGGTTAGTAGCCCAGACTGATAATTCAGAGACTTCATCACACAGAGAAATATCTGGAGCATGGCTTGAGGCCCCTGGATTACTTGTAGAAGCTTCTCCCTCACACCAGGGGTTATGAGAGTACTCACTCAGGTCCTCCATGGGTCTCATCTGCAAACAAAGGCTTCCTGAATTCTCTTTCACTCTCTCACAACTGAGGCATAGTAGATGGCCTCCTTTTCCACATCTTTCCCCAATGTGGGAGGGAGGGTTAGCCCCTGGAGGACATTCCTGGCAACCTCCAGACGCAGTTGCAGAACTAAAATTTACACTAACTTTTAAACTGGATACAGAAAATAACAAACATTCCCTGGTGACTGGAGGGGCTTAGCTAAGTGACCCAGGCCTGGTGGCATGGCTGGGGCCTGAGCCCCCACCCCTGTGGGGGGCTCCCAGCAGGCTGGAGCCTGGTTTCCTCTTCTCACCCTGGCTGATCTGATCTGAACAAAAAACTGGCAAACACTGTCTCTTATAGGGCTCCTAGTTCAACTTCTGATTGGCAGCAGAGACAGGGTGACAGGACTCTAAATGGCTGAGATACCTGTCAATCAGAACACTCGAGGCACAATTGGATTGGAGAATTGGTGCCTAAAATGATGTACCAGTAAGTCACTATGAGCACTTGGGTGGTTACCCATAAGGTCCAGTGAATGTCCCACAAGTCCTGGCTTTCTAGTGCTGGCTCCCAATTGGCTGTGCCTGCTTACAATGGCTGCGTAACCCACTGTCCCTTGTAGCAGATCAGATACAATCCTGACAAATGTCCTGGTGCAGCCAGAGAGAAATGATTATTTGCCCCAATGCCCCACAGTCTTGCAGCTCAGAGGTTGTACTTGCAGTCACTGCACAGATGAAGAATGTGGCTTCTTTAGTTTTCCTGTCATTACTTCACTTAGTAAAGCTCCCTCTGCAGCAGTTGACAGGCTGACACAAGAGAGTCCCAAATACTGATAATACCAGGGAAAAAAGCATTCATTTCAATTTAAAACACTCTCCCCTGTGGTACAATACATCCCCAATATGCAGCAACAAGTTTCAATTTAAAAAACATTTAATTTCCTTACTTTTCAGCTGAAGCCTTTTAGGGCTACCATGGAGGCAGCAAGACACAAGTTATGAATTGCACAGATGACCAGAGCCCTTCTCAGGCATGTTTCCCTGAGCCCTGGTCAAACTCTTTAATTTCTCACAGGAGCAGCTCCCCAGCAGGTTGTCCGTGGTCACCGGGTCCCAATTAGGTGGAAGGGATCCTGGGACCCATGACACAGTCCCCAAGGTGAATGCAAACCAAGTGGTTTGATAGAAGGAAATTTTCGTGCCATCACGAGTCAAGCTGCCCTGGAGGCTGAACTTTTTCTTAAGCCCAGAGGAGCTGGATTTTCATTTGGGCTGCAACTGGTGCACACAGAAGGGCAAAGCAGACCTGGGGGACCAGAAACAAATTGGAGGCCAAATAGGAAGAAGCACAGGAGACAGCAGGAGGAGAACAGAAGGACAGGGCTAAGGTAAGCTCAGGCTGGCATTTTTAGGAACCCCCATTTGCAAGGGGTTACATAAGCAAATGTAACCCCCTTGCTCCTAGGGGTTACTAGAATCCCAGTTAGAATCAGTGTTAGGCAGGGAATGCAGCTAATGAAATGCCAGTTAAATGGGTTTCACTCTGTCTCTCTCTGTTCTCAGTCTCTGCTGAGCTCTGGAAGGATGATGTCCTTTAGAACTGTCGCAGCAGCATAAGCCACAATGTTAGCAGCTGCTAGAGCTAGCTTTAGAATGTTCGTGGCATAGTGATCTGGAGTCCAGTGGAGGAGGCTGCAGCTTGTAGTGCAGCTCCTCAGACAGCTCTGTCAGAGAGCTACCTGTTTGTTTTTAAGTTTTAGTTCTCACCCTAGTGTGTGACCACTGTTCCAGCTTTTCAGAAGTGGTGGAGACCTGTGCCAGAGGGTTTCCCCTGTACCTCATCCCAGGACTGATGGGGTGATCTCCAGGATGCTGCAATCCCCTGGTCCATCTTTACTTTTGAAGCTGCCTTGTGACAACTGCTCTGTGAGTACCTTGTTTTCCTGTGTAAACCAAGGAGTACCTGCAATTCATGTGAAGGGTATTGTCTCTTATAAAGGGACCCTGTCACTTGAGACTTTCTCTGCTTAAAAGTGTCTGCCTATGCTGGAGTCCAGAATGTGACCGTCCAAATACAGAACTTTTAATTCTGGCACCGGTGAGGTGTGTATAGTATGTTAAGTGTGATATACATTTGAGACAACATATACAGTTTTCTACAGTTGTGTGGTGCTATTAACCAGTTGAATGGCTGAGTATATGCTTGGAAACAAAAGGTGGGAGACCCCCTATCTGGAGTAACCAGTTTACCTCTATGTGTTCTGAAGGGCACCTATATCTTTTTCTTCAGTGCAATTGGCCAATGCCTGAGAAAAGTGTTTACCCCCTGTATGTGGGTTGTTTTTCTTCCAGTTTACCCCAGCATAGTGGGTTCTGCAAGTTCTTAGCCTGTATGTGCTCTGTGGTGGTCGTGTGTACCACCTCTATCCTTATGAAATACAGTAAAGTGCCCTAGTACTGTCCGAATGTGCCTAGTTGATGGGAAATGTACTGGTACCTGGCTGAATGTACCAATTTCCAGTAGGAACCAGTGTGTTCACCAGTAAGTGTTTTCTTCATCATGTGATAAATGGGAATACAGGAATGCCTGTACCTTAGTAATTTGCATTACCAGTGTGTGTAGCCCTATGGGGGTCCATCTTCTCTTTGTGATTATTCCTACTTTGTTACATGAATAAAAACCACACTCTAGAATCCCAGCCTGGTTTGGACAGTAATGTTATTGCTTCCTTGTGTCTGGAGTTACTTGGGTGCCCCTGTCCAGAACTGCAAACTTAACATAGTCCTAAGCAAACATTTTCTCCCAGGGACCCGGGTTGTTGGCCATGCAATTGGTCCATATCAGGTGTGTGCCATGCAGTTGCCACACTTGGTTGGCTGTCTAGTAAAACAGTCTAGTTCACCTTGTATATGGTGGCCATTGTAGTTGCAAAGAATGCTTGTCTGTTGGTTTTTACAATGTAAACCCCCACCCCTCTCTCGTCATGCCTCTTGAGCCTGAGTGTTTGGTGTGCTGAGAGGAGAAGCTCTACTAGTTAAACAAGAGGGGCCGGTGAGGAGATTACAAAATGGGGCTCAGTCCATCTATGTGTTTTGAATTTGTGAGAAAACACTGGATAATTTGCTTAGGCTATGGCTAGCATTTTGTCTGTCTGGCAGTTGGTAGCCCAAAACTGGAAGCTTTGCGCAAAAGGATTTACCTAGGATATTGCCATCTGAATGTGCCGCTGTGTGCCTGTTGTTCATGTGGTGCTGTGTGTGACACTTGGCCAGCTGGTTATGATTGTTCTATGGTATTTGTAATATAGAATGTGGTATGTGATTGTCTCACATGAGACATCTTGTGCTCCTGGGTGTCCCCAGGTTTCAGTTACAATCAAGTGACCTGAAACCAGGAGGTAATTAAAAGACTAGAGAGACTTAATTAAGGGTCTCCTGTTTTTCTCTCTTTATTAGAACTGACCCAGCTACCAGGATATAGGGCTTGTAAACTTTTATGACGTTTTAGAGGAAAAACATTTTTATACCACCATGGTGCTAAAGTTGTGAAAAAACCTTTGATACCTTGGGAACAGGAAACCACACAAAATCAAAGGAAAGGCATGATTAAAAACTGTCATAATTTGGGAAATTAGTTTTTGCTGAAGTCACAGTATTTAAAATATCTCCTGATAGGAAGATCATTGTTTGTATATTTTTTATATTCTAAAAGGAGGAGCTAGATGACTTCATGGAAGGGGTGTGTGTGAGAGACACAGTTTAACCTAGGATTTGTGCCTGATCTTTGTGACATATCTTTTTGGGCTCTTAAGAAACAAGATCTAACTATAATCACTAAAGAGGTAATACATTAGATAGAAAAAGTCTAATTGTATTGTGGTAGGAGTTTATGTATTATACTTTAACCTTGTTCTTTTAAGTGATTGTATGCTTTTTGATATAGTGTTCCGTGTTTACATTTGACATATTTTTATCCATTTTAGTAAAAATATTATTTTGAAAGACTGCCTGGGTGTGTCTTCGAAGTTCTTTTTGCATGTGACGTATAGAGGGTTAAGACTGACAAAAACTGTTCAGAGCTTGATGGTGTTACTAAACTGGGAAATGGTAAGAATATACCTAAGGTCTTTTATAGAGTTTTAAGGGTTCATTTTGGATACCTGGTAAGGAGCCCTTAGGCAAAAGATATCTTGCATCCCCCCGAACAGCAGATTATCTGAGCTAGTACATTTGGGTATGCTAGCATAAGGTTCACAGTTTGAATCCCCCCCAGAACTTGAGACTAAAGGTGATTCAGACCCACAAGCAGACAGGAGGGTTACCCTGTCTGTTACCTGTTCACAATACTGCACTCGGAGGTCGGCACTGTGGGAACAGAGGGCCTGACCTGCTGAGTGTGGTTGTGACACTGTGTGATTCTGACACCTTTTACCAAGAGACTGTAAAGACAAATGTGTATGCCCTTGTCCTGCATCAAAAGAGCATTTACAAGCTTTAATTCTCAAGTTTTAGTGACAGAAAGTATTGTGGACTTTGGGAAACCAAAAGAACTGTGTGCCCTAAAAGTTTCAGGTGATTGCTGTGTGAATTGGGGGAGTCGCTAAAGAAAAAGCCAAGTTCTAAGCAAAGAAATGGTAAAAAGCAACGCTCCCACCATGAAATTTCAGCCGAGAAAAAAAGTTCAGTTTGCAGTTTATATTTTGCCTGCTCAATGATCGTCATGGAGGAAGAGCGTGAGGAGAGAGAGAGAGAGAGAGAGGCTCATTTGCATGGCATTGAGTGATTGGTGAGACTGCAATCAGTCCCACCCCTAGCCAGCTTCAGAGTGCAGCCCAGTGTTCAAGAGGGAGAAGCGAGTGGTGTGTGTGCTGGTTAGCCAGGAGAAACCTTCGAGGATTGTGAACATTCTAAATCTGTAAATACAGACTATTTCTGTTTGAAATCAGGCTCAACCCGTTATCCAACCGACTGGGAAGTAAGCGTGGTGTTCATAGTGACAATAATTGGGATGTCAGCCGTTCCAGCAGAAGCCTTCCAGGATCAGCTTTAGACCGAAATATTTCCAACAGAGCAAGCCAGCTACTGATACAGTGAGTACCATTCAGCAAAACTGAGCTCAAACTATCTGTGATTTCAAAAGCCAGCTGGATCTGTGTGTAAACAGTGAGATTGTTTTTGCAAAGAAGGACTGTAAAGCGTAATCAAAACAAATGAGTTCTGAGCAATAGACTGTGAGCATGTATTATGGATTCAGCAACAGTATAATTTTCTAAGCAAGTGAGAGACTGTAAGTTGTTAAGAGACAACAACAACAAACAGGCAATCCTGTGCAGAAATACTGTGGTCTTAGCGACTTTAAGCAAAGTGTAAAAATTGATTGAATGCTAATCGTAAAGTCAAAAATCATATGAATGTGCTGAGAAAAGCAAATGCAGTGCAATCATAGATACATACATAGACAGTGTCGGCAGATAGGGGCCTATGGCCCACCCAGTCTGCCCATTTAAGTTTGTAAGTTCAGTTTATGTTTTCCAGGAAGTCTGTTGCCTCTTACCCCTGACCTCCAGAATTCCTTTATGTCTCCCATGCATTCTTAAATCCGTGATTGTTTCAGCCCCACCACTTCCTCTGGCAGGGTGTTCCACTTGTCCACCACCCGTTCTGTGAAGAAATTCTTCCTCACGTTTCCTCTGAATCATCCTCCCTCAACTTCATCCCATGCCCTCTAGTCCTGGAACATCTTTTCTCTTAAAAATAGTGCATTCCTGCACCCTGTTCCTCCCTGTAAGATACGTACAATTGTTACAGTTTTGAGCAGAAATCAGTAGCAGAAAGGTCAGATGCATAGTAGTTTGAGTCAGAGACAGAGTGGATGCAACAGAAGTGCTGTCACCGCCATTACAGGGTGGGGCAGTAATGTAAACATAGCAGCAGGGAGCCATTTTGAGAGACTGTTCCAAGTATCATGAACTGTGTAGTAACAATGAACTTTAATGTGTTTATTTACAGACATGGCTTTGGGACCATCCCATTACCTGGATCAGAGCTATGATAGCTGAGGAGGTTTCAAGCTGAAAGAAATAGAGCAATGTTTCTATGGTGACAGTTTGCCTTCTCATGTTGCAATTCCCAACTATCCTGTGAGTATGTATAATGTGCCTCAAGGCTGGAAGGGATGTGTTCTTAATTCCTCACTGTTCAGGTTGCTTAGTGAAGTATGGTCTGTCCAAAGAACCTAAAATTCGTTTGGCTCTCACCTGGACAAAAGTATGAAATCCTGCATGTAGTAGCACACAGCACCAGGTTGAACCTGTTGGGGGGGCCCAGAAGAGTGTGGCCCAAAGGAAGAGAGTGTAGATTTAGTGCAAGGGCAGATTCCTCATGATGTTTCCACATCTGTGTCGCAAATGGACAGTGCGGAGGAAGGATCCATGGACAAACTGAAGGCCTCAATTTGGCCCCTTTTCAAGTTGGCCAGGGACCCTTGTTTTCCACCAGCCCATCAAGACCATACCTTTGAGATCTGGGATAGAACTGGTCTTGTGTTCCTGGGCCAATTCCTACAGGGGGTGTAGTGCAAGACTTTGAATCCCTATGAAATGCATTTGGCCTGTGGAACTCTGACCATTTTAGATACCTTTTAGATGCCTTCATGCCCATGCCTACATTACTTCCCTTCAAAAAGTAGACCAGGACCCTATCAAGGCAGCTCCCTTCCTGGCAAGCATTCATGCAGGCCAGACTGCCCAGGATTCGGAGGTGCCTGATGTTTGCAGTTTATAAATGTCTGGCCGGCTTGAGGGTGACCCACTAGCTAAGATTAAATCAAGCTGGCAGGGAGAAGGGGGCCCAAGACCTTGGGAGGTCAACTGGAATAGTGTCTTCCACATTGCCTCAGGGACCATGCTCCCCACACACTGCAGAATTTGGTTGGAGGATTATAGTCCGCTACTTCCTCACACCTAAGGCTTTGAACAAGAGAAACCCCACAAGGCCAGCGGTCTGTTGGAGATTATGTGGAGAATCAGAGGCAAACCATTTACACATTTTCTGGGCTTGCCCACAGATTCAACCCTTTTGGAGAGAGGTGGCTCCTTCTATTGAGGATCTCTTTTCTCTGAACTCACCCCTGGTGTGGCCAAATGTTATCCTGGGTGCTCCCCCTCCAGGTCTAAAAGGTGCAGATTCACTCTATCTCTGGGCCATTCTCTTAACAGCAGCACATAAGGCCATAACTCATTCATGACTGAAGGCTGAACCACCCACTAAACATTGTTGGTTTCAGGTGATTCAGAAGATCTCAGAACTAGAGGAGTTGACTTTTAAAATAAACCAAAACCTGCACATTTACACCCAGAGATAGACAAAATGGATGATCTGGCTGGACTCTCACCCATGTCCCCCTCCTCATGTGGCTCCTCGGGATGAAAAGCTAGGTTCAGCCCTCTACAGTTTGTAGGGGTAGAGTGAAAATGTGAGCTTGTCATCCTGGATGAGGGTGGGAGGGTACATGAGAGGAAATTATATTTAAATCCCTGAGATGATGTAGTAACTTGAAGCCCTATATTTTTATCTGCAAGCTTATGTAAGCAAAATTTGTATACCCTGCTAACTTTGAGAGGATGTAAGATGCCTGTATCTGCACCTTTCTTTCTTATGTATCCGACTGATGCTAATTACACAGTTTACACAGTTTTTATAAGGTAGAAGAAGGCCTGTTGGACCCATCGAGTCTACCTCCCACACCATATGTGGGTCAATAAAATATAGTGCCCATATAGTATTTATCTAATTCATTTTTATATTGTTCAAACCTGGTTGAATCAATTATTTTCTGTGGAAGTTTATTCCATAATTGAATTGCCCTAATTTTAAAATAATGTTTTCTTTTATTTCTAAATGCCCTTTGTACAAATAACTGTCTATTGTTACATCTTAGTATATTCGGTGTATCTGTGTAGTTGATATTGCATTCTTCCATAAGTTTTTTATGCTGTAGGATACTAAAGAGTAATAAAAGATCTCCTCTCTGTCATCTAGTTTCAAGATCGTACAATTGTAATGTTCTGCATCTTTCTTTATATGGTAAATTTTTTAGTCTAGGAATGAGTTTGGTGGTTTTTCTTTGGATGTTATCCAAATGTTTTCTCTCCTTGGCTAGGTATGGGGACCAAAAAGCAGCTCCATAATCCAAGTGTGGCCTAATATAAGTGTTATACACTGGTAATATGAATGTCTCTTGCCTACAAATGAAAGATTTTTTGATGGATCTAAGGATATGATTGATCCTGAGAGCTATATGTCTACAGTGTTCCCCTGGAATTAGTAGATCATTTATTATGATTCCAGGAACTATCTCAGTTTTAACTTGTCTCAGTTCTTTATTATTCATGTAATATTTCTCATGTGGATTTCGGGGACCAACGTGCATTACAACACGTTTGTTTTCATTAAATGCCATGTTATTTAAATTTGCTCAGTTTTCCAGGGTATTGATATCTTTTTTAATGCAATAATATTTTCTATGGTATTAACTTCTTTACACAGTTTTGTATCATCAACAAATTTACTAATGTATCCCACAATGTCATTTTGTACATCCAATATAAAAATTCCAAAAGGATAGGTCGAGGACCGATCCTTGGGGACTCCTCTAGTCACTTAAATAGGATCGGAGTATCTGAGACTTTAGCTACTTGTGTTCTGTCATTCAACCAGTCAGATACCCACCTGATTATGTATGGGTCTAATCTTATGTTTTCCATTTTTTTGACCAAGATATCATGACTAACTCTGTTGAAGGCCTTTTTAAAATCTAGATAAACAACATCCACGGGGATACCTAGATCCAATGACCTACTAACTGTCTCATAGAAACTAATGAGGTTTGTAGTACAAGATTTCCCCTTCATAAAACCATGGTGTTTAGTATCCTTATGCCCCTTACATTCCGTCTCTATTTCCATTCTACTCTTGAGAATTCTTTCCATGGTTTTACAAACAACCGAAGTTAGACTTATAGGTCTATAATTCTCTGCTTCCTTTCTGTTTCCCTTTTTATATATTGGAACTACCACTGCTTGTTTCCATTTATAGGATACTATCCCTTTGATTAGTGAGATAGTAAATGTATGTTGAAGTGAAATAGAATGGATTGTATTTTTAAGAAAAAATGGATTAAAGCCATCTGGCCCTACCGCTACATCTACTCTGATGTATTTAATGGCTGTTTCTACCTCATCCATGGTAATGGCTTGTATTGTCTCAGGTCTATGTTATTATTTTTGACAAGTTATTACAGATATTAAAACTGAACCAAAAATGCATTTAATGTATTACCCATTTCTAGTGGATTTGTTATTTCATTACTATTATCATTCAAAGCTGTTATACTGTGACTCTGATTTTTATTTTTATTAATATAAGAAAAAAAGCTTTTTTTTTTGTAAGTGCTGGTTTTACTTCGATCTTTCTTCTTTCCTTTTTGATTAGTGATTTTGTTTTCTTTAGTTCCATTTTATAGTTATTAATATTTATTTGACTCTGACATTGTTTCATTTTTACGTTACGCTTGCGCATGTGTAAGGACGTCTTGGGAAGAATGGACACTTTGGAGTGTGCCTCTCCTGAGCAATCCCTGCTCCCTTGAGCAGGCATGGTGATCCTGCACCAATCCGCACGGTGCTGTGTATGACTGCAGTGGTCTTCTCTTCAAAGAAAACCACCGCTGTGTGCTTGCTCCGCGTCACGCCCCCCCAAATCTTTGCTGCCACACGGGAGCCCACCCCAGCATGGCAAATGTCCTGCATCGTCTGCTGACGGGGGTGCCCAATCCCCCATCGGCTCCACGGCCCCCCCAGCCATCCTTCTGCCACGCTGGGAGCCCACCCCAGCGTGGCAAACATCCTGCATTGTCTGCCGATGGGGATGCCCAATCCCCTGTCAGCTCCATGGCCCCCCCAGCCATCCTTCTGCCATGCTGGGAGCCCACCCCAGCATTGCAAACATCCGATGTCGTCAAAGTACAAAAAAACCTGTAAATTAAAAAGGTCCCACGCGGTCTCCGCCCCCACAACCCGCACCCACCCACTGCACCTGCCTTCCCCACCCCACTCACCCCATACTTACCTCTGGAGCTCAGCGCAATGATCATCGCTGGACTGGGAACACGTCTGCACTCTTCAAAGCTGACCGCGAACTGAGGAAATGCCGGTAAGCTGTATAAAGGGCTAGATGGGTTTTTTCAACTTTGTTACATATCTCAGCCATTTTTTGGAATTTTTGCACCAAATTTTCAACATGGGGTTTTTGGGACCCCTTCTCATGAATTCTGACACTGTCATGGTGTTATTTGGGCCCGAAGGGTGATTTCGCAGTCACTGTGTGAAATCACCTTTCGGGCCCGATTAATAAAATAGCAGTGCCAGCACATCATAAGGTAGGTTCTCAAAAGCCTATTTTGAAATTGTATATTTAAAATGATATGTTTTCTGGCGTGCATTGCGCGGTTCCTCACTGAGCGCTCGTAAGTTCACGAATTTTCAATATTTTCACTCCAGATTTTCAACATTGCCATTTTACCACACCTTCTTATGAGTAGTACAGCTGTCAGTTTCACATCTCACCCAAAATGAGGTTTACACCCATATAGCGCACAATGGCGATCGAGTGTGCAAAATCAATGTATGGGACACATTAAGAAAATCACAGTGAGACTGTTCATGAGCAGAGGTCTTAAAATGGCTATGTTGAAAATTTGGTGAAAAAATTCCTAAAAATGACTGTTTTACGAGCGTGCGTTGCGCAGTTCCTATGCACTCTCGTAAGTTTGTGAATTTTCAATATTTTCACTCCAGATTTTCAACATTGCCATTTTATGACACCTCCTCATGAGCAGTACAGCTGTCATTTTTCACATCCTGCCCAAAACGTGTTTCCACCCATGTAGTGCACAATGGCGCAGTTGGTGTGCGAACTCAATGTATGAGACACATTAAGAAAATCACAGTGACACTGTTCATGAGCAGAGGTCTTAAAATGGTTGTGTTGAAAATTTGGTGAAATAATTCCTAAAAATGACTGTTTTACGAGTGTGCATTGTGCAGTTCCTATGCACGCTCGTAAGTTTGCAAATTTTCAATATTTTCACTCCAGATTTTCAACATTGCCATTTTACCTCACCTCCTTATTAGCAGTGCAGCTGTCATTTTTCACATCTTGCCCAAAATGTGTTTCTGCCCATGTAGCGCACAAAGGCACAGTTGGTGTGTGAACTCAATGTATGAGACACATTAAGAAAATCACAGTGTCACTGTTCATGAGCAGAGATATTAAAATGGCTATGTTGAAAATTTGGTGATAAAATTCCTAAAATGACTATTTCTACGTGCATGCGCCAGTTCCTATATGCACTCGTAAGTTACGTAATTTTCAATATTTTCACTCCAGATTTTCAACATTGCCATTTTACCACACCTCCTTATGAGCAGTACAGCTGTCATTTTTCACATCCTGCCCAAAATGTGTTTCCGCCCATGTAGCGCACAATGGTGCAGTCGGTGTGAGAAATCAATGTATGGGACACATTAAGAAAATCACAGTGTCACTGTTCCTTAGCAGAGGTCTTAAAATGGCTATGTTGAAAATTTGGTGAAAAAATTCCTAAAAATGACTGTTTTACGAGTGTACATTGCGCAGTTCTTACGCACGCTCGTAAGTTCACGAATTTTCAATATTTGCACTCCAATTAGTTCCAAATACCTAGCCAGCACATAGAAGCAAGCAACATTCAGCATTGACAAATGCTTGTACTTCTTTGTCACTGACTTTTTAAGCCCGTTCAAGTGCCAAATACCACTGCAAATACCTGCAAGCGAGCGTTGGCATTGACAAATGCTTGTTAGAAATGCTGTTTCTTAATTATTAATTTGTAGTATTATTTTTCTTGTTAACCATGGTGGAATCCTTCCCTTTTATTATGAGTTTTCTTAATTGGTACATATAAGTTTTCTAATTCTGTTATGATAGAGTTAAATATTTCCCAACATTGGTCAATTTTAGGTCCTTAAATATTCTTTCCCAATTATAATTCAATAGTGTTTTATTAATTTTTAAGAAGTCGGCTTTGTTGTAATCATAATTACAGTTAGTCCCCCTACTGTATTTTTGTCTATTAATTTCATACATTATGGTATTATGATCGCTGTTCCAATAGTGTTGCAAATATTTAGGTTTGTTATTTCAGAAGCAATATTGGTTAAGACTAGGTCCAGAGTGTTAGGTCCCCAAGTTGGATCCTGTACCATTTGTTGCAGCCCAGCCATTATGAAAGAGTCAAAAATGACTTTCCAAAGATGTTCTAGTCACAAGCTGACCTTGCTCCACCCTGGTAAATTAAAGTCTCCTACAATGATTACATCAGATGTGGCTGATAATAATTCAGTATCAGAAATGAATAACTGATATTGTTCAAGCTTGGAAGATGGCGGTCTATAATAATTTGCTAATATAAAATGCTGTCCATTTTGATGTGTAATTTTATAGCTACACCTTACTAACATACTAAAATGCCAGCAGAATAGGCCTAACGTGTCTTTCGTGTCTGCTCGTTTGGTCAGCCCCCACCCTGGGTGCTGACCTTGCTATCCCCTCGCCTTCTCTGGCTTCTCCTTCTCAGTTCCGGATATTCTTGCTGCATTGGATTTTGCTTCCAGAACCCTTCCCTGTACCTGTCCCACCCCTCTTGAACCCTCCCACTGTCTCTGCCTCCACCAGCCCCTAGGTAGTGCATTCCATGGCTCCACCACCCTCTCAGTGAGTAGCACCTCCTCCTTTCTCCCTGAATCTTCCCCCTCCAGCTTCCACCCATGCCCTCTAGTGGCCCTTCCTCCTTCCTTCAAGCACCCTGACTGTTCCTCCCTATTTACCCTCTTCATGTACCTGAAGACCTCTATCATGTCCCCGGTCCCTTCTCTCTTCCAATGTGTACATATTTAGCTCTTGAGCCTCTCCTCAGGTCCTGTCCCCAAGCCCCAAATCATTTTGGTTGCCCTCCTCTGGACCCTCTCCAGGAGGTTAATGTCCCTCTTTAAGTGTGGCCTCCAAAACTGCACGCAGTACTCCAGGCGGCCTCACCAAGCAGTTATACAGAGGAGTATCACTTCCCTCCTTCTGGAGGTGATCCCCTAGCGATGCATCCCAGCATCCTGTTGGCCTTGGCTGCTGCCCTCCTACAAGTCTCAGAGTTGTTCATCCTGACCTCCACCACCACCCCCAGGTCCCTCTCAGCCATTGAGACTGGTAGTATTCCCCCCCCCAGGGTGTACACTTGGCCTGGGTTTCTGGCCCCCAGGTGGAGTACCTTGCATTTCCCTGCATTGAACCTCAGCTTCCACTTTCTAGACCATCTTTCCAGAGCTTCCAGGTCCCCTGCAGGGCCAACCTCCCCTCCTCCCCATCCACCACCGCCCCAGTTTGAGGTCATCTGCAAAGAGACTCATATCACTCTGATTCCTGTCCTTATGCTCAGATCGTGGGCGTTGAACAGAAGGTGCCCAAGGACTGAGTCCCTGTGGGACCCCACTAATGACCCTCCTTGGGGATGAGAATATCCCACCAACTACGACCCTCTGGTCCAGTCCTGGAGCCAATTGCCTATCCATCTGATCATCTGGTTTCCCACCCCATTTCTCTAAGCTTATCCAACAGGCCCACATGAGGAACAGAGTCAAATGCCTTGCTGAAGTCTAGAAAGAGGACATCCACTGGTCTACCCAGGTCCAAGGCACTTGTCACCCAGTCATAGAACTCCACCAGGTTTGTCTGACATGATTTCCCAGGATGAATCCATGCTGTCTATCGTCCAGGCACCCTGACTTATCCAGGTCCCCCTAGCCTCTCCTTGACAATGCCCTCCATCACCTTGCCCACCACCGATGTCAGGCTGACAGGCCTGTAGTTCCCTGCCACCTCCCTTCGTCCCCTTGTGGATAGGCACTACATGCGCCACCTTCCAGTCTTGGGGCACCCACCCTGTCCTCAGAGAGATGGTGAAAAGCTCTGCAGGGGTTTCGCCAGGACATCTGCAAGTTCCTTCAGCACTCTAGGATGTAATTTATCCGCCCCAGTGCTTTCTCCGTCTTAAGGGAGCTGAGGGCTTCCCTCACCTCTCTGCTGTGATTTCCACTTCTGGTACCTCTTCTCCCTGCTTAGCCCTCCCCCACCTGCCAGTGATGCCTCCGCCTCCCCCAGACCCACAGCATTCAGTAGGGTCCCCCCTCTCATTATCTCTGTCTCCTCCCATGTATGATGCAGCACCCCCATTTTCCCTGAGAAAACTGAGGAAGTACTCATTTAGTACCTCAGCCTGCTCCCCCGGGTCTTGTGCCCATCTTTCCCCTGATTTAATCCTGCTAATCTGCCCCTTCACCCTTCGTCTTTCCCCAATGTATCTAAAGAACCCCTTTTTCCCTCTTCTAATTTCCCTGGCCAGGTTCTGCTCCTTCCTTGCCTTAGCCGCCCTCACCACTCTAGTGGCCCTTCTAGCCATCAGCTCGTACTCCCCTCGATCCCTTTCACTCCTTGAGCACTTGAATTTCTTATAGGCTGCTTTCTTTCCCTGCACCACCTCCTGGACCTCCCTGGTCCACCAACAGGTTTGGGCCCCTACCGCATTTTGTCTTACTCTTACACAGGTGCTGGTAGCATCCTGCACCCCTCTCCTTATGATTTCCCACCTACTATCAGCTCATGTCTGACCCAATCCCATCCAAATGCTCCTTAAGGATCCTTCCCATTTCCTTAAAATCTGCCCCCTGAAGTCGGTTACTTCCGTCCTTTGTGCAGCCTTCTACCCCTCCTAGGTCCAGGCAGAACCAGACCATGGCATGGTCACTCCCCACCAATGGGTCCCATACCTCCAGGCCCCAATCTGTCACTGTCGGCCAGGACCACATCCAGTACCGTGCCTCCCTGGTCGGTTCCCTCACCTGCTGAGTTAGGAATGCCTTGAAAGACATCCAACAACTCTCTGTTCCTGGTCACAGAGGATGTCATAGTCTCCCAGTCTGTTCCTGGCATGTTTAAGTCCCCTAACACCACCACGTTCCTCTGCCCAGTCTGCAGTGTCTCTAACATCTGCCACCAGACTGTCCTCCAGCTCCTCCGCCCAGGGCAGGGGTCTATACACCACTCCTATTTTACTCTCTTGCCCCCATTGTTATCAAAGTGACCCAAATCGCCTCCACGGTTCCCTCTGCCTCCTCTACTCCCCTATGCCAATGCAGTTTTTGACTATCATTGCCAGCCCTCCTCCCTTCCTCCCCCTGTCCTTCCTGAACATAGTGCAACCCTCAGGTTCAGGTCCCAGTCATGTCTTGCAGTGGCCCAAGTCTCAGTGACCGCTGCCACATCCACTGCTCCCTCAGTTAACATCGCCTGGAGCTCAGGCATTTTGTTGCTAAGCTCCTGGCATTTAACAGGACTACCTTCCACCCTTTCCCTATGGTTCCATTTCCCTGCTCGTGTTCCCATAGGGATTCTGTTTCTCCTGGTCTGCACTTTGCCAGTTGGCCTTTTCCTGCAAACCCTCCTGGTCCCCAGGGGTGGAGACAGAGTCCCTCCTTTATCGGCACCCCCTTGACAGCCTTTTCTCCCATCCCAACCCACTTCACAAGTTTAAACCCCACTTTTCACAAATGAACTCCTCTATTTTCAACTTAAGGATTCCCCTCCCCTCTAAATTGAGATGTCGTCTATCTCTAGCATACAGCTCCTTATCCTCCCAGGTCTCCCCCCAATCCCCCATCAACCCATACCCTCTGGCCTCACACCACTCCCTGAGCCACTGGTTTATCTCCCTAATTTTCCTTTTGTGTTCCCCACTAGCCCTTGGCACTGGCGGGATTTCTGAGAAGGAAGCTGTGCATCCTATGTCATGACAGACCCTGGCGAGCTCCCTGAATCTTGCCTGTATCTGTTGCTCACTATTTCCCTCAATGTCATTTGTACCCAGGTGGGCCAGTATGTCTGGGGAACCCCCACAGTCCTTTGTCCAGCTGATATACCTCGTGCTTAGCCCTGTGCATCGTTAGTCCAGGGAAGCATCTTGTTCTAACTGGCCAGGCTTCTCCCTCCCTATCCCATTTGATACCCCTGATCATAGAATCCCCCAGCAGGAGCACTCTGACCACTCCTTTTCCTCCATTCCCCCCCTTCCATGTCCCTCATCCTTTCTACCGGCCCCTCCACCCAGCTGGCTCCTTGTTCCTCCCCCTATTTGGGTGCCACATGCCACCCCCTCCTTATTTACCATGGCCACCCCTCCAATCCTATGCCTCTTCTCCTCCTGAGTATCCTTCTGTACCTTGCTAATTCCCCCCTCACTGCTCGCAACTGGTCCTTCCCCTCCATCTACTAAACTAGCCTAGCTCATCCTCCCTTCCTTCCTGTCTCCATTTAGTTCCTCCTTGCTCATCGTGCTCCCCTGGCCTAAACCCTCAGCTCCCTTTACTGAATCCTCCTTGTACTTCTGGTCCTTCTCCTTTACCTTTCCTCCCAACTGGTCCTTCTTGCACTTTCCTCCCTCTTCCCCCTGCCCCTCCTGCTCTGATTCACTGCTCCCCCCATTCTCCTGCATTCCAGGTCCCCCCCTGTTCGTCCTGCTATCTGGCCCCTGCCTCCTGCCTCCCACTCCCTCCCTTTCCGTCTCTAACCACCTCTGTCGTGGCTACATCACCCCCTCATCCTTAGCAGGAAGAAGAGAACGCGGTTTCTGAGTGTAAGGTCTGATCCACCTCCCCGCCTTGCTTCCTTCTGTCCAGCACTGGCCATCTGCCTACTTCCCTGAGAATGTTGTCCCTCCGTCCCCCCTTTGTGAGGGTCCCCAGTTACCTGCCTGCTTCCTTGGTCGTGTCCTTTTGGACCCCCTCTGCCAGGATCCCTATGTGACCCCTTCTATATCAATATTATTAAAAGATAATGCATCTTCTTTTGTGTCTATTTTGTTTGACGCATAAATACAGACCCCTCTTCCTTTTTTACTGTTTCTGTTTCTATAGTAAAGAGTATACCCTGGAATACCGTTAAACCAATTAGCCATTTCATCCCACCATGTTTCACACAGTACAGCAAAACAGATGTTTTTATTTACTAGTATTGCAATTAATTCTGAAATGTTAACCACATTTAAGCTTCTTACATTAGCAACCAAGATTCTGTGTATATCAAAATCCTGCACAGTATATGTAGTAGCTTTCCCTGTTTGCCCCTTCTCGGTTAGTTTAAACTTTCCTCTATGATGTTTGTGAATGATTTTCCCAATACAGCAGTCCCTCTTTTGTTGAGATGGAACCATCCCAACAGAAGACTATCCCTGAAATATTTCCCAGTGTGTATACATTTGACCTTTTCCTGGAGGCACTATTTCCACAACCTTTCATTGACTTGTTTTACTTTTTCTGTTTTTCAATGCTGTCTTGGAATGAGAAGTATTTCAGAGAAACAATATTCACTTCCATATTGTTTTAATGTTGTTGCCAGTTTTATGTAGTCCTCTTTTATGTTTTCTAGTGTGAATTTTGAAATGTCATTTGTGCCGGACATGTATTATACGTTAGTGGATTTTCACCGCATTTTCATAATGTCTGG
This sequence comes from Neoceratodus forsteri, assembly GCA_016271365.2. Taxonomy (NCBI): domain Eukaryota; kingdom Metazoa; phylum Chordata; order Ceratodontiformes; family Ceratodontidae; genus Neoceratodus; species Neoceratodus forsteri. The sequence continues at coordinate 216,021,404 of JADMNL010000029.1, forward strand.
GACCATCGTTCAATATCCCAGATCCGGCCCCTCTAAAACTAGAGTAGGTGGTATTGGCTTTATCTCTTTGGCAGATATAGCCATCAGTATATTTAATGATCAAATCTCCCAGTACTATGATTTGTCTCTGCGTGGTCATTAGTACTACCATTGGATTGATTTGATTGGACATGGCCAGTATCATTTCTGATTGGTGTACCAGTAGAGATATTAAGATATTGCTCTAGTGTTGGATCATCACTTTTATCCAGATTTATGTTGGACCACGATTTAATTAAGCATTCTGCTTCATTTGTAGTATGACCAGAATCAGTGAGGACAGGGCCTGAACCCAATTTGGGTTTATTTTTATTAGTAGAAGGATTCTTTATCTTGTTTGGTGTAATTTGGACATCATTAGTGGTATTTTGACAATGATTATAATCTCTATGAACCCTTGCTAATGCTGTTGCACTCAGTGTTGTACTTTCATTATCTGAGTCTAGGATTGCAAATTTATTTTGTGTAGTAACAGAATTCCATTCACCTCATTACCTTTTGATTTTTTTATTAATAACAGCGCCAACCACTGTCGTCACTACTACTGCTTACGCTCCTGTTCTTTTTGTCTGTCCTCTTGTGATTTGCTTATTTGTTGTAATATCACAAAAGTGGGAGCCGGCTTGTTACTACTAGTGATTACTTTTCTTTTACCCTCCTTCTTTACATCTTTAATAGTGTTTTCTAGTTCTTTGATCTTATCCTTTAGTGATATGATTTCTAGACACTTGAATTTAAAAAAATATGCTCAGTAAACCTATACCCTATCGTGGGTTGATCCTTTTGTATACCATGGAAGTGCAAATACATTTTGCAAATAAAAAGTGTTATCTTGACCATACATGTTTAAAATAACTGAAGTTGGTCACTGAACAAGCTCATAAACTTATCTCACTCAGTCTGGCCACACTGAGCATGCTCCAAAGTTTATCACACTCCTTTTGGCCACACTGAGCATGCTCAGAAACATATTCTCACCTATGAGATGCCATATAGCTTTGATCAGTATGGATTAGCATTCCTCATGGTGAGCCATTGAACAGAGGGCTTCGTTTACATTTTGTACTGTTTTCTTTTGTAACTTTTTACAGTTTCTGTCAAAAAAGAACTTGAAATCCCATGGTATACAAAGAATATCTCACAGGCAGCTCAAAATATGAATATTTGGCTGGCTCAATGGCACTGAGGGCTGGGGCGCTGGATGCCTTACCTTGTGCTGCACTGGCAACCCGGGTTCAGGAATGACCTTGGGTTGCTGGGGTGCTGGCATGGGGGGGTGGGAGCAAGATTGAGAAATTGCTCTCCTCTCCTGGGTGGGAGGAGTTACCCACCCATAGTACCCCATCACTGAATGGTGGTTTGGTGATAAGCGCAGGTGGTATCAGTTGACCAGGAGGGTAGGGTATCCTGCAAGACATCCATGCGCGTGCCTCCACACACGTACGTCATGTTGGGGATACTGGGAGGTAAGACAGGAGGAAACCTGGTAAAACTCATAAAATACAAATTAAAAAAAAAATACAAATATTTGATTATAAAATGATAGTGTTATTCTGTTCCTTGCACTCGTAGCTTCACTCACCTACTTGGGGAAGCATCATGTTTTGTGCTACCTCATAGGCACTCCTGAGCCTAACATCTCCTGCTTTAACAAATTGCTTCCACATCATCTCCAACTAGTGCAATGCCAGGAACATGTCCAGGAATGCCCTTAAGCCTCCTTTTCAGTGTAGAGAGCTGGGAAAGTGGCAATCTGCTGTCAGGGCTGCTAACTGGTTAAATGAACTGCCTGATACACTGCTGAATCTCCTCAAGTTTAATCATTAAAGAGAACTTTGAGGTCTGCCCTTGCAGTCCAATGCAATTTTGTCAGTTAAATGGTTTTATCTGGTTTCTCTCTGTACATAACCTGTGGCGCGTTATACAACAATCTGTGTGGAGTTTTTTGTACAAAACTGTAATTGTCCTGTCTTAAGTGCTTTGAGCCTGACTTGACTACATTTCCTCTGGAACTGTGAAATCGAGGCACAGGTCAGTAAGCATAGGAAAATCAGAAGCAGTTGTAGAATTCACCAAAAAATTATTTATTTACCCTAGCAGTATCATAAAATAAACTTGTTCAGTATAACTATTTACAAAGGCAAAATAAAGTTTTCTTTCAGTCTCTGTGTCCCTTGTTCTCCAAATCTCTCTTGCAGTTGCAGCTTAGCTCTTTTATAAGTCTTTTCAACTCCCATCCTTAGCAAACATCCTGTCTTGTATGTTTCGGGAGTTGCTAGAACACAATGTGCTTCTTGAGGTCCCCTTTGCCCAGCTTTTGCAAAAGGCTCAAACATTTGCACTCAAGTAATCTCTAACTTCTAACATTTTTTTACAGTCATCTTAAATTACAATTATACTCATTTCAACAGTAATGCTATATGTTTTCTAAACAAAGGGGATCCCAATATCAGTTACATTTCCATACAATGATTTGCATATATTTTTATATCAGCAGTGTGCAAGGGAGAAAAGCAAACAGCAAGGGAAAACTGAGACAGTAAGAGGCAAAGAACTGTGAGATTGTCGGGGTGATCAAGTCCCAGGTCTCACAGGAAAATATGGTTGTGCAACTGGACAGAGAAATAGACAGGAAAGAAAAGATCCTTGTATTTAAAACACTTTCTCCACAACAAATGGGACAGGGTCCTATTCCACCCTATCAATTTGAGAGGCATTTTTAACAGTGTCAGCTGATGAAGCATATTGGTAAAGGTGTGCACAACTCTGAGGTACGAGATTACTATCTGAGGTGTGACAATTCTCTTCATGAGACCGTAAACTCATATGCAGCCCCAGACAGTACTAAGGACAGGGTATGGATGGTGGGGTGTACAACAGAAGGTAGGCTAGGTGCAGGGGGTTCACATGGAAAAAGGAAACCTTGTCTGTGGATTGTCAAGAAAGCATGAGCTTTGAAATTGGACCAGACCAGTACTTTGCTGTGTGACCCTGAGCAAGTCACGAACTTCCTTGTGCTCCTAGGCCACACCTGTAACATAGAAACATAGAATTTGATGGCAGATAAGGACCACTTGGCCAACCCAGTCTGTTTATTTCCCTACCTGATGGATAAGCTGCAGATTCTAGTTAATCAACAGCTTACTTCCTCCTGCCCCCCACTAGAATTGCCTTATGCCTGTCCCATGCATTCTTGAATTCTCCCACTGTTCCTGACTCCACAACCTCCTCAGGAAGGCTGTTCCATGCAGCCACAACTCTCTCTGTGAAAAAATACTTTCTAATATTACCTCTGAGTGGTCCTCCCTCTATCTTCAAATTGTGCCCCCTTGTTCTTGCACATCTCTTCTTCTGAAATATACTACCCTCTTGTACCTTGTAAAATTCCCTTGAGATACTTGAAAGTTTCTAACATGTTTCCCCTCTCCCTCCTTTCCTCAAGGGTATACATGTTAAGCTGCTTTAGTCTCTCCTTGTATGTCTTCTGGTGCAGACCTTGCACCATTTAGTTCCCTCCTCTGAACTTAGCCTCCCTCTGTTTATGTCTTTGCGGAGATGGGGTCTCAAATTGCATGCAGTACTCAGATGGGGTTTCACTAACTGTCTGTACAGAGGGATAACTTCCTGTTTTCTATTGTTGATGCCTCTCCCTATGCATCCCAGTATCCGCCCAGCCCTCCTTACTGCCTTCTCACATTGCTTGCCCACCTTTAGGTCATCTGATATAATTACTCCTAGGTCTCTTTCGATTTTTGTTGTTGTTATTAACTCACCCCCCCATTGTTTACTCTTCCCCTGGGTTTTTGTTTCCCAGATGCATTACCTTGCACTTCTTTGCATTGAATCTGAGCTGCCATGTATTTGACCATTCCTCCAACCTTGCCAAGTCCTTTTCATTCTTTCCACCCCACCTTGTGTATCAACCCTGTTGCAGATCTTTGTATCATCTGCAAAGAGGCATACCTTTCCTTCCAGGTGCTCTCCAATGTCACTTATGAAGATATTAAAGAGGACCGATCCCAGTACTGAACCCTGTGGTACCCTGCTAGTTACCCTCCTTTCTTCACTGCGGACTCCATTTACTATTAAACTTTGCATCCTGTTGTCCAGCCAGATTTTTATCCAGGCTACCACCTTGGGACCCACTACAAGGCTGGCTAACTTGTATATTAATCTTTTGTGTGAGACTGTGTCGAATGCCTTGCTAAAATCTAGGTAGGCCATATCCACAGCCCCTCTGGTGGTCTACTACTTTGGTCACTCAGTCAAAGAAATCTATTAGGTTCATCTGACATGACCTTCCCTCCGTGAAACCATGCTGCCTTCATATGTCCTCAGCCCCACTGGCCTCTGGGTACTCAACAATTCTTTCCTTCAAGTGATTCCATCATTTTCCCTACCACTGAAGTCAAACTAACTGGTCTACTAGTTTCCTGCCTCTGCCTGCTCCCACTTTTGTGAAGTGGAATCAAATTTGCCCTCTCCAGTCCTCAGGTACCACTCCATCCTCCCGTGATTTGTTAAAGAGAGTAGTCAGTGGTGTTACTAGTTCTACCGTTAGTTCTTTTAGTATTCTTAGGTGAACCAATCAGGCCCCATTACTTTGTCCACCCTCAGTTTCAAAGTTCTTTCAAAACCCTTTCTTCTGTGACTGGACTGTATCGACCCCTATTCAGAGTTTCTCCTTGTTGGAATAGGCACATCCTCTCCTCTTGTGTTGTGAATACTGAGCAGAAATATCTCCAGTATCCCTGCTTTTCACTGTCACCCTCTGCCCATTCCCTCCCTTTATTAAGTCTCTATATCCTCCTTGGTATTTTTCCTCCCTAATGTACCTATAAAAGGTTTATCCCTCTTAACAGAGTTGGCTTATCTTTTCCTCAGTTTGTGCCTTTGCTATTCTGACTGCCTTCCTGCCTCCTTCTTTAAACTGATAAAGTTCTCTGTCCTGCCCTTCTGTGTTTCCTATATTTCCTGAATGCTATCCTTTTCTCCTTAACTGTCCTACCAATCTTTTGAGAACCATAGTGTTTTTTCCTTTGTTTTGTTTTGCATTGATTTGCTTCACACAAAGGCTTGTTGCCTCTGCAATGGCTGTTTGATTATTCCCATTGTTCCTCCACCTCCTTCTTGCCCATTTGCTAGTGTTTTCCAAGGCATACTCTCTTTCCCAAAGTCAGCCTTCCAAAGTCCAATACTCTTGTTTTTGTATGGCTTGACTCTATGGCTGTGTTTATTGTGAACCACACTGTTTGGTGGTCACTTGTTCTCAGAAACTACCCACTTCTAAATCTGAGATCCTTTCTCCTTCCCCATTGAAAGTACCAGATCTAAGATTGCTCCTTCTGGTGATTCCAACACTAGCTGTCTGAAACATGCCCCCCTGTAGTGCATCAAGAATGACCCGCTCTTGGATGTGCCTGCAGCAAAGGTACTCAGTTAACATCTGGCATATTCAGGTCCCCCATCAACAATATCTCCCATTTTCTGCCATTTTAAGGATACTTTCTATCATTTCCTTGTCCATTTCCCCCCCTGAGATGGGGGTCTGTACACAACCCCCATGCAGATTGTGGTGCCACTTCCTGTCTCCAGGGTGACCCATAGTGACTCATCAACTTCCTGTTTACTCTTTAGTTCTGTTGCTTTAATCCCTTCCCTTATATAGAGAGCTACTCCTCCTCCTCTTTTACCCACCCTGTCTCTCCTGTAGACTGTGTATCCTCGTATGTTGACTTCCTACTCATGGTTCTCTGTGTACCACATTTCAGTGGCTGCCACAACAACAGGCATCCCTCTTCCATCAAGGCCACTAGTTCAGGAACTTGTTACACAGACTGCGAGCATTGGTACTCATCACCTTCCATTTAATTTTTATGCCGTCACCCTTTTAGCTTCATCCTCGTCCTTAACACCTTTTTGCATTTATCTCTGTCCTGCTCCCTACTGACTTCTCTGCCTGGTGCTTACCACCTAACTACTGCGCTTTGTGAGGAGGCTGGGATTTCCTGCTCCTTTTCAGTGCCTCCCCTCTTGGCTAATTTAAATGCTTGCCAAAGAAGAATTTAAACCTGTCACCTAGGATACTGGATCCCCCCCTGGACAGATGCAGACCATCACGCCAGTATAAGCCTGCATCCCTCCAGGTGGCTCCCCAGTCCCAAATGAAGCCAAAACCCTTAGCTCCACACCAGTTTTTCAACCATTCATTGAATCCTGTGGTGAGGAATACCCTAGCATCATCCTTGCCATAGACAGGCAGCACCTCCGAGAAGGTTACCATACATGCTACTTGTTTAAGGCCCCTTCCCAACTCCACAAACTCCTCTTACACCACTCTGATCCCATTTACACCCAGGTCATTTGTCCCTAGGTGGACAATGACATCCAACCCCTCCCTCAGCAGCTGCTCCTGCGATCCTGAGATTCACTTCCTGTCCCTCAAGCTGTGGCACCAGGCAGGCACCTTACCTCCCTATCCCCTCCTCCCCACGTCTACCCCCTAATGACTGAGTCCCCACCAGAGTTGTTTCCTTCCCTGTGGGTCTCATGCCACCCTCCTGTGGGTCTCACTTATGGGTTCCCAGCATCCTCCTTGGTCTCCACTGCAGGTGCCTCACAGAGGAACCACTTTTGCCAGAACAGCATATGAATTGTGGAGAGCTGCAACTGGAGGGATGCACTTCTGTCCACCACCCTCTCCCTCCTAGGCCCCCTTGAATTCAACCCTCCCTCTTTCTTGGCAGCCTCTGGGATAGCAGTGCTTGGTGGCCCTGGTGGATTCCTGGGTGGGAGAAGAGGTTCATGTAGTCTAGCCAGGTCAGCCTGGAGACGGGCAACCTCCTCCTCAGACCAGAGAGGTGCCTGCAAATAGGGCAGCATCACAGCCTCCAGAATGTCTCCCAGAACACTGCTGCTCACAGCAATTGCACTGCACCACTCCCATCTTGACTTATTTTGTGTCCCCTCTCCCCTGTTGCTTTGTGCTTGTCTCCACCCTCTATATATTTTTACACTTACTTTCCTACTGCCTATGTACCCTTACAACTTTCACCCTTCACTCTTCTGGTACAGAAACTTCTCTAGTCTTCAGTAGTCTCTTTTCTCCGTGCAGATTCAGACCTCCAGCAGCAGGTGGGATAAAGTTTTTTTTTTTTTTAGGTTCCTTCAAGGTTACTGAAATTAATGTGTCTCAGTGATCCTTCCTTCCTACATCCAAACAGAAGTTCTGTTGTCAGTCAAATTCAGTGGCTATAAACTAGAACTGGCTTTGGGGGGAGGGTGGAGGGAGGTGAGAAGGAGGAGCAATTAGTAAAAAATCTGTGGTTCTGGGCTTCTGTTTCTTGCTCTGCAACCAGTTCTCTTCTGCTAGAAACAGCTTGAAACTGTAAGAAAGCTGCTTTGTACACCCTAAGCTGCTAGCCACACCAATTAAATTCCTCTCTGCTCTCAGTAAATTAAGCTGATACATAACAATCTATGTCATTACAGTTTGTTGGTGATTTCCCCATAGAACAGGCTGTACAGTCAAAGCAACAGGGTTGTCTCGACGAAAACCTTTTGGTATCCAGGTGGACAGCGTTCTGCAGGCGAACGTGGCACCTGGAAAAGGAAAAACCAAAACAGTTGGCGGTTCTGTTTGACAGATAGAACTTGAAACATCCTGGAAGGTACTACGCCCTTTCAACTGGAGAGACAGAAGATTTCGAACTCCTCTTGGTATGATGTCATATCCACAGACTCCACCCATGATATCTCTTACAGTAGCACCAAATGAACTGACCAAAAAATACCTGTCAACATCACATTAAGAGAAACGAGTTTTGCAGGGTAGGGTGCTGGGCCATAACCCAGAGGTCAGGACTTAAACAATCCTCAACTACTTCATATAAACCTTTTGGTTCAAATCCACCTTAGCCACATATTTCGTGTGTGACCTAACCAAGTCATTTAACCTTAAGGTCAGTCAGTGTACTTTAAAAGGGATAAACTAGGACCCCACAGAAAATGAGATACTGCATATCAGCTATGCTTTCTGCATACATCTCAACTGCTATGAATTCCACATAGCGCTATTTTTCTGACTTAAATGTATCACACAACAAAGGTTAATTTTCTTAATAACACTGAGCTATTTCTGCACACACAAAGTATTAATCATTGTACTAGGCTGATAGGAACATTCTTATCGCAACTATATGGGGCCACTATCTGTAGACACATTGTTTAAAACAAGAAAATGCTACACATTCTGGCCCTGCTATGATTTATTTGCCAGTGCTATGATTTTAATGCTGAAGTTGAAGTATACTTTCCTGGTAAATAAATGTGATACAAATCACATTCCGGTCAATATCTTTCTAGAAACACAAACTCAAACAACACCAGTATAGAATGACATCATTAAAAGCACAACCTAGGGTACCAAGTTGATTGTAGCTACTCAACTGTAAAAAAGTGCGTAATCTGGTTTGCCCACTGATCACTGAATTGCAAAAACTTTTCTGAACTAGGTGGGCTTGGTCATATGATTTATGTCTGCTGTCTGGTACTTGTTGTAACTATGCAATTGAGGTACATTTTCTGCGCACAATAGCCAAATTTTTTTGTACCATTTATTTATGCCCTACCTTTCAAAGGCATCTCTCAGGGTCACGTCGGCAGCATGGACCACCCTGAACTGACTACTCCGGGCTATATGGTATCACGGGGACTGGGCACTCCCGGCCCGCAGGAGGACCCAGACCCCAGAGAACTGGAGAGATGGCGGTGTTGGGCAGGTCAGGCAGACTATCTTTGATAACCGCCGCACCCGAAGGGAGGTATTTCATAGTTTTCTCCCCAAGCACGGACATCCCCGCCCAGTATCGTGGCGGCCCCGCGCACCCGAAGGTCCCTGCCATGGTCAATCCGAGCATCTGCCACAGTATCGTGCCCCAGCCTCTGCCAGGGGATGCCAGGGCAAAATCCTGAATCCTCCCCAGGATCAGAGGCTGTCCTCAGATGTCAATCAGTCATCCCCACAACCCCTGACTCCTAGGCTCATTCCGAACTTGGGTGCGGACGTAGGCGCAGGTGGCGTCCTCGCCTCAACCCTCAGTGCCCTGGGCCAGCCCCATTAACAATTTGAATATAGGATTTCTGCCAGCCATTTTATGTTGTCTTACGTGTGCACACAGACAACATACTTAGTAATTTGGAGGGGAGGCAAGTTTGGAGGTAGCACGTATAGACCAATGGCGCCACTGCTTTTTGGGCTGGGTCTGGCCAGAACGAACCAAACACTGTCAATGACAGCACTGCAAAGGTGCCACCAACAGAAACAATTTCCTGCTGCAATGAGGAGCTACCGTCATTACAGATGGACTGGAGGATAGGTTTGTCTGTTTTGTGGTGACACAAGATCACAACAAATTAGATAGCCAGATAAATTGAGCAGAATGAGAGAGATTTGGATAAATTAACAAAATGGTCAAGGGCAACTGGGTTTAATGCAAAAAAGTAAGATCATGCACATAGGAAGAGAAACCCTGAAGCCATCTATAGGCTGGGAGGAGTTGCTAGCAGTCACAAGGGAAGAAAGAGACGGGCATCATCATCACCGATGACCAAAATCATTCAAGCAGACCATGAAGCAGTAGGTAAAGCTAGGGGCAGGAGGGAAAGGCAAAATAGGGGACAGGTAGCAGGGTGGAAATCATGGACAAGTGAAGAAGCCTCAGGTCCCATAAGATGGAGAAAACACTGGGGCCGGATAAATTACATCCCAGTGCTGAAGGAACTGGCGGATGTCTGGCAAAACCCTGGTAGAGCTAGCATCTCTGAGGACCGGGTCAGTCCCCAGGACTGGAAGGTGGCGCATATAGTGCCTATCACAGGGGATCAAAGAGGTGGCAGGAACTACAGGCCCAGTAGCCTGACATTGGTGAGCAAGGTGATGGGGCATCGTCAAGGAGAGGATGGGGGACCTGGAAAGTTGGGTGTCTGGATGATGAGCATGGATTCATCCACCAGAAATCGTATCCAACAAACCTTGGAGTTCTACAGCCGGGTGATGAGTGCCTTGGACCTGGGTGACCAGTGGGGTGGGGAACCAGATGTTCAGATGGATGAGCAATTGATCCAGGTGGGTTAGTCTCATCCACCAGGAGGGTCATTAGTGAGACCCTCAGGATCAGTCCTTGGGCCCCCAATTTCAGCACTGCATCTCTGACATAAGGAAAAGTATCAGGGTGGATGAGTCTCTTGGGATGACTCAAAACTGGGGTGGTGGTGGATGGGGAGGAGGGAGGTGGCCCTACAGTGGGACCTGGAGGCTCTGGAAGGTGGTCTAGTGGAAGCTGTGGTTCAATGCAGGGAAATGCAAAGTACTGCACCTGGGCAAACAGGCAAATGTACCGAGGGATGCTACAAGTCTCGATGGCTGAGGGACCTGGGGTGGTGGTGGATGTCAGATGACCAACTCGAGACTTATAGGAAGGCAACAGCCAAGGCCAACAGGATGCTGGGATGTCGCTAGAGATCACCTCCAGGAGGAGTGATACTCCCTCTGTATAATTCTGAGTGATGCACCTAGAATACTGCATACAGTTTTAGGCCACACTTGAAGAGGGACATGAACTCCTGGAGAGGATCCGAGGACTGCAACCATGATCGGGCTTTGAGGACAGAACCTATGGGAAAGGATCAAGAGCTAAAATGTACACATTGGAAGAGAGAAGGTTCTGGGGACATGATGAGGTCTTCAGCTACGTGAAGGGGTAAATAGCGGAGGAGCAGTCAGGGTGTTCCTAAGGAAGGAGGGAGGGCAACTAGAGGCATAGATGGAAGCTGGAGAGTGGGAGATTCAGGGAAAAAGGAGGAGGTCTACTTCACTGAGAAGGGTGATGGGCCATGGAATGCACTGCCCAGGGTGCTGGTGGAGACAGAAGAATGGTGGAGGACTTCAAAGGGGTTGGGACAGATACAGGAAGGGTTCTGTAAGCAAGGTCCAGTGCAGCGAGATATCCGGGACTGGGGAAGGGAGAAGCCAGAGGGGAGGGGCAGCCAAGGTCAGCTCCCAGGGTGGGGGCTGACCAAGCGAGAGACCACCCGAACAAAGACCAATTGGGTCTATTCTGCTGGCATTTAGTATGTTAGTATGATGTTGGGGTGTATTAGTAGGGGAGTATCACAAGTTGGAAGAGGAGGTAATAATACCTCTTTACAAGACACTGGTTAAGCCCCATCTGGATTACTGCATGCAGTACTGTAGGCCCACATCTTCCACAAGGACATTAACCAAATTGAGGCAGTCACAGGAAAGACACCGCAAAATGGTGCAGGGACTGCATCAGAAAACATATGAGGACAGATTGAGCAGCTCAATATGTATACCCTAGAGCAAAAGTAGGGAGAGGTGATATGATCAAAACATTCAAACATCTTAGGGGCATTAACAAGATGAAAAGAGTCAATATGTTTCAATATAAGAAAAATAGCAGGACAGAGGACACAACATGAGATTAGAGGAGGCCGACTAAGAGGGTAATGTGAGAAGTTCTTTTCACAGAAAGAACTGGTGGATGCATGGAACGGCTTACCTCAGGAAGTGGTGGTTAGAATACAGTGCAGAGACTTCAAACAGGCATGGGATAGGCATAAAGAACAATACAGATGTGTATGGATAGATAGGCCATTGACAGAGCAAGGCCGATAGCACATTCATAAGGTAGAAAAATGGGCAGACTGGCTGGGCCTCGCAGTCCTTATCTGCTAGCAACTTCTATGTTTCTATGTACCTTGCCTGGTGTAACATTTCCATAAACATGGCAGCGGCTGTCTGTCCACCTCTCACAATCCCCATCAAGCCAACTTTGGGGTTCCCAATCCTCCTGTCAGGGTTACCCCACAAAGATTGCGTGGCACACGGGTCACCCCAGTGTGCCTCCGGGTCAAAAAGCAGATTGCGTTGGTATTTTCCTGCCCACCCACCCCATTGGGTGCCACACTGGAGACCACCCCAATCACGCGCTAATAGCCCTAAACTCATGGGACACACTGTGGCCCACCCATGCCCAACATTTTCCTACACCTGTAAAAAAAGAAAATGGTTCATGTATTTGTTTTTTTTCATTATAACCTGAAACAAAGAAAACAGTCTCTAGCTATCCGGGTCCCCTACACGCCCAAACCCACCCTCTGGTACCCAACCTCCCACTAATGCACAGATGCTCAAGATGAGGTCTGACAAGAATTTTGTGACCAAACTTGGACTGCTTTCTTCAGTATACACATTATTCATAAGCGGAATCCTGCACTACTTACATTTCATTTATGAGTCACTGCTACCATTCTGCATCCAATACCCCTCCTCTCATTTATAAAGCACCCAAGAATCCCCCCTTCAGACAGTTTGTGATGTGGACAGTGGAAGATGTTGGACTAAAATTAACAGAATATCCAGGCATTTGTGATCTGTGCACAGATGCTGAAAATCAGGCCCTAGAACTTTAATAAAAAAATCTGTTGTATAACACAGTTTTATAGTCGGAGCGTAAGTTATATCATTGGTAAACCTCCACACAGTGTCGGCGCCAATGCCGAGGCAGGTATTATGCACTTCAGAACTAGTGTTTTCTGTGGGGGCTGTGTCCCCACCCCCTGGACTTCAAGTTCTCAACTCAGGGAGGGGCAGGACACTGCAGGAAAGTGAAAAAGCGGAAGCGGACCATTACAGCGACTGTCGCTGAAGTGGTATTTTCCATGTTTAGCCGATCAGGGTGTCAGGCAAGGGGCCACCCTTATTCTCATGCTGTGGGTAGCAGATGGTCATTCAGAACATCTTTAACAACAAATGCACGATCTGCAAAATGGTGGGTGATATCTGTATATTAGGCTATGGTTGATTACAGACTTGTCCAGCTTGGTCCAACACTATAGTTTAATAAACAAAGATAAGTGTGTGTGTGTGTGTGTGTGTGTGTGTGTGTGTGTGTGTGTGTGGCTGTGTCTGTGGCTGTATGTGTGGTGTGTGTGTGTGTGTGTGTGGTGTGTGTGCAGGTGTGCGTGTCTACAAACACATTTGTGTTTTGTGTTTGGTGACTTTGTAGTCACAATGTCCTACATATCTGTGCATAGCTTCAATCTAGTGGACTTAATTAGCACTCATTGAAAGTAAAGAGAGGATACGGTTGTTGAAAAGCCCTCCCAGCTCCCCTCGGTTACCTGAAGCTACAAGGCTGGCAGCAGGAAGGGTCGAGGGCTCCCGGTTGTTGAAAAGCCTCCCCAGCTCCTCGGTTCCCAGAGCTACAAAGGCTGGCAGCAGGAAGAGGTCGAAGGCTACGGTTGTTGAAAAGCCCTCCCCAGCTCCGTCGGTTCCCAGCTACAAGGCTGGCAGCAGGAAGGTCAAGAGGGAGCTACGGTTGTTCAAAAAGCCCCAGCTCCCTTGGTTCCCGAAGCTGAGGCTGGCAGGGAAGGGTCGAGAGGGCTACAGGTTGTTGAAAAGCCCTCCCAGCTCCCTCGGTTCCCCAAGCTACAAGGCTGGCAGCAGGAAGGTCGAGAGGGCTACGGTTGTTGAAAGAAGCCCTCCCAGCTCCTCGGTTCCCGAAGCTACAAGGCTGGCAGTAGGAAGATACACGATCTCAAGACTGTGCTCGGTTTTAAACCTTAGCGCCTTTTCCTCAAGCTCCCTGGCTGCAGTACTCGCTGCTGCTGCCACTTTAATCCCAAAGGATGTGTATTTTAGACTCACATGACTGTGCCTAAGACTGTGCCTACAATACACTCTAGCCTGTCTACCTTGATTTAATTAACTTTTGCTGATTCTGGTACACTGCAGCTGCTGTTTTAATTAATTTTAGCATATCCTGTAACACAGCAGCTACTTGCAGGCTTGAAACATATTATTAGTAGAGTTCTAGTTATTACATGTTTGTTTGCACTATAAGCTAGTGTACTGTTGGGGGACGGTGGCTGGTGTGTGCATATTATTAAATAGAGTTCTAGTTATTACATGTTTGTTTGCACTATAAGTTAGAGTGTACTACTCAGAGGAGGACAGTGGCTGGTGTGTGCATATTATGAGTAAGTTCTAGTTATTACATGTTTGTTTGCACTACAATAGCTAGTGTACTACTGGGGAGACGGTGGCTGGTGGTACACTGTAGCTGCTGCTGTTTAATTAATTTGAATTGAAATTTAAATTGAAATTTTCACTGTTTTCCAGTTACCCAAGTATAAAACTGAGCTGAAAGTGTGCCTTTTACAATTTCTATTTCATTCCTACTGATTTGTTCCTTTGCTTCTCACTTGCTGCTAGCTCTAATCCCCCTCACGTCCCCTGATTAACTCCTTTGTGCATATTCACTGTCTGACCGAACCCTGATTTTCCAATATATTTAAGCCCTTGTTTGTTTCTCTTTTCCCCAGGGTCAAAGGGCTACAGTTGTTGAAAAGCCCTCCCAACTTCCCTCGGCCCCCCAAAGCTACAGGCTGGCAGCAGGAAGGTGCAGCGATCTCAAGACTGTGCTCAGTTTTAAACCTTGGCCTTTTTCTGCTCAGCTCCTGGGCGCATAGTACTCGCTGCTGCAGCCACTTTAATCCCCGAAATTAATGTGTTTGACTCACAAGACTGTGCCTACGATACACTCTAGCCTGCCTACCTTGATTTAATTAACGTTTGCTGATTCTGGTACACTGCAGCTGCTGTTTTAATTAATTTTAGCATATCCTCTAACACAGCAGCTGCTTGCAGGCTTGATATTTTCGCTCACCCCCATCCTCTAGCATTAATTAAATACTCTGGTAATCCTGCCCACTTTTGTTCCAACCTATAAATTCACTTGAGGCGCAGCCCTACCCTCCCCTTGCTGCATCAGTCCTAATTCAAGCCAGCCAAGACAGTCCTTTTCTTTTTTTTCTTCCACTCACTCTTGCTATTCTCTATGTTTGCCTCTGTTCTACACTTATTTTGTATGGAAAAGTAACTCAGACTGAAGGTATCCCAGTTTTATCTTTCCCTCACCTTTCTCAATTCCCCTGCTCCTGTCACTCCTCATAAACTACACTCTGTTGGAATACCTGCCTCTTGTGAATAACTTGTATAATTGACTGCCAACCTCTGGACACTAAGGGTTTCACTCAAACTGCCTTCACTATAGGTGTCACCACTGCCCTTAAGTCACCATTTCTGTCACTTATGTTCTACTCTTATAAGGGACAATCTACTTCTGATTTACAGAGGTTTCATACAAGGCACACATAATGTTCTCTCTTGCATGCCCAAGGTCACTTCTGGTGGTATCAGGATTACTACCCACCATACTCATCCTCGCCTATCTCTCATGTAACATACCAGCTGGATACCCTGGGGTCCCACTGCCATGAAGAATTCTCCTTTGTATTCTCCAACCTTATACCAACTAGAACCTTGCTCCCTTCTCCTAACCTGTCCCTCCATATAACTCATCCTTCAAATTGGGGCATTTCTTCTCTATGCCCACTTAGCATGCCAAAATACCTCAAAGAGCAATTACAGATTCTACAAAGAAGTTTGGGTGATGCTTCTGCGCTTATCTTGTCAGGAGACATAGAATCTCAACCCTGGCCCCATTGGAATGCCAGGTCCACAGATGACTCCTCTGGTTTCCAACCAAGGGCATGAAAATTGCCCACATGAATATCAGAAGTTTACCAACAAACTTTCCTGAACTTGAAGCCTGGATAGCCCTGGACATACTTGACTAACTGAAACATAGCTCAGGCCAGAATGCCTGATTCCATGTACAAAATTCCTGGCTACAACTTGTCCAGATTCGATCACGCCCACCAAACAAAAGGGTGGAGGAGTTGCCCTTATTATAAAGAACATCTCAATGTCTCTGTACTCCAGTCTTGGATAACAAATCACTGTGAAGCTCTGCATACAGTTCTACAACTAGAGTGGTGATAAA
The DNA here is from genome assembly GCA_016271365.2 of Neoceratodus forsteri. Taxonomy (NCBI): domain Eukaryota; kingdom Metazoa; phylum Chordata; order Ceratodontiformes; family Ceratodontidae; genus Neoceratodus; species Neoceratodus forsteri. The sequence continues at coordinate 216,037,375 of JADMNL010000029.1, forward strand.
GATACAATCTGATCTGTGCCTACAATCCTCCAAAGGGGCTCTCCTGGCTTAAATGGGCCCTTAGGATTATCTGGCCACTCTAAACAGGTAGATCTGAAATCATACTAATAGAAGACTTCAACCTAGACCTATCGAGGAGTCACATGGTACATATACTGAAGCTCTCCCGACTTAACCTCACTCAACTTATTTCTAGCCCTACACGCATCTCTTCCAACTCAAAGTGCCAATCTCTCTCCTGGACTGGATGGCTACAAATAGAGCAAATAAAATAATTGCTGCAGGGACCTTTTAAGGAATCTGATGGTCACCTGCCTACGTTCTGTATCTGGAATGGCACTGCCTCAACCCCCCAAGAATCATTCCAATTTCGGGTTTTCCAAACTAAACGAACTGCTACTTCATAGGATATTAATAATATAGACTGATCTCCATCTATCACACTGATGATGTAAACACAACGCTTGAATACCTGATGTCTCACCTTCTGGCCCTTCAAGATCTGCACATCCCCTCTGAAAAAAAGGCGTTTTAGGGGCTCCCCTAATAAATGGCTTAAAAAGACCTCCTTCGAGCCATGATAAAAGAGACAAGGCCTGGACCTTGGCAAAGAAGTCTCAACAATCGAAGACTGGGTTAACTATAAACAACTGAGAAATGCCTGCAAAAGATGATTGGAAGACTAAAAGGAGCTACTGCCTTAAGCTTCTTCAGTCTTCAGTGGGTGATACCGGGGTTTTGGAACCACATCAAAAATTTCATTGGGCAAAAGGCCCGAGGCGGCCATTACCGACTTATGACACTGAGATAGCGCCAAACTGTAATAAGTTACCTACTGTATAATGCTCTTAATGCACAATCTCGGATCTCTCGAATACACTGAGAAATTCAACCAACCTCTTTCACCTCCTCCTGAGTTGCAACAGCATGAAACCCCTTTTAATCTCACATTAGTCTCCTCACAAAGTGCTGCATCTCCTCAAATCAGTATCCACCTATGGATCTGCTGGCCGGATGGGCTACTGCTGCTTCTTGAAGCAGGCAGCCCCTGCCCTGCTGTTCCTATTGCAAGAATCTTTAATCTTTCCTATGCTTACCCAGTTGCCAACATTGTGGAAAACCGCTCACGTTGTCCCTGTTCACAAAAAGGGGATACCTAAAATATATCAAACTATAGACCAATTCGCCATTCTCTCTACCTAAATAAACTTCTCGAGAAGGCCATCGCTACTCAGGTCACAAATTACCTGCACCTTAACAACCTTATATCCCTACCCAGCACGATTCCAGACAGGACCACAGCACCACAACTGCTCTACTTCAGCTGACAAATGCAGTCTATACAGCGATGGATAACAGCCTGCTCACTGGGGCCATATTTATCAATCTCCAAAGGCATTTGACCTTGGAGATCACTCTCTGCTACTTTCAAACTGTCCCCTTGGCTTTGACCTGTCGTCCATCTCCTCGTTCGATAGCTACCTCTCAGGGAGGTTGCAATTTGTCCAAATTGAATCTGCCATTTCAAATCTTTCCCATACCTCTGTTAGGAGTCCCCAGGGATCTATTCTTGGCCCCACTACTTTTCTCCTTTTCATTAACTATTGTCCTCTCTTCCCTGCTCCTCCTCATTAATCCTTTATGCACGATGACATGGTGCTTCTCTCCAGTGGTAAAGATCCTTATCAGTAGAGCACATCTTCAAGCAGACTTACTGCTTGCAGGAGTGGTTTACTACAGAACAGGCTCCTAATGAATGCTAAGAAAACTGTAACTATGCTTTTTGGCCCCGTCACAAATCAGATCTTACTACAGACTTATTGATACATTCTCTAGATGACTCCCTCTTGAATTCGATTACCTCCTTCCAGGTATCTAGGAGTCACTCTAGACCCATCTCTTGACTTTAACCTCCACATTGCTGGCTACATGTAAGACAGTTTACTCAAAACTTGGTCTTGCCTTTAAAATTAGGTCCTCCCTCAATGATGCTGCCCGGCTTGCTATTGCACAAGGATTTCTCCTCCCTGCTCTAACATATTGCTCTCAGGTTTACCTTAAAGCTAGCAAGGAGCACTCCAGAAATGGAGCACCTGCTATAACAGTATATGCAGATTTGCTTCTCTCCGCTCACAGACTTTACCCATCATTGCCTGCTCGCACTCCAAAACTAAATTGGATCCTCCCCAGACTCGCTCAGACACTATTCTGCAGTGCACAATTCTAATATGATCAGACAGGGTCCCCTAAATACCTTGCCCGAACATAACTCCAGCCCTCCAAGCATACCTCCTCAAGGCATCTGCTCAAACCCAACTTGAAATTCCCAGATATCTCACACAAAAGGAGAATGATCCTTTGCCATATCTGCCCCCAGCTTCTGGAACTCCATTCCTCCCACATCAAACTCTCTAAATCCCAGAGGTCTTTTAAACTGAGTCTTTGGGCACACCTATTAGAATCCGACTGCTGCTCTTGTGCTGTAACTAGAGCTTCTCTCAACATTTTCTCCTCCCTATAGCACTTACTGATTTCCTACTGGTCTCCAAAATCTGAAAGTTTCCCACATCCAGCAGAAATCCTATTGTTATAATGCTACTTCATTTAAGTTTTTGTTTGCTGTTTATGTCGTTTTCAATTTAGTCATTGATGTATCATCAGATGAAAATAATTAATATAATGTTATCTGTTTCTCTTTGTCATTACTGATAATGACTGTACCTGGCTGTATACTGTTCAAATGTTTGTTTCTCACCTCATGCTGCATCATGAAATACTCTTTAATGTTGACTATGGTCTCCCTGTAGAAGTACTCTCCCAGGTCGTGCCTGAATATAGGCAACATTGTTGTCTAATGAACTTACCCGAAGACAAAAACCAAATAAATAAATAATAAATAGACAGATAGATAAACAGACATCTGATACAGACAAAGATGGCAGATAGATAGATAGATATGATAAAGATAGATAGAATAGATGAATGAATATGTAGATGGCTAGATAGATACTGTCTGTAGATAGATAGATAGATAGATAGATAGCTAGATAGATAGATAGATAGATAGATAGAATGGATAGATAAGATAGACAGACAGACAGATTGATAGCCTGACCGACAGGTTGACATTCACTCAAGATGGGGAACAGTAAGAGAAAGAAAGAAAAGAAAAGAAAGAAAGAAAGAAAGAAAGAAAGAAAGAAAGAAAGAAAAGAAAGAAAAGAAAAGAAACTGCTACACTGTGTTTGTAAAGTCTGAAGAATAAAGCAAGATCTGTGCTGTGAAATACCTGAATGAACCTTTCATTCCACAAAAGTATCACTCTTGTTGATGGTGAGCTCTGGTCCTCCAGGGCTTTGTTCTCAAAGCCACCAACTCTGATATACCTGCTGGTTCCATCAGGGACAAGTAGAAGTTAAGGATGTCATACACTTGCTGGTGGGTCACCGTTCACATCAAAATACATCTCCCCATCAGCACTGTTTTTAAAATGGACATTCTTGGCATAATGAAGCAGCTAATGAGAAGACAAGATAAAAGGAAACCCTTGGTTGACAGTCATAACAGGCAGTAAACAAAGTACAATGAACAGTATATATAATATCTATCCATCATCTATCTATCTATCTATCTATCTATCTATCTATCTATCTCTCTCGCTCTCTCTCTCTCTCTCTCTATATATATATATATATATATATATATATTCTTTACAAAAAATCAGTTTGCAACATTTAGAGTTCAGGCTAAAGCAACAAAAAATAGGAAATGTGACTTTCGGTTTCCAACCCAAAACAAATCAGAGCAAAAGTCTTTCTAGGTGTTGCCAACCTAAAAGCTCACCCCATTCTATACACTCCAGAAACATACATACCTAATGGGGGTGGCGTTGGGGGTTTAGGGTGGGAACCTAAAGCCATGATTCACCACTTTTGTTGCATTAGCCTGAACCCTAAATATTGCATTAACTGATTTTTTGCAAAGGTATCTTACTTTTATGTTGATTGAACAGCGCAAGAAACATATTGCAGCAATTTTCTCAGAAGCAGGCTGTGGAGGCACGGCACTGTTGTGCCAATGTCCCCACAGCCTGCAAAGGACATCCCGCATCCCCCAATCCTTGCACACTGCTAGTGACACAAGTTTGGAACCTTGGCACCCAACTTGTGACAATTTCACCACTGCAATCGGGCTGCCACATCATTGCAGTGTCAGCCATCCGCTGCAATGAGGTGACCCATCATTGCAGGCGGGATCTAGACAGACTGATATTGTTTGTGAACATGGCAGTGGCTTCCGCTGTGCTCTGAAACAATATAACCCTCAAGCCTGTATTTATTTGCCGACAGGGGCCCCAATCACTGACATTCTGTAACATCCCCGGCTTTTATTCCTGCTGATGAGGTGCCAAATCCTGTCGGCATAATGATAACCCCCTATGTGTGCCTACAGGGGTGCCCAATCCCAGTCAGCTACTGCTGGCACCCCCAAAGAAAGCTCTGGTGGCATGCTGGGAGCCTACTCCAGCGTGCCACATGCGCCTGTAAAGGGAAAAGGTCCCTTGATGTCTTTTGTTTTTCCCCTTCAAAAAGGAAAACGGTCCCAAGTAGTCTCCCTCCCCCCACCGCAGCCCGCCACCCACCCACTGCACCCTGCCTCCCACACTTACCTCCGGACTCGGCGCAATAATCTTCGGTGGACTGGGAATGCGTCTGCACTCTTCAAAGCTGACCGCGAACTGAGGAAATGCTGGTAAGCTGTATAATGGAATAAATAGGATTTTTTCAACTTTAGTGCATATCTTGAGCATTTTTTGGAATTTTTGCACCAAATTTTCAACCTGACATTTTTGGGACCCCACCTCATGAATTCTTGAACTGTCATGATGTTAATCAGCCCTAAAGGTGATTTCACAGTCACTGCAAGGAATCACACTGGGGACGATTAATGAAATGACAGTGCAAGTGTTCATGGGTGGACTCTCAAAAAAGCCTATGTTGCAAATTTGGTGGAAAAATCCATAATGAAAGAGTTTTATGAGCGTGCACTGTGCAGTTGCTACGACGTCAGAATACTCGTAATTTGCAATATTTTCATGCCAGATTTTCAACATTGACAATTTGTCACACTGCCTTGTGAACAGTACAGCTGTCATTGTTCACATCCTAGCAAAATAGTTCTCACACTTCAGGCGCAGAATAAGCGCATGATCGCTGTAGAAATCAGTGTTCAGGATGGATTAAAAAATGGCAGTGACACTGTTCATGAGACAGAGGTCCTGAAATGGCTATGTTGAAAATTTGGTAACGATACTCCATAAAATGACGGATCATTCTGACGCGTTGTGCAGTTTGCATGCTGCGCTCGTAACTTGATAATTTATATTTTCACTCCAGATTTTTAACATTGCCATTTTCCCACATCTACTTATGAACAGTGCAGCTGTCACTTTTACCATCCTAGCTGAAATGTGTTTTCGCACTTCGGCTCAGAATAGAGTGGTCTCTTTGGGAAATCACTGTCCGAGACGGATTAAAGAAAATGACAGTGATACGTTTCATGAACAAAGGTCCTAAAATGCCTATGTTGAAAATTTGGCTATATAACCCATCAAATGACTGTGTTACAAGTGTCGTTACACTTTCCACCTACCCTAGCAACACCATGAATTATGTAACATTGTCATGCCAGATTTTCAACAGTGGCATTTTTTTCCACCTCTATGAGCAGTACAGCTGTCATTTTCACATCCTGACTGAAATGTGGTTTCACAGTTGCGGCACAGAATAGCAGCGAGTCGCTGTGGGGAAATCAGTGTTTGGGACAGATTAAAGAAAATGACAGTGGCACTGTCATGAGCAGAAGGTCCTAAAAGCCCTATGTTGAAAATTTGGTGACAAAACTCCATAACATGACTGTGTTACAACGTGCATTGAATTGTTTCACGCACCCTTGTAACCCTGGAAATTTAAATATTTTCATGTCACATATTCAACAGTGGCAGTTTTCCACACCCCTTATGAACAGTACAGTTGTCATTTTTCACATCCTGGCTAAAATATGTTTTAACTCCTGCCAGAGAACAGCATGGTTGCTGTGGGAAATCAGTGTTTGGGACAGATTAAGACCCGAATGAGTGAGAGGAGAGTGACCGAGCTAAACTGAGCTCTGTCGGGACTGCTGTGGATTTGTTTGTGGGCATAAAAGGCCCCAATGCAAGAGCCAGTACAAAAGGGCAGCCTGCAGCACTCAGAAAAAACAGAGCGAGAAGGCGGGTGAGGGAGGGAGTGGGAGAAACTCACGAGAGGCTGTCAGGACCGCTGTGGATTTCTTTGTGGGCAGAAAAAGGTGTCAAAGCAGGCAGGTTCCCAGTGAAAAAGGCTAGCCTGCAGCGGTGGGAAAACAGTATGAGAGGAGTGAGACAGGGGACTGAGAGGCTCAGCAGGAGCTCTATCAGGACTGCTACGTATTTCTTTAGTGGGCAGAAAAAAGGCACCAATGCAGGCGGGCTCCATACAAAAGCGGCTTGCAGCACCATGACAAACAGAATGGCATGACAGAGGGCCTGAGTGACCTCAAAGGACTCTGTCAGGACAGCTGCAGATTTCTTTGTGGACAGACAAGGTGCCAATGCATCCAGGAGCCCCGTACACAAGTGCAGCCTGCAGCGCCAAGAGAAACAGAATGAGTGGTGACAGCGTGTGTGGTGAGTGAGCTCAACGGAGCTGTGTGTGACTGCTGCAGATTTCTTTGTGGGCAGAAAATCGGCAATGCAGGCAGGAGCCCAGTACAAAGGCCAGCTTGCAGCGCGGCAGAAACGGAATGAGTGAGTGAGAGAGGGGGAGTGAGGAGCTCAATGGAGCTCAATGGAGCTGTGTCGGGACTGCTTCAGATTTCTTTCTGGCCAGAACAAGCCACCAATGCAGGCAGGAGCCCAGTACAAAGGGCAGCCTGCAGCAGCAGGAGACACAGAATGAGTGAGTGAGTGAGGGAGGAGGGAGTGAGTGAGCTCAACGGAGCTCTGTTGGGACTGCTGCAGATTTGTTTGTGGGCAGAAAAAGGCAGCAATGCACGCAGGGGCCCAGTACAAAAGGGCAGCCTGCAGTGGCAGGAAAACCAGAATGAGTGAGTGAGAGAGGGGGAGTGAGCGAGCTCAACGGAGCTGTATTGTAACTGCTGTAAATTTTATTGTGGGCAGACGAAGGCGGCAACGCAGGCAGGAGCACAATAGAAAAGACCAGCCTGCAGCACCGGCAGAAATGGAATGAGCGAGTGAGAGAGGGGGAGTCAGCAGGCTCAACAGACCTGTGTCAGGACTGCTGCAGATTTCTTTGTGGGCAGAAAAAGCCACCAACAGAGGCAGGAGCCCAGTACAAAAGGGCAGCCTGCAGCACCAGGAGAACCAGAATGAGCGACTGAGAGGGGTGAGCCACCTCAGCGGGCTCTGTCAGGACAGCTGCAGATTTCTTAGTGGGCAGAACAAGGTGCCAACACAGGCAGGAGCCCAGTACAAAGAGTAGCCTGCAGCACCGAGAGACACAGAGCTGAGTGAGTGACAGAGGGCAGTGAGTGAGCTCAACACACCAATGCAATCAACATTCAGCATTGTCAAATGCTTGTTAAGATAGTCCCATGCAACCACACTTTTGAGATAGTGTAATCATATCCTTATTTATCTGTGCTCCCATTCCTCCATTGATGCATATATGTGTTTATGAGGGAAGCACAGGGCCTCCATGCCTGAGCTTCCATTTGTAGAACAACAGCAACCAAACCTAACAACGTAGCCTTCCTATTACCCCGCCTCATCACCCAGTAGTAAAACATATCAAATCCCCACCAAAATGGCATTCCGTGCCACCACAGCATAATTCCATGGCAGAGGCATGAAAAGATGTTTTGGGCCAGATTTGAGAAATGGTAGCTGTCATAGTCATAAGATGGTGTAAAGAAAAGGCTATGTTGATAATCTGGGGTTAAAATATTGAAAATTAAGAAAGTTATGAGCGAGCATAGAGAAATGTCAACAGATGTGCACAACTTTGCCGCTTTTGCATATTTTGACCCCATATTTTCAACATACTCTTCCTATGACCCCATCTCATGAACACAAATGTGATTTCACCAACCGACTGCAAAATAACCTTTCGGGCATGATTTGTAAAATGACCCCAATATTGTTCAAGAGGTGGGGTGTCAAAAAGGGTGTGTTGAAAATTTAGTGTCAAAATCTTGAAAAATGACGTTATGCACCAAAGTAGAAAACCCCATTGAAATACATTGATTCCCCATAAGATAAAAGATTTTTTGTTAATTGTCATATGAAACAAAAATCTTGCTTTCATACAATGCTCACAAAGCAAGATTTATAATTAAAAAAACAACATTTTAAGAGCATTTCTGCAACAGGCAACAGTTAAGTGCAGAATCCAGCTAAGGGGGTCCTGATAAGCAAGCAACATCTGTTGGTTGCATTCAGGAATGTTATTTTTGGGGGGTTTCAAATGTGAATTTTTATGGAAAGAGGCAAAACAAGATGGCAGCAAACAAAACAATGATTTTCCTCTCATGAAAAAAGACTGACCCCATATGAAAAATATTTTTTTTGTCTTTTCATACAGTTATTTTTCAGTGTTTACTGAGCATGCTCAGAACCAAGCATTACAAATTTCAAAATTAAGTAACTTTGGAACGAATAAATATTTGTTTACCAGATAAACAACAAACAGATCTCTTGGCCAGCCCCTTTCAAACTAGAACATTTCAGGCCAATATTTAAAACCATATGGGTGCTAGCCATGTTGATAGAAAACACATTCAACCAATGGAAAAACATTCTGAAAAATTAATTTTTTGCACTATCTGCATCTCAGAATCCACACGTCCAACTGGAACAATGCTTGTTCTGTCAAGAGATCTACTCATAAGACTGTGCCTGCTAACATTTCATGCAAATCTGTTGAATAGCTGCAAAGCAATTAAAGTGCAAATTTGGGGTTTAACACTGAAGTGCCTGCACAACCCTAAATAGAGGGGAGCACCCCTATAATATACAAATATACATAGTAGTTTGTTGTTTATCTAAATTTTATTTTACCAGGTGAGTGTCCAGAGAATATGGGATGTACAGTCCTTACTTCCTTTGTGCCTCACTGTCCTACAGTATCTTGAGGTTTTCTGCCAGTGGTATGAGATTTTATTGAAAACATGGTTTAATAATAATGAAAAGGCAAATTCTGCACGATGAAGCAAAAAGACTTCCGCAGTAGCAATCCAACCATCTTTCTATTATCATAACCTGTAAAAGGAACAGTCAGCACTAAGAGCCACACACCCAAGTGTGGGGCCAGTCCCAGTTTGCACTTTGCATGGAAAAACATTGTGTTACTTGCTGTTTACTGCAGTATACTAGACTGTAATCATACGGGTTCTGTAGACTTCCACCCTGGCATTTGCTGTAACCAGAAATCCCAGAATCACCTTCAGGTGACATCAGAGGGCTATACCAGTGAGAGATTCAACAACCTGCAGTGCGTGACAGCTTTAGTTAGCTCAGATAAGATATATGCTGTTCCAGTTGTTCTTCCAGGGTTAAGTACAGTCACATATGTGGCACATTTAGGAGGTACAGAGGGGGCAGTATAGTGCAGTGGTTTAAGGCTCTGAGTTGCAAACCTGAAGACTTAGGTTTGAATCCCACGGCCCCCACTTGCATACTGTGTGACCCTGAATAGGTCATTTCATTTCCTTCTGCTCCCAGGTCGAACCTGTAAACAAAGTTTTAGCTTAGTGTGTCTCTCCTGGTTTAAAAAAAAAAAAAAAAAAACATTTGTGGCCCAATTGCAGGCTGCATCATAGTTGCACACTTTTGTGGTTCTAATCTGGCCCCAAGTACAGACATAGCAAATTGTGGTTCATTCATCTTCTAATGCTAGTGCACCCTTCAGAGGCAGCTGCAGCTGCAAAGTGATATGCAAATGTGACACGACTTGCTGTTGCATCCGTCTCAACACTTTGAAAATACAGGTCACAGTGTGGCTGAGCCAGTGCAGTGCAGTGTTTTCAAGTAAAGCCTTGAAAAACTTAATATTTACACACAAATCAAAATGTCTCTGGACAGACTAGATGAACCTTTGGTCTTGATGTGCTGTCACTGCCTGTGTTTCTATATTTCTATAAATCTTGCTTTATGTCGATATTTCTGTTTATTTTCCTCTATTACTACGGACAGCTGTTTGGAAATAGGATCCTCATCCCACATATTTCATCTGCTTCTCCTTCTCCTTCCCTGTTTATACAACATGCATTGGGCCCCATACTCAAAGGACTTGCGGTACAAAATAGAGATGCATGCGCATCCTGGAAAATGCACTGTGGCACGATGTTTAAAAGAGGGAAGCGCATTGTGCATATCCGATTGCACAATCATGCACATATAATGTATGCCACGCAGAAAAATGGGGCCGACACCTACATATGCTGTGCATGTGAATAGTCAGTGGAACTGCACAGGGCATGTGCCACGCATCTCACGTTTGTGTCGCGCAAAGTTAGGCAAGACAGGGGCTGTCCTAAATCTGCCAGCCACCCTTAGGCAGGCTGCTGAACTGCAGACAAGACATCCTGAGGCAGCTCTGTGAGCTGCACCAGGATGAGCTCCAGGCACCCACACACAGCAGCCATGCCAGGATGGTAGTACCCAAAGACACAGCTGCACTGTGCCTGCTCGCCAGGCACCTGCCATATACTGGTGTGTGACACCACTGGCATGGTCAGTCAGCCACCTCCCTCACCTCACCCAGATCATAGACACCCAGCTGCTACATGCTAGTGCTGTCAGTCACCCCCTAGCACACCAGCAGAGCAGACAGCTACAATGCAGGCCATGTCCCAGGTGCCACTGCCTGCATCCATGTGGCCATCAGAGCATCTCCTGGTGATGGCATGCACCCATGGTGACTTCTGGGACAATGGTAGTCAGTGTGCATGATGGTACTGGTGGCAGCATGGCATGGGACAGTTACAGACCATTGGCACACACCCATGGCGACTTCTGAGACAGTGGGAATCAGGACGCATGATGGTACTAGTGGCAGCGTGGCATGGGTCAGAGACAGACCATTGGCACACACCAACGGTGTTATGCCATAGGTGCACACAGCACAGGCTTGCCAGATATACACCACCAGGAACAACATACATGTCACCGATGCTATCTATGCATTGTGACAATGCCACAGGGGCCTTGCAGTGGATCAGTGTGGTGTTGTGGTTGTGGATATTGCACAACTGTAGGCAGCGTGGGGCAGGAGTGGCACCACCTGTGGCCTGGAGGCATCATAGGCATGCTTCATGGACACTGGACCCTTCTGTTGTTGCACGTGTGGCCACCATGGGTATTAGCATTGCACTAAGGCCAATGCATTCCACCCACACACACAAACATGACTACTCACCTGCCTGCTAAGCTGCAGTACCACCTGGTCACCTTTGTGGAGTGGTGGTGCTGCCCTGCAGATCTGGAACTGCACATGCCAATGGCATGCAAATGGCCTGAATACATTCCAGTAATGAGATGCTAATGTGCTGTTTGGGTACTGACTGTGCAATGAGGCTATTTGCATATCCTGGCTGAATATTGTAACTCTGCGCGCCATGCAAGTGGCTTCACATCATGGAGTTCCGTATGCTCCACACTGGTCACATGTCACCTGCCGTGCTGCTCATCTCCCACTGTGCGATCGTGCACAATCAGGATATTCAGACGTGTTTGCAAGATTGCATTACCTGGTGCAATTTCTGAATATCCCATTCTTTTGTGTTGGCGCAAGTCAATGTGTGGCACATTCACCTGCATGGCGCACCCAGCCACTTTTGAATGTGGGGCCCATAATCTTCAGTTTATAAATCACAGTTTATGACCTTGAGAAGGATTATGATGTAACAAGCTGTAGATTATGATACAAAATTCAAGTTTTACACACCACCCCATATTTTTGTTTTATGTAATTGATGGGATCTGTTTTGCCCCAGAAGTCACCCACCCCAGGTTTTTTTTTTTAATGTTTATTATTTCTTATGAATTATGTTATTTTATGTCTTTTTATTAATTAGTTTAACAAATGTTCTCCTGTAAGAGCCACCCATGCCACTGAACCTGTCTCCTCTTATTTATTTAAATTATAGTTAGCCCCAGTCAGACGTTCACAGCACAGCCACACTATGGCTTCAGGTTTGTTTCCAGCAGCATTTGCTCTCCTGCCTGACAAACAAGCCCACAAGTTAAACTTAGCCACAAGATGGGCAAGCCATGTTGGTGGAGGGAGGCACTCTATCTATGCCTCCTTCACCACCCAACACTCATGCCATGCCCCTTCTCCCACCTGCACAGAGCAGACCACAGCTACCCTGAGATCATTAAAGGCTGGGAGTTGAACCTGACACAATTCCGCTGAGTTGCAACATTGTGTGTGCTCTTTGAAGGAATGCTGGCTCATAAGTGCAGTTATAACCAGCTGCCAATAATGGCAAATGACTACCGGCTTCTAGCAATGGGAAAAAACACAGTGCAGTTATTATATCACAGCTGGTTGCTATGGAAATGATGATGTCACAAGCAGCAGATTATGACATCACGTTTGGCAAGTTGCAGGAACAGATGAAGTTCAGAGGGCAAATATCTTGTTTCCACACAATGATGTATATGCAAAGTAAAACATTTATATAATGTAGGTGAAAATCAGACCTTACCGATACCTGATTTAGTGTAGTAGCTGAAGCATTTTAAATGAAGATAAGTCATATATTTCAGTATGGATCCATCATCAGCCTTTATCTCTGCTTTGAAGGGTAACAAAGGAACCCATAACCAATAGGAGTGCAGCTAGCACAATGTCAGATGACATCACATTGGGCTGTACTGCACTCAAAAACAAACAGTGAAATCCAACATAAATAGTTAAAGTTTCATATAAAGAACTTGTTTAAAAACTTTGCAGTTTAAAATACAATGTATAAACTTGGCACACAATGGCCTAAATTAGAATATGACCTTTATCATCACTGCTGAGGAGGCAGGACTTTCATCACTCACGCATAGCTTTGCCAGTAGTGAGTCATTGTCCTGTCCCCTCACTTATGCAGATAAATGGCATGTTCTGAGTCAAGCCATTGTGTATCCCATAGATATCAAGATGTCAATGAAGGACAGGGACAATAGATTTACTGACAGAGAATGGACAAAGGATTCTCCAGGGAATCATTGCAGCCATGAATGATGACCCTACAGTCCTAGCCCCCAGTCTCCAACTACAGCACATGAATCCGAATCCCTGATGACAGCCCCATTGAGGAAGGGAGGAAGATCGCAGGGCAGTTCCACCTGCAATGTTTTGACATCAAGACTCTGGTGAACATTGTTTTTGATTTTTTGGTTTTTAACCTCTGCTATGCTGTAACATCACCCCTTAGCAGTGACTTCCCCGTTTTCCCTTCGTATGGTTCAGATTTCACTTCTCAGGCCACCCATAAGGGATGGATGGTGGTGCACTGATATGATTTTTACATTTTGGTTGATCTGGTCATTTCTGTTATTCTCTGGTCCAAAAACAAAAATGTTTCTTCTTCCTTTCTTTTAAATCCCTTCCCTGCTGCTGAGTCACTATCAGCTGTTTGCAACATGTCATTTTCAAATGTCTGTGTTGTCACACAGTCACTCATACTCATATTCAGCTCTATGATGACGGTTCAACAAAAATGTTGTCGACTGACATTGCAGTGACAGATTTATGTCGACTGCAAATTGCGGTTGGCATATATCCATCTGGAAATCTGTCTGTGTGTGTGTGTTTTGGGGGGGGGTCTTCTCCCCACACCCCAGACTTAGTGATTATTAGCTCTGAGTTGGAGTTGATTCGGGAAAGGGGTGCAGGACTGGGGGAAGAGTGACGGGGTCCCGGGTGGACTTTACAGTGATCCGTCGATGTTGTTGGCATTGATGCAATCTCTGTAAAGTTTCACCGTGGGATTGGCATACACTCATATTCCTTCTTTGCACACACTTCTTAAAATTAATGCAACTTTTAAATCAGCCTAAAACTCCTGAGTGCCAGTCAACCTGGTCACAACCAAAGAACTTCGCCTCAGCTAAAGAAATTGAGTGAGAAAGAGTACGGCAATCAAAGCCAATTGCTTACCTTATCGGCAGAACCCAGTCAGTTAAGATCTTGGACGCCACTTCCTCTCCTCCTGATTAGCACTGGAGTCCCCCAGGGCTCTGTATTAGGGCCCCTCCTATTCTCCATCTTCTTAAATGGCCTTCCCTCTGTTTGCTCCCCATCCTCTGCATACACATGTATGCCGATGATACAGTCCTGTATGCATCTGGCTCCTGTCTTGATGAGGTTACAACCAGCTTACAGCAAGACTTTGACAAGGTTCAGCTCTGGTTTGCTAACCATCAACTTTTCCTCAGCACCAAGAAGGCAGTGTCCATGACCTTTGGCACAAGGCAGAGACTCTCAATGCTTCTCTCCCTGCCCATTTTCCACACCTTGATGGGACTTTACTTGAGGACACATCCTCCTTCAGGTACTTAGGTGTTTGGTTGGACCAACACCTAAGATTCTCTGGGCATATTGACGCCATCCAGAAAAAAATGCACCTGAAGCTAGGTGAACTGTTCAGGAACTGTAGTTATATCCCTCCTACTGCTAGGTGCAAACTTGTCCAGAAGGTGATACTGCCACGTTTGACTACTGTGACATAGTCTATGGTGCTGCCTCTAAGTCCTCCCTGGCCAGATTGGACACCCTCTTCAATTCCTTCTGCTGCTTTGCCTTGGATGCCCCCCCTCGCACCCACCACTGCAATCTTTATCGTGCCCTGTCCTTCCCCTCTCTTGCAAATAGGCAGCTCTCCCACTGCATTAAATTCACCTCCAAGCACTGGTTGGGTGAGCTCCCTTCCTACCTCTCCTCCTCCTTTATAACACCCCCACCCTCTCATTCCCTTAGATCAACTGACTCTCGCATACTGGTAATCCCCCGCAGATCCACCCAAATCGGCCAATCCAGTTTCTCTCACCACCTCCCAAAAATTTGGAATTCCCTCCCCCCTCAAATTTGGAACTCATCCTCCACCTACTCCCTCATCTCGGCCCTCAACAATTACCTTACTCCTAGCTGCTCCTGCCATGTCCCTCCCTAACTTTCTCCTCTAAGCCCAGGACAAACCCTACTCCTCTACCGTCACCTTTATTTTAACCTGTGCACACCCACGCAGATTCCTAGCTTTCTTCCCCTTCCCCCAAATTGCTCCCCCTTATTAACCTCCCTTGATCTCTCACAGAATAAAAGGGGCCTCGAATGGTCTCCATGGGTCCATCTCCTACCCCCAAAGGGGCTTGTATCTCTCATCTACTCCTTCCCCAATCATCCTGATGGAGTCTCTCTTGAACACTTCCTTATCCCCTTCTCTCTGATCAGTGCAGTGCAGGGTCCTCACATCCTGAAGTGGTCTCTAGGGACACGACTCTTGCCCCTCCCCACCCAGCTCACCACCGCCTCTCTTTCCCCCTTTTGTTTCACATAAGCACTTGTGCTTATTAACCCAGCACTTATTATTGTCCACTGTTTTACCTATCATGTTCAACACTGTTGTAACACTGTTTGTAACGTCTACCTTACAACTGTATGTTAATGTTGAACTTATAACTGAATGTTTACTGTCTCATTCCTAATGTACCCCTTCCCCCAGGTCGCACCTGGAGACAAGCTACTTATCGCTCAGTGTGCCTTCCTGGTGAAACATTTCAATAAATAAATTTAATTTTGAAACAACTTTCAAAGCCTTTTTCACTTCAGATTTTATTTCAATATATGACTGTCATTTGAGCTTGTTTGCCCTCCCCCCTTTTCTCTTCTATCACTCCTTCCCATTTATTTTTTGACAAATGCCTCCAGCTGCATCTTCATCCTCCCCCTCTCCTCTCATCCCTGTTTCTTTGCCACCCCTGTGCACCTGACCCTACCCATTCCTTGTGGGCACATGCATCCTAGCTGTGCTCACCATTTTACTATAGCTGCCTTTGTTAACTATCTACACCTCTCCTCCTCCTCCTCTACACCTTACTCTTCCTGTAATTGGCCCCTTTCAATAGCACTGTTGTCGTGAATGGTGGGATATTCAGAAATGCACCTGGCAGGCACAAGCAGGGTGCAGCACAACTGGGATGTGCCAGGCATGGACTGGGCAATATTGAGCTGAACTGCACCATGGCTCAGCACCGGTGAGTATTGCAACTGGCCTCTCACATTGTGCAGGTGCAGTGGCACTGCGCCAGAGCAAGTGGAAGAGTGGAGCAGGGGATGCGCCAGCGCAAGTGCATTTGCAGCTGGGCGTAGACAGCCTTGATATTCAGTGGTGGATATGCAAATCAGACCATAATACATGCAAGATGCAACTGGGGCCATTAGCATGTCATTATGGCCCCATGTGCATGCAGGTGCGTCTATCCCCTGCGACTTGCACCTGGCGCCCTGCCAGCCTGCAGCTGTCGGGGACCAACGCCCCCTGCACATCGTGGCAAAGTGCCCCAATGCCCGATCACAGGCATTAGTATACTTAAAGTCATTTTACATTATCCATGGTGGTCCAGTGGACCGCTTGCAGCCCAATCATGGACATTAGTATACTTAAATTCATTTTACTGTATCTCTGGTGATCCAGTGGACTGCCTCTAGCCCGATCGCAGGCATTAGTAAATCTAAATAGATGTCCAATATCCCTGGTGGTACAGTGGACCGCTTGCAGCCCGATCATGGGTATTAGTATACTTAAAACAGTTTAAATTATCCCTGGTGGTCCAGTGGACCGCTTCCAGCACAATTGCAGACATTAATATATTTAAAAACAATTTTGCTTTATCCCTGGTGGTCAGCGTACCTCCCTCCCCACCCGCCCACTGAGCCTGCCATCCCTCCCCCAGTCAGCGGTGGGTGGCAGCTCCCCATCTTTAAGCTGCCTGGCCGCCCACCGACTGACTGTGTACAGTACGGCTGTACGCCCATTGGTCCATAGCGTGGAGCCATTCACATATCAGGACTGAGTAGTACGGTATGGTCTGCATGCCCATTGGCCCACACTGTGGACCAATGGGCACACAGCCGTACTGTACGCAGTCAGTGGGCAGGTGGCCGGTCAACTTGCGGGTGGGGAGCTGTCACCCGCTGTTGACTGGGGGAAGCGGGGTTGCAGGGCTCAGTGGGCAGGTGGGAGGGGGTACCATTAGACCACCAGGGATAAAGTAAACTGTTTTTAAATATACTAATGCCTGCGATCGGGCTGGAAGCGGTCCACTGGACCACCAGGGATAATTTAAACTGTTTTAAGTATACTAATGCCTGCGATCAGCTGCAAGCAGTCCACTGGACCACCAGGGATATTGGACATGTGTTTAAATATACTCATGCCCATGATCGGTCGTGGGGTGGGCACGATGCCGACAGACCCTGGCCCCGGAGCTCAGGTGGCCACCCACAGTTGGCGACTGCCGTGTTGCACCCTGCAATACAGCAGCTCACCTGTAGGTGGCCAGCCCCTGCTCCTATTTCCTTTGGCTCAACTTTGAGCACCAGTGTGCGGTGCAAGTAGGGTTGCACCAGCATATCGCCACATCCCAGGCTGAATGTCGGGATGTGTAGAATATGCATGGCACACCCCCACTTGCACTGCATACATTACTGGTGCACCCCAGTGCATCAGGATCTGCTGATGGAATATCCCTTTGAATATCACTGGGGTTAATATCAGTGGGTTGCGATGGCTAAACACTGTTGCACCAGGTGCAACCCTTTGAATATCCCACCTGAATTGTTTACTGTTATTTCACAGTTGCTTCCTTGTTGTTTGTTATTTCTGACGTGGAACCATTGTAAAGAGCCTTGGCTCAAAGGTACTTGTAATCCTAGAATAAATAAATAAAAAAAAGGTATTACAATTAGCAAACGCTTGTTAAGAGCTCAGATGGGATTATGGGATAGTGTGGAAGTTTGAATTAGCTATTAACATTGAAAGGAAGAGGATGAACAGTAATGATGTTATGGTGTCTGCAGAAAAAAAAACTTAAGTAAGGATGCCCGTGGGCAAAATCATAGAAGAATGTTAAAATCTAGCTTGATTAGAGCAGTGCAGATTTATTAAATTCCTCTTCTGAAAAATGTCTGTGGAATTTTGGAAATTCAAATTAATTCTACAGATTCCATCAACAGCAAATTTTCTTTAAACTGGGACATAAGTCTCTGAGGAAGGACTTTGTTAGTCCGAAGCTTAGGCACTGTTTTCTTTTGTAACATCTATGTTTTGTAACACCTGTATTTTGTAACATCTATGGTTTGTAACACCTGTATTGGTCCATTAAAGGTATCAAATCATTTGCTTCTGGATGTTTTCTTACAAGGACCAATCTGACGCTAATCTATTTCTTTAAACTGGGGCTTACTAAACTACAATTTATATAAACCTCATAATAGTATTCTGCAGTTACGTAAACTGCCAACTGAATTTATGCAAACCACAGAATAGGATTACATATAGAACTGCCTTTCAGAAGTAAACAATAAATTCCAGAGCTGACCTGCCTGCACAGCAGCAGTGCCAACACTTGTTAAGCCAACAACTGAGTTTGGAACAAGCTCAGACCATCAGGCACTGGCCAAGGGAGGAAAATCAGGCATCCCAGAGGATGCAGACTTTCTTTGGGAAGGGATGGAGGGCAGGTCACTGCTGCCACTGCTATACTGCCCCCCGGTGACCACAGCTCGTGGTTCAGTAGACAGTAGGAGTAGGAAAGGGAATGTTGGACAAGATTCATGTGAGGAATGCTTGTGTGCCTCTGATTAGATCTCCTCAAGTACCAGCACCCCAGGAGATATGACAGTAAAAAGCAACAATGCATGCCCAGTACATGATCACAGTACACCCAAACCCAGACTCCAGCAACTGGATGCCTTCAGGAACCAAGGGAACTCCTGTACCTATGACCAAGACACAGTGGGGGGTTGGAACCAGCAAATCAGCCCACTCCACAGTAGGTAAACCCATGGGATTGGAAACCTGAGGGTAAGTGCCAGAGATGCTGCTGGAGGGCAGGACCTGACATGGTGAGGGGCCAGATCAAGAAGAAACAATAAATTATAAAAATAAATTCTGAGAAGAACTTCAGAAGCAGAATTGCCATTCTGCACAAATTCTGCCAGCAGAATTCCATGCTCAACACAGCTCCGAACTTAATGGTGGCAGTCAGCACATTTGATGGAATTCATTTCCCTTCTATAGTCCATTATACAGCAAGGGAGCACTTCCAAGTTTCGACCAATCAGAACGTTCCTTTGCTCTGTACAACAAACACTCTTATTCTGTGAAGAGTATTTCTTCCCCAGCTGCCCTGGAAATGGGAATGTTAGGGTACTTTTTTTTATAAATTAGTGAGGGATTATATTATTGATCGATCTCGATCAATAATACACCAATACTGCCACCAAGACCACTTTTACTGTTGCAAGAGTAGTTTCACTCACATTGATAGGGTATCAGAACCACTCACTGTTGCCTTGCAGTTCTCTTACCCTAAGAATGCATGCAAGACCACTCTTACAACTGTAGAGTGGACTCACAATGGTACTAACATACACCGCCGGTTTTAACAAATGAAAATATACTACTTGGTTTTCTTACATTCCAAGGTTGGAAATCATGAATGCTCCCACACTGTCCATTATAAAATGGACCTTCTCCATCTCTACATGAAAGCAGACTATGAATGGAATGTGCCACCGCATATACTGCATTGTAAATGCTAAACATGTATGTGTAATTATACGCATCATATTTAGAAATGTCAAGATTTCTTAAATCCTAATGACCTGTGCAAGGTGACATTATTGTGCTTATTGCCCAGTTTGTTAGTGTGTCATTTCCATCAGGTTTCGGCCACTGGCAGTGAAAGGCCTCCTCCCAGAATGTTCTTATAAAGATGTCATAAGGAGAGGTTGAAGGGTGGATACTGTACAAGAAGTCCTTGAGCCCAGGGATCTTGCCTTTGTGGATGAAGAACCCTATGCTACCATTTAAGGTTTTCACAACCTCCATGTTGAGAACATCCAAGGATACCTGCCAACCTGTAGAG
Source organism: Neoceratodus forsteri (assembly GCA_016271365.2). Lineage (NCBI taxonomy): Eukaryota > Metazoa > Chordata > Ceratodontiformes > Ceratodontidae > Neoceratodus > Neoceratodus forsteri. The sequence goes on from JADMNL010000029.1 coordinate 216,057,560, forward strand.
CTGATCCAAACTCTACCTGTTACATTTTGCATAGCAATGGCCTCCAGCAATGGAACCAGATTCTCAGCAGTGGAGTAGACCACAATGACGTTTGCTGATGACCTGCTGAATCACATCAATGGTGGAGGATCTTCTCTTATACTTGGTGACCATTTCTAAAAATTCGATGCAGCCTCCAGCCTTGACAATTTCTTGTTTGAGAGTCTGGCTGCCCAACATACTATAATCATTGTCAGAGGCCAGAATTCCACCCATGTCCAACCAAAATAAATTAACAGCTGAGCCAGACCAAGAGCTTGGAAGATGTCATTTGGAACAGTCCGCATAAATGAAGGGAATTTTGACTTATCACTCAACAGGGAAACTGAAGAACCATAGCTGACCTGGAAAGAAAATATTTCATATATAACATAAAGCAATACTACATAACAGGAAGTGGTACTGTATATCAAGGGTCACCAATTAGCTGTTTGGGTGCATTGTGAGACACACCAAACCTAGGTGTCTTAATCCACTCTGAGAAGTGACAAACTCACATGATGTTCCAAGCCCTGGAGTATAATACTGAGAACACAAAATGGTCCAAGGGTATGAGTATGGTTGATACTGATAACTGGGTCTAACCCACAATGAGATATTGAGAGAGAACCATAGTAAATGATTACATAAGCAAGCCAAATACCAAGCATGACTGCCCCACATTTCTCAGCAGTCGATACCTTAATTATGAAATGGGCAGAAAGAATACTAACTCCTGATTGACCAAGAAGTATTTTCAGCTGGGGCATTATCCCTAGCACCATGGCCCAGCTGAAAGTAGCTCAACAAAAATGTGTTTAAAAACTACTTTGAATTTAGTAAAAGGGAACCATTTCATAACTGCAATAATGCACTCCAAGGGGTGCATTATTATGTTTTAACAGCCCTTCTTGGGTGGAAGAAGTACTTAGCTTTGCCTTCACCTCATGCTTCAACCTGCCTGAGGTGGGCCATTATCGTACTGTAACACACCCCCATCATACCTTACTGCTTAATTTTGAAATAAATGGTCAAACCCTTCAAATCAGATTGCCATGAGACCAAATTGGTCAGGTGGGGATCCACACCATAGGACAGGAAAAATGGGGAGCTACCAGCCTCCTCCCAGGATAGAGATAGAACGTTGTGAAAGTGGGTATCACTTGAAAGGGGAATGGGGGGTTCTTGGTGGAAGGGCTTGACTACCAATGCCAGGCACTAAGGGAAGAAAATGGTGGACTTGGAGGCCATCATGGGGGACAACAGACTGGATATAGTAGCAATAAGCGAGACTTGGTAGACAGAGCATCATACCTGGGAGATGACTAATTTGGGCTACAGACTGTTTAAAAGGGACAGGGAGGGCAAGGGTGAGTGAGAGTTGCTTTATACATTAGGGATGACATGAGAATAATCAAGGAACAAGAGGAAGATGGGGAGAAAAAGCTACTGGGGGTAACACTAGGAAGGGGAACTGGAGAATCCTTGCAGCCAGGGGTGGTATACAGACCACTTATGCAGGGGGAGGAAGACAGGGACAAACAGCTTATTCAGGTAGTCATACAGATGGCCCTAAAAGGAGAATTACTACTGGTAGGGGACCTAAACCTCCCAAATATTGACTGGGGAATCCCAGATGCAGTGTTGACTAGGAGCAGGGAGATCCTAGCTATGCTGCAGGGGTATTCCTTCAGGTGCTAGTCAGGAGCCAATGGGGCAACAACCTATTAGACATGGTCCTGACAAATGGGAGATTGTGGAGGAGGTGCAGGTGGGAGAAGTCATGGGCACCAGCGATCACAGGACTAATGTCCAGGGTGAGGGCAGGAGGAGGGAGACAAATTGAACCAATACTACAGTCATGGACTTCAAATGTGCAGACCTTGACAGGATGAAAAGGCTAGCAAGGGAAGAAATGGAGGGAACAAAGAATATAGGGGCAGTAGAGGAGTTGTGGGAATCTGTTAAAGGAGGGATACTGAAAGCCATGGAAATTTGCATAAAAAGGTTAAGAAGAGCAAACAGGAGTGAAGGAAAGTGGGAAGGGAACATTGTTTAACCAGGGGTAGCACACTATGCTGAAGCTTGTTTCCAGATGTGATCTGGGAGTACAAGGAAGTTAAGTAACTTGCTCAGGATCACACAGTATGCACCTAGGCACCTGTGGGATTCAAACCCAGGGGAGGTGACTACTTTGGTTTACTAAGGAGATAGCGAGAACAGTCAGGGAAAGGAGGAGAGCTTACATAAAATTGAGGAGGACACTCAATGAGGAAAATAGGGAAGCTTATAGGGAGAAGAGGAGACCTGCAAAGCAGAAAATCAGTAGGGCAAAAGCAGATACTGAGGATAAAATAGCTAAAAAAAGCTGAATGGGGACAAAATGTTTTTTCAGATTTGTGATGGAGAGGAGGAGGGCAAGGCAGGGGATTGCAAGGCTGAGGGGAGGGAGATAATCTTGGAAGGGACTGTGAAAAGCAGAGATATAAATAAGTACTTTTGCTCAGTATTTACGGAAGAGGAAGATGGGAGGGACCTGAGCTAAAGAGGAGGGGAAGGAGGGCAAATGGGTGGATCAGAGCCTGTTCTCTGTGGATAGGGTTAGGGAGGAGCTAGAAGGATAGAGGGTGGACAAAGTAATGAGGCCGGACAGGTTACACCCAGGGTGATCAGGAAATGAGGAGGAGTTGGCCACCCATTGACAGGACTATTCAAGTTGTCACTGGATAATAGGAGGGTGCTGGAGGGCTGGAAGAGGGCAGACATGGTGCCTTTACACAAGAGAGGAAGCAGGAGGTGACAGAGAACTATCAACCTGTCAGCCTCCACCTCACTGGTGGGAAAGTAATGGAAGTACTAATCGAGGAGAGGGTGGTGGACTACCTGGAGGAGAGGGGCTTGCAGGACAGCAGACAACATGGTTTCACCAAGGGAAGGTCATGCTAGATGAACCTGATCAAGTTCCTCAGTTGGGTGACTCAGGTGATCGACCAGGGAAGGGAGGTGGATGTGGCCTATCTGGACTTCAGTAAGGCCTCTAACACCATCCCCCACAGAAAGCTGGGAAGCAAACAGGAAAGTCTAGGGGTGGGCGGGAAAGTAACAAGGTGGGTGGAGGTCAGGTTAGCGGGAAGAACTCAGAGGGTGGTGCTAAACAGGGTGTATTCCAGGATGGGGGTGAAGAGTGGGGTACCCCATTTATCAGTCTTGGGACCTCTACTTTTTAACATTTACATCAGTGATATAGCGGAGGGGCTGAGGGGGAGGGTGTGGCTATATGCTGATGATACAAAGATCTGCAATAGGGTGGACACCCCGGGTGGGGTGGAGGACATGAGGCAGGACCTGAAGACACTCGAGGAGCAGTCAGAGACATGGCAGCTGAAATGTAATGCCAAAAATTATGCTATGATGCACGTGGGGAGTAAGAACACACAAGCAGAGTACACCCTGGGAGGGGAGGCAATCAAAGTAGCAGAACAGTAGAGGGATCTGGGGATCATAGTTTCATCCAACCTTAAGGTAAGAAAAAATATAGCAGGGGAGTGGGAAAGGCCAATGGAATGTTGGCATGCATTGGCAGGGGCATTACTAGTAGAAGGAGGGAGGTAACAATGCCCTTCTTCAAAGCCATAGTGAGGCTGCACCTGGATTAAGGAGTCCAGTTCTGGAGACCACACCTCTGCAAGGACATAGATGTGATGAAAAAGGTACAGAAAAGGGCAACCAAGATGGTGCAGGTTATGCAATGGAAGACATACGAGCAGAGACCCCTTGCAGGAGCTGGATCTGTACATGCTGGAGGCTAGAAGGAAGAGGGGAGACAAGACTGAAACTTTTAAATATGTCAAGGGGCTCAACAAAGTAAAGCAAGGGTGTTTACTTAAGAAGAAAGAGGGTGCCATAACTAGAGGGCATAGCCTTAGACTGCAGGGAAATAGATACAGAGGTAATGTGAGTTCTTCACAGAGAGGGTTGTGGAGCCCTGGAGGAGATTACCAAAAGAAGGCAGGGACTACATTGGTGGAGGGATTCAAGACGGCATGGAACAGACATAAGGAGTTGAGTAGCGGGGGGAGGGCATGGGCTAGCAATGGAGTGGGTGTAGGGGGTGAAATAGGGCAGACTAGTTGGGCCGGTGTGGTCCTTTTCTGCCATCAAGCTTCCATGATTCTATGACATGCAGCTGGGATGATATCTCAGTACATAATCCTGGTCTAAAAGTGGGTCATACCATCAGTCAAAAATTACAAATGGATACATTTCATAATCATAATAATACACTCCCAGGTGTGTGATATCATGGGCTAAAAATCCCTTCTGAGGTGGCTGAAGCCACTCGGCTTATACTTGTGCCTCACAACACACCTGAGGTGGAATAATATCCATATCATGCACCTTGACAAATGTTCCTGCTTACACAACTCGCTCTGAGATGTTATCATGTGCTTGATATTGCGTCAGCAAATTATTTATTTATTTTAGCTTTAGTTTACCAGGTAAACGCAATGAGCCAAAGGCCTTTTTTTCATGCGTGACCTGGGACTATATATATATACAGTCATAGATGTTACATATAATAAGACACAAATATACATAGATACAATTGACACAATCAAATTAAAAACAATTACATCATAGTTCACTAAGATGTTTCTTAGTTTAATTTCAAAACTTTGATGACTAACGTCACCATGAAATGACCCAGGAAGCTCAATCCAACTTTTAGCATCCCTGTAGAAAAAGAACGTTCTCCCATTTTAGTTTTTGTTTTAGGAACAGTAAACCTAATAACTTCACTGTTTTTCAGGTGGCATTATTTTTAAAGTGCAATAGTGAATAAAGAGGGGGATTTTCCATCTGACGAAGAACATTGTCTGTTAAACAACATAAGATATAAATCAATTAAATTAAGCTTCAGGATTTCTCCTATCTATTGTGTAGTTACTCTCTCACCTTCTATTTTTTCTTCAACTTTCTTTACCTCCCGTCGCAGCCTCTAGCTGAGGCCCCTTCAGTCGTCCTACCTTATCACATCCTGCCTGAGATCCTCCCATCTATACCTCAGTCCTTGGCACACCCACGACACATTGAGTGGAGCCATCCCTCAGGAATACACCCCCCAGAGTGGGTCCACCTTCTGCTCTTCAGTGCTTTCTTCCAGTGCTTCCATGGGCAGAGGTGGCACCAAGACCAGGTCACAGTGGTCAGGATCCAGCTCTGGAGTTGGGGGCAGGTGATGTCTACACCCAGCCAGCGGGTGTTTCCCCCTGTTCTGATGATCTCCCCCTAGGATCCAGGACGTGCAATGGTGTCCAGTGCGGCTTGTCGCGCTCCCACATCAAGGCTGTGAAAGTCTCCCAAGCTCCTCCCCTGCATCAGCGTGATCCCAGGACTGTGGCTCTCCCATCATCCACCGGGAGCTGCTCATGCTGGGGAGTCATTCACCCACCCACCCTCCCAGGAGAGAAGAGCAGTCCTCCAGGCACTCAATCCTCTCCTACTCCCCACCAACCCCTGTGACCTGAGTTCGCCTCCCCAACATGGGCCACCAGTGTGGCACAAGGTGTATCCAGCACCTCAACCCTCAACACCACCAGGCCAGTGACTCTCACTTTCTTGAGTCACACCCATTCTCTAAAGTACTGTAGTGAGGCCATTCAGATGTGGAAGTGGTTTACTTTAAACTTTCTTCTAAAATTACACATTTTCTGCTACCTTACTGAGTATTTTATTTTCATTATTTCCTATATTCTTCAAGGGTCTGGCTTTCTTTCAGCCCCATCCAATCCCAACTCATACTCCTGACACATACAGCTGAGACCCCAAATTTTCCTACAGCAGAGTGCCACCCTGATGCACACTACTCTTGTGGCTTCCATCCTTTTAAGATATCTGATTACCCCTACTGTGAAGCAAAATCTTAAAACCTTAAAAGAAAGTATTAACCTGCTGGAGAAGGCACAGAGGATGGCAACTAAGATGATTGCAGGTCAGCAAGGAAAACCTAAGAGAAGATGAAACACCTGAACATGTACTTCATGAAGCAGAGGAGGGAGAGGGGGGACATGATTGAGATTTTTGAAAGGGATTAATTGGGTGGATAAGGAGGGTTTCTTTGGGCAAAGTGGCAATCATAGCATAAGAGGTACTGTTTAAAATTGGATGAAGAAGGTTTAGAAGGGAATTTAGAAAGCATTTCTTTACTGAGAGGGTGGAGGACAGTTGGAATGCACTGCCGGATGAGATGGGCTCATTGGCAGTTGTGTTCAGCTTCAAAAAAGGGTGGGATAGACACAAGGGGACAGGAAATGTCATGGGAGGGGTGGATGAAAAGGATGGGGAGGACTGAGGCGGGCAGGGTCAGTGACTCAAGCTGTGGACCCTGCAATATGAGCAGACCAGCTACACCTAATGGCCTTATTCTGCTGGCTCCTTCACATGTCCATATGTAAACTGGCCAATTCTGGAACATGAAGGCATTGAGAAGAATCTGATTTGATTTGATCCGATTTGATTTGTTTATTAAAATCTAGTAAATCCATGAGTATAAAGCCTGTTTTCGTAAGTGACCAGATACATGAAAAACAACAATAAATATGCAGTACAAAACACATAAGTAAAAGTAAATTCATGAGTTAACAATATTAATATGATGCAAATAACTCAAGGATAACTGCATTTCTTGTTATCCATCAAATATTTCTTGAGTTAAATCTTGAGGGAATGCTACTCATGGTACTGAGTATTTTAGATGGTAAAGAATTATAGAAATGAGGCAACTGATACACTAGCGATCTCTGACCTAGACTTGCTGTCATAGTGGGAATACAGAACAAACATTTGTCAATGCTGAATGTTGATTGCTTATATGTGCTGTTTAGGTTTTTGGAAGTGAAAGTACCATGCCTAAGAACTGTCATGTGCCCTCCCCCAAGACATCCAGTGTGTCTTCTGTTCAGTATTCGCAGAAGGTGGGAGGGGCAATGGCCACAGCAGTTGCAAAGGCCTGGAGAGGTGGACAATAGTCCATTCACAGGCAGAAGAATCCTGCAGAAGGTCAGTAAACTGATGGTGGACAAAGCGATGGGACCAGATGGCATACACCCAAGGATATTAAAAGAACTGTGAAGGAAAATAGCAGTACCTCTGGCAGCCATGTTCAGTAAGTCATTCAACACAGGGATGGTACCAGAGAATTGGAGGAGGGCACATGTGGTCCCTCTATACAAACCCAGCAGTAGGGAGGAGGTGGGGAACTATAGGCTGGTCAGCCTCACTTCAGTAGTGGGGAAGATCATGGAGACATTGCTTAAAGAAAGGATAGTGGGGCATCTAGAAGCCATCGAAGCCCAGGACCATAGGCAACATGGGCTCACAGTGGGAAGGTCATGTCAGACAAATTGGGTTGATCTCTTTGATTGGGTGACAAAGGAAGTGAATCAGGGTGGGGCAGTGGACAACGCTTACCTTGATGTGAGCAAAGCCTTTGACACCATCCCACATAGGAGCTGATAAACTAGCTGAGTAGGCTGGGCATGGGGGAAAGGGTGGTAAAGTGGGTTAGAAACTGAGTAACAGACAGGAGGCAGAGAGTGGTGGTAAATGGGGTGCAGCCTGGGGAGAGGGGGTGACCAGTGGGGTGCCGCAGGGGTTGGTCCTGCGGCCAGTCCTGTTCAATGTCTTCATTAGTGACATTGCAGAAGGGCTGAAGGGAAAGGTCTGCCTGTATGCAGATGACACCAAGATCTGTAACACAGTGGATACCCCAGAGGGGGTGGAGAAAATGAGGAGGGACCTGGGAAGCTTGAGAAATGGCTGAGGACTGGCAACTGAAGCTGAATTCAAAAAAGTACAAAATTATGCACCTGGGACACAGAAACCCTAGGGAAAGGTACAGGATGGGGGGGGGGGTGAGGAAGTTGTTGACAGTCACAAAGAAGGAAAGGGACCTGGTGGGTTGTTATTTCAGATGACCTGAAAATGTCAAAGTGGTAAGGCAGCTTGGAGGGCCAGTGACATGCTAGGGTGCATAGGCAGGGGTATCATCAGCATAAGGAGGGAGGTAGTGATGCCATTATATGAAACCATGGTCTGGCTTCACATGGAGTACTGTGTGCAGTTCTGGAGGGGGCACCTTCATAAGGATATTAACAGGCTGGAGATGGTCCAGAGACGGGTGAATGAGATGGTACAGAGCTTGCAACACAAGACTTATGAGGAGAAATTAAGGGACCTCAATATGTACTCACTGGAAGAGAGGAGGGAAAGAGGGGAGAAACATTCAAGTACCTCAAGGGTATAAATATAAGTACTGAGAAGCAGGAGACAGCTGCTATAGGCATATGTGCCAGCTTCTGTGTGATATTCTTTTGTTCTTATAAATCTGTAATCTCCAGTATTTCAGTAACCACATGACCACACTGCCTTCTTCAGGCAATTTTATGCTGATTGATGCCTGGTGTCAGATGGCAGACAGAGGGCTCACCAGATTGTGTTGCCATTTGAAAAACTTCATAGAGTGGTCTTTTACTGGTAAGCATTTTGGAAAGCTGGTGAAGATCTCACAATTTTTATTATGATTTTATCTCCTTATGTCTGTCCCCTTTGTCCCCCATCCCACACCCCAACAGTCATCAGTGGCCACAGCTGCAGCCTTCTTCTTGCCAGGATGGTGGGTGAGAAACATAGAAACATAGAATTTGACAGCAGATAAGGACCACTTGGCCCACCTAGTCTGCCCATTTCCCTACCTGATCAATAATCTGCAGATTCTAGTTAATCAAGAGCTTACTTCCTCCTACCCCCAAGTAGAATTGCCTTATGTCTGTCCATGAGCAGTCTGTGAAGTCTGACGTCTTTCAGTGTCACTTATTGGTCATCTTCCAACACAGGTGAGGTGCTGCCAGCCCCAAAGTAACTCAGGACAAGCAGGTTTCAAAGTGGGATAGAAATGGGGTGGGCAAGAATCAAATACTCATTCAGATGCAGCGTTGATTTTAAGATCACCATACTGGTGTGGACATTGCAAATAGAACCCCAGCTCTTTAAGCAGCCTTATGAAGAGTAAAGGCTTCTCAAGTGGGGTTCTGTTTATTGCAGTGTAAGTGGGCTGCATCTAATTCGGCAATTTACTGTACCTTACATCTGGATGTATGGTAGGCCCAACTTTAAATAAACACTGCACCTGAATTAACACATGATACCACAGAAACAGAATTTGTCAGCAGAAAAGGACCGCTCAGCCCACCCAATCTGCCCAAGTGTTCTCTACCTACTTGTAACTCCTGCCTGCATATGTTACTGCATGTCTTATCCTGCCTGCGTCCATCAGGACCTCCTTGTGAATGAGCTTGCTTCATGGATTTTTCCTGCAATGAACTTGAACCTACTCCACTTCCATAGCCCTATTGATCTCCGTTGACCCCCTCCTTCCACTTTTTCTAATATACCCCTATGTTTATCGCATGCATGCTTCGTGCCCCCTACCATTTTAGCTTCCACCACTTCTCCTGGCATCTGTTCAAGGCTTCCACCACCCTTTCAGTAAATAAATATTTCTTCATTATGTCCCTTGGTTTGGGTGCTCATCCTGATTTGAAGAAACTCCCCAACTGTACCCTCTTTACCCCTGGGAGGTACTTTGTAGGTCTTGATCATGTCACCTCTCGCCCTCCTCTCTTCCAGAGTGTACATGTTGAGATTCTTCAGCCTTTCCTTGTAGAGATTCCTGTGAAAATTCTGAACCATTTTAGATGCCCTCCACTGGAAAACCTCCACCTTATGTCCTTTCTGAAGTGTGGACTCTAAAACTGGACACAGTACTCCAGCTGGGGGTATACCAGGGAGTGATACAATAGTAGCACAACATCCCTCCTCCTACTGGAGATGCCACTCCTTATGCACCCCAGAATCCAATTTGCCCTACCCATAGCCTTGTCACACTGTACTGCCACCTTGAGGTCCTCTGATATAATAACCTCAAGGACCCTTTCATGTTTAGTAGTATCAGTACCTCCCCCCATCCTACACCCAGCATCGGGGTTCCTATGCCCTAGGTACATGATTTTACACTTGTTGGCATTGAACCCCACATAAGTAAGAAAATGGAATTGATTTGAATGAATTGCAGGCTTTTAAGCAGCTTTTCGGGGAGTGTGTATATGTGTGCGTTGGGGGGGCTCTGGTATTATAACTGTTTGCTTTTGTTTGGTGTAATGTGCGAACAGACTAACCCTGCTCCCCACACCGTGTGCTATATCAGAAATAAAGAGCCAAAATAGCATTGGGCCAAGCACTGAGCCCTGTGGCATCCCGCTTGTCACTGCTCCGAGTGCTGCGAGCTACCCCCCCACCACCACCACCCTCTGCACCCTCCCCTGTAACCAGTTCTCTATCCAGTTAGTCAGACCACCTTCCACCTGTACCCCTCCTCCTCCTCCTTGGCCTGTACCCCTCCTCCTCCTCCTTGGCCTGTACCCCTCCTCCTCCTCCTTGGCCTGTACCCCTCCTCCTCCTCCTTGGCCTGTACCTCCTCCTCCTCCTTGGCCTGTACCCTCCTCCTCCTCCTTGGCCTGTACCCCTCCTCCTCCTCCTTGGCCTGTACCCTCCTCCTCCTCCTTGGCCTGTACCCTCCTTCTCCTCCTTGGCCTGTACCCTCCTCCTCCTCCTTGGCCTGTACCCTCCTCCTCCTCCTTGGCCTGTACCCTCCTCCTCCTCCTTGGCCTGTACCCCTCCTCCTCCTCCTTGGCCTGTACCTCCTCCTCCTCCTTGGCCTGTACCCTCCTCCCTCCTTGGCCTGTACCCTCCTCCTCCTCCTTGGCCTGTACCCTCCTTCTCCTCCTTGGCCTGTACCCCTCCTCCTCATGGCCTGTACCCCTCCTCTCCTCCTTGGCCTGTACCCTCCTCCTCCTCCTTGGCCTGTACCCTCCTCCTCCTCCTTGGCCTGTACCTCCTCTCCTGGTAGTCCGCACCTTTCTCCTCCTTATTCTTACGGGTGGTGCCTTCTGTATTACACTCAGACCACTCTGCCCGCCCCCTTCCAGGGTTACTACGCCTCTGCCTTTACCTATATCTAGGGTGGTGAGCTCATCAGGCTCCCTGTCCAGACCTTTCTACCAACCTCAGTCTTTTGGCCACCCCCCATTTGTTTAAATTCACCTTAGTAGAGATATATACCCCTCTAATCCTGCCTTTTTTTTTTTTTTTTTACATATTTTCTCACTGGGCTGTGGTCAACTTGGTCATCCCAACTGACCCCCCTAGCTCTGCCACCGACATCAGATCAACCTGCTCACCTCCACGGATTACCCCCATGGTGGGGTGGCAAGGAGCTTCCCAGGTCAACCCACCAGAGCAGGATCCGGTTGATGAGGCGCCATTCAGTGCAGGCGGGGGGTTGGAAGCTCATGCTGCCTGACTGTAGCCCATTTTCCACTTTTCTCCCCTTTGCTGAGTGTGGCCACGCAATGACGCTTAGGCACAGCTTGCCAATGTCTACCACACTCCGCCACCCTTCACTACACCACTGTAGTAGCACCCATGGTCATCACCAGGGGCTGCTACAGAGTGGTGGTTCCCTGGATCCCACCCCGGGATAGGAGAGCAGTCCTCCGGATGCTCAATTCTATCCCTTCCTTGCCAACCCCTGGTGGCCCAGGCTTGCATCCGAACCTGGGTCACCAGCATGGTGCGAGGTGTGGCATCCAGCGCCTCAATCCTCAGTGCCAGTGGCACGGCAGCAATGCTGGCTTTAATACTCCCCTTCCCTTCCTGTTCCAGTGTACCCTGTCCCCCACGTACAAGTCACTATTCCTCCCAGACCCTACCCCAGTTAGTCACTAACCCATAATGTTTTGTGTGGCACCAATCCTTCAGCCACTCAAACTCTTCAAGCCCACCCTTCCTCTCCATGCTTGCAGATGGTACCGGTAGTGCCTCCAAGAATGCCACCGACTTCCCCACCCCCTCACACTACCTGCCCAAGTACTCAAACCTCCCCGTCACTACTTCCCCCACCAAGTCACTTGTACCCACATGCAACAGTAAATGAGGTTTCTTCCTCCTCCTCCTCGCTGCACGTTTCAGCAGTGCCAGCCCTGCCCCTCCTGCAGTCAACCTGGGGACAGCTTCAACCCAAATATGGCTGTGCCTTTCCCCCTTTCTGCCCCATCTCACCCATTTCAGTATAGAATCCCCCAGGACAAGTACCCCCTGCCCCTTACCCCCTTTCCCTTCTAATGCCCCTTTCACCACCCCAGTATTTGTTATTCCCTGTCCCTTAACCCCTGCCAACTGCACCTCTGTGACTTATGTATCTGTACCCCTACTTCTGCCTTACCCCTTTCTCTGCCTTACTCCTCCCATCCCCTTGAACCCCTTACCAGCCTGACTACCTCCTACTGGGCTTTCCATGTTGACTTCCCTCCTCCCCTGCTGATTTCCAACCCCTCTCTTATCCCCATTGTTGTCGATTTAGAGCCCCCATTCCCTTCTACCCCAATAGAGATGCCCCTCCCATTCTTCCCCCTTCCAGTAGACTTCTCTCCTTCAATCACCACCCTCTCCTTCCTTACTAGCCCCTTCTACCCTTTTGTCCTCGCTATCTCTTCCCCTACCTGTTGCCATCCCTCTCATGCCCTGCTTCTCTTCCCCCCTTCAGTATGTTCCTGCTACCCTTCTCTGTCCCATAGCAGAGGTTCTAATCTATTCATAGTCAATACCTATCCTACATCTCTTCTCCCTATCAGTTCCCCCCTCCTACTTGTTCCCTCTGTGCCACCCCTGGTTCCTCCCTACCTGCAGCCATTTGCTCTCTTTCCGGTACTTCTCGTGATCTCTTCCTCTCCATCAGGAGGCCCCTGCTCTTCCCTCAGCACCCTTCCTTCTCCTCTCTCTTTTCTGCTAGTGTCTCTGATACCGGGCGGTTTCAGTCCCTAGTTATTCTTCCTCCGTCCCCCTTTGCCATCCCCTATTACCCCTCAGGATGCCTACCATACTCATCTGACCTGCAACTTACACTCCTCCCTAACCTCCACAGTTCCTCCCTCAAACTAGCCAGTCTTCTACAGACCATACACCCCCCCCCATCCTCCAAGCCTAGTCCAGGATCATGGCAGACCCACACCCTGTACACCCCTCCACCCTTCCAAAGATGACCGTCCCCTATTTACAAGTGGCACCTGCCCCATTTTGGCCCCCATCTTATGTTACAGGCTCTTACTCCCAGGTTCTGTACCCTACTACAACTGTTAGGCCCCTATTTACTCAAATTCCTGTCCCCCCCCCACAGTAGTCCCCTTACTGACCCCTTGCCGACAGGGGTAATTCAGTCTCAAATCTCACCCGTTAGATACTGTATTACTTTAGCAATCCTAAAGCCTCCTTGTCCGTTTTTCACCCCTCAGCTACCGTACTTTTTGTTCTCGGCTCTCATATAGGTTCACTTAGCCCAGTTAGAAAGCCTATTGCACTCCAAGTATTACTCAGCTCAGTTAGAGAAATAAACAGAACAAATAAATATGTATTATTACAGTAATCATAACAGTATAGCTCGATACTTAGCTCAGTTAGAGAAAGAAACAGAACAGCTAAATCTATATTATTACAACAATCCTAAAGTACCCAATCATTGGTTTGTCTCCACTCCAGAGATCCTGCTGCAATATAGGACCACAAAGGACACTGGGAGGGAGGATGGGCAACTGTAAAGTCCCAGCAGAGCTCCGATGAGCTCGCTCGCTCCCCCTCTTTCACTTGCTCGTTCTGTTTCTCCCGATGCTGCAGCCTGCCCTTTTGTACTGGGCTTCTGCCTGCATTGGCACCTTTTTCTACCCACAAAGAAATCTGCAGCAGTCCCGACAGAGCTCCGTTAAGCTCACTCATTACACCTCTCTCACTCACTCATTCTGTTTCTCCCAGAGATGCAGACTGCCCTTTTGTACTGGGCTCCTGCCTGAACTGGTACCTTTTTCTGCCCACAAAGAAGTTCAAAGCTGTCCTGACAGAGCTCCGTTGGGGTCACTCGCTCCCCCCTCTCTCACTCGCTCGTTCTGTTTCTCCCACCACTGCAGGCTGCCCTTTTGTACTGGGCCCCTGCCTGCATAGATGCCTTTTTCTACCCACAAAGAAATCAGTAGGAGTTCCAAAAGAGCTCCGTTGAGCTCGCTCACTTCCCTTCCCTCACTCGCTCGTCCTGTTTCTCTGGGTGCTGCAGACTGCCCTTTTGTACTGGGCTCCTGCCTGCATTGGTGCCTTTTTCTGCCCATCAAGAAATCCACAGCAGTCTTGACAGAGCTCAGTTGAGCTCGGTCACTCCCCCTCTCTCACTCACTTGATCCTAATCTGTCTTAAACACTGATTTCCCAAAGCGACTGCGCTATTCTGCGCCAGAAGTGGAAAACACATTTTGACCAGGATGTGAAAAATGACAGCTATACTGTTGATAAAGAGGTATGAACAAATGCCGGTGTTGAAAATCTGGCATTAAAATATTACTAATTTGCGAAGTTACAAGGGTGCATAGAAACTGCAAAAGGCACGCTCGCAACACAGTCATTTTATGGACTTTCATAACAAAATTTTTACCATTGGGATTTTAGGACCTCTTCTCATAAGCAGTGTCACTGTGGTTTTCTTAATGTGTCCCAAATACTGATTTCCCACAGCGACCACGCTATTCTGCACCTGAAGTGCGAAAACACATTTTGGCCAGGATGTGAAAAATGACAGCTGTACTGTTCGTAAGGAGGTGTGGAATAATGCCAATGTTGAAAATCTGGAGTGAAAGTATTGCAGATTTTGCGAGTTGACGTTAGCGTGTGTAGCAACTGCGCAACGCACACTCGTAAAACAGTAATTTTTTTGGATTTTTTTCTACCAGAGTTATTATTCAGCTCAGTTAGAGAAATAAACAGAACAAATAAATATGTATTATTACAGCAATCATACCAGTATAGCTCAGTACTTAGCTCTGTTAGAGAAATAAACAGAACAACTTAATCTGTATTATTACAGCAATCCTAAAAGTATCCAGTCATTGCTTTGTCTCCACTCCAGAGAGCCTGCTGTAATATAGGACCACAGGGGACCCTGGGCAGGAGGGTGGGCAACTCTAAAGTCCCGGCAGAGCTACATTGAGCTCGCTCACTCCCCCTCTCTCACTTGCTCATTCTATTTCTTCCAACGCTGCAGGCTGCCCTTTTGTACTGGGCTCCTGCCTGTGTTGGCAAAAATGAAAAATGTTTCTGCCCACAAAGAGTTCACAGCTGTCCCAACAGAGCTCCGCTGAGGTCACCTCACTCCCCTTCACTCGCCTCATTCTGTTTCTCCTGGTGCTGCAGGCTACCCTTTTGTATTGGGCTCCTGCCTCCATTGGTGCCTTTTTCTGCCCACAAAGAAATCCGCAGCAGTCCCAACAGAGCTCCGTTGAACTCGCTCACTCCCCTTCTCTCACTTGCTCTCTCATTCTGTTTGTCCCAGCGCTGCAGGCTGCTCTTTTGTACTGGGCTCCTGCCTGCATTGGGGCCTTTTTCTGCCCACAAAGAAATCAGCGGTAGTCCTGACAGAGCTCAGTTGAGCTCGGTCACTCCCCCCTCTCACTTGCTCGATCTGAATCTGTCCCAAACACTGATTTCCCACAGTGACTGTGCTATTCTGTGCCAGAAGAGCAAAAACATATTTTGGCCAGGATGTGAAAAATGACAGCTGTACTGTTCATAAGGAGGTGTGAAAAAAATACCAGTGCTGAAAATGTGGCGTGAAAATATTACAAATTTGTGAAGTTACAAAGGTGCATGGAAGCAGTTCAATGCATGCTTGTAACACAGTCATTTTATGGACTTTCATCACCAAATTTTCAACATAGGGATTTTAGGACCTCTGCTCATGAACAGTGTCACTGTCATTTTCTTAATCTGTCCAGAACACTGATTTCCCACAACGACCGTGCTATTCTGGGCCAGAAGTGCGAAAACACATTTCGGTCAGGATGTGAAAAATGACAGCTGTACTGTTCATAAGGAGGTGTAAAAAATGTTAGTGTTGAAAATCTGGCATAACAATATTACAAATCGGCGAAGTTACAAGGGTGCATGGAAAGTGTGCAACGCACACTTGTAGTACAGTCAATTGATGGGTTATCATCACCAAATTTTCAACATAGGCATTTTAGGACCTCTGCTCATGAATAGTATCATTGTCATTTTCTTAATCTGTCCTGAACAGTGATTTCCCACAGCGACCGCGCTATTCTGCACCGGAAGTGCGAAAACACATTCCGGCCAGGATGGGAAAAATGACAGCTGTACTGTTCACAAGGAGGTGTGACAAAATGCCAATATTGAAAATCTGGCATGAAAATATTACAAATTCGAGAAGTTACGAGCATGCGTAGCAACTACTCAACACACGCTCTTAAAACAGTCATTTTTTGGAATTTTTTCACCAAATTTGCTATATAGGCTTTTTGGGAGCCCACCTCATGAACACGGGCACTGTCATTTCATTAATCAGTCCTGAAAGGTGATTCTGTGCAGTGACCATGAAATCACCTTTCAGGACTGAATAACGCCATGACAGTGGCTGAATTCATGAGGAGTGGTCCCAATAACCCCATGTTGAAAATTTGGTGCCACAATTCCCAAAAATGGCTGAGATGTGCAGCAAATTTGAAAAAAAACCCTTTTTATGCCACTATAGAGCTTACGGCATTTCTTCAGTTCGCAGTCGGCTTTGAAGAGTGCAGACGTGTTCCCGGTCCATCAAGATCATCGCGCCAGGCTCTGGAGGTAAGTATGGGGTGAGGAGAGGGTGTGGGTGGTGGGGCAGACAGTGGTGGTGGGTGTGGGTTGGGGAGGGACACAGACAAGTGAGGACTATTTTCTCTTTACAGGTTTAAAAAATAGACATCATGAGTTGGTTTTTCCTTTTAGCAGGTACTTTTGGCATGCTGGGGTGGTTCCCAGTGTGCCACCTGTGTGTTTTGGGGTGGGGACTGGAGCCGACAGGGATTGAGTACCTTGTCAGCACATACTGCGGGGGGGTCTCATGAGCTGAGGGGGATTGGGCACCCCCTCAGCACACAAGAAATGGGGAGGAGGCATGCCAACAGGGATTGGGCACCCCCATCGGTAAAGAAACAGGGGGAGGGGACATGATGCTGAGGGGGATTGGGCACCCCCTCTGCAGACAACAGAAACCGATGGGGACTGGGCTCCCCGTCAGCAGACTGGGTAAGGGGAATGCAAGGGACCGCCCTGTAATGACGGGTCACTCCCTCATTGCAGCAGAATGCCTGACACTGCAATGATGAGGCGGCCCCTGATTGCAGTGGCTAAAACATTTCAAGGTGGTGGCACGCTGGCTGAACTAGTGTCAGCAGCAGCGTGCCACCCCATTGGGGAAAGCGGGCCAAGCCTCAAAAGGCAGCGGGGGCATTGGCCACAACAGTGCCGCACCTCCACAACCTGCTTCTGCAGCAAGCTGCTGCAACATGTTTCTTGCGCATGTGCGCAATCAACATAAAAATAATGAAATGCTGAATGTGTAAAAGCAGAGGAAGTTTGACTTTGAAAAATACAATGAAATAGTTTTGGTAATTTACTCAAGGTAACTTTTCTGACCAGAGTTCCAGTTTACTCCTGGTACCTTTGGTCTAATGAAGGCCAATGAAGAGTGCTGTGCAAAATGCAGATGTGGGTAGAAATAGGTAGTGGGGTAGCGAACATGGCAATTTGATTGTGAAGAATCCTGACCCCAGACAGCAGACTCCCCCCAGCTAAGTCATATAATAAAAAGCTGTGATCAAAAATAGGAAGCAAAAAAAAAAAACCTTTGAGAAGAAGTAATCTGGCTGAAGGAAAAGAAAGACAATAGATTGTAGTGGTTAAGAGCACTGAGCCACAAACCTGGAGAACTGGGTTTGAATCCCACAGCCACCACTTGCACACTATGGGACCATGAGCAAATTTTAACTTCTGTACTCCCAGGATGCACCTGGAAACAAACCTTGGCACAGTGTCTCTTTCCTGGTCAACAAATCTGTAAAATAAAAGAATTAATTCTATATAGAGCACCCAGTCTCTGATGTACTGTTTTAAATATAATAGAGATTTTGCATTGGCAGCAGAGTGTGCTCACTAGGGAGAGGCCTAAATATTTGAAATTTGTCATCTGTTCTATGACAGTTCATTGAAGCGCTTTCAGTTCTACTGTGGTAGGTAATGGCATCCTCCTTCTACATTGTGGAAAACCATAGATTTGATTTTGGAGGCATTCAGCACCAATTTATTTAAACAGAAACCAATTTTGAAAATAGTCAAAATCATATTGGATTGTCTCCCATAAATCAAGAAGATTGGACCCATTCATGAAGATCACCACTGCATAATCTGCAGAAAGAGGAATACTGGTGTTTCTATTTATTTATTTATTTATTTATTTCAGTGTGAGCCAAACTGGCTCTTTTTACAAAGGCTCCAAGTCAGTAGAAGAACAGACAAAACAGTACAATTTATATCATATGACGAGAACATACAATAGCCAAGTGACAAGACTATTTTACAAGCAAGATAAATGTGGAGTATAACCTCAAATACAATACTTTTATTATAGAAATATCTCTAATCTTTCAGTCTAGTTACTAAGTGCAGGTTGCTTGTAGTTGGCAGCCAAAATCGGCTTTGTCAAAGAAAAGGGGAGGAGGTACGGAGAGTATTAGAATGTGCACAGAGGAGGCATATCATATAATGTTATTATGGGGATAGGAGAAGGGGGGTATGGTGATGAAGGAGAACAAGCTAATAAGTGCTGTATGCATTGGGGCAGCCTAGAGGAAGTGGAGGGGAAGGAGTGAGGATTCATGGGGCGAAAGGGGTAAGAAGGTGAGGGGTAAGGGTTGGAAGTCTAGGGCAAGGGATGGCACTCCTATCGTTATGCACTGCAGTTGCACTCTTGGGATTCTACCAGGAGGCAATGGAGTTCTTTTTTGAATTGGCCAAGTTTGTTAAGGTGAAAAAGGGAGGGGGGTTGGTTGTTCATCCAGAGAGGGCCTAGATAGGAGAGGGACCTCTGGGTGAAGGAGGTTCTTTTTAAAGGTACACGCAGTGCTCCTCTAGCAGAGCTTTGGGATGTTTTAGTCTTCGGGTTATGTTGAAAAAGCTTTGAGGTTGATTCTGGGACCAGTCCCAGAAGGACTTTTTTTCCTATGATACATGCCTGGTACTGGGACCTTAGAGGTAATGGGAGCCAGCCAGTTGTGGAGTAGAGACTGCAAGAGTGGGAATACCAATTAGCTCCTAGAACAAGTTGGCAGGCTTTGTTGAACAGGAGTTTAACCCTTTTGAGAGCAGTTTCAGTGGCCGCACTATAGACAGTCAGTCCATAGTCAATGATGGACAGTACTGAGTTTTGGTGACAAGGCTAAGGGCCTCAGTGGTCATAGCATTTCTATGTTGATAAAGGAGTCCGAGTCTGATGTTGGCTGTTATCACAACATGGTCAGTATGGGTGCTGAAAGAAAGGGCATTGTCTAGGAATAATTCCAGGTTTTTAAAGGTAGTAACCTGTTCAATTAGGTTGCTTTTGTTACTTAATATGGTAAGTGGGCTACCCTGCTTTTTTGAGCTTTGTAGGGTAAAGTGCTTTGCTTTTGTTTTTCTGTAGTTCAAGAGGAGTTTGATGTGAGCAAACCATGACTCCAGTTTGGTAAAGCTACTTTGAAGGGTACCTGTTATTTTGTGGAGGTGTGTTTCTGGTACGGAGATCACTGCATCATCTGCATAAAGCAGCATCTTAGTAGGGAATGCGCTTGGCAGGGAATTGATAAAGAGGACGAATAGTAAGGGCCCTAAAACTGATCTTTATGGGACACCCAAAGTAACATTCTGGGCTTCAGAGGATACACCTTTTACTGTATCCTAACACACTGGGACCTGCCCGAGAGGTATCTTGAGAACCAGGACAATGTATTGGTGGAGAGACCAAGGGCTGCGAGGCTGTTGAGCAGGATGTGATAATTGGTGGTGTCAAATGCTTTGGTTAGGTCAATAAAGACTGACCCAACCATTTTTCCACCATCCAGGGAGTCATATAGGTGTGAAGTAAAGTTGGTGAGTGCAGTAATAATGCTGTGAGATTTATGGAACCCATGCTGCTGAGGACAGAGTAGGTTATATTTGTTGAGGTAATCCATGAGCTGATCTGACACAGTTCTCTATAGGACTTTCATGAGGGGTGGTAAAATAGATATGGGTGGTAGTTGCTTATGCTGGTTCTGTCTCCACTTTTAAAGACTGGGGTGATGAGGGCAGTTTTCCACTTGTCAGGGAATATGTTCAACTTAAGGGATATGTTAAATAGCTGTGTTAGTGAGTAAGCTCTTCTAGGGTGACGGCGAGAAGCTTCATGTCAAGCATATCACTACCCATTCCAGTTTTGCCAAGGGTCTTCTTCACATATTTAATTGTGTCTGCCTTAGTGATCATTTCAAAGTAGAATGGGGGTTGAGTCGTGTTTGAGGTGGTAGCTGGTTTTGGGGGCTGGCTGTTAGGGTCAGTAACAAGGAACTCTGGAGGGAGGACAGAGCTGAGGTTTGTAAAGACCAGGTTAAGGGCAATAGCTAACTCGTTCAGTTGCTGGAGAGAGCCTGCAGGGCTGAGAATTAGATTTGGTGGAGCTTTGGATTCTTTCCCAGTCAGTCTACAAACTTTAGGAAGCAAATTCAAAATGAATCTCAACATATTGGGCTCCAAGACTAACCCTTGGGGAACTCACACAGTGACAGGGGCAGGAGACGATAAAGCATTTTGAAATTTAGTATTTTTTTTGTGCACAGCCTTGTATATAGTTCTGCCACCAACCCACAACATCATCAAACAATGCCAGACCTCCCAAAGTCCTAAGGAGGAGCTGATGATTAACCAAATCAAAGGCCTTGGGGAGATCCATGAAGATAGCCATGAAATAGAGGCCTTTGTCAACAGCCTTATGGTCTGCCTGTGTAAATGCCACCAATACTGTCATTGTACTATGACCAGGGACTATTATAACCTTAAGAGATGCTGGAACTGTCCATATAAATGTACACAATCCACGTAGCTTGCATCCAAACTAAAAATGTTTTACATAAGTATCAAAGAAACACCTCTGTGATGGAAATGGACTATGCAAACTGAACTAAGAACTTCAGAATTTTAGAACTGTTTATATGTGCACTGAGCTTCCAGAGGGTCCTGTGGTGCGTGAGGGCTGCCGAACTGGCCCTCCACCACCCCCACCCCCCGAGAATCATTTGCAGATCACCGACTCAACAGCTGAAGGGTGCACAGAGCTTCCAGAGGGTCCTGTGGTATGTGAGGGCTGCCAAACTGGCCCTCCACCACCCTCACCCCCTGAGAATCATTTGCAGATTGCCGACTCAACAGCTGAAGGTAACCTAGCCACTGGGCCTGAGGGGGAGCACTGATTAAGCAACTCCGGTTAGACATTGCTCCCATTTGGACTTTTTATCAGCATTTGCTCCCAGGCTGAATTAAAATTGGGGCCGTGATGCCTCCTACCTGGATTTGAGGAACACCAGCTTGCCGAGTTCGATCCTCTCCGCCTGCATTCCTTGGGCTTGTGCTGCACAGAGGAGAGGTCGGTGTAAGTGCTATACCTGGTTAAACAACTAAATAACAAAAAAAAAAAAAGTGTGGAGACTGTTTTTTAACTTCTTTTTTCACTTGCCCTTGCATAGTTAAAGAGGGAAAACCAGCGGTTACCTTTAGAGGTCTTTTTGAACAGGCGGGTGACTGCCCCTGTGACGAGTTGCCTTAATTGCTCTAACTCGCCAGATTTTGATCGACTGAGGACACAATCTGCATGAGTAACCGCCATCTTGTCAGGGGGTCCTAAGTAACTACCTGCACTGCCACTTTGACTGCCTTTTTTACAACACTGCCTTTTTTAACTACTTGTAGCGCATGTGTAAACCTGTGTAACCCCATTGTTTAAATCCTGATTTGTGCAACCTGAATGCTGATGCTGTTGATCCTGTCTGTGTCTGCCTGGGGCGAAATATTTTATTTTTTTAAACTGAGCTCTGGCAAACCTGGGCAGATTTATTCTTACCTTGGCTACCAAAGCGCACAGTCCTTTAGGCAGAGGAACCGAGCGGCTAACGTTAGAGGTCTCTTGAAACGGTCAGGTACCTGCCCCTGTGACGAGTTACCTTAATTTCTCTAACTTGCCATATTTTGGGTGACAGAGGCCACAACCTGCACATGTAACCACCATCTTGTCAGGGGGTCCATAGGAACTACCTGCACTGCCATTTTAACTACCTGCACTGCCACTTTAATTAAATGTACTGCCTGTTTAAACTTACATAGCCCCAAAAATTTCTGAGCCTCAGCAGACACTGTTATTGAAATCCTGCTTTGAACTACCTTAATGTTGATGCTGTTGATTTTGTCTGCAACTACCTGGGGTGAACTGGTTCTTTAAACTGACCTCTGGCAATCTTGGGCAGATACATTCTTTCCTTGCCTACCAAAGTGCATAGTGAGTTCCCACAGAGCAGTGCAATCGTTCTTCACTGTGTTGCATTAGATAGATGTCGTGGATTTTGCTTGTGCTACACCACCTAGATAGTTAGCCTGTGTTGTCTCAACTGCACTACAGAAAAAATGCCATTCTGCCTGTTTTTTAGATTTTCCCTGACCTGCTGCTCTCCCCATACCCCGCCCCAAATCGTTCTACTTGTTCCTTTACCCTCCCCCCTACCACCCCGCTGCATATAAATCCTCACATCTTTCCTTATCCCCACAGGGTACACGGAACTTCCAGAGGGTCCTATGGTGCGTGAGGGCTGCCGAACTAGTCCTCCACCACCCTCACCCCCCTAGAATCGTTTGCGAATTGCTGACTCAACAGCTGAAGGTAACCCAGCCACTGGGCCTGAGGGGGAGCGCTGATTAAGTGACTCCCGTTAGACATTGCTCCCATTTGGACTTTTTATCAGCATTTGCTCCCAGGCTGAATTAAAATTGGGTCCGTGATGCCTCCTACCTGGATTTGAGGAACACCAGCTCGCTGAGTCCGATCCTCTCCACCTGCATTTCTTGGGCTTGTGCTGCACAGAGCTCTGGCCCCGACGGCTGCCCCGGCTGCCCCAGCCTGCCACCACCCTTGGTCATCATTCCTTGATAAGTGGTAGTCACATGTTGGCTAGAAACCTATCAGCCCACTTCTCCATAGGCAGGCTATATAGTTCATCCACTAGGGTATTCACCTCATCTCACGTACTCGTCTCTCCCAAATCCCTGCAGCCCTCACAACTGTAAGCTCCTGCCTTTCCACTAGGGGCATTTACCACTCAAAAGCACTTCCCTTTCCAAACTCTCCGTAGCCATCTCACTTTAAGCAACCTCCCTCTTTGCTCATACTACTAGCTCACTCCCACCCTCTTTCGTAGCTCCCACCCAAATCCCAGCCTCACCCATGGTCCCTAGTTACCTCGCTCTGGACAACCTCCTGGTCCCTTTCCTGCTCAGCATCACCCCAATCCCTCCCTCCTCCCCTGTCTCATCGCTCTACTTGGGTGCATTCCCGAGAAGTGCATCACGTCAGGGCAGCTCTCTACCTAGTGGCATGGCCCCCCTCGCTCAGGCCAGTCACTCAGCCAACAGCCAGGGTCCTCCTGCACTCCCAGTCTCCTTGAGTCCTCCCCCTGCCTGGGGGGGTGGCTAAGGGAATAAAGATAGCCCATTTAAACATCCGCAGTCTCCTACAAAATCTTGTGGAGCTTACTGGTTGGGCTGCCTTCTATAAGCCTGACATCTTGTGCATCACAGAAATGTGGCTTAAACCTCAAACCCCTGACTCTGCCTGCTCCCTCTCAGGCTACAGCATGGCCTGACATGACAAAGCTGGCAGTAAGCGAGGTGGGGGAGTG
This sequence comes from Neoceratodus forsteri, assembly GCA_016271365.2. Taxonomy (NCBI): domain Eukaryota; kingdom Metazoa; phylum Chordata; order Ceratodontiformes; family Ceratodontidae; genus Neoceratodus; species Neoceratodus forsteri. The sequence goes on from JADMNL010000029.1 coordinate 216,081,513, forward strand.
CTTATTTACCATAAGGTGCACCTGAACGTCTCCGTTGTTTCGCACCAAACCCAGGGACCCATACCCTGTGAGTTTCACCACACACTTCTCCTACTTGGTAACACCAAGAAGGTGCACATAGTGTGTGTATACAACCCTCCCTAAGGGGTTTGCCAGGCTCTCGACTCATAGAGCTACTTAGGGACAAGGTGGGCTCAAGTGAGCTCCTTATCCTAGGTGACTTAAACCTTAATTGGCTGGGGCCCAATGCTAAGCTGATTGTGCAACTGCTCTCAGGCCTCTCCCTTAGTCAGGTCATCACGGAACCCACCAGGCTCTCCCATCGTGGTGACAAGGGGATGCTCATCGACTGGGTATTGAGCAACCATCTTAACAAAATTGTTAACTCGAGGCTTCTTCCTGACTCCATCTCCGACCACTCGCCAATCTACTGCATGTGGGGCTCGAACCCGCCCAAAGTTCCCTGTAGAGTGATACTAATGAGAGACTACTCAAAACTTATAATCCCAAACTACCTTGAGGACCTACAGGGAGCTGACTGGCCCCGTGTCATGGCCACACATGACCCCGTCGAAGCCCTAGACCTCTTCATTGCAGCACTTGCCCCACTCCAAAATAGGCATGCTCCCCTATCTAAGAGGAGAGTCAGAGGTTCGGTCACGAAACGGCTTCACAGTGAGCTCCTCTCCCTTATGAAACAGCGTGGCAAGTTCTGGGCAAAATACAGGGCACCTCGCAACCAAAAAGACCTCCAGAAGTACCGCCAGCTAAGGAACTCCTGCAAACAGGCCATACATACCGCAAAAAGTGAGTAATGCAGCGCTGCCCTGATTGCTGCTGCAAATGACCCACGACGTTTCTAGAATAACGTAAAAAATCTTGTTGGTGGTTCAACCAAAGAGCAAGTCACTGACATGATCATCAGCGAAGCCAACTGCAATAATTCCTAACCATTGCCTCCTCCTTTAACTGCCTCTTCACGGACCTTCCGGCCGCCACCCCTCCACAGTCCACTGCCCCAGCACATGCTCGTGGGTCTCCACCCCCTCGTCTGCCTTTCTACCTGAAAAAGATCACTGTTGGTGAGACCCAGGCACTCCTTGCTGGTCTCTCTCACCACACAGGAGCAGGTCAGGACAGCCTGGAACCCAAGCTACTTAGCCTGGGGGCCCCTATCATTGCCCGACCTCTTGCCCACATACTCAACACCTCGCTTATCTCTGGGATCATCCCTGACATATGGAAAGTTGCCAGGGTTGTCCCCATCCTGAAAAATGGTGACCCTAAAGATATCAACAATTATCGCCCTATTGCCATACTATCGGCTGCCTGCAAGCTCCTGGAAAAAGCTGTCACCTCGCAACTATCCCACTACCTACAGGGATATGATGTCCTTTCATCATCTCAGCATGGCTTCTGTAAAGGCCACAGCACCTCGACAGCTCTTGCTGAGGTCACCACCAGGATCAGGGCCACAACCGACCAGGGCAAGTTGATGGGGACTATATTTGTTGATCTTTCCAAAGCCTTCAACCATGTGGACCACCCCCTCCTCCTCTCCACTCTACAGACCCTTGGCTTCTCCCTCCGTGCCCTCGACTGGTTCTCCAACTACCTCGGGGGCAGGCAGCAACTCACCTGTTTCAACCGTACCCTCTCAACCCTCTTACCTGTGAACAGTGGGGTACCACAAGGGTCTGTCCTTGGACCCATCCTGTTCTCCCTGTTCATCAATAATTTACCCTCTGTAGCCACAAAAGGGCACCTAACCCTTTAAGCGGATGACCTGGTCAGCGCACTCGATGCCACCAGCATCAATACCCAGCTCAACTCTGACTTCTCCTATATCAGAGCATGGCTTGATGGGCACAAACTCACAGTCAATTTGAAGAAAACACAGGCCATGCTCTTTGGCACAGTGGCCAAAATCTCCTTCTGCACAACGCCCCTCAAAATCCATGGGTCCAGCGACTCCCTCCTGCCGACAATTGACTCTGCTAAGTACCTTGGAGTTACCCTTGATCCTCACCTAGATCTCTCCGGACACATCAGAAACATATGTAACACTACAAATGGCAAGCTTGGCCTAGCTTACAGGGCTAAAGACTGCCATAGCTAAGGGGATATTACTTCCTACCCTCTCCTGTGGTCTTGTTGCCTTTGCTCCTGTCCCGTCCTCAAGCCTTGGAAAGTGGGACACCACGTACAACAACATCTGCTGCTTCGCTCTCTCGGCTCCCCGTCTCATTCACCGCTGTACGCTCTACTCGCGATTGGAATGGCTCCCCCCCTGAAAAACACCGGACCTAAATCCTTGGAAACTTCATTGACAACATAGTTTGTACAGCCACTCCTGCCTTGCTCACCCTCCCCCGAAACACGCCTCCCCCTTCTACCACTTCAGGTCTTGCATGTCCCAGACTCGCCTGGTCCCTAAGACCCGCACCCTCACAGGCGATCGGTCATTCACCACCCACGCGCCTAAATTGTGGAACTCCCTTCTGGCACTAGTTTGTGCCTCCCCCTCCCATTCCACCTTCAAAACTTCCCTCTGGAACTTCCTAAAAGCTGCTGCGACCTGCCTGTGTGCCACTTAATGCCCAGTCCCACAGCCCTCCTACCCTCAACGGTACCCCAGCTAGGTGCTTTCTGCCCCTCTACCATTGTGATGCATTATTCTAATGGCTATGCTATGTACTGTTTTTCTAAAAGCCTAGGGGATGTCTTATACCCCCCATGATGCCCCTTGGGCCTGTATGTACCCTATGCTGTGTGACCCACTGTTGTTGCATCTATGCTAATCCCTACGCTATGTACTATTACTTTAAAATCCCTGGTTATCTCTTGTTGTTTTATTCCACTATTGGAGCATGTTGCTCCGGTTTGTAATGTTGACTATGTATTTGTCTCATGTGTACCTTGTAATTCTCCCGGGTCGCACCTGAAAATAGGCACTAGCTGTCTAGTGTGCTTACCCGGTTACCAAAAGCAAATAAATAAATAAAATGTAAGTTACCACAGCTATGACCAATCTTACATGCTTTCTTAGGGAGTATGAGAACCAGGAAATGAAGGTGACCAACTCCACCTGAAAAAGAATACGGAGAGGCTAGAGAGGGTATGGGTGACTGGAATGATTCAAGGTCAGAAGGGCAGATCCTATGAGGATTGGCTGAAGGTGCTGAACATGTATTCACTTGAAACCAGGAGCAAGAGGGGAGCTATGACAGAGACCTTCAAATTCCTTAAAGGAATTAACAAGGTGAACTGTGAAGAACTGTTTACCAGGCACACAGAAGCTAGAACACTGAGTCATGAGTGGAGATTGATGAAAAGAAGTTTAAAATAATGTGAGGAAGTATTATTTTACAGAAAGAGCGGTAAAGTCATGGAATGGTTTGCCTGCAAAGGTGGTGGGTGTCAAAACCATAAACAGTTTCAAACTCGGCTGGGACAGAGTCATGGGTATAGTTGCTACTCAGTGGGATGAGGGAAGCAGAAATACAGAGAGCAAAGGGGGGAACAGTATATGCAAAGACCCACATAAACACCTGGTCGTGGGGTATGATAGGCTAATTAGGGCAGACTGTCAGCATTTTTCTGCCACCATCGTCCATGTTTCTGTGTCAACTCTGATATTCTACAATATACGAGAGACCACTCTTACAACAGTAGAAGTGGTCTAAGTGGCAATATTAATAAATAAATGGTCCCTTAAGTTTGATCAATAAAAACTTAATAAAAGGGAAAGCAAGGTCCTTTCAGCAGACAAGGTGCATCATAGTAAGCAGCAGTCTGCAAGGTTAGGGTGAGACAACTGGAAAACTCCCAGAACACACTTCACAGAAAGAAGCAACTCAGGCTTCAGGAATTGTAGATGCTCCTGAAATATCTGTTCAGGAAGATAACTGGTATAACAAAGAGAACCCGTTATTTTGATGAATAAATATTTCAGTATCATCTACAACTCCTGAAGCCTGAGCTGGTTCTATTTGTGAAGTGTGTGTTGCAGGTTGTCTGGTTTTTCTCTCCCTAAATAATTAATAACTTAACAAAACTTTACCCAAACATATCCATTTCCAGGGCATCTGCACCTCAGACACAAAATAAGGGCATCTCTCATGTAGTCAGAAGGAGTGCTATCATTGGTTGTGAGTGCTTCTTTGATCTACGACTGCCTAAAGATGTTGCCGTGATCTACTATTTATGTTAATATAGCAGGAGTGCCATTTACTTGTGGATAACTGAAGAGTCCTAGTATACTGCACATAGATTGCCTCTTACCTGTGGATACCTGTAGGTTGCCTGCATATTATACATTGATTGCCTCTTACCTCTGGATACCAGCAGAGTGCTAGCTTAGTATACATTGACTGCCTCTTATCTGTGGATACCAGTAGAGTCCTAGCATAGTCTACACTGACTGCCTCTTACTTGTGGATGCCAGTAGAGTCCTAGCAGAGTATACATTGATTGCTTATATCTATGGATACCAGTAGAGTGCTAACATGGTATACATTGACTGCCTCTTATCTGTGGATACCAGTAGAGTCCTAGCATAGTATAGATTAATTGCCTCTTACCTCTGGATACCAGTAGAGTGCTAGCTTAGTATACATTGACTGCCTCTTACCTGTGGATACCTGTAGAGTCCTAGCATAATATACATTGATTGCCTCTTACCTGTGGATACCCGTAGAGTACTTGCATATTATACATTGATTGCCTCTTACCTGTGGATGCCTGTAGAGTGCCAGCATCGTATACACTAATTGCCTCTTATTTGTGGATACCTATAGAGTACTTGCATAGTATACATTCACTGTCTCTTACCTGTGGATACCGGTAGAGCCCTAGCATAGTATACATTGATTTCCTCTTACCTGTGGATACCAGTAGAGTCCTAGCATGTTATACATTGACTGCCTCTTACCTGTGGATACCTGTAGAGTACTTGCATAGTATACATTGATTACCTCTTACCTGGGGATACCAGTAGTGTGCTAGCATGGTATACATTGGCTACCTCTTATCTGTGGATACCAGTAGAGTACTAGCATAGTATACATTGATTGCCTGTTATTTGTGGATACCTATAGAGTACTTGCATAGTATACATTGACTGCCTCTTACCTGTGGATACCAGTAGAGTGCTAGCATAGTATATACTGACTGACTCTTACCTGTGGATACCTGTAGAGTCCTAGCATAGTATACATTGATTGCCTCTTACCTGTGGATACCAGTAGAGTGCTAACATAGTATACATTGATTGGATCTTATTTGTGGATACCTATAGAGTACTTACATAGTATACATTGACTGCCTCTTACCTGTGGATACCAGTAGAGTCCTAGCATATTATACACTGACTGTCTCTTACCTGTGGACACCAGGAGAGACCTAGCATATTATACATTGACTGCCTCTTACCTGTTGATACCTGTAGAGTACTTGCATAGTATACATTGATTACCTCTTACCTGTGGATACCAGTAGAGTGCTAGCATGGTATACATTGGCTGCCTCTTATCTGTGGATACCAGTAGAGTACTAGCATAGTATACATTGACTGACTCTTACAGTACCTGTGGATATCTGTAAAGTCCTAGCATAGTATACATTGATTGCCTCTTACCTGTGGATACCTATAGAGTATTTACATATTATACATTGATTGCCTCTTACCTGTGGATACCAGTAGAGTGCTAGATATTATACGTTGACTGTCTCTTACCTGTGGACACCAGGAGAGTTCTAGCATAGTATACATTGATTACCTCTTATTTGTGGATATCTATAGAGTACATGCATAGTGTACATTGACTGCCTCTTATCTGTGGATACCAGTAGTGCCCTAACATAGTTTACACTGACTGCCTCTTACCTGTGGATACCAGTAGAGTCCTAGCATATTATACATTCACTGCCTCTTACCTGTGGATAGTAGTAGAGTCTTAGCATATTATACATTGACTGCCTCTTACCTGTGGATACCAGTAGAGTCCTAGCATATTATACATTGACTGCTTCTTACCTGTGGATACCAGGAGAATCCTAGCATAATATACATCGATTGCCTCTTACCTGTGGATACCAGTAGAGTGCTAGCATAGTATACATTGATTGCCTCTTACCTGTGGATACCTATAGAGTACTTACATAGTCTACATTAACTGCTTCTTACCTGTGGATACCAGTAGAATCCTAGCATATTATACATTGAGTGTCTCTTACCTGTGGACACCAGGAGAGTCCTGGCATAGTATACATTGATTACTTCTTATTTTTTGATATCTATAGTGTACCTGCATAGCGTACATTGACTGCCTCTTACCTGTGGATACCAGTAGTGTCCTAACATAGTTTACGTTGACTGCCTCTTACCTGTGGATACCAGTAGAGTCCTAGCATATTATACATTCACTGCCTCTTACCTGTGGATAGTAGTAGAGTCTTAGCATATTATACATTGGCTGCCTCTTACCTGTGGATACCAGTAGAGTCCTAGCATATTATACATTGACTGCTTCTTACCTGTGGATACCAGGAGAATCCTAGCATAATATACATTGATTGCCTCTTACCTGTGGATACCAGCAGAGTGCTAGCATAGTATACATTTGCTGCCTCTTACCTGTGGATACCAGTAGAGTCCTAGCATATTATACATTGATTGCCCCTTACTTGTGGATACCAGTAGAGTTGTAGCATATTATACATTAACTGCCTCTTACCTGTGGATACCTATACAGTACCTGCAGGAATGTGAGGAAATTCTTTCTCACAGAAAGAGTGGTGAATGCATGGAACGGCCTACCTCAAGAAGTGGTGGCTATGAATGCAGTGCAGGGTTTCAAACAGGCATGGGATAGGCATAAGGGAGCACTATAGATGTGTATGAATAGATAGACCACTGACAGAGCAATGGCCGATGGCACATTTATAAGGTAGAAAAAGAAATGGGCAGACTGGATGGGCCTTGAGGTCCTCATCTGCCGTCAACCTCTATGTTTCTATGTTACTTGCATAGTATAAATTGACTGCCTCTTACCTGTGGATACGAGGAGAATCCTAGCATAGTATACATTGATTGACTCTTGTTTGTGGATACCTATAGAGTACTAGCATAGTATACATTGACTGCCTCTTACCTGTGTATACCAGTAGAGTGCTATCATAGTATACATTGACTGCCTCTTATCTGTGGATACCAGTAGAGTCCTATCATATTATACATTGACTGCTTCTTATCTGTGGATACCAGGAGAATCCTAACATAGTATACGTTGATTGCCTCTTACCTGTGGATACCAGTAGAGTGCTAGCATAGTATACATTGACTGCCTCTTACCTGTGGATACCTATAGAGTACTTACATAGTCTACATTAACTGCCTCTTACCTGTGGATACCAGTAGAGTCCTAGCATATTATACATTGACTGCCTCTTACCTGTGGATACCAGTAGAGTCCTAGCATAGTATACATTGACTGCCTCTTACCTGTGGATACCAGTAGAGTCCTAGCATATTATACATTGACTGCCTCTTACCTGTGGATACCAGTAGAGTCCTAACATAATATACATTGACTGCCTCTTACCTGTGGATATCTTTACAGTACTTGCATAGTATACATTGATTGCCTCTTACCTGTGGATACCAGCAGAGTCCTAGCATAGCATACATTGATTGCCTCTGGCACTGGGTCAGAACAATTATTAATCCCTGTTCTTGAATATGGTTCTATGTTGTATATGTATTCTATACAAACAATGTTAAATAAATGAAATTGGATAGAGTATAGATTGGGGAAATGTGTAACTAAAAGTACCCATGACACTCATCTCTGTGATGTATTTAGTAAGATAGGGTGGCTACAACCTGGAATGCAAAGAGAATATCTGTGGGTAACATTTTGCCACAAGTTACTATTACCCAGTAAAAAGTCACACTTTAACTCATTTAGTAGAAACTTAATCATTAGGTACTCAGGGCCAGATATTCAAAACTGCGCTGAGCGCAAACCATTTGCGGAGGTTTAGCACGGGATTAGCGCAGGTTTGCTATATTCAGAAGGTCACATAGCATGTGCAAACTGCATTAGTGCCAAGCAAAATCATGATGTATGCAACGGGCAAACTGAGAGTGTGTGTACATGAATACAGGCGCAGTGCTATATTCAGCGACTGGCACTGCACAAAGTGGTTTTGCGTGACTTAGCGCGACACTTAGCGAGGTGCACATTACCGCCCAGGAAAAGGTAGTCTTAACCCTGGGCAATCAGCTTTGCATGACATTTTGGCTTTGCGCGGTGTTTGCGCAGCTTTTGCGTGGATTTGCGCAACCCTAACAAATAAATATGACACATAGACAAAGCCAGACATAGAGGAAACATGCTGTTCACTGATGGCATCACAATGATGCCATCATCTGCCACCAGTCCCAGCCATGCCAGGCAGTAAGTGGTGACCCTGCTGCCAGTGAACAGCATGGCAGTGTGGCCATACAGCACACATCTGCAGACTACTCTTTTGTGGACACCAACAGATGCCAGCACACACATGCAGCACTATGGGCATGGAGGATGTTGAAGGGAGAGTGTACGGGTGGCCAGGCTGTGCCACAGACCAGGTGTGGCCACGAGGCTGGGACACATCACGTAGTGCACATGGGCCAGTATTGGGAATACCCCAACACCAGTGTGCCTTTCTGATAATATATACCCCCCCCCGGCCACATACCACACAGCTGTACAACTGTCACAGCATACAAAGCCAGACATGTATATGTCACTGTGAGCATCCCATGCCAGAGGTGCAGCATCTGTGGGTCACACAACAGCATAACAGTAATGTCCACTGTCAGTAAACACCTGCATGTTGGGCCTGTCACTGTGTATAATGCAGTCATCAGCACTGCCCTACACACCATAGGCAGTGCAGTGTCCACACACTACTGGCCCCCTTGCTACTGTAGTGTCTGCTGTGCACTGTAGCATGACCTACAGTGTGACAGTTGCATGCAGCACCCACCACCATCTGTGCCTATGCTGTGTTGTCCCCTGGGGTACATTATTCTATGCTATGCTGTACTGTTTACATGTAGCCTACAGTTATCATCATGCACTGCCAGACTGACCTACAGATGGAGCTGCAGTCGGACCTGGCCAGCTGCTGTATTTCTAGACTGACCTACAGATGTAACTGTGGGACCCTGCAGTAATGCTGGGCAAACTGCATGCAAACCAGGGCATAATGAAATGCTAATCTGGATGTTTGCCCAGAGACTACCTAAGTAGGCTCATTTGCATGTCACTTTTGAATATGGCAAAGTTTAACGCCGGGTAAATGTGTTTGCACCGGGCTAATGGTTTAGCTCTGTGCTAAACCTGTGCAAAGGTGTTAGCACTGCGCAAACAGTTCGGGGAATATTATACAGTTTTGAACACTGTACTTTCACATACGCTGCTGCCTGCAGCTGTACTGGGTCCACACATTTGCTGGCACACACATTGGCCACATAGTTCACCTCTACCTACCTTCATGTCTCTGTGCACTGGTTTGCTGTTGTGGTTTGCACTTCCTGGTTGCTATATTCAGAGCTGTCTTGTTCCAGGGCTAAGTTTGCCCTGCATTCCCAGCCCAGTTTGCCCGGCCTCATTCTCATGCTATATTCAGAAGCTGTTTGTCCTGGGATACTCCTTTTGAATATAGCTTGCTTTGTGCTCTGGGCTAAGTTTGCCTGCCGGGCAGTGTTAATTTAGCCCCAGGGCAAAGTTTTGAATATCTAGCCCTATGTCAGTAAGCCTGAGACTGACATCTCAAAAGACACCCCAGACAAGAATTTAGTAGATTTGGTGATCTCACTCTGCAAAATAGTTTAGCCTTTAATTGGAACAAACTCCCACATGAGTTAAAAACAATTTGTATGTAGTATGCCTATTTTTAAATTACATTTGAGTAAGTATCTGAGCACAACTTGTCAATGTTTTAGTTAATTTCCTAAATTCATTGTATGTATATACGTATTGTGGATTGTGTTATGTAAACTTATTTATACCACAGGACATTGTTGTAAATGGGGACTGAAACCCCAACAATCTGTATCCTGTATAAAAATACATTTTTATCAAATCGAATCGACAGCGCCGACAATAATAGCGCGGTTAAGAACTGAGCAGCAATAATAGCATAATATTGTTTTTTTTGGGGGGGCTCCTCAAACTACACTTCCATAGTCTATCGATGGTGATAGACAACTCTGGGATAGAGCCCTTCAGGTGTCATCCATAAGCAAATCCCTAACTGCATATAAAATCCCCCAATTTTTATTTAGCTGCGTGGAGGCACGGAGTTGTAATGTTGAGGGCAAAGCAGTGCACCACAACAATGCTGCATGCAAAGCAACGTGTAGCAAAATAACATCCGCACACTATGTCAACCAGCGCACACAGAGCACACACCGCAGCAACAACTTAGTTTTTGTGAGGGTCTCCACCACAGCACCTCCAATGAGAGGGATTTGCCCCCACACCCCCAGACTAATTATAATCAACTCAGGGGGGTTGTAGAGATTGGAGGTAAAAAAAAGAAACTCGTGTCTGGAAAATGTTTGTTATTGGGGCCAAAACAGCCACAGCAGAGTGGGACCTGGGGAGAATAAAACTGCAGTCACAGGTCCCTGACACCCCAGAGGCAGGTGCTCTAGCTGCTCCACTACAGGAGCAGCTTGGCCAGGCACTGCCCCAACGGCATCCTTTACCTTCCTGCTGGCAGCCTACAGCAACAGGGGTAGTGGTTTCATCACATGCTGTAAACCCCTTTCATTGTAAAGCCATTAGCACTTCTTACAGCGCTGTATTTCATGCATGGTTTTATCTGCACTATCTTAACCAGATACTGTATGGGCACATGCTTAACATGGCTTGCATAATTCAGGTGTGAGTCCAATAACGCACCCAGGTACCTAAATTTGATAACCACCTCGAGTTTGTCACCATCATTGACAGGCACCTGAAACTTGTCCAAATGAGTTTTTTTTACTGTACTAAACCCATTGCTTTTGTTTTATTTTTATTAACTACTGACCTGACTTCAGTAAACCAAGTAATTATTTTCCCGTATTCACGTTTCATGATGTTATTTAATGTGAGGCAGTATAACACAGTAGTTTAAGGCTGTGAGCTGAAAATCTGGAGACCTGAGTTTGAATCCCACAGCCCCCCCCCCGCATGCTCTATGCCCCTGAGCAAGTCACTTAATTTCCTTGTGCTCACAGGTTGCACCTGGAAACAAGCTTTCAGCTTAGTGGGTGTCTCTCCTGGTTAAAAAAAAAAATAATATATATATATACACATGTATATGTATATACCATGTTATAGTGGCACGGTAGTGCCACTATAGCGAGGGTTGAGTGCCCCATTAAAGTTTAAATCTGAAATTTGGCAGCTTAATAACTTTGCCACCATACGATGGATGTGCCTGAAATTTGGAATGCGTGGTCTGGTTCCATAGATCTCTGGACCTGCCAAGATTTGTAATGGTCAGTTATACGGTTGCGGGGCTATAGAGTGCCAAAAAATGCATAAATTATGGGGTTTTGTACGTTTCTTTGCTCGTGCCTACAGGTTGCATGGTTTGTGCGATTGGTCTGAAACCTTCAGGGAACATGCAGCCATGGTCCCTGATGTGCCTTTCAAAGATTTCATGAAAAAAATATTAAACAATTCAAAAGTTAAAAAAAAATGTCCCCATTGTAGTCTATGGGAAAAGTTAACAAAATATTTGAAAGTGTCACAAATGCACTTTTTACTTTCACAAATGACCCTTGTACTTTCACAAATTGTCCATCTTGTTTTCAGTTGGTTGTCAGAGAAATGTTTGCTGTTTAACTTTGATACCCTGTAGGGACACAGTTCTTGTTGTGTTCACCTAGTCTAGCCCTGAGGATGCTAGCCATGTCTTTTTTGGGGGTAAAACATCCCAGAAATATGTTTTTTAAATTTTTGTAAACAGTAGTATCACAAAGTACTTCCGAATATGCGATACTTTCGTGATTTTATTTGCGAAAGTGTCGTGATTTGCGAAAGTACTTTGAGACACTATGGCCAAAACAATACGGAATCTTTGCCACCCTGCTGCAAAAGAATAGTTTGGTCTTTTGGGCTGAAATTTACAGGTTGGAAAGTCAAGATCCTGCAGATGTGCCTCTTAGTGGTTTGGTGACAAAATATTAGCGGGCTGCAAAGTTACAGCACTCCGAAGTTGATGATTTTTCCCATAGAATAACATTATGGCATCCGTCGAGCCTTTCAGGGCCCATATCTCGAAAATGGTTCGAGATACGGACTTTTCGTCACAAAAATGCGAAATCCTTCTCTAGGGGGCTAAGCACAAAGCTAGCCTGGAAAGTCTTAAATAATATGAGATTTTATATTTTTTTCTGCGTCGTAGGGTTCCTCAGATATAAGGAATTTAGTATTCTAAGTGCTCATTTTCTGGTACAAGGGCCATTATTATGGTTACATTCTTTCTATTCACTGTGCTTCTGAATGCACCTTTTTGGGGCAAAAAGCATGTGCGTTTCTGTTACTGTTACTGTTAACATTTGCGTTTTATGTTTCCACTTGCGCTACTGTTACTATTTATGTTACCTTTAACATTTGCGTCAATGTGTGTGTAACTGTTTGCATTTGTGCCTGCATTTGCATTACTGTTTCCTTTTGCATCACCCTTTTCATTACCGTTTGCATTTCCATTAACGTTACCATTTGCGTTTGCACTGGCGTTTGCGTGACTGTAACCATTAGCGTTAGCATTACCATTTGCGCTTGCATTTCTGTTACTGTTACCATTAGCATTTGCATTTGTGCTTGCATTTCCATTTCCATTTGCGTTACTGTTTCCTTTTGTGTCACCATTACCGCTAGCATTACCGTTATTGTTTCCGCTTATATTTCTGTTTCCGTTGCCGTTTGCATTTGTGTTTACATTTGCGTCAATGTTACCATTATTATTAGAGTTTCTGTTTATGTTACCGTTACCATTTCCACTTGCGCTTGTGTTAATGTAACCATTTGTGTTTGCTTTTCCATTTGCATCATTGTTAGCGTTACCACCAGTGTTTGTGTTTATGTTGTTGTTACCATTTGTGTTTGCGTTTCCGTCACTGTTACCATTAGCGTTTGCATTTGCTTTTGCATTTCCGTTACCACTTCCTTTTGCTTCACCATTACTGTTAGCGTTATTGTTTGCGTTTGTACTTCTGTTTCTGTTGCCGTTTCCATTTGCGTTTCCATTCGCATCACCGTTACTGTTATTGTTAGCGTTTCTTTTTTACCATTACCATTTCCATTTGCACTTGCATTTACGTAACCATTTGTATTTGCATTTTTGTTTCCATCACTGTTAGCATTACCATTAGCATTTGCATTAATTGTACCGTTACCATTTGCGTTTGCTTTTGCACTTGCATTTACAACACTAACATTTGTCTTACTGTTTACACTTGTGTCACCATCACTGTTAGCATTTGAGTTTCCGCTTGCATTACTGTTTGCATTTGCACTTCCTTTATCATCGTTTGCTTTTTCATTACCATTTGCATTTATGTTTCTGCTTGCATTTATGTTACCGTTTGCATGATTGCTTCCGTTTGTGTCACCGTTGGCGATCCGTTTAGCATTTGCACTTAAATGTCACATTTTGTGTGTGATTACAACTTTACACCTGTTGAACGGATTTGTGTGACATTTGCAAAACTTGCTCTACTATGGTATTTCTGTGCATTTACCAATTTTCATTTGACAACTGCAAATGTTTTTTGCACAGTGAAGCAACAAAAATGTATTTTTTGGCACTCTTACACTGTTTTATGCTCGTGCTGCTCTGCAACCATTGAAGAGATTTTGATAAGATTTGGTATACATGAATTGAAATGGTACATCTATTGATTTATCAATTCATATTTCACTGGTACATACGGATTTTGCACAGTGAAGTGCAAAAAATACAGTTTTTCCTATTTTTTGCACTACCTGTGCAATGCATAACACTGCCAGTGTGTGGTTTATTGGCCTGAAATGTGGCATGTAGAAAGACCTTTGTTCAAAAAACATGCCAGTATTTGTTTGGTGAAAAAATGTTGTTCCGTTCGAATTATTGCCATTTAAAGTTGGCCCCTCGCGGGTAAAGATTTTTGGCTGCCTAGGTCCACCATTTTAGCACAGTTTCAGTCACAATTTCCACCATTTTGAGGTGGAAGACTTCATAAAGGTGCAGAAATGTAAAAATGAATATCTCTAGAATGGTCTGATCTTTTCGCATGAAATTTGGAGGGTGTTGAGTGGATGTCCTCGACATGTGAATTATGATATTTACATGTTGCGAAAATCATTCACTGCAGAGATACTGCATGACACAATTAACATTTTGTGTATAGTGTTCTGCATAGTGCTACTGGCTTGAAATTTATAGTGTAGGTAGCCCTAGTGGTATGAAGATGCCTTGCAGTGGTTTGGTGTGTAAAACATAAACAGGTGAGGAATTATGCCACTCCAATGAATGAAAATTTGGTTCATTCCACTTTGATAACTTTTGAACTGTGTGTCCAATTTGCCTGGCATTTAGAATGTAGAAAGATTAATAATAGATCTTTGACTGTGACAATTTTCGGGTCACTGGCAGTTGCGGTTGCTGAATTGTGCCTGTAAAGTTGTTTGCTCATGGCACTGTGTGACGTTGAATGGATGTTCACACAATTCTGGACACATGGTGTGCTATGGTACATGTCTTCTTTTACCAATTTTTGGTTCCATCGGATATATGGTTCTTGTGTAACGAAGTGTCAAAAAATGTTCTTTTTGGCACTCCTGTGCAGTTTTCATTGCGTGACGCTGTTCAACTGTTGCACAGATTCAGATAACATTTGTTATACATGTTGTGGTATGGTACATGTCTTCATTTACCAATTTTCATTTCAGTTGGTCATACAGTTTTGGGCCCCGTGCTCCCACCACCACATACCATTCACTATTTATAGTGCACATTCTCAAAAAGAAGGGAAATTCATGTCAAAAATCTCTGTTTAATGCATCAGTTAGGGTTGTTCCACAGAGACAAAAGTGAGGAAATTTGGTGTTAGGGTTGCCACCCCTTGCACCCCACACTCACCCTGCCCCCAACAGGCATTGAGGTGTGCATTGGGGTCATCGGTCCTAACTCTCACACCATTCTCTATACTGCACCACCTCAGCTTATTTAAACATGAAATGGGGTGAAAGTTAGGGCTGATGACTAACACACCCCTGATGCTTGTTGGTGGGGGCAGGTGGGCGTGGGGTGCAAGGGTGGCAACCCTAACACCAATTTCCTCACTTTTGTCACTGTGGAACAACCCTAACTGATGCATTAAACTGATGTTTTTGCCATGAATATAGATATATATTTGTTTTGTACAACACAGCATCATCTGCATAAAGGATGGTGTTTGCTCTGTGGTACACCCACCAAAGATAATTAATAAATAATGAAAACAGTATGCATCCAAGTATGGAGCCTTGTGCCCAAGGATCAATATTTCACAAATACAAGGGGACTCCCATTTGTTCAAATCATTTGTCTTCTGTTTTTCAAATAATGGGCAATCTGCCCGGCCTGGTGGCACTGAGGGTTGAAGTGCTGGACGCTACACCTCTGCGCCATGATGGCGACCCGGATTTGGGAGTGAGCACGGGTTGATGGGGGCTGGCAGGGAGGGAGAGGGATTGAGCGTCTGATGGACTGCTCTCCCTCTCCAGGGTGGGGGGTTCACAATGGTCAGCATCTGACTGCCCCCTGGTGGAAGCTGGGGGTCGGGGTCACATGCCATACAAGGGGCAGAGTTGGGGGCAGACGCCTGGGTGAGGCGTGTGCAGACGCATACACGCTTATGCCCGCTGGCGTCATTGCACTCCGCTGACTCAGGGGAAAATAGTACAGGGAAAATGGTGGCACCTGACATGGCTTGACGGCCGTCCACGAGTTCGCCGGGTACTGGCACCCGAACTGGATCTGTTGGGGTGGGGAGTTAGGGGGCTTCCTGCCACCCTGCTGTGTGGGGTAAACCACAGGGGTTGCTGGGTGCCAGCGGTCCCGTAGAAACAGATGGCGGCCGGATCCCATAGGTAGGGCTGCAAGGCTACAGAGAATCATCTGGGTGGCCACAGGAGAATAAATAACATAGAAAAAAAATAAATGATGGGCAATCCAATTTACTACAGGTTACGAACATATAAGCATACTAAATTGCTAGCAGATACAGGACCTATGGTCTATCTAGTCTGCTTGAGTGTGCAGCACATCAGTCCATTAGACTACACTGGCCCCCCAATTTCCTTCCTCCCCTCTCCCTGCCCCCTTCCGGTTTGTACTCCCCCCTTTGAATCTGTCCCACCACCTCTTGAAGCTCCCCACTGTCTGCACTGACACGATTTCCTCTGGCAGTGCATTCCACCTCACAACCCTTTCAGTGAAATAGCGTCTCCTCATTTCCCTCGTGCCCCCTCCCAAATTCAGAGAGTGCCCTCTGGTTTCCCTTCCAGCCTTAAGAGTGAGCCCACACCTGGTGCCCACCCTGTTTATCCCCTTCAGGTACTTGAAGGTCTCAATCATATCCCCTCTCTCTCTCTTCTATTCTCCAGGGTATACATATTGAGCTCCCTCAATCTTTCTTCGTATAGTCTATCCCCAACCCCAGGATCATCTTTGTTGCTCTGTGCTGCACCACCTCTTGCAGTATGATGTCCCTTTTTAAGTAGGGGTGCCAGAACTGCATGCAGTACTCTAAGTGTGGCCTCACCAGGAACTTGTACGGGGCAATATCATAGTATCATAGTAAAAGTCAGCAGAATAGGCCCCATGGTCTATCATGTCTGTTCAGAAGCTAGCCCCCTACTGGGAGCTCACTCCTCCACCCCCCAGCCCTAGAGGTGGCCCTCCCTGGCTTCAGCTTCCCCCTGTGCCTGTCCCAACCCTTCTTGAATCCTTCCATTGTGGTCTCTTCCACCAGACTCCTGGGCAGTGCATTCCTTGGTTCCACCACCTCATCTGTGAGGAAGTGTCTCCTGCACTCCCCCCTGTACTTCCCTCCTTCCAGCTTCCCTCACCCCCTGGTAGTCCCCCTTCTTAAGCCTGAACACTTCCCTGGCTCCACCCTTATTTATCCCCTTTACATACTTGAAAGTCTCTCTCATGTCCCCTCTGCCCCTCCTCTCCTTCATTGCGTACAGATTGAGTTCATCCAGTCTCTCCTCATAGGTCCTACTCTCCACACCCTGAATCATCCTGGTCATCCTCCTCTGGACCCTCTCCAGCAGCGCTATGTCCCATTTAAGATGGGGTCTCCAGAACTGCACACAGTACACAAGATGTGGCCTAACCAGGGCATTATACAGAGGGGGGATCACCTCCCTCCTCCTGAAGGTAATCCCCCTGGTTATGCAGCCCAGTATCCAGTTTGCTTTTGCTGCAGCTCTTTGACAATTCTCAGTGTTATTCATTTTGCTGGCAACCACTATCCCTAAGTCCCTCTCACCTGATGTGACTTGCAGTGTGGTCCCCCCCAGGGTGTATGCATGTCCCGTGTTTCTGACCCCCAGATGCAGCACCCTACATCTCCCTGCATTGAACTTTAATCCGCACTTCCTTGCCAACCCCCCCACCGTATCCAGATCCCCCTGCAGGGCCTCTCTCCCCTGCCCATCTGTCAGTGCTCCCTGTTTTGAGTAATCCGCAAAGAGACTTAACCTACTCCTAACACCCCACCCTATGTCCGAGACATAGGAATTGAACAGAAGTGGCACCAGGACCGAACCCTGGGGGACTCCACTGATGACCTTCCTGGGGGAGGAGACTACCCCTCCAACCACCACTCACTGTATTTGCCCCATAAGCCAGTTTTCCACCCACCTGAGCAACTGCCCCCAACCCATCCTCCCAGCTTTGTTAGTAGGCCATTGTGGGGTACCGAATCAAATGCCTTACTGAAATCCAGATAAGGACATACACCAGCCTATGTCGGTCCAGGCACCTATCACCCAGTCATATAACTCCACCAGGTTAGTCTGGCATGACCTCCCTGGAATAAAACCAAATTGCCTGTCATCAAGATGCTAACCTTTCCAGCTGCTCCCCAGCCTCTCCTTGATAATGCCATCCATACTTGCCTACCACAGAAGTTAGGCTAACGGGCCTATAATTCCCCATCTCCTGTCTGGACCCCCCACTTGTGGATAGATACCACATGATCCACCTTCCAATCTTGAGGCACCCACCCTGTCATCAGGGAGATATTGAAGAGTGAGGCCTGTGGAGCTGCTAGCACATCTGCCAGTTCCTTCAGCACCCTTGGATGCAGCCCGTCTGGCCCCGGTGCCTTCTCAGTCTTTAGCGACCGGAGGGCTTCTCTCACCCTATCCGCTGTGATTTCACCCTTCCATTCCCCCTTCTCATGCATCCTCTCCTCCCCTTCTAGATACGACCCATCCCCTGCCACAGTCTCATCCAGTCCTTCAGTCTCCAACAGACCTCCTGGTTCAGTGGGATCCTCTACCCTCCCATCGGGTTGGAAAGATCCCCACTTCCCCTGGTAAAGACAAAGGCAAAGTACTCATTTAGCACCTCTGCTTGTTCCCCAGCTTCCTGCACCCATCCCCCCAGTTCTAATCCTGCTGATCTGTGCCCTCACTTTTCTTTTCTTCTCTATGTATCTATAGAACCCTTCCCCTGCAGATATCCCTGGCCAGGTTAAGCTCCTTCTTCACTTTGCTTGCCACCACCTGGTGACCCTCTCAGCCAGAAATCTATGCTCCCCTCTCCCTAGCCCCTTGAGTGCTTTAAAGTGCATAGGCAGCCTTTTTCTCCCTCACCACCTCCTGCACCTCCCAGGTCCACCAACATGGCTTACTGGCCCTACATTGCTTCGCCTTCACCTTTGCACAGGCCCTCAAAGCCTTCTGCACCCCCTTCTTAATGGTCTCCCACAAGCTACCAGCATCCATGTCTGGCCTTATGTTATCCAAGCACCCTTTAAGAATCCTTCCCATGCCCTCAAAATGCACCCACCTGAAATCTATTACTTCTGTGTTAGTGCAAATTTCCTCTACCCCAGGAACATAAGAAACCAGACCATGGCATGGTCACTGCCTGCCAAGAGGCTGCTCACCTCCAGGCCCCTTATCTGGTCACTATCTGCTAGGACACTGTCCAGGATCTGATCTTGCCTTGCAGGCTCCCCCACATGCTGGACTAGGAAGGCCTCCTGGAAGACATCCATCAACCTCTGCTTCCTGGCCACCGAGGATGTCATGGTGCCCCAGTCTGCCCCCGGCATGTTCAGGTCACCCATGATCACCACCCTGCCCTTTCTGAGGCCACAGTGACCCCTAATGTTCTCAGCCAGATCATCATCCAGTTCTGCTTCCTGTACACCACCCCTATTTTTAATCTTTTACCCCCCTCATTTGTAGGGTTACCCAAATTGCATCCACATCTCCTTCTGCCTCCTCAATTCCACCAACTACTAAGTCATTTTTGACTATCAATGCCACACATACCCCTCTTCCCACCCCCTATCCTTTCTAAGCATTGTGTATCCCTCTATCAATCAATCAATTCTGTTTATTGTTTGGTCATAGACCTTTACAAAAATATATACAATTCTACATTTTACATAATAACATTTAAACATTACAATCATTATTAACATTTGTTTATACATACACTACTAAAACACATAAACAAGTACCTTATTCTATTAAGCTCATCTATCAATTGGCCATTTCTAATAATTAGCATTTAAAATATGTTTACACTTAATTTTCTGAATAGAAAACAAATATGAAGCTACATTCTTGATAATTAATTCATCCTCTGCAGTAAATTAAATAGTCACTAAAACCTCATAGTTAGTACATTGAAATGGTCCAATTATGGGAATTATCCATTTTTTTCTTGGAGAATTATACCATTTACAAAAAAGATAACATGAAGCAACTTTTTCAATTGCAATTTATCACAATTGCAACAACTAACCAGTGGATCCTTATCACTCTTATATCTTGCTACTAGGACATTCCTGTTAAATAATTCAATCCTGTATTTAGTAAACAGCATTCTTTTCATATTGTCTGTTAAAACATCCAGGTAATATCTGCAATAATGTAATGCATCATTGTGTACTAACCAATTTGCAATTTGTAGTGTTCAAATTCTTTATATAACATAAATATTTTTCTTTTTGATATTCCGATACTCTTTGAGTAACATATTTTTGGTATTTAGTACTAATAACTATCCCTTGCTTGTTCAGCATTTCCAGATAACCTAAACCAGTTTCTTTTAAAATATTATAAACTTTACTTAACCAGACAGACAGATTTAGACCTTCAGATTGCCATCTTTGTTTCTCTAGCAAACATAGATATGGCAAACAATGTTTCCATTTGTAGAACTTTAATCCAATAATTAATTTTCCTAGACAGGACTAATGCTGCTGGACTTATAGGCCAAGTTCTGCTGTAATCAATTGAGCAGGTACCAACTGCATTAATCCTAAACTAGTCTAAATAGCTTAATTAAGGGAATTTCTAAAATTTCTATAGACTTAGATTCCAGATCTCAGATCCATATAAAAATTGTGTATCATATTTTGCTTTAGTGGCCAGAATAAGAGCTTTAAGAACATCCCCATATTTTTATTAAAACTATTTAAAGAATTTGCAGTCTGCTTTAATTTTATTTTTAAAATTTCTAAATGCTTCAGCCAACTTCTAGATTGAGAGAAGGTAAGACCTAAATAATTGTAGGATTGCACTGTTATTATCCTTAAAGACCCTATACACCATTGCTTTTTTAATTGTTGATGGGCATCCATAACCATTATTTGACTTTTATTTTCATTAATTTTTAAGTTAAACTCATTTGCATAGTTCGACAAAATGTCCAACTTATTCTGAAGCCCTGATTGAGTAAAGAAATCAAAACTATAGTATCAGCATATGCCAAGGCAGGTCAGTATACCTTTGCTATTTTAGGACAGTCTGTTTCTGAATCCTTAAAAGCAGTTAATAAACTATTAATACATATACAAAATAATGTTGGGGCCAGTATGCAACTTTGTCTCACCCCACAATTAGTAGAAAATGTCTTAGAAGGTTCAGATTCGGTAGATGTTCTTAATTGAACCCATATACTGGTATATAGTTCTCTAATAATATCTATCAGATGTGGAGAGAACCCCCAATCTCTCATGGTTTCCCATAATTTCTGTCTTGAAATCCTATCAAAAGCAGCACTAAAATCTATAAAGGCTAAATAGAGCTTTTGCTTTCTAAGTTTGACATATTTCTCATACAAGTGTTTAAGGATATAGCAATTGTCAATTGTGCTATATCCCCCTCTGAATCCCGCTTGTAACTCAGATAAACCACCAAGAGCTGGTAATTGATCTCTTAACCTGGAAAGAATCATTTTAGCAAAAATGTTGGCTATAGTATCCAATTGGGAAATAGGTCTGTACATAGCTGAATTTTTTCTAGCACCCTTTTTATAAACAAATATAATCATAGCCCCTTTCCAAGAATCTGCATTAAATAGCTTGGTCGATATACATGACCAGAGTGAGGGAGCAGCTAAATACACTTCAGCAGGAATGGAATCTGGCCCTGGAGCTTTTTTTTGTTTCAAAGATGCTATAGCAAAATAAGTTTCCTGGTACATAATTTCACTAAAACTTGACATAATAGTATCTTCTATATATGAAAATTATTTAACATTAGAACTATTGAAGATGTTTGAGTAATAATTAATCCAAACATCAAGTGGAATGAATGAATCTATTTCATATTTATGGTTCTCAGTTCCTTTAGCTACTAGTCTCCAGTAAGCTTGAGAATTGTTAGATTCTATTACTAGTAACATTCCTTCCCACTGTTTGGAATAATAATTCCTTTGTTTCATTAGTAAAAAGCTCTTGTATTTTTCTCTTTACAGGTTTAAATATTTAGTATTTGTTTACAGCTCTGAATTTTTCATAGACCTAATCAATCTATTAAATCCCTTTTAGCCAAACAACAGTCATTGTCAAGCCAATTTTCCACTATCTTGGTCTTACTTATTATAGACTTATAAAAACTTAATAATGTTTTAATTTCTGTAAGACCCAATTAGACACTATCAACAAGAGCTTCATCTGCCTCTATGACATATATAATATCTTTCAGCTTTTGAACATTTTCCCTTATTATACTTACATCAATATTGTTCCATCTTATATAGTTTTTAATCCTAATTTCCAGCCTTGTCTAAACCTGGGCAACTTTTTCCTCTTTTATTAATTTATTTAATTTCATTAAGATAGGGAAATGATCACTATCTACATGGTTATCTATTTTACAATATTCCCACACATCCATATTTCCATTTCATAAAACATAATCTATAACTGTGGGGCCATAAGAGGAAAGATGGGTAAAATTACCTTCTAAGTCACCATTAATTCATCCATTAAGAGGGGCTAAAAAGTGGGTTTCTAGTAATTTTATTAATTTCATGCCCGTATTATTAAATTTTTTATCAACTGTGTTTCTAGGGATAGAATAGGTGTTACCATGACACCAATTGTGAAAACTATTATCGTAATATCCATCATAATTACCTATCCTTGCATTAAAATCACCACAAATTAGTATTAATTCACATGCCGTAGTTGCCCAGACCATGTGTATTATATCCTCAATGGTTTCCATAAACCCTTCATAATATTTTGATGTTATAGGTGGTACATAAATATTAAAATAAAATTTCTCAGAAAAATACTGTACCCTAAAAGCCTGAATATTATTATTAGAGGTTACTAAGTCTGTTTTAAGAGTCTTATCATTTTTAAACCATGTAATTAACCCACCAACATGCCTTCCTGAGGTAGAAAACCTAATAGCAGGAACTTCAAACATCAAATAACCATTAAGAATTACATTACTATCCTTTGGGTGCCAAGTTTCCTGAAGACATATGATCTTAGACCTTTTAATAAATTTTAACCATTCCATCTCAGAAAACTTCTTTTGCACACCAGAAACGTTCCAGGGCAAAATATCATAAACTACTTTCTCTGTTTCAAAATCTTCCCCTCTAGATTATTCATAAGTTAGTCAAATGTCTGTGTCAAGAAGTTCATACCCAATTATATACTGTACAATTAAATATGTTTTCTTGGGCCCTAGCAATCACTGTATGATTTACTACAGGGAGTAAATTTCCCTGAATCAGGTCAAACATAAGAGAGTACTGATCACTTGACCATACATAAAACCCCAATGAGTCCAGCAGATCAATGTTATCCAAAATTTTGCTGAACAAGCTCTTAAAGCGAGTTTCAAGTACAATTGTACCATACTCCTGATAGGTTTCACCTCTTGAAGCAGAAGTTGCATCCCAATTACTGATTTCAATGTTCAGATATTGCTCAAGTAAGTCCTTAATCACGTGTTTTATCTTTGAATTGTTTGCATTCTTGGATATTTTTAGGCCCAGCAATGTTAACTTGTTAGATTGTTTCTCTTGGAGACTACTTTCTTTCTTATGACTTCATTCTAACATAAGATTACTATCTATAATATGTATACCAATCTTATCCAAGAGTGTTGCCTTCTCTAACAACATATCAGCAATTCTAACATCTTGTATCAATACACCAACTTGGCCCCTGCCATGAGTACTTTTCCACCTAAATACATCCAAGATATTCAAATCCTTCACATCCACTTCCAGCATCTGAGCAAACAAATCAAAGAGTACATTTTTAATGTTACCTCTAGTTTTGTTCAACAGTGGATTCAACCCAAATATACTGATTTGTTTAGTAGGAGATTTACACATTTCAGATTTGTTGTTAATTTTATTTCTATTGAGAAAATCCATCAAATATCCCTTATTTCCAAGGGCATCCTGATTAAGCTTAAATATAATTAGCAGATCTGGGTGAGGAGCAAAATACAAAAGTGCAATCTCTACCACTATCATCTTTATCCTTCCACACTTGCACAATATCTTCCTCACTCAAATCAGACCCCGGAATTGATCTAAACAAATCAGTAATCTTCAATCTGTCTTCCAGATTGATATGGTGCTCCTTACTTTTAAACCCATAGAGTAATAGTATAGCACATAATTCGATATCCAGAAATAAGTCATTTTGTCCCAAATCTTCCTTAATCCTACCAGACTTAAAATTATTAAGAGTATTCTCATCCCTTATATCCATACTTCCTCCTGTTTTTTCAGTTATGTTTACCAAATTGCTAGGAGTCTGTAATAATTTCTGAGAGGGATATGCTGTTCTATGAGAATAAACTGATGAATTACTTACTACATGAGCAGATTCATTATTACATACTTTAGTTATCACACTAGAATTAGCACTAGTTGAAACCTTAGTTATAACATCTATATCCTGATTCAATGTCTTGGTCGTCGTTAACACCTTCACATTTTGAATATTATTTTTAGCACTTCTTTGTCTATACTCACCCTTTCTTTTCCTACATTTCCTCCTTTGTTGTTTCCCTTTTAAGTTTTTCTGGACTACAATTTTGGGGCTACTAATAATATTAACCTCTAAGTGAGGTACACTAAAAACATGGCTGTCATTAATTATCGAAGGAGATCCTATCTGTGGGACCATTTTTTCTAAGTTAAGAGCTATAAGATCTAGACTTCTTTTATTGATTGCTATGCTTTCTTTCAATAAATCAAATTCATGTCTAAAATTGTATAACTGTTCAAGAACCAAAATATGTGCTGCATATAGATTTAAGGCAAAAGCTTTAAGATCTTCATTAATTCCAAAAGGGTATTTCTTAACAGATTTGGTTAAGTATTGTTGGGACAAACATTCTTGTACATGATCATTCTCTCCAAACTCCCCAGGGGTACTTAATTGTTTGAGACCATTTATAGTTTGTTGTAACTCATTCGCAATTTTTTTAGATCACACTGCCAGTCAGGTTCTCAGTTATTCTCTGTAAAGTACTCTGGAGAAAAAACTCAAAGTTTATGAGACAGGACTTATAGAAATTCTGCTAGATTGATCAGCGTGTCTGTGTTCTGACTGAGGGGCACTAGTACACAGTTCTCCAATTCCAATCTTATTGATATTATCTATTAGACCATCTGAAATTTCCTTATAGATACTAAATTTAAATCAGGAGTTAATGATAAAAATCTATGTTTCTGATTCAAAGTATTACTCTCAATAATTTCTTTAGTAACCACTCTCTCATTATGACTCAAAGTTGCTTCTTTTATATTTTGAACCCATTCTTGTTCTAAGTGTTTCAGTTTGTGTCTACGTAAATTCACTCTGGGCTCTTTAATGAGAACACAGCTCATATCCTTGCCATGTGGCTCAGTATCCCTCCAAATTTAGGTTCCAATCATGCCTCTGGGTGGCCCATGTCTCAGTAATTGCCACCAAGTCTGCTGCACCCTCAACTAGCATTGCCTGGAGCATTTGATGCCCATGCTCCTGGCATTGATCAGGGCTGTCCTCCACCAACCTCCAGTCTTCTCAGCCCAGTGCAATCCCCATCTCTCTTCCCCCTCAGGTCCCCGGTCTTTTAACGCTACCACAGTATTCACAAAAGGAGGAGGGAGGTGCCTAATCCAGTTAACAGAAGCACTCTGGATAGGGGGTCTATCCCAGTCTTTTCACAGAAGAAAGGGTTCTGAAAGAACTCCTAAAACTGAAGGTGGACAAAGCAATGGGGCGTGATGGAATTCACCCCACAATTCTAAAAGAATTAAGGGGAGAACTAGTGAAACCACTGACTAACCTTTTTAACAAATCATGGGAGGATGGCGTGGTACCTGAGGACTGGAGGAAGGTGGATGTGACTCCCCTTTACAAAAGTGGGAGCAGAACAGAGGCAGGAAACTACAGACCTGTCAGTTTGACCTCTGTGGTAGGGAAAGTGATGGAATCACTTCTGAAGGAAAGAATTGTTGAGTACCTAGAGGCCAGTGGGGCACAGGACCCAAGGCAGAATGGTTTCACAGCAGGAAGGTCATGTCAGATGAATCTAATTGATTTCTTTGACTGGGTGACAAAAGTAGTAGACCAGGGAGGGGCTGTGGACATGGCCTGCCTAGACTTTAGCAAGGCATTTGACACAGTCCCACACAAAAGATTAATAGTCAAATTAACCAGCCTGGAGTGGGTCTCAGGGTGGTAGCCTGTGTAAAACATTGGCTGGACAACAGGACACAGAAAGTAATTGTAAATGAGTCCACTCTGAAGAAAGAGGGTTACTAGTGGGGTACCGCAGGGTTCAGTGCTGGGTCCAGTCCTTTTAATGTCTTTGTAGGTGACATTGCAGAGGGACTTGAAGGAAAAGTATGCCTCTTTGCAGATGACACAAAGATCTGCCACAGGTTGATACACAAGGAGGTGTGGAAAGGATGAGAAGGGACTTGGCAAGGTTGGAGGAATTGTCAGAAGTATGGCAGCTTGGATTCAATGCAAAGAAGTGCAAAATAATGCACCTGGAAACAAAAACCCAGAGGAAGAGTACACAATGAAGGGGGAGGTAGTAACAACAATAAAAATGGAAAGGGACTTGGGGGTAATCATATCAGATGACCTTAAGGTTAGCAAGCAATGTGAGACAGCAGTAGGGAGGGCTGGGGGGATACTGGGATGTATAGGGAGAGGCATCACCAGCAGAAAACAGGAAGTTGTTATCCCTCTGTACAGACAGCTGGTGAGACCCCATCTGGAGTACTGCATCCAGTTGTGGAGACCCTGTCTCCACAAGAACATAGACAAGATGGAGGCAGTCCAGAGGAGGGCAACTAAAATGGTGCAGGGTCTGCAAGAGAAGCCATATAAGGAAAGACTAAAGGAGCTTAATACGTATACCCTTGAGGAAAGGAGGGAGAGGGGGGACATGATAAAACTTTTAAGTACCTCAGTGGAATCATCAAAGTCCAAGAGGGTAGCATCTTTCAGAAAAAGAGATGTGCAAGAACAAGGGGACACAATTTGAAGATAGAGAAGGGTTCAGGGCAATGTGAGAAGTATTTTTTACAGAGGGTGGTGGACACATGGAACAGCCTTCCTGAGGGGGCTTAGGGTCTAAAACTGTGGAAGAATTCAAGAATGCATGGGACAGACATAAGGCAATTTTGTGGGGGTAGGAAGAATTAGGCTGTTGGTTAACTAAGTTTGCAGCTTATCCTGTACGTAGGAAATGGGCAGACTAGGTGGGCCTAGCGGATCTCATCTGCCATCAAAGTCTATGTTTCTATGCAGCCCGCTTTGCATGATCTAGTCCTGAACCCTCAAGCTTCCTCGCTGGGGCTTTAAGTTTTCTATCCCTTCCCCTTTACAAGTTTAAACCCCACCTATCACCAATGAATCCAAAAAGTTTTAGTTTAAGGATCTCCCTTCCCTCCAGGTTGAGATGCAGCCTGTCCCTGGTATATAGCCCCTTGTCTTCCCATGAATCACCCCAGTCCCCCATCAATCCATACCCTTCTGACTTGCACCACTCCCTGAGCCACTGGTTCACCCCCCTAAGTTTTTGCTTATTTTCCCCGCTTGCTCTTGGTACTGGCAGTATCTCAGAAAAGGAGATTGAGCATCCTATAGAGTGGCAATCCCTGGCCAATTCCTTGAATCTTGCCTGTATCTCCAGTTCACTGTTCCCTTCTAAATCATTTGTTCTCAGGTGGACTAGAAAGTCTGGGGATCCCCCGCATTCCCTTGTCATTGAATATAGCTGGAATGTGGCCTTATGTACTGATAACCCTGGGATACATTTAACCTTGACTGGGCTGCCTTTTCCCTCTCCAACCCCCTCCCACTGGATACCTCTAATCATGGAGTCACCCAGCAGGAGCACCTTCACCTCTCCCCCAAGTTACTAGCCTGTTTGTGCCCTTCCATACTCATTCTTCTGTCTACGTTCCTCTCGCTTGCTCCTTGCCCCCCCACAGCCTGGGTGTCTCTATTTTGTGCGTACCTTTCCGGGCTCCCTCTTCTGCCTATGTCCCCCAGTTTACTCCTCTCACCCCCTGCAACTTGGGGGTCACAGGTCTGTATGTGCCCTTCCAGACTCTTTCTCCTGAAAATGACCCTCTGCTTGCTCCTAGCCCCTCCCACAGCCTGGGCATCACTAGTTTGATTGTGCCCTTCCAGGCTCCCTCTTCTGTCTCCCTCTCCCAGCTTGCTCCTTGCACCTCTCACAGCCTGAATATCACTAGTTGCCCCCCTTAACTCTTCCCCGGTTGGTCTGTTGCCATTGACTTCTCCACCCAGGCCTCCTATTCCTGCTTTTCTTCTCCCCTCCCTCCCCTCCCACAGGTTCTGCAGTAATGGACCCTTGTGCTCTAGTGCTCTCTACACCCTATGTTCTGGAAATTCCAGTCTCGGAGCTGGCCTACCCAGAGTGCTCCCCTCCTCACCCCCTCCTTGTCCGCTTTTCCCTTCCTCAACTCTGCCCTGTCCTGGGTCCTGGCCTCATCCACCCTGACTCTGTTCTGTGCATCCCCTTCTGCCTTACCTCCCTCAGACCTGGGCTCCTGCCCCCCTCCCTGCCCATCTGGTGCCCTGGTCTCACATTCCTCATGCCCTTCCCTCCTTTGGATCAGGCCCCCCTTCCTATCCCCTGCCCCAATCAGACACCTGACCAATCCCTCCCTGTCATCCTGCACCCCTGCCCAACAGCCTCTTCCATCTCATCATCCGGATACAGCAGGGTGAAGCGATTTATAAGTGTGATGCCTGCCCCCAAGCTTGCCCTCCTGTCCCTCCCTCCCTCCCCTTCCTTGGCTTTCTCTGGGCCACCCCCTCCTTTTGCAGTGAAGACTGTACACTGGTATTTTCATGTCTTACCCCCTGGAGCGACCATGTGGTCCTAGTCCTCTCACTCCTGCCCCTATACCCTTGGGTATGCCATTTTGTCCTCGCCTATCATCATATGGTTCCTGCCCCCCTTCCCTCTGCAACCCATCCCCTCCCTCCCTCCAATTACTTCTTGATCCCCTCAACCTCCCACCTGAGGCCTGCCTACTGGTAACACACTGGGCATCCCCCAAACCTCCATGCCCAATTCAATATTATAGCCACCCCGCACCCTGGACACCCAATCACCTTCCTGAAGATACTGGCTCTTGCATCATTCAATCCCATCCTCACTGTTAGGTGTGGGCAATACGGACTGCCCTCAGCAATAAAAGTACCCTCGAATCTGTATACACTCAATCAATCTACACTTTTCCCACAGTAGCCAGAATATGCCTGAGCAATCGATACAAACAGTACCCAAGAAGCAGTAGCCAGCACTACCCAAGCATCATCCTAATAGGATTAGGATGTTGCAAGGCCTTATGGGACTCACCCAATAAATGTAGGGTAAGCCTTGGGGTGGGTAGGTTGAGGGGTGAGTGAGAGTACACAACTGACTGTGTCAAAACACAATCAGCCAAGGAGTCCGCTGGCAGTCACACCTCACACAATCATCAACTTGTCTACTAGAATCCTTTACTCCTACCCAAACTAAATGTAAAAGAACAATAAATGGCAGTTAAGACCAGCCCTCAAATACAATTACAAACACACAGAAGTACCACCAAAAAAAATCTTTCAGATCTACTTACACTCACAGCCACCAGCTAAAGGCTCCTTCTCCCTCTCCCCTAACTGAAGACTAACTGAGATGGCAGTTACACCTCACATTCAAACAGCACTAATCCTCTGTAATATGATGCCAGACAGCAACTTTTAAACACACAAACACCAATTTGTCTGCTAGAATACCTTACTCCTAACCAAACTAAATGTAAAAGCATGATAAATGTCAGTTAAGACCAGCCCTCAAATACAATTACAAACACACAGAAATACTAGCTAAAAAAAAATCTTTCAGATCTACTAACACTCACAGCCACCAGCTAAAGGCTCCTTCTCCCTCTCTACTCCTAGATGTAATCCCCCATGCTATGCACCCTAGCATGCTGTTTGCCTTTGCTGTTGCCTTTCTGCACTGTGCTGAGTTGTTCATTTCCCCAGTGACAAGCACCCCCAGATCCTTCTTCTCCTTAGATCTGGATAATTGGACACCCTCCAACCAGTAACTCTATCCTAGGTTCCTGGCTCCCAGATGCATCACTTTGCACTACTTGGCATTGAACCCAAGCTGCATGGTTTGTGGCCATTCCTCTAGTTTTGCAAAATCCTCCTGGAGGACCTTGCCCCTTCACCCCCATCCACCTCAGCACAGATCTTGGTGTCGTCTGTGAAGAGACTGATCTTATTATTGATCCCTACTGCTATTTATTTATTTTATTTATTTAGCTTTTGTTGACCGGGTAAGTGCACTAGACAAATCCTGCCTATTTTCAGGCACGACCCGGCGGAGAGGGGATACAGATGAATGCCAACTGACCTTGAACCAGATTAAGCTCTTGTGTCAGCAAAGAAAATGTTAAACAGGGCTAGATCCAGTACCAAGCCCAGTGGGACACCACTTGTCACTGCCCTGGGCTCCAATGCCTCATCCCTGACCACTACCTTCTGCTGTCTCTCCTACGGCCAGGTTTCAACCTCTCTGGCCAGTTTCCTCCCTACTCCCAGACTCTTCAACTTGCAGGTCAACCTACCATGTGGTACTGGATTGAAGGCCTTGCTGAAATCCAGGTAGAGTACATCAACCACAGCCCCTGTCCAGTGCCCTCGTAACCCAGTTGAAAAAGTCAACCAAAATTGTCAGGCAGGATCTTCCTGAGACAAACATGTGCTGCTTGTTGTCCTGTAGATATTTATCCTCAAGAAATTGCAACAGCATTTCTTTGAGGATAGCCTCCATCAGTTTTCCTACAATTGCGGTAAGGCTCACCAGTCTGTAGTTCCCCAGCTCATCCCTGGGCCCACTCTTATGGAGAGGTACTACATGTGCCTCCCTCCAATCCCTGGGCCCACTCTTATAGAGAGGTACTACATGTGTCTCCCTCCAATCCCTGGGCCCACTCTTATAGAGAGGTACTACATGTGCCTCCCTCCAATCCCTGGGCACACACCCTGTATTTAGAGAGGTGTTGAACAGGTCCATCAATGGCCCTGCCAGGATGTCTGCAAGCTTCCTCAGCACACTGGGATGAACTCCATCTGGCCCAGGTGCCTTGTCCACCTTCAGAGACCTAAGGCTCTCCAGCACCCTTTCCTCTGTGATTTCCCCAACCATTCACCAAAACCATACATTGATTCCTCTTACCTGAGGATACCTGTAGAGACCTAGTACAGAAACCATAAAGTTCCTCCTTACCTGCAGATACCTTTGGAGACCTAATACAGAAACCATAAAGTGCCTCCTTACCTGTGGATACCTGTGAAGACCTAACACAGAAACCATAAATTGCCTTCTTACCTGAGGATACCAGTAGAGACCTAATACAGAAACCATAAAGTGCCTCCTTACCTGAGGATACCTGTGGAGACCTAATACAGAAACCATAAAGTGCCTCCTTACCTGAGGATACCTGTGGAGACCTAATACAGAAACCATAAAGTGCCTCCTTACCTGAGGATACCTGTAGAGTCCCAGTATCATAGCCATGATCAGAGAGGATGTTGAGGGTGCATCCCCAATTACAGCAGGTAGTATAGAGACTGCTTCACATTGGTAGTTTGGAACCAGAACCTGTTTTCCTGTTAAAAATGATAGGGTGCCCAGAAGTGCTTGTTCTCTAGAAAAGCACGAGTCAAAAATCCGGAATCCCAAAGAGACATTTGGTAATAATTTGGGATCTCTGTTAATCTCCTCAATCGCAAAAATCATTGACGGAACATAGCGGTAGTCAAACATGTGGAATCTGTCAGATTTAGGGAATAAATTGTGAGTTAGTAGTTTTAGACAAAGACTCAACTGAAGAATTACCTATGTACAGTAAGCAGAAGTTCTAACAAACACCAAGAGTTATAACCTATAAGTATAGAGCTGTGAACCTAGGGACCCAAGTTAAGTGCCAGGTTTAGAGTTTTTTGGGTCCCCACTGATATAAGTCGTGGGGCCCTTACCCAACCCAAACTGACCTTGTCTTTTACTTTGCCCAGAATGCACAACCTTTTATTTTCATTATAACCAGTTACATATTTATGTGTTTAGGGGCAGTAGCAATGTTAGTTTTAGTGTCCCCACTGCATATCCAATCCGTGTCTGTTCATCAGCCTCTGATTGGCTGGGACAACAGAGGGAGTAATGTTATGGTGTTATGATGTCACATGGGAGAAGAGTCCATGGAGTCCAGTGACACACTTTAGTGCTGTTTTACTTTAAACCTGAGAAGTAATAATAAACAAAATTAAAGTGGTATACTGGATCTGGCTGGGGATCCCCATTAGCATGGGGCCCCCAGGAACTGTAGGGTTCACTGGTGCCTAAAACTGGCAATGCCAGGTTTGAATCCCACCACTTCTGCTCTCTGACATGGTGACAGAGAATAAGTCATTTAAACATCTGTCTCTCTCTCTCTGTCCCCCTTAAAGAGGCAATACACATATACCAGCCTCACTCATATAGGGTTACCACCTGTCCTGATGTTCCACAGGACAGTCCTGATTTGGGCAACTGTGTCCTGCAAAAAAATATGAAAAAAAAAATACTATGTCCTGACTTTATAGCAGAAAAAATATTTTCTAACTTTCCACTAAATGTTACAGAAAATTATAATACCTTAACTAAAATACCTTAATATGATAAGAAACAGTAGAAGCGACAGAGAAATTACAATAGTTTGCCTTAATTCTGATTATATGGAAAACCATTCTCCAGAGTCTTAGTGCAGCTACAGAAAATGCTCGGTCCCCAGCAAACTTTAATCTTCTACTGAGACTGATGAAAGCCCTTGGGAATCAGAGCAGAAAACTCTGGTACCCCACTGATTCTCCTGACGGGTTGCCAGTAATTCACAAATGTAGAGGTACATGGGATCTGGCTGGGGCCCCCCATTAGCTTATTCAGGCAAAGTACAAACATATAACAGTTATGTCAACTAAATATAGTACATATACAGCGGTCACATCTCACATATCAACTAAATATAGCACATATACAGCGGTCACATCTCACATATCAACTAAATATAGCACATATACAGCGGTCACATCTCACACATCAACTAAATATAGCACATATACAGCGGTCACATCTCACATATCAACTAAATATAGTACATATACAGCAGTCACATCTCACATATCAACTAAATATAGCACATATACAGCGGTCACATCTCACATATCAACTAAATATAGCACATATACAGCGGTCACATCTCACATATCAACTAAATATAGTACATATACAGCGGTCACATCTCACATATCAACTAAATATAGTACATATACAGTAGTCACAGCTCACATATCAACTAAATGTAGCACATATACAGCAGTCACATCTCACATATCAACTAAATATAGTACATATACAGCGGTCACATCTCACATATCAACTAAATATAGTACATATACAGCGGTCACAACTCACAACTAAATATAAAACATATACAGCAGTCACATCTCACATAACTAAATATAGTACATATACAGCAGTCACATCTCACATGTCAACTAAATATAGTACATATACAGCAGTCACATCTCACCTATCAACTAAATATAGTACATATACAGCGGTCATATCTCACATATCAACTAAATATAGTACACATACAGTGGTCACAGCTCACCTATCAACTAAATATAGTACATATACAGTAGTCACAGCTCACATATCAACTAAATGTAGCACATATACAGCAGTCACATCTCACATATCAACTAAATATAGTACATATACAGCGGTCACATCTCACATATCAACTAAATATAGTACATATACAGCGGTCACAACTCACAACTAAATATAAAACATATACAGCAGTCACATCTCACATAACTAAATATAGTACATATACAGCAGTCACATCTCACATATCAACTAAATATAGTACATATACAGCAGTCACATCTCACATGTCAACTAAATATAGTACATATACAGCAGTCACATCTCACCTATCAACTAAATATAGTAAATATACAGCGGTCATATCTCACATATCAGCTAAATATAGTACATATACAGTGGTCACAGCTCACTTTTCACCTAAATATAGTACATATACAGCAGTCACATCTCACATATCAACTAAATATAGTACACATACAGTGGTCACAGCTCACCTATCAACTAAATATAGTACATATACAGTGGTCACATCTCACATACTAACTAAATATAGTACATATACAGTGGTCACAGCTCACCTATCAACTAAATATAGTACATATACAGCGGTCACATCTCACATAACAACTAAATATAGTACATATACAATGGTCACAGCTCACATATCAACTAAATATAGTACATATACAGTGGTCACAGCTCACCTATCAACTAAATATAGTACATATACAGTGGTCACATCTCACATATCAACTAAATATAATACATGTATATGCACTATATTTAGTTGATAGGTGAGCTGTGACTACTGTATATGTACTATATTTAGTTGATATGTGAGATGTGACCACTGTATATGTACTATATTTAGTTGATAGGTGAGCTGTGACCACTGTATATGTACTAAATAGATACTTTTGCTCAGTATTTACTGAAGAGAAGGTAGGGCAGGGCCCACAGCTCAGCATCATAGACACAGGGGGGAGGGAGGTGAGCACTACTCCCTTCACAAAAGAAAGGGTCTTACAAGAGCTTGTTAAGCTCAAGGTGGATAAGGCAATGGGACCTGATGGCATATATCCCAAGGTACTTAAGGAGCTAAAGGTGGAACTAGCAGAGCCATTAGC
This sequence comes from Neoceratodus forsteri, assembly GCA_016271365.2. Taxonomy (NCBI): domain Eukaryota; kingdom Metazoa; phylum Chordata; order Ceratodontiformes; family Ceratodontidae; genus Neoceratodus; species Neoceratodus forsteri. Next base: position 216,116,431 of record JADMNL010000029.1, read on the forward strand.
AGAACTGTTTAGTGAGTCTCTGAGCACAGGAGAAGTCCCAGAAGACAGGAGAAGGGCTCATGTGATCCCGCTCCACAGGAGTGGTAGCAGGGAAGAGGCATGGAACTACAGACCAGTCAGTCTTACCTCAGTAGTGGGCAAGATTATGGAGGCACTCCTTAAGGAAAGGATAATGCAACACCTGGAATCCATAAGGGCACAGGATCCAAGACAGCATGGGTTTACAAAGGAAGGTCCTGTCAAACTAATCTCATAGATTTCTTTGACTGGGTAACCAAGTGGTGGACCAAGGGGACAGTTGATGTCGCCTACCTTGACTTCAGCAAAGCTTTTGACACTGTTCCACATAGAAGATTGATAAATAAGCTGAGTAGGCTTGGGTGGATCAGAAGTTGGTCAACTGGGTGGCAAACTGGTTGAAGGGCAGAAAACAGAAGTGGTGGTAAATGGCATACAGTCAGAAGAGATGCAAGTCACAAGTGGGGTACCTCAGGGATCAGTCCTGGGGCCAGTCCTCTTCAACATCTTCATTAGTGACCTTGCAGATGGACTAGAGGGTAAGGCTTGTCTGTTTGCAGATGACACCAAGATCTGCAACAGAGTAGATGATCCAGATGGGGTGGGCAGAATGAGAAGAGATCTGGATAAACTAGCAAAATGGTCAGAAGAGTAGAAACTGGGATTTAATGCAAAGAAGGGCAAGATCATGCACATAGGGAAGAGAAAGCCTGAAGCCACCTATAGGCTGGGAGGGGAGTTGCTAGCAGTCACAAAGGAAGAAAGAGACTTGGGCATCATCATCATCACTGATGACCTGAAATCATCCAAGCAGACCTCTAAAGCAGTAGGTAAGGCTAGGGGGGTGTTAGGGTGTATTAGTAGGGGTATCACAAGTCATAAGAGGATGATAATCCTCTTTACAAGACACTGTTAGTTCCCATCTTGGTACTCATTGCATGTATTGGAGGCCACACCTTCACAAGGACATTAACCAAATTGAGGCAGTCCAGAGAAGGGCAACCAAAATGGTGCAGAGACTGCATCAGAAGACATATGAGGACAGATTAACAGAGCTCAATATGTATACCCTTGAGCAAAGGGGGGAGAGAGGTGATATGATCGAGGATTTCAAACACCTTAAGGGCATTAACAAGGTGAAAGTCTAACATGTTTAAATATAAGAAAAATAGCAGGACAAGAGGACACAGCATGAGATTAGAGGGTGGCCAATTAAGGGCGAATGTGAGGAAATTCTTTTTCACAGAAAGGGTGGTGGATGCATGGAATGGCTTACCTCAAGAAGTAGTGGCTATGAATACAGTGCAGGGCTTCAAACAGGCATGGGATAGGCATAAGGGAGCAATACAAATGAGTATGAATAGATAGGCCACTGACAGAGCAAAGGCCGATGGCACATTTATAAGGTAGAAAAAGAAATGGGCAGACTGGATGGGCCTTGCGGTCCTTATCTGCCATCAACTTCTATGTTTCTATGTTACATATACAGCAGTCACAGCTCACATCAACTAAATATAGTACATATACAGCGGTCACAGCTCACATATCAGCTAAATATAGTACATATACAGCGGTCACAGCTCACATCAACTAAATATAACACATATACAGCAGTCACATCTCACATAACTAAATATAGTGCATATACAGCGGTCACATCTCACATATCAACTAAATATAGTACATATACAGCGGTCACATTTCACATATCAACTAAATATAGTACATATACAGCAGTCACAGCTCACATATCAACGAAATATAGTACATATACAGCAGTCACATCTCACATATCAACTAAATATAGTACATATACAGCGGTCACATCTCACATATCAACTAAATATAGTACATATAGAGCGGTCACATCTCACATATCAACTAAATATAGTACATATACAGCAGTCACATCTCACCTATCAACTAAATATAGTACTGTACATATACAGCAGTCACATCTCACATATCAACTAAATATAGTACATATACAGTAGTCACAGCTCACATATCAACTAAATATAGTACATATACAGCGGTCACATCTCACATATCAACTAAATATAGTACATATACAGCAGTCACATCTCACATATCAACTAAATATAGTACATATACAGTAGTCACATCTCACATATCAACTAAATATTGTACACATGCAGCAGTCATAGCTCACATATCAACTAAATATAGTACATATACAGCAGTCACATCTCACATATATTTTTTTTTGAGGGACAGAGTTATGTATTTTATAGTGCTTATGCAACATTTTTCTGGTTATCCTCATCGGAGCTTGGTTTCAGGTTTCTTTGTTAGAATAATATTCTTCTGCTGGCTGTTCTGCAGGATTTGTTCTTCACACCACACAACACAAAGAGGTATCTGCAACTTTATTTTAAGTAAATCTTCATTCAGACACACTCGCTTTTGGAGGATAGTTGCAGCAGTCTGTAAGACGTATCGGCTGGGGGGGGCAATGACATGCACTGTGATAGTAAACGTCATGGTAGTGTACCTACTATGTGTATAAATGTAAGATTTGACATTTATACATTTAGTAGTTACATCATCACTCCGTTTATTCAGCTAGGGTGAAAATACATGTTTTTATCTCAATAGGTATCAACTCACTCCTATTGTATATACATATAGTATAATTTGAGATCTTTTACTGCTATGATATATTACCTGTAATTTAAATTTACTTTTATTGTAAAGTGCTTTGAGCTCTGGAAAAGTGTTATATAAATAAAATTAATATGCTACCCTATCCTGTTTTACCACTCAGAACCCTTTTCATACCTCTCAACTATCCCGCATTGGGAGAGACACCCCTCATTTTACCCCTTAGTAGCCTCTGTCTATGCCTCTCTACTGTCAGAGATTAGGTAGGACATCATAGAAACATAGAATTTGATGGCAGATAAGGACTGCTTGGCCCACCCAGTCTGCCCATTTTCCTACCAGATGGATAAGCTACAGATTCTAGATAATCAACAGCTTACTTCTTCCTACCCCCCCACTAGAATTGCCTTCTGCCTGTCCCATGCATTCTTGAATTCTCCCACTGTTCCTGACTCCACAGCCTCCTCAGGAAGGCTGTTCCATGCAGTCACAACTCTCTCTGTGAAAAAATACTTTCTAGCATTACCTCTGAGCCATCCCCCCTCTATCTTCAAATTGTGCCCCCATGCGCATCTCTTCTTCTGAAAGATACTACCCTCTTGTATCTTTTTAATTCCCTTGAGATACTTGAAAGTTTCTATCATGTCCCCCCTCTCCCTTCTTTCCTCAAGGGTACAACATATTAAGCTGCTTTAGTCTCTCCTTGTATGTCTTCTGGTGCAGACCTTGCACCATTTGGTTGCCTCCTCTGAACAGCCTCCACTCTGTCTACGTCTTTGCGGAGATGGGGTCTCCAGAATTGCATGCAGTACTCCAAATGGGGTCTCACTAACTGTCTGTAGAGAGGGATAACAACTTCCTGTTTTCTACTGTTGATGCCTCTCCCTATGCATCCCAGTATCCCCCCAGCCCTCCTTACTGCCTTCTCACATTGCTTACCCACCTTTAGGTCATCTGATATAATTACTCCTAGGTCTCTTTCGATTTTTGTTGTTGTTATTAACTCACTCCCCATTGTGTACTCTTCCCCTCAGTTTTTGTTTCCCAGATGCATTACCTTATACTTCTTTGCATTGAATCTGAGCTGCCACATATTTAACCATTCCTCCAACCTTGCCAAATCCCTTTTCATTCTTTCCACCCCACCTAGTGCATCAACCCTGTTGCAGATCTTTGTGTCATCTGCAAAGAGACATACCTTTCCTTCCAGGTGCTCTCCAATGTCACTTATAAAGATATTAAAGAGGACCGGTCCCAGTATCGAACCCGCGGTACCCCGCTAGTTACCCTCCTTTCTTCACTGTGGACTCGCTTACTATTACCCTTGTGACCTGTTGTCCAGGCAGTTTTTATCCAGGCTACCACCTTGGGACCCACCCAAGGCTGGCTAACTTGTATATTAATCTTTTGTGTGAGACTGTGTCGAATGCCTTGCAAAATCTAGGTAGGCCATATCCACAGCCCTCCTGGTCTACTACTTTGGTCACCCAGTCAAAGAAATCTATTAGGTTCATCTGACATTACCTTCCTGCTGTGAAACCATGCTGCCTTGGGTCCTGTGCCCCACTGGCCTCTAGGTACTCAACAATTCTTTCCTTCAGAAGTGATTCCATCATTTTCCCTACCACTGATGTCAAACAAACTGGTCTGTAGTTTCCTGCCTCTGCCCTGCTCCCACTTTTGTGAAGTGGAATCACATTTGCCCTCCTCCAGTCCTCAGGTACCACTCCATCCTCCCATGATTTGTTAAAGATAGTAGTCAGTGGTGTTACTAGTTCTACCCTTAGTTCTTTTTGTATTCTAGGGTGAATCCCATCAGGCCCTATTGCATTGTCCACCCTCAGTTTCAAGACTTCTTTCAAAACCCTTTCTTCTGTGAATGGACTGGTTTCGACCCCCCTATTCAGAGTTTCTCCCTTGTTTGGTTTAGGTACCTCCCCCTCCTCATCTGTTGTGAATACTGAGCAGAAATATTCATTCAGTATCCCTGATTTTTCACTGTCACCCTCTGCCCACATCCCTCATTTTACACCTCAGACACCCTCTGTTCATCCCTTTCAACTGTAACACATAAGAAGGGGAGTCCTCATTTTACTTGACCGAATCCCTCTGTCCATAACTCTCAATTGTCCCACATTAAATGGGATATCATTTGTTTTACCTCCCAGAACCCCTCTATCTATATATTTTAACGGTCCCACATTAGGAGGAAAATCACTCATTATACCCCTTAGAGCCCCTCTGTCAGTACCTTTTAAGTGTCCCACATTGGGAGTAACATCCCCCATTTTGTATTCAGAACCCCTCTGTCTGTACCTTTTACTATCCCACATTAGGAGGGCAGCCTTCATTTTATATTCAGAACCTCTGCCTATACTTCTCAACTGTCCCACATTGGGAGGAACATCCTCATTTTATACTCAGAACCCTCTGTCTATACTTCTCAACTGTCCCACATTAGGAGGAACATCCTCATTTTATACTCAGAACCCTCTGTCTGTACCTCTTTACTGTCCCACATTAGAAGTGACATCCGTTATTTTACCCCTCAGAAGCCCTCTGTCCATGCTACTCAACTATCCCAAATTAGATGTGACATCCCTCATTTCACCCCTCAGAACTATATGTTAGTACCTCTTAAATGTCCCATATTAGAAGGGATGTCCTCATTATACCCTTCAGAGCCCCCTGTCCATACTTCTAAACTGTCCCATATTAAAAGGGATATCCCTCATTTTACCAATCAGAATCTTTCTGTCTGATCTTTTTAACTGTCCTACATAAATATTGACATCCTTCATTTTACTCATCAGAGCACCTCTGTCTGTACTACTCAACTGTCCCACATGAGGAACATAAGAAACAGTCAATATAGACAGATAATGACCATTGGTCCATCCAGTATATCTGCTCCCTACCTTGGAGGGATTCCTTTATTTTACCCCACAGAGCCTTACTGTTCGAACGGCTCTACTGTCACACGTTAGAAGGGCTGCCACCATTCTACCACTCAGACTCCCTTTGTCTACACCTCTAAATGATTTCACATTATTGATGAACAAATCTATTTATTTAGAAATTGGTGACTTGGAAAGGCACACTGAGCCATGACTCATTTCCTTGTGCAACCCAGAGAAAGTGTAAGTGAGAAAATACTTTTTTTAAACATTGTTTGACCAGGAAATACACAGTAAGTTGAGGCTTGTTTCCAAGTGTGTCCTAGGAGCACCATGAGGTCAGTGAATTGCTCATGGTGCCACACAGTATGCAAGTAGTGGCTGTGGGATTCAAACCCAGTTCTCCAGGTTTGCAGCTCAGTGCTGTTAATCACTATGATATACTGCCTTACTATGCCTAAACATTATATAGGTAAACAGTAATACAAAGCAGCAGCATGAGGGGCATACATAATTTTATTACTCAGAACCTTTCAGTCTCTTCCTCTAGACTGTGGCACATTAAGAGGATGTCCATCATTTTACCACTCAGGACCCTTCTGACCATCCTCCTCAACTTTCCCACATTGGAGGGATGTACCTCATTTTTCTCCTCAAACCCCCTCTATCCATGCCTCTTAACTCTCCCACAATAGGAGGGATGTCCTTCATTTCACCCCTCAGAACCCCTCAGTCCCACATGAGTGTTGCACATTATATGATGAATCTGCATTGTTCCATGAACAACGAACTTTGCATACGTGAAAGCATAGATTCCCACAGTGTTCTGAGCTTTTCTGTCTAAGATATGATAATGAAACCCACATTTGGCTCTTGTTCTTCAATTCTGAGGATCAGTTTTCCAAATGGGGCTAATGAAAGGTGAAAAGGCACACAGTATCAACAAAAAACAAAAGAAAGACAGCACATACATTTTGCAGTTAATTGGTTTGGGTCGCTCCCTGAAGTTGACCTCCGGATAACTATAACTGAGGTGAATGGGAATGATGGCGCCAATGACAATGTCACCTTCTCTGAAGTAGGATTTGACTGCTGGACTCTCCAGCTTACATCCATGACTCTGGCTGTTGTTGGATGCACTCGAGGGCCTCATCAACAACACAAATATGCAACACCACATTTTAGTTTACAAATTCTTCTGAAAAAGCAGTATAATTGGATTTCTGGTTTTATACTAAACAAGGGAAGCAATGGGCATACCTCTCAGCTGTCCCTGATTAAGAGGGATGTCACTCATTGTATCCCTCACAGTTGTTCTGCCTGTACTGTCCACACAAAGAATGTGCTATAAATTCAGACTTTAAATTAGAAGTTGAAATATTCTAAGATGCCAAATCACATATAAACTTTGTATAAGTAAACTAAAAGGTTTCACAGTGTTCTGTTCCTTGTATCTCTATGTTTGAGGATGTCTCCTCATTAGCAGGGTCAGTGTCTTTCATTGTCCCTCATTTTGAGTGTCCGTGCCCCTCATTTCAGTGGCAAATGGTTGAGAGGTATGCTGTTCATTTATAATGTGATCAGTCTGTTGAAGAAGCTCAATGAGAACTTTGGTTTCTCCAGTATGAACAAAGATTCCATTTTGGAGGACCTTGCTTTCTTGTAGTTAAACCTGTTTTGCTCTCTTGACATATACGGCAAACCAGAATAGAATTAAAAAAATTTATATAAAAACAGCAAGTCACAGAAAACTAGCAAATTCTGTAGTTTGAACTGTTTGTCCATAGTCAGGCACAGAGTCTTCTGCAAGCAATGGCAACAATCAGTATCTATATAGAGTTTGTTCAGTGCTGTTGTTGATCATAATTTTTCTCAGGGATGTCAAATATTAGATGGTATATTTATAGAAGTAAAATTATTTAAAGTAACCCCCCTACTTGCCCTTTCTAAACTGATGTAATTAATGTTTTGAATAATGAATGTTTTTGATAATAATGATATTTTGCAAGCCACCTCACTGCGGGATTGTTAACCTAACACCATGAGGAAGCACAGCATCACTTGTGGATGGTCGAGTAGGCAGGCCAGCACTTAACTCATAACTAGCTGCAACAACCATGCAGCATCCAGCGGGGAATGGCAAACAACATAGTTAATAGCTTCAGAAACATGATGGATGAGGAGAGGCTGAAGAACTTTTATTATGCACTATATTTATTTGTTAATTGCTTGATTACCTGCTGCACTTTCATATATACCCACACTATATTTAATTTAATGTTTTGTACCTCCTGTTACCATAGTTTGTGTTGTGCTGTAACACAACTCATTTCTCTGTACCTTAGCCATTATATCCGTACTCCAATGTGCTTGTCACTGTACTCTCTTGGGTCATGACTGAAAATAGGCATTTTATTTTCAAATGCACTTAATCAGTTTTCAAAAAAAAAAAAAAGTTAAACTTATTTCCTCTACAACAAAGAGGTTTTAGGGGGCGACCTGTTATTGATGTATAAAATAGTAAATCACCCATCACATTTTCAAGAATTAAATGTCACCTTTAAAAGCAGAGCATGTCCTGTACTACCAAAGGTCACAGATATCAATCAGAATGAAGACTATTCATAACGAAACTGCGGAGGGTCTATTATATACAAAGGATAGTGGGAGTCAGGGATGACTTATGGAAAAGTGTAGCTTTAGGCCAGTACTTTCAAACTGTTTTAAAACTGATTTGCATGTTGTTTTTAAGGTCAGAGATGTGAACTAGAAATGACCATTGAGAGAAGTGGTGGGCAAGATTCCGATGGACTTACTGCTTACTTCCTACACTAAATGCTTAGTATAAAATCTAGTAGTGTATGAAGTTTATAAAAATACCTTGGAAAATGGAACAATCTGACTGGCCAATGAGTCTCCAAGGGATGGCTGTTAATGCAGTACAATGCACTGGTTGAAACAGTTCAGTACAGTGTGTTTTGTTGTTAACACTTTAAGTTTCCTTAACTACACTGTAGTTACAGTGTAACTATGCTGTTACTGCATTGCAGCTGCAATGTAGTTACATGCAGCAAACATGTAACTACAATGTAATTAACCCTGTTGCATGTAATTAATGACTAACTAATGTACAGTTACACTAAGACTGACACTTATTTGAGTGTCACATCGCAGCAGCAATTTCTATATTTTAACATTTTAAAAATCTGTTAACAAAGTTAATTTTCCTTATCAGGGATGCCTATATACATTTTCTTGCACAGACAATATTTTCCTAAAACATAAAACCTGTTGTATTAAAAGAAAAACTGTTTCTGAGGTGGGAGTTACATTTGTTATCAGTGGGTATGCCTTACAGAGTTCATGAGCACCTATGGCTGTGTAAGTGCTGGCACCACAGGGACCTGCACTTCTGCAGACAGAAGTACTGTTGCAATTTGGATATCATGGATTTCTATATCCAACTGTGGCCATACAGGCTGCACAGGGGCCTGCACTTATGCAGACCGAAGGTAATGTGCCTGTCTTACACCTTTGGCTGCAGAGGTGCAAGCCCCATAGCTTCTTTTAACAGAAATGCTGTTGTAATTTGGGTATAATAATAATAATAAATTATATTTTCGAAGAGCAATTCAACAAATATCAAAGCTCTGTATGGAGCACATGATCTCTAAAATAGTCATATCACAGATAACATTTAAAAACTTAATAAAATATTCAAATATATCGAGATTGAAATCCATAATTAAAAATCGGGGAAAGCACATGGGCTGTATATTCAAAAGGGTTGCACAATGCGCAATAGGGTTGCACCTGCACAAGTCCGAAATTGCGCCATTCTGCCATATTCAGCAGGAGGCAGTTGTGCCCCCCAAGTCAAGCTGAGCAACAGAGCAATGCTAATGAAGGCATGCTGAACCGGAAGGGGAGGAACCATGCATAATCTGCACAGCCCGATATTCAGCGGGCTGTGCAGAGTTGTGCAGGCGCAATGCCCAACATGCGCCTGCTCAACTTTGAGCCCCAAAAAAAAGGAGTAAGTCAAGGGCCACCCACAGGTGAGCTGCTGCATTGCAGGGCATAACACAGCAGCTGCCACCTGTGGGTGGCCCTCAACCTACTCCCTGTGCCCCCTGCAGCCCAATCTGGGGCCTATAGCAACCCCTCCCCGACTTGCCCGATCACGGGCAAAAGTGTAAAATCACCCTCCCCGACTGGCCTGATTGTGGGCAAAGTGTGAATCCCCATCCCCGACTGGCCCGATCGGCAATAGTTAACCCCACCCCCAACTGGCCCGATCGCGGGCAGCAAAGTGTCAACCCACCCAGGACATATCCCTGGTGGTCCAGTGGACGTGAAGCCCGATCCGAGAAAGGTGTACAGTAAACCCCACCACCACCCCGATCGCGGGCTGCAAAGTGTTTGAACCCCCAGAATATTCCCTGGTGGTCCAGTGGACCTCGAAGCCCAATCTCGGGCTGCAAACTGTTCAAACACCCCCAGGACCACCTACCCTGGGATCTAGTGGCCCCACCCCACCCACCCACGAGCCCCACCACCCTGTATCCCCGTCAGCGGCGGGCAGCAGCATCCACCCGCCAGCCACCCGCTGCCGCTGACCGACTGCCCGTCAGGCTGCACGCACATTAGTGCAGAGAGCAAAGCCAATGGGCATGCAGCACATACCATACAAGGCAGTCCAGATAATGAATGAATTCATTGAATTCTTTCATTCACATATCTGGACTGCCTTGTATCGTATGGGCTGCATGCCCATTGGCTCTTGCTCCACCACTGGGCGGCAGCCCTACTGGGCAGTCAGTCGGCAGGCGCCAGGCAGCAGGCGGGTGAGATGCTGCCGCCCGCTGGCTGATGGGGAAGCAGGTGGTAGGGCTGTGGGTGGGTGGGTGGGGTGGGGGCCACTAGATCACCAGGGTAGGTGGTCCTTGGGGGTGTTTGAACAGTTTGCAGCCCACGATCAGGCTTCCAGGTCCACTGGACCACCAGGGATATGTTCTTTGGGGGTTTGAACATTGCAGCCTGCGATCGGGCTTCACGGTCCGCTGGACTATCAGGGATATGTCCTTGGGGGTTGACACTTTGCTGCCTGTGATCGGCCAGTTGGGGTGGGGGTTGACTAATGCCCACGGTCGGCCAGTTGGGGGTGGGGGATTTTACACTTTTGCCTGTGATCGGGCTGCAGGGGGCATCGGTCCCTGATGGCTGCTGCCTGGCAGGGCACCAGGCACAAGTCCTCAGGGATCGGCGCACCTGCATGCTAATGGCATGCAAATGGGGCCATAAATAGATGCAAATGGACCCCCTGCGCCTTGCATGAATTATGGCCCCATTTGCATGTCCCCTTTTCAATATGGGAAATTTGCACATGGCACAATGGTACCAATGCACACACCGCCCAGCAGATGCTCCTCTCTGACCACTTGCGGTGGCACAAGTTCCACTGCAACATGCACAGTGGCTGTGGCCGGGGGGTGATATTCAAAGGAGTTGCTCAATAGCGCAACTCCTTTGAATATCGCCCCGGCCACACCACTGCGCAACTATTTTGTGCAGCGCAAGGGCTTGCGCCACAAAATAGCACAGTTTGAATATCCAGCCCCATAAGTATAAATAAGTTTTTAGAGCATTTTTAAAACTCTCCACTGTCTGGCACTCCCTGTAGAATTATCTACCCCAGTATCTGACAAGGTAGATAATTCCACAGGGAGGGAGTGGAAAAGACAAAAGCCAGAGCCCTGAGGTCTTCAAACACACCCAGGGAATCTCTAGCAATCCCTCGTCGGTTGAGAGAAGTGGTCAGAGTGGGCAGTAGGGACTCAGAAGCTCTTGTATGTAACTCAGATCCAAACCGTGTAGGGCTCTAAAAGTCAGTAAACCAACTTTAAAGGTGATCCAGCACTGAACTGGCAGCCAGTGCAGAGTGCGCAGCACAGGCAAAATGCGACTAGATCGAGTTGACCCAAACAATAACCTAGCAGCAACATTTTGTACTAGCTGCAAGCAGCTTATATCAACCCCTGGAAGCCCTAGGTAGAGGGAGTTACAGTAGTCAAGGCGCGAGGTCACAAAAGTGTAGACCAGGGTTGGAAGATCGACAGATGGAACAAGGTGCTTAATCCAGGTGATGTTCCTCAGATGGTAAAATGAGGACTTGACCACAGCTGACACCTGCGAATGAAGTGTCAGCCCATCATCAAATATCACTCCCAGATTTTGCACATGTTCAGAGGTCAAGAGCTGGGTGCCCCCAAGCCAAAGCCTGGAAAGCCACCCAGCAGCTGACCCCTCTATCTGGTGACCCAGTTCCACAACTAACACCTCTGTCTTGTCAGAGTTTAACCTTAAGCAACTGGAATTCATCCAGTCTTGGATTTCAGAGAGACAATTGGAAAAGACTGCAAGCGCACTATCCTGGTCGGGCACAAAAGACAGATACAGCTAAGTATCATCTGAATAACAGTGAAAACTCAGCCCATACTATCTTACAATGTTTCCTAATGGAAGCATGTACACCATTTACAACATGGGGGACAACACCGAACCCTGCAGGACCCCACATGGTAGGGAGAAAGAGTTAGAGGAAAACATCCATGATACTACCCTCTGCGACCTGCCTGTGAGAAAAGAATAGAACCATCTGAGGACTGTACCAGACAGGTCATAGATGACTTGCAGGTAATCAAGAAGTACCCCATGGTCCATGGTGTCAAAAGTTGCCAAGAGATCCAGAAGAACCAAGATGGAATGGCGTTTCTGGCCTCTAGCCATCAGGAGATCATTGAGTACCCGAACCAGAGCAGTCTCAGTACTATGCCTCTTACGGAAACCAGACTGGAGAGGATCATTGATAGCATGGATGGTAAGATGGTTCTCCAACTGTTGTGCAACAACTTTCTCAATAACCTTCCCTATAAAGGGAAGGTTAGAGATTGGTCTGTAGCTTGCAGGAGCATCTGGGTCAAAAGATGACTTCTTGAGAAGGGGGTTACCACAGACTCCTTAAGGAGCTGGGGAACTCCCCCAACTCCAATGAACACCAGATTAACTCCACTAGAACTGGGCCGATCACATCCACACAGCCTATTAAAAGGTGGGTAGGGCCCGGGTCTAAACTACAGCTAGTTGGCCTCATACCCCGGAGAAGCTGAATGATATCCTCGATCGCCAGTTGGTCAAACACAACCCAACAAAACAGAGGAGTCGCAACCTCATTCTGACCACCAGTAACCCCCATAGGGCGTGACGAGTGAATCTATGACCTGATGTTGGCAACCTTATTAGCAAAGACGTGAGCAAACTCATCGCACTCCACTTGCAACAAGGCTTTCTGAACTCATAGGCTGGATTGCACAGTCTGTCTACCATTCAGAACAGCTGAGCTGGTCAGTTCTGTGCTGAAGCAATCTCCCTGGACAGGAACTCTGCCTTCTTATGAGAGATTGTTGACTGATAGTCTCTATAATGTTCCATCAGTCTAAGCCTGTTGGCATCTAAGCGGATCTGCGCCAAGCACACTCTAATCTTTGACCCACCTGCTTCATCTCCCTCAAAGCCCCATCAAGCCATGGAGACTGAGGGTGAAGAGCAAGTGGGTGAACATGGAAAGGAGCAAGGGTATTCAGAGCTCCTACCACAGCTCGGTTAAAAGCCTAGAGTAGGTTCTCTGGACCCTTGCTTGTCTTCGGCATTCCTGGTAGATCCAACACCACCAGGAGGTCATCAGGGGTCAAGCCCATAATGGGCAGTATTGGACCATCTCCACAGGAGCAGGCCTATATGGGAGAGCCATGAAATTGAACCTAATGATGTGGTGGTCAGACCATCCAACTGGTTCTTCCACCAATTTGGAGACCTCCAATGACAGGAGAAAGACCAGGTCCAATGAATGACCGTGATTATGAGTAACAGAGGAAACTACCTGTGTGAAGCCCAAAGAATTCATAAGTCAGAGGAAGTCTTGTCCAAACTGCGAGAGTTCATCATCGATCCTGGTGTTGAAATCCCCCAGCACCATCAACCTGTGGGATTCCAACACCATATCGATGATGAAGTTTGCGACTTCCTGCAAAAACTGACCCAGGGATTTCATGTGGCCTGTGTTTCTGCAGCCAGAGGTCACTGTGTATGTCTTACATCTGCAGCTGCAGAAGCACAGCCCCCTCAGGGGCCTGCCCATCTGCAGACAGAACTGTGTATGCAGTGTACATGAGTACCTGTGGTTACAGAAGCACATAAGGCGTTGCTTGTTTGCAGATAAAAGAACTCTTGTAATTAGGGTATCATGGATTTGTATCTGTGGCTGCAGGGGCATGTATTGCTGCACACAGAAGTAGTGTTGTGATTTTAATAGTGTGCGTTTCTATCTGCAGCCAAAAGTGAGTGTGTATGTCCTGTGGTGTGCGTACCATGGATAAAAATCCATCACACCATCTTTAGACATTCAAGACTGTTTATTTTAAAATGGTCCTGGTACTCTTATAAACATTATAGCTCACAAGAGCATCTTGTGATGCCCCCAACCAATCAGAGAGCTTATATGAATAGCATGTGAGACACTCTAATTTCCATAAGAGTGCCTTGAACGCTGTGCCCTAGCAATGGGCTTCTTGATGGTGCTAGTCGCACCAAAGAAAATATACTTTCTGTGTTAAAAAGGTGTTTACAAAATGCAATTTATTTATTTTTTATTTACATTTTTAGTGCTTTTTCCCCAGTTTTTTTGCCCTGCCCCTTCTCAGGCACGCATGTACATGTGCGGAGGCATGCTCACCCTGTGGTACAAGATGCCCTCCCAGCTTTCTGACCTCTCCTGCCTACGAAACCACCGGATCTATGGAGGGGTCAACAACCACTCCCAGAGAGGAGAGCTGCTGGAAGGTGGCTTGATCCTGCTCCATCCCTCCCCCAGTGCTGGCCCCCGATGACCCGAGGTCATTCCCAAACCCGGGTCACTGATGTAGTGCGAGGTAAGGCATAGTGCCTCATCCCTCAGCGCCACCAGGCCAAAATGCAATTTATTTAGAGAATAAATGCTGGGTAAGTGTGGTATACAAGGATAGAAACTCATTGAGAAGACTAACCAAATCATAAAGCCATGAGCTCAACCACCACGAGCATTGCAGATGCTGAATGTTTACCATATTAACCAGAATCAGAGTGGAAACCTTGTCCCCATTGATGGGTTGAGGCAGCAGCATGCTTTGTCCTGCTTTAGCCAGGTTATGGAAAATTGTATTATCTGGTCCTGATTAGCTGAGTAAAGCAACTGTGAAAGGGTTGTCGTGGAAATAACAGCTGCAGTAAAAAATAACATGTTATTTCCATGGCAGATGGATAACATGGCAAAATAACCCATGTTATTTACCAGTGTTATTCATCACTCCCATGGTATAAATACTTTTATACTTGGTACTTATACTTGGTTTAGAACAGTAGAAGACTATTTGTCCATATAAACTGTTCCCCACCTTAGTGGGTACACATCAACCTGTTCCCCAACAGATATTTTTCAATTTTATCTTTAAATTAAATCAGATTTCTACTATTCACCACTTCTACCAGTAACGTATTTCAAACTCTCCCTGTTCTATTTATAAAAGAATAGTATACACCATTCTTTATTACCGTTTTTAACTTAATCTGTTTTTCATGATGTCTCAGCCCCTTTGGCTTCTCCTGCATCTCCAACCCCATTTCCCGCATCGGTTCTGTGTCATTTATTATTCTAAATGACATTATTATATCTCCTCTTTCTCTTCTTTGTTCTAAAGAAAAAAGTTGTGTCCTCTTTAATCTTTCTCTATATTCATAGCTACCTAAAGTTCCAATCATCCTAGTATATCTTCTCTGCACTCCTTCAACCTTCTTTATTTCCTTCTTAATGTACAAACTCCATAACTGGGACCCAAAATCCAAATATGGCATAACATAGGTCCTATATACTGGCACCATACATCCCACTGACTTATTCATATAACTCCTTTTTATATTTCTCATCATGCTATTTGCTTTTTGTATACCCACCGTTCGTTGTCGATTATAATTCAATTTATTGTCAGTTACTATCCCACAGTTTTTTTTCTCATCAACTTCCTTCAATTCCTTTCCATCTAGCATATACCTATTTTTACTCCTATTCCTTTTTACTAGCTATATCACCCCGATTTCTCTGTACTGAATTTCATCTTATTATTTCTAGCCCAGATTTCAATTGTTTTTAAATCCCCTTTTAACCTTTTCTGCTGCTCCATTGTTCCCACTGGACCTCCTACTTTAATATCATCAGCAAACTTCACTATCTGATTTATAACCCCCTTATGCAAGTCACTGATATATAGTGAAAATAAGACAGGTCCCAACACAGATTTTGAGGGACCCTGCTTTCCACTGTAATCAATTTAGATAGTTCACCTGTTATTCTTACTTTTTGAGTCCTATCGCTCAACCAATTTCTTATCCATAGGACAATCCGACTATCCAATCCCATTTTTACAAGTTTTTCAATCAACTTGTCATGTGGCACCTTGTCAAAGGCTTTTTGAAAATCTAAAAATATATCTATGGGTATGTTATTAATTAGTTTTTCATTTATATTTTCATAGAAGCATAAATGGTTTGTACCACATGCTCTATTTCTCTTAAAACCATGCTATTTCTCATCTGTATATCCCAATAAATTCAAACCTTCCTCTAGTTTTATTTTCAATATACTCTCAGTGATGTTTCCCAAGATTGCAGTAAGGCTTACTGGCCTATAATTTGACACTAATGATCTCTCACCCTTTCTAAACAAGGGCACAACAAAAGCCTGCCTCCAATCTTCTGGTACTTCACTTGTTCTAAAGGACTTGTTAAATATCCACACTAATGCTTCTGATACTAAAGGTAGTACCTCCTTGATATATCTTGGATGTAACAAATCCGGTCCAGCAAATTTATGCACTTTTACTTTATTTATTAATCTTTCCACTTCTTCCTTTGTTGTTAATATTTCCAGAGTTTTAAATTCTTTACCTCCCTCCCTCCTTCAAAGACCGATCCAAAGAAATCATTGAATGTGTTCGCCATCTCACTAAAATCCTTTATTTCTCTACCATCAATATTTAATGGTCCTGCTCCTTGTTTGTCCCTCCTCTATTGATTTATACGTGTGTAAAAACTTTTCCCATTATTTATTTATTTATTTATTTAGTTAAACATCAGTTTTAGAAACCTTTGAGCCAGAGGCTCATTTACAAAGGTACCTCGTCACAAATTATCTTTTCTTTAGGCCAGTTTATCCTCCAATTTCCTTCTTTCCTTCTTTATATTTTGTTTTGCTTTTTTGAACAATTTTTATAATACAGTCTTGCTTCAGCTGTTCCTAAAACCTTCATTATTTTTAAATGCTTTCTTTTTTTTAGGCAGGATTTATCACCTTACTAGTACACCACAATTGTTTTTTTTTCCTCCTCTCTTATTATAGAGTTCCTTATCTGGCACATACTCCTTTTCCAGTATTAATAGCTTGTTTCTTAATTCTTCCAACATTTGCCCTTCTGTTTTATTTCCTAAACTTTATTTCCAATTCCATTTTTTTAACTGTCCTTTTATTCTTTGGAAATCCACTTTATTAGAGTTTTTTACTACTGTTTTTCCCCTAGTGCCTATAACTGTTTATTTGATACCAAAAGTCACCATAGCATGATCAGTATTTCCCAACTGTTCTCTTATATTTGTCTCTTTAGCTATATCTATTCTATTTGTCAATAGTAGGCCCAAGATACCTTCTCCTCTAGTTGGTTTATTAACTAACTGTTCCAACCCTACTGTTTCTAATTGTTGTAAAAATGTTCCACTATTTGCATTCCTGCTTTTTAATTTTTCCCAACAAATATCAGGATAGTTAAAATCTCCTGCTATAATAACATCTCCTTCCATTGTCGTCTGTCCAACTTCCTAATTTATTATTTTATCCATTTCCTTACTACTATTTGGTGACCTGTAATATAGTCCAAATAGAATCTTTTTATTCCCCCCTTTACTTGAATCCATAATGATTCTATTTTTTTATTTTCACTTTCTTTATATAAACTACTATCCATTTCTTCTTTAATATAAATGGCTACTCCCCCCTTTTCTATTCTTTCTAGCTCTAGAATATACTTTATACCCCCTCAATACCTCTATTCCATTGCACTTCTGGGTCCCACCAAGTTTTGGGTATCATACACATGTCTATATTCTCACTGACCAGCTTTACTTCTAATTCAGACTTCTTTTCAATATTTGGCTTCTGGCATTAAGTAACCATGGACATTCCCTTTTGTTTTTGTTTTTGTTTCTGTTTTAATTTCTCTAACATAACATTTCCCATGTTTTAAATGTAACCTCTAGTGGCGCTACCTCAGAGTTACACCCCTGCCTACTATCCTGGACATAGCCTAAGGGTTTGGGTTCTAACTGATAACCATATTTTAAAACCTTTGCACAGTGCCTCCACTCAGGGTGCTTTACGTGGGTGAGCTGGTAACAGGTGTAGCTTCTGAGCTGCTACACCACCCATGATAACCATTTACCTTTCCCAGACATGCCCCAATAAACATTTCCTCACTTTAACATTTTGCATTTAAAGGCTCTCTCAATAAAATGCTCACAAATATTTCAACTACAGTAACAAGAGTTTATTTAGGGGTAAAGAGTTAGGAATGGGGATGTGGAGTAGAGGTTATTTGATTTTTAGTTACATGTGTACACAGATTGATTGATTTTGCTGGTGAACCCTCCAGCTGGGTGGCGACATACTATTAGACAAAAAGCAATCACATATTTCACTTTGGCCTATGATACCCAGAGCCCTGACTATCTACCTGCTGAATAATCAGTTGGTACATAATAATTATCATTATACCCACACTGGTATCAGTCCCAGAACAATATGAAACCCCGCAATCTCATACCATACTGGAATCCCAGATACCAAAGTCCAAGATGTTGCAGGCCTGGTGGATGTTGCAACTAGTCGAGTTGGCTGTCTGTTGATTTGGGGGGGCAACTTGGAGTCAGATTCCCTCAATGACTGCAGATGCTATATACATTGAAGTGAGGGATTGCCCTGCAATTAGCAGATGAGCAGCAATTGACATTACTGGTCACAAAGAGCCAGGGATTGCCCTGCACATTACTGAATGACAGGGATTATCCTGCACATTACTGAACAACAGGGATTCTCCTGCACATTACTGAACAACAGGGATTGCCCCGCACATTACTGAATGACAGGGATTGCCCCGCACACTACTGAACGACAGGATTATCTGCACATTACTGAATGACAGGGATTATCCTGCACATTACTGAATGACAGGGATTGCCCTGCACATTACTGCACAACAGGGATTATCCTGTACATTATTGAATGACAGGGATTATCCTGTACATTACTGAATAACAGAGATTGCCCTGTATTTACAGAATTCCAAACATTTTAGGACTAGCTACTTGGATTTAACATCCTGAATATTCGGCACAATATTTGAAAGTCCCATCCTATATAGATAGAAATTGATACTTTTGCCAAGCATCCAAATTTTCTTGAAACGAAGTCACATCCAGTACATTTACATACCAAAATAGGCATCCATCCAGCATAAGCAGACAGCTACACTTTTAACCAACGTCCTATATTCAGTTACTTGAAGTCACATCCAGTACATTTAAATACCAACAACAGCACTCCTTGGCAAAGTCTCATCCAGCTCATTTAGACATTTTTACACTTATGGCAGGTGTTCTCAGATGACATCCGGGTAAGACAATGGTTAATTCTCTCTAGTATAACTTAGAAGTAACATACTCTAGGACCTCCTGTCCATGAAGTGGCAAACATGGCTTGACAGTCAGCTCCATGGAGGAAGGAATCGAACCCATAGGGTAACGACAAATTACCACATGTTTATATGATTCGCTATTAAGGCATCTTGCTGCACCTGTGATTTACACATTTGGGCCTCAGACAATATGCATCCATATTAACTTTGAACTAGACAGTCTCTGGTGGGTTAGTAGCCCAGACTGATAATTCAGAGACTTCATCACACAGAGAAATATCTGGAGCATGGCTTGAGGCCCCCTGGATTACTTGTAGAAGCTTCTCCCCTCACACCAGGGGTTATGAGAGTACTCACTCAGGTCCTCCATGGGTCTCATCTGCAGATGAAGGCTTCCTGGATTCTCTTCCACTCTCTCACAACTGAGGCATGGTAGATGGCCTCCTTTTCCACATCTTTCCCCAATGTGGGAGGGAGATTTAGGCCCTGGAGGACATTCCTGGCAACCTCCAGACTAGCAGTTGCAGAACTAAAATTTACACTAACTTTTAAACTGGACACAGAAAATAACAAACATTCCCTGGTGACTGGAGGGGCTTAGCTAAGTGACCCAGGCCTGGTGGCATGGCTGGGGCCTGAGCCCCCACCCCTGTGGGGGGCTCCCAGCAGGCTGGAGCCTGGTTTCCTCTTCTCACCCTGGCTGATCTGATCTGAACAAAAAACTGGCAAACACTGTCTCTTATAGGGCTCCTAGTTCAACTTCTGATTGGCAGCAGAGACAGGGTGACAGGTCTCTAAATGGCTGAGATACCTGTCAATCAGAACACTCGAGGCACAATTGGATTGGAGAGTTGGTGTCTAAAATGATGTCCCAGTAAGTCACTATGAGCACTTGGGTGGTTACCCATAAGGTCAAGTGAATGTCCCACAAGTCCTGGCTTTCTAGTGCTGGCTCCCAATTCACTGTGCCTGCTTACAATGGCTGCTTAACCCACTGTCCCTTGTAGCAGATCAGATACAATCCTGACAAATGTTCTGGTGCAGCCAGAGAGAAATGATTATTTGCCCCAATGCCCCACAGTCTTGCAGCTCAGAGGTTGTACTTGCAGTCACTGCACAGATGAAGAATGTGGCTTCTTTAGTTTTCCTGTCGTTACTGCACTTAGTAAAGCTCCCTGTGCAGCAGCTGACAGGCTGACACAAGAAAAGTCCCAAATACTGATAATACCAGGGAAAAAAGCATTCATTTCAATTTAAAACACTCTCCCCTGCGGTACAATACATCCCCAATATGCAGCAACAAGTTTCAATTTAAAAAACTTTTAATTTCCTTACTTTTCAGCTGAAGCCTTTTAGGGCTACCATGGAGGCAGCAAGACACAAGTTATGAATTGCACAGATGACCAGAGCCCTTCTCAGGCATGTTTCCCCCTGAGCCCTGGTCAAACTCTTTAATTTCTCACAGGAGCAGCTCCCCAGCAGGTTGTCCGTGGTCACCGGGTCCCAATTAGGTGGAAGGGATCCTGGGACCCATGACACAGTCCCCAAGGTGAATGCAAACCAAGTGGTTTGATAGAAGGAAATTTTCGTGCCATCACGAGTCAAGCTGCCCTGGAGGCTGAACTTTTTCTTAAGCCCGGAGGAGATGGATTTTCATTTGGGCTGCAACTGGTGCACACAGAAGGGCAAAGCAGACCTGGGGGACCAGAAACAAATTGGAGGCCAAATAGGAAGAAGCACAGGAGACAGCAGGAGGAGAACAGAAGGACAGGGCTAAGGTAAGCTCAGGCTGGCATTTTTAGGAACCCCCATTTGCAAGGGTGTTACATAAGCAAATGTAACCCCCTTGCTCCTAGGGGGTTACTAGAATCCCAGTTAGAATCAGTTTTAGGCAGGGAATGCAGCTAATGAAATGCCAGTTAAATGGGTTTCACTCTGTCTCTCTGTTCTCAGTCTCTGCTGTGCTCTGGAAGGATGATGTCCTTTAGAACTGTCGCAGCAGCATAAGCCACAATGTTAGCAGCTGCTAGGCTAGCTTTAGAATGTTCGTGGCATAGTGATCTGGAGTCCAGTGGAGGAGGCTGCAGCTTGTAGTGCAGCTCCTCAGACAGCTCTGTCAGAGAGCTACCTGTTTGTTTTTAAGTTTTAGTTCTCACCCTAGTGTGTGACAACTGTCCCAGCTTTTCAGAAGTGGTGGAGACCTGTGCCAGAGGGTTTCCCTGTACCTCATCCCAGGACTGATGGGGTGATCTCCGGGATGCTGCAATCCCCTGGTCCATCTTTACTTTTGGAAACTGCCTTGTGACAACTGCTCTGTGAGTACCTTCTTTTCCTGTGTAAACCAAGGAGTACCTGCAATTCATGTGAAGGGTATTTTCTCTTATAAAGGGACCCTGTCACTTGAGACTTTCTCTGCTTAAAAGTGTCTGCCTATGCTGGAGTCCAGAATGTGACTGTCCAAATACAGAACTTTTAATTCTGGCACCGGTGAGGTGTTTATAGTATGTTAAGTGTGATATACATTTGAGACAACATCTACAGTTTTCTACAGTTGTGTGGTCTATTAACCAGTTGAATGGCTGAGTATATGCTTGGAAACAAAAGGTGGAGACCCCCATCTGGAGTAACCAGTTTACCTCTATGTTCTGAAGGGCACCTATAACTTTTTCTTCAGTGCAATTGGCCAATGCCTGAGAAAAGTGTTTACCCCCTGTATGTGGGTTGTTTTTCTTCCAGTTTACCCCAGCATAGTGGGTTCTGCGAGTTCTTAGCCTGTATGTGCTCTGTGGTGGTCGTGTGTACCACCTCTATCCTTATGAAATACGGTAAAGTGCCCTAGTACTGTCTGAATGTGCCTAGTTGATGGGAAATGTACTGGTACCTGGCTGGATGTACCAATTTCCAGTAGGAACCAGTGTGTTCACCAATATGTGTTTTCTTTATCATGTGATAAATGGGAATACAGGAATGCCTGTACCTCAATAATTTGCATTACCAGTGTGTGTAGCCCTATGGGGGTCCAGCTTTACTTTGTGATTATTCCTACTTTGTTACATGAATAAAAACCACACTCTAGAATCCCAGCCTGGTTTGGACAGTAATGTTATTGCTTCCTTGTGTCTGGAGTTACTTGGGTGCCCCTGTCCAGAACTGCAAACTTAACATAGTCCTAAACAAACATTTTCTCCCAGGGACCCAGGTTGTTGGCCATGCAATTGGTCCATATCAGGTGTGTGCCATGCAGTTGCCACACTTGGTTGGCTGTCTAGTAAAACAGTCTATTCCACCTTGTATATGGTGGCCATTGTAGTTGCAAAGAATGCTTGTCTGTTGGTTTTTACAATGTAAACCCCCAACCCTCTCTCGTTGTCATGCCTCTTGAGCCTGAGTGTTTGGTGTGCTGAGAGGCTCTACTAGTTAAACAAGGGGCCGGTGAGGAGATTACAAAAATGGGGCTCATCCATCTATGTGTTTTGAATTTGTGAAAACACTGGATAATTTGCTTAGCTATGGCTAGCATTTTGTCTGTCTGGCAGTTGGTAGCCCAAAACTGGAAGCTTTAGCAAAAGGATTTACCTAGGATATTGCCATCTGAATGTGCCGTTGTGTGCCTGCTGTTCATGTGGTGCTGTGTGTGACACTTGGCCAGCTGGTTATGATTGTTCTATCGTGATTTGTAATATAGAATGTGGTATGTGATTGTCTCACATGAGACATCTTGTGCTCCTGGGTGCCCCCAGGTTTCAGTTACAATCAAGTGACCTGAAACCAGGAGGTAATTAAAAGACTAGAGAGACTTAATTAAGGGTCTCCTGTTTTTCTCTCTTTATTAGAACTGACCCAGCTACCAGGATATAGGGCTCGTAAACTTTTATGACGTTTTAGAGGAAAAACATTTTTATACCACCATGGTGCTAAAGTTGTGAAAAAACCTTTGATACCTTGGGAACAGAAAACCACACAAAATCAAAGGAAAGGCATGATTAAAAACTGTCATAATTTGGGAAATTAGTTTTTGCTGAAGTCACAGTATTTAAAATATCTCTTGATAGGAAGATCATTGTTTGTATATTTTTTATATTCTAAAAGGAGGAGCTAGATGACTTCATGGAAGGGGTGTGTGAGAGACACAGTTTAACCTAGGATTTGTGCCTGATCTTTGTGACATATCTTTTTGGGCTCTTAAGAAACAAAATCTAACTATAATCACTAAAGAGGTAATACATTAGATAGAAAAAGTCTAATTGTATTGGGGTAGGAGTTTATGTATTATACTTTAACCTTGTTCTTTTAAGTGATTGTATGCTTTTTGATATAGTGTTCCGTGTTTACATTTTACATATTTTTATCCATTTTAGTAAAAATATTATTTTGAAAGACTGCCTGGGTATGTCTTCAAAGTTCTTTTTGCATGTGATGTATAGAGGGTTAAGACTGACAAAAACTACTGTTCAGAGCTTGATGGTGTTACTAAACTGGGAAATGGTAAGAATATACCTAAGGTCTTTTATAGAGTTTTAAGGGTTCATTTTGGATACCTGGTTAGAAGCCCTTAGGCAAAAGATATCTGGCATCCCCCCGAACAGCAGATTATCTGAGCCAGTACATTTGGGTATGCTAGCATAAGGTTCACAGTTTGAATCTCCCCCAGAACTTGAGACTAAAGGTGATTCAGACCCATAAGCAGACAGGAGGGTTACCCTGTCTGTTATCTGTTCACAATACTGCACTCGGAGGTCGGCACTGTGGGAACAGATGGCCTGACCTGCTGAGTGTGGTTGTGACACTGTGTGATTCTGACACCTTTTACCAAGAGACTGTAAAGCCAAAATGTGTATGCCCTTGTCCTGCATCAAAAGAGCATTTACAAGCTTTAATTATCAAGTTTTAGTGACAGAAAGTATTGTGGACTTTGGGAAACCAAAAGAACTGTGTGCCCTAAAAGTTTCAGGTGATTGCTGTGTGAATTGGGGGAGTCGCTAAAGAAAAAGCCAAGTTCTAAGCAAAGAAATGGTAAAAAGCAATGCTCCCACCATGAAATTTCAGCCGAGAAAAAAAGTTCAGTTTGCAGTTTATATTTTGCCTGCTCAATGATCGTCATGGAGGAAGAGCGTGAGGAGAGAGAGAGAGAGAGAGAGAGAGAGAGAGAGAGAGGCTCATTTGCATGGTATTGAGTGATTGGTGAGACTGCAATCAGTCCCACCCCCTAGCCAGCTTCAGAGTGCAGCCCAGTGTTCAAGAGGGAGAGAGCGAGTGGTGTGTGTGCTGGTTAGCCAGGAGAAACCTTCGAGGGGATTGTGAACATTCTAAATCTGTAAATACAGACTATTTCTGTTTGAAATCAGGCTCAACCCGTTATCCAACCGACTGGGAAGTAAGCGTGGTGTTCATAGTGACAATCGGTGGGATCGCCAGCCCGTTCCAACCCAGAAGCCTTCCAGGATCAGCTTTAGACCGAAATATTTCCAACAGAGCAAGCCAGCTACTGATACAGTGAGTACCATTCAGCAAAACTGAGCTCAAACTATCTGTGATTTCAAAAGCCAGCTGGATCTGTGTGTAAACAGTGAGATTGTTTTTGCAAAGAAGGACTGTAAAGTGTAATCAAAACAAATGAGTTCTGAGCAATAGACTGTGAGCATGTATTATGGATTCAGCAACAGTATAATTTTCTAAGCAAGTGAGAGACTGTAAGTTGTTAAGAGACAACAACAACAAACAGGCAATCCTGTGCAGAAATACTGTGGTCTTAGCGACTTTAAGCAAAGTGTAAAAATTGATTGAATGCTAATCGTAAAGTCAAAAATCATATGAATGTGCTGAGAAAAGCAAATGCAGTGCAATCATAGATACATACATAGACAGTGTCGGCAGATAAGGGCCTATGGCCCACCCAGTCTGCCCATTTAAGTTTGTAAGTTCAGTTTATGTTTTCCAGGAAGTCTGTTGCCTCTTACCCCTGACCTCCAGAATTCCTTTATGTCTATCCCATGCATTCTTAAATCCCGTGATTGTTTCAGCCCCCACCACTTCCTCTGGCAGGGTGTTCCACTTGTCCACCACCCGTTCTGTGAAGAAATTCTTCCTCACGTTTCCTCTGAATCATCCTCCCTCCAACTTCATCCCATGCCCTCTAGTCCTGGAACATCTTTTTCTCTTAAAAATAGTGCATTCCTGCACCCTGTTCCTCCCTGTAAGATACGTACAATTGTTACAGTTTTGAGCAGAAATCAGTAGCAGAAAGGTCAGATGCATAGTAGTTTGAGTCAGAGACAGAGTGGATGCAACAGAAGTGCTGTCACCGCCATTACAGGGTGGGGCAGTAATGTAAACATAGCAGCAGGGAGCCATTTTGAGAGACTGTTCCAAGTATCATGAACTGTGTAGTAACAATGAACTTTAATGTGTTTATTTACAGACATGGCTTTGGGACCATCCCATTACCTGGATCAGAGCTATGATAGCTGAGGAGGTTTCCAAGCTGAAAGAAATAGAGCAATGTTTCTATGGTGACAGTTTGCCTTCTCATGTTGCAATTCCCAACTATCCTGTGAGAGTATGTATAATGTGCCTCAAGGCTGGAAGGGATGTGTTCTTAATTCCTCACTGTTCAGGTTGCTTAGTGAAGTATGGACTGTCCAAAGAACCTAAAATTCGTTTGGCTCTCACCTGGACAAAAGTATGAAATCCTGCATGTAGTAGCACACAGCACCAGGTTGAACCTGTTGGGGGGCCCAGAAGAGTGTGGCCCAAAGGAAGAGAGTGTAGATTTAGTGCAAGGGCAGATTCCTCATGATGTTTCCACATCTGTGTCGCAAATGGACAGTGCGGAGGAAGGATCCATGGACAAACTGAAGGCCTCAATTTGGCCCCTTTTCAAGTTGGCCAGGGACCCTTGTTTTCCACCAGCCCATCAAGACCATACCTTTGAGATCTGGGATAGAACTGGTCTTGTGTTCCTGGGCCAATTCCTACAGGGGTGTGAGTGCAAGACTTTGAATCCCTATGAAATGCATTTGGCCTGTGGAACTCTGACCATTTTAGATACCTTTTAGATGCCTTCATGCCCATGCCTACATTACTTCCCTTCAAAAAGTAGACCAGGACCCTATCAAGGCAGCTCCCTTCCTGGCAAGCATTCATGCAGGCCAGACTGCCCAGGTTCGGAGGTGCCTGATGTTTGCAGTTTATAAATGTCTGGCCGGCTTGAGGGGTGACCCACTAGCTAAGATTAAATCAAGCTGGCAGGGAGAAGGGGGGCCCAAGACCTTGGGGAGGTCAACTGGAATAGTGTCTTCCACATTGCCTCAGGGACCACATGCTCCCCACACTGGCAAGAATTTGGTTGGAGGATTATAGTCCGCTACTTCCTCACACCTAAGGCTTTGAACAAGAGAAACCCCACAAGGCCAGCAGTCTGTTGGAGATTATGTGGATAATCAGAGGCAAACCATTTACACATTTTCTGGGCTTGCCCACAGATTCAACCCTTTTGGAGAGAGGTGGCTCCTTCTATTGAGGATCTCTTTTCTCTGAACTCACCCCTGGTGTGGCCAAATGTTATCCTGGGTGCTCCCCCTCCAGGTCTAAAAGGTGCAGATTCACTCTATCTCTAGGCCATTCTCTTAACAGCAGCACATAAGGCCATAACTCATTCATGACTGAAGGCTGAACCACCCACTAAACATTGTTGGTTTCAGGTGATTCAGAAGATCTCAGAACTAGAGGAGTTGACTTTTAAAATAAACCAAAACCTGCACATTTACACCAAGAGATAGACAAAATGGATGATCTGGCTGGACTCTCACCCATGTCCCCTTCCTCATGTGGCTCCTCGGGATGAAAAGCTAGGTTCAGCCCTCTACAGTTTGTAGGGGTAGAGTGAAAATGTGAGCTTGTCATCCTGGATGAGGGTGGGAGGGTACATGAGAGGAAATTATATTTAAATCCCTGAGATGTATGTAACTTGTAAGCCCTATATTTTTATCTGCAAGCTTATGTAAGCAAAATTTGTATACCCTGCTAACTTTGAGAGGATGTAAGATGCCTGTATCTGCACCTTTCTTTCTTATGTATCCGACTGATGCTAATTACACAGTTTACACAGTTTTTATAAGGTAGAAGAAGGCCTGTTGGACCCATCGAGTCTACCTCCCCACACCATGTGGGTCAATAAAATATAGTGCCCATATAGTATTTATCTAATTCATTTTTATATTGTTCAAACCTGGTTGAATCAATTATTTTCTGTGGAAGTTTATTCCATAATTGAATTGCCCTAATTTTAAAATAATGTTTTCTTTTATTTCTAAATGCCCTTTGTACAAATAACTGTCTATTGTTACATCTTAGTATATTCGGTGTATCTGTGTAGTTGATATTGCATTCTTCCATAAGTTTTTTATGCTGTAGGATACTAAAGAGTAATAAAAGATCTCCTCTCTGTCATCTAGTTTCAAGATCGTACAATTGTAATGTTCTGCATCTTTCTTTATATGGTAAATTTTTTAGTCTAGGAATGAGTTTGGTGGTTTTCTTTGGATGTTATCCAAATGTTTCTCTCCTTGGCTAGGTATGGGGACAAAAAGCAGCTCCATAATCCAAGTGTGGCCTAATATAAGTGTTATACACTGGTAATATGAATGTCTCTTGCCTACAAATGAAAGATTTTTTTGATGGATCTAAGGATATGATTGATCCTGAGAGCTATATGTCTACAGTGTTCCCCTGGAATTAGTAGATCATTTATTATGATTCCAGGAACTATCTCAGTTTTAACTTGTCTCAGTTCTTTATTATTCATGTAATATTTCTCATGTGGATTTCGGGGACCAACGTGCATTACAACATGTTTGTTTTCATTAAATGCCATGTTATTTAAATTTGCTCAGTTTTCCAGGGTATTGATATCTTTTTTTAATGCAATAATATTTTCTATGGTATTAACTTCTTTACACAGTTTTGTATCATCAGCAAATTTACTAATGTATCCCACAATGTCATTTTGTACATCCAATATAAAAATTCCAAAAAGGATAGGGTCGAGGACCGATCCTTGGGGGACTCCTCTAGTCACTTAAATAGGATCGGGGTATCTGAGACTTTAACTACTTGTGTTCTGTCATTCAACCAGTCAGATACCCACCTGATTATGTATGGGTCTAATCTTATGTTTTCCATTTTTTTGACCAAGATATCATGACTAACTCTGTTGAAGGCCTTTTTAAAATCTAGATAAACAACATCCACGGGGATACCTAGATCCAATGACCACTAACTGTCTCATAGAAACTAATGAGGTTTGTAGTACAAGATTTCCCCTTCATAAAACCATGGTGTTTAGTATCCTTATGCCCCTTACATTCCGTCTCTATTTCCATTCTACTCTTGAGAATTCTTTCCATGGTTTTACAAACAACCGAAGTTAGACTTATAGGTCTATAATTCTCTGCTTCCTTTCTGTTTCCCTTTTTATATATTGGAACTACCACTGCTTGTTTCCATTTATAGGATACTATCCCTTTGATTAGTGAGATAGTAAATGTATGTTGAAGTGAAATAGAATGGATTGTATTTTTAAGAAAAAATGGATTAAAGCCATCTGGCCCTACCGCTACATCTACTCTGATGTATTTAATGGCTGTTTCTACCTCATCCATGGTAATGGCTTGTAATTGTCTCAGGTCTATGTTATTATTTTTTGACAAGTTATTACAGATATTAAAAACTGAACCAAAAAATGCATTTAATGTATTACCCATTTCTAGTGGATTTGTTATTTCATTACTATTATCATTCAAAGCTGTTATACTGTGACTCTGATTTTTATTTTTATTAATATAAGAAAAAAAGCTTTTTTTTTTGTAAGTGCTGGTTTTACTTCGATCTTTCTTCTTTCCTTTTTGATTAGTGATTTTGTTTTCTTTAGTTCCATTTTATAGTTATTAATATTTATTTGACTCTGACATTGTTTCATTTTTACGTTCGCTTGCGCGCATGTGTAAGGAACGTCTTGGGAGAATGGGACACTTTGGAGGTGTGCCTCTCCTGAGCAATCCCCTGCTCCCTTGAGCAGGCATGGTGGTCCTGCACCAATCCGCACCGGTGCTGTGTATGACTGCAGTGGTCTTCTCTTCAAAGAAAACCACCGCTGTGTGCTTGCTCCGCGTCACGCCCCCCCAAATCTTTGCTGCCACACTGGGAGCCCACCCCAGCATGGCAAATGTCCTGCATCGTCTGCTGACGGGGGTGCCCAATCCCCCATCGGCTCCACGGGCCCCCCAGCCATCCTTCTGCCACGCTGGGGCCCACCCCAAGCGTGGCAAACATCCTGCATTGTCTGCCGATGGGGATGCCCAATCCCTGTCAGCTCCATGGCCCCCAGCCATCCTTCTGCCATGCTGGGGCCCACCCCAGCATTACAAACATCCGATGTCGTCAAAGTACAAAAAAACCTGTAAATTAAAAAGGTCCCACGCGGTCTCCGCCCCCACAACCCGCACCCACCCACTGCGCACCTGCCTTCCACACCCCACTCACCCCATACTTACCTCTGGAGCTCAGCGCAATGATCATCGCTGGACTGGGAACACGTCTGCACTCTTCAAAGCTGACGCGAACTGAGGAAATGCCGTAAGCTGTATAAAGGGCTAGATGGGTTTTCAACTTTGTTACATATCTCAGCCATTTTTGGAATTTTGCACCAAATTTTCAACATGGGGTTTTTGGGACCCCTTCTCATGAATTCTGACACTGTCATGGTGTTATTTGGGCCTGAAGGGTGATTTCGCAGTCACTGTGTGAAATCACCTTTCGGGCCCGATTAATAAAATGGCAGTGCCAGCATTCATAAGGTGGGTTCTCAAAAAGCCTATTTTGAAAATTTGGTATAAAAATTCCTAAAAATGACTGTTTTACGGCGTGCATTGCGCAGTTCCTACGCAGGCTCGTAAGTTCACGAATTTTCAATATTTTCACTCCAGATTTTCAACATTGCCATTTTACCACACCTTCTTATGAGTAGTACAGCTGTCAGTTTTCACATCTCACCCAAAATGAGGTTTACACCCATGTAGCGCACAATGGCGCAGTCGGTGTGCAAAATCAATGTATGGGACACATTAAGAAAATCACAGTGAGACTGTTCATGAGCAGAGGTCTTAAAATGGCTATGTTGAAAATTTGGTGAAAAAATTCCTAAAAATGACTGTTTTACGAGCGTGCGTTGCGCAGTTCCTATGCACGCTCGTAAGTTTGTGAATTTTCAATATTTTCACTCCAGATTTTCAACATTGCCATTTTATGACACCTCCTCATGAGCAGTACAGCTGTCATTTTTCACATCCTGCCCAAAACGTGTTTCCACCCATGTAGTGCACAATGGCGCAGTTGGTGTGCGAACTCAATGTATGAGACACATTAAGAAAATCACAGTGACACTGTTCATGAGCAGAGGTCTTAAAATGGTTGTGTTGAAAATTTGGTGAAATAATTCCTAAAAATGACTGTTTTACGAGTGTGCATTGTGCAGTTCCTATGCACGCTCGTAAGTTTGCAAATTTTCAATATTTTCACTCCAGATTTTCAACATTGCCATTTTACCTCACCTCCTTATTAGCAGTGCAGCTGTCATTTTTCACATCTTGCCCAAAATGTGTTTCTGCCCATGTAGCGCACAAAGGCACAGTTGGTGTGTGAACTCAATGTATGAGACACATTAAGAAAATCACAGTGTCACTGTTCATGAGCAGAGATATTAAAATGGCTATGTTGAAAATTTGGTGATAAAATTCCTTAAAATGACTATTTTACGAGCGTGCATTGCGCAGTTCCTATGTACGCTCGTAAGTTCGTGAATTTTCAATATTTTCACTCCAGATTTTCAACATTGCCATTTTACCACACCTCCTTATGAGCAGTACAGCTGTCATTTTTCACATCCTGCCCAAAATGTGTTTCCGCCCATGTAGCGCACAATGGTGCAGTCGGTGTGAGAAATCAATGTATGGGACACATTAAGAAAATCACAGTGTCACTGTTCCTTAGCAGAGGTCTTAAAATGGCTATGTTGAAAATTTGGTGAAAAAATTCCTAAAAATGACTGTTTTACGAGTGTACATTGCGCAGTTCTTACGCACGCTCGTAAGTTCACGAATTTTCAATATTTGCACTCCAATTAGTTCCAAATACCTAGCCAGCACATAGAAGCAAGCAACATTCAGCATTGACAAATGCTTGTACTTCTTTGTCACTGACTTTTTTAAGCCACGTTCAAGTGCCAAATACCACTGCAAATACCTGCAAGCGAACGTTCGGCATTGACAAATGCTTGTTAGAAATGCTGTTTCTTAATTATTAATTTGTAGTATTATTTTTCTTGTTAACCATGGTGGAATCTTTCCCTTTTTATTATGAGTTTTCTTAATTGGTACATATAAGTTTTCTAATTCTGTTATGATAGAGTTAAATATTTCCCAACATTGGTCAATTTTTAGGTCCTTAAATATTCTTTCCCAATTATAATTCAATAGTGTTTTATTAATTTTTAAGAAGTCGGCTTTGTTGTAATCATAATTACAGTTAGTCCCCCCTACTGTATTTTTGTCTATTAATTTCATACATTATGGTATTATGATCGCTGTTCCCAATAGTGTTGCAAATATTTAGGTTTGTTATTTCAGAAGCAATATTGGTTAAGACTAGGTCCAGAGTGTTAGGTCCCCAAGTTGGATCCTGTACCATTTGTTGCAGCCCAGCCATTATGAAAGAGTCCAAAAAATGACTTTCCAAAGATGTTCTAGTCACAAGCTGACCTTGCTCCACCCCTGGTAAATTAAAGTCTCCTACAATGATTACATCAGATGTGGCTGATAATAATTCAGTATCAGAAATGAATAACTGATATTGTTCAAGCTTGGAAGATGGCGGTCTATAATAATTTGCTAATATAAAATGCTGTCCATTTTGATGTGTAATTTTTATAGCTACACCTTACTAACATACTAAAATGCCAGCAGAATAGGCCTAACGGTCTTTCGTGTCTGCTCGTTTGGTCAGCCCCCACCCTGGGTGCTGACCTTGCTGTCCCCCTCGCCTTCTCTGGCTTCTCCCTTCTCAGTTCCGGATATTCTTGCTGCATTGGATTTTGCTTCCAGAACCCTTCCCTGTACCTGTCCCACCCCTCTTGAACCCCTCCACTGTCTCTGCCTCCACCAGCCCCTAGGTAGTGCATTCCATGGCTCACCACCCTCTCAGTGAGTAGCACCTCCTCCTTTCTCCCTGAATCTTCCCCTCCAGCTTCCACCCATGCCCTCTAGTGGCCCCTTCCTCCTTCCTTCAAACACCCTGACTGTTCCTCCCTATTTACCCTCTTCATGTACCTGAAGACCTCTATCATGTCCCCGGTCCTTCTCTCTTCCAATGTGTACATATTTAGCTCTTCGAGCCTCTCCTCATGGTCCTGTCCCCAAGCCCCAAATCATTTTGGTTGCCCTCCTCTGGACCCTCTCCAGGAGGTTAATGTCCCTCTTTAAGTGTGGCCTCAAAACTGCACGCAGTACCCAGGTGCGGCCTCAACAAGCAGTTATACAGAGGAGTATCACTTCCTCTCCTTCTGGAGGTGATCCCATCGATGCATCCCAGCATCCTGTTGGCCTTGGCTGCTGCCCTCCTACAAGTCTCAGAGTTGTTCATCCTGACCTCCACCACCACCCCCAGGTCCCTCTCAGCCATTGAGACTGGTAGTATTCCCCCCCCCAGGGTGTACACTTGGCCTGGGTTTCTGGCCCCCAGGTGGAGTACCTTGCATTTCCCTGCATTGAACCTCAGCTTCCACTTTCTAGACCATCTTTCCAGAGCTTCCAGGTCCCCCTGCAGGGCCAACCTCCCTCCTCCCCATCCACCACCGCCCCAGTTTGAGGTCATCTGCAAAGAGACTCATATCACTCAATTCCTGTCCTTATGCGTCAGATACGTAGGCGTTGAACAGAAGGTGCCCAAGGACTGAGTCCCTGTGGGACCCCACTAATGACCCTCCTTGGGGATGAGAATATCCCACCAACTACGACCCTCTGGGTCCAGTCCTGGAGCCAATTGCCTATCCATCTGATCATCTGGTTTCCCACCCCATTTCTCCCAGCTTATCCAACAGGCCCACGTGAGGAACAGAGTCAAATGCCTTGCTGAAGTCTAGAAAGAGGACATCCACTGGTCTACCCAGGTCCAAGGCACTTGTCACCCAGTCATAGAACTCCACCAGGTTTGTCTGACATGATTTCCCAGGATGAATCCATGCTGTCTATCGTCCAGGCACCTGACTTATCCAGGTCCCCCTAGCCTCTCCTTGACAATGCCCTCCATCACCTTGCCCACCACCGATGTCAGGCTGACAGGCCTGTAGTTCCCCCACCTCGCCTGTCCCCCCCTTGTGGATAGGCACTACATGCGCCACCTTCCAGTCTTGGGGCACCCACCCTGTCCTCAGAGATGGTGAAAGCTCTGCAGGGGTTTCGCAGGACATCTGCAAGTTCCTTCAGCACTCTAGGATGTAATTTATCCCGCCCCAGTGCTTTCTCCGTCTTAAAGGAGCTGAGGCTTCCCTCACTCTCTCTGCTGTGATTTCCACTTCTGGTACCTCTTCTCCCTGCTTAGCCCTCCCCCACCTGCCAGTGATGCCTCCGCCTCCCCCAGACCCACAGCATTCAGTAGGGTCCCCCCTCCTCATTATCTCTGTCTCCTCCATGTGTGATGCAGCACCCCATTTTCCCTGAGTAAAACTGAGGAAGTACCATTTAGTACCTCAGCCTGCTCCCCCGGTCTTGTGCCCATCTTTCCCCTGATTTAATCCTGCTAATCTGCCCCTTCACCCTTCGTCTTTCCCCAATGTATCTAAGGCCCTTTTTCCCTCTTCTAATTTCCCTGGCCAGGTTCTGCTCCTTCCTTGCCTTAGCCGCCCTCACCACTCAGGGGCCCTTCTAGCCATCAGCTCGTGCTCCCTCGATCCCTTTCACTCCTTGAGCATGATTTCTTATAGGCTGCTTTCTTTCCTGCACCACCTCCTGGACCTCCCTGGTCCACCAACAGGGTTTTTGGGCCCTACCGCATTTTTGTCTTACTCTTACACAGGTGCTGGTAGCATCCTGCACCCCTCTCCTTATGATTTCCCACCTACTATCAGCGTCCATGTCTGACCCAATCCCATCCAAATGCTCCTTAAGGATCCTTCCCATTTCCTTAAAATCTGCCCCCCTGAAGTCGGTTACTTCCGTCTTTGTGCAGCCTTCTACCCCTCCTAGGTCCAGGCAGAACCAGACCATGGCATGGTCACTCCCCACCAATGGGTCCATTACCTCCAGGCCCCCAATCTGGTCACTGTCTGCCAGGACCACATCCAGTACCCGCGCCTCCCTGGTCGGTTCCCTCACCTGCTGAGTTAGGAATGCATTTTGAAAGACATCCAACAACCTCTGTTCCTGGTCACAGAGGATGTCATAGTCTCCCAGTCTGTTCCTGGCATGTTTAAGTCCCCTAACACCACCACGTTCCTCTGCCCAGTCTGCAGTGTCTCTAACATCTGCCACCAGACTGTCCTCCAGCTCCTCCGCCCAGGGCAGGGGTCCTATACACCACTCCTATTTTTACTCTCTTGCCCCCCATTGTTATCAAGGTGACCCAAATCGCCTCCACGGTTCCCTCCGCCTCCTCTACTCCCCCTATGCCAATGCAGTTTTTGACTATCATTGCTAGCCCTCCTCCCCTTTCCTCCCCTGTCCTTCCTGAACATAGTGTAACCCTCCAGGTTCAGGTCCCAGTCATGTCTTGCAGTGGCCCAAGTCTCAGTGACCGCTGCCACATCCACTGCTCCCTCAGTTAACATAGCCTGGAGCTCAGGCATTTATTGCCCAAGCTCCTGGCATTTAGCAGGACTACCTTCCACCCTTTCCCTATAGTTCCATTTCCCTGCTCGTGTTCCCATAGGGATTCTGTTTCTCTGGTCTGCACTTTGCCAGTTGGCCTTTTCCTGCAAATCCTCCCTGGTCCCCAGGGGTGGAGACAGAGTCCCTCCTTTCTCGGCACCCCTTGACAGCCCTTTTCTCCCATCCCACCCACTTCCAAGTTTAAACCCCACTTTTCACAAATGAACTCCTCTATTTTCAACAAGGATTCCTCCCCTCTAAATTGAGATGTCGTCTATCTCTAGCATACAGCTCCTTATCCTCCCAGGTCTCCCCCAATCCCCAATCAACCCATACCCTCTGGCCTCACACCACTCCCTGAGCCACTGGTTTATCTCCTAATTTTCCTTTTGTGTTCCCCACTAGCCCTTGGCACTTGCAGGATTTCTGAGAAGAGCTGTGCATCCTATGTCATGACAGACCCTGGCAGCTCCCTGAATCTTGCCTGTCTGTTGCTCACCTTTTCCTCAATGTCATTTTGTACCCAGGTGGGCCAGTATGTCTGAGAACCCCACAGTCCTTTGTCCAGCTGATATACCTCGTGCTTAGCCCCTGTGCATCGTTGGTCCAGGAAGCATCTTGTTCTAACTGGCCAGGCTTCTCCCTCCCTATCCCATTTGATACCCTGATCATAGAATCCCCCAGCAGAACACTCTGACCACTCCTTTTTCCTCCATTCCCCCTTCCATGTCCCTCATCCTTTCTACCGGCCCCTCCACCCAGCTGGCTCCTTGTTCCTCCCCTATTTGGGTGCCACATGCCACCCCTCCTTATTTACCATAGCCACCCCTCCTCAATCCGTGCCTCTTCTCCTCCTGAGTATCCTTCTGTACCTTGCTAATTCCCCCTCACTGCTCGCAACTGGTCCTTCCCTCCATCTACTAAACTAGCCTAGCTCATCCTCCCTTCCTTCCTGTCTCCATTTAGTTCCTCCTTGCTCGTTGGTGTCCCTGGCCCTAAACCCTCAGCTCCCTTTACTGAATCCTCCTTGTACTTCTGGTCCTTCTCCTTTACCTTTCCTCCCAACTGGTCCTTCTTGCACTTTCCTCCCTCTTCCCCTGCCCCTCCTGCTCCGATTCACTGCTCCCCATTCTCCTGCATTCAGGTCCCCCTGTTCGTCCTGCTATCTGGCCCCTGCCTCCTGCCTCCCACTCCACTCCCTTTCTGTCTCTAACCACCTCTGTCGTGGCTACATCACCCCCTCATCCTTCAGCAGAGAAGAGAAGTGAGCGGTTTCTGAGTGTGAGGTCTGATCCACCTCCCATGCTTGCTTCCTTCTGTCCAGCACTGGCCATCTGCCTACTTCCCTGAGTGTTGTCCTCCGTCCCCCCTTTGTGAGGTCCCCAGTTACCTGCCAGCTTCCTTGGTCGTGTCCTTTGGACCCCCTCTGCCAGGATCCTATGTGACCCTTCTATATCAATATTATTAAAGATAATGCATCTTCTTTTGTGTCTATTTTTGTTTGTTTGCATAAATACAGACCCCTCTTCCTTTTTACTGTTTCTGTTTCTATAGTAAAGAGTATACCCTGGAATACCGTTAAACCAATTAGCCATTTCATCCCACCATGTTTCACACAGTACAGCAAAACAGATGTTTTTATTTACTAGTGTGCAATTAATTTACAAATGTTAACCACATTTAAGCTTCTTACATTAGCAACCAAGATTCTGTGTATATCAAAATCCTGCACAGTATATGTAGTAGCTTTCCCTGTTTGCCCCTTCTCGGTTAGTTTAAACTTTCCTCTATGATGTTTGTGAATGATTTTCCCAATACAGCAGTCCCTCTTTTGTTGAGATGGAGACCATCCCAACAGAACAAGCCTTTATCCCCTGAAAATATTTCCCAGTGTGTAATACATTTGACCTTTTCCTGGAGGCACTATTTCCACAACCTTTCATTGACTTGTTTTACTTTTTTCTGTTTTTCAATGCTGTCTTGGAATAGGAAGTATTTCAGAGAAACAATATTCACTTCCATATTGTTTTAATGTTGTTGCCAGTTTTATGTAGTCCTCTTTTATGTTTTCTAGTGTGAATTTTGAAATGTCATTTGTGCCGACATGTATTATCGTTAGTGGATTTTCACCCGCATTTTTCATAATGTCTGGGACCATGCGTTCAATATCCCAGATCCAGGCCCCTCTAAAACTAGAGTAGGTGGTATTGGCTTTATCTCTTTGGCAGATATAGCCATCAGTATATTTAATGATCAAATCTCCCAGTACTATGATTTGTCTCTGCGTGGTCATTAGTACTACCATTGGATTGATTTGATTGGACATGGCCAGTATCATTTCTGATTGGTGTACCAGTAGAGATATTAAGATATTGCTCTAGTGTTGGATCATCACTTTTATCCAGATTTATGTTGGACCACGATTTAATTAAGCATTCTGCTTCATTTGTAGTATGACCAGAATCAGTGAGGACAGGGCCTGAACAATTTGGGTTTATTTTATTAGTAGAAGGATTCTTTATCTTGTTTGGTGTAATTTGGACATCATTAGTGGTATTTTGACAATGATTATAATCTCTGTGAACCTTGTGTAATGCTGTTGCACTCAGTGTTGTACTTTCATTATCTGAGTCTAGGATTGCAAATTTATTTTGTTGTAACAGAATTCCATTCACCTCGTACCTTTTTTATGATTTTTTTTATTAATAACTGTACTCCAACCACTGATCGTCACTACTACTGCTTGCAACTCCTGTTCTTTTGTGTCTGTCCTCTTGTGATTTACTTATTTGTTGTAATATCACAAAAGTGGGAGCCGGCTTGTTACTACTAGTGATTACTTTTCTTTTACCCTCCTTCTTTACATCTTTAATAGTGTTTTCTAGTTCTTTGATCTTATCCTTTAGTGATATGATTTCTAGACACTTGAATTTAAAAAAATATGCTCAGTAAACCTATACCCTATCGTGGGTTGATCCTTTTTGTATACCATGGAAGTGCAAATACATTTTGCAAATAAAAGTATTATCTTGAACACACATGTTTAAAATAACTGAGAGTTGGTCACTGACAAGCTCATAAACTTATCTCACTCCAGTCTGGCCACACAGAGCATGCTCAAAGTTTATCACACTCCTTTTGGCCACACTGAGCATGCTCAGAAACATATTCTCACCTATGAGATGCCATATAAAGCTTTGATCAGTATGGATTAGCATTCCTCATGGTGAGCCATTGAACAGAGGGCTGGTTACATTTTGTACTGTTTTTCTTTTGTAACTTTTTTACAGTTTCTGTCAAAAAAGAACTTGAAATCCCATATGTATACAAAGAATATCTCAAAAGGCAGCTCAAAATATGGAATATTTGGCTGGCTCAATGACACTGAGGGCTGGGGCTGGATGCTTACCTTGTGCTGCACTGGCAACCCGGGTTCAGGAATGACCTTGGGTTGCTGGGAATGGCTGTTGAGGTGGGAGCAAGATTGAAATTGCTCTCCCTCTCCTGGGTGGGAGGAGTTACCACCCATAGTACCCCCATCACTGAATGGTGGTTTGGTGATAAGCGCCCAGGTGGTATCCAGTTGACCAGGGAGGTAGGGTATCCTGCAAGACATCCATGCGCGTGCCTCCACACCCGATGCGTCATGTTGGGGATACTGGGAGGTAAGACAGGAGGAAACCTGGTAAAACTCATAAAATACAAATTAAAAAAAAAATACAAATATTTGATTGTGCAAAATGATGAGTGTTATTGTTCCTTGCACTCAGTAGCTTCACTCACCTACTTGGGGAAGCATCATGTTTTCTATGCTACCTCATAGGCACTCCTGAGCCTAACATCTCCTGCTTTAACAAATTGCTTCCACATCATCTCCAACTAGTGCAATGCCAGGAACATGTCCAGGAATGCCCTTAAGCCTCCTTTTCAGTGTAGAGAGCTGGGAAAGTGGCAATCTGCTGTCAGGGCTGCTAACTGGTTAAATGAACTGCCTGATACACTGCTGAATCTCCTCAAGTTTAATCAGTTAAAGAGAACTTTGAGGTCTGCCCTTGCAGTCCAATGCAATTTTGTCAGTTAAATGGTTTTATCTGGTTTCTCTCTGTACATAACCTGTGACGCGTTATACAACAATCTGTGTGGAGTTTTTTGTACAAAACTGTAATTGTCCTGTCTTAAGTGCTTTGAGCCTGACTTGACTACATTTCCTCTGGAACTGTGAAATCGAGGCACAGGTCAGTAAGCATAGGAAAATCAGAAGCAGTTGTAGAATTCACCAAAAATTATTTATTTACCCTAGCAGTATCATAAAATAAACTTGTTCAGTATAACTATTTACAAAGGCAAAATAAAGTTTTCTTTCAGTCTCTGTGTCCCTTGTTCTCCAAATCTCTCTTGCAGTTGCAGCTTAGCTCTTTTATAAGTCTTTTCAATCCCCATCCTTGGCAAACATCCTGTCTTGTATGTTTCGGGAGCTGATAGAACACAATGTGCTTCTTGAGGTCCCCTTTGCACAGCTTTTGCAAAAGGCTCAAACATTTGCACTCAAGTAATCTCTAGCTTCTAACATTTTTTTGCAGTCATCTTAAATTACAATTATACACATTTCAACATTAATGCTATATGTTTTCTAAACAAAGGGGATCCCAATATCAGTTACATTTCCATACAATGATTTGCATATATTTTTATATCAGCAGATGTGCAAGGGAGGAAAAGCAAACAGCAAGGGAAAACTGAGACAGTAAGAGGCAAAGAACTGTGAGATTGTCGGGGTGATCAAGTCCCAGGTCTCACAGGAAAATATGGTTGTGCAACTGGACAGAGAAATAGACAGGAAAGAAAAGATCCTTGTATTTAAAACACTTTCTCCACAACAAATGGGACAGGGTCCTATTCCACCCTATCAATTTGAGAGGCATTTTTAACAGTGTCAGCTGATGAAGCATATTGGTAAAGGTGTGCACAACTCTGAGGTACAAGATTACTATCTGAGGTGTGACAATTCTCTTCATGAGACCGTAAACTCATATGCAGCCCCAGACAGTACTAAGGACAGGGGTATGGATGGTGGGGTGTACAACAGAAGGTAGGCTAGGTGCAGGGGGTTCACATGGAAAAAGAAAACCTTGTCTGTGGATTGTCAAGAAAGCATGAGCTTTGAAATTGGACCAGACCAGTACTTTGCTGTGTGACCCTGAGCAAGTCACCTAACTTTCTTGTGCTCCTAGGCCACACCTGTAACATAGAAACATAGAATTTGATGGCAGATAAGGACCACTTGGCCAACCCAGTCTGTTTATTTCCCTACCTGATGGATAAGCTGCAGATTCTAGTTAATCAACAGCTTACTTCCTCCTGCCCCCCACTAGAATTGCCTTATGCCTGTCCCATGCATTCTTGAATTCTCCCACTGTTCCTGACTCCCACAACCTCCTCAGGAAGGCTGTTCCATGCAGCCACAACTCTCTCTGTGAAAAAATACTTTCTAATATTACCTCTGAGTGGTCCTCCTCTATCTTCAAATTGTGCCCCCTTGTTCTTGCACATCTCTTCTTCTGAAATATACTACCCTCTTGTACCTTGTAAAATTCCCTTGAGATACTTGAAAGTTTCTAACATGTTTCCCCTCTCCCTCCTTTCCTCAAGGGTATACATGTTAAGCTGCTTTAGTCTCTCCTTGTATGTCTTCTGGTGCAGACCTTGCACCATTTTGGTTGCCCTCCTCTGAACAGCCTCCCTCTGTTTATGTCTTTGCGGAGATGGGGTCTCAAATTGCATGCAGTACTCAGATGGGGTTTCACTAACTGTCTGTACAGAGGGATAACTTCCTGTTTTCTATTGTTGATGCCTCTCCCTATGCATCCCAGTATCCGCCCAGCCCTCCTTACTGCCTTCTCACATTGCTTGCCCACCTTTAGGTCATCTGATATAATTACTCCTAGGTCTCTTTCGATTTTTGTTGTTGTTATTAACTCACCCCCCCATTGTGTACTCTTCCCCTGGGTTTTTGTTTCCCAGATGCATTACCTTGCACTTCTTTGCATTGAATCTGAGCTGCCATGTATTTGACCATTCCTCCAACCTTGCCAAGTCCCTTTTCATTCTTTCCACCCCACCTTGTGTATCAACCCTGTTGCAGATCTTTGTATCATCTGCAAAGAGGCATACCTTTCCTTCCAGGTGCTCTCCAATGTCACTTATGAAGATATTAAAGAGGACCGATCCCAGTACTGAACCCTGTGGTACCCTGCTAGTTACCCTCCTTTCTTCACTGCGGACTCCATTTACTATTAAACTTTGCATCCTGTTGTCCAGCCAGATTTTTATCCAGGCTACCACCTTGGGACCCACTACAAGGCTGGCTAACTTGTATATTAATCTTTTGTGTGAGACTGTGTCGAATGCCTTGTCTAAAATCTGGGTAGGCCATATCCACAGCCCCTCTGGTGGTCTACTACTTTAGTCCTCAGTCAAAGAAATCTATTAGGTTCATCTGACATGACCTTCCCTCCGTGAAACCATGCTGCCTTCATATGTCCTCAGCCCCACTGGCCTCTGGGTACTCAACAATTCTTTCCTTCAAGTGATTCCATCATTTTCCCTACCACTGAAGTCAAACTAACTGGTCTACTAGTTTCCTGCCTCTGCCTGCTCCCACTTTTGTGAAGTGGAATCAAATTTGCCCTCCTCCAGTCCTCAGGTACCACTCCATCCTCCCGTGATTTGTTAAAGAGAGTAGTCAGTGGTGTTACTAGTTCTACCGTTAGTTCTTTTAGTATTCTTGGGTGAATCCAATCAGGCCCCATTGCTTTGTCCACCCTCAGTTTCAAAGTTCTTTCAAAACCCTTTCTTCTGTGACTGGACTGTATCGA
Organism: Neoceratodus forsteri; assembly: GCA_016271365.2. Lineage (NCBI taxonomy): Eukaryota > Metazoa > Chordata > Ceratodontiformes > Ceratodontidae > Neoceratodus > Neoceratodus forsteri. Next base: position 216,158,589 of record JADMNL010000029.1, read on the forward strand.
CCCCTATTCAGAGTTTCTCCTTGTTGGAATAGGCACATCCTCTCCTCTTGTGTTGTGAATACTGAGCAGAAATATCTCCAGTATCCCTGCTTTTCACTGTCACCCTCTGCCCATTCCCTCCCTTTATTAAGTCTCTATATCCTCCTTGGTATTTTTCCTCCCTAATGTACCTATAAAAGGTTTATCCCTCTTAACAGAGTTGGCTTATCTTTTCCTCAGTTTGTGCCTTTGCTATTCTGACTGCCTTCCTGCCTCCTTCTTTAAACTGATAAAGTTCTCTGTCCTGCCCTTCTGTGTTTCCTATATTTCCTGAATGCTATCCTTTTCTCCTTAACTGTCCTACCAATCTTTTGAGAACCATAGTGTTTTTTCCTTTGTTTTGTTTTGCATTGATTTGCTTCACACAAAGGCTTGTTGCCTCTGCAATGGCTGTTTGATTATTCCCATTGTTCCTCCACCTCCTTCTTGCCCATTTGCTAGTGTTTTCCAAGGCATACTCTCTTTCCCAAAGTCAGCCTTCCAAAGTCCAATACTCTTGTTTTTGTATGGCTTGACTCTATGGCTGTGTTTATTGTGAACCACACTGTTTGGTGGTCACTTGTTCTCAGAAACTACCCACTTCTAAATCTGAGATCCTTTCTCCTTCCCCATTGAAAGTACCAGATCTAAGATTGCTCCTTCTGGTGATTCCAACACTAGCTGTCTGAAACATGCCCCCCTGTAGTGCATCAAGAATGACCCGCTCTTGGATGTGCCTGCAGCAAAGGTACTCAGTTAACATCTGGCATATTCAGGTCCCCATCAACAATATCTCCCATTTTCTGCCATTTTAAGGATACTTTCTATCATTTCCTTGTCCATTTCCCCCCTAGAGATGGGGTCTGTACACAACCCCCATGCAGATTGTGGTGCCACTTCCTGTCCCAGGGTGACCCATAGTGACTCATCAACTTCTGTTTACTCTTTAGTTCTGTTGCTTTAATCCTTCCCTTATATGAGAGCTACTCCTCCTCCTTTTACCCACCCTGTCTCTCCTGTAGACTGTGTATCCTCGTATGTTGACTTCCTACTCATGGTTCTCTGTGTACCACATTTCAGTGGCTGCCACAACAACAGGCATCCCTCTTCCATCAAGGCCACTAGTTCAGGAACTTGTTACACAGACTGCGAGCATTGGTACTCATCACCTTCCATTTAATTTTTATGCCGTCACCCTTTTAGCTTCATCCTCGTCCTTAACACCTTTTTGCATTTATCTCTGTCCTGCTCCCTACTGACTTCTCTGCCTGGTGCTTACCACCTAACTACTGCGCTTTGTGAGGAGGCTGGGATTTCCTGCTCCTTTTCAGTGCCTCCCCTCTTGGCTAATTTAAATGCTTGCCAAAGAAGAATTTAAACCTGTCACCTAGGATACTGGATCCCCCCCTGGTCAGATGCAGACCATCACGCCAGTATAAGCCTGCATCCCTCCAGGTGGCTCCCCAGTCCCAAATGAAGCCAAAACCCTTAGCTCCACACCAGTTTTTCAACCATTCATTGAATCCTGTGGTGAGGAATACCCTAGCATCATCCTTGCCATAGACAGGCAGCACCTCCGAGAAGGTTACCATACATGCTACTTGTTTAAGGCCTCCCAACTCCACAAACTCCTCTTACACCACTCTGATCCCATTTACACCCAGGTCATTTGTCCCTAGGTGGACAATGACATCCAACCCCTCCCTCAGCAGCTGCTCCTGCGATCCTGAGATTCACTTCCTGTCCCTCAAGCTGTGGCACCAGGCAGGCACCTTACCTCCCTATCCCCTCCTCCCCACGTCTACCCCCTAATGACTGAGTCCCCACCAGAGTTGTTTCCTTCCCTGTGGGTCTCATGCCACCCTCCTGTGGGTCTCACTTATGGGTTCCCAGCATCCTCCTTGGTCTCCACTGCAGGTGCCTCACAGAGGAACCACTTTTGCCAGAACAGCATATGAATTGTGGAGAGCTGCAACTGGAGGGATGCACTTCTGTCCACCACCCTCTCCCTCCTAGGCCCCCTTGAATTCAACCCTCCCTCTTTCTTGGCAGCCTCTGGGATAGCAGTGCTTGGTGGCCCTGGTGGATTCCTGGGTGGGAGAAGAGGTTCATGTAGTCTAGCCAGGTCAGCCTGGAGACGGGCAACCTCCTCCTCAGACCAGAGAGGTGCCTGCAAATAGGGCAGCATCACAGCCTCCAGAATGTCTCCCAGAACACTGCTGCTCACAGCAATTGCACTGCACCACTCCCATCTTGACTTATTTTGTGTCCCCTCTCCCCTGTTGCTTTGTGCTTGTCTCCACCCTCTATATATTTTTACACTTACTTTCCTACTGCCTATGTACCCTTACAACTTTCACCCTTCACTCTTCTGGTACAGAAACTTCTCTAGTCTTCAGTAGTCTCTTTTCTCCGTGCAGATTCAGACCTCCAGCAGCAGGTGGGATAAAGTTTTTTTTTTTTTTAGGTTCCTTCAAGGTTACTGAAATTAATGTGTCTCAGTGATCCTTCCTTCCTACATCCAAACAGAAGTTCTGTTGTCAGTCAAATTCAGTGGCTATAAACTAGAACTGGCTTTGGGGGGAGGGTGGAGGGAGGTGAGAAGGAGGAGCAATTAGTAAAAAATCTGTGGTTCTGGGCTTCTGTTTCTTGCTCTGCAACCAGTTCTCTTCTGCTAGAAACAGCTTGAAACTGTAAGAAAGCTGCTTTGTACACCCTAAGCTGCTAGCCACACCAATTAAATTCCTCTCTGCTCTCAGTAAATTAAGCTGATACTCCCCAACCAGACCAACACACTGCAGCTTAACCACTCCACCAGCCCCCCACGGGTCTCACCTCCCCAGCTGACCACACTCCCTGCAGATTAACCAGTCTCCCCCCCCACATCAGTCTCACCTCCCCAGATGACCAAAATCCATACAGCTTAACCAGTCACCCAGGCCCCATGATAGTCTCACCTCCCCAGCTGACCACCCCCCCTGCAGCTAAACCAGTCTCCCAGCCCTCATACCAGTCTCACCCACCCAGCTGACCACCCTCCCAGCAGCTAAACCACTCTTCCAGCCCCGATACCAGTCTCACCTCCCCAGCTGACCACCCTCCCTGCAGCTATACCACTCTCCCAGCCCCATACCAGTCTCACCTTCCGAGCTGACCAGCCACCCTGCAGCTAAACCACTCTCCGAGCCCCCGTACCAGTCTCACCTCCCCAGCTGACCACCCTCCCTGCAGCGGAACCACTCTCCCAGCCCCCATACCAGTCTCACCTCCCCAGCTGACCACCTTCCCTGCAGCCTAACCAGTCTCTCAGCCCCCAAATCAGTCTCACCTCCCTAGCTGCCCACCCTCCCTGAAGCTAAACCAGTCTCCCAGCCCTCATACAAGTCTCACCTCCCAAGCTGACCACCCTCCCTGCAGCTAAACAAGTCTCCCAGCCCCCGTACCAGTCTCACCTCCCAAGATGACCAAAATCCATGCAGCTTAACCAGTCACCAAGCCCTCATACTAGTCTCACCTCCCCAGCTGACCACCCTCCCTGAAGCTAAACCACATCCCAGCCCCAATACCAGTCTCACCTCCATAGCTGTCCACCCTCCCTGAAGCTAAACCAGTCTCCCAGACCTATACTAGTCTCACCTCCCCAGCTGACCACCCTCCCTGCAGCTAAACCAGTCTCCCAGCCCCCAAACCAGTCTCACCTCCCCAGCTGACCACCCTGCCTGCAGCTTCACCAGTCTTCCAGCCCCCATGCCAGTCTCACCTCCACAGCTCTCCACCCTCCCTGCAGTAAGACCACTCTCCCTGCCCCCATACCAGTCTCCCCTCCGCAGACTTACCACCTCACTGCAGCTAAACCACCTCCTGCACTCTGCATCAGCCACCCCCCTCCCAGCAGACAACCCACACTGCAGGTTAACCACTCCCTGCCCACACATACCAGTCCGCCCTCCCAGCTGACCACCATCACGCAGCTAAACCAGTCTTCCAGCCCCATACCAGTCTCATCTTCCCAGCTGACCACCCTCCCTGCAGGTTAACCAGTTTCCCAGCCCCATAACAGTCTCGCCTCCCGAGCTGACCACTCTCCCCGCAGCCTAACCAGTCTCCCAGCCCCATACCAGTCTCACCTCCCCAGCTCACCACCCTACCTGCAGCTAAACCACTCTCCCAGCCCCCATACCAGTCTCACCTCCCAGGCTGACCACCCTCCCTGCAGCTAAACCACTCTCCCAGACCCCATAACAGTCTCACCTCCCCAGTTGACCGCCCTCCTTGCAGCTAAACAAGTCTCCCAGTCCATGTACCAGTCTCACCTCGCCAGCTGACCACCCTCCCTGCAGCTAAACCACTCTCCCAGCCCCCATACCAGTCTCATCTCTCCAGCTGACCACCCTCCCTGCAGCTAAACCACTCTCCCAGCCCCAGTACCAGTCTCACCTCCCCAGCTGACCACCCTCCCTGCAGCTAAACCAATCTCCCAGACCCCATACCAGTCTCTCTTCTGATTGACCACCACAGACAGCTAAACCACTCTCCCGGCCTGAATGCCAGTCTCACCCACCACAGCTGACCACCCTCCTGCAACCAACCACTCCTCCCAGACAACATGACCTGTCTCACCTCCCAGCTGACCACCCTCCCCTGCAGCTATACCACTCACAGGCCCATACCAGTCTCACCTCCCCAGCTGACCACCCGCCTGCAGCTGAACCACCTCCCACCACCATACCAGTCACCTCCCAGCAGACCACCACACTGCAGCTTAACCACTCCACAGCCCCTACCAGTCTCACCTCCCCAGCCACTCCTGCAGATTAATGATCCCACCCCATATCAGTCTCAATCCCAGATGACCAAAATCCATGCAGCTTAACCAGTCACCCAGGCCCATGATAGTCTCACCTCCCCAGCTGACCACCCACAGCTAAACCAGTCTCCCAGCCCTCATACCAGTCTCCCCACCCAGCTGACCACCTCCCTGCAGCTAAACCACTCTTCCAGCCCGATACCAGTCTCACCTCCCCAGCTGACCACCAGCCTCCTGCAGCTAAACCACTCTCCAGTCCCATGACCAGTCTCTACCTCCCAGCTGACCACCACTCCCTGCAGCGGAACCACTCTCCCAGCCCCCATACCAGTCTCACCTCCCCAGCTGACCACCTTCCCTGCAGCTTAACCAGTCTCTCAGCCCCCAAATCAGTCTCACCTCCATAGCTGCCCACCCTCCCTGAAGCTAAACCAGTCTCCCAGCCCTCATACAAGTCTCACCTCCCCAGCTGACCACCCTCCCTGCAGCTAAACCAGTCTCCCAGCCCCCGTACCAGTCTCACCTCCCAAGATGACCAAAATCTATGCAGCAAAACCAGTCACCCAGCCCTCATACTAGTCTCACCTCCCCAGCTGACCACCCTCCCAGAAGCTAAACCACTCTCCCAGCCCCAATACCAGTCTCACCTCCATAGCTGTCCACCCTCCCTGAAGCTAAACCAGTCTCCCAGACCTATACTAGTCTCACCTCCCCAGCTGACCACCCTCCCTGCAGCTAAACCAGTCTCCCAGCCCCCAAACCAGTCTCACCACCCAGCTGACCACCCTCCTGCAGCTTCACCAGTCTTCCAGCCCCATGCAGTCCCAACTCCACAGCCTCCACCCTCACAGCATTAAGACCACCTCCTGCCCCCCATCTCAGTCTCCTCCCAGCTTACCACCTCCTGCAGCTAAACCACTCTCCCAGCCCCACTCAGTCACCCCTCCCAGCAGACAACCCACACTGCGAGTTAACCTCTCCCTGCCCACATACCAGTCTCACCTCCCCAGCTGACCACCATCAATGCAGCTAAACCAGTCTTCCAGCCCCATACCAGTCTCATCTTCCCAGCTGACCACCCTCCCTGCAGGTTAACCAGTTTCCCAGCCCCATACCAGTCTCGCCTCCCGAGCTGACCACTCTCCCCGCAGCTTAACCAGTCTCCCAGCCCCATACCAGTCTCACCTCCCCAGCTGACCACCCTATCTGCAGCTAAACCACTCTCCCAGCCCCCATACCAGTCTCACCTCCCAGGCTGACCACCCTCCCTGCAGCTAAACCACTCTCCCAGACCCCATAACAGTCTCACCTCCCAGTTGACCACCCTCCTTGCAGCTAAACAAGTCTCCCAGTCCATATACCAGTCTCACCTCACCAGCTGACCACCCTCCCTGCAGCTAAACCACTCCCAGCCCCATACCAGTCTCATCTCTCCAGCTGACCACCCTCCCTGCAGCTAAACCACTCTCCCAGCCCCCGTACCAGTCTCACCTCCCCAGCTGACCACCCTCCCTGCAGCTAAACCAATCTCCCAGACCCCATACCAGTCTCTCTTCTACAGCTGACCACCCACCGGGCAGCTAAACCACTCTCCCGGCCCCCGTACCAGTCTCACCACCACAGCTGACCACCCTCCCTGCAGCTTAACCACTCTCCCAGACACCGTACCTGTCTCACCTCCCCAGCTGACCACCCTCCCTGCAGCTATACCACTCTCACAGGCCCATACCAGTCTCACCTCCCCAGCTGACCACCTTCCCTGCAGCTTAACCAGTCTCCCAGCCCCCATACCAGTCTTACCTCCATATCTGCCCACCCTCCCTGAAGCTAAACCAGTCTCCCAGCCCTCATACTAGTCTCACCTCCCCAGCTGACCACCCTCCCTGCAGCTAAACCAGTCTCCCAGCTCCCATACCAGTCTCACCTCCCCAGCTGACCACCCTCCCTGCAGCTTAACCAGTCTTCCAGCCCCCATGCCAGTCTCACCTCCACAGCTGTCCACCCTCCCTGCAGTTAGACCACTCTCCCTGCCGCCATACCAGTCTCCCCTCCGCAGCTGACCACCCTCCCTGTAGCTAAACCACTCTCCCAGCCACCATACCTGTCTCACCTCCCCGGCTGACCACCCTGCCTGCAGCTATACCACTTTCACAGCCCCATACTAGTCTCACCTCCCCAGCTGACCACCCTTCCTGCAGCTAAACCACTCTCCCAGCCCCCATACCAGTCTCCCCTCCCCAGCAGACAACCCACACTGCAGGTTAACCACTCTCCCAGCCCACATACCAGTCTCACCTCCCCAGCTGACCACCATCAATGCAGCTAAACCAGTCTTCCAGCCCCCATACCAGTCTCATCTCCCCAGCTGACCACCCTCCCTGCAGGTTAACCAGTTTCCCAGCCACCATACCAGTCTCGCCTCCCGAGCTGACCACCCTCCCTGCAGCTTAACCAGTCTCCCAGCCCCATACCAGTCTCACTTCCCCAGCTGACCACCCTACCTGCAGCTAAACCACTCTCCAGCCCCATAACAGTCTCACCTCCCCAGATCACCACCCTCCCTGCAGCTAAACCACTCTACCAGCCCCCGTGCCAGTCTCAATTCCCCAGCTGACCACCCTAACTGCAGCTAAACCACTTTCCCAGCCCCCATACCAGTCTCTCCTCCCCAGTTGACCACCCTCCCTGCAGCTAAAGCACTCTCCCTGCCCCATACCAGTATCATCTCCCCAGCTGACCAGCCTCCCTGCAGCAAAACCACTCTCCCAGCCTCCATACCAGTCTCACCTCCCCAGCTGACCACCCTCCCTGCAGCTAAACCACTCTCCCAGCCACCGTACCAGTCTCACCTCCCCAGCTGACCACCCTCCCTACAGCTATACCACTCTCCCAGCCCCCAAACCAGACTCACCTCCCCAGCTGACCACCCTCCCTGCAGCTTAACCAGTCTTCCAGCCCCCATGCCAGTCTCACCTCCCCAACTGACCACCCCCCTGCAGCTAAACCACTCTCCCAGCCCTCATACCAGTCTCACCTCCCCAGCTGACCACCCTCCCTGCAGATAAACCACTCTCCCAGCCCCCATACCACTTTCACCTCCCCAGCAGTCCACCACACTGCAGCTTAACCACTCTCCCAGCCCCCATACCAGTCTCACCTCCCCAGCTGACCACCCTCCCTGCAGCTAAACCAGTCTAAGCCCCCATTCCAGTCTCATCTCCTCAGCTGACCACCCTGCCTGCAGCTAAACCACTCTCCCAGCCCCCATACCAGTCTCGGCTCCCTAGCTGACCACCCTCCCTGCAGCTTAACCAGGTTCCCAGCCCCCATACCAGTCTTGCCTCCCCAGCTGACCACCTTCCCTGCAGCTTAACCAGTCTCCCAGCCCCATACCAGTCTCACCTCCCCAGCTGACCACCCTCCCTGCAGCTAAACCACTCTACCAACCCCCGTACCTGTCTCACCTCCCCAGCTGACCAGCCTCACTGCAGCTAAACCACTCTCCTAGCCCCATACCAGTCTCACCTCCCCAGTTGACCACCCTCCTTGCAGCTAAACAAGTCTCCCAGCCCATGTACCAATCTCACCTCCCAGCTGACCACCCTCACCTGGTCAGCTGACCACCCTCTCTCAGCCCCATACCAGTCTCACCTTTCCTGCTGACAACCCTCCCTGCAGCTAATCCAGTCTCCCTTCCCCATACCAGTCTCACCTTCCCAGCTGACAACCCTCCCTGCAGCTAAACCAGTCTCTCAGCCCCCATACCAGTAACACCTCCCCAGTTGACAACCCTCCTGCCAGCTAACCACACTCCCGGCCCCCATACCAGTCTCAGCTCCCCAGCTGACCAGCCTCTCTACAGCTTAACCTGTCTCCCAGCCCCCATACCAGTCTCACCTCCCCAGCTGACCAGCCTCCCTGCAGCGTAACCAGTCTCCCAGCCCCATACCAGTCTCACCTCCCCAGCTGACCACCCTCCCTGCAGCTAAACCACTCTCCCAGCCGCCATACCAGTCTCAACCGCCCAGCTGACCACCCTCACTGCAGCTAAACCACTCTCCCAGCCCCCATACCAGTCTCACCTCCCCAGCTGACCACCCTCCCTGCAGCTAAACCACTCTCCCAGCCCCCATACCAGTCTCACCTCCCCAGCTGACCACCCTCCCAGCAGCTAAACCACTCTCCCAGCCCCCATACCAGTCTCACCTCCCCAGCTGACCACCCTCCCAGCAGCTAAACCACTCTCCCAGCCCCATACCAGTCTCACCTCCCCAGCTGACCACCCTCCCTGCAGCTAAACCACTCTCCCAGCCCCATACCAGTCTCACCTCCCAGCTGACCACCCTCCCTGCAGCTAAACCACTCTCCCAGCCCCATACCAGTCTCACCTCCCCAGCTGACCACCCTCCCTGCAGCTTAACCACTCTCCCAGCCCCCATACCAGTCTCACCTCCCCAGCTGACCACTCTCCCTGCAGTTTGATTACTCTGTCTGATTCAGGTTGAGCCACCCCCAGACAAACACCCTTCCAGACCCTCGACCTGCCGACCACCCTCTCTGCAGCTGGATCACCCATTCAGCACCCTTATAAGGCTCTCCTTCCAAAGTTGACCTCCCTCCCTGCACCTGGACCACATCTTCCACCCCAGACCAGCCACTGCTCTTCAGCTGAGTTAGGGTGTTCATCTGCGGGGGTCAAAGGTTGGCACAGGTGGGTGTGGAGGATGCATGGTGGGTGGTTGGCTTGGGAGAGGCTGGCCGGCAGTTTCACCACTTTCAAAAGACATTGGTGGGTCCTCACACCTTTAAAAAACATACTGGAGAAATCAAGACTTGATAGACTGGATTAGTACAATTCCTGCAACATGCACCCAGTACAGGGTCATGGTGCACATTCCAACAACTTGGGCAGTCCTGTCATTCACAGGATTTATTCCGGTGGGCTTGAGTCTATTTTGTGTTGATTAGGTAGCCATTCCTAAGGGTGGGCAGGCATTCCAGAGGGTTGAGGCAAATTTCTTGGAGTCAAGCAGGCATTCTAGTTGGGGCACTTTCTGGGTGTTCTTGGGGCAGCTGTTCTGGTAGGTTAGGGGAAATTCTGCTAGTCAGGGCTGCCATTCCAGAGGGTTAGGCACATTCTGTGGGTCGGGATAGGGCAGTACTTTGTCAGGGCACATTCCTGAGGGCATTGTGACACGTGGCATGAGAAAAAATAGTTGTGGTTACTCATACAGCCAAAGCCATTTATAACAGACCTCTCAGTTTATGGCGTACATACGTCTGGTAGAAGCAGCTAGCCTTAACAGCCAAAGACACAATAACCAAGGCTCCCAGATCTACAGGGATTCTGATATTTTACAGGAACTGAAGCTGTTCCCCATGAACTGGATACACAGGAAAACATTCAGCTTCCATGGGAAATAATGTTATCTATACGAAAACAAACGGAAATTGCCTTGGCGTTGTGAAGAAATGTCAGAATGATGTAGGAACCCTGGTGTAGCACAGTTCTGCCTTGCAAATGGGTGACGCCCTTTGCATCTGGATTACACGTAGCAGTTTGCTATGAGTGCGCTCCAGAAGATTGCCATAGAGGCAGATTTAACTACAACTGTAAAAAACAGAAACTCGCAGTCACTCTTGCAATCCACCCACATCCTATCTCCCTGATTCTTTCCCTGCTCTCCATCCATTCATTCAGGGCTTATCCCAGAACCAATAATGCCTTGAATAGTAGAAGGTGTCACAAACGCACTCAGCAGGTCAGGCCCTCTGCTGCCTGTAAAAGGCTGTGGGGTAACAGATGGACACATACACCGAAATATAGTTCTAAAAATCCGAAAATATTTATTTTCATATTTACAGAACAGAATAATAGCGGACTTGTTTCATCAAAATAATAAAAATAAAATCAAAGTCAAATAAAACATAATAAACTTCTATAAACCTAGAAGTTAACTTCACTTTCCATCTCTCAAACTGTCAGTAATAGAAGACGCTAGACTGGTTAGGTGTTTCCTTTTCAACACCTTCTTCACATCTGATTTCATGTCCCTTGATGTGCAGTATATAAAGGGGGTTGGACAAAGTGATTGGCCCTCCAACCTATCATTCACATAACATTGTTTAGTTTGTCTTTAGACACCTTTTAATTTATCATTCTACAAAGCCGCACATCTTTATTTACAATGGGATTATTTTCATACCCTTCTTGTTAGATTTAAAATGCTGGATCCAGAATAGAAAAGGGGAATCCTTCGGTAAGCCCCTCCTCCAGCACTTCCAAAATAAATGTAGTTTAGAAGTGGCTGGCCAGCTCCTAGTAAAGGGCTGCAGAGGAGGAGGACGAAAGAGTGCTTGAACCAAAGACTGAGGGCCCCAACCACTCCCTGTACCCCCCATGCAGCCTGATCATGGGCAAAGCGTATAAAATCCCCACCACCCCCACCAGCCGATCTCGGGCAGCAATGTGTCTTCCCCGAACATAGACCTGGTGGTCCAGTGGATAATCCCGATCCACGGGATGTAAATATTAAACAACCCCGAACACAGCCTGGTGCCTGGTCCCCCACCCCACCCACCCGCGAAGCACCACCACCCGCTCCCCGGCAGCGGACGGCAGCATCCACCCGCCTGCGCCCGCGCCCGCCGACTGACTGCCGGTGGGGCTACCGTCCAGTGGTGCAGAGCAAGAGCCAATGGGCGTGCAGCTATACCGTACAAGACAGTCCAGTTTTGTGAATGAATGTATTCATTTGTGATGTATTCATTCACAAATGAACAGACATGCTCGGCATCGACTCCACGCCCGTGGCTCTGCTACGCCAATCAAGCAGCAACTACCGAACGTCAACTCGGCGAACAGCAGGCGGCAGGCTGATAGCTACCCGACTGCAGGGGAGAAAATGATGGACTTCATGAAATTGAGTGAGATGGCCACTAGGCTGAGCTATGAGCAGAAATTTGTTAATAATTACATCCTGCGATCCGGATTATCCTGAACCCTGAAGGCTATTGAGGTTGTTTATGTACACATCCCGCGATCGGGATTATCACTGGATGCCTGGGGCTATGTTCGGGGAGGGTTTGTTTAATATTTACATCCCGCGATCGATTATCAGTCCACTGGACCACCAGGGCTATGTCGGGAGACACATTGTTGTCCGGCGACCGGGCTGGTGAGAGTTTAAGCTTTGCCCGCGATTGGGCCAGTGGGGGGTGGTGGTGGGGATTTTACAGTCGTCTGCCCGTGATCGGGCTGCAGGGGCCAGGCGCAAGTCCTCGGGGATCGGTACACCTGCATGCTAATGGCATGCAAATTGGGCCATAATCAGATGCAAATGGCCCCTCTGCACCTTGCATGAATTATGGCCCCATTTGCATGTCACCTTTTGAATATCGGGATGTTGCACATGGCGCAATGGTACTTGCGCCACCGCAAGTTGAATGCTCCACTCTGTCCACTTGCAGTGGCGCAAGTTCCACTGCACCATGCACAGTGGCTGTGGCCGGGGGGTGATATTCAAAGGAGTTGCTCAATAGCGCAACTCCATTGAATATCGCCCCGGCCACATCCCTGCGCAACTATTTTGTGCAGCGCAAGGGCATGCGCCACAGAATGGCGCAGTTTGAATATCCAGCCCATAGACTTTGATTGCAGATAAGGACTGCTTGGCCCACCCTGGTTAAGCTGCAGATCCTAATTAACCAACAGCCTACTTCCTCCTACCCCCCCACTAGAATTGCCTTATGTCTGTTCCATGCATTCTTGAATTCCCCACTGTTTTGACCCCATGACCTCCTCAGGAAGGCCATTCTATGAGTCCACCACCCTCTCTGTGAAAAATACTTCTGCACATTGCCCCCAGCCATCCCCCTCCATCTTCAAATTGTGCCCCTTGTTCTTGCACATCTCTTTTTCTAAAAGATGCTACCCTCTTGGACTTTATTGATTCCCTTGAGGTACTTAAAAGTTTCTATCATGTCCCCCCTCTCCCTCCTTTCCTCAGGGTATACATATTAAGCTCCTTTAGTCTCTCTTCGTGTGGCTTCTGGTGCAGACCCTGCACCATTTTAGTTGCCCTCCTCTGGACTGCTGCCATCCTATCTATGTCCCTGCGGAGATGGGGTCTCCAGAACTGCATGCAGTGCTCCAGATGGGGTCTCACCAGCTGTATATACAGAGGGATAACAACTTCTTGTTTTCTATTGCTGATGCCTCTCTTATGCATCCCAATATCCCCTGAGCCCTCCTTACTCCCTTCTCAGATTGCTTGCCTACCTTTAGGTCATCTGATATAACTACCCCCAGGTCCCTTTCCATTTTTGTTGCTGTTAGCACCCCTCCCCCACACACACACACACATACTCCTGTACTCTTCCCCGCCAGGTGCATTACTTTGTTGAATCTAAGATGCCATACTTTTGACCATTCCTCCAACCTAGCCATGTCCCTTCTCATCTCTCCCCCTTGTGTATTGACCCTGTTGCAGATTTTTGTTATGTCTGCAAAGAGGCATACTTTTCCTTCCAGTCCCTCTGTGATGTCACCTATAAAGACATTAAAGAGGACCGGTCCCAGTACTGAACCCTATGGTACCCACTAGTAATCCCCCTTTCTTCGGAGTGGACTCTGTTTACTGTTGTCCTCTGCATTGTTGTCCAGCCAGTTTTTTAACCAGGCTACCACCTTGGAACCCACTCCCAGGCTAGCTATCTTGTTTATTAATGTTTTGTGTGGGACTGTGTCAAATGCCTTGCTAATGTCTAGGTAGGTCATGTTCACAGCCCCTCCCTGATCTACTACTTTGGTCACCTAGTCAAAGAAATCTATTAGATTCATCTGATATGACCTTCCCGCTGTGAATCCATGCTGTCTCGGGTCCTGTGCCCTGCTGGCCTCTAGGTACTCAACAATTCTTTCTTTCAGAAGTGATTCCATCATTTTCTCTATCACTGATGTTAAACAAACAGGTCTATAGTTTCCTGCCTCTGCCTTGCTCCCACGTTTGTGAAAGGGAATCACATCTGCCCTCCCCCAGTCCTCAGGTACCACACCATCCTCCCATGATTTGTTAAAAAGGGTAGTCAGTGGTTTCACTAGGTGTCTCCTTAATTCTTTTAGAATTCTGTGGTGAATCCCATCAGGCCCCACTGCTTTGTCCACCTTCAGTTTTAGGAGTTCTTTCAGGGCCCTTTCTTCTGTGAATGGACTGGTATTGACCCCCATCCAGAGTGTTTCTATTGTTTGGTTTAAGTGCTCCTTCTTTTGTGAATACTGAGCAGAAGTATTCATTCAGTATTCCTACTTTTTTCACTGTCACCCTCTGCCGACCCTCTCCCATTTATTAAGCCTCACTATCCCTCTCCTCCAAGGAAGTACTTGGTGGGTCTGAAAGCTTAGACATTGTTTTCTTTTTTTATCACCTACAGTATGTTTTTCCAATAAAAGGTATCAAACCATTTGCTTCTGGATCTATCCTTCTCCTGATCTTTCTTTGCTCCCTAATGTACCTATAAAAGGTTTTATCCCCCTTCTTAACTGAGTTGGCTATCTTTTCCTCAGTTTGGGCCTTTGCTATTCTGACTGCCTTCCCCACTTCCTTCTGTTTTAACTGGTACAGTTCTCTGTCCTGCTCCTTCTGCGTTTCCTTATACTTCCTGCATGCTATCTTTTTCTCCCTTAGCTTTCCTGCCATCTCTTTTGAGAACTATAGTGTTTTTTTCCTTTTTTTGTTTATTTGCTTCACACAAAGGCTTGCTGCCTCTGTGATGGCAGTTTTAATTTTCCCCCATTGTTCCTCCACACACTTCTTTTTGCCAGTTTACTAATGCTTTTCTGAGGCACTCCCCCATTTTGCCAAAATCAGTCCTGCTAAAGTCCAATACCCTCACTTTTGTATGGCTTGACTCTACAGCTGTGTTTATCGTGAACCACATTGTTTGGTGGTCGTTTGTTCCCAGATGGCTACCCACTTCTAAAGCTGAACTCATCTCTCTGTCCCCATTTGAGAGTACCAGGTCTAAGACTGCTCCATCCTGAGTGGGTTCCAGCACTAGCTGTCTGACACATGCCCCCTGTAGGGCATTTAGAATGACCCTGCTCTTTGATGTGGCTGTAGCAAAGGTGCTCCAGTTAACAGCTGGCATATTCAGGTCCCCATCAACAATAGCTTCCCTTTTACTGCCATTCTAAGGATGCCTTCTGTCATTTCCTTGTTCATTGCCTCCCCCTGAGATGGGGGTCTGTATACAATCCCTGTATGAATTGTGGTGCCATTTCCAGTCTCCAGGGAGACCCACAGTGCCTCCTGTCCTCCCTGTTCTCCCTTCAGTTCCGTTGCTTTGATCCCTTCCCTTATGTAGAGAGCTACTCCTCCTCCTCCTCCTCCTCTTTTACCGTCCCTGTCCCTCTTGTAGATTGTGAATCCTGGTATGTTGACATCCCAGTCATGGTCCTCTGTGTACCATGTTTCTGTGACTGCTGCAATATCCAGGCAACCCTCTTCCATCAAGGTCACTAGTTCACTTAGGCAAGCAGGGGCACCATGCTCAAGAAAGGGCTGAGCAACACAGGCCTGGACCCGCACTGCATGGGGTGGCCATTCCCACAAGCAAGCCGGCCCAGGACTCCCTCACTAAAGGCAAGCGGGGCACCTGCTCAAGAAAGGGCTGAACAATGCAGGCACGGACTGCCCCACCCAGCCAGGTGGCCATTCCACATGTAAGCATTGGCCCAGGACTCCCTCACTAAAGGCAAGCGGGGGCACCCTGCTCAAGAAAGGACTGAGCAATGCAGGCCCGGACCACCTCACAGACATGGTGGCCATTCCCACATGCAAGCTGGTAGCCCAGGACTCCCTCGCTAAAGGCAAGTGGGGGCACCCTGCTCAAGAAGGGGCTGAGCAACGAAGGCCCAGACCACCCCGCAGCCACGGTGGCCATTCCCACACGCAAGCCGGTAGCCCAGGACTCCCTCGCTAAAGGTACGGCTCCTCTCAACTCTCGGCTGCAGCACTGCTAAGCTCAAATCAGCCACCAGCACTGCCGATTGGCTGCAGCTCAGAGGGAAAGAAAGCTGATTGGTG
This sequence comes from Neoceratodus forsteri, assembly GCA_016271365.2. Classification (NCBI taxonomy): domain Eukaryota; kingdom Metazoa; phylum Chordata; order Ceratodontiformes; family Ceratodontidae; genus Neoceratodus; species Neoceratodus forsteri. Next base: position 216,174,501 of record JADMNL010000029.1, read on the forward strand.
CGGCGCCAGCCAGGGCTAATCTCAAGCTCTTCCTCGCTAGCAGACTGCTCCCTATATCAGTATTTGTGGACAGTTGCAGGAACAGGGAAATCCAAAACTGTTGATTGATAATGTTTTAAAATGCATAACCTGTGTACTCCAAAATCGGGAAATGTAATTGCAAGCATTTAATGACTGCCTTTTGAAATTTAGTAACTGCACAGCCTGTGTAAACCAGAAGCGGGGCCTGTAACTGCTAGCATTTAAATTACTGCTTTCTGAGATCCATCCTTTCAATTTTGAGAATCTGGCACTGTATTTGGTCACATTGCAGTACAGGGAATTTGTGCTGCTGGGGAGGGAAAGGGTTTGCTGCTAGTAAGCAGTGTGGACCTAGAGCCAGAGCGTCTCTGGATCTGGGATAAAGACAAGCACTATCTGCACATATTTTTCTTCCCACTTTGGCACAGTCGCTCACTCCTCACCCCATTGATAGAACTCTTTCTTACTTAGCATAACTACAGCCCCCCACCCCAGACTAATCGGCACCTCTAGGTAAAACTGCTCTCCCTTTACATTGCTAATCCTTTTGAATATTCCCCCAACCCACCGATTCCCACCTGTTAAAGTAAGGCATTTTTTCACTCTTTGTCTCTCCTTAGGCAAGCGGGAGCACCCTGCTCAAGAAAGGGCTGAGCAATGCAGGCCCAGACCACCCCGCAGCCACGGTGGCCATTCCCACACACAAGCCGGTAGCCCAGGACTCCCTCGCTAAAGGTACGGCTCCTCTCAATTCTCGATGGCAGCACTGCTAAGCTCAAATCAGCCACCAGCACTGCCAATTGGCTGCAGCTCAGAGGGAAAGAAAGCAGATTGGTACGGCACCAGACAGGGCTAATCTCAAGCTCTTGCTCTTGTTTCCCACTCACCCTCTCTGATCCCAGCCCCTGTTAAATAGGCAATAGCCACACCCACAACTATAGATCCCGCCCATTTTCCCAGCCCTTTAGCAATCTGAATTAGCTTAAAGCTGCAAAGTAAAATGCCTATAAACCAGTAAGCAGTTAAAGTAGGCCAGCAACACCAAACAAACTACCATGGGGTGCAACCACATACTACTACTCCTCACTACCTCTTTTGGCATTGCTGGTACCATATATGAATTCAGACCCATACCTCCCCACTCTGAATACTCACTGGGTGCAAGCTGGAAGAAAAGCATACACATGGCCACTACCACTTCCGGTAACGATAGGCTCTTCATCCTCCCACACCTCCCATGCACAGTTATTGCCAAGCCAACCTCCCAAACCATAACTTTAACAGTTAGCTTTCCCCCTAATTTAACACAGGCGTATAGACACCTCCCCCACCTGAAGCGCAGGTGACAGAAGACACGAGGGAAGATAAACATCACCCTATCTGCCAGAAAGGTTATTTTTCTGCTACTGCTACTCTCTGGCAATGTTCATCTAAACCCTGGACCAACAACCCTGAGGAGCAGAGGGGGTCCATACAGTGAACAGCCTAAAGATAGCATTGCTAAACATCTGCAGCCTAACTGCCAGATTTGACCAGCTCCAGGCTTGGATGACCATCCATGCCCCTGACATACTCTGCCTAACTGAAACCTGGCTGTCGGGTAGGATCAAAGATGGTGAGATGGCCATGGAAGGATTCCAAGCATTTCAACTTGATAGAATAGGCAGGAAAGGCTGTGGCTGCCTCCTATATGCCAGAAACTCCCTGAGTTGCTCTGTCCTCCCCATCTCCAAAGTTGTGGAGGATTATGGACTACTAGTGGTAAAAACATAAGTTGGCCAAAAAGGCAAGACCCTTACCATTGCCACAACCTACCTGCCCCCCCAAAAAGCCAAGGAAGGCCTTCCTCTTGTAATGGAAGAAATTAGTGCACTCAAAAAAGGCTCAGAACTCATCTTGACCAGTGACTTTAATATTAACTGGTTATGTAAGAAGGTGACACCCTCCAGAGACCTAATCACCTCCCACAATCTCATGCAACTCGTAATTCACCCCACCAGGCAGAACTACAAGGCTGGTACCAGCACCCTCATTGACTGGGTCTTAGCTAGCTCACTGACTCAATTCTCCGAACTCATGGTTCTCCCAGATGTGCTGAGTGACCACTCCCTGATCTCATTTATATGGACCACTAAACTTGCCAAAAGCCCACCCCACCTCACCGAGAGCAGGGTTCTGAGGAAAGGCAAACTTGGATCCCTCAAATTGGCCCTGTCTGCCTACAACTAGTCCCCCATCAACAAGGCACCTACGCTGGTCCAGGCCCTTCATTTTTTTACTGAGGGTTTCAATTCCATCTGTGATATCTGTGCACCATGCACAAAACAGAAAATTTGGTGGGAGGTAAATGGCTGGATTGATGGCAAGCTCCTCTCCCTCCTAAAGGAGAGGGACTGCCTCTGGGAAAAAGCCTTAAACTCGGGTAGCAAGCACAACCTACAGTGCTACAAAATGGCTAGAAATCAGTGCACCAAACTTATCAGGCTCGCAAAAGCTGATTTCCATAAGACCCAGCTTAACAATGCATGGGGAGATGGAAAGAGGTTTTGAGACAACATTAAGAACATCCTTGGTAAAGATCAAAAGCAGCACCCTAAGATGCTCAATATTAATAACTCATCCTTCTCAGATCTGATAGCCATTGCTGATGCCTTTAACCAGGCCTTTACAGACCTGTCCTCAGTGCTGCCTCCAGATTACCTTCTGCCTGCGGAGGACCAAGGTTGCGCCAACCTGCCCATAACTAACCACCCAGCCTTCTACTTTAAGAAGGTGACGGTGAAGGAGGCCCTAACAATGGTCAGGAAAGTCCTAGGCAAAACCAGATTGGGGAGTGATGGGCCAGACATGAAGTTATTATCTCTCACCCTTGATGTTCTTATCATGCCCATAACAATGCTATTTAATAAATCCTTGGCTCTAGCTCAATTTCTGGAGGTATGGAAGCAAGCCCTGGTAACTCCAGTGCATACAAATGGTGATAAGGCGCTGGTGTCAAACTACAGGCCAATATCCATCCTCTCCCACTATCCAAAGCTTTGGAAAAAATTGTGGCAAGTCAACTCTCAGAATACCTCAACAAGTACAATCTGCTCTGCCCAAACCAACATGGTTTCAGGCAAAAACACAGTACCACCACGGCACTGCTGGAATACACTGACAATGCGCACAAGGCACTGGATGAAGGCAAATTGGCGGGGTCCATCTTCATTGACCTCACCAAAGCCTTCAACACCATCAACCACCCTCTACTAGTACTCCAGCTCCAAAGATTGGATGTGGCACCTAATGCCCTGAATTGGTTCAATGACCACCTAACACACAGGAGCCAGCGAGTCAAAATCGGGCAGACATTATCCAGCTCCAGAGATGTACTCCTAGGAGTCCCTCAAGGATCAATTCTAGGGCCCCTGCTTTTCAGCCTCTTTGTAAATGACCTGCCCGCAGCCTGTGACACCAAACTTATTCTGTATGCGGACGATGCCGTGCTGCTGAGCAGCAGCACCTCTCAGGCTGCCCTACAAACAGAACTACAGAACTCTTTCAATAAACTTGAGGACTGGTTCAGTAGGCAAAAGCTGCTACTAAATTACAAGAAAACCAAGGCCATGCTACAATCCAGCCCCTACAACAAACACAAGCATGCTCCTCTCGTAATCACCAACAAGGCTGGTGAGCAGATTGGGCAGGTGCACTTGTTCAAGTACCTTCAAGTCACCACTGATGATTATCTCACTTATACGCACCACATAGACTCCCTTGTCAGAGTGGTAAACATAAAGATTGGGGTCCTCTATAGGCATAAGAAATCCCTCACCCCGGAAGCACTCTGAATCTCATTCTCCAGCTCCATACTCTCCACGATAGACTATGGGCTGGTGGTCTATGGAGCTGCTACTGATACAGTGCTCAAAAGGGTCCAAATTGCACTCAGTAAGGCATGCCACCTCACCCTGTGTGCAGATCACTACACTCATACTTGCACCCTGTGTGAGCGCACAAACTGGCTTAACCTAAAAGACAGGATCAAATACCAAACTTGCCTCCTGGGAAAGAAGGCACTCCTCGGAAAACCCCCACCCTGTATAGGAAACCTGCTCGAGGCTTCTCTCTCAACACACATCACCAGAGGGAGGAAGAATGGAGCACTGTCCATCCCATTCTGCTGAACCTCACTAGGGCAGAGCGCTTCCTCCTATCGGGCCCCCCTCTGGATAAATGAACTCCCGATGAAATTACAAACAAACAACTGCCTCAAACAGCACCTAATGTCTAGCTCAAAATGCACCTGCTTCTCAGGCCCCACTTGATAGACAGGCCTACCTCCAAGGTAGTACCCAGCAGGGCTACCTAGAGAACACTGCCTCCATTCCAACCTAGCCAAGGGCTTAAGTAAGCTATCAGTCCTCTTTAAATGCTCTTGGTACTGCCCCTCCCTAACCCCCCCACACCCACACCCTACTCGACAAAACCCTCTGGAGCTGCCCATCACAGCCCCCAGTTTCACTATCCCCCCACTCGCTCTCTGCATTAGGTTCAAACCCAGTCCCCCTTGTTTCACTGTCATCCAGCCTCTCGCCATCTGGGATAGTATTAAACCCTATGCAGTTACTCTGCCATAGTCTATCAATGGATTTGGAGGTTCCAGGGGTGTGCTGCCTAGGGCAATCAATTAGAAATAGCTTAGTATTCTGTTACAACTGGTCTGTTTTTCTCCTATTTGTCTAATTCTCATGTAATCGCTCTTTAATGCCTAATGATCAGGCTTTTGTAACCACTGAATATGTGTATTGTCTCATTGTCCACTCTGACGTGAAACCTTTGTAAAAGAGCTCCCACTCAAAGAAAGGTCTTTCCAAAATACAAATTAAATACATAAATAAATAGTTCAGGGAGCTCCTTAATCAGACTATGGGCATTGGTACTCCTCATCCCTCCAGTTTTTGATGGCCTTACCCCTTTTAGCTCCATCCCTGTCCTTACTACCTTTATCTCCATTTACACCTGTACTGTTCCCTATCAACTTCTCTACCTTGGTGTTTACCCCGCTAACTACACTGTTTTGTGGGGGGGTGCACTGGGATTTCCCTACTCCTTTTCAGTGCCTCCCCCTTGGCTAGTTTAAATGCTTGTCATTGAAATATTTAAACCTAACACCTAGGATCCTGGTTCCCCTCCCAGACAGATACAGACCATCATGCCAGTCTAGGCCTGTATCCCTCCAGGTGGACCCCCAGTCCCCAATGAAGCCACAACCCTGAGCTCCACACCAGTTTTTCAACCATTCACTGAATCCCATGGTGTGGAGTACCCTAGCCTCACCCATGCCATAGACAGGCAGCACCTCCGAGAAGTTTACCGTGTGTGCTACTTATCTAAGGCCCCTCCACAAACTTGTCCTGCACTGCTCTGATTCCATTCTCAGCCAGGTTATTTGTCACTAGGTGGACAGTGACATTTAGCTCCCTCCTCCATGCTGTTGCTCCCACAATCCTGAGGATTTGCTTCCTCTCCCTCCAAGCCATGGAGCCATGCAGGCACCTTATCTCCCTCTCCCCTCCCCTTCCCCCTCCCTCTCCCAGTTCTACACCCTGATGATTGAGTCCCCCACCAGGAGTTTTTTTTTTCCCCTGTGGGATCCCATGCCACCCTCCTGCAGGTCTCCTCTGTGGAGGTTCCCAGCATCCTCCTTTGTCTCTACTATGGGTGCCTCCATAGAGGAACCGTGCTCCACCAGAATGGCATATGAATTATGGAGAGGTACAGCTGGAGAGATGCACCTCTGTTCCACCACCCTCACAATCCCTGAGCCCACCACAGTCCAACCGCTTCTCATTCTTGCCAACCTCTGAGGCAGCGGTGGCAGTCCTGGTGATCCCTGGGTGAGGGAGGAGGGTTCCCGAATCCTTTCCAGGTCAGCCTGGAGATGGGCAACCTCCTCCCTTAGATCAGAGAGGTGCCTGTAAATAGGGCAGCATTGCAGCCTCCAGAACATCTCCCAAAAGACTGCTGCCCCACAGACAATACATTGTAACACTCCCTGCAGGTCTCCCTCCCTTCCTGTTTAAAATTTTTTTTGTTAGTGTGTGGGAGCGTGTATGTGCATTTACCTCCAATGCAGTGTGCTGGGCTGTTAAGGATATTACAGGTGTATATCCTTTGCCCTTTTGGGGAAATCATGTCAGAACCCCGGTGTAAAAGAAATTATGCTCTTGAGGTAGGTGGAGTGAGGGGCAGGGTGGGTGGGACTAAGCCCGTGCCCTCCAGAAACAATTAACTACAGCTCTGACCTAGCATCCTGGTGAGTGCTTTCCATCCTTTCAGCAAGACAACCTGCACAACAATTTAACAGAAAACATACCCTGCAAAACAATTTCAATCAAGAAAATAAAACATTTGAGCCCAAACCCTATGTTCTGCCCTCCGATGCTCCTGCATCTAGCTGTGAGGTATTGGGCCATTTATTCTAGCACATTTCCAACCCCCCCAGCTGGTACCAGTTTAATCCCTAAGAGTCCTAGTTGGGTACTCAGGGTCTAGTTGTAGGGCTGATATGGTGCAGCTGGTTGTCCAGCGTTAATTATTTATTCATTTATTTAAATGTTTAACCAGGAAGTACATACTGAGCTGATAACAGCTCATTCCCAGATGAGTCCGGGGGAGTGGGAAGGGGAGATATCTAACAATATAATAACAAGGTAAATACAAAATAAGTAATACAACAGGATCAAAAATGTAAGGCAAAGAGTAAATGAAGGCAAAACCACAGAATTAAAACAACTGTCAATATATACATATGTAACCCCCCACCCGCCCCCTTATTTAACTAGAAGGGCACACCTCTCACCACCATGGCAAGTCTAGGAGTAGAAACAGAGAGGGGTGGGGGTTACATTGGGAGGGCTTTAAGCCCATGGTTCGATGAGTGGAGCAACAAACGTCACTCCCCCATCAAGCTTAAAGCGTCACAACATCCTGGGCTTTCCAGGATTCTTTTTCGTTGCAGCCGAAGGCCTAGTCAGCTGTTCTCTTGCTGCTCTCCCACTACCTTGCCTTTCTGTCCCTTTACCTCTGGAATCTTCATTGTCTGCCCCTGTGCCTGTCCCGTTGGGGCCGCTCCTCGCATTGCTCACTCTGCATGGGTCATGCCCCCCCATTGCCGCCTGGGGTGCATCCAGTCTATTCTCCCATTCCCTGTCTGCTCTCCTTCGCATCTGCCTCCGATTCTGGTGCCCATTCCCATCGTTTTTCCCCTCAGAATTTTTGCCAGTCTGCTATTAGGAACTGCTGCTCCATTCATCCTCACTTCCGGGTTCCCACGCTCGCACATCCCAGCTTCCTCCTCTTCTCTGCTCTCCCCTCAGCTTCTGGCCTGTGCAGACCTCCTCCTCCTTCCCTTTTGCCCTCCTGCTCACTTTATTTCCCCACTAGCTGCTGCCCTCCTCGCCCCTCCTATGGTCGCTTGCGTTACTTACCTTCGGCTGGAGTCCATCACCCTCTTAGTATCTATTCCACTTCCACAGCTGTCATTCCTTCTACCTAACTCGAATAGTTGGCATTCTGCTTTATTTCCTAGCTATGTGCCACATTTTGGCTACCATTCGGCACGTTCAGAAGTCGTTGTGGGACGGGCAGTGCCTTCGCATCACCCTTGACCTTTCCTATGCTATCCAGGACTGGAGAGCTGTTCTGCACCCCAATGGTTTCTCATCTCCTTGCTGCATGTGCTTGGCTCGGTGCACACTATCCTGCCACGATGGCAGTGCAGCCGGTTTTCAGGACTTTGGACATGGCTATGGCTGTTTCAACACTAGTTCAACTGAGTCTTGGACTGGTTTCTGACTTCTTCTGATGCACCTATCTCCTGGCAAGGACATTGATCATTTTATTTCTACTACAGCTGTTGATCTGGCCCTGGCCTGGGTGTCTACTGGATGTTCCTTCAGCTTGTTCGCTCTGCACCTGCTTGATTGCTGGAGGGCTGGTGGTGTTTTATGAAGGGTTAAGCTCTAAGGCTTTTACATTGCTGGGGGGATTCCTGTGATGTGTGTGACTGTCGGGGGGTAATCTGTGGCTTTTGTCCGGGCCTGCCAGTCCAGCCTCGGCAGTGTGCCTAGGGTTTGCTTTCTTCCACTGTGGACGTTCCGCCTGTTCTAGATCCCCACACGCTGTGGCATGGACTGGTCCGAGGTGTTCTTGCACTGCTTTGTGGTCTCCTTCACCTGCCGCATTTTGCACGTAACAAAAAAAAAAATTGGGGGGATTGCCTCACTATATAAATAAAAAATCCCTTCCTTTTCCGGATGGTCCCTAGTGCTACTCCTGTACATTCTTGTACCTCACTGCTATTTCTGTCTCCCTGCCCCTTTCGTGCTGCTGTCCAGTATTCCACCACTCTTTCAGTGACTCGCAGAGGCATCATTTCTGCATTTCGTGGAACAGCTTCAGCCCCATTTCACGGTGCCTTGTCCTGTGCCTTGATCCCTTGCCCCCTATGCTCTCCTGCATTTCTCCATTTAATGGGTCGGAGTGGGCTACTGAACTTCAAGTTATGTCTCCCAGGCAGGGCTGCAGCTATGAATCCTGGGGCCCCGGACAAGTCACTTGGAATGGGCCCCCGTTTCCCAAACCAGCTAATGACAGAGGTAATGCCAGCTCCTCAGGAGGGCCCCTCCTGAGCTCGGGGCCCCAGACAACTTCCCCACTTACCCCCCCATTACTGCGGCCCTGCTCCCAGGTGCCAATTCTGCACCATCTCAGGCACCTTCGATATGGCAGTTGTGTGACTCAACTCTGGTTTGCTACTTGTGCTTGGCTCATTCGCCATTCGTTGCTCTTGCCTCTAGGCTACTCTGCCCACTCTGCTAGCTTCCCTGACTATTGCTTGGTTCTTTGGTGTCCTTGCTTTCTTACCATTTAGGAATATGTGGCTCTGCTGTGGCTTTTCTCTCTTGCTTGTCTCCAGTAGTAGCTGTTTTCTAGTGCTGTCAAGCAGTATACCTCTTCTCGCACCCTGTGCCCGTCGATGTCACCATTCTTCTGCTCCGCTTCATTGACCCGTGACTCTCTTGCCTCTTGTCTTTCTACCATATCTTTCTTCCTCGCTTTCGAGCATCTAGTCCCAGATGCAGGTGTCATTGTTCCCATGCGTTACATCCTACCGGCCATAAGGGTTCACCTCCTCCAACTCGCCTACCATGGTTCTCCTCTTGCACCAGCTGTCCAGGATTCACTCCACTTTTGTGGCTTGCATTCAATATTTCTTTTCGGACTCCCTATCTTGGCTCCTATTCCACTCCATCTCCATGCTGCCTCAAATCAACTCAATCTCCGGTCAAGGACATGATGGTCCACGATACCTCGATTCGACCTTTTTTCCCCCAATTGTTTAACCAGATGAGACACACTAAGCTGAAAGCTTGTTTACAGGTGCAACCTGGGAACACAGGGAAGTTAAGTGACTTGCTCAGGGTCACACAGTATGCAAGTGGGGGCTGTGGGATTCAAACCCAGGTCTCCAGATTTGCAGCTCAGAGCCTTAAACCACTGCGCTATACTGTGAGTTGGAGGAGGTGAACCCTGATGGCAGGTAGGATGTAACACATGGGAACAATGACACCTGCATCTGAGACTAGATGCTCGAAAGTGAGGAAGAAAGATATGGTAGAAAGACAAGAGCCAAGAGAGTTGCGGGTCGATGAAGTGGAGCAGAAGAATGGTGACCTACTCCTCTGTTTCACATGCTCATTTAGTATGCCTTGGCCATCTCCATCAGGCCATACTACCTTCATGCAAGTTCCTTTTCCAGTTCATTCCTGTTTTCCTCCTCTTCCAGTTTTGTTCCGGCCTTCCCTGATTAACTCCACCCGAGGCCTGCTGTGGATATTTCATTTCCTTGTCTCCTCCTCCTCCTCTACCACATGCTGCACCCCTCTAGATGTATCCTCTTCTGGCAGCAAGTGTGCCTCTCTTTTTGCTGCCTCCCCATACTGCGATCTATCTCTCTTTTATTTCAAACTGGGTAGGATTACCTCTGCTAGCCAGGTTCATGGCAGTCACATCATGGACCTCCTCCAGTGGGGCCATCGACTACCCAGTTCGCCCTGCCCTCCGGAACCCTCTGGTTCTCTCACATGCTTATTTCTGCTCCCATCGCTCACTCCAGCTTGGCTTTATCTCGTTGACTCCTTCTGGCCCTGCCCTCCTCATCACATCTATTTTCCCTCTTCAACCTCCATTGCTTTCTTTCCATGCCTATCTTGTATCTGTCTCATTCTTGTTATTTATTTCAGGCATATGCACTCCTCATCCTGCTTCCATCCCTCATCAGCTGTCAAGGATTCCTGGCATGATCTGGTATGCCTCATCAGCCTCAGTATCTGCTCACCGATACCTCGCATCAACCTGCTCCTCTACTTGGCTGTTCTGCCACCTAATCCAACTCTCCCTCTGCCACCTAATCAGACTCTCCTTACTGCAGTTCTCATCTCATCCTGGCTGGTCCTACGGTACCCCTTTGACCTCCCTCCATTCTTTTCCCTTTTCATTCCTCGCTTCCTGTACCAGCATCCATGGTTTCACTCCCTCTTTGTACCTCATCTGTTTCCTAATTTTACCTTCCTTGTCCTGGCACCTTTTTAGTCCCGGCCATTGTGGCTTTGCTCTGCTCTTGGCTTCACTCCTCTTCATACATCATCCAATTTTGCTCTCTCCTTCTCCTACCTCGTCCAGTTTTTTCCTCGATCGCTCACCTAGAGTTGCCTCCCTCCCTCCTTTTGAGGAGCCTACTTCCTTTTCCTTCCTTCATACAAGTTCATTCTCCAGTTTATTCCTGTCTCCTCCTCTTCTGCTTCCCTCTCCTCGTCTCTCTCAACAAGTTTAGCCTTCCAGGATTCAGTCCAGTCATGGCTTCTATCTCCTCATGCCACGAATTATCTGTTCATTTGCTCTGACGTTCCTCTCCTTGGACCATCCATGGCTGACTCCATCTGACCTTCCCTCGTACTGGGCCTACGTGCCACCTCATCCTGCTTGCCCTCCTGCCCCCTTGTGGAGTCTTCCTCCTTCCTGGAGTCTGCTTGATCCATGTTGTCCGTCATCATTCCCTTCCTTGGAGATCCTTCGGCTCCTTAGCCCCCTCAGCTCCGTGATGCCTGGCCTCGACCTGCTCATCTGCTTCAATCCTCTCTCAGTATGCCTTGGAATGGTTTGCTGCCTTGCCTGTGCTGTTCCCTTGCTCTGTCTGGACATATCTATCTTGGTTTATATGCCATCTGTTCCACTTCCCCCGTGCATCTCTAGTCATGTACCGGCTGGGTCCTATGCTACCTATTGACCTCCATACCATCCTTCATCCTTTCCCACCTCACTTTCCAGTACCTACCCTCATGCTGTCAATCCCTCATCGTACCTCATCCATTCCTGTTGCCTTCCTCAGCCTTTCATTTCTTCTTGTCCTGACCTTCGTGGATTCTTTCCACTTCTAGCTTCCCTCCTCATCGTCCATCATCTGCATTGTCTCCCCTTGATCACCATCCTGTGCTTACCTTCTGATTTGTGTACCCTCTGGTTCCTGTCATGCCTTCTTGGCCTCAGAGTCTGCCTCCTTTTGAGGAGCAGCTTGGTTCAGGTCACTCCATGGCGCACGATACCTTAATTCGGGTTGTTTTTCTGTTCCTTTCCATCTCCTCTTCTTCCACTTCCATACAGGCTCTTCCTATGATTCAATCCCTTCATGGCCTAATGTCAATATTTCTTTTTGGGCATACCTAACATAACTCCTATAACACCCATCAACCACGGCCATCCTGCCATATGCATAGAGTTCATAACTCAAGTCATATCGAGTTCATAAATCCAGTCATCATTCACTCAGCATTACCTCAAAGCTTATCTATTTACATCGCTTATTCTAACATTCCTATCATTCAATTCCGTACTGCCTCTTCGACTACAACCTCAGGGTCTAATCGTTTACATCGCATAATCAAGCATGCCTCTTCAACCTCAGTGTCTGCTCACTTGCATCACTCAATCAAGTGCATGGCTCCATCAAGCCAGTCTGCAGTATTATTTGTCTACTCATCGGCACATCTGGAATATCCTCGTGAGCACATCTGGATACCCCTTGCTGCTCTGACTCATACATGGATTTACTCCATCCCATCCTTGCTCCCCGATCTACTATATCTCATCGACTACTCGAGCATACCCTCTTTGGGTCCAGCAAGGTTTATCTAGTTTCATCATTCCCTCAAGCATTCCATCATTGACTCTGATGCTACTCCTTCACCACAACAACAGGATCTAATTGTTCACATTGCATAATCATGCCTTATCGACCCTAATGTCTACTTCCTCGCCTCACTCAATTGATCATACCTATTATCGAATCTTATGCTATCTCATCGACCTGCCGACCTCCTGTGGTGATCATCACCATCAGTATTTATTTTGCCTCATGTTCGTATTCGATCTGCGCGCAGCTTCATGTTCCATCTTTGATCTGTGCTTTCTTTTAGGATCTTTCCTATTCCATCATTATCCTCCCTACTCATATCCCTCTAGTTACTGAACCATTTCTTTTAAAGATATACATCCTCAAATCAAACATCGTCAGCCTGGAGGGAAGGTAACCTAGGCCTTGGATCCCCAGAGGTTTCCTCCTCAAAGGGTATTTTTCCTCTCCTCCGTGCCAATGGTCATAATATTAGTTAGAGTTAGTGCTTTCTTCTCGTTAGTTAGTTAGTTAGTTAGTTAGGTTCCGCTGTTGGATCGAGGTGGATGGTGGCCCAGCTTTCACCTCTCTCCTCAGGAAGTTAGCCCTTCTTCTCACAGAATTCATTCATCATCATCTGCTCTTCAAAGCTTGACATCTTTGGATATTCTTTTTGGGCTTCTTCCTAACCTACCTTTAGCCGACTCGTTCATTCCCAGCACCTGTAGGGGGAACCCTCCTTGAGGGTTCCTTGCATTGTACCCCTACAGGGTGGTATATCCCATGGATAGAGAGGTGGAAAGCCACAAAGCAAATCAAATTACACAAGCATCATCTCATATTATCTCATTCAGTTGCATAAGCACATCAAATGGGAGGGCTTTAAGCCTGTGGTTCAATGGGTGGAGCAACAAACGTCACTCCCCATGGAGCTTAATGCATCACAACATCCTGGGCTTACCAGGATTCTTTTTCATTGCCCACCATCCTCCCCTCCTCCTCCAGTGGCTCATCTCTTTTCCCCATGGGCTTCTTCCTAACCTACCTTTAGCTGACTCATTCATTCCTGGCACCTGGTGGGGGGGCACCCTCCTCTAGGGTTCCTTGTATTGTACCCCTACAGGGTGGTATATCTCATGGATAGAGAGGCTGAAAGCCACAAAGCAAATCAAGTTACACAAGCATCATCTCATATTATCTCATTCAGTTGTGTAAGCACATCAAAACAAATTTTGTAACTAGAAAGACTGCTGATACAACAAAAACTAGAAAAACTGTGTCTGATTGCCCACCACTGGCAAGATGGGACCAATGCAGAACACAAGGAAGGGAGGGAGACAGAGTGAAATCCATTTAACTGGCATTTCACTAGCTGTCTTCCCTGCCTATCACTAATTATAACTGTGGTTCTAGTAACCCCTGGGAACAAGGGGGTTACACTCACCCTCAGCCAGGAAAATTACTGTCACCAGTCATTACCTTACCTGGCACGAGACCATCCTACCCTATGTGTTACCTATGGGGGATGATCAGGCTCCTCCTGTCTCAGGCACAGGCAGGCAACACTAAGGGCCCAAAGGCCATTGGCTGATGAATCAGCCCCTACTCTGTGATCTTACTATGGAGAATCAGTGGTTCTGGGAGAACTGCCCAAAGCATGTCCTAATAGACCAGAACTGTGGCCCCTCTGGCAGGTCAGAACCACAGCCTGTCTATTCCCCTAGCCCTCTAGGGAAAATCTAGCTATCCACACCACCCACAGGGGGACCTCCCCCCAGCCCAGGGTACCTGCAAACCAAAACACACCAGGGAATTAACACTATACTAAAGCATTACACTCCCACACTCCCCCACAAATACACCTGTGGAGAAAAAGGTTAACACATGCAAACAACTACACAGAAACTTTCTAAAGCACAAAGGACACAACACACGAAGGAATAACACAAAGCAGGGATGGACCCCAAGGGTTACACACAGGGTACTTGCAGACATTTAGGGTACAGAACTTCAAGAATTCACATTTAACACAGAACAGTTATCAAAATGTATAGACTAACCACTAGAAGAACACACTTTTCCTCGCCTAGGCACATCTGGCCAGTACTTGGACACTTTCCAATGACTAGGCACATCTGACCAGTACTTGGACACTTCCCATATTGCATAGGATATGATGTGGTACTAGACCACACAGAGCACTAGAGGCTCAACCCTGTAGGACCCACATTCTAGGGGTAACTGAACAAAATCCCACTCACTGAGGTAAAACTGTAGAAAATCTCAATTACTGGGGTAAAATTGTAGAAAGCCCCCTCACTGGGGTAAACTGTAGAAAATCCCACTCACTGAGGTAAAACTATAGAAAATCCCAATCACTGGGGTAAAACTGTAGAAACTCCCACTCACTGGGATAAAACTGTAGAAAATCCCACTCACTGGGGTAAAATTGTAGAAAGTTCCCCTCACTGGGGTAAACTGTAGAAAATCCCACTCACTGGGATAAAACTGTACAAAATCCCACTCACTGGGGTAAACTGTAGAAAATCCCACTCACTGGGATAAAACTGTTTCTTCAGGCATTGGCCACATGCACTGAGGAAAAACACAGGTGCCCTTCAGAACCCGGAGAGGTAAACTGGTCACTGCAGATGGGGGGGTCTCCCACCTTTTGTTTCCTAATTCATACTCAGTCATTCATCTGGTAACAACACCTCACACATTGTAAAAACTGTAGATGCTGTCTTAAAATGTATATCACACTTAACATACTACAAGGGACACCACAGGGGTGTCAAGAGGTAAAAGTTCTGTAGATGGACGGTCACATACTGGACTCCAATGTAGGCAGACAACTTTTAAAGAAATGCTAGGTGACAGGGTTCCTTTGTCAGAGAATCTACCTTAAACACTGCAGGTACTCCTGGGCAAAATTCAACCAAACAAATGTACTCACAGAAAGTTGTCATCAAAAGGCAGCTTCAAATGTCCAAGGCAGGATCAGGGGATTGCCCCTGCATCCACGAGTCCTGCTCCATCCCTCCTGGGATGGAGCAGAGGGAAGCCCACTGGCACAGGTTTCCACCACTTCCACAGGCTGGCACAGGTGAGAAGTAAAACAAAAGATAAACTGCAGCTCTATCTCAGAGCTGCTTGAGGAGCTGCAGCTGCACTCTACAGCCTCCTCCATGAACTCCACTCCAAGACTACTGTGAATATTCTGTCTCCCTCACGCACAGCTTCTGGAGTGCGGCGTATGCAGCTGCGAGAGTTCCAAATGACATCACCTCCCTAGCTCTCAGCTGTGACTGACAGCACAGAGGGAGACAGAGTGAAATCCATTTAACTGACATTTCACTAGCTACATTCTCTGCCTAGCACTAATTCTAACTGGGGGTTCTAGTAACCCCTGGGAACAAGGGAGTTACACATACATTTTTTTTGCCTTGTATTTTTATCCTCTGGTCTGGCGGCCCCCATCCACCAGTCCCTCCAGCCTCATCACTCCGGTGTCTGTTGGGACTTACCACTTGTGCTTACTCCTCCTTCGAGGTGCCCAACTAGCTGGGTGTGGAGCCTCTGGGGGACCAGTGTCATCCTGCTGGCTGGCCACCATTTTCACCCTTTTCTTTCCCCAAGTGCAGCGTGGGAGTGTACAATGACACCAATGGCCGTGCCGCATGCACTTCCACATGCTGCATGCCAGGCATCTGCTCCACGTCCACTCCTCTGTCTGCAGGTCCACTGTGCCAGCCCCCAGCTGCTGCTAGGGGCCAGGCAAGCAGCAGACTCTGTTCCCACCCCTTCTTGGGAGTGGAGAGCTGTCCTCCAGATGCTCGATCCTCTCCCTTCCCATCTGACCCCATGTGACCCGCTCGCACCGCAAACACGGGTCACCAGCATGGCAAGAGGTAAGGCAGTGATGCCTCATCCCTCCACACCACTGGGTCAACACATACTCTATACATAAATGAAACACAAACAGAACAGTAAGGGGGGCAAGGCAGCACATACTTTATATATAAATAAAACAAAAACAGAACAGTAAGGGGGCAAGACAGAGGAAATAGAGGAAGGAGGAAGGGGCAAAGGCATTTGCAAGTAGGAAGACAAAAGTAAGAAAGAAGAGACTTGAGGAGGAGGAGGAAGAAGTGGCAGAATGGATAGAAAGGGGAAAGGAGGACCAAAGTTTTGTAAAGTGGTAAGAACAAGCAGATTAACCAACAACAGATTTTTATAGGAGGGATATTGAGTGAATGGAAAGCATTGTTGTGAAGAGGATAGGACGAAGAAGGATGAAGGGAAAGAACTGATTTGAGATAAAAGGGAAGGGTGCCAAACCAGAATTTGGACAAAAAAAGAGACACAATGGGAAAGGTGCCTAGCATCAAGAGAAGGGAAAGAAAGCTGAGTGAAGAGAGCAGTGGTGAGTACGAGAGGGGCAATCTAAAGCAAAGTGACAGAAAGAATGAAAAATGGGTCCAGTCTGGAAAGGAAGGTTTATGGGGCACTACAGTAGACTAAAACCCCATTTACACTGCCTTATTTGCAGTGCATCAACCCATGCGCAGAGGTTGATGCATTGCAAATACTGCAATGTAGACACTTTCTAGAGCACCTTAAGTGCTGTTTGGATCAGTTTTTTGATCCAGCTCAGTTGAGGGATCAGTATTGGAGCGAGCGCATTAAATGGTGGTGTAGACACCTTGCTGCACTCGCTCTGATAAAAAGTCTGTCTCCCTCAATTCCTCTGTGAATTTACAGCCCCCTCCTTGGAGTGACCTGCAGTGCTGCAAGGGTGGGCTGTGTAAACAGCAAAGCAGCAAGTGTAGCAGGAAAGGAGTGGGGCAGATGTCAGAGCGCTGCTGCCAGGTAAACTCGGCTTAAGTCATTGCAGTCAAAAATTAGAAGGCTCATTTTTAGTACAATTTCTCAGCTGGCAGGGAGTGGAATACATGCCTTGTTCCTGTACAAAGCACCAAGCTTAGGATGACGCTTATGGTGACATGCATCAATAATATGCACAGAAAAGTCAAGATGCCTGTCAAGGCAGACCCGGAAGTACTTAAAGGAGGAGACATTCTCAAGTATAGAACCATCAAGGGTTTGAAATAGGGGAGGAGAAGTAAGTTTGGCATGCCTCTGACGGGTTCCAAAACACATAGAGACTTTTTTTGGCATAAGGAGATGGTTTCCTTGAACCAACACTGAATCAGAGTGAAGTCTGGAGGTAAGGTCATGGGGAGAGGAGCCAGAAAACAAAAAGAACTGTGTTATTATACATATGAATGGACATGGAGGAACAGACAGAGGTAAGTCATTTAGGAATGTAGAGAAGAGAATAGGACCCAGGACAGATCCTTGGGGGATGCCCGAGCTAATAAGAAGAGAAGATTAAATGGATTTACCTATCGGGACAGCTTGAGATCTGCCTTGAAGTTAAGGAACAAAACCAGCTGACTGAAGAGTCAGAAAGGCCAGCAGCTTTAAGTTTGTCCAGTAGAAGGGGATGTGCCACAGTGTCAAAAGCTTTAGGAAGGTCAACAGAAATGGCAGAAGTCATCAGTCCTTTATCCATGCCTGTAAGTATGGAATCAGTGGGCCAAAGGAGGGAGGTAGAAGTGGAGTGGGATTTCCTAAAACCAGACTGGAAGGGGATGAAAAAGGAGGAATTGTTAAGAAAGGAAGTAAGCTGAGATAGAACAATACACTCCTGTAACTTAGCCAAGTAGGAAGGAGAGCGATAAGATGAAAGTTACCAGGAGAAGTGGGATCACCACCTTTGTGAATACATATGAGATTAGCCTGTTTCCAGACATCAGAAACAGTAGAAGAAGAAGAGGAGATATTTAGACATAACGTAATGGGAAGAGCAATGGCAGATGCAGAGTAAAGGAGAAGCTTAGAGCCAAGCCCATCAGGAGTACCTGGCGTTGGTGCACTTTAATACTTTGAATTCAAACCTTTCTAGTTGTAGCAACAATTAAAGAAACTTGCAACTTTTGGCTGGGTAGCTAAACTCAGTACCTGACAGCAGCTATGTACAGTTTCCCCAGATGCAGGGAGAGCCCCACTTACTCAGTTTTGGAGAACAGTCTCGGGCGATGTTTGGACTGTAGATCTGGGGTGCTTAAAATGAGTAGAACTTGGATACTAGGAAAGCCGAGTTGAGCAGCAGGCTCTTGCAGCTTGGACCTGTTCTCTGCAGCAGGCTGTTGCAGTTTTAGCAGGCTGAATACCTCTCAGCTTCTCTGGTCACTTGTTAATGTTCAGTTTTAGCAGGCTGAATACCTCTCAGCTTCTCTGGTCACTTGTTAATGTTCAGTTTTAGCAGGCTGAATACCTCTCAGCTTCTCTGGTCACTTGTTAATGTTCAGTTTTAGCAGGCTGAATACCTCTCAGCTTCTCTGGTCACTTGTTAATGTTCAGTTTTAGCAGGCTGAATACCTCTCAGCTTCTCTGGTCACTTGTTAATGTATTTTTAGTGGCATCACAAAGCAGGACACTTTTGCTATAAATGGCTTCAGCCACAGTGCCAGCTTACAGCAATGGCTCTCACTCATTCGATTGCAATCTCTGGGTTTCCCACTGGATTTTAGCAGGATACAGTCTC
Source organism: Neoceratodus forsteri (assembly GCA_016271365.2). NCBI lineage: Eukaryota > Metazoa > Chordata > Ceratodontiformes > Ceratodontidae > Neoceratodus > Neoceratodus forsteri. The sequence continues at coordinate 216,193,352 of JADMNL010000029.1, forward strand.
TCAGACTGGGACATTTCAGGTTTGGACTTAAGCAGAAGACAAGGGCACATCTTCTCACCTCACTTTCCATCTTCTGGAAACATCAGGCAGGCTCCCCATGGTGTTTTGACCATGCAGGCACCCACATAAACCTCCGAACTTCTCACAGACATCAAAGGCGAGTTTTCTTTCCCTCTGGAAATTCCTAGACAATGGCCTTGACACTGGCCAGCAAACAGCACTTTCATTCTGTTGACACCCTTTCCAGCCATTGGAAGGCAACACAGGGCAACACTGAACACCTCCTGAGCAGCAGTCATACAAGTCTACTGGCCGGTCTCCTTCCCTCAAAGATCACAGAAAGGCTTCCTCTCTCTCTCTCTCTCTCTCTCTTGGAAACCTCTCACACAACAGGCCACACTTTAAATCTGGACTGGTGGCTGTGCAAGCCCCCAGGCAGGCCAACCCTCTTCCTCAAAGATCACAGCAGGGATTCCTCTCCCTCAAGAAAACCCTCTAGCAGCCCTCAGGCAATTTCCTTACCTCTGGCTAGCCAATCAGCATTTTTTTTATAATGGCACAATTGTTTCTCCCCTGCTGGTCGTCCCCCTTCCGACTGACTGCCCCTCCAGCCCTGTCCCCCAGAATTGCTGGCTCTTACCTGCCCCAGCCCGGGAGCGGTGCCTGCAGGGAATCAGTCTTCACCTTGCCGACCAGCATTTTTCCTCCAGTGTTTTCTCCCAGAGGTCCCAGGAGTCAGCGCGCATGTGTGTGGAAGCGTGCATGCACCGAACAGCCCCAGTCACAGCCCCCTTCCCCCACCCCCAGGCCTACTGCTTAGGCCCCCTCTGGCCCAAGCTTCTGCCAGCCTCCACTGAGGGTCGCCCATCAGCTGAGGGAATGCCACGCTTCCTCCCAGGAGAGGGCAGCCTGCTTATCGGCAGCTTCATCCAGCTCCGTCCTCCCCCCGTGCCTACCTCCGATGCCTTGGGCTTGTTCCTGAACCCGGGTCACCGGCATGGGTCAAGGTAAGGCACCAGAGCCGTAGCCCTGTACACCACCGAGCCAGCTCCAATCAGCATTTTAATTCTGGAATGGCTCCCTCCCTCTATAGGCAGGAAACACATTGCAACTCCTGGGCTAGTGATGGAGCAGGTACCCAGGCAGGCCTTCTTCATCTTTCTGGAGCAAGGGTCAGAGCCCCCCTCCCTCAGGAGAGGCTCCAAGTGAACTGAACTCAGCTCAGACTGACCTCTGGGTTTCAGGCAATCATGGCAGCATCCCACTGGTCAAAATAGGCTGTCCGTCAGAAAATTAATATTCATTTGACTTACTTGACATCATATTGGTTGACTGCATTGGCACCAAGACATTGTTCTTGCCTACTTTCATAAGTACCTTGGTGAAATCCTCCAGGTTTCTGACTGTCTGGGTTTGAGCTCAGGATTCGCTACAATGGCCACTGAAAAACAGTTTAAACAATGTCCCAACTTTGACTTCATATTGCTGGAAAACCAAATTATCATAATAAACAAATACACCTGCACTTGGCTGCTGCCCCTCTGCTTTGGCATCCGATTGCAGAGTGGGGCAAAAACAGAGCTTCCTCGTTTAGTCGCTTCCTCCATAGTACTATCCCCCTAGGCAGCAGAGAGGAGCTTATCAATATTCATGAGTCAGGAGCTTATCAATATTCATGAGTCAGGAGCTTATCAATATTCATAAGTCAGGAGCTTATCATCTTTCTAAAGCGTACCATCTCCTCCTTGAGTGCCATATTGGTTTAGCCTGCTCTCCTGTTATATGTAAATCTTGACTCACTCATTGTTTGTGTATGCTCTAGCTTATAACTCTCCCAGGTCATCTGTAACACCCCCCGGGTTCGTGACTTGTTACTGGTTGTCATTCTATTCCATCACCTGTTATCCCACTGTATGTAAGACTGATTTGTCACTGTACCTACCTACTTAAGTTTGTAACTCTCCCATGTCACACCTGAAAATAGGCACTTGGCTGTCTAGTGTGACTTACCCGGTCAACAAAAGCAAATAAATAAATAAATAAATATTCATAAGTCAGGCTCAGCTGCTCTTGAAATTCATAAATTCCAACTGGTTTTACCTCTTGCATGCACAAACTCAGGGAAAATAACTTTTGCTTACTGTGCTGCTTCAGTCTGGAATTCATTGCCATTAACTGTAAACCTATCTACTCCCATTAGTGCTTTTTCAAATGCGGCTCTTAATTATTTTGAAAGACTAAATGTATGTGCATGGAAATGAATGTATTTGTTTTTTGTGAACCCTATTTTTGCTCCAGAGGAACCAGGGCATCTCTCCGGAGTACCAACATGACCTCTGCCTCTACTCCCACCCTGAAACCACCCTCCTATCAGTCTCCCTCCCAGTCCCACGGGGTCATCCAGCCCCCTGGATCACCACTCGGGGAGGGCCCACCTCACCTACCTGGTGGCCTTTCTGAAATTAGAGGGACAGTCCTGGGCAAAGTTGTGGGGACAGGAGATCCAGTGAAGGGTTGGTCTGGCAGCAGGATGTGGGCATTGATCCCCGGGGTCTCCTTCACCTCCTCTGATTCACTGGGGTTTTCCTTAGTATTACTACCTTTGAGTGTGAATATTCAATGATGTCCGAGCACCAATATGCTGACGTCCACCTCTGCTACACCCCCTAATGTCGGCAACACTCGTGCAGGGCTCCCAATCTCCATTGGAGGCCACTGGTGAGCAATGTGAGCCCCAGTACCCACCCTAGGGAAGGGAGAGCAGTCCTCTGGATGCTCAAACCCTTCCCAACCCAAGTTCATCTCTGATCCTGGGTCACCAGTGTGACGCGTGGTGTGGCATCCAACACCTCAACCCTCAGTGCCAGTAGGCCGGCTAAATGAATGTATTGATGTACTTGATAACTTTGTGCCTTAATGTTATAGTATGTCTTATAAGTCAATAACTGATCTGACTTCAGGTCATACCTGAAAAGGGAACTTATATTGCAGTGTACCCACCAGCAATTTTAAAAGAAATAAAATGAAATGAAAACAACATGTGCTCTTTTAAAACATGGTGCCTAAAAGGACTCTAACATTTTATTTTAATTTTTTCCAAAGTGCCTCCGAACTCTCTTTTTCTATTATGTATGCTCACAGGAGCCAGGGCACACTCAGCTTGCAGCCAGAGTGGGTTTCAGTTACAGAGCACCACAGCACTCACCCTAATGGAATGCCAGCCTGCCAGCTCACACATTCGAGCAGAGAGCTGTGCGGTGGTCAGAAAAAACACCAGCAGGCGGTCTCACTTTTCTTTCTGTGCTCTGCTGGTCCCCCTTGCAATTTCTGGAACACAGAGCCAGTAGGAGAAAACAGAAGGAGGCAGTATAGTGCAGTGTTTAAGACTCTGAGATGCAAACCTGGAGACCTAGGTTTGAATCCCACAGTCCCACTTGCATACTGTGTGACCCTGAGCAAGTCACTTAAATTTCTTGTGCTCTCAGGTCACACCTGTAAACAAGCTTTTAGCTTAGTGTGCCACTCCTGGAAAAAAAAAAAACAGAGACATAACAGGACCAGGACAGGCAGGCAAATAGGCAGGAGGCAGCAACCTTTGGGGGTGGGGGGGTTACACACAAAGTAGTCTGTTATAAGATGGCCTGGTGCACTGGGGTTGAGGTGCTGGATGTCACACCTCACGCCATGCCAGTGACCCGGGTTCAGGAACAGACTCGGTCCATCGGGGGTCAGCAGGGGGAGGAGAGGACTGAGTGTCCGGAGGACTGCTCTCCTCTCCTGGGATGGGGATTGGGGACATGCCACTCTGCAGTGGCTCCTGGTGGAGACCAGGGGCAATGCAGTAGCATGCATTTACAAGGGTGAGGTGGTGGCGGATGTCTTCTGAGGGTACACCCTCAGCGTGGACGTCATTGCACATCTGCACCTCCGGGGGAAATGCAACCAAGCAAGAGAGGAAAAACCCTGGAGCTTTGGGAGGCGACGGCGAGGGACCCTCGTGATAGAAGCCCACACGCCCAATGCCGATTCTGATCCCGACTTGACTCTCCATTCCCCCCACTGGGGGGTGGACCCAGCACCCGATTCCTTGATCGGGAGGAAGGGACACAGTGGGCGGTAGACCCCCCCAGATAGATACCCAGCAAGTACCAGTAACCAGAGGGAAATATAGTTGAACCAAAAAAAAAGTAGTCTGTTGTAAATGGTTTTGACTGAAAGGGGAAAAAAAACAACTGTTTTTTTTTTTCCCTGACCCAGAGGCAATAGCTGTCTGACTACCAGAATGTGCCCAACCCTTTGGAATGGCTGCCCTGACTACCACAATATGTCTCAACTCACCAGAACAGCTGCCCTGACACCCGGGATATGCCCAATGGGAATGTCAGCCTGGCCACATGCAATTTTCCCCAATGCACTAGAATGCCTTCCCAACTAAACCCAAGCCCACTAAAATGACTGCCATGACCCATGGGACTGCCCACGCTGCCTTTATTTGGCACAGGGTCATAACCGCGCACAATACTATGCCACATGGTAAGATCGCGCTGCCAGTGCAACACCGATTCTTGCCGTGGCATCTCCTGCTGTGGGGGCTCCGCCCCACACCCCCGTTATGGGGGCAGTGCCCCTGAACCCCCCTCCCAATATGGATTCTCAACCTGGGGGTGTTCAAGTTGAGGAGTGCAAAAGATTGAAAAAATGAAAGTTTCTGGGACCAGGAATCAAACCCAGTCCCAAAAACACTGTCTGAGTTTTCTGCTGCTGTGGCTCAGTCCGTTGAGCCACAGCAGCTGGTCAGTGGAACCCTCTCCCAGCAGAGGTCTTATCCTCTGCCTGGGAGAGTGAGAATGGTGCAATACCACATATAGCAGTATATGCAGTATTGCACCTCTCGCTCACTAGTGCAGCGCTGTACCGGGTTATTTATTTTATCTATTTATTTATTTATTGAAAGAAATCAGAATTACAATCTTTCGAGTCATTGAGTCCTTTGCAAAGGCTCCACATCAGTAAGAAATACAAAGGAAACTACACAGAGGTAACACATGCAAATTACTGAAACTTAAGCATTTGGTACAGAACTTAACATTTAACTTAACATTTTACACCGTACAAACTGAAACAATTGGTACAAAACTTAAAACATTAGGCACAGTGTACAATGAAGGGTTACGTCAGCAGGGATCATAAGAAGGTCCCGGGTCAACACTTATGTATATATTGAACAGTAGTTCAGTTACGGAGGGTCTTACAAAATAGGCCCAAAGTCATGAAATATTACATTGAGAAATTGAGGATCCAAAGCTTGGGACAAGAGAAGAGCAAGTCCCTATGCCGGGGCTACCTAATTGCTGTAGCACTGGATCCTGCTTGTAATAAGGTATTGTATCCGTGCAGCAGCTCTAACATAAAAAGTTATATACAGTCACATGCTGCAGAGCTGAGGAGCGACTTGAGGCCAGTTTTAAACTGACCCAAACTGGATGTAGGGGAGATTGTAGATGGTAAGTTGTTTGGCCACAGAGGGGCACGATAATGGAAAGACCACTGCCCAAGGAAGGTTCTACAGTGGGGTACTAGCACGGAGGTATTAGGCGAGTGTCTTGGTGCCCTCCTGAGAGAGGCTGTTTGAATTAGAGGGTGGAGGCTTATCAGTGCTAGTTTGTGTAGTATCTTTTTTGCTAGAAAGCAGGTGTGATACTTAACCCTATTTTGGAAGTTTAGCCAGCCTGTAGATTTGTAAAGCTCACAAGTATGGGTTAACCTGTTACAATTTGAGACCAGATGGCAGGATTTGTTGAGGGCGAGGTTGATGCTGCACAGGGCAGTATGGTCAGCAGGCCCATAAATTACTATGCCATAGTCCACCAAGGGAAGTATCGAGGAGGACACTGCCAGATGCAATGCCTGCGGAGGAATGCAGTGCCTATGTCTGTATAGGATCCCCAACCTGGTGTTAACAGAGGCGGACACTTATTGAATGTGAGCGTGATATGTGAGGGAGGTGTCCAACATGACTCCCAGGTATTTGAAGCAGTAGACCTGCTCCAGTGCAGTGCCACTGGAGTTTGAGATGATTAGCGGTGTATTACAGAGTGGGTTTTGTCAGTGGGCGAAAATCATCAATTTAGTTTTCTTATAGTTAAGTACTAGGCAGTGTTCAGAGAACCAGGTTTCGAGTTCTTTTAAGAAACCCTGTAGGGCAGATTGAAGGGTGTTGAGATGGTGATACTTCCAGAAGACCAAAGCATCATCAGCAAAGAGCAGTAGCTTCCTGCTACAGGACTGGGGGAGGGAGTTCAGAAAGAGGGTGAACAGCAATGGGCCTTGAACAGATCCTTTTGGAACCCCTGTTAGGACTGGCTTACTGGATGATAAGTTTTCATTGATTTTTACCTGTTGGGTCCTGCCTGTAAGATAGTCTTTGATCCAGAAAGTATCCTCTGGGGAGATATTCAGTGATGGTAGGGAGTGGAGAAGAAGCGCATGACTGACCATATCAAACACTTTGGTCAGATCGATATAGAAAGCCCCCACAACTGAGCCTTGATCCAGGGCCTCATGTATATACGAGGTAAATTCAACAAGGGCAGTGGAGTTGCTGTGACCCTTCTGGAACCCATGTTGTTCACGACAGAGCAGATTGAGTTTGGTCAGGTAGTCAGCGAGCTGGTCAGCCACGATTTTTTCAAGGGCCTGGGGGGCAGGATGGATATAGGCTTATAATTACTCGTGGAAGTGGGGTCACCACTCTTTAATATAGGGGTTATAACTGCTCTTTTCCAGGAGGTGGGAAACTGGCTGTGGCATAAGGATAAGTTAAGTATTTTGGTGAGATGGGGCAGGGTCACATCCATAGTAAGCCAGATGAGTTTGAGGTCCAAGCCGTCGCTACTATAGCGAGAGTTTGCCAGTGCTTTTATTTAGGTAGTGCTTGGCCTCAGTGCAGGAGATGATACGTAGCCAGAAGAGGGGATGGTTGAAGGTGGTAGACGAGTTTGTGGGGCGGATACTGATTGGGTCTAAGAAATTTGGGGGAAGAATATGGCTGAGGTCTGTGAAGGCAGTATTTAGGGCATCAGAGATAGATTTTGGGTCCTGGGAGATAAACCCATCAATTTGAAACTGCACAGGGGTAGGAGATACATTTTCCCCAGTTAGTTCCTTAACATTTCTCCAGAAATTGCTGCCAGAGCCCCAGAAGGAGGAGAGAGCGCAGTTGTAGTAGGCAGCTTTGGCTTGCCTGATAGCCCATGTGCATCGGTTTCGAGCCTTCCTGTAATTCTGTCTGTCTTGGGGGAGTTGTGAGGCAAGGGCCTTATGTCAGAGGTTATCCCTTTGTCGCATTTGGTCAAGTATAGACTGGGAAACCCAGGGGGTGTCCCTAGTTTTTACTATATACCTAGAGACTGGGGCAAAGATGTCACAGGCGGAGTAAAAGTTGGCAATAAAATAGGTGAGGGCAGCTTCAGCTGATTGGGCAGTGTGAATAGGAGACCAGTCATTGGAAGAAAGGTAAGATTTTAGACGTGGGAGGGCTCCTTTCTGTAAGAGTCTATGCATTGTGGCCTTAGGGGAGATTGGTGGAACTTTATTAGACCACCAACAGGTAACTGGGGAATGGTCACTTAACGAGTCTGGGAGCACCTTGATATGGGAGAGGTTTTTGGGGTGGTTGGTAAGGATGAGGTTGATGAGGGTGGATGTCCCTGTTTTTGGGTCCATCCTAGTTGGATAGTGGACCATTTGAGTTAGGTCATAAGCAAGCACTGCTTCTTTGTAAGGGGAGGACGTAACTGATAGCCAGTTAACACTGAAGTCACCTAGTAAGATGATTTCACAATTGGGAGGAAGGTGGGAAATACTGGCCAGTACAGAGTCAAATGCAGGCTTTTGGTTTCTGGGGGGGATATAGACAGACAGAATGAATAGAGTTTTACCTGAATTGTGAAAGCTTACCTTGACTGCTAGGGTTTGGGCTCCACGTGAGGGTTGCGGGAGGGCAACAGGGAGGGAGCACAGGAAGGATCTAATGTAGATGGGGCAACCTCCGCCTTTCTTGCTTTGCCTGTCAGTTCGATGTATGGTGTAATCGTTGAAGGCGACGGATCCATTTGGAACATTTTCTGAGAGCCAGGTCTCCAATAAGGCTAGGATGTCAGAGGAATGCTGCACAGTCCAGCCCTGGAGGGAGGTGAGCGTTTTCTGAAGACTGCAGATGTTAAGGGAGGCCAGTTTCAGGCTTCCATACTTGCTCGTCTGAGCTGCTCCATAAATAGGTGGACCTGGGTTAGGATGAACATTCCTCGATAGGAGGAGAAGGAGGAGGGTATGCCGGAGTAGTGCTAGACGGAGTAGTTTAGATGTTGTCTGGGCAGGTTTGGGGGTTGTATTATTTGTATTAATGACTGGGATAGGGAGGGTGCTTAGGAGGTAAGCTAAAGGAGTATGAGACAGAGGAGGTTGTGGCTCTGGTGGGTATCTGCCGACCAGGGTTAGTGGGTGAACCCCTGGGGGCTCAAGATGAGAGTGCAGAGAAATATGTGAGCACAATGGCTAATTTGTATGCCTGGGTGAGCATAAGTGTGTGCATATGGGTGGCCCCAGTGGTACATTAGGAGGGGTCATGGAGGGGGATCTCCACTGGTTGACTGGCCTTTGGGCAATGCTACACTGCCAGCAGAAATAGGTAGGGCTGTTGGAATGATTAGGGTGGAGAGAAAGAACAGCATTATGAGGTGAGGATTCATGCTTTGCTGGCTGATTAGAGTAAATGCTGGCTGTGATAAGAGGCCCCTAGTGGAGGAGTAGTATAAGCTGCAAATGTGAATGTGGCCTGATTGGTTCTTTCACCCACATGATTCACCTTATATATTGCAATGTTCACCAAGGGCGGTGGTGGGGGTGGCGGGGCAGCGGATGCGAAGCATCGGGGGGGCCAGCACCACTGAGTAGACCAGTTTGGTTGTGACTTCGGGTGCCTCCACGGTGTTTCTGCAGGTCCGTACCTGATCGAGAAATGGCTCCTGAGCTTCCGGGAGGGCAGATCCTAAGCCCTCACGACCTCCCTGAAAATCGGGCTGCAGCTCTGTGGAGAATGAGAGGGAGAGGAAAGGACGTTAAATGAGGTATCGGGGGGGGGGTGGGGGCTCAGTATTCAGCTTGTGCCAGTCAGGTATTCAGTGCAAAACTAAACAAGTAAGGCTATTTCTGAACTGCACAAATCAGAGTGGATTAACTAACAGTTGCAGCTTACAAGTTAAGGCACAGTTTACTGTATTATTTTAAACACTAGGAATATTTGGCAGAGTGAGCAAAAATGGTTAGCCATAATGTCGTGTGCTATTAAGCATGCAACATTATGACCTGGTACGCTTTATTTGCACCATGACCTAGTGGTGAGGTGGGAATTCTGGAAAGTTGGGAAGCCATTCCAACAGATTATGGTGTGCATTTTGGTGAGTTGGAGGGCTTGTTGAAAACTGAACTACCAGGATCAAAAGGTAAACGCTGGATCAGGTGCATGTTGCAGGAACTGTGCCAGTTCAGACAGTCCATCAAGTCCAGGTTTCACCAGTATGTTTTTGAAGGTGTGAGGACTCTCCAATGTCTTTGAAAGTGGTCCAAACTCTGTACCATCCTCTGCCTAGTCAACCACCCACCCTGCGCCTTCCACGCCAACCTAGCTCCTGTACCAACCTTCAATCCTTCAGACAACCCTCCTGCCAACTGGGGAAGACAGGCTGGTCTCGGGCTGAAAGGGAGGTTCAGGTGCAGGGATGGTGGTCAGCTTTGGAAGGAAAGCCTGGTAAGGGACTGGATGAATGATCCAGCTGCAGAGAGGGTGGTCAGCTGGGGAGGGGAGACTGGTCAGTGGGCTGGAAGGGTATTTTGCAGAGGCACGGCTCATCTGGGTGTTGGAAGGGAATCCATCTGCAGGCAGGTTGGTCAGCTGAGGAGAAGATGCTGCTACGGGGCTCAGAAGAGTGGTCCAGCTGCAGGGAGACTGGTTGTCAGAGGCTGGTCTGACTACGGAATGGGTTGTCCAGCAGTAGGGAGGGTGGTTGGCAGGGATGCAAGACTGGTCCAATGGCAAGAAAGGTGATCCATCTGCAGAAAGGGTGGTAGTCTGGGTAAGGGATTCTAGTCCAGGGGCTAGAAGGGTGGTCCAGTGGAAGGGAGGGTGATCAGCTGGGAAGGGGAGACTGGTCTGGTGTCTGGAAGGGTGGTCCAGCTGCAGGGAAGGTGGTGGGCTAGGGGGATAAGGCCAGTACACAAGCTGGGGCTGGTTCAGTCGCAGGGAGGGTGTTTGTCTGGGTGAAGGAGAACTCTTCTGATAAGGGTACCTTTTAACTGTAAATAATGGATTTATTCTGTGAGTGTATTATGGTGGCGTTTAATTGTTTCATGGTGGGCATTTCAAGGATGCAAAAACTAAAAGTTCAGAATCACATATCTCAGTTCAAGAATGAAAAAAAGAATGAAAAATGGGTGTAGTGATTTTTTTTTCTCCAGAGATACATTACTACTTAAAAAATACTGCTGCTTGAAGTACAGAAAAGCCGTAGAATTACTGGTCGACCCCTGTATCAGCCCGAAGTGAAGTACTTGCAGTTCCTGTATTACATGTTTTCTAGACCAAACAGTTTTATACCACCCATGTGATGCCACTGACCTGTCAGTCAAGTGCCCACCTTATTACCACTATTCATGAGACAAGCTGTTAACTCTGTCACACAAATCAGATACAGCTGTGACATTGTTACAGTCTCTCCTCTCACTACTCTCCCTGGACCTCCACCTGGGGGCAGTGGAACTATGGTGGGTGACAGGATCCTCCCTGGAAGAGGAGAGTTGCCTTTCAGCTACTCGATCCTGCTCCCTCTCTCCTCTCCACCCCCCGGCCTGCTTCCGGCACCGGCGTGGTGCGAGGTAAGGCATACAGTGCCTCAGCCATCAGCACCACCAGGCTGGCTGAAGTGCCGGGGATTTGGCTCATTTCACTTAATTGTTTAGTTCATGAAATATGTTTTTCTAGCAGTATTCCAGACTTGTGTAAGCCAATTATTTTCTGCTTTATGTATAAAGCCTTAGGCGTGGAGTTTGTGTACTTTTGTGAAGGAGCTGGCAAGAGAGTCACTCAGTCCTTTTATTACGTTCGCTTGCGCTCATGCTCAAGGACCATTTTGGGAGAGTAGCACACTTTGGAGGTGCGCCTCTCCCGTTAAATCCACTGCTCAGTTGAGCAGGCATGGACGTGCTGCACCAATGTGTGCGGGAGCTGTGTATGACAGCGGTGGTCTTCGCTTCAAAGAAAACCACCGCTGTCAGACACGCCACCCCCGCATCACGCCGCCCCAATCCTTCTGCCACGCTGAGCTGACCTTCAGCGTGGCAACCTCCCCTGCTTCGGCAGGGTGCCCAACCCCCATTGGCTCCTCAGCCCCCAGCCATCCTTGTGCCATGCTGGGAGCTCACCCCAGCGTGGCAAACATCCCACATTGTCAATAAAAAAACACAACCTGTAAAGTAAAAACAGTCCCACGCAGTCTCCCCGCCCCCTCCCACAACCTGCACCCACCCACTGCGCACCCTGCCTCCCCACACCCCCCTCACCCCATACTTACCTCCGGAGCTCGGCGCGATGATCTTTGGTGGACCAGGAACACGTCTGCACTCTTCAAAGCCGACCGCGAACTGAGGAAATGCCAATAAGCTGTATAATGGGTTAGAAAGAGGGGGTTCAAATTTATTGCATATCTGAGGCATTTTTGGAAATTTCTGCACCAAATATTCAGCATGGGGTTTTTGGGACCCCTTCTCATGAATGATGTCACTGTCATGGCGTTATTCGGGCCTGAAGGGTGATTTCGCATTCACTGCGTGAAATCACCCTTTGCGCCCAAATAACGCCATGACAGAGACATCATTCATGAGAAGGGGTCCCAAAAACCCCATGTTGAAAATTTGGTGCAAAAATTCCAAAAAATGACTGTTTTATGAGCGTGCTTTGCTCAGTTCCTACACACGCTTGTAAGTTCGCAAATTTTCAATATTTTCACTCCAGATTTTCAACATTGCCATTTTACCACACCTCCTTATGAGCAATACAGCTGTCATTTTTCACATCCTGCCCAAAACTTGTTTCCGCCCATGTAGCACACAATGGCACAGTTGGTGTGTGAAATCAATGTATGGGATGCATTAAGAAAATCATGGTGACACTGTTCATTAGCAGAGGTCTTAAAATGGCTATGTTGAAAATTTGGTGAAAAAATTCCTAAAAATGACTGTTTTATGAGCGTGGGTTGCGCAGTTCCTATGCACGCTCGAAGGTTTGCAAATTTCCAATACTTCCACTCCGGATTTTCAACATTGCCATTTTACCACACCTTCTTATGAGTAGTACAGCTGTCATTTTTCACATCTCACCCAAAACGTGTTTCCTCCATGTAGCGCATAATGGTGCAGTCGGTGTGCAAAATCAATGTATGGGACACATTAAGAAAATCACAGTGACACTGTTCATGAGCAGAGGTCTTAAAATGGCTATGTTGAAAATTTGGTGGAAAAATTCCTAAAATGACTGTTTGATTTGAGCGTGTTTATGCAGTTCCTACGCACGCATCGCACGCTTATTTAATTTTCAATATTTGCACTCCAGATTTTCAACATTGCCATTTTACCACACCTCCTCATGAGCAGTACAGATGTCATTTTCACATCCTGCCCAAAACGTGTTTCGCCCATGTAAGCATAATGGCGCAGTCGGTGTGAACCCAATGTATGGGACACATTAAGAAAATCACAGTGACACTGATCATGAGCAGAGGTCTTAAAATGGCTATGTTGAAAATTTGTGAAAAAATTCCTAAAAATTACTGTTTTACGAGTCTGCGTTGCGCAGTTCCTACGCACGCTCGTAAGTTTGCAAATTTTCAATATTTTCACTCCAGATTTTCAACATTGCCATTTTACCACACCTCCTCATGAGCAGTAAAGTTGTCATTTTTCACATCATGCCCAAAACATTTTTCCGCCCATGTAGCGCACAATGGCGCAGTCGGTGTGCGAACTCAATGTATGGGACACATTAAGTAAATCACAGTGACACTGTTCATGAGCAGAGGTCTTAAAATGGCTGTGTTGAAAATTTGGTGGCAAAATTCCTAAAAATGACTGTTTTATGAGTGTTCATTGCACAGTTCCTATGCACGCTCGTAAGTTTGCGAATTTTCAATATTTTCACTCCACATTTTCAACATTGCCATTTTACCACACCTCCTTATGAGCAGTACAGCTGTCATTTTTCACATCTTGCCCAAAACGTGTTTCCGCCATGTAGCGCACAATGGCAGAGTCGCCGTGCGAACTCAGTGTATGGGACACATTAAGAAAATCACAGTGTCACTGTTCATGAGCAGAGATCTTAAAATGGCTATGTTGAAAATTTGGTGAGCAAGTTCCTAAAAATAACTGTTTTACAAGCGTGCATTGTGCAGTTCCTACGCACACTCGTAAGTTTGCGAATTTTCAATATTTTCACTCCAGATTTTCAACATTGCCATTTTACCACACCTCCTTACGAGCAGTACAGCTGTCATTTTTCACATCCTGCCCAAAACGTGTTTCCGCCCATGTAGTGCACAATGGCGCAGTCAGTGTGCGAAATCAATGCATGGGACACAGTAAGAAAATCACAATGACACTGTTCATTAGCAGAGGTTTTAAAATGCCAATGTTGAAAATTTGGTGAAAAAATTCCTAACAGTGACTGTTTTACAAGCGTGCATTGCACAGTTCCCACTCACGCTCATAGGTTTGCGAATTTTCAATATTTTCACTCCACATTTTCAACATTGCCATTTTACCACACTTCCTTATGAGCAGTACAGCTGTCATTTTTCACATCCTGCCCAAAACGTGTTTCCACCTATGTAGCACACAATGGGGGTAACAAAAAGGTCATGCTGAAATTTTATTGTGCAAATACCAGCAATTGCACAGGGCATTAGGGTAAAGCACCATACGTGCCAAACACCACTGCAAATATCTGCAAGCGAACGTTTGGCATTGACAAATGCTTGTTTCTTCTGTTGCTTTGCTCTATCCTGCTCATCTCTAACCCATCACTGTGATCGCTGCAAAGCCCTCTCCATCCCCCTCCTGAAATCCAGATGGCTCCTCCACTCTGCCACCTTAATGGCCAAATACTGGTTAGGTTCACTACCCTCCTATCTCTCTTCAGTACTCCATACCCCCCATCTCTGCACTACCACTCATAGAGTCGTAGCTCTCCCCCTTAGAACCTCCTATGCCAGCAAATCTGTCTTCTCATACAGGTGCCCCAAAATGTGGAACACCTTCCCCCTCAATATTCAAAATGCTCCCTCACCCACTTCACTCTCCTCCTTACTTAAAGCCCACACCTCTCCAGCCTGCACCTCTCCTTGACTTAAAGACCATGCCTTTCCAGCCTGCACCTGGAACTAACTACCACAGGCCCTACCTCCCTCAGCCAATATCACCCTTCCCCACCGTCAAACAATACCACACCCCATATTGTGCAAGCCATGCCACTGTCAACCTCCTCTCCCTGCTTCTCCAAACTCCTTCATATTCTCCCTCTCCTCTCCTCCAGTCATATTTCTCCCCAACACTGCTTGAATGCTAAATTTTGCTTCAAAATCATGCTAATTGTATTTAGTTCTACTTATCCTCATCATAAATACGTATACAATGTTACCACCTAAATGTTGCTGTCTCACTTACGTAGAGCCAGTTGCTAATTGTAAATACTCGCTGCTGTATTGTTATTTATACCAATGTAATTTGATACCAGTACTCGCTACTCTAACGTCTTCATACCTATGTGTAATGATAACGATGTATCCCCATTCCCCTTCCCCAGGACGCTTCTGGAAATGAGCAGTTTGCTCAGCATGTTTTACTGGTTAATCTGTTAATTGCTCAGCATGCTTTCCTGGTAAATCTTTTAAATAAAATAAATAAAAAAAGTGGGCGTGGACGCTGGGGCTGGCTGGGGAAAGCCTTAGTCCTGGAGTTTGTTTGTGAGCTGTGAAACAGCTGTCATGAAAGCGGAGTGTACTGTAAATTGCTGGTGAATTTTTTTTCAGTTATCTGTGCGTGCACTGAGATTATACGTTCAGAAGAATAACAAGCATTTGTCAATACCGAATATTTGCTTGCTGGCATTGGCATTGGTAGTGTAGAAGTTACAGAACTGCATAATAGGAATGGCAGTGAAGTACTGAACTGAAACCAACCCCACCACCCTGCAGAGAGTGACAGGCATTGGGGTGTGCCTTTGGGTCGTCAGGCATAACGGCCATGCCATTTCACCACACCCTACCCTGCAGACACTGAGAAGTGTCACGGTGTGCCTTGGGGTCTTTGGCCCTTATGCGCACCCCATTCCTTCAGGAAATACAGTGAGATGGGTGCGGTATAGGAGAATGGGGTGAACTTTGGGACCGAAGAGTCCGAGGCATACCTCGATGCCTCTCACTGGCTGCAGGGTGTGGAATGGTATGAGCATTACAGGCAAGAATCCCAAGTCACACCCCTGATGCCTGTCATTCTCTACAGGGTGGAGCGTTATGGTTGGAAACCCTAACACCTCAGGCATTCATTGGTATTTTCACTCCAAATTTTCAACATGATATTTTTGTGACCCCCACCTCATGAACAGTGGCAATATCAGTTTGTTAGCCGAAAGCTGCTTATGCACAGCAACTACGGCATTTAGCACCACAGGTGCAAAAACATTCCGAACAGGATGTAAAAAATGACAGCTGTACTGTTCATGGGGAGGTGTAAAAAATGGCAATGTTGCAAATCTGCAGTAAAAATATAAAAAAAACTGGTGAAGTCACGAGTGTGCATAGAAACTGTGCAACGCACACCCATAATGTAATTAGTTTGGGGATTTTTTACAGCAGATTGTCAACACGGGCATTTTGGGACCTCCGATCATGAACAGTGTCATTGTGATTTTCTTTATTTGTCCAAAACAATGGTTTCCCACAGTGACCACGCATCTCTGCGCTGAAAGTGTGAAAACACATTTCGGCCATGTTGTGAAAAATGACAGCTGTACTGTTCATAAGGAAGTGTGGAAAAATGCCACTGGTGAAAATCTGCACTGAAAATATTACAAAGTCATGAACTTAGGAGGGTGTGTGGAAACTGCACAATGCTCACTCGTAACACAGTCATTTTATGTACTTTTGTCACCAGATTTTCAACATAGCCATTTTAAGACCTCTGCTCATGAACAGTGTAACTATGATTTACTTAATCTGTCCCAAACATTGCTTTCGCACACTGACTGCACCATTGTGTGCTACATGGGCGGAAACACATTTTGGGCGACATATGAAAATGGCAGCTGTACTGTTCATATGGAAGTGTAATAAAATGTCAATGTTGAAAATCTGGAGCAAAATATTGAAAATTTGCTAACTTACGAGAGGCATAGAATTCTCATGCAATACACGCTTCAGAAACAGTCATTTTAGGAATTTTTTCACCAAATTTTCAATATAGCCATTTTAAGACCTCTGCTCATGAACAGTGTCACTGTGATTTTCTTAATGTGTCCCATACATTGATTTCACACACTCGATCTGCGCCCATTGTGTGCTACATGGATGGAAACACGTTTGAGCAAGATGTGAAAAATGACAGCTGTACTGCTCATAAGGAAGTGTAATAAAATGGCAATGTTGAAAATCTGGATTGAAAATATTGAAAATTCGCAAACTTACTGAGCGGCATGAGAATCCAGCAACACATGCTCGTAAAACAGTCATTTTGGGGAATTTTTTCACCAAATTTTTAATATAGCCATTTTAAGACCTCTGCTCATTAACAGTGTCACTGTGATTTTCTTAATGCGTCCTACATTGATTTCGCGACACCGACCGCGCCATTGTGAACTCATATGGGTGGAAACACGCTTTGGGCAAGATGTGAAAAATGACAGCTATACTGCTCATGAGGAGGTGTGGTAAAATGGCAATGTTGAAAATCTGGATTGAAAATATTGAAAATTCACGAACTTACGAGTGTGCGTAGGAACTGCGCAACGCACACAGTTAAAACAGTCATTTTTAGGAATTTTTCCACCAAATTTTCAACATAGGCTTTTTGAGAGCCCACCTTATGAACAGTAGTAGTGTCATTTCGTTACTTGGCCCTGAAAGGTGATTTCTCACAGTGACTGTGAAATCACCGTTCGGGCCCGATTAACGCCATGACAGTGAGAGAATTCATGAGAAGGGGTCCCAAAAACTCCATGTTGAAAATTTGGTGCAAAAATTCCATAAAATGCCTGAGATATGCAGCAAAGTTGAAAAAACCCTATTTATTACATTATACAGCTTACCAGCATTTCCTCAGTTCGCGGTCGGCTTTGAAGAATGCAGACATGTTCCCGATGCAATCAAGATCGCGCCCAGAGTCCGGAGGTAAGTATGGGGTGAGGGGTGTGGGAGGCTGGGTGCACAGTGGGTGGGCGGGTGGGGGGCAGAAACAGCGAGGACTGTTTTCTGTTTCAGGTTTTTTTATTAAACAAAAGGAGGCAGGCGTGGGACGTTTGCCATGCTGGGGTGGGCTCCCAGCGTGGCACAAGTACAGCTGTTTGGGGGGGCATGCAGCCCACGGGGGATTGGGCACCCACGTCGGTGACAGTATCTGTTGCCACGCTGGGGTGGGCTCCCAGCATGGCACCCTGTACTCTTGGGGGGGGAGAGACAGTAGAGCCAATGGGGGATTGGGCACCCCTGTCGGCTATACATGTGTAGCCACGCTGGGATGGGCACCCAGCATGGCATGTAGAACTCTTTTTGGGGGGTGCAGGGTGATAATTTTGGATTACGGTACTAGGTCCTCCAAACAGCGTCAGTTCTCCCCACCCCTAAACACACGTCTTACAATCAGCCAAATCCGATTTCTCCATGCCCATTACTTTTATTATTTTTTTTGTTTATAAATAAATGCCTGGCGCAGCACACTGTCAGCTATACAGTGGAGGGGGAGCTGAGCATGCAGTATACATGCCTGAGTGTGTGTGCGTAGGGGGAGCGCGCATGAGCAGGCGATATCTTATCGCTGCTCACTGAAGCATAGCTCCCCCTTTCAACTGTACTCCACTGCATTTTGGAACTGTCATAGACAGCTCGAGCAGGCATTGGAGAACTGTGGCAGCACCTGCAAACACACTGACTGAATTGGGAGAGGGCTGCCACACCTCCAAAAACTCAGATGATGGCACTATGTTTCTTGCACATGCGTGCAAGCAAACATAAAAATGACACCATCGTGTCTAAACCAATGCCTGTGGTGGGTCACAGTGATGACCATAGATTACAGGAATACTTTACGGTTATGACGAGATGATGCGTGAGGGGCTGCTTAACTTAGTGATACCCTCCTTCCCAGTACTTAAGTAGTCTAACTTTGAGAAGCAGCCAAGCAAGCTTATATCTACTCACCCACAAACCAGCAACAACAACTTACTTCCACTACCATATACATGATTAAAATCTGAAGTTGGAAGAGTGCAAACATCATAAAAATAAGAACAAACCCTCAACAGCAGTCACAGAACCTCCTGACAGCGTTTCACACTACCATGGGTGTTTTATCAGTCAGTGTCAGTGGCTCATCAAGTTGCACACTCACCTCTGAGGCAGAAAAATGAAAAGGCTGTGGGGTCTAGCCTACCCCCAGGATGAGGTAGAAAATAAGCAGAATTGTCTAATCCTCCTTCCCGGTCAACAAAAACTAAATAAATAAATATTTATAATAGTCTTTGTAGGAAAGTGCCTGTACTTCATGCGTTAGAATGATACTGCCAAATCTGGTGTTTGCAGAGCTTTTGAACATACCATTTGTTTTTGTATATTTATTTTTGTTCCCTCCTTTCAAAATAGAGTAGCACCCCTTGTGGCATTTTGTCCTTGAGAAGAACACAGCTATGTAAAAAGGGTGGGGAAACGGCATCAGGAGGTTTTGTGACCAGTCCACTGTTCATTGTTCATTGTTTGTTATCCTATCTTTATACATTTTGTACTCTTCCTATATTCTATTAATTGGCTTAATAAGCTTCAGATTATAACTACGTATATGGTAGTGGAAGTGAGTCATTGTAGTTGGTTTGGGGGTGAGTAGGTGCGAGGTTGTTTGGCTACATCATATTTTGTTTTCTCTTATGCACTACCCCTCCTGGGGTGACCCCTTTCTTTAAACTGAATAACTTTGAGAAGTCATCTTTTCTGTAATCCACCATGCTTCCCATCACAACAGAATGCTGGTTTGCAATGCTGGTTTTATCCCCCAGTTTATCTACAAATGGATAGCTCAGCAGCTATGAGCTGTTGCACATGATTTTGAATCTGGTGCAGTGGAATCCTACTCGTTCTGCCCTATACTGCTCAAATCTTACCTTCAGGTCACAGACAGGACAAACAATCAACGTCGGGGACACATTTTATATAATGGAAAGCTGCACAAAATGCCTGTTATATGGTATTGCAGCATGTGACTTTGCAGAGCTGAATGTTAAAAAAGCATTTTCTGAAAGAGAACTAGAAATTATAAGCTTTCAATAACTGGGGAGCCTTTTCTTCCATAGGGAAACCCAGTTATAATTTGCCATTATAATCCATGTGTTATATATGGGAACTCATGCTGGGTTTCCCTCACTCCATATATGCACCAGCCACTGCTATTTCCTTCTTCAGTGACATACGGGACACTGGTACTAGCAGTCAACGGTAAGTAAATAAAAAAAAGTGAACTCGCTGCTCATTATTGAAGGTTTTTTTTATCTTTTTAATTATATTTTTTGTGCTGGCTCTGCAAGCTCTGGAACAGGCTTGCCAGACTCCAGCAATCACCCCTCATACTCAGGTTTACCCCCGAGTGGGGCCGCTGATAGGCGAACTAGAGGGGACAGCAATGGAGCTGGCTCATTAGCAGGGGCCGGCATTTTGTATGCTGTAAACCAGTTGGGGATGGGGACATGCAATGACAACCCACGTCCACCCGGCCCCCTGAACATGCAGGCACCGACAGCAGTGGAACTCCTGGCTTCCACCAGGGGTCCATCGTGCATTGGGCACTCAATCCCACCTCCCCCCAGAGTGGGAGAGCAGTCCACCAGATGCTCAGTCCTACTGCCCCCAGCCAGCCCTCCAACTCCCGGGTCCATTCCCAAACCTGGGTAGTTGGCGCCGCAGATGGCAGTCATGCCTCTGTACCAGTGAGCAGGCTCCATTACTGAAGTTTTAATCCTTGAATCAACCTAAAAAAAAAAAGGTTTCGGCAGTCATGGCCCACACTTCATCCCAACCAGACTGCAGCTGCACAGCAATCTATCTCTATTTTATATAATTGTTGCGGCAAAAAAATGCTCCCCAGCAATGATATAAAATAAAGACTGGGTAGGTGTGTAAAACTTGAATTTTACGAACATGCAAACATGCCAGTAGAAACAGGCCTCACGGTCTGTCAAGTCTGCTCGATTGTGCAGTTAGCCCCTCATCTCGCAGCTGCCCCTCCCACTCCTCCCTTCTTTAGATTTACCTTCCCCCTCATCCTGTCCCATCCCCTCTTGAAACTGCCCACCGTCTTGCAGGCCACCACTTCCTGTGGCAGAGCATTCCACTTGCTCACCACCCCTTCCGTGAAGAACTGTTGCCTTACCTCCCTCCTGAATCTCTTCCCCTCCAGTCTGAGACTGTGCCCTCTCGTGTCCCTTCCTCTTCTTAATTGGAAGATCCCCTCTGTTTGAGTCTTGTTTATACCTCTCAAGTACTTAAAGGTCTCAATGACATCCCCACTATCCCTCCTGTCCTCCAAGGAGTACATACCTAGTTCTCTCAGTCTTTCCTCATAGGTCTTGACCTCCAATCCCTGGATCATCTTTGTTGCTCTACGCTGCACCCCCTTCAACAATCTGACATCCTTCTTCAGGTATGGACACCAGAACTGCACACAGTACTCCAGGTGCGACCTGACCAGAGACCTGTACAGGGGGAGGATTACCTCCCTACTTCTGGAGGAGATTCCCCTCGCTATGCACCCAGCATCTTGCTGGCCTTCACTACCACCTTTCTACTCTGAGCAGAGTTGTTCATGCTCACTGTTATAAATACCCCAGGTCCTTTTCCTCCACGGTGCTTTTCAGCTGTACCCCACCCAGCTTATAGTCCCTTCCCCGGTTCTTTGCTCCGAAGTGCATTACCTTACACTTCTTGGCATTGAACCCCAGCCACTATGTTTCTGACCATTCCTGCAGTTTAGTCAGGTCGTCCTGCAGCCCCTTCCTTCCCTCAGTGTCATCAACCACTGAATCCATTTTGGTGTTGTCTGCAAACAGATTGATCTTATTTTGGATCCTATGTGAGATATCAGGTATGAAAAACCTGAACAACACCGGGCCCAGCACCAATCCCTGCGGTACCCCGCTCATCACTGCTCTTGGTGCTGAGAGTTCCCCTCCCACTACCATCCTCCACTGCCTGCCCCTTAGCCAATTCTTCATCCATTTCACCATCTTTGTCCCCAACCCCACAGATTCCAGCTTTCCTCCTAGCCTCCCATGCAACACAGAAACAAAGGCATTGCTGAAGTCCAAATATAGGACATACACTGCTTGGCCCTTGTCTAGTTCCCTTGTCACCGAATCATAGTACTCAGTGAGGTTGGTCTGGCAAGATCTGCCTGAGACAAACCCTTGCTGATGCCCATCCTGGAGTCCATTGTCCTCCAAATGGGTCACCAGCCTCTCTTTCAGGATTGTCTCCATGAGCTTCCCCATGACTGATGGGAGGCTCACTGGTCTGTAGTTTCTGTGTTCATCCAATGGGCCACCTTTGTGAATGGGTACCACATAGGCCATCCTCCAGTCCTGTGGTACACATCCCATGTCCAGGGAGGTATTGAACTGGTCAGCCAGTGGCCCTGCCAGGACCTCAGACAGTTCCTTGAGTACCCTAGGGTGAATGCCGTCTGGCCCAGGTGCCTTGTCCACCCTCAGTGCCCTCAGTCCTTCCAGTACCCTGTTCTCTGTAATCTTCCCATCTGTCACCCCCTCACCTACCCCACCCCTCCCCGTGGTATCTGCCCCCCTTTCTCTTTTTATTTATTTATTCATTGAAGTCTTGGATGACATCTATGTACACGTTACCACTTGCATGAATACAGAACAGAATTATTCATTTAATGCCTCTGCCTGATCCTCCCCTCTCTCCACCCACCCCGCGTCCTTTTTTTATCCTCACTATTTGGTCCTTGTTGTTCCTTCCTTCTTTCCCCTATGTGTCTGAAAAAATCATTTTCTCTGTTTTTAATACCCCATGCCAGCCTCAGCTCCCTGGAAGCCTTGGTTGCTCTGACTAGTTTGGTGGCCTCTCTGGATTTCTTCACGTACATCTCCTTGTCTTCTCCCCTCCCTAACTTTTTGAATCTCCGGAATGCCTCTCTTGACCCTCACCCCTCCCTGACCTCCTGGTCATCCAACTGGGCATCTGTGCCTCCCTTTCTTGCTCTGTGTTCTAGTACATGCCCCAGTAGCCTCTGCTAGCCCCCTTTTTATGACATCCCACTTCTGACTTGTGTTCCAGTCTAGTTGAATCCCCCCAGGTGCTCTGCCAGAATTTCCCCCATCTTTTTAAAGTCCGACCACCATAAAGTCAGTCACCTTGGTACCTGTATCCCCGGGCTTCCTTCCCCCTGTTGAGTGTGAACCACACCAAGTAGTGATCGCTCCCTGCCAGTGGGTCCTCCACCTCCAGATCAGTTACCATCTCCCCATTGGACAGTTCAAGGTCCAGAGTATTTCCTGTCGGAGTTGGCCCATGTACCAGCTGCATCAGGAAGCCGTCATGAAATGCCTCTAACAGGACTAGCTCCCTTGCACTTGTGGTGGTCGGGGTACTCCAGTCCACCCCAGGTAGGTTGAAGTCCCCCCCCCACCACTGTGTTCCCCTTCCTGCAGATCCTTCAGATTTGATCAGATTACTCCCTGTCCAGGTCCTCCAGTTGAGTTGGTGGTCTGTAAACTACCCCCATCCACAGTGTTCTGCCTTTTGAGTCCTGAAAATGCATCCATAGGGCTTCTGTCCTGCCATGTACCCCTTCATCCCTTGCACACCTTATCCCCTCCCGTAAATAGATCGCCACCCCCCTCCTCTCCCCTTGGTCCTATCTTTTCTGATTATCCTATATCCCGGGACCATCAACTCCCAGTCCTGGTACTGGGTGGCCCAGATTTCCATGATGGCTGCAATGTCCACCCTCCCCTCTGCCAATAGGACCCGAATCTCAGCTGACTTGTTTCCGAGGCTCCTTGCATTCCATGAGACCACTCTCCAACCCGCTCCCTTCCCCTCCCTAACCCTTCTCCTTCCTTTCTCCCCCCCATGTCCCCTTCCTTTTGCCTTCCCCATTAACTAGGGGAGGTAAGCGTGTCAGGCCCCCCCTCTCTGGGCCATTTGCCTACCAGCTGACCACTCACCATTCCCCTTTTCTAGTTTAAATTCATCTTTATTTCTACGTACTCCTCCATTCTCTGCTTTAGTACCACCATCCCCTCCTTGCTCAGGTGTAGTCTGTGTCCGGCGTACAGGTCATTCCTGTCCCAGGTTCTACCCCAGCCACCCATCAACATATACCCCTTTGAGTGACACCATCCCTCCAGCCAAGTATTAAACTCACCTATCCTTCCTTCCTTTCCTCACTGTGCTTGCACAAGGTACTGAGAGTACCTCTGAGAAGGCCACCAATCACCCCATCTCCTCACACAGCCTTCCCAGTTCCTCAAATCTCTCCTGTACCACTTCCACAGTCCCCCCTGCTAGGTCATTCGTACCCATGTGAACCACAACATGAGGTTTCCTCCTCCCCTTCCCTGCACATTTAAGAAGAGACTGCCCCACCCTGTCTGCAGTCAGCACAGGTATGGCTTCCACCCACATTCGCCTATGCTTTTCCCCTTACTGCCCCATCTCATCCCCTTCAGTATAGAATCCCCCAGCACTGGAATACCCCCTTCATGCCTCATACTTTCCCGCAACCTCTTTTCTACGAACTTGTTAGTAGACTCCACATTACCCTGCCCATTAGTAACTCCATCCAATCCCCAGGTGCCTCCCCAACCTCCTCCCTGGCCTGCACCCTCCCAACACTCCCTCACTATCTTCCCTTACTCTACCCTTTACCCTGGGCTCCCCATCACTCTCCTGCTGTGTCTCCAGCATCTATTGCACCAGCATTGCCCTTCCCCCATTACCCCTGTCCCCTCTGTCCACCAGTCCATCTGTGTCCCTCACCCCCTTCCCTCTTTCCTCTCTCTGGGGAACATTTACACACACCCTTGGTGCGGGATGCCTTTATAAACTCCTCAAGCTTCGTTCTTGTGGTTTATGTGGCATCCCACATCTTGGGTGTGTGTAAAATTCTCATTATAACCACCTACCCAGTCATTATTCTATATAAAATCCATACTTTTCTGTGACAAATGCAACATTTATGAGGGACCAAAGAAATACTTGAAGCAAAATCTGGGACAGTTGAGAGGTGCGGTGTGTTCTAGCCATTTTCACAACTTGGTGGACTCTGTGGAGGGAGCACCGAAGGGTTATGACTAGCCCATGGGTACTGACGTCCTTATCTCAATCTACAGTAATGGGGTGGGGGGGGAGTGTTCAGATAGAGTGTGCAAGCAATGAGTGCAGGTGTGAATGGACCTCTTACCTTGATGCAGGACAGAGTTTTATCACAATGTAAAGTAGACTTTGTAACCAAAGGCAGGCCAGCATCGTGTGTGTGTGTGTGTGTGTGTGTTACAGTATTTTTAATTTATGGGCAAAGTTGTCTACTATATATTATTGTTGACTGTAATGGGGGGACCATGTTTGTGTTGTGGGGCAGCACATTTTGATTTTTGTGTATAAACAGCTTCATGTATGTAACTCTTCTAGAATCTATAAGAAAGTGAAATGACCTGGAGAGTTCGAATCCCAAAACAGCTTCATGTAACCGGCCGGAATTGTCACTGGCCCACTAGCCAAATGCTGGTGGTAGATTTTCCATCAAGCTAATAAAGTGGTTCTTTAACTAGCCCTGCAGGCTTGTACTGGAAAAGGTAACACTTCAATAAGTACACCAGCTGGGCCAGTGGAAAACTCTGTGGGGCTAGTGGATTTTCCCCATCTCTAGCCCTGTAGGCAAATAGATGCAGAACTTAAAGAACAACTCTCTATTACAATAAAAAGCTTAAACACACTAGAGTTACACCAATTATGTTTTAATTTTATTGTTTTCTGTTTCTTTTCTTTTACTTTCCTCTGCTCTTGGTTTACTACATATTGTAGATAATGCAGCAATTATTTAATGGAGTCTTTCAAAAGGTATGGGACTTTTCCCCTGCTAACCACACAATTGCTGTTTGACATCACAGTCTGCTGTCATGGTGAGCACGATGATGTCATAAACAAAGGTATTGTGAGGTTAGCAGGGGAGAGACAAACATTTTCAAATGTTTTCTGTATAGATTTTTAGATGGACAACCAAGATGTGCCGTAAAGTATTGAAAAGGAACATTAGAAATGGAAACAAAATGCATTCTCCAGTAAATTGTAACAGCTGAAACATCTCATTTATTAAGGCACACACTGAAGTGCAGACCTGCTCTTTAAAGTTGACCTTTTATATACCTAACTAGAATCTAAATGGAAATGAAATGACCCAGAGAAAGTTTAGATTCCAGAAGAGCCTCCTGTGTGTAACTTTTCTAAAATCTATTGCAATGGAATGACCTGGAGAGAGTTCTGATCCCATCATAGCTTCACGTATGGTAATGTTTCTGGAATCTAAATTAAATGACCAGGTTCTTTTTTTCCCCCCAGAAGAGACACACTAAGTTGAAAGCTTGTTTACAGTGCAACCTGGGAGCACAAGGAAGTTAACTGACTTGTTCAGGGCCACACAGTATGTAAGTGGAGGCTGTGGGATTCAAACCCAGATGTCTAGGTTTGTAGCTCAGAGCCCTAAACCTCTGCACTGTACTGCCTCTGTATTTGGATCCATGCAGGTGAGAGACTCATTTTGGTACCACTCTTTAGTGAGTGGCAGGTGTATCTGATGGGCGTTGCTCGTCTCTCCCCTCGGTGCCCTCACCCAGCTCAGGGTGTCCTGCAGCCACCTTCCCCTACATGTCTGGAGGAGGGTCCTTGCTTTTCTTTCAGGGGCATGTAGTCTCATCCTCCTCATCTATTCTTTCACTAAAAGCTGGTTCTCCAGTGCGTAGGGGCTGGGCCAGGGGTAAACCACCTTCCTCATCTTCTTTTTTCTCCTCAGCCTCATCTTTGGTTATTATTTTACAACAGCAAAGACAGAGCCCGCACAACCAACTGCAATACAGCTAACAGTATTGCCACCACTCCTGCTCCCTCTCCACTACTCCTCCTCCTCTTCGGCCCCTCTCTCTGCCTCTGCCTCCTGCTCCCCACTCTGGATTTGAACTTGCGACAGCAAACAAATGAGTTAATAATCATCTGAGACTGAGCCACACATCGCTTATTACTTCACTCAGTGCAGCAGCAACTTGTTTTAAATGCTTACCTTTCTCAGGTGGAGCCTTGCCCCCTGCCACGCTTGCAGATGTCCCCATTTTGGACTCCGTTACAACTCAAATTTCTGGCAAATAATGTACCTCATCCTGCACCACCTCCTCCTCCTCCTTCTCTTTGGTTGACTTTTCATTTGTTGGAGCACCCGATGCGGCTGTGATTTCAGCCCCAACAGTACCTCTCAGCTGGCCATGATTATGAAGGATGTCCCTCATGGAATAGATGCTTCCCACACAGAGAATGCACTGCAAATTCACAGCAGCAGTACTACCTATCCAGGAAGTGATCAATTTCCATTTTTTGTAGATCTATAGAAAATATGGCGCCTGCCTGTCTGCCTATCCTTTACTGCTGCTGTCAACATGCGGGAGGCAGAAATGTAAATAAAAACAAAGGACAACTACACAGATTATAGGGTGATAGTACAATGCCAGTGGGAAAGAGTACCAGGGACATGCTCAACAGAGCACAGGGAATAAACTTTCCAAAAAGAGCATTTTATTTACATAGTACTGCTGCTTTAAAGCAGGGCTTCATAATATTCTAAGATGATAAATCAAAAGTAAACTTTTTTACAAGCAAATACAATGCTTTCCACAGGGTTCTGAGCTTCTCTCTCCATGTTCCAAGAGGTGTCCTTCATTTTGAGTGTCTGTGTCCAAAAATGCCCATGGCTTTCATTTCAGTAACAAAAGGTTGAGTGCTGTGGCAGAATGTCTCCCAAGCACTGAGCCTTGCACGCACTGTTTCACGCTGAAGAGAACACCCAGCAGGAGATTTGAACTTGCTACCTGCCCTCCACCATGGGTCTTGCTAGCTCCAAGGGGTGCTTGTTTGTTTCAAACTGCAAGCAACCACAGGTCTATGACAGGAGCAGCATTTAAAAACAATCCACAGCTCAAACACTATTGAGAGTGGCGTGGGGTGCTCCACATGCATGGAGGGGCACTCTGTGGCTTCCACCAGCACTCCTTGTCTGCAGAAAGGATCCTTGACCACATGTGGATTGGGCCTTTAGCTCTAAAAGTGGACATCTTCACACTGCCTGATGGCCCAGCAGATAGAGCAGTGTGCTCCTGTGTAGGCCACCTAAGTTTGAGAAAAAGTTCAGGGAGCCAGCTTGGGGTACTGGGCTGAGGGGTGGTACTACTGTACATTGCACTCCCAGCCCAAGAAGTGAGGGCACAGGGTTCCACTGCACTAACTGCACCTTGTGGTGGGCTGGGGAGACTTTCCTCACAATTGTGCAGCATGGGGGCTATGCACTGAGACTGAGGACATGGATGGGCAAGAACATGAAAAACTGCAGCAGAAGGATGATTTCTCAGATACCGCAGCCCCCACACCACCTACAGGGCCCTGGGGAAGGATCTGGATTTGGCTTCAGGGATTATCTGTGAGGGATCCCCTCCCAGTAAGTTCCTGGGATAATGGGTGATGGGGGTGGATCACCAAAGAGGAAGGGGGCAGACTGCGTAAAGGGAAGAAATTTATGTGGAAAAGACAGAAAGTAGATCCCTTGATACACTAAGCAAAACAATGCGAGGTCTAACTTAGATACTTGCAGGAAAGATCCCTATGTGTTTTCCAGTGCAGATGATGCAATAAAGTAAAAGTAATAAAGTGGGGAAAGCCACTCAGGATCCATTTTTATGGCTGCAGTGGGCATAGCCCTGTAGCCATCTTGTGAGCACAGTAGAGAAAAGGGAGCTTTCCAGATACCGAATGGACTTTTTATAGTGGAGGTGAATGGCAGTCACTGTGTGTTCATTGCACTACTTCAAATTAAATCAAATTTATTGGAAAGCAATAGAGAGTGAACTCTCATTTTCAATTGCGTCCATGAATAAATAAAACATATAATGCATACAAATACACATAGAATCATCAATCAGTAAGACAAGCAAGCAACATTCAAAAAAGTTTCAACTAATCATCCATAACAATCACTTTGGTGGTAGAACACAGCGCTATCCACCATGCCCAAGATAGCCACCAAAGTTTTCTGCACATGCGTGATGAATAGTGCAAGCGCATTGAATTCTGGTAGCACAGTCTGCCGTGTTCAAGATAACCGCTGGAGCCCAGTGTGTATGCGCGAGTCATTGTGCATGCACAGAGAACTCCAGTGGTCATCTTGGACATAGCATACTACCCTACCGGAGTTCAGTGCACATGCACAAGTTATCATGCATGCGCAGAAAACTCTGGCGGGCATCTTGGACATGGCAGACAGTGCCATGCTGAATGACCTCAGCTGCAGCTGTACCAGCTTTGGCCATAGTTTGTTGTTTGTAGGTATTGGTCATCCTAACAGTAATGACTTTTCACAGGTTCAGATTATTTTATTTCTTACGCTGCTTGATGTAGCCCACAGATTTCTTGTGGGCACACGAGAGCAGGTCTGTAGGAAGAATGCAGGCTAATTACTCAGTGAACTGTGGGCTGCTTTTGTGTGTGCCTCCTTCTTACCATTCTGTTAACAACCTCACTGGTGCTGCTAGACGCCATATTTTAGCCAGTTCCATTCTGTCACTTACAGATTGTCACAGATCAAACTAGAGATCTAATTACATTTAATTCACAAAACAGGTAAAGATCCATTATAATGTGGCAATTACCATCCTATTTCATTAGTAAATATAGACATTTAAAATTTGGCCCAAATCCTTTCTAATAGACTAGAAATTGTGTTACCCCACTTAATTTCTATTCAGCAAACAGGATTTATGAAGGGACGTCACTCAGCAGATAATACAAGAAAACTATTTCCTATCTTGGATTATGCTAATAAGGCTAATATACTGTGTGGATTATTGGCTTTGGACACAGAAAAGGCCATTGACATAATTCTATGGTCACATATATTTGAAATACTAGATCTTTATCAATTTCCCAAGAACTTTATTAAATGGTTCAAGATACTATATAATAACCCCACTTCAGCTGTGATTATGAATGGAATAATATCTCTTTATTTTCAACTTCTTAGAGGAACTAAGCAGGGATGTCCTCTGTCATCACTATTATTTAACCTAACAATAGATCTGCTAATTAGAAAGGTAAATGCCAATGCTACTATTAAAGGGATTCAAATCCTGTCGACAGATTAAATGTTGCACTAATAGCCTAAATAGCTATATGGCAGGATGTCATCATTCAACCCATTAGGAGACAATGGCCCAGATATTCAAAAGAGTTGCACCATGTGCAATATGGTTGCACTGGCACAAATCCGAAAATGTGCCATTCTGCGATATTCAGCGGGAGGCAGTTGCGCCCCCCAAATCACTCTGAGCAACAGCGCAATGGTAATGAATGTATGCGCAACTGAAGGGGGAGGAACCATGCATAAATGGCACAGTGCGATATTCAACAACATACGCCATGCGCAATAGGGGAGCAAGCGGAAGTTGCACCATAGCAGAAATGAGCCAAAATAAAAAAGAACAAGGGAGAGGTGCAAGAACACTACAGGGAAGCCACAAGTTGCTGAACTATAGCCAGCCACACAGGCAACACACACACACACACAGGGCAGGACAGTGAAAGGGCACCTGGAACCCACAGGCTCAGGGGAAGGTGTGGGGAGCCACAGTGCAGAGGGGGAAGTGCCACACAGCAGTGAGGCCAGCACAGTCAGGTGTTCCCGGTGCAGGGGAAGTAACAGCCAGGACAGTGGGGGGAACACAGAAAAAGCTGCCGGGGGGTGAACACAAGCCAGGGACATGGCCAGTGCCACCATACAGATGGAGGCAGTAATGAGGGGGGTGAGAAGGTGGGCAGCAGTGGGGCGCGGTCATGGAAGGGCCCGTCGGCGGTATGCTCCCAACAGGCAGTACCGAGCCTGCACCAGCTTCGAGCTGTATAGTGATATGGAGATCGTGGGCCGGTACCACCTGAATCAGGCAATTCTGAGGTGGCTCTGTGGGCTGTGCAGTGATGTGATGCAGGCACCCACACGACGGAGCCATGCTCTGTCAGTGGAGACTAAAGTGACAGCTTGCATGTGCTTGCTCACCATGGGTACCTTCCAGAAACCAACAGGGGACACAAGAGGCATAACCCAGTCAGCCACATCATGCCACCTCACCCAATTCTTCAGCACAGTGCTGCCACATGCTGCGGAGTACATCCATTTCCCCAGCACACCGGCGGAGCACACAGCAAACATACAGGAGTTCCACAGGGTTGCACGTATGCCAGGCATGCTAGGGGCAATAGACTGCACCCATGTGACCATCCGCACACCACCTGGCCCTGAGGGGGCCGCATACATGAATCGCAAGGGCTATGCTAGCATCAACTGCCAGGTGGTGTGCGATTCCAGGGGGTGCATAATCAATGTCTGTGCCACGCACCCTGGGGGAGCACACGATGCCTTCATCTGGCACCAGTTGGCACGTGCCACAGATTCGAGAGTGGGGACATCCCCACTGGCCACCTAGTGGGTGAGTATGCAAACCACACAGACAAACATAGGGCTTGGGAGGGGCATGGTCAGAGGTGACATCGGTAGTGGCCTACATGGCCCTGGGCAGGGCGATGCTGATCACCAAACTAACCTCCACCCTCTACACACAGGTGACAGTGGACACCCACTCTGTCCCTGGCTGCTCACACCATACCGGCAGCCCGCAACCCCATTGCAGCAACGCTACAATGAGACACACTCCACCACATGTAATGTCATCGAGCGGGTGTTCGGGATGCTGAAGGCATGTTTCTGTTGCCTGGACACCTCCGTCGGTGCCCTACAATACAGCCTCTCAAAGGCCTGCCGGCTATTCCTGGCCTGTTGCATCCTGCACAACATGGCCAACGAATGTGGAATAGCTGTACAAGTCGAAGAGGGGGATAGCGATGGGGACGATGGGGATGCCGGTGACAATGGTGATGGGCAGCCCCACCTTGGGCGACAGAACCCCCGACTGCTCCAGCTGGCACAGCTGCACCGGGACACCATCATGGAGGAGCACTTCAGCCAACCTAGGTAAGTCATGGGGCCATGTACAACCACCAGTGGCTAAGGCACAACCCACAAACATGCATGGACACACACTAGGGGTGCATGCCATCAAGGGAAGTGGCCGGGAATGGAAACACACTCACCACCAGGGATGGGTGAGGTCTAACATGGCACACAGACAGACACACACACACACACACACAACGTACCAGACATGCACAAAGAGTAGGAGGCACACTGACCCAGAATGTCACCCCTAGCTACACACATGTCCACAGACCACCACGCCCACTGCCTGTCATTGTGCATGTGTCAGATGCTGGGCACCATTGCACATTGGTGTACAGCGCAATGCAGGCATCATCATACACACGCAACTGTGGACAGCAGCCAGGAGGGTGTGCAGATGGACTGTGTGTCTGTGTGCAGGGCTGGGTACCCACCCATGCATTGCCCACTGAATGACACAATGCACACAGGGCAGCATCAGACAGTAGCCACATTGGGAGACAGGTCAGTCATGTGCTACAGTGCCCCGGCCACCACAGATGCGTGGGCAGCCCCACCGAGACCCGCCAGCACTGACAGGCTGACCACTGGCCTCATGGGGTGGCACTGATGGTCCCAAGGGGTTCCACTGCATGAACTGATCATGCTCGTGCAGGGGTCTGCAGCACATCAATCATGCCTGCGCCAGGCATGCTCGGAATGCCCGCAGCTGAACCCGGTGTCGACAAGGAGGGTGTCGCACAATGCCGGGAATGGGGGGTGGACATTGCACTGCGCGGTGTCTGCGCTGCATGGGCAAATAACTGCGTGCCCCCTGTGGCCATGGCAGCTGTGATTGTATGTGTCAGCCTATCAATGGCAGCGGTCACATCCTCCCGCATCCAGTCCTTTCACTGCCAGGAGCAGAGCAGTTTCTCTGCTGTGACGCTCCTCTGCCCATTCCAGAGCCGCACTCCGTGCATCCACCACTGTCACAAGCCGCATCTGCTGATTGACTGATGCTTGCAGTATGTGGGTGTGCTCATCCAA
This sequence comes from Neoceratodus forsteri, assembly GCA_016271365.2. Classification (NCBI taxonomy): domain Eukaryota; kingdom Metazoa; phylum Chordata; order Ceratodontiformes; family Ceratodontidae; genus Neoceratodus; species Neoceratodus forsteri. Next base: position 216,226,022 of record JADMNL010000029.1, read on the forward strand.
GAGGTCATCTGCCTGATCGGCATTCTGTCCCTCAGGGTGTGCGCAGCCCTGATGCTCACAGCACCCCTTGAGGGTGGGAGCTGCACACCAGGACCAGGCCTGGGCATGTCTACAGGTGGTGCAATGATGCCACCCCCTGACACTGTACCCCCAAGCCCATTGCCCGACTGCTGATGCTGCCCCTCCAGCTGCCACTCCCCAGGAATCACTGGTGCTGCCACAGTGGCCACAACAGTCCCACTGTCCTGTACACACACCAGTGCTGCCCCACCGGTGCTGACAGTCACAGACTGGGACTGTGATGACACGCAGGCCTCCACGGCGGCACCACCCACAGCCATGGCCACGATGTTACCTGCTGTGTGGCCATCCCATGGCACACACGTGTCACTGCCCATGATGTTAGCGACATCATCATCGGTGACGGACCCTGCACCAGCCTGAATCACAGCATGCCGGCATCCGTGGATGCGGGCATGCTGGGACACGGGCAGGCCTCCTCCGCACCTGTTCCAACAACATCAGTCTGGACATCCAGGTGGGCCCACTGTCGCACTGAGCCGCGTATTCCTATGGAGGTGGATGGGCCCTCCTCCATCTCCATCTGACTGGTCTCAGTGGCGAGGCCCACCACTGCTGACCCATGCAGATGCTCAGGAGCTGTAAGGGAAAACAAAGTCGCGTTACTGCATGTGACCTACCTTGTCTCCCCAAATAGGCAGACCATGACCTACCATGCAGTGACGGGCTACCACCCATCTGGAATCTCAATGGCACAATGCTGCATGCTGCCAGCAACCCTCTCCTCCTGTGGGGTCAGGCGTAGCACCTCTGGCTGTCCCCCACCTGTCGCAGATCATACTGCCCTGATGGCAGCCACCTTCTCCTTAATCCTCATCCTGTCTGTGCCCATCTTCTTCTTGCACTCCTGCATGGCACACTGGTGGCTGCCATGCAGGTTCACAGCAAGCGCCACTTCCTCCCATGCAGCAGCATGGGCCTGTGGTGTTCCCTGGCGTCCGCTGAGAAGCGGCTCCTGGTCCAGGTAGGCCTCGAACAGGGCATCCGTCTCAGCCTTTGTGAAATTTAGCCTCCTCTTCCTCCCACAACTGTTCCTCTTCCTCCACAACTCGCTCAGTCATGAATGATTCAGCCTGTGAGAATGACAGGTGTTACCTGTGACTGTGCAGTCCCATGCATGTCCCAAAATCTACAGTCCACACTCCCAAGCAGCATGCAACTCACCAATAGACTGCAATAACCGACTATGGCCAGTGCAGCCCAATGTCGCACTTTTATAGCGCAACCCATGCAAATGCGGCAAGGCGCATCTTTAAGTGGATGCAAATGCAGTGACTGCATCATTGAATGGCTGATTAGCTGATTTGCATATGATGGCTGAATATCGCGCTTTTGCACTTTGCACAATTGTGTTGAACGTGCTGAGCCAAGGGCGCAGTTCTGTGACATGCGCAGTACACACCTAACTGCGCATGCCCTGGTTGATGACGCTGGCGTCTGCCATGCTGCTGTTGTGCTGTGCATGGAAGACAATGCAGGGCATGGCCACCATTGTGCCAGTGGTGCTACAGCGCTGTTCACCTATATGGGGCTGTGGCACTGGGGCATCGTAGGCACACTGGGGCAACAGCATGTTAGGCCGCTACAGGAGGTGGCACATAGGCACCCAATCATGCTACATGCATTGGGTTCTAATCGCGCTGTTGCTGTCTATGCGCCAGAGACCCTTGACCCTGTGCCCGACCTTTGCCCCCTAGGCACCATGCATCAGGCATGGGTGCACCACTATCGTGCTGTTTGGTGACAGCATGATACGGAATGGCAGCGCTGTACCACGCAGCATCTGCACGTGGCAGAACCGTGCTGCAGAGCGCCATTTTGACTCTTCCGATCAATAGAGATGGTGCGGAGGAGAGCTGCCCAGTGGAGCCAGGTAGAAATGGCAAACCTGGTTGCCATTGTGGAGCCACTTGTTGGCCCACTGTTGGTGAGGCACCCCTGGACAGGTCCATGAGTCAGGTGTGGCAGGAGGTGGCCGACACCCTGGAGGAGGCCACAGGAATGGGGCGGATGGCAGAGCAGTGCCACCACAGATATGGGGACCTGAGGAAGAGGGACCCAGACCTGCTTGCCCACTTGCGGGCACATGCCAGGAGGTGCACAGTGCCACGGCCAGGTAGGTGCCACATCCATACACTTTTATCTTCCATATGGGTATCACGGTTGCATGTGTCTGGAACATGGGGGGGACCGTCCGGTGTTGGCTGTGGTGGTGTTATCAGGGTGTGGGGTGGGTGGGTCTGGCTGTGTGGAATTGCACACACATGGGGGCAGGGGGACTTTGCAACAGGATTGTACTGATGTTCCTCTCTCCATGTTTGCACCTTAGGCCCAGACAAGCGATGGCTGGTGAGGGAGAAGAGGCGCCAGCAGGAAGACCATCACTCCAGGAGGGGCGAAGGTCCACAGAGGCAGAGGGACCAGCCTGATGATGGTGAGTGCCTTACATCCATGATTACTATTGCATGCTGTGTAACAGGGCAGTCAGCGGGGCATGACCACCATCCATTGACACCACTGCCATGCACGCAACTTGTTACAGTCAGCACTGTCCAGTGGCACTGCATGTCTGGGAGTGCATCAATGGTGGTCCATGCGTGCACCAGGCACATGGCTGTGCCACTGCCTTTGCACCACATAGCCATGTCACTAAACAGCCATGGTGGTGCTGTGCAGGACTTGGCCGGTGGGTGTGTGCAGTGGTCCGCATGGCTGTGTGCGCCTGGGTGGACAGGTCTTGTGGACGCGATCACTGTGGGTGGTCACACACCATCACAGAGGCATGTCCCACGGCTGTATGCCATGCACAGTGGGTGGGATGCATGGGGCTGTGCATTCACACCTATTAACTCTGCTCCCTTGTCCTAGGTGGATGGCAGCTGCAGGCAATCAGGGAGGTGCTGCAGGAGATCCTACATGTTGCCAGGGCATCAATGGAAATCTTTCAAACGATCAACAGGCTGGGTGTCAGACAGCGTCATGGGGGGAGGAGCAGCCGGAGCGGGGAGTGGGGCTCCCACAGAGCTTATCAATGCCCCTGATTTCCCCTTCTCCCCTAGACCAACCCTCACACCCCTCCTTCCCTCTACCATTTGTTCACCTCTGCCCCTTACCCACCCCCACCTTGTTTGTGGCCCACCCCCAAACTTTTGTAAATATTTGTACATAGTTTTGTTTGCTGTTTTTAAATACATTTCTTTTGATATGCCTACTGTGATGGTCTCTGATTTGCAGCGGGCTATAGGTGCTCAGCTGCAGTGGTGTGCATGGCGTCAGGGGTGGTGCAGTCATGTGCGTGTGTGTGTGGCCGTGGGGAAGTGACTATGGTGTGGGAGTAGCTATCAGTCACTGTCTGTGGTGTGTGTGTTGTGCCCTGTGCACTGGATGACTGTGTGCAGTGGTCCATGGTGCATACTCTGTGTCCATGGCGCACCTGTCAGCCCATCCATGGCCTGTGCAGCTGACAACCTTGCATGTCTGTGACCTGCACGGTCCACTGGCATGTCACTGGTGGCTGTCCATGCAGGACAGCCACTGTGCCTGTCACAATGCTGGGTTGCCTCCTGTCACTGGTTTGGTGCATGTCTGTCTCGGGTGACACTGTGGCCACCGCTGTTGTTGTCCCATCTCCATGCTGTGGCTTGTGTGTGTTGCAGGGGATGTGCACCACTGTCTGTCACTTGTGCTCTGGGCAAATGCTGGTGGTGTACAGCTCCATAGTGCCTGCGCAGGGTGGCTGACACTCCTGTGCCATGGAGGAGTGCTGGCCCTGTGTACACGGTTTCCATGGCCACATGCTGGGGGCTTGGTTGCCCCGCTACTGCATCCCTGTGTTAGTGCCCTTGGGTATGGGTGGGTGTTTGTCCATGCACTGTGTTGCATCCAGTGTAGTGCATCTTCCATGCACCACCAGCGGAACATCTCGCTGGCTATTGTAGCCAGTGCTACAGGTCAGGAGTGTGTCCTTGGGAGGTGTGCAGGTGCTGTACCACTGGTGGTGGGGTCAGGGCATGTCCTGTCACATGTAGGGGTACCTCATGCCGACACATAGTCGGTCTCTCCGCTGTACCTCGGGGGGGCTGTGCATGGTGACACTGTGTATGCAGTCGTTGCATCGCTGTGTGCTGCCACCCACTGATGGGTGCTCGTATTGGGGCTGTCTTGCATGGTTCTGTGGTGCACAGGGTTGCATTGTCACAGTGGGGGTGGTGGCATGCATGGGGTATCCTGCACTGGTGGACACTGCTCCTGGGCAGGGTGTCTGGAGGTCACGGTGCAGGGTGTGCTCTGCATTGGTGGGATGGTGTGTCACGGGGTGGTCGGCCCTCCTTGTGTGCCGGTCACAGCTTGCCAGGGGGCATGATTTGGCACCATGGCCCAGCTGTGGGTTGGTTGCTGGTCTCCATGGGCCAGTGGTTATTCCAGCCCTCCCCCAGTTGTGCAGTGCATGGGGTGTAAGGGGACGATGTCTGTTCTGTTGCGTGTTCCTCTGCCCATTTGTGGCATGGGTCATGGGCCCCTGCATCCCTGGTTGTGCTGTTGCATTGCTGCCCTGCTGCTGGGGGGCATCCCTGGTTGCGCTATGGTGCCTCTGGACTGCTCAGCTGAACATCCTTTGTTGCACTATGGCACATCAGATATGCTCAGCTTCACCTCCCTAGTTGCGCTATGACACAGGTGGTGCGATATTCAGTCGACGGCTGTAGGCGCATCTTGGCCAGCGCAGTTTTTGAATATCGCACCTCTTGCACATGGGCGCAATGGACTTGCACTTGTTCCTGCTGTTGTGCACTTTTTGGGCACAGTTTGAATATCTGGGCTAGTGTATTTAGTGTATATATATCCAATATGCTTAAGGTTACAGCAAAAGGTCACCTAAATCTCCCCCTCGAAAACCAATTTCTACTTTCTCAATCCCAGTGAATATCAATGTAGTGACTGACCTGTGTCTTGCCTCTTTATAATGTCTAGCCATAGAGTAATCCAAATTCATATTTCTAATGGCTTTCTTATGTTCACCAATTCTTAGTTTTTAAGACCTTTTTGTTTGTCCGACATAACTTTTTCCACAAGGACATGTGAGCAAATAGATAATTCCAGTTATGCTACAATTAATAAAATGTTTGATATCAAACTTTTTCCCAGAACTCGGATGTGTAAAAAACGTAAGATTATTAGTATTAGCACAATGAGTGCAATGTCCATAATGAAAATTCCCCTTCATTTTTTTAGGTAACCAATGTCCTTGTTGCTGTGATTGTGGAAGTGTAGCTGAGGTCAAACGATCTTTCAAAGCCTGGCCATGTCAAAAAGAAACTCTTGGGATTTTTTCTGACAGATGTTTTAATCTGTTATCTGATTTTAATAGGCCCCAATGTTGATTAATAATCTGACTCATCTTATTACCCAAAGGATTGTAATCAGTCACAAAAGTAGATCTGTCATCTTCTTCCTGAATTCTTATATTGCTTAGCAATTCTGTTCTTTCTTTTTCTGCACTGCTTGTTAAAGCTTGTTGCAAAAGAGGGGCTTCATAGCCTCTGTTTAACAGTCTATTTGTTATTTCGTTACTAGCTGCTTGAAACGAGGTCGTAGATAAACAGATTCTTCTTGCACGTGTATACTGACTTGCAGAAATATTTTTTGTAATAGAATTTGGGTGACAACTATCTCTTCTCAAAATAGTGTTTCTTGATAGAGGTTTCCTGTATAAACTAGTGTGTATTCTGTTCTCTTTTTTCTCTAACAAGATATCCAAAAAGGGGATTTTTTTTCTAAATCTCCCTCAAACTTAAATGTCAGATTGCTGTTAGTGGAGTTAATAAAATCAATGAACCCAGATAACTGTTCTCGGCTACCAGACCAAATAACCAGGCAGTCATCGATATATCTCTTCCAAACTTTTATATGTTCCCAAAATGGATTTTGTTGTTCATTAAAAATGAACTTCATTTCCCAGTCTCCCATGTACAAATTTACCAGATTAGGTGCAAATGTTGTACCCTTTGCAGTTCTCTTATGCTGAACAAATGCTTTGTCTTCAAAGAAGAAATAATTGACTTCCAACACAAACCTTGCTAATTCAATAATGTATTTTGTAGGGGGTAATGACATTTCTCTCACTGCTAATGCACTTTCCAAGGCATTTAAGCCCCCTTCATGCGGTATGTTGGAGTATAAACTTTCCACATTAATTGTAACAAACCAATCTTCTGCTTCAATCTCTAAGTCATTAATCAGTCTCAAAGCATCATTGGTGTCTTTTATGTATGATCTTAATCCTGGCACTGTCTGTTTGACAAACAAATCAACAAGTTTAGAGATAGGCTTTGTAATAGAGCCTAATGAGGAGACAATGGGACGTCTTGGCACAGGTGACTTACTTTCACGGGTCTTAGGGAGCAGGTACAACACCGGTCTTTTGGGGGCCTTCACTGTCAAATATTCTGCTTTGGTATCAGTGAACCAACCAGAATTTTTTCCTCTATCAATCAAAAGATGAGCTCTTTCTCGTATTTCATCTGTGGGATCATAATCCAATCTTGCATAGAACATATCATTAGACAGCTGTCTATTGGCCTCCAAAATATATTGATCTCTAGCCCAAATAACCACTGCTCCACCTTTATCAGCCTACTTGATGAAGATCTGATCATTGTCCTGTAGCTCTTTTATAGCTTTTCGTTCACTACATGTAATATTATGATTTACTGAAATGTGTTCATTCTCCTTTAATAAATCATATATGTCTTTTTGAGCCAAATTACAGAAGGTGGTGAGGGTGGGATTATTTTGAGGAGGGCAGAAAGGTTTTTTTTTTTTTAAAGGAGTGACTTCTCTATTGTTATAATTCAGTGTTTGGGGCAGTCTCTCATTAAAGAAGTCCTTAAGTTGTTGTCTCCTAAAAAATTTAAACAGATCTACAGTACCTCTATTTTGAAGGGGTCCGGAAAGTTAGTAGGGACAAATGAAAGGCCCATTTTCAAAACTCTTATTTCTGTTTCTGTTAATACATGTTCACTCAACTATTTCCAATTCAGATTCCATTGTCTTGGAGATCCCCAGACTTGCCCCCAATTCTGCCTCGCTCTGGAGCACTTCCCTCTCTTCCCTCCTCTGTATCCTCTCCCTCTTTCTCTTTCCCCACTCCCTCCTTGTTCTCCTTCTTGTAAATGTACCCTCATATCTGGAGCCATTCTATCTTGCCCCGGCCTAACAAAGGTCTTGCTGTGGATCTATTTCTTAATTCATCTTCTCCTCCATCACTGTCCAGCCCTGAGGAGATTTCCAAATCATCTTCCTTAACCCGTCTAATGTGGGGTCGATTTTTCCCAATCTGTCCTTGTCAGTTATATACTGTTCCTGTTAGATAATCTTAATTTCTCTTATGTTTCTTTTGTTTGTAGGCAATAAGATCCATCTGAAATTTAAATAAAATATTTTTCATTTTTGTTGCTTGATTATCAAAATCAATGGGGTATACTTACCTTTTAACTTTGGTTCTAGCAATGATATTTCAGGTTGAGCTTTATCAACTTCTTTTTTTGCTTTTTTAATTCTAAGTAACATAAGATCCTGGCTATAATTATTTAAAATGTGTTCCCAATCTTGTATATATTCACTGTCATCCATTCCAAAAGATGGCGGCTTTTGTATTCTATTTCCTTGTGGAATGCGTTTGTCCCTCCAGTATTGGGATAGGGAAGCAGTATGTAGATTGTAACAAATTTCTTTTTTCTTAAGTAGCTCCCAATTTTTAAAATCTACAGTATCTCTATGGGTGGCTAAATTTGCACCTGTAAGTAAAGCTGATATTTGATCTTGTGACAATACTATTTCATTGCCCATCTGTTCAGTGAAAGAAAGAACAGCTGCCATCCCAGTAGCCTGTTGTGGATGAGATTCCATAATGAACCTTGATATGAGAGGGAGCTCTCCCAAAAAGCGGAATCACTCCCAAAGATTCCATAAAAATTAGAACATACAAAAACAGAATTCGGGGACTCATTCCTCATAACAGTAAAAACAACAAGAAGTGTGCATTACCAAGGAGTAGCAAGAATCCAAAAACAAACCAACGCTCAACCACGTGAGCCAGTAAGCACCACTTCACAGGACTAGAAGTTGCATAAATATTTATTGTATTCTGTAAAAAACTGAAAAAAATGTGCAAAAATGCAATTGTGCAACCTAGAGAGACAGGCACTAATTGTAAGGCAAATTCAAGTGCTAAACAAAGCTGGTATTGAAATATTGCACTGTAACAATTAAAGTTCTAGTCTACGCCAAAGTCCAGTACCAATTCTCAAACAGGGTCTATTGCGGCTTGATTATTAGTTGCATTCTAGGTAAAAGGGATCTCCCAGGTAATAGAATGTAAGAGACGACTTATTTGACCAAAGGGATATTCGATCCAAAACAACCAGAATTTCTTACTTCTTAAATGCTGTCTGAAGAGCAAGGATCACAAGTGCACTTGAATCAGTAGAAAGTTCCAATTTACTGTTAGTGCTAGCAGCTAGATCCTGAAGTAAGGCAAAACAATAATCCTGGAGCTGTGAAAACCATTAGCTAAGTGCATTGCAATTTTGTGAAGCTAATGCATAATGGACCACATATCGGTAACCAAGGAATACCACTTCAAAAACACTGCCATGCCTCATGCTGCGACCCCATCAGCTTCGTGGGCATGGAAACTAGAACGCCAACGTTTCAACTATCAGTCATCATCACAGCATGCCTAATAGTGTACAGAAGTGCTATTTAACTCAGACATGAGTCATAAGTCTTTTTTCTGTGGGGGGCTCTGCCCCCCCACTAAACTACTGGTGCAATACCGCATACAACACCCGGAAGTGATAGTAAAGTGAAGGGAGTTGAACAAAGATTGTTGAATGATGACATCTCGCTATATAGCTTTTTAGGCTATTAGCACAACATTAAATCTGTTGACAGAATTTTCTAAAGCCCCCCCCCCCTCCTTTTTTGGCTCCACTTTCCAACTATGACTTACAGGCTCTGGTTGGTCGAACCTTTAGGCTGTATGTATTTTTGTTTCACCTGTTGTGGTTTCTCCTCACCCTTTTTATTCCCCCTCCAACCATGACTTGTAGGCTCTGGCTGGTTGTATCTTTAGATGCAGTGATGGACTCTCTAACCACCTCCAACCATAACTTGTAGGCTCTGGTTGGTTGTATCTTTAGATGCACTGATGGATTTTCCAACCACCTCCAACCATGACTTGTAGGCTCTGGCTGGTTATATCTTTAGATGCATTGATGGATTCTCCAACCACCTCCAAACATGACTTGTAGGCTCTGGCTGGTTGTATCTTTAGATGCACCGATGGATTCTCCAACCACCTCCAACCATGACTTGTAGGCTCCGGTTGGTTGTATCTTTAGATGCATTGATGGATTCTCCAACCACCTCCAACCATGACTTGTAGGCTCTGGCTGGTTGTATCTTTAGATGCATTGATGGATTCTCCAACCACCTCCAACCATAACTCATAGGCTCTGGCTGGTTGTATATTTAGATGCAGTGATGGATTCATGCAACCACCTTCTACCATGACTTGTAGGCTCTGGCTGGTTGTATTTTTGTAGGCTATGATTAATATGTTTATACAGGTCTCTTGGGCTTTAGATCTATGTACATGTATAGCCTGGCTCTGCTAGTAATCAATTATCTGTTTTAAATAAGCTATGCATGTCAAGCAGGCTGCCAGTTTTTGATTGCATGCTTTTATATATGTGGTCTTTTTTAAGAATGAGCAAAATATCTTTGTTCTACTCCCTTCACTTTTCTGTCGCATGCTCTTATATATGTGGTCTTTTTTAAGAATTAGCACAAAAATCTTTGTTTGACTTCTTTCACTTTTCTATCACTTCCGGGTGGTTAGTGAGTTAAATAGCACTTCTGTACACTATTAGGCATGCTGTGATGATGGCTGATAGTTAAAATGTTAGCGTCCTAGTTTCCATGCCCACGAAGCCGATGGGGTCTCAGCATGAGGCATGGAGGTGTTTTTGAAGTGGCATTCTTTGGTTACTGATACGTGGTCCATTATGCATTAGCTTCATAAAATTGCAGTGCACTTAGCTAATGGTTTTCACTGCTCCAGTATTATTATTTTGCCTTACTTCAGGATCTAGCTGCTAGCACCAACAGTAAATTGGAACTTTCTACTGATTCGAGTGCACTTGTGATCGTTGCTCTTCAGACAGTATTTAAGAAGTAAGAAATTATGGTTGTTTTGGATCGAATATCCCTTTGGTCAAGTAAGTCGTCTCTCACATTGTATTACCTGGGATATCCTTTTTACTTGGAATGCAGCTAATAATCAAGCTGCAATAGACCCTGTTTGAGAATTGGTACTGGACTTTGGTGTAGACTAGAACTCTAATTGCTACAGTGCAATATTTCAATACCAGCTTTGTTTAGCACTTGAATTTGCCTTACAATTAGTGCCTGTCTCTCTAGGTTGCGCAATTGCATTTTTGCACATTTTTTCTGGTTTTTACAGAATACAATAAATATTTATGCAACTTCTAGTCCTGTGAAGTGGTGCTTACTGGCTCACGTGGTTGAGCGTTGGTTTGTTTTTGGGTTCTTGCTACTCCTTGGTAGTGCACACCTCTTGTTGTTTTTACTGTTATGAGGAGTGAGTAACCGAATTCTGTTTTTGTATGTCCTAATTTTTATGGAATCTTTGGGAGTGATTCCGCTTTTTGGGAGAGCTCCCTCTCATATCAAGGTTCATTATGGAATCTCATCCACAACAGGGTACTGGGATGGCGGCTGTGCTTTCTTTCACTGAACAGATGGGCAATGAAATAGTATTGTCACTAGATCAAATATCAGCTGTACTTACAGGTGCGAATTTAGCTGCCCAAAGTAGGAACAATCACAAAGTGATGATGGATCCCCATAGGGCTGCACACACTGGTAATGCAGATTACTGAGGTACAGACATTCCTGAATTCCCATTTATCACAGGATGAAGAAAACACACCCTGGTGAACACACTGGTTCCTACTGGAAATTGGCACATCTGGCCAGGTACTGGTACATTTCCCATCGACTAGGCACATCCGGCCAGTACTAGGACACTTTTCCATATTTCATGAGGATAGAGGTGGTACACACGACCACCAAAGAGCACATACAGGCTCAGAACTCGCAGAACCCACTATGCTGGGGTAAACCGGAAGAAAAACAGCCCAAATACAGGGGTAAACACTTTTCTCAGGCATTGGCCAATTGCACTGAAGAAAATGTAATAGTTGCCCTTCAGAACATGTAGAGGTAAACTGGTTACTCCAGATGGGGGGGGTCTCCCACCTTTTGTTTCCAAGCATATACACGGCCATTCATCTGGTTAATAACACCTCACAACTGTAGAAAACTGTAGATGTTGTCTCAAATGTATATCACACTTAACATACTACACACACCTCTCTGGTGTCAGAATTAAAAGTTCTGTACTTGAACAGTCACGTTCTGGACTCCAACGTAGGCAGACACTTTTAAACAGAGAAAGTCTCAAGTGACAGGGTCCCTTTATAAGAGAAAACACCCTTCACAGGAATTACAGGTACTCCTGGGTTTACACAGAAAAACAAGGTACTCACAGAGCAGTTGTCGCAAGGCAGCTTCAGAAGTCCAGATAGGTCAGGGGATTGCCCCTGCATCCCAAAGTTCACCCCATCCCTCCTGGGATGGGGCACAGGGAAACCCTCTGGCCCAGGTCTCCACCACTTCTGAAAAGCTGGAACAGCTGTCACACATTAGGGTGAGAACTAAAACTTAAAAACAAACAGGTAGCTCTCTGGCAGAGCTGTCTGAGGAGCTGCACTACAAGCTGCAGCCTCCTCCACGTGACTCTAGATCACTCTGCCATGAGCATTCTAAAGCTAGCTCTAGCAGCTGCTAGCATTGTGGCTTATGCTGCTGCAACAGTTCTAAATGACATCATCCCTCCAGAGCTCAGCAGAGACTGAGAACAGAGAGAGACAGAGTGAAACCCATTTAACTGGCATTTCACTAACTGCCTTCCCTGCCTACCACTGATTCTAATTGGGATTCTAGTAACCCCTGGGAACAAGAGGGTTACATTTGCTTATGTAACCCACTTGCAAATGGGGGTTCCTAAAAATGCCAGCCTGGGCTTACCTTAGCCCTGTCCTTCTGTTCTCCTCCTGCTGTCTCCTGGGCTTCTCCCGATTTGGCCTCCAATTTTTTTTCTGGCCCCCAGATTTGCTTTGCCCTTCTGTGTGCCCCAGCTGCAGCCCAAATGAAAATCCAGCCCCCCAGGGCTTAAGAAATGCCACTTGTGAGTGCCCATGCTAAAAGTGCTGCCTCCAGGGAAGTGTGATTCGTGATGGCATGAAAATGGCCTTCAATCGAACCGCTCAGTTTGCGGTCACCTCGGAGACTGTGCCGTGGGTCCCAGGATCCCTTCCACCTAATTGGGACCCAGTGACCATGGACAACCTGCTGGGGGGCCGGTCCTGTGAGAAATGATTATGTATGATGTATTATGGTATGTCTAGATATTGTTATGTATTTTATGTTATAATGAATAGTATTTATACTTTTAATTGTTCGGTGCCCAGCCTCCAGGATGGGCGTCTCTTAAATAAAATCTGCCTTGCCTTGCCAATTAAACAGTTTGACTGGGGCTCAGGGAAACATACTGAGAAGGGCACCAGTCATCTGTGTAATTCATAACTTGTCTTGCTGCCTCCAGGGTAGCCCTAAACAGCTTTGGCCAAAAAGTAAGGAAATTAAATGTTTGTTAAATTGAAACTTGTTGCTGCATATTGGGGATGTATTGTACTGTAGGGGAGAGTGTTTTAAATTGAAATTAATGCTTTTTTCCCTGGTATTACCAGTATTTGGGACTCTCATGTGTCAGCCTGTCAGCTGCTGCAGGGGGAGCTTTATTAAGTGCAGTAGTGACAGGAAAACTAAAGGAGCCACCTTCTTCATCTGTGCAGTGACTGCAAGTACAGCCTCTGAGCTGCAAGATTGTGGGGCATTGGGACAAATAATCATTTCTTTCTGGCTGCACCAGGACATTTGTCAGGACTGTATCTGATCTGCTATAAGGGACAGTGGGTTAAGCAGCCATTGCAAGCGGTCACAGCAAATTGGGAGCCAGCAATAGAAAGCCAGAACTTATGGGACACTGCACCTCATGGGTAACCACCCAAGTGATCATGGGAACATACTGGGACATCATTTTAGGTGCCAATTCTCCAATCCAATTGTGCCTCGAGTGTTCTGATTGACAGGTCCCTCAGCCATTTAGAGGCCTATCACCTCATCTCTTCTGCCAATTGGAAGTCAAACTAGGAGCCCTATAAGAGACACTGTTTGCCAGTTCTTTGTTCAGATCAGATCAGCCAGGGTGAGAAGAGGAGAGCAGGCTCCAGCCTGCTGGGAGCCCCCCACAGGGGTGGGGGCTCAGGCTCCAGCCATACCACCAGACCTGGGCCACTTACTGTAGCTAAGCCCCTCCAGTCATCAGGGGCATTTGTTATTTTCTGTATCCAGTTTAAAAGTTAAAGTAAATTTTAGTTCTGCAACTGCTAGTCTGGAGGTTGCCAGGAATGTCCTCCTGAGGCTAGCCCTCCCTCCCACGTCAGGGAAAGATGTGGAAAAGGAGACCATCTACCATGCCTCAGTTGTGAGAGAGTGGAAGAGAATTCAGGAAGCCTTCATCTGTGGATGAGACCCATGAAGGACCTGAGTGAGTACACTTGTACCCCATCACCCTGGTGTGAGGGAGAAACTTCTACAAGTAATCAAGGGGGCCTCAAGCCATGCTCCAGATATTTCTCTGTGTGATGAAGTCTCTGAATTATTAGTCTGGGCTACTAACCCCATCAGAGACTGTCGAGTTCAGAGTTAATATGGATGCATATTGTCTGAGGCCCAAATGTGTAAATCACAGGTGCAGCAAGATGCCTTAATAGTGAATCATATAAACGTGTGGTAATTTCTCGTTACCCTATGGGTTAGATACCTGCCTCCATGGAGCTGACTGCCAAGCCGTGTTTGCCACTTCATGGGATGGGAGGCCCTAGAGCATATTACGTCTAAGTTATACTAGAGAGAATTTATCGTTGTCTTACCCGGATGTCATCTGAGAGCACTTGCTGTAAGTGAAAAAATGTCTATACGAGCTGGATGAGACTGCCAAGGAGTGCTGTTGTTGGTATTTAAATGTACTGGATGTGACTTCAAGTAACTGAATATAGGATGCTGGTTAAAAGTGTCGCTGTCTGCTTATGCTGGATCGATGCCTATTTTGGTATGTAAATGTACTCAATGTGACTTTGTTTCAAGAAAATGTGGATGCTTGGCAAAAGTATCAGTTTCTATCTATATTGGATAGGACTTTCAAATATTGTGCCGAATATTCAGGATGTTAAATCCAATTAGCTGGTCCTAAAATGTTCAAAATTTTGTAAATGCAGGGTAATCCCTGTCGTTCAGTAATGTGCAGGGCAATCCCTGTCATTCAGTAATGTGCAGGATAATCCCTGTCGTTCAGTAATGTGCAGGATAATCCCTGTCGTTCAGTCATGTGCAGGGCAATCCTTGTTGTTCAGTAATGTGCGGGACAATCTCTGTTGTTCAGTAATGTGCAGGATAATTCCTGTCGTTCAGTAATGTGCGGGATAATCCCTGTCATTCAGTAATGTGCAGGATAATCCCTGTCGTTCAGTAACGTGCGGTGCAATCCCTGGCTCTTTGTGACCAGCAGGGTCAATTGCTGCTCATCTGCTAATTGCAGGGCAATCCCTGCCTTCAATGTATATAGCATCTGCAGTCATTGCAGGAATCTGTCTCCAAGTTGCCCCTCCCAAATCAATAGCTGGCCAACTCGACCAGCTGCAGCATCCACCAGGCCTGCAACATCTTGGACTGTGGTATCTGGGATTCCAGTATGGTATGAGATTGTGGGGTTTCATGTTGTTCGGGGACTAATATCACTGTGGGCATAATGATAATTACTACATACCATCCGATTATTCAGCAGCTAGATAGTCAGGGCTCTGGGTATCATAGGACAAAGTGAAATATGTGATTGCTTTTTTGTCTAATAGTATGTAACTGCCCAGCTGGAGGGTCCACCAGCAAAACCAATCAATCTGTGTACATATGTAACTAGAAATCAAATAACCTCTACTCAACATCCCCATTCAAAGAAACATAGAAACATAGAAGTTGACAGCAGATAAGGACTGCAAGGCCCATCCAGTCTGCCCATTTCTTTTTTCTACCTTATAAATGTGCCATCAGCCTTTGCCCTGTCAATGGCCTATCTATTCATACACATCTGTATTGCTCCCTTATGCCTATCCCATGCCTGTTTGAAGCCCTGCACTGTATTCATATCCACCTCTTCCTGAGGTAGGTCATTCCATGCATCCACCACCCTTTCTGTGGAAAAGAATTTCCTTACAATACCCCTTAATTGGCCTCCCTCTAATCTCATGCTGTGTCCTCTTGTCTTGCTATTTTTACCTTATATTGAAACATGTTAGACTCTTTCACCTTGTTAATGCCCTTAAGGTGTTTGAATGTTTCGATCATATCACCTCTCTCCCTCCTTTGCTCTAGGGTATACATATTGAGCTCCGTTAATCTGTCCTCATATGTTTTCTGATGCAGTCCCTGCACCATTTTGGTTGCCCTTCTCTCTGGACTGCCTCAATTTGGTTAATGTCCTTGTGAAGGTGTGGCCTCCAGTACTGCATGCAGTACTCCAGATGGGGCCTAACCAGTGTCTTGTAAAGAGGGATTATTACCTCCCTCTTTTGACTTGTGAGACCCTACTAATACACCCAACTTCCCTAGCCTTACTTACTGCTTTAGTAGTATGCTTGGATAATTTCAGGTCAACGGTGATGAGGATGCCCAAGTCTCTTTCTTCCTTGTGACTGCCAGTAACTCCCCTCCCAGCCAATAGGTGGCTTCAGGGGTTTTCTTCCCTATGTGCATGATCTTGCACTTCTTTGCATTAAACCCCAGTTGCCACTCCTCCAACCATTTTGCTAGTTTATCCAGATCTCTTCTCATTCTGCCCACCCCATCTGGATCATCTACTCTGTTGCAGATCTTGGTATCACCTGCAAACAGACAAACCTTACCGTCCAGTCCATCTGCAATGTCACCGATGAAGATATTGATGAGGACTGGCCCCAGGACTGATCCCTGAGGTACCCCACTTGTGACTTGCATCTCTTCTGACTGTATACCATTTACCACCACTCTCTGCTTTCTGCCTGTCAACCAGTTTGCCACCCAGTTGACCAAATTCTGACCCACTCTGAGCCTTCCCAGCTTATTAATCAATCTTCTATGTGGAACAATATCAAAAACTTTGCTGAAGTCAAGGTAGGTGACATCAACTGCCCCCTCTTGGTCCACCACTCTGGTTACCCAGTCAAAGAAATCTATGAGATTAGTTTGACAGGACCTTCCTTTTGTAAACCCATGCTGTCTTGGATCCTGTGCTCCTATGGATTCCAGGTATTGCACAATCCTTTCCTTAAGGAGTGCCTCCATAATCTTGCCCACTACTGAGATAAGACTGACTTTTCTGTAGTTCCCTGCCTCCTCCCTGCTACCACTCTTGTGGAGTGGGATCACATGAGCCCTTCTCCAGTCTTCTGGGACCTCTCCTGTGCTCAGAGATCCACTAAACAGTTCTGATAATGGCTCTGCTAGTTCCACTCTTAGTTCCTTTAATACCCTGGAATGTATGCCATCAGGTCCCATTGCCTTGTCCACCCTGAGCTTATCGAGCTCTTGCAGGACCCTTTCTTTTGTGAAGGGACTAGTGCACACCTCTCTCCCCCCCGGGTCCATGGTGCTGAGCTGGGGGCCCTGCCCTACCTTCTTTTTGGTAAATACTGAGCAGAAGTATCTATTTAGGATAATTGCTTTTCCTTGGTCCTCCTCCTCACACACCCCCTTATCTCCTTTGATCTTAGCAATACCCCCTCTGGACTTTCACTAATGTATCCATAGAAAGTCTTTTCACCTTCTTTTACTGTTTGTGCTAGTGTTTCCTCGGTTTGGGCCTTTGCCTGCCTTACTGCCTTCCCTGCTTCCCTTAGGGAAGTTTGGTATGCCTCCCTATCTTCATCCCGCTGCATTCCCTTACATTTCCTGAAGGCCAGCCTTTTGGCTCTGACCTTTTCTGCTTCTGTTTATGAGAACCAAAGTGGTTTCCTTCTTCTTTTGCTCTTTCTTTTCTCACTAACACAATGGATGTTGCTTCAAGTATTGCATCTTTAATGCTTGCCCACTTTGCCTGTACCCCCTCACCTGTATTTCTTTTTGCCGGGGCTAGCTTAACTCTGTTGACAATCTTATTAAAGTCTTCTCCTCTGAAGTCCCATATTTTTGCCTTGGAATGGGATGATTGTGTTCTAGTGGCCAAATTGAACCATACCATGTGATGGTCATTGGCACCCAGGTGACCTTCTACCTGGAGATCTGTGATCCTTTCTCTGTTAGTCAGTACTAGATCTAGGATGGCCCTGTCTCTTGTGGGTTGTTGTACCAGTTGTTTGAGGCCCTACCCTGCAGGGAATCCACCATGTGTCTAGTTCTGGCAGATGTTCCTGCTGGTATTGACCAATCTGTGTCTGGCATGTTGAAGTCTCCCATTATCAGAACCTCCCCTTTAGCTGTCATGTTTTGTATATCTTCTAACAGTAATGCATCTATGTCCTCCCCATGGTCTGGGGCTTGTAGACAACCCCAGTTCGTATGGCTGTCCCATTTCCTGTTTCCAGGGTGAACCACAGTTCTGGCTCCATATGTGTATTCTGAATTTCTGTAGCTTTGATATTTTCATTGACATAGAGGGCCCCCCCTTTTTTGCACCTCATTCTCTTCTGAACAGTACATAGCCATGTACTGAAGCCTCCCAAGTGTGGTTACTGGTAAACCACGTCTCGCTAATTGCTACTATGTCCAGTTTAGCCTCTGTCATTATTGCCTGCAGGTATGGGATCTTTTGTGTACATGATTTTCCATTGGCCAGATTTGGATTCCTAACTCCTTTACCCCCTAAATAAATCTTGTGTTATTGTTGTTGAAATATTTGGTGTGAGCATATTATTTGAGAGAGCCTTTAAATGCAAAATGTTAAAGTGTGGGGAAATGTTTATTGGGGCATGTCTGGGAAAGGTAAATGGTTATCGTGGGTGGTGTAGCAGCTCAGGGGGCTACACCTGTTACCAGCTCACCCACGTAAAGCACCCTGAGTGGAGGTACTGTGCAAAGATTTTAAAATATGGTTGTCAGTTAGCGAACCCAAACCCCTTAGCCTATGTCCAGGGTAGTAGGCAGGGGTGTAACACTGGGGATTGCTCCACCCAGAAGTTACACTTATAAGATGGGAGATGTCATGTTAGAGATTTGCCTAAAGAAATAGTAAAATAAAGCCCTGTAAATATGCAACTGTGGGTATATCAAGGATTAATCAATGGTCAGGTGACCTGTTTGGACGAATCAGAAGACAGTATTTTAGGAACCCATGTTATAAAAGTATTTATACCATGGGAGTGATGAATAACACTGGTAAATAACATGGGTTATTTTGCCATGTTATACATCTGCCATGGAAATAACATGTTATTTTTTACTGCAGCTGTTATTTCCACGACAACCCTTTCACAGTTGCTTTACTCAGCTAATCAGGACCAGTTAAATACACTTTGCCATAACCTAGCTATTGCAGGACAAAGCATGCTGCTTCCTCAGCCCACCAATGGGGACAAGGTTTCCACTCTGATTCTGGTTAATATGGTAAACATTCAGCATCTGCAATGCTCGTGGTGGGTGAGCTCATGGCTTTATGATTTGGTTAGTCTCCTCAATGGGTTTCTTTCCTTGTATACCACATTTACCCAGCATTTATTCTCTAAATAAATTGCATTTTGGCCTGGTGGCACTGAGGACTGAAGCTAAGGGCTGAGGGCTGAGGCACTATGTCTTACCTTGCACTACACCGGTGACCCAGGTTTGGGAACGACCTCGGGTTGTCGAGCTGCTGGCATTGTGGGGAGGGATGGAGCGGGATTGAGCTACCTAACAGCAGCTCTCTTCTCTGGGGGTGGTTGTTGCCCCCTATAGTTCTGCTGCCACTGGGTGGAGGTCAGTGGTGACATAGGCAGGAGAGGGCAGCAAGCTGGGAGGCATCTTGTGCCATGGGGTGAGCATGCCTTCACATCGCATCGCATGCCTGAGAAAGTGCAGGGCAAAAACTGGGAAAAAGCACTGAAAATATAAATAAAAAAATAAATAGCATTTTGTAAACACCTTTGTTTTTTAACAGAGAAGTACATTTTCTTTGGTGCGACTGGCACCCTCAAGTAGCCCATTGCTAGGGCACACATTTGAGGCACTCTTATGGAAATTAGAGTGTCTCACATGCTATTCAAACAAGCTCTCTGATTGGTTGGGTGCATCACAAGATGCTCTTTGAGCTATAATGTTTATAAGAGTACCAGGAACATTTTGAAATAAACAATCTTGAATGTCTAAAGATGGTGTGATGGATTTTTATCTGTGGCATGCACACCGCAGGACATACACACTCACTTCTGGCTGCAGATAGAAATGCACACTACTCAAATCGCAACACTACTTCTGTGTGCTGCAGCGCATGCCCCTGCAGCCACAGGTACAAATCCATGATACCCAAATTACAAGAGTTCTTTTATCTGCAAAAAAGCAAAGCCTTATGTGCTTCTGTACCCACAGGTACTCATATACACTGTGTAAGACATACACACAGTTCTGTCTGCAGAAGGGCAGACCCCTGAGGGGGCTGTGCTTCTGCAGATGCATATGTAAGACATACACCTCTGGCTGCAGAAGCACAGGCCCCATGAAATCCCTGAGTCAGTTTTGCAGGAAGTCACGGACTTCATCCTCAATATGGTGTTGGAATCCCCCAGGTTGATGATGCTGGAGGATTTCAATGCCTGGATCGATGATGAACTCTCACAGTTTGGACAAGACTTCCTCTGACTTATAAGTTCTTTGGGCTTCACACAGGTAGTTTCCTCTGTGACTCATAATCATGGTCACTTATTGGACCTGGTCTTTCTCCTGGGGTTGGAGGCCTCCAGCTTGGTGATGGAAGCAGTTGAATGGCCTGACCACCACATCATTAGGTTCAATTTCCAGGCTCCCCTTAGGCCTGCTCCTGTGGAGATGGTCGATACCGCCCATTATGGGGCTTGACCCTGATGGCCTCCTGGCAATGTTGGATCTCTCAGGAATGCCGAGGTGAGGGTCCAGAGAACCTACTCCAGGCTTTTAACTGAGCTGGGTAGGAGCTCTGGATACTTTACTCCTGTCGTGTTCACCCACTTACTCTTCTCAGTCTCCATGGTTTGATGGGACTTTGGGGAGATGAAGCAGGTGGGTCGAGGTTAGAGCATGCTTGGCTGCAGACCCGGCTCAGATGCCGACAGGCTTAGACTGATGGAACATTACTAGAGACTATCAGTAAAAATCTCTCAAATGAAGGCAGAGTTCCTGTCCAGGAGATTGCTTCAGCACAGAACCGACCAGTTGAGCTGTCCGAATGGTAAACAGACTGTGCCATCCAGCCTGTCTGAGATTCAGAAAACCTTGTCACAAGTAGAATGTGATGAGTTTGCTTGCTTCTTTGCTGATAAGGTTGCCAACATCAGCTCGGAGAGTTTGCTTATCATTCCCTATGGGGTTACTGGTGGTCAGAACGAGGTCGTGACTCCACTGTTTTGTTGGGCTGAATTTGACCGACTGGCAGTTGAGGATATCATGCAGCTTCTCTGGGGTATGCATCCAACTAGCTGTAATTTAGACATGGGCCCTACCCACCTTTTAATAGGGTGTGTGGATGTGATTGGCCCAGTTCTAGTGGCGTTAATCTGGTGTTCATTGGAGACAGGGGAGTTCC
Organism: Neoceratodus forsteri; assembly: GCA_016271365.2. NCBI lineage: Eukaryota > Metazoa > Chordata > Ceratodontiformes > Ceratodontidae > Neoceratodus > Neoceratodus forsteri. Next base: position 216,247,092 of record JADMNL010000029.1, read on the forward strand.
CCAGCCCCCTGAAGGAGGCTGTGGTAACCCCCCTTCTCAAGAAGTAATTTCTTGACCCAGATTCTTCTGCAAACTACAGACCAATCTTTAACCTTCCCTTTATAGGAAAGGTTATTGAGAAAGTTGTTGTACAACAGTTGAAGAACCATCTTACCATCCATGCTATCAATGATTCTCTCCAGTCTGGTTTCCGTAAGAGACATAGTGCTGAAAATGCTCTGGTTCGTGTACTCAATGATCTCCTGATGGCTAGAGACCAGAAATGCCATTCCATCTTGGTCCTTCTGGATCTCTCATCAGCTTTTGACACCATGGACCATGGGGTACTTCTTGATCACCTGCAGGTCATCTGTGGCCTGTCAGGTACAGTTCTCAGATGGTTCCTTTCTTTTCTCACTGGCAGGTCACAGAAGGTAGTATGAGGGATTTTTCCTCTGACTCTTTCTCCCTGCCACATGGGATCCCTCAGGGTTCAGTGTTGTCCCCCATGTTGTTTGCAGTGTACATGCCTCCATTAGGAGACACTGTAAGATGGTATGGGCTGTGTTTTCATTGTTATGCAGATGATACTCAGCTTTACCTGTCTTTTGTGCCCAACCAGTATAGTGAGCTGTCAGTCTTTTCCAACTGTCTTGCCAAGATCCAATACTGGATGAATTCCTGTTGGTTAAGGTTAAACTCTGACAAGACAGAGGTGTTATTTGTGGAACTGGGTTGCCAGAGAGAGGGGTCAGCTGCTGGGTGGCCTTTCCAGGCTTTGGCTTTGGTGCACTCAGCTCTTAACCTCTGAATGGGTGCAAAATCTGAGGGTGATATTTGATGATGGGCTGACACTTCATTTGCAGGTGTCAGCTGTGGTCAAGTCCTCATTTTACCATCTGAGGAACATCGCCCGGATTAAGCACCTTGTTCCATCTGGCAATCTTCCAACCCTGGTCCACGCTTTTCTGACCTCGCTCCTTGACTACCGTAACTCCCTTTACCTAGGGCTTCCAGGGGTTGATATCTGCTGCTTGCAGCTAGTGCAGAATGCTGCTGCCGGGTTACTGTCTGGGTCAACTCGATCCAGCCATATTTCACCTGTGCTGCGCACTCTGCACTGGCTGCCAGTTCAGTGGTGGATCACCTTTAAAGTTGGTTTACTGACTTTTAGAGCCCTACACAGTTTGGGTACAAGTTTCCTACAAGAGCTTCTGAGTCCCTACTGCCCCCTACGACCATGCCACTCAACCAACGAGGGATTGCTAGAGATTCCCAAGGTGCATTTGAAGACCTCTGGAGCTTAGGGTTTTGTCTGTTTCTATCCCTCCTTGTGGAATTTTCTACCTTGTCAGATATGAGAGTGACAGACAGTGGAGAGTTTTAAAAATCCTCTAAAAAATGATTTATACATTTGTGCTTTCCCTGATTTTTAATTATGGATTTTGATAGCTATATCTTTGAATATTTTATTACGTTTTTAAATTGTATTTGTGATATGACTATTTTAGAGATCACGTGCTCTGTATAGTGCTTTGATATTTGTTGAATTGCACTTAGGAAATAAAATGTATTATCATTATTATTATTATTATACCCAAATTACAACAGTATTTCTGTCAAAAGAAACTAAAGGGCTTGTGCCTCTGCAGTCACAGGTGTGAGACAGACACATTAACTTCTGTTTACAGATGTGCAGGCCCCTGTGGAGCCTGTATGACCATAGCTGGATATAGAAATCTGTGATATCCAAATTGCAACAGTACATCTGTCTGCAGAAGCACAGGCCCCTGCGGCGATAGCACTTACACAGCCACAGGTACTCATGAACTCTGTAAGACATACCCACTGATAACAAATATCACACCCATCTCAGAAACACTTTTTCTTTTAATAGAACAGGTTTTATTTATTAGGAAAATATTGTCTGTGTAAGAAAAAGAATATAAGCATCCCTGATAAGGAAAATTAACTTTGTTAACAGATTTTTAAAATGTTAGAATACAGAAATTGCTGCTGCAATGTGACACTCAAATAAGTGTCAGTCTTGGTGTAACTGTTCAATAGTTAATCATTAATTACATGCAACAGGGTTGATTACATTGTAGTTACATGTTTGCAGCATGTAACTACATTGCAGCTGCAATGCAGTAACATCATAGTTATTCTTGAAATGTTAATAACAAACCAAACTGTACTGAACTGTTTCAACCAGTGCATTGTACTGCTTTAACAGCCATCCCTTGGAGACTCATTGGCCAATCAGATTATTCCATTTTCCAAGCTATTTTATAAACTTCATACACTACTAGGTTTTATATACTAGGCATTTGGGGTAGGAAGTAAGCAATGAGTCCATCAGAACCTGGCCCCCCACTTCTCTCAATGGTCATTTCTAGTTCACATCTCTGGCCTTAAAAACAACAGCTAAATTAGTTTTAAAACAGTTTGAAAGTACTGGCCTAAAGCTGCACTTTTCCATAAGTCATCCCTGACCCCCACTATCCTTTGTATATAATAGACCCTCCGCATTCTTGTTATGAATAATCTTCATTCTGATTGATATCTGTGACCTTTGGTAATACAGGACATGCCCTGTTTTTAAAGGTGAGATTTAATTCTTGAAAATGTGATGGGTGATTTACTATTTTATATTTCAATAACAGGTCACCCCAAAACCTCTTTGTTGTAGAAGGAATAGGTTTAACTTATTTATTTATTTGAAAACTGGTTAAGTGCATTAGACAATAAAATGCCTATTTTCGGTCATGACCCAACAAAGTACAGTCACAAGCACATTGGAGTATGGATATATTGACTAAGGTACAGAAAAATGAGTTGTGTTACAGCACAACACAAACTATTGTATCAGGAGGTACAAAACATTAAATTAAATATAGTGTGGGTAGATATGAAAGTGCAGCAGATAATCAAGCAATTAACAAATAAATACAGTGCATAATAAAAGTTCTTCAGCCTCTCCTCTACCGTCATGTTTCTGAAGCTATTAACTATGTTGTTTGCCATTCCCGCTGGATGTTGCATGACGCCCCTTTACTGCTGAAGCTAGTTATGAGTTCAGTGCTGGCCTGCCTACTCGACCATCCACAAGTGATGCTGTGCTTCCTCATGGTGTTAGGTTAACAATCCCACAGTGAGATGGCTTGCAAAATATCATTATCAAATGTTAAAAAGAGAGGTCCAAAGACTGACCCATGGGGCACCCAACTCTTCACCCCCATCCTGGGTACACCCCCATTGCACCACCCTCTGGGTTCTTCAACTAACCGGCCTCCACCCACCTAGTTACTTTCCACCCACCCGACGCACCTGTTTGTCCCCAGCTCTCTGGAGAGATGGTGTTAGAAGCCTTATTAAGTCCAGATAGCCATGTCCTGCTCCCCTGGTTGATCACCTAAGTACCCAACTGAAGAACTTGATCAGGTTCATCTGGCATGACCTTCCTCGTGAAGCCATATGATCTGCTGTCCTATAACCACTCTCCTCAGGTAGTCACCACCCTCTCCTCGATTAGTGCCACCATCCTACCACCACTGAGGTGAGGCTGACAGGTTGATAGTTCTTGTCACCTCCTACTTCCTCCTTGTGTAAAGGCATCTGTCTGCCCTCTTCCAGTCCTCTGGCACCCTCCATTCCAGTGAGAAGTTGAATAGCCTTATCAATGGGGTGGCCAACTCCTCCCTCATTCCTGATTACCCTGGGGTGGCAGTGGCATCATTGCCTTATCACCTCAATCTTTCTAGCTCCTCCTAACCCTATCCACAAGAACAAGCTATGATCCACCATTGCCCCACCTTCCACTCCTAAAAGCTCAGATCCTCCATCTTCCTCCTAGGTAAATACTAGAGCAAAGTTCTTATTCAATACTTCATGCTACAGTCCTCTCTCAATCTATACCTCTCCCCCACCTCAGCATTGCAATCCCCTGCCTTGCCCCTCCTCCCTCACATATCTGAAAAAGTTTCACCCCTTGGCTTTTTAGCTATTTTCCTCTCTATTCACTTTTTGCCCTCCTGATTTTTCTGCTTTGCCAAATCTCCTTTTCTCCCTATAAGCTTCCTATTTTAATCATCGAGTGTCCTCCTAAATTTTCGAAACCCTTCCTCCTTCCCTGACTGCCGAGCTGTCTCCTTAATAACAAAAGTAGTCTTTTCCAGGGTTTGAATCCCACAGCTGTCTAGGTGCATATTGAGATCCAAACAAGTCACTTAACTTCCCTGTGCTCCCAGGTTGCATCTGAAACAATCTTTGGCACAAGTAAGTACCCTGCTTAAACAATGTTCCTTCTTCCTTCACTCCTGTTTTGCTCTTCTTAACCTTTTTATGCACATTTCCATGACTTTCAGTATCCCTCCTTTAACAGATTCCACAACTCCTCACTGCCCCTATATTCTTTGTTCCTCATTGCTCCTTGCTAGCCTTTTCATCCTGTCGAAGTCTGCACATTTGAAGTCCATAACTGTAGTACTGGTTTGATTTGTCTCCCTCCCTGCCCTCATCCTGAACCTTACAGTCCTGTGATTGCTGGTGCCCATGACTTCTCCCACCTGCACCTCTTCCATACTCTTCCCATTTGTCAGGACCATGTCTAGCAGGTTGGTGCCCCCTGTTGGCTCCCTGACTTGCTGTTGTAGGAATGTCCCCTGCAGTGCAGCTAGGATCTCCCTGCTCCTAGTCAGCACTGCATCTGGGATTCCCCAGTCTGTATCTGGGAGGTTTAGGTCCAGTAACAGTAGTAATTCTCCGTTTAGGGCCAACTGTGTGACTGCCTGAATAAGCTGTTTGTCCCTCTCTTCCTCCCCCTGCATAAGTGGTCTGTATACCACCCCTGACTGCAAGGATTCTCCAGTCCCCCTTCCTAGTGTTACCCACAGTAGCTCATCCTCCCCATCTTCCTCTTGTTCCTTGATTACTCTGATGTCATCCCTGATGTATACAGCAACTCCCACTCCCCCCTTGCCCTCCCTGTCCCTTTTAAACAGTCTGTAGCCCAAATTAGTCATCTCCCAGGTATGATGCTCCGTCCACCAAGTCTAGAAAAGCTTATTGCTATATATCCAGTCTGTTGTCCCCATGATGGCCTCAAGCCCACCATTTTCTTCCCTTAGTGCCTCGCGTTAGCAACCAAGCCCTTCCACCAATAACCCCCCATCCCCTTCATGGTAACCCTCTTTCACAATATTCTATCTCTATCCTTGGGGGAGGCTGATAGCCCCCCATTTTCCTGTCCTATGGTGTGGACCCCCCCCCCGATTTGGTCTCACGACAATCTGATTTGAAGGTTTTGACCATCCATTTCAAAATTAAGCAGTAGGGTATGACAGTGGGTGTGTTACGGTGAAATGGCCCAACTCAGGCAGATTGAAGCTGAGGTGGCTTGAAGCAAATTGGTCTACCACCTACAAAGGGCTGTTAACTCCACTATAATGCACCCTGAGTGCATTATTGTGATTATGAAACGGCTCATTTTTAATCATTTCAAAGTAGTTTTTCAACATATTTTTGTTGAGTTACTTTCAGTTGGGCCGTGGTGCTAGGGATAATGTCCCAACTGAAAATACTTTTTGGTTAATCAGGAGCCAGTATTCTTCTGCCCATTTTATTATTAAGGTTATTCACTGCTGAGAAATGTGGGCCAGTCATGCTTGGTATTTGGCTTGCTTATTTAATCATTTTTAATCATCAGTATTATACTCCAGGGCATAGAACATCATGTGAGTTTGTCACTTCTCAGAGTGGATTAAGACACCTAGGTTTGGTGTGTCTCACAATGCTCCCAAACATCTAATTGGTGACACTTTCTATACAGTACCACTTCCTGTTATGTAGTATTGCTTCATGTTATATATGAAATATTTTCTTTCCAGGTCAGCTATGGTTCTTCAGTTTCCCTGTTAAGTGATAAGTCCAAATTCCCTTCATTTCTACGTACTGTTCCAAATGACATCTTCCAAGCTCTTGGTATGGCTCAGCTGTTAATTTATTTTGGTTGGACATGGGTGGGAATTCTGGCCTGACAATGATTACGGTAGTGCTGGGCAGCCAGACTCTCAAACAAGAAATTGTCAAGGCTGGGGCTGCATCGAATTTTTAGAAATGGTCACCAAGTATAAAGAGAGATCCTCCACCATTGATGTGATTCAGCATTCATCAGCAAATGTCATTCTGGTCTACCACCCCTGAGAATCTGGTTCCATTGCTGGAGGCCATTGCTATGCAAAATCTAACAGGTAGAGTTTGGATCAGCTCTACAGGTTGCAGCAGGTATCCTTGAAGTTCTCAAGATGGAGGTTGTGAAACCTTGAATGGTAGCATAGGGTTCTTCATCCACAAAGCAAGATCCCGGGCTCAAGGACTTCTTGTACAGTATCCACCTTCACCTGCCTCCACATGACATCTTGTAAGAGAACATTCTGGGAGGTGGCCTTTGACTACCAGTGGCCAAAACCTGATGGAAATGACACACTAATGTAAACTGGGCAATAAGCACAGTAACATCACCTTGCACAGGTCATGAGGATTTAAGAAAAACTTGACATTTCTAAATATGACGTGATATAATTACACACATATTTGGCATTTACAATTGCAATATATGCAGTGGCACATTCCATTCATAGTCCGATTTCATGTAGAGATGGAAGGTCCATTTTATAATGGACAGTGTGGAACATTCATGATTTCCAACCCTGGAAGGTAAGTAAACCAAGCAGTATATTTTCATTTGTAAAAACTGGTGTGTATGTTAATGCCACTGCTGAGTCCACTCTTACGATTGTAAGAGCAGTCTCATGCATTCTTAGGGTACAAGAACTGCAAGGCAACAGTGAATGGTTCTGATACCCTAACAGTGTGAGTGAGACTACTCTTGCAACAGTAAAAGTGGTCTTGGTGGCAGTACTGGTGTATTATTGATCGAGTTCGATTAATAATATAATCCCTCACTAATTTGTAAAAAGTACTACCCTATCATTCCCATTTCCAGGGCAGCTGTGGAAGAAATACTCTTCACAGAATAAGAGTGTCTCATGCACAGAGCAAAGGAGAGTTCTGATTGGTTGAAACTCGGAAGTGCTCCCTTGCTCTATAATGGGTTATAGAAGGAATATGAATTCCATCAAATGTGCTGCCTCCCACCATTAAGTTCGGAGCTGTGTTGAACATGGAATTCTGCTGGCAGAATTTGTGCAGAATGACAATTCTGCTTCAGAAGTTCTTTTCAGAATTTATTTTTTATGATTTATTGTTCCTTCATGATCTCCCCTCACCTTCTCAGGTCCTGCCCCTCCAGCAGCATCTCTGGCACTTACCCTCAGGTTTCCAATCCCATGGGTTTACCCACAGTGGAGTGGGCTGCTGTGCTGGTTCCAACCCCCCCCCACTGTATCTTGGCCATGGTGCAGGAGTTCCCTGGGTTCCTGAAGGCAGCCAGTTTCAGGAGTCTGGGCTTGAGTATACTAGGATCATGTACTGGGCAGGCATTGTGACTTTTCACAGTCCTATCTCCTGGGATTCCTGGTGCTTGAGGAGGTCTAATCAGAGGCACACAAGCATGCCTCATGTGAATCTTGTCCAAAATTCCTCTCCCCTCTCCTACTGTCTGCTGAACTATCCGCTGTGGTCACCCAGGGAGCAGTATTACAGTGGCCACAGTGACCCTCCATCCCTCCCTCCATCCCTTCCCAAAAAAAGAAAGTCAAAATCCTCTGGGATGCCTGATTTTCCTCCCTCTGGCCAGTGCCTGGTGGTCTGAGCTTATTCCCAAACTCAGTTGTTGGCTTAACAAGTGTTGGCACTGCTGCAGTGCAGGCAGGTCAGCTCTGGAATTCACTGTTTAATTCTGCAAGGCAATTCTATATGTAATCCTATTCTGTGGTTTGCTTAAAATCAGTTGGCATTTTACGTAACTGCAGAATGCTGTTATTAGGTTTATGTAAATTGTAGTTTAGTAAGCCCCAGTTTAAAGAACTAGATTAGTTGCCATATTGGTCCTTGTAAGAAAACATCCAGAAGCAAATGTTTTGATACCTTTTAATGGACCAACATAGAAGTCACAAAACATAGATGTTACAAAAGAAAACAGTGCCTAAGCTTTCTGACCAACCAAGTCCTTCCTCAGAGACTTATGTCCCAGTTTAAAGAAAAATTCTGCTTTAAATGGAATTCTGCAGAATTAAAGTGAATTTTCAAAATTCCACAGACTTTCTTCAGAAGAGGAATTTAATAAATCAGCAATGCTCTAATCAAGCTAGATTTTAAAATTCTTCTATGATTTTGCCCATCGGCATCCTAACTAAAGTTTTTTCTCTGTGTGTCTGCAGACACCATAACATCATTACTGTTCATCCTCTTCCTTTCAATGTTAATAGCTAATTCAGATTTTCACATTAGCCCACAATCCCATCTGAGCTCTTAACAAGCATTTTCCTAATTTTAATACCCTTTTTTGGGACAAAGAAACTCAAATGGGTGTCATGTATTGAAATAAAATCTGAAGTGAAAAAGGCTTTGAAAGTTGTTTCGAAATTTTAATTTATTTATTGAAATGTTTCACCTGGAAGGCATACTGAGTGATAAGTCGCTCATCTTCCAGTGCAACCTGGGGGGGGGGAAGGGGTAGATTAGGAATGAGACAGTAAGCATTCAAGTTATAAGTTCAACATTAACATACAGTTGTAAGGCAAACGTTACAAACAGTGTTACAAAAGTGTTGCACATGATAGGGAAAAACAGTGGACAATAATAAGTATCAAGTGCGTACGTGAAAGAAAAGGGGGAAAAGAGAGGCAGTGGTGAGGTCAGTGGGGAGGGGCAAGAGTCATGTCCCTAGAGACCACTTCAGAATGTGAGGACCCTGCACTGCACTGACCAGAGAGAAGGGGATAAGGAAGTGTCCCACAGAGACCCCATCAGCATGGTAGGGGAAGGAGTGGATAAGAAATACAAGCCCCTTTGGGGGGTAGGAGAGGGACCCAAGGAGACCATTTGAGGCACCTTTTATTCTGTGAGAGATCAAGGGAGGCTAGTAAGGTGGAACAAGTTGGGAATGGGGAAGAAAGCTAGGAATCTGGGTGGGTGTGCACAGGTTAAAATAAAGGTGACAGTATAGGAGTAGGGTTTGTCCAGGGCTTAGAGGAGGGAGTTAGGGAGAGACATGGTAGGAGCAGCTAGGAGCAAAGTAATTGTTGAGAGAAGAGCTGTTGGAGTAGGCAGAGGATGAGTGCCGAATTTGAGGGAGAAGAGAATTCCAAATTTTTGGGAGGCGGTGAGAGTAACTGGATTGACCGATTTGGGTGGATCTGCAGGGGATTATCAGGGTGTGAGAGGCAGTTGATCTAAGGGAATGAGAGTGTGAGGGGGTGTTATAAAGGAGGAGGAGAGGTAGGAATGGAGCTCACCCAACTAGTGCTTGGAGGTGAATTTAACACAGTGGGAGAGCTGCCTATTTGCAAGAGAGGGGAAGGACAGGACACAACAAAGATGCAGTGGTGGGTGCGAGGGGGACATCCAAGGCAAAGCAGCAGAAGGAATTGAAAAGGATGTCCAATCTGGCCAGGGAGGACCTAGGGGCAACACCATAGACTATGTCACAGTAGTCAAAAGTGGGCAGTATCATCTTCTGGACAAGTTCATGCCTAGCAGTAGAAGGGATGCAACTACAGTTCCTGAACAGGGCACCAAGCTTCTTGCACAGTTTTTTTCTGGATGGTGTCAATATGCCCAGAGAAGTTTAGGTGTTGGTCCAACCAAACACCTAAGTACCTGAAGGAGGATGTGTCCTCAAGTAAAGTCCCATCAAGGGTGTGGAAAATGGGTAGGGAGGGAAGCATTGAGAGTCTCTACCTTGTACCAAAGGTCATGGAGACTGTCTTTTTGGTCTTGAGAAAAAGTTGATGCTTAGCAGACCAGAGCTGAACCTTGTCAAAGTCTTGCTGTAAGCTGGTTATAACCTCATCAAGACAGGAGCCAGATGCCTACAGGACTGTATCATTGGCATACATGCGTACTGTATAGCAGAGGATGGGGAGAAAACAGAGGGAAGGTCATTTAAGAAGATGGAGAATAGGAGGGGCCCAAATATATAGGCCTGGGGGACTCCAATGCTAATCAGGAGGGGAAGGGAAGTGGCATCCAAGATCTTAACTGGCTGGGTTCTGCTGATAAGGTAAGAAATTGACTTTGATTGCTGTACTCTTTCTCACTCAATTTCTTCAGCTGAGGCGAAGTTCTTTGGTTGTGACCAGGTTGACTGGCACTCAGGCATTTTAGCCTAATTTAAAAGTTGTATTAATTTTAAGTAGTGTGTTGCAAAGAAGGGATATGACTGTATGCCGATCCTATGGTGAAACCTTTACAGTGATTGCGTTAATGCCAACAGCATTGACTGATCACTGTAAAGTCCACCTGGGACCCCAGCACTCTTTCCCCAAGTCCTGCACCCCTTCCCCGAATCAACTCCAACTCAGAGTTAATAATCCCTAAGTCCAGGTTGTAGGGGGCAGAACACCCCGAAACACACACAGACAGATCTCCAGCTGGAATTATGCCAACCACAATTTGCAGTTGACATAAATCTGTTACTGTAATGTCGGTCAACAACATTTTTATTCCCTTATGGGTGGCCTGAGAAGTGAAAGCTGAAGCATAGGAAGGGAAAACAGGGAAGTCACTGATAAGGGGTGATGTTACAGCATAGCAGAGGTTAAAAAAAATCAAAAACAATGTTCACCAGAGTCTTGATTTCAAAACACTGCAGGTGGAAATGCCCTACGATCTTCCTCCCTTCCTCAGTGGGGCTGTCATCAGGGATTCCGATTCATGTGCTGTAGTTGGAGACTGGGGGCTAGGACTGTAGGGTCATCATTCATGGCTGCAATTATTCCCTTGAGCATCCTTGTCCATTCTCTGTCAGTAAATCTATTGTCCTTGTCCTTCATTGACCTCTTGGATATCTATGGGATACACAATGGCTTGACTCATAACATGCAATTTATCTTCATAAGTGAGGGGGCAGGACAATGACTCACTACTGGCAAAGCTATGAGTGAGTTATGAAAGTCCTGCCTCCTCACAAGTGATGATAAAGGTCATATTCTAATTTAGGCCATTGTGTGCCCAATTTATACATTGTATTTTAATCTGCAATGTTTTTTAAACTAGTTCTTTATATGAAACTTTAACTGTTTTCTGTTGGATTTCACTGCTCCGTTTTGAGTGCAGCAGAGGCCACTGTGATGTCACCTGACATTGTGCTAGCTGCACTCCTATTGGTTACGGGTTCCTTTGTTACCCTTTAAAGTAGAGATAAAGGCTGATGATGGATCCATACTGAAATATATGACTTATTTTCATGTAAAATGCTTCAGCTGCTACAATAAATCATGTATCGGTAAGGTTTGATTTTCACCTACATTATATAAATGTTTCTTACATTGCCATATACACATCGCATTGTGTGGAAACAAGATCTTTGCCCTCTGAACTTCTTCTGTTCCTGCTACTTGTCAAAACATGATGGCATAATCTGCTGCTTGTGACATCATCATTTCCATAGCAACCAGCTGTGATATAATAACTGTGCTGTGTTTTTTCCCATTGCTAGAAGCCGGTAGTCATTTGCCATTATTGGCAGCTGGTTATAACTGCACTTATGAGCCAGCATTCCTTCAAAGAGCGCACACGCAATGTTGCTGCTCAGCGGAATTGTGTCAGGTTCAACTCCCAGCCTTTAAGGATCTCAGGGTAGCTGTGGTCTGCTCTATGAAGGTGGGAGAAGGGGCATGGCATGAGTGTTTGGGTGCAGGAGGCTGTGGATAGAGTGCCTTCCTCCACCAACATGGTTTGACCATCTTGTGGCTAAGTTTAACTTGTGGGCTTGCTTGTTGGGCAGAAGAGCAAGTGCTGCTGGAAACACAAACCTGAAGCCACAGTGTGGCTGTGCTGTGGACATCTGATGGGGGCTAATTATAATTTAAATAAATAAAAGGAGACAAGTTCATTGGCATGGGTTGCTCTTACAGGAGAATATTTGTTAAACTAAATAATAAAAACACAAAAAATAACATAATTCATTAGAAATAAACATAAAAAACCTGGGGTTGGGGACTTCTGGGGCAAAAAAAATCCCATTAATTATATAAAACAAAAATATGGGGTGGTGTGTAAATCTTGAATTTTATATCACAATGTACAGCTTGTTACATCATAATCCTTCTCATGGCAATAAACTGTGATTTATAAACTGAAGATTATGGGCCCCACATTCAAAAGTGGCTGGGTGTACCATGCAGATGAATGTGCCACACATTGACTTGCGCCAACACAAAATAATGGGATATTCAGCAAGTGTACCAGGTAATGCAATCTTGCAAACATGTCTGAATATTCTGATTGTGTGCAATCGCACAGTGGGAAATGAGCAGCACGGCAGGTGACCTGTGACCAGTGTGGAGCATACGGAACTGCGTGATGTGAAGCCACTTGCGTGGCACACAGAGTTACAATATTCAGACACGATATGCAAATAGCCTCATTGCACATTCTGTACCCAAACAGCACATTAGCATCTCATTACTGGAATGTACTCAGGCCATTTGCATGCCATTGGCATGTGCAGTTCCAGATCTGCAGGGCAGCACCACCACTCCACAAAGGTGACCAGGTGGTACTGCAGCTTAGCAGGCAGGTGAGTAGTCATGTTTGTATGTGGGTGGAATGCATTGGCCTGAGTACAATGCTAATACCCATGGTGGCCACACGTGAAACACCAGAAGGGTCCAGTGTCCATGAGGCATGCCTATGATGCCTCTAGGCCACAGGTGGTGCCACCTCTGCCCCACGCTGCCTACAGTTGTGCAATATGCAGAACCACAACACTACACTGATCCACTGCAGGGCCCCTGTGGCATTGTCACAATGCATAGATAGCATCAGTGACATGTATGTTGTTCCTGGTGGTGTGTATCTTGCAAGGGTGTGCTGTGTGCACCTATGGCATAACACCATCCCTGACTCATGCCATGCTGCCACCAGTACCATCATGCATCCTGATTCCCATTGTTCCAGAAGATGCCATGGGTGCATGCCATCACCAGGTGATGCTCTGATGGTCACATGGGTGCAGGCAATGACACCTGGGACATGTGCTGCATTGTAGCTGTCTGTTCTGCTGGTGTGCTGGGGGTGACTGACCACATTAGCATGTGGCAGCTGGGTGTCTATGACCTGGGTGAGGTGAGGGAGGTGGCTGACTGGGACATGTGCTGCATTGTAGCTGTCTGCTACACTGGTGTGCTAGGGGCTGACTGACCACACTAGCATGTGGCAGCTGGGTGTCTATGACCTGGGTGAGGTGAGGGAGGTGGCTGACTGGGACATGTGCTGCATTGTAGCTGTCTGCTCCATTGGTGTGCTAGGGGCTGATTGACCACACTAGCATGTGGCAGCTGGGTGTCTATGACCTGGGTGAGGTGAGGGAGGTGGCTGACTGGGACATGGCCTGCATTGTAGCTGTCTGCTCTGCTGGTGTGCTAGGGGCTGACTGACCACACTAGCATGTGGCAGCTGGGTGTCTATGACCTGGGTGAGGTGAGGGAGGTGGCTGACTGGGACATGTGCTGCATTGTAGCTGTCTGCTCCGCTGGTGTGCTAGGGGCTGAATGACCACACTAGCATGTGGCAGCTGGGTGTCTATGACCTGGGTGAGGAGAGGGAGGTGGCTGACTGGGACGTGTGCTGCATTGTAGCTGTCTGCTCCGCTGGTGTGCTAGGGGCTGACTGACCACACTAGCATGTGGCAGCTGGGTGTCTATGACCTGGGTGAGGTGAGGGAGGTGGCTGACTGGGACATGTGCTGCATTGTAGCTGTCTGCTACACTGGTGTGCTAGGGGCTGACTGACCACACTAGCATGTGGCAGCTGGGTGTCTATGACCTGGGTGAGGTGAGGGAGGTGGCTGACTGGGACATGTGCTGCATTGTAGCTGTCTGCTACACTAGTGTGCTAGGGGCTGACTGACCACACTAGCATGTGGCAGCTGGGTGTCTATGACCTGGGTGAGGTGAGGGAGGTGGCTGACTGGGACACGTGCTGCATTATAATAACTGGTGACCTTCGATATCAACCCGTTTTCGAGTACTGTAAAAAGTCGTATCAACCCGCGGGTTGATACGTAAAAAATAGTATCAATCTAACGGGTTGATACAACTTTTACAACCTCACGCCGAGCCCCAGCACTCGCATTCCAGAGTAAATACATTTAAAATGATAAACGCCATACCTCATTATATGCACGCCCACGCTAGCACGTTATGTGATGTCATTCCTTGAATAGCGTGGGGGCGTGCCTACTAGTAAGGAAATGAGAGCGTTTTCCCCTCGCTTTTCTTCTTACTGTTAATTGTTCTTTCGAATTTGTTTAAGGATCACCAGTTATTATAAAAAATAAAACATGTATGGAGTAGAAATTGAGTTTTTTACACTCCCTCGTTGTGTGATAATAGTAAAACCTCTCGAGCTTCGCTCTCGAGGTTTATATATTATCACACAACTTGGGTGTGTAAAAAAACCCCATATCAACTCCATACATATGCATTATTCTCTATGTAGCTGTCTGCTCTGCTGGTGTGCTAGGGGCTGACTGACCACACTAGCATGTGGCAGCTGGGTGTCTATGACCTGGGTGAGGTGAGGGAGGTAGCTGACTGGGCTGTGCCAGTGGTGTCACACACCAGTATCTGGCAGGTGCCTGACGAGCAGGCACAGTGCAGCTGTGGCTTTTGGGTACTACCATCCTGGCGTGGCTGCTGTGTGTGGGTGCCTGGAGCTCATCCTGGTGCAGCTCACAGAGCTGTCTCAGGATGTCTTGTCTGCAGTTCAGCAGCCTGCCTATGGGTGGCTGGCAGATTTAGGGCATCCCCTGTCTTGCCTAACTTTGCGCGACACAAACGTGAGATGCGTGGCACATGCACTGTGCAGTTCCACTGACTATACACATGCACAGCATATGTAGGTGTCTGCCCCATTTTTATGTTGCTTGCACGCATGTGCAAGAAACATAGTGCCATCATCGGAGATTTCAGAGGTGTGTCACCTCCTTCTCCAATTCAGCCAGTGTGCTGGCTGTCTATGACACGCTCCAAAATGCAGTGGCATACAGTTGAAAGGTGGAGCTACGCTTGAGTGAGCAGCGATAAGAAGCTGCTCACGCACAGCTCCCCCCCACCCGCAGGCGTGTGTGCCCCCACACGCACTGTATAGCAGATGGGGTGCCCAATCCCCGTCGGCTGAGCTGCGTCGTCTCCCCCCCCAGTAGTTGGTGCCACGCTGGGGAGCCTACTCCAGCGTGGCACCGTCCTTTGCTGATGGGGGTGCCTAATCCCCGTTGGCTGAAACACTCTCTAATATCCTTGTGCCACGCTGAGCCCACCCCAGTGTGGCAAACGTCCCACTGCGTCTTTTTTTTTTTACCTGTAAGACAAAATGGTCCGCGTGCGTCTCGACCCCTCTCCCACAACCCGCACCCACCCACTGCGCACCCAGCCTCCCCACACCACCCTCACCCCATACTTACCTCCGGACTCCGGCGCGACGATCTTCGGTGGACCGGGAACACGTCTGCACTCTTCAAAGCCGACCGCAACCTGAGGAAATGCCGGTAAGCTGTATAATGGGCTAGATAGGGGGGTTTCAACTTTATTGCATATCTCAGCCATTTTTGGGAATTTTTGCACCAAATTTTCAACATGGGGTTTTGGGACCCCTTCTCATGAATGATGTCACTGTCATGGCGTTATTCGGGCCCTAAGGGTGATTTCACGCAGTGACTGTGCAGTGACTGCGAAATCACCCTTTGGGCCTGAATACCACCATGATAGTGACATCATTCATGAGAATGGGGCCCAAAACCCCCATGTTGAAAATTTGGTGCCAAAATTACAAAAAATGACTGTTTTACGAGCGTGCGTCGCGCAGTTCCTACGCAGGCTCATAAGTTCGCGAAATTTCAATATTTTCACTCCAGATTTTCAACATTGCCATTTTACCACACCTTCTTATGAGCAGTACAGCTGTCATTTTTCACATCTCACCCAAAATGTGTTTCCGCCCATGTAGCGCAGAATGGCGCAATCGGTGTGCGAAATCAATGTACAGGACAAATTAAGAAAATCACAGTGACACTGTTCATGAGCAGAGGTCTTAAAATGGCTATGTTGAAAATTTGGTGAAAAAATTCCTAAAAATGACTGTTTTACGAGCGTGCGTTGCGCAGTTCCTCTGCTGCGCTCATAGGTTTCTTGAATTTTCAATATTTCCACTCAGATTTTCAACATTGCCATTTTTCCACACCTTCTTATGAATAGTACAGCTGTCATTTTCACATCTCACCAAAACGTGTTTCCGCTTCATGTAGCGCACAATGGCGCAGTCAAGCAGCGAACTCAGTGTATGGGACATATTAAGAAAATCACAGTGTCACTGTTCATGAGCAGAGATCTTAAAATGGCAATGTTGAAAAT
Source organism: Neoceratodus forsteri (assembly GCA_016271365.2). Lineage (NCBI taxonomy): Eukaryota > Metazoa > Chordata > Ceratodontiformes > Ceratodontidae > Neoceratodus > Neoceratodus forsteri. The sequence continues at coordinate 216,263,609 of JADMNL010000029.1, forward strand.
TTGGTGAAAGAATTCCTAAAAATGACTGTTTTACGAGTCTGCTTTGCACAGTTCCCACGCACGCTCGTAGATTTGCGAATTTTCAATATTTCCACTCCAGATTTTCAACATTGCCATTTTACCACACCTCCTTATGAGCAGTACAGCTGTCATTTTTCACATCCTGCCCAAAACGTGTTTCTGCCCATGTAGCGCACAATGGCGCAGTCGGTGTGCAAACTCAATGTATGGGACACATTAACAAAATCACAGTGACACTGTTCATGACCAGAGGTCTTAAAATGGCTATGTTGAAAATTTGGTGAAAAAAATCCTAAAAATGACTGTTTTATGAGCGTGCGTTGCGCAGTTCCTACGCACGCTCGTAAGTTCGCAAATTTTCAATATTTACACTCCAATGACTTCCAAATACCTAAACAGCACATTGAAGCAAGCAACATTCGGCACTGACAAATGCTTGTTCTGTGTGGCATACATTATATGTGCATGATCGTGCAATTGGATATGCATGACACATTTCCCCTTTTGAACATCGTGCCACAGTGCATTTTCCAGGATGTGCCACACTTCTCTATTTTGTGCCATGCAAGTCCTTTGAATATGGGGGGCCCAATGCATGATGTATAAACAGGAAGGAGGAGCAGATGAAATCTGTGGGATGAGGATCCTATTTTCAAGCAGCTGTCCATAAAAATAAAGGAAAACAAACACATATAGAATAGTGGATGGGTGAACATCCACAACAAAGCTGTGTTTCCATCGAGGGAGTTGATGACATCACAGAGACCTCGAGAGCGAAGCTTGAGAGGTCTCGCTGATGTCATCAACTGCCCGAGATGGGAACACAGACTTAGTTGTGGATGTTCACCCATCCACTGTTTTATATAGTATATGGGTGTTTTGTTCAGGTTTTTTTTGCAAAATTTTCTACGTTACTTGCTGCAGGCGCTGCTCCCGTTCCCACTGGTGTTCCTGCTCACTCCCGATTCGCTTGTGCCGCTAGTACTCCCTCCGGTTCTCATTTTAAATTAGGGAAAAAAAATTATAGTATTTTTCAGAATGGGAGCCATGTATGGCTCTCCATGTCCCGACTCGATTTGAAACTCAGTGGCTCCGGCTGCCTGGCGTAAGCAAAATCCCGTACACCATGTTTGTTTTCTTTTCAAGCGAGGCGTCGTCTGAGCCAATCAGGTGGCAGGTCAAGGGTAAAAAGTTGTTGTACTATCGATGTGATGTCAGAGCGATAGTACAACAACTTTCTTGACCTTTGAACTGTACTACAACAAGATTTCAGCAGTTGCTGAAATCCATTGAGAATAGGCAGCACCCATATACTATAGAAATATCTGACATAAAACAAGATTTATAGAAATATAGAAACACAGGCAGTGACAGCACATCAAGACCAAAGGTTCATCTAGTCTGCCCAGAGACATTTTGATTTGTGTGTAAATATTATGTTTTTCAAGGCTTTACTTGAAAACACTGCACTGCACTGGCTCAGCCACACTGTGGCCTGTATTTTCAAAGTGTTGAGATGGATGCAACAGCAAGTCGTGTCACATTTGCCTATCAATTTGCAGCTGCAGCTGCCTCTGAAGGGTGCACTAGCATTAGAAGATGAATGAACCACAATTTGCTATGTCTGTACTTGAAGCCAGATTAGAACCACAAAAGTGCGTGACTATGATGCAGCCTGCATTTGGGACACACATTTTTTTTTAAACCAGGAGAGACACACTAAGCTGAAAGCTTGTTTGCAGGTATGACCTGGGAGCACTAGGAAATTAAGTGACCTATTCAGGGTCACGCAGTATGCAAGTGGGGGCCATGGGATTCAAAGCCAGGTCTTCAGGTTTGTAACTCAGAGCCTTAAACCACTGCACTATACTGCCTCCTATGTACCTCCTAAATGTGCCACATATGTGACTGTACTTAGCCCTGGAAGAACAGTAGGAACAGCATACATCTTATCTGAGCTAACTAAAGCTCTGTCACACACTGCAGGTTATTGAATCTCTCCCTGGTATAGCCGTCTGATGTCACCTGAAGGTGATTCTGGGATTTCTGGTTACAGCAAATGCCAGGGTGGAAGTCTGCAGAACCCGCATGATTACAGTCTAGTATCCTGCAGTAAACAGCAAGTAGAACAAATGTTTTTCCATGCAAAGTGCAAACTGGGACTGGCCCCACACTTGGGTGTGTGGCTCTTAGTGCTGACTGTTCCTTTTACAGGTTATGATTATAGAAATATGGCTGGATTGCTACTGTGGGAGTCTTTTTGCTTCATAGTGCAGAATTTACCTTTTCATTATTATTAAACCATTTTTCAATAAAAGCTCAAAACACTGTCAGAAAACCTCAAGATACTGTAGGACAGTGAGGCACAAAGGAAGTAAGGTCTGTGCATCCCATATTCTCTGGACACTCACCTGGTGAAATAACATTTAGATAAACAACAAACTACTATGTATATTTGTATATTATAGCGGTGCTCCCCTCTATTTAGGGTTGTTCGGGCACTTCAGTGTTAAACCCCAAATTTGTACTGTAATTACTTTGCAGCTATTCAACGGATTTGCATGAAATGTTGCATACACAGTCTCATGAGTAGATCTCTTGACATAACAAGTGTTGTTCCAGTTGGACATGTGGATTCTGAGGTGCCGATAGTGCAAAATATGAATTTTTCAGAATATTTTTCCATTAGTTTGAATATGTTTTCTATCAACATGGATAGAACCCATATGATTTTAAATACTGGCCTGAAATTTTCTGGGTAGAAAGGGGCTGGCCCACAGATCTGCTTGTTGTTTACTTGGGAAACAAATATTTATCCATTCCAAAGTTACTTAATTTTGAAATTTGTAATGCTTGGTTCTGAGCATGCTCAGTAAGCACTAGAAAATAACCGTATGAAATTACAAAAAAAAAAATTTTCATATGGGGTCAGTCTTTTTTCATGAGGGGAAAATCATTGTTTTGTTTGCTGCCATCTTGTTTTGCTTCTTTCCATAAAAATTTAAAAACACACAAAAATAACATTCCTGAAAGCAACCAATGATGTAGCTTGCTTATCGGGACCCCCTTAGCTGGATTCTGCACTTAACTGTTGTCTGTTGCAGAAATGCTCTTAAAATGTTGTTTTTTAATTATAAATCTTGCTTTGTGACTCATGATACAAAGCAAGATATTTATTTCATATGACAACTCACAAAAAATATTTTATCATATGAGGAATCAATGTATTTTCAAAGGGTTTTACTTTGGTGCATAACTTATATTTTCAAGATTTTGGCACTAAATTTTCAACATACCCTTTTGACATCCCACCTCTTGAACAATATTAGGGTCATTTTACAAATCGTTCCCGAAAGGTGATTTTGCGGTCGGTTGGTGCAATCACCTTCTGGGTGGGATTTCAACATTTTTACCATATGTGTTCAGGAGATGGGGTCATAAGAAGAGTATGTTGAAAATATGGGGTCAAAATATGCAAAAATGGCAGAGTTGTGCACATCTGTTGACATTTCACTAGGCTCGCTCATAACTTTTGTAATTTTCAATATTTTAACCCCAGATTATCAACATAGCCTTTTCTTTACACCATCCCATGAATATGCCAGCTACCATTTTTCAAATCTGGCCCAAAACATCTTTTCATGCCTCTGCCATGGAATTATGCTGCGGTGGCACGGAATGCCATTTTGGTGGGGATTTGATATGTTTTACTACTGGGTTGATGAGGCGGGGTAATAGGAAGGTTATACTGTCAGTTAGGTTGCTGTTGTTCTACAAATGGAAGCTCAGGCCTGGAGGGCCCTGTGCTTCCCCATAAACACATATATGCATCTATGGAGGAATGGGAGCACAGATAAATAAGGATACGATTACACTATCTCAAAACGCATGGTTGCATGGGACTATCTTAAAAAGTAAGGCAATTCTTTGCAAAAAACTGTGTTAATGCAACATTTGGGGTTCAGGCTAAGGCAACAAAAGTAGGGAACTGTGGCTTTAGGGTTCCCAGCCTAAACCCCTAACGCCACCCCATTAGGCATGTATGTATATTTCTGGAGTGTATAGAATGGAGTGAGCTTTAGGGTTGACAACACCTAGGAAGACTTTGCCCCTGATTTGCTTTAGGGGATTGGAAACTCTAAAGCCACATTTCCCTATTTTTGTTGCTTTAGCCTGTACTGTAATTGTTGCAAACTGATTTTTGTGCAAAGAAGATGGATAGATAGATAGATAGATAGATAGATAGATAGATAGATAGATAGATAGATAGATACTGTTCATTGTTCTTTGTTTACTGCCTCTTATGCCTGTCAACCAAGGGTTTCCTTTATCTTGTCTTCTCATTAGCTACTTCATTATGCCAAGAATGTCCATTTTACAACCAGCGCTGGTGAGGAGATGTATTTTGATGTGAACGGTGACCCACCAGCAAGGTATGACATCCTTAACTTTCACTTGTCCCCTGATGGAACCAGCAGGTACTTCAGAGTTGGTGACTTTGAGAACATAGCCCCTGGAGGACCAGAGCTCACCATCAATGAGAGTGACATTTTGTGGAATGAAAGGTTCATTCAGGTATTTCACAGCACAGATCTTGCTTTTATTCTTCAGACTTTTACAAATACAGTGTAGCAGTTTCTCTCTTTCTTTCTTTCTTTCTTTCTTTCTTCCAATCTGTTCCGCATCTGGAGTGACTGTCAACCTGTCTGTCAGGCTATCAATCTGTCTGTCTATCTATCTACAGTCAGTATCTATCTACCTATCTAAAGACATCATCTATCTATCTATCTATCTGTCTGTCTGTCTATCTATCTATCTGTCTGTCATCTTTGTCTGTCTCAGGTGTCTGTTTATCTATCTACTTTCAATGAGTGCTAATTAAGTCCACTAGATTGAAGCTATGCCCAGTTATGTAGGACACTGTGACTACAAAGTCTCCAAACACAAAAACATTAAAGTATTTGTAGATACAGAGAAACAGACACACACACACACACACAACACACACACACCATACACACAGCCACACACACATGCACACACACACACATATAAACACACACACACACCACACACACATATACACAGGCACACACATGCAGATACACACACACAGACACAGACACACACACAAGCACACTTATCTTTGTTTATTAAACTATAGTTTTGGAACCAGCTGAACATGTCTGTAAATTTAAACATAGCCTAATATTTCGATATCACTTCTTGCTGTTAAAAATCTTCTGAAATAACCATCTGCTACCCACAGTATGAGAATAAGGGTGGCCCCCTTTTGCCCAACACCCCAATGGCAAAACACAGAAAATGACCGCTACAGGGACAGTCGCTGTAATGGTCCATTTCCGTGTTTCACTTCCCCCAGTGTTCTGCCCCCTTCCCGGACCATCTCCGACCTCGGGTTGAGAATCCTAAAGTCCAGGGGGTGTGGTTGGCAAAAAACACTGGTGGTTGAGCGGCACAATACCTGCATTGGTATTGTGCCATCGCTGTGTGGTAGGTCTACAGGTTTACTGTCGACCTAACTTGGTGCTTCCAAGAATAAAAACTGTATTATACAGCAGATTTTTTTTATTAAAGTTCTAGGGCCTGATTTTCAGCATCTGGTGCACTGATCACAAATGCCTGGATATTATGTCAGTTTTCGTCCAACACCTTCCACTGTCCATGTCATAAACTGTCTGAAAAGGGGGGGAGGAAAAAGTCCTGGGGTGTGCTTTATAAATGAGGGGAAGGGGTACTGGCCACAGAATGGTAGCAGTGACTCATAAATGAAATGTAAGTAGTGCAGGATTCTCGCTATGAATAATGTGTATACTAAAGGAAACAGTCCAAGTTTGGTCATAAAATTCTTGTCAAACCTCATCTGAGCATCTGTGCATTAGTGGGGAGGTGGGGTGCACAGAGGGTGGGTACAGGTTGGGGGAGGGGACCTGACAGCGAGGGACTGTTTTCTTTGTTTCAGGTTATAATAAGAAAAAAAAACACTGTGGACTGTTTTCTTTTTTTACAGCTGTAAGGAAATTGTTGGGCACACTGGGGTGGGCTCTCAGTGTGTCCCATGAGTTTGGGGGGTGATGCTAGCCAACTGGGGTGGTCTTCCATTGTGACACACAATGGGGGTGGGTGGGACAGGAAAATACCAATGCAATCTGCTTTTCAACGTGGAGGCACACTGGGGTGGGTTCCCAGTGTGTCACACAATCTTGGGAGGATTAACCTTGCCGACAGGAGGATTGGGCACCCCCAAAGTCGGCTTGCTGGGGATTGTGAGAGATGGACGGTGACAGCCGCTGCCATGTTTATTGAAATGTTACACCAGGCGAGGTACATAGAAACATAGAAGTTGGCAGCAAATAAGGACTGCAAGTCCCAGCCAGTCTGCCCATTTTTCTACCTTATGAATGTGCCATCGGCCTTTGCTTTGTCAATAGCTTATCTATTCATACTCATCTGTATTGCTCCCTTATGCCTATCCCATGCCTGTTTGAAGCCCTGCACTGTATTCATAACCACCACTTCCTGAGGTAGGCTGTTCCATGCATCCACCAACCTTTCTGTGAAAAAGAACCTCCTCACATTACCCCTTAATTGGCCTCCCTCTAATCTCATGTTGTGTCCTCTTGTCCTGCTATTTTTCTTATACTGAAACATGTTAGACTCTCATCTTGTTAATGCCCTTAAGGTGTTTGAATGTTTCAGTCATATCACCTCTCTCTCCCTCCTTTGCTCTAGGGTATACATATTGAGCTCCATTAATCTGTCCTCGTATGTTTTCTGATGCAGTCCCTGCACCATTTTGGTTACCCTTCTCTGGACTGCCTCAATTTGGTTAATGTCTTTGTGAAGGTGTGGGCTCCAGTACTGCATGCAGTACTCCAGATGGGGCCTAACCAGTATCTTGTAAAGAGGGATTATTACCTCCCTCTTCTGACTTATGATACCCCTACTAATACACCCCTACATCTCCCTAGCCTTACCTACTGCTTCAGTGGTCTGCTTGGATGATTTCAGGTCATCGGTGATGATGATGCCTGAGTCTCTTTCTTCCCTTGTGACTGCCAGCAACTCCCCTCCCAGCCTATAGGCAGCTTCAGGGTTTCTATTCCCTATGTGCATGATCTTGCACTTCTTTGCATTAAGCTCCAGTTGCCACTTTTTGACCATTTTCCCAGTTTATCCAGATCTCTTCTCATTCTGCCCACCCCATCTGGATTATCTACTCTGTTGCAGATCTTGGTGTCATCTGCAAACAGACAAACCTTAGTCTCCATTCTATCTGCAATGACAGGGAGCTCCCTCAATGCAGCAGCGAAATTGTTTAAAGTTGGTGGCATGCTTTTGCAGTGCTGTCATTCACAGCATGTTATTTTATTCATGCCACAGAGCCCAGCCCAAAAGAGCAGTGGCACCATTGGCCACGACACGACCACATCTCCAAAACCTGCTACTCCACTCCAAGCTACCACAATATATTTTCTGCACTGTACATGCAAGACAACATAAAAATGGCTGGCAGAAATCCTATAATCAAATTGGCAAATAGGTGTGCTGAAAAAATTACCTCAATTGCACAGTTACAACTAGTACCAGACAGCAGACACATAAACCTCATCATATGACTCATATGCTCTCCACTCTAGTCCAGAACAAGCATTTGTCAATGCTGAACGTTCACTTACAGATATTTGCAGTGGTGTTTGGCATGTATGGTGCTTTACCCTAATGCCCTGTGCGATTGCTGGTATTTGCACAACAAATTTTCAGCATGACCTTTTTGTTACCCCTATTGTGCGCTACATAGGCGGAAACACGTTTTGGGCAGGATGTGAAAAATGACAGCTATACTGCTCATAAGGAAGTGTGATAAAATGGCAATGTTGAAAATGTGGAGTGGAAATATTGAAAATTCGCAAATCTACGAGCGTGCGTGGGAACTGTGCAATGCACGCTCGTAAAACAGTCATTGTCAGGAATTTTTTCACCAAATTATCATCATTGGCATTTTAAATCCTCTGCTAATGAACAGTGTCACTGTGATTGTCTTACTGTGTGCCATACATTGATTTTGCACACCGACTGTGCCATTGTGCGTTACATGGGCGGAATCATGTTTTGGCCAAGATGTGAAAAATGAGGGCTGCACTGCTCATAAAGAGGTGCAGTAAAATGGCAATGTTGAAAATCTGGAGTGAATATATTGAAAATTTGCAAACTTACAAGAGTGCGTAGGAACTGCACAACGCACGCTCGTAAAACAGTTATTTTTAGGAATTTGTTCACCAAATTTTCAACATAGCCATTTTAAGACCTCTGCTCATGAACAGTGTCACTGTGATTTTCTTAATGTGTCCCATACATTGATTTTGCACACCGACTGCGTCATTGTGCGCTACATGGGCGGAAACACATTTTGGGCAGGATGTGAAAAATGACAGCTGTACTGCTCATAAGGAGGTGTGGTAAAATGGCAATGTTGAAAATCTGGAGTGAAAATATTGAAAATTCGCAAACTTACGAGCCTGCGTAGTAACTGCGCAACGCACGCTCGTAAAACAGTCATTTTTTGGAATTTTTGCACCAAATTTTCAACATGGGGTTTTTGGGACCCCTTCTCATGAATGATGTCACTGTCATGGCGTTATTCAGGCCTGAAGGTGATTTCACGCGGTGTCTGCGCACTGACTGCAAACCACCCTTCGGGCCCGAATAACACCATGACAGTGACATCATTCATGAGAAGGGTCCCAAAACCCAATGTTGAAAATTTGGTGCCAAAATTCCAAAAAATGCCTGAGATATGCAATAAAGTTGAAACCCCCCTGTCTAGCCCATTATACAGCTTACCAGCATTTCCTCAGTTCGCAGTCTGCTTTGAAGAGTGCAGACGTGTTCCCGGTCCACTGAAGATCGTCGCACCAAGCTCCGGAGGTAAGTATGGGGTGAGGGGAGGCTGGGTGCGCAGTGGGTGGGTGCAGGTTGTGGGAGTGGGGACTGGGAGACTATGTGGGACCGTTTTTACTTTACAGGTTTACAAAAAAAGGACTACGTGGGACATTTGCCATGCTGGGGTGGGCTTCCAGCATGGCAGAAGATGGCTGGGGGCCGAGGAGCCGGGGATTGGGCCCCCGCCAGCAAACTACACAGGGGCTGAGGAGCCGATGGGGATTGGGCACCCGTCGACAACAAAAACGGACGCTTGCCACACTGGTGGGCTCCCAGTGGCAGAAGGATGGCTTGAGGGGCCCTTGAGCCGACGGGGATTGGGCACCCCGTCGGTAACATTTGCCACGCTTGGTGGGCTACCAGCGTGGCACCAAAGATTTGGGGGGTGGCGTGATGCGGGGGGAACGCGTGACGCGAGGGGGATGGTGTGACGCAGTGCTCAATATGACAGCGGTGGTTTTCTTTGAAGCAGAAGACCACCACTGTCATACAGCACTCCCACACCCATTGGTGCAGGACCACCACGCCTGCTCAACGAAGCACTGGATTGCACGGGAGAGGCACACCTCCAAAGTGTGCTACTCTCCCAAAACGTTCCTTGCGCATGCGCGCAAGCGAACATAAAAAGGTTTTGCAATTCAGTGACACCCAGTGGCCAAACATGAGATTGCACACTCCTTTTGCAGTTGAGTAGCTACAAACTGAACTTGGGTTACTCCAGGTTTTTCTTTTTATGTTGATTGTGCGCACCACAAGAAACATATTGCAGCAGCTTTCTCAGAAGCAGGCTGTGGAGGTGCGGCACTGTTGTGGCCAATGCCCCCACAGCCTGCAAAGGCTTGTCCCGTGTCTCCCAATCCCTAGCACGCTGCTGCTGACACAAGTTTGGAAACTTGCCACCAACTTGTGACAATTTCACCGCTGCAATCAGGGGCCACCTCGTCCTTGCAGCGTCAGCCATCTGCTGCAATGAGGGAATGACCCGTCATTTCAGGGCGGGATTTAGAAACCCTGATATTGTTTGTGAACATGGCTGTGGGTTGCCGCTGTGTTCACAAACAATATCACCCCCCCCCACCGTGTTTATTTGCCAACGGGGGAGCCCACTCCCCATCGGCATTCTGTAACACCCTCACGCTTTTATTTCTGCTGATAGGGTGCCCAGTCCCAGTCAGCATAATGATTACCCCCCTTGTGTGCCGACAGGGGTGCCCTATCTACCATTGGCTACTTCTGCCCCCCCAAAAGAAAGTATCTGGTGGCACACTGGGAGCCCACACCAGCGTGCCACATGCCCCTGTAAAGGAAAAACGGTGTTGCAACTTCTTTTGTTTTTTTTTCCTGCAAAAAAGGAAATGGTCCCTCGAAGTCTCCCTGCCTCCCACCCACAACCTGCACTCACCCACTGCGACTCCTGCCTCCCCATCCCCCATACTTTACCTCCGAGCTCGTGCGATCTTCGTGGACCGGGAACATGTCTGCACCTTCAAAGCCGACTGCGAACTGAGGAAATGCCGGTAAGCTGTATAATATAATAAATAGGGTTTTTTCAACTTTAGTGCATATCTCGGGCGTGTTTGGGAATTTTTTCACCAAGTTTTCAACATGAAGTTTTTGAGAACCCTCCTCATGAATTCTTGAACTGACATGGTGTTAATCGGCCCCAAAGGTGATTTTGCGGTCACTGCGTGGAATCACCTTTTGGGGCTGATTAATGAAACGACAAAGCCAGTGTTCATGAGGTGGGCACTGAAAAAGCCTATGTTACAAATTTGGTGAAAAAATCCAAAAAAATGACCATTTTACGAGCGTGCGCTGCGCAGTTGCTACGCATGCTTGTAACTTTGTGAATTTGCAATATTTTCATACCAGAGTTTCAACATTGACATTTTTTCACACCTTCTTGTGAACAGTACAGTTGTAATTGTTCACATCCTGGTGGAAATGTGTTTTCGCACTTCCAGCGCAAAATAGCGTGGTTGCTGTGGGAAATCAGTGTTCGGGACAGATTAAGAAAATGACAGTGACACTGTTCATGAGTAGAGGTCCTGTTTTGGCTATGTTGAAAATTTGGTAATGATACTCCATAAAATGACTGTTTTATGAGCGTGCGTTGCGTAGTTTGCACGCACGCTCGTAACTTCGCGAATTTATAATATTTTCACTCAAGATTTTCAACTCTGCCATTTTCCCACACCTACTTATGAACAGTGCACCTGTCATTTTTCCCATCCTGGCTGAAATGTGTTTTCACACTTCCGGCACTGAATAGAGTGGTCGCTGTGGCAAATCACTGTCCGGGACAGATTAAGAAAATGACAGTGATACTCTTCATGAGCAGAGGTCCTAAAATGCTGATGTTAACAATTTGGTGATGATGGCCCATCAAATGACTGTGTTACAAGCATGCGTTGCACACTTTCCACACACCCTTGTAACTTCGCAGATTTGTAATATTGTCATGCCACATTTTCAACAGTGGCATTTTTTCACTCCTCCTTATGTGCAGTACAGCTTTCATTTTTCACACTCTGACTGAAATGTGGTTCACAGTTGTGGCACAGAATAACACGGTCGCTGTGGGAAATCAGTGTTCGGGACAGATTAAGAAACTGACAGTGGCACTGTTCATGAGCAGAGGTCCTAAAAGCCCTATGTTGAAAATTTGGTGACAAAACTCCATAACATGACTGTGTTACAAGCGTGCATTGAACTGTTTCCACGCACCCTTGTAACTTCGCAAATTTGTAATATTTTCAAGCCACATTTTCAAAAGTGGCAGTTTTTCACACCTCCTTATGAACGGTACTGCAGTCATTTTTCACATCCTGGCTAAAATATGTTTTTGCACTCCTGCCAGAGAATAGCATGGTCACTGTGGGAAATCAGTGTTTGGGACAGATTAAAATCGAATGAGTGAGAAGGGGGAGTGACTGAGCTCAACTGAGCTCTGTCAGGACTGCTGCAGATTTGTTTGTGGGCAGTAAAAGGCCCCAACGCAAGAGTCCAGTACAAAAGGGCAACCTGCAGCACTGGGAGAAACAGAACGAGAGCACGAGTGAGGGAGGGGGAGTGAGCTAACTCACCGGAATGCTGTCAGGACTGCTGTAGATTTCTTTGTGGGCAGAAAAAGGTGTCAAAGCAAGCAGTGACCCAGTAGAAAAGGCTAACCTGCAGCGGTGGGAGAAACAGTACAAGTGAGTGAGACAGGGGGACTAAGTGAGCTCAATGGAGCTCAATCAGGACTGCTGTGGATTTCTTTGTGGCTAGAAACAGGTGCCAGTTCAGGCAGGAGCCCAGTACAAAAGGGCCGCTTGCAGCACCAGGGCAAACAGAATGAGGGTGTGACAGAGCTAGATTGAGTGACCTCAACGGAGCTCTGTCAGGACAGCTGCGGATTTCTTTGTGGACAGACAAAGGTGCCAACACAGCCAGGAGTCCCGTACACAAGCGCAGCCTGTAGCGCCAAGAGAAACAGAATGAGTAAGTAACAGTGTGGTAGTGAGAGAGCTCAACAGAGCTGTATTGTGACCGCTGTGGATTTCTTTGTGGGCAGAATATGCAGCAACGCAGGCAGGAGCCCCGTAAAAAAGACCAGCTTGCATCACCAGCAGAAACAGAATGAGTGAGTGAGAGAGGGAGAGGGAGAGGGAGTGAGTGAGCTCAATGGAGCTGTGTCGGGATGGCATCAGATTTCTTTCTGGCCAGAAGAAGCCACCAATGCAGGCAAGAGCCTAGTACAAAAGGGCAGCCTGCAGCGGCAGGAGTCACAGAACGAGTGAGTGAGGGAGGGGAGAGAGTGAGCTCAACGGAGCTCTGTTGGGGCTGCTGCAGATTTGTTTGTGGGAAGAAAAAGGCAGCAGTGCATGCAGGGTCCCAGTACAAAAGGGCAGCCTGCAGTGGTGGGAAAACCAGAATGAGCGAATGAGAGAGGGGGAGTGAGCAAGCTCAACAGAGCTCTAGTGTAACTGCTGCAAATTTCTTTGGGGACAGACGAAGGCGGCAAGGCAGGCAGGAGCCCAATAGAAAAGGGCAGCCTGCAGCGCCAGCAGAAACGGAATGAGCGAGTGAGAGAGGGGGAGTCAGCAGGTTCAACAGACCCGTGTCAGCACTGCTGCAGATTTCTTTGTGGGCAGAAAAAGCTACCAATAGAGGCAGGAGCCCAGTACAAAAGGGCAGCCTGCAGTGTCAGGAGAACCAGAATGAGCGAGTGAGAGAGTGGGAGTGAGCCACCTCAACGGAGCTCTGTCGAGACAGCTGCGGATTTCTTAGTGGATAGAACAAGGTGCCAATGCAGGCTGGAGCCCAGTACAAAAGAGCAGCCTGAAGCACGGGGAGACACAAACTGAACGAGTGACAGAGGGGCAGTGAGCAAGCTCAACACACCAACGCAATCAACATTTGGCATTGACAAATGCTTGTTTAAAGATGCCATTCTATACTGGTGTTGTTTTGAGTTTGTGTTTCTAGAAAGCATTACTGACTGGGAATGTGGTTTTGTATCACATTTATTTACTCAGTAAAGCATACCTCTCAACTTTTCAGCATTAAAAATCATAGCACTGGTCTTCAATAATCATAGCAAAGGGCCAGAATGTGTAGCACTTTCTTATTTTAAACAATAATATGTCTACAGATAGTGGCCCCATATAGTTAGTGATAAGGAATGTTCCTATCAACCTAGTTCAATGATTTAATACTTTGTGTGTCCAGAAACAGCTCTAGTGTTATTAAGAAAATCAGTTAACCTTTGCTGAGTAAGGGATAAATTTAAGTCTGAAAATCATAGCGCTATGTAGAAATCATAACAGTTGAGATGTATGCAGGAAAGCATAGCTGACATGCGGTATCTCATTTTCTGTAGGGTCCTGCCTTTATCTCTTTTTAAAGTACACTGGACTGACCTTAAGGGTTAAATGACTTGCTTAGGGTCACACAGTGAAATATGTGGTTAAGGTGGGATTTGAACCAAAAGGTTTACATGAAGTTAGATGAGGATTGCTTAAGTCCCTTGACCTCTGGGTTATGGGCCCAGCACCCTACCTCTGCAATACTCTGCTTCCCTTAATGTGATGTTGACAGATTATTTTTTGGTCAGGTTCAGTTTAGTGCTACTGTGCAATAGATATCATGGGTCAGAGTCTGTGGATAAGGGACATCATACCAAAGAGAGTTCTGAAATCTTCCTGTCTCTCCAGTTGGAATGGGAAGTAGTAGCTTCCCATAGGATGTTTCGGGTTGTATCTGTTAAACAGAACCACCAACTCTTTCGCTTCTTTTTCCTTTTCCAGGTGCCACGTTCCGTCTGCAGTGAAAGCTGTCCACCTGGATACCGAAAGGTTTCTCATAGAGGACAACCCCTCTGTTGCTTTGACTGTACAGCCTGTTCTAAGGGGGAAATCACCAACAAAACTGGTAAATGATATAGATTGTTATACAACTGGTTTGAAAATAAATCTGAGATGATACACATGTTCTTTTGATCAGTTTAAGCAAGATAAATAACGTTGGTCACTGAGCAGGCTCTGAAATGTATCTTACTCATTTTGGTCACACTGAGCATACTTAGAAATGTATTCTCACAAGTGAAGATAAATTTCTGAGCATGCTTAGTGAGCATCTTCTTGTATTTTCCCCCAGGATGCCTATGAAAATGAACTATGATGGCTCAGTAGGTCTTTCCTGGTAAATCTCTTTCAATAAATAAAATGTGAGATGCCATTTATTTTTTTCATTGAATATACAGTATGCAGTTCACATTTTTTACTTTTTTACTTTTGTAACTTTTTACCATTTCTATCACAAACCACCCAAACACATGTTGTATAAATCAAACATGCTATGGACTGACTCATTATAATATTTTGTTTATTTAAAGGGTATTGGTCTATAGCTGTCTATCTCATAGCTTCACCACTTGTGAGATATCAACAGACAAATGCCTTCTCATGAAGATAAAAATTATCTCTTCAGCCACCCCATGTCATATCCCCTCTGTAACACACCAACATAGGGCAGACTAAGATAAGAATAGTTACAGACTGTTAAGGCTAGAGGTAAGACCAATACATTTTTAAAATAATTTTTCATGGGCTTGCAAACCATACTGGGCACTGTTCATAAATGCTCCTCATCAATATACTGCACAGTAATTACTGGTTAAGGTTTCTATTATCCTAAAACCAGTTGCTTTCGTACTTCATAGAAACATAGAAACATAGACTTTGACGGCAGATAAGGACCGCTAGGCCCATCTAGTCTGCCCATTTCCCTACCTACAGGATAGGCCGCAGATCCTAGTTAACCAACAGCCTATTTCTTCCTACCCCCCACAAGAATTGCCTTATGTCTGTCCCATGCATTCTTGAATTCTCCCACAGTTTTAGACCCCACAACCTCCTCAGGAAGGCTGTTCCATGCATCCACTACCCTCTCTGTGAAATAATACTTCCTCACATTGCCCCATAATACATACTTCATAATACATGCTTATGCTGTCACAAATGTGTATTATGGAGCACAGACCCATGCACCACTCTCCCATGCTTATCAGAATGTCTCTTTTCTCAAAGCCATAATTACGCAAAATAAAGTTATGGTCAGTGTTGTTCACAGTTTTACTACACTCCCTTGGTGTGTGATGTAAGCAATAACCCACGACAGGGTGTGTAGTTATTGGGGATTAATCAGCAACCTGGGTGCATTGTGAGGCATGAGGCCAGGGATACTACTGGTTTGAGCACAAAGCAAAGGCACAATAATACCATAGCAATGGTGACTTGTCACTGCCACAGTGCAGGTTGCACTGATCGCTTGGTTCACGGAGGTCCATGAGGTGAGTGGGTGGGAAGGCACAGAGTAGCCAGGGGGACAATAATAATTATGTTTTACAATGGGGTGAACAGAACAGCACCAATCTAATAGTAGAACTATGCACCACAGCTACAGATCAGGAGGAGCTGGGAGGGCAAGGTATACTGCACATGCTGCTACTACAGCTGCCACTCGATTAGCAAGGATAGTAATGGCTGCTCCACAAACTGCAATTCTGGCACAATAACGAGATCCAGAATGCTGACTGATCTCTCAGGAGCAGCAGTTCACTACTTGCTGTGCATATATGCTGGAATAATCAATGGTCATCTGATGGCTCTCTACCAATCAGGTACCTGTTTCTCTGACCCCCATGTTATAAACCTTTTTAAACCACTCAAGCTTTGCTCTTGTGGTGTATATAGTATCATACATCTCTAGGGTGTAAAAAAACCTTGTAACACACCAATGTCTGTATATTAGTGTAGATGTAATTTTATCTTTGTCTATAAAGTTGGATATCTAAACCACTCCTTTAAAAAACGGATTGTGAAAATCCTGTAACCTCATTGGCTGAAACACAAGACATGACCACTAATTATTTTTAAGACAACTTCACACCTCACCTGAACCACTTATTTTTTTAACAAATAAAACAACATTTTATAAGTGGCATAACACTCCAGAATGTGTGATCCCATAAGAGAATAATGCACTTCCTGGATGGCTGCAGCACTCGACTACTCGTCATGGCTAACAACCACATGAAGTGTATCATTCCTTTGCATATGACAGACACCATCACTTGAGGCACACGTCCAGTTGTGCCGGTCATGTCCCCAAATGACACCTCACCCTGAACTCTTTGCTCTGGCATGAATCACCACCCAGCACAATTTGTCCTGGATGAGTTTGTTTTCTAATATTTACACTGGGGGTGAACTGTCTGAGGATGAATTGTGTGGGGTGCTGATTCATCCCAGAGTGAAGAGTCTGGAGTAAGATGTTGCATGGTGACATGAACTGCACAAATTGTCATGTAGCCCGTAACTCACTATCTACAGTTATTTGTATACTCTATTTTCCTTTTTGGCTAATCATGGCATTCCCTAAACACTCTCTAATAGATTATAGGCCAAATGAGCAGTGCTTTATTAAATGTTATTGATATCTAGAAATGATCTGGTCATGATTATGATTCTTGTATCCTTGGTTTAAGCAGAATTAATTTTCCATCAGATGCTGTGAACTGCCTGAAGTGCCCAGATGATTACTGGTCCAATGACAAACGAAATAAGTGCATCCTGAAAATCCCAGACTACCTCTCCTATGAAGACCCTTTCGGAGCATCGCTGACTTTCTGCACTAGTGCCTTCAGCTTACTGACAGTCTCCATCCTCTGCATTTTCATTAAGTTCAAGGACACTCCAATAGTCAAGGCCAACAACCGCGAGCTCACCTACCTTCTTCTGGTGGCCCTCATGCTGTGCTTCCTCTCTCCCCTGCTGTTCATTGGCCACCCCATGAAACTGAACTGCATGCTCCAATCAGGTCGTATTTGTTTGACATTTTCCTTTTGTCTCTTGCATTTCTAGCCAAACCGTCATTGTGGTGATTGCCTTTAGTGCCAGGCCAGGTGGAGTTAATGAGCTTTGTGGGATCTAAGATATCCAGTTCCATAGTCTTTGTTGGGTCACTGCTTCAGGTGATCACATGTGCTGCTTGGTTGTCCACATCTGCCCCATTCCCAGAATCCAATATGAAATCTGAAGATGGAAAGATAATAATTGGGTGCAATGATGGTTCGGCGCTTGCATTTTGGTGCATGCTGGGATACCTGGGCTTCTTGGCCAGTGTCTCCTTCTTGGTTGCATTCCTGGCCAGAAACTTACCTGGTAGCTTCAATGAGGCCAAGTTCATTACCTTCAGCATGCTTGTGTTTGTCAGCGTGTGGCTCTCATTTATACCTGCATACCTGAGCACCAGAGGGAAGTACATGGTAGTTGTGGAAATTTTTGCCATCTTGGCTTCTAGTGCTGGAATGCTCAGCTGTATATTCTTACCTAAGTGTTACATCATTATACTCAGGCCGGCCTTGAACACTAGGGGATATATGGTGGGGAAGGCTGACTCGCAAAACTCTACTAAATGATTCTTCTCCACTTTACTATAAAGAATAAAGAATGGAGAAATAAAATGAGTGAGGTAAATTAATAATGAAAGATTGGCATGCCAAGTTATTGGTAAAATAATTTGAACTATTTGAAAGAATCTGGGCCCCCTTCCTAAAATATCTGGGCACTCCATGACATAAGAAATATGATACAGTCCTGAACCAGTAACTACTGCCCATTCCCGTCTTGTATCTGTTTCTCCTTTATTAAGGTAATAGTTATAAATTATTATACAATGGCATGAAAGAATACTGGCCTCTGATTGGTCAGTCTGGGACTAGACCAGGGATGTTATCACAGCATAACATCCTAGCTCTAGTCTCAGCCCTACTGTGAACCCCTTGATTGCTTGCTCCATTGATTGTTTGTATCTTCTCTTAAGAAACAAAAATATTTTTCCAGACTAGCAAAAATATTCTTTAAGATTATTTTTTGTATTCTTTATATAACAACAAGCCATTGTATAATAGTAATAATGCCCTCCAGGGTGGGGGTTATGCTGGGATAACATCCCTTCTCAGGTGTTGGATGTCCTCAGCCTGTGGCCTCAGGATGAGACATTAGACCAAGGTCCCATCAGCCTGGGCTGGTGGTAGTTCAGGTGGATGTTAAAGATCCCATGGCACTTCTCAAAAAGAGTATGAGAATTTCACAGGTGTCCTGGCCAAATTTCCCTCATTCACTAAAAAAATACCACCAACAGCTTAATCTGGTTCAAGGTCAGTTAGCATTTATCTTGTATCCTCCTCCCCTTGGTCATGCCTGAAAATAGGCAGGATTTGCCTAGTGCACTTACCCAGTCAACAAAAACTAAATAAATAAATATCCCTTCTCAGGTGTTGGATGCCCTAGCCTACAGCCTCAGGCCCAACCCCCTGAGGCGGGATTTTTCCTAGCATAACACCCACCCTGCCAGGCATTATTCCTTTAATGAACCTACCTATGTTGTGAATGCACCCCTTAATTATTTATGTATGTATTTTTATGAGACCTAACAATCAGTTATGTATGTTAATAAGCTATTCCTACTGTTTAAAATATTTTACTGTGAATTGTTTGATGTATCCCATATTACTGAAAATCAATAAAATCTTCAAAGCAAAAAAAAAAAATACAATGGGTTGCAATGCAATTTCATAGAACACAGCAAAGAAACTTAAGAAATTCAATTAAGTATTGGCTAACAGGTATACTCTGGTACAAAGATAAGAACAGCAGGAATACTGATAAACAGAACTTATGTCAAGGATAATTTAAAACAGAATGCTACTACAAGTACAGAAATTGCAGCGTACAATAATACCGAATTGACATGTTTTTGTTTTTCAACAGCATTCACATTTATCAACACAGAACTGAACAAGAAGGACCTTAAAATAAGAGCGGCTAGCAAGGGAACACCTCTTGGGAGAGTCTTGCAAAACATTTCAAAAAGTAGGGGCCATCCAACTAAAATTCATTTTACCAAATGTTGAATGATGCCTTGGGAACATCTAGCAGGATAATATTGTACATTCTTAGGTTATGTGACCCTGTAGATTTTTGGTGTGGATTTAATAAATAAGACGGTAACAAATTCCACCTCACCTTTAGGGACCACGTATGAACGTTCCGTAGCCTTCTAATAGTAAATGAAGTCCAATCCACTACTGTGCCAGGATCGCAGTGGTGTGTTCCAACATGCAGGCTGGAAATAAATCTAAGTACTCTGTGGTACAACACATCTAATTTAGACAGGAAAGAAAGTGAGGCTCTCCTGTGTATGCTATCACCATAATCTAATAGTGGCAGGAAGGTCAACTGTAGTAACTGTGGCACTACTCTTGCTGTCTGTTGTTTCACGCTCACTCCCTACCATTCCTGAATATACCCTTACTTAACCAGGTCCACCTATGGTGTGGTTATCTTTGCTCTTGCCCGTACATGGTAATCTGCCTTCTGTCTCTGTACTTAGTCATTTTGTATTATTATTATTGTATTTCATTTTTTTCCAGCTAATTATGGAACCTTTGTATGATTCATACATTCTGTCTTTTGCTATCTCGTTTTGTGTATTGTTCCCCCGCTTTTGTAATTCTCACGGGTCATGCCTGAAAACTGGCATTTTATTTGTCTAGTGCACTTACGTGGTCCACAATGAATACATAGATAGAAGAAGAAGGAGAAGAATCAGTATTTATATAGGGCTTTTCATACACAGTGTATCCCAAAGTGCATTACAAGCAATGCTAGACTGGTAGTGAAGTGACTGAATGTGTGGTGGCTATATCGCACATCATAACTCACACACAGCCTGGATAATTGCATGAACCAGTTTATGGGAAGGAGAATGTTGGCCAGGACACCGGGAATGTTCCCTACTCTTTGCGAAGAGTGCCCTGGGTTCTTTTACTTCCACCTGGACACCCAGCAGGACAACACCAGAATGAGCAGAAGGGACCTCAGTTTAACGTCTCATCCAAAGGATGGCACACCCCAGCAGTACAGCACCCCCAATACTGCACTCAGATGCCAGCGATGTCAGGTGCAAGTCCAATCCTAGTGTGGGACGAGAACCCACAACCTTCTGGTCCAGAGGTGGATGTGCTACCAACTGAGCCATGCTGATAAATAAATAACTAAACACTTAAATAGACAAATAAATAAATAGACAAACAAACAAATAAATAAACAAATGCTGGACAGTAAATTGGTGGAAATGTCATCCACATAATAATTGCAAACCAAAGGCCCTGTCCACACTACGCCTCTGTAACGTTACAGAGTGCCCAAACTGTTGCCGCAACGGTTTGCGGTTACACCTGTAACGTTACAGAAGGCATTTTCGTAACCATTGTTGAAACCACAAATGAGGTGGTTTCAACAGCGGATATAAGACCAGTAATGCCTCAGTAACATTACCGGCTGTAGTGTGGATGCGTGGTAACAGTCCCCTGCACGGCCTGTAGCGCAGTACAAGCTGCATCCTGGGATCGGGTGCCACTGTAACGGTCGCCCGGCTCCCATAGTGTGGACCAGTGGTACCGGTCCCGTAACGGACACCGCCACAGTGTGGACACATTGCACCGCTCCCCGGCCATAACGGTTTGCATCCGTTACCTGGCCTGAGCGGTGTAGTGTGGACAGAGCCAACGAGTGAACAAACGTGGATTACGGAAAGTTTCCATCGATATTACTTGGCCTAGGGTAAACAATAGATTCAGGGACCTAAGTCTGGTTAGAAACCTAGCAAGGACATGGAATGAGATTTCCAGTTTTATTAAGGGGTACTAAACAAGCAGGTTTTTTAAAACTGCAAACCCCAAAATCTGGCTTCATTGCAAGGTAAAGGCTGCTGTTTACATTTATGGTAAAACTGCATTTATGTAAATAACATAAATGCAGTTGCATAGCTTTTGAAAATGTAAACATCAACCTTTCACTTTCAAACAACAGCCTTGGTTTCTCCCTAAGATGTCTGCCAAGTATGTTAAGTGATGAGTCATGATGACATCATTGGAGTCAGAGGCAGAGACCCACATAGCTCCCTATAGTGCTAACTAGTTCTTCTTTCCCTCTTTGTTTTGAATTGTTGTGCCAGAATGATCAACACCGTGTGTTAACTTGTGGATTATTTTGATCAGTACACATGTTAGGTTATGATTTGTTCATTTTGCTTACTTTAACTTGCTGAAAATGTTTTGCAACCCAGCTGACTTTCTTTTTGGCAAATGGCAGTACAGTACAACATTTCAAATACCTGATGATCTAGTGGTTATGTGATGCCCTGATTTTTTTTGTTAACCAGGAGAGCCACACTTAGCTGAAAGTTTGTTTACAGGTGTGGCCTAGGAGCACAAGGGAGTTATGTGACTTGCTCAGGGTCACACAGCAAAGTACTGGTCTGGTCCAATTTCAAAGCTCATGCTTTCTTGATAATCCACAAATAAGCCTTTCTTTTTCCAAGTGAACCCCCTGCACCTAGCCTGCCTTCTGTTGTACACCCCACCATCCATACCCTGTCCTTAGTACTGTCTGAGGCTGCATATGAGTACATGGTCTCATGAAGAGAACTGTCGCACCTCAGATAGTAATCTTGTACCTCCCAGAGTTGTGCACACCTATACTGATACGCTTCATCAGCTGACACTGTTAAAAAATGCCTCCCAAGTTAATCTCCAGTGCACTTTCTCAATGTTTGACTTCTGCTTCCACAGTAAACATTGAGTGGATCACTACTCTTCTGCACAGTGAAAGTAGTATGTACAGTTCCCCTGTTGTGTTTTTTCACCGCCTCATTAACCAACAACTAGGTCTTCCTGCAGGGCCAAACAATAAACATCATGACCCACCAGAAAAAACACTGTTCATGCCTCATAAGGGCTGCACTTACTATGGATAACAATATTATTAGCAGCAGAGGCATGCTAATCCTTGAGAGAATCCACCCGACTTCCAGTGTCAGTCTACTCCTTTACCAGTGATCTGCAGAACCCCACAAGATAATTCCCAGCAATTTTTCTCCAGTACTTTTCTGTGCTCTACTCCACAATGCGAGTTGGCTGGCTACCATCCTTCCAAATCTTGAATGAGCTATGCACAGCTCCCTCAATACTGTCCTAACAAATGTCAACACCCTTCATCCAAGGGTAATCTCCCTACACTGAATTCAAGTAACAGTTTGGGTGCAATCCTGCCGCTCTGAGTATTTGTCATTGCTGGCTTCTCTTATCCACAGTCAGGTAGTGATCACGATGCTGGCAGCCCCACATTTCAGATCTCACAGTGATCTGCCCAATGTCCTCCTTCCTGTCTTCCCCTAACCTGAATATAGCTTCCCTACCCATATAAGGTCTAAGCCACCTATGATTAGGCACTATTTAATGACCTGCATAATGGTGCCCACACCTGTCATTTAATAGTGCCTAATCACAGGCAGCCTAGGTCTGTTAAGGATAGGGAAACTCATCATTCTCCTTGTTCCCTGCTGCTATCAGCCTGATTTATCAGAAAGATTACTTATTTTTGATATGTCAAAAAAACAGGGACTGTACTACTTGCGTTCATGATGCAGAAGGGTGATGAGCTCACCAGTTTTTGGTGTGAGGAGGAGTAGAGAAGAATGAATACTAGAGGGGAACTGAGAAGGCCACTCCTGCAAGGTGCTGCTATATTCAGGGAAGGAGGAAAACAGAAGGGGAGAAATATGAGCAGATTACTGTGAGAAATAAGATGTGGGGCTGCCAGCACTATGATCACTACCTGACCCCATTGTCCTGGCCAACATTCCCTTTCCCATAAAAACAGTTAATGCAATTGTCCACGGCTGTGTGTGGATATTAATGTGTAAAATGGCTACCTTTACATGTTCTGTCACTTCACTACCTGTCTAGCATTGCTGTTAAAGCACTTTGGGATACAATGTATATGAAAAGCATTATATACATGCCGATTGTTCTTCTTCTTCTGCTTCTTATTATTATTATTATTATTATTTTCCATGGAAAAAGAAGACAAGACAAGCATCTTTTTGAATTTTGAGAAAGCATGAACTCTAACATTGGTCTACACAGGAACTTTGCTACAAACAAGTGGTGGATCTAGGGGGTGTTGTAGGATGCAGCTGCAACCCCCCTTCCCCCACATTGTAACATACTTGCTTGCTGCTGCATTTCACTTTGTTGAAGAAGTCTGATTTCTTGATTGTACAAATGTTTACATTCAAAACTATGGATTTCATTTGTAGGTTCTGTCAAAAATGTATTAGAAAAGAATAATAGCAGAACATATAAAGGTTTAATAAACATGTTAAAAAGTGTATATTAAGCATGCACACCACCCCAGCACCCCCATTGTAGCATCCTGGATCCACCATAACCACTAGACCACCGGGTTATTCAAGATTTGTACTGCACCTGTGGTTTGCCACAGAGAAAGTCGGTTGGATTAAAACACAATTTCAGCATGGTAAAGTAAACAAAATGAACAGAACCATAGCCTAATGTAACCCCTCACCCCTGCCTTTTTGCCAAAATGACAGGTGGCATGCTGTTGAAGCTGACAGCAGTACCTGGACTGGGTTTGGGGAGGATGAGGTTACTTGGCACAGGGGGACCTAGGTTTGACTACTCTGCACAGGGTCACCCAAGTAAATCCAAACACAGGAAGCAATAACTTCGTAATGTCCAGGAACCAGGAATGGATTCTTCAGTGTGGCTTTTATTCACATACTAGCTGAACAAAACAAAGCATAGACGGACCCCCATGGGGCTACATTTCCTCGTAATGCAGATTAGAGATTACAGAACACATCATCACCATTTCCAGCCAGCAGGCTCTGAACCCACCAGGCACACAGCCTGGACTTGCACACAGCTTTGAGTACACAACTCGACTTGTACACACTTGAGTTTTCCCCACTGGCCTGGCTCCCCTGCCAGCCACTTGATCTGTAGTCCATTGCAAGAATGAACAATCAGCCCCCATACCAGTCTCACCTCCCCAGCTGACCACCCTCCCTGCAGCTAAGCCACTCTCCCAGCCCCATACCAGTCTCACCTCCCCAGCTCACCACCCTCCCTGCAGCTAAACCAGTCTCCCAGCCCCATACCAGTCTCACCTCCCCAGCTGACCACCCTCCCTGCAGCTAAACCACTCTCCCAGCCCCCTTACCAGTCTCACCTCCCCAGCTGACCACCCTCCCTGCAGCTAAACCAGTCTCCCAGCCCCATACCAGCCTCACCTCCCCAGCTGACCACCCTCCCTGCAGCTATACCAGTCTCCCAGCCCCATACCAGTCTCACCTCCCCAGCTCACCACCCTCCCTGCAGCTAAACCAGACTCCCAGCCTCATACCAGTCTCACCTCCCCAGCTGAGCACCCCCCTGCAGCTAAACCACTCTCCCAGCCCCATACCAGTCTCACCTTCCTAGCTGACCAGCCTCCCTGCAGCTAAACCACTCTCCCAGCCCCCATGCCACTCTCACCTCCCCAGCTGAGCACCCTCCCTGCAGCGAAACCACCCATCCCAGTCCCTGTACCAGTCTCACCTCCACAGCTCACCACCCTCCCTGCAGCGAAACCACTCTCCCAGCCCCGTACCAGTCTCACCTCCCCAGCTGACCACCCTCCCTGCAGCTTAACCAGGTTCCCAGTCCCCATATCAATCTCACCTCCCCAGCTGACCACCCACCCTCTAGCTAAACCAGTCTCCAAGCCCCATATCAGTCTCACCTCCACAGATGACCACCCTGCCTGAAGCTTAACCAGTCTCCCATCCCCCATGCCAGCCTCACCTCCCCAGCAGACCACACTCCCTGCAGCAAAACCACTCTCCCAGCCCCCATACCAGTCTCACCTCCCCAGCTGATCACCCTCCCAGCAGCTAAACCACACTCCCAGCCCCATACCAGTCTCACCTCCCCAGCTGACCACCCTCCCTGCAGCTAAACCACTCTCCCAGCCCCCATACCACTCTCACGTCCCCAGCTGACCACCCTCCCTGCAGCGAAACCACTCTCCCAGCCCACGTACCAGTCTCACCTCCCCAGCTGACCACCCTCCCTGCAGCGGAACCACTCTCCCAGCCCCCGTACCAGCCTCACCTCCCCAGCTGACTACCCCTCCTTACAGCTTAACCAGTCTCCCAGTCCACATATCAATCTCACCTCCACAGCTGACCACCCTCCCTCTAGCTAAACCATCTCCAAGCCCCCATACCAGTCTCACCTCCCCAGCTGACCACCCTCCCTGCAGCAAAACCAGTCTCCATGCCCTCATACCAGTCTCACCTTCCAGCTGACCACCCTACCTGCAGCTAAACCACTCTCCCAGCCCCATACCAGTCTCACCTCCCCAGCTGACCACCCTCCATGCAGCTAAACCACACTCCCAGCCCCATAACAGTCTCACCTCCCCCGCTGACCACCCTCCCTGCAGCTAAACCACTCTCCCAGCCCACATACCACTCTCACCTCCCAAGCTGACCACCCTCCCTGCAGCGAAACCACTCTCCCAGCCCCGTTACCAGTCTCACCTCCCCAGCTGACCACCCTCAGTGCAGCGGAACCACTCTCCCAGCCCACGAACCAGCCTCACCTCCCCACCTGACCACCCTCTCTACAGCTAAACCACTCTCCCAGCCTCCGTACCAGTCTCACCTCCATAGCTGACCACCCTCCCTGCAACTAAACCACTCTCCCAGCCCCCGTACCAGTCTCACCTCCCCAGCTGACCACCCTCCCTGCAGCTAAACCACTCTCCCAGCCCCCATACCAGTCTCACCTCCCCAGCTGACCACCCTCCCTGCAGCTAAACCACACTCCCAGCCCCATAACAGTCTCACCTCCCCGTGACCACCCTCCCTGCAGAGATCCTCTCTACTGTTCTGTTACTTTGATTGCCTCCTCCCAGGGAGTACTCTGCTTGTGTGTTCTTACTCCCCACGTGCATCATAGCATAATTTTTGGCATTACATTTCAGCTGCCATGTCTCTGACTGCTCCTCGAGTGTCTTCAGGTCCTGCCTCATGTCCTCCACCCCACCTGGGGTGTCCACCCTATTGCAGATCTTTGTATCATCAGCATATAGCCACACCCTCCCCCTCAGCCCCTCCGCTATATCACTGATGTAAATGTTAAAAAGTAGAGGTCCCAAGACTGATCCATGGGGTACCCCACTCTTCACCCCATCCTGGAATACACCCTGTTTAGCACCACCCTCTGAGTTCTTCCCGCTAACCTGACCTCCACCCACCTTGTTACTTTCCCGCCCACCCCTAGACTTTCCTGTTTGCTTCCCAGCTTTCTGTGGGGGATGGTGTTAGAGGCCTTACTGAAGTCCAGATAGGCCACATCCACCTCCCTTCCCTGGTCGATCACCTGAGTCACCCAACTGAGGAACTTGATCAGGTTCATCTGGCATGACCTTCCCTTGGTGAAACCATGTTGTCTGCTGTCCTGCAAGCCCCTCTCCTCCAGGTAGTCCACCACCCTCTCCTCGATTAGTACTTCCATTACTTTCCCACCAGTGAGGTGAGGCTGACAGGTTGATAGTTCTCTGTCACCTTCCTGCTTCCTCTCTTGTGTAAAGGCACCATGTCTGCCCTCTTCCAGCCCTCCAGCACCCTCCTATTATCCAGTGACAACTTGAATAGTCCTGTCAATGGGGCGGCCAACTCCTCCCTCATTTCCCTGATCACCCTGGGGTGTAACCTGTCTGGCCTCATTACTTTGTCCACCCTCTATCCTTCTAGCTCCTCCCTAACCCTATCCACAGAGAACAGGCTCTGATCCACCCATTTGCCCTCCTTCCCCCTCCTCTTTAGCTCAGGTCCCTTCCCATCTTCCTCTTCCGTAAATACTGAGCAAAAGTACTTATTTAATATCTCTGCTTTTTCACAGTCCCCTTCCAAGATTATCTCTCCCTCCCCCCCTCAGCCTTGCAATCCCCTGCCTTGCCCTCCTCCTCTCCATCACAAATCTGAAAAAACATTTTGTCCCCATTCAGCTTTTTTTAGCTATTTTATCCTTAGTATCTGCTTTTGCCCTACTGATTTTCTGCTTTGCAGGTCTCCTCTTCTCCCTATAAGCTTCCCTATTTTCCTCATTGAGTGTCCTCCTCAATTTTATGTAAGCTCTCCTCCTTTCCTGACTGTTCTCGCTATCTCCTTAGTAAACCAAAGTAGTCACCTCCTGGGTTTGAATCCCACAGGTGCCTAGGTGCATACTGTGTGATCCTGAGCAAGTTACTTAACTTCCTTGTACTCCCAGGTCACATCTGGAAACAAGCTTCAGCATAGTGTGCTACCCCTGGTTAAACAATGTTCCCTTCCCCCTTTCCTTCACTCCTGTTTGCTCTTCTTAACCTTTTTTTATGCACATTTCCATGGCTTTCAGTATCCCTCCTTTAACAGATTCCCACAACTCCTCTACTGCCCCTATATTCTTTGTTCCCTCCATTTCTTCCCTTGCTAGCCTTTTCATCCTGTCAAGGTCTGCACATTTGAAGTCCATGACTGTAGTATTGGTTCAATTTGTCTCCCTCCTTCCCTGCCCTCACCCTGGACATTAGTCCTGTGATCGCTGGTGCCCATGACTTCTCCCACCTGCACCTCCTCCACAATCTCCCCATTTGTCAGGACCATGTCTAATAGGTTGTTGCCCCCCATTGGCTCCCTGACTAGCACCTGAAGGAATACCCCCTGCAGCATAGCTAGGATCTCCGTGCTCCTAGTCAACACTGCAACCGGGATTCCCCAGTCAATATTTGGGAGGTTTAGGTCCCCTACCAGTAGTAATTCTCCTTTTAGGGCCATCTGTGTGACTACCTGAATAAGCTGTTTGTCCCCGTCTTCCTCCCCCTGTATAAGTGGTCTGTATACCACCCCTGGCTGCAAGGATTCTCCAGTTCCCCTTCCTAGTGTTACCCCCAGTAGCTTTTTCTCCCCATCTTCCTCTTGTTCCTTGATTATTCTCATGTCATCCCTAATGTATAAAGCAACTCCACTCCCCTTGCCCTCCCTGTCCCTTTTAAACAGTCTGTAGCCCAAATTAGTCATCTCCCAGGTATGATGCTCTGTCTACCAAGTCTTGCTTATTGCTACTATATCCAGTCTGTTGTCCCCATGATGGCCTCCAAGTCCACCATTTTCTTCCTTAGTGCCTGGCATTGGTAGTCAAGCCCTTCCACCAAGAACCCCCATTCCCTTTCAAGTGATACCCTCTTTCACAACGTTCTATCTCTATCCTGGGAGGAGGCTGGTAGCTCCCATTTTTCCTGTCCTATGGTGTGGATCCTCACCTACCAATTTGGTCTCATGGCAATCTGATTTGAAGGGTTTGACCATTTATTTCAAAATTAAGCAGTAAGGTATGATGGGGGTGTGTTACAGTCACGATAATGGCCCACCTCAGGCAGGTTGAAGCATGAGGTGAAGGCAAACTAAGTACTTCTTCCACCCAAGAAGGGCTGTTAAAACATAATAATGCACCCTTGGAGTGCATTATTGCAGTTATGAAATGGTTCCCTTTTACTAAATTCAAAGTAGTTTTTAAACACATTTTTGTTGAGCTACTTTCAGCTGGGCCATGGTGCTAGGGATAATGCCCCAGCTGAAAATACTTCTTGGTCAATCAGGAGTTAGTATTCTTTCTGCCCATTTCATAATTAAGGTATCGACTGCTGAGAAATGTGGGGCAGTCATGCTTGGTATTTGGCTTGCTTATGTAATCATTTACTATGGTTCTCTCTCAATATCTCATTGTGGGTTAGACCCAGTTATCAGTATCAACCATACTCATACCCTTGGACCATTTTGTGTTCTCAGTATTATACTCCAGGGCTTGGAACATCATGTGAGTTTGTCACTTCTCAGAGTGGATTAAGACACCTAGGTTTGGTGTGTCTCACAATGCACCCAAACAGCTAATTGGTGACCCTTGATATACAGTACCACTTCCTGTTATGTAGTATTGCTTTATGTATATATGAAATATTTTCTTTCCAGGTCAGCTATGGTTCTTCAGTTTCCCTGTTGAGTGATAAGTCAAAATTCCCTTCATTTATGCGGACTGTTCCAAATGACATCTTCCAAGCTCTTGGTATGGCTCAGCTGCTAATTTATTTTGGTTGGACATGGGTGGGAATTCTGGCCTCTGACAATGATTACGGTATGCTGGGCAGCCAGACTCTCAAACAAGAAATTGTCAAGGCTGGAGGCTGCATCGAATTTTTAGAACTGGTCACCAAGTATAAAGAGAAGATCCCCTCCACCATTGATGTGATTCAGAGGTCATCAGCAAACGTCATTGTGGTCTACTCCACTGCTGAGAATCTGGTTCCATTGCTGGAGGCCATTGCTATGCAAAATGTAACAGGTAGAGTTTGGATCAGCTCTACAGGTTGGCAGGTATCCTTGGATGTTCTCAAGATGGAGGTTGTGAAAACTTTAAATGGTAGCATAGGGTTCTTCATCCACAAAGGCAAGATCCCTGGGCTCAAGGATTTTGTACAGTATCCACCCTTCAACCTCTCCTTATGACATCTTTATAAGAACATTCTGGGAGGTGGCCTTTATTGCCAGTGGCTGAAACCTGATGGAAATGACACACTAACAAACTGGGCAATAGCACAATAATGTCACCTTGCACAGGTCATGAGGATTTAAGAAATCTTGACATTTCTAAATATGACGCTATTAATTACACATACATGTTTAGCATTTACAATGCAGTATATGCAGTGGCACATTCCATTCATAGTCTGCTTTCATGTAGAGATGGAGAAGGTCCATTTTATAATGGACAGTGTGGGAGCATTCATGATTTCCAACCTTGGAAGGTAAGAAAACCAAGTAGTATATTTTCATTTGTTAAAACCGGCGTGTATGTTAGTACCACTGCTGAGTCCACTCTTACAGTTGTAAGAGTGGTCTTGCATGCATTCTTAGGGTAAGAGAACTGCAAGGCAACAGTGAGTGGTTCTGATACCCTATCAATGTGAGTGAAACTACTCTTGCAACAGTAAAAGTGGTCTTGGTGGCAGTACTGGTGTATTATTGATCGAGATCGATCAATAATATAATCCCTCACTAATTTATAAAAAAAAGTACCCTAACATTCCCATTTCCAGGGCAGCTGGGGAAGAAATACTCTTCACAGAATAAGAGTGTTTCTTGTACAGAGCAAAGGAACGTTCTGATTGGTCGAAACTTGGAAGTGCTCCCTTGCTGTATAATGGACTATAGAAGGGAAATGAATTCCATCAAATGTGCTGACTGCCACCATTAAGTTCGGAGCTGTGTTGAGCATGGAATTCTGCTGGCAGAATTTGTGCAGAATGGTAATTCTGCTTCTGAAGTTCTTCTCAGAATTTATTTTTATAATTTATTGTTTCTTCTTGATCTGGCCCTCACCATGTCAGGTCCTGCCCTCCAGCAGCATCTCTGGCACTTACCCTCAGGTTTCCAATCCCATGGGTTTACCTACTGTGGAGTGGGCTGATTTGCTGGTTCCAACCCCCACTGTGTCTTGGTCATAGGTACAGGAGTTCCTTGGTTCCTGAAGGCATCCAGTTGCTGGAGTCTGGGTTTGGGTGTACTGTGATCATGTACTGGGCATGCATTGTTGCTTTTACTGTCATATCTCCTGGGATGCTGGTACTTGAGGAGATCTAATCAGAGGCACACAAGCATTCCTCACATGAATCTTGTCCAACATTCCCTTTCCTACTCCTACTGTCTACTGAACCACGAGCTGTGGTCACCGGGGGGCAGTATAGCAGTGGCAGCAGTGACCTGCCCTCCATCCCTTCCCAAAGAAAGTCTGCATCCTCTGGGATGCCTGATTTTCCTCCCCTTGGCCAGTGCCTGATGGTCTGAGCTTGTTCCTAAACTCAGTTGTTGGCTTAACAAGTGTTGGCACTGCTGCTGTGCAGGCAGGTCAGCTCTGGAATTTATTGTTTACTTCTGAAAGGCAGTTCTATATGTAATCCTATTCTGTGGTTTGCATAAATTCAGTTGGCAGTTTACGTAACTGCAGAATACTATTATGAGGTTTATGTAAATTGTAGTTTAGTAAGCCCCAGTTTAAAGAAATAGATTAGTTGCCGTATTGGTCCTTGTAAGAAAACATCCAGAAGCAAATGATTTGATACCTTTTAATGGACCAATACAGGTGTTACAAACCATAGATGTTACAAAATACAGGTGTTACAAAACATAGATGTTACAAAAGAAAACAGTGCCTAAGCTTTCGGACTAACAAAGTCCTTCCTCAGAGACTTATGTCCCAGTTTAAAGAAAAATTCTGCTGTTGATGGAATCTGTAGAATTAATTTGAATTTCCAAAATTCCACAGACATTTTTCAGAAGAGGAATTTAATAAATCTGCACTGCTCTAATCAAGCTAGATTTTAACATTCTTCTATGATTTTGCCCACGGGCATCCTTACTTAAGTTTTTTTTTCTGCAGACACCATAACATCATTACTGTTCATCCTCTTCCTTTCAATGTTAATAGCTAATTCAAACTTCCACACTATCCCATAATCCCATCTGAGCTCTTAACAAGCGTTTTGCTAATTGTAATACCTTTTTTTTTTATTTATTTATTCTTGGATTACAAGTACCTTTGAGCCAAGGCTCTTTTACAATGGTTCCACGTCAGAAATAACAAACAACAAGGAAGCAACAGTGAAATAACAGTAAACAATTCAGGTGGGATATTCAAAGGGGCTGCGCATGGCGCAACAGTGTTGTGCCATGCGCAACCCACTGATGCGCCCTAGCATGATATTCAAAAGGGGATATTCCACCGCACAGATCCTGATGCACTGGGGTGCACCAGTAATGTATGCAGTGCAAGTGGGGGGGTGTGCCCATGCATATTCTACACATCCCGACATTCAGCCTGGGATGTGCAGCGCATATGCTGGTGCAACCCCTACTTGCACCGCACACTGGTGCTCAAAGTTGAGCCAAAAGGAAATAGGAGCAGGGGCTGGCCACCTACGGGTGAGCTGCTGTATTGCAGGGTGCAACACGGCAGTCGCCAACTGTGGGTGGCCACCTGAGCTCCGGGGCCAGGGTCTGTCGGCATCGTGCCCACCCCATGACCGATCATGGGCATGAGTATATTTAAACACATGTCCAATATCCCTGGTGGTCCAGTGGACTGCTTGCAGCCCGATCGCAGGCATTAGTATACTTAAAACAGTTTAAATTATCCCTGGTGGTCCAGTGGACCGCTTCCAGCCCGATCACAGGCATTAGTATATTTAAAAACAGTTTACTTTATCCCTGGTGGTCTAATGGTACCCCTTCCCCACCTGCCCACTGAGCCCTGCAACCCCGCTCCCCCCAGTCAACAGCGGGTGACAGCTCCCCACCCGCAAGTTGACCGGCCACCTGCAGACTGACTGCGTACAGTACGGCTGTATGCCCATTGGTCCACAGTGTGAGCCAATGGGCATGCAGACCATACCGTACTACTCAGTCCTGATATGTGAATGGCTCCACGCTGTGGACCAATGGGCGTACAGCGGTACTGTACACAGTCAGTCGGTGGGCGGCCAGGCAGCTTAAAGGTGGGGAGCTGCCACCCACCGCTGACTGGAGGGAGTGGGGTGGCAGAGCTCAGTGGGCAGGTGGGGAGGGAGGTACCGCTGGACCACCAGGGATAAAGCAAATTGTTTTTAAATATACTAATGTCTGCAATTGGGCTGGAAGCGGTCCACTGGACCACCAGGGATAATTTAAACTGTTTTAAGTATACTAATACCCATGATCGGGCTGCAAGTGGTCCACTGTACCACCAGGGATATTGGACATCTATTTAGATTTACTAATGCCTGCGATTGGGCTAGAGACGGTCCACTGGATCACCAGGGATACAGTAAAATGAATTTAAGTATACTAATGTCTGCGATTGGGCTGCAAGCAGTCCACTGGACCACCATGGATAATGTAAAATGACTTTAAGTATACTAATGCCTGCGATCGGGCATTGGGGCACTTTGCCGCGATGTGCAGGGGGCATTGGTCCCTGACGGCTGCAGGCTGGCAGGGCACCAGGTGCAAGTCGCAGGAGATAGGCGCACCCACATGCACATGGGGCCCTAATGACATGCTAATGGCCCCAGTTGCATCTTGCATGTATTATGGTCTGGATTTGCATATCCACCACTGAATATCAAGGCTGTTCATGCCAGCTGCAAATGCACTTATGCCTGGCGCATCCCCTGCTCCACTTTTCCACTTGCTCTGGCTCAGTGCCACTGCACCATGAGCAATGCAGGAGGCTAAGTTGCAATATTCACCGGTGCTGAGCCATGGCGCAGTTCCGTTCAATATTGCCCAGTCCATGGCCTGGTGCATCCCAGTTGTGCTGCGCCCTGCTTGTGCCTTTGCCAGGTGCATTTCTGAATATCCCACCATTCATATACAACAGTGCTATTGAAAGGAGTCAATTACAGGAAGAGTAAGGTGTAGAGGAGGAGGAGGAGAGGTGTAGATAGTTAACAAAGGCAGCTATAGTAAAATGGTGAACACAGCTAGGATGCATGTGCCTACAAGGAATGGGTAGGGTCAGGTGCACAGGGGTGGCAAAGAAACAGGGATGAGAGGAGAGGGGGAGGATGAAGATGCAGCTGGAGGCATTTGTCAAAAAATAAATGGGAAGGAGTGATAGAAGAGAAAAGGGGGGAGGGCAAACAAGCTCAAATGAGAGTCATATATTGAAATAAAATCTGAAGTGAAAAAGGCTTTGAAAGTTGTTTCAAAATTAAATTTATTTATTGAAATGTTTCACCAGGAAGGCACACTGAGCGATAAGTAGCTCATCTCCAGGTGCGACCTGGGGGGAAGGGGTACATTAGGAATGAGACAGTAAACATTCAAGTTATAAGTTCAACATTAACATACAGTTGTAAGGTAGACGTTACAAACAGTGTTACAACAGTGTTGCACATGATAGGTAGAAACAGTGGACAATAATAAGTGCTGGGTTAATAAGTAACAAGTGCTTATGTGAAAGAAAAGGGGGAAAGAGAGGCAGTGGTGAGCTGGGTGGGAGGGGCAAGAGTCGTGTCCCTAGAGACCACTTCAGGCTGTGAGGACCCTGCACTGCACTGATCAGAGAGAAGGGGATAAGGAAGTGTTCACGAGAGACTCCATCAGGATGATTGGGGAAGGAGTAGATGAGAGATACAAGCCCCCTTTGGGGAGTAGGAGATGGACCCATGGAGACCATTCGAGGCCCCTTTATTCTGTGAGAGATCAAGGGAGGTTAATAAGGGAGCAATTTGGGGAAGGGGAAGAAAGCTAGGAATCTTGTGGTGTGCACAGGTTAAAATAAAGGTGACGGTAGAGGAGTAGGGTTTGTCCAGGGCTTAGAGGAGGAAAGTTAGGGAGGGACATGGCAGGAGCAGCTAGGAGTAAGGTAATTGTTGAGGGCCGAGATGAGGAGTAGGTGGAGGATGAGTTCCAAATTTGAGGGGGAGGGAATTCCAAATTTTGGGAGGTGGTGAGAGAAACTGGATTGGCCGATTTGGGTGGATCTGCGGGATTACCAGGATGCAGAGTCAGTTGATCTAAGGGAATGAGAGGGTGGGGTGTTATAAAGGAGGAGGAGAGGTAGGAAGGGAGCTCACCCAACCAGTGCTTGGAGGTGAATGTAATGCAGTGGGAGAGCTGCCTATTTGCAAGAGAGGGGAAGGACAGGGCACGATAAAGATTGCAGTGGTGGGTGTGAGGGGGGGCATCCAAGGCAAAGCAGCAGAAGGAATTGAAGAGGGTGTCCAATCTGGCCAGGGAGGACTTAGAGGCAGCACCATAGACTATGTCACAGTAGTCAAACGTGGGCAGTATCACCTTCTGGACAAGTTTGCACCTAGCAGTAGGAGGGATATAACTACAGTTCCTGAACAGTTCACCTAGCTTCAGGTGCATTTTTTTCTGGATGGCGTCAATATGCCCAGAGAATCTTAGGTGTTGGTCCAACCAAACACCTAAGTACCTGAAGGAGGATGTGTCCTCAAGTAAAGTCCCATCAAGGTGTGGAAAATGGGTAGGGAGAGAAGCATTGAGAGTCTCTGCCTTGTGCCAAAGGTCATGGAGACTGCCTTCTTGGTGTTGAGGAAAAGTTGATGGTTAGCAAACCAGAGCTGAACCTTGTCAAAGTCTTGCTGTAAGCTGGTTGTAACCTCATCAAGACAGGAGCCAGATGCATACAGGACTGTATCATCGGCATACATGTGTATAGCAGAGGATGGGGAGCAAACAGAGGGAAGGCCATTTAAGAAGATGGAGAATAAGAGGGCCCCTAATACTGAGATCTGGGGAACTCCAGTGCTAATCAGGAGGGAGAGGAAGTGGCGTCCAAGATCTTAACTGACTGGGTTCTGCCGATAAGGTAAGCAATTGGCTTTGATTGCAGTACTCTTTCTCACTCAATTTCTTTAGCTGAGGCGAAGTTCTTTGGTTGTGACCAGGTTGACTGGCACTCAGGAGTTTTAGGCTGATTTAAAAGTTGCATTAATTTTAAGAAGTGTGTTGCAAAGAAGGAATATGAGTGTATGCCAATCCCACGGTGAAACCTTTACAGAGATTGCATCAATGCCAACAACATCGACGGATCACTGTAAAGTCCACCCGGGACCCCGTCACTCTTCCCCCAGTCCTGCACCCCTTTCCTGAATCAACTCCAACTCAGAGCTAATAATCACTAAGTCTGGGGTGTGGGGAGAAGACCCCCCCCCAAAACACACACACACAGACAGATTTCCAGATGGATATATGCCAACCGCAATTTGCAGTCGACATAAATCTGTCACTGCAATGTCAGTCGACAACATTTTTGTTGAACCGTCATCATAGAGCTGAATATGAGTATGAGTGACTGTGTGACAACACAGACATTTGAAAATGACATGTTGCAAACAGCTGATAGTGACTCAGCAGCAGGGAAGGGATTTAAAAGAAAGGAAGAAGAAACATTTTTGTTTTGGACCAGAGAATAACAGAAATGACCAGATCAACCAAATGTAAAATCATATCAGTGCACCACCATCCATCCCTTATGGGTGGCCTGAGAAGGAAATCTGAACCATATGAAGGGAAAATGGGAAGTCACTGCTATAAGGGGTGTTACAGCATAGCAGAGGTTAAAAACAAAAATCAAAAACAATGTTCACCAGAGTCTTGATGTCAAACATTGCAGGTGGAACTGCTCGCAATCTTCCTCCCTTCCTCAATGGGGCTGTCATCAGGGATTCGGATTCATGTGCTGTAGTTGGAGACTGGGGGCTAGGACTGTAGGGTCATCATTCATGGCTGCAATGATTCCCTGGAGAATCCTTGTCCATTCTCTGTCAGTAAATCTATTGTCCCTGTCCTTCATTGACATCTTGGATATCTATGGGATACACAATGGCTTGACTCAGAACATGCAATTTATCTGCATAAGTGAGGGGACAGGACAATGACTCACTACTGGCAAAGCTATGCGTGAGTGATGAAAGTCCTGCCTCCTCGCCAGTGATGATAAAGGTCATATTCTAATTTAGGCCATTGTGTGCCAAGTTTATACATTGTATTTTAAACTGCAAAGTTTTTGAAACAAGTTCTTTATATGAAACTTTAACTATTTATGTTGGATTTCACTGCTCTGTTTTGAGTGCAGTACAGCCCAATGTGATGTCATCTGACATTGTGCTAGCTGCACTCCTATTGGTTATGGGTTCCTTTGCTACCCTTCAAAGCAGAGATAAAGGCTGATGATGGATCCATACTGAAATATATGACTTATCTTCATTTAAAATGCTTCAGCTACTACACTAAATCAGGTATCGTAAGGTCTGATTTTCACCTACATTATATAAATGTTTCTTACTTTGCGATATACACATCGCATTGTGTGGAAACAAGGTATTTGCCCTCTGAACTTCATCTGTTCCTGCTACTTGCCAAAACGTGATGTCATAATCTGCTGCTTGTGACATCATCATTTCCATAGCAACCAGCTGTGATATAATAACTGTGCTGTGTTTTTTCCCATTGCTAGAAGCTGGTAGTCATTTGCCATTATTGGCAGCTGGTTATAACTGCACTTATGAGCCAGCATTCCTTCAAAGAGCACACACACTGTTGCAACTCAGCGGAATTGTGTCAGGTTCAACTCCCAGCCTTTAAGGATCTCAGGGTAGCTGTGGTCTGCTCTGTGCAGGTGGGAGAAGGGGCATGGCATGAGTGTTGGGTGGTGAAGGAGGCTATAGATAGAGTGCCTCCCTCCACCAACATGGCTTGCCCATCTTGTGGCTAAGTTTAACTTGTGGGCTTGTTTGTCAGGCAGGAGAGCAAGTGCTGCTGGAAACAAACCTGAAGCCATAGTGTGGCTGTGCTGTGAACGTCTGACTGGGGCTAACTATAATTTAAATAAATAAGAGGAGACAGGTTCAGTGGCATGGGTGGCTCTTACAGGAGAACATTTGTTAAACTAAATAATAAAAACACAAAAAATAACATAATTCATAAGAAATAATAAACATTAAAAAAAAACCTGGGGTGGGGGACTTCTGGGGCAAAACAGATCCCATCAATGACATAAAACAAAAATATGGGGTGGTGTGTAAAACTTGAATTTTATATCATAATCTACAGCTTGTTACATCATAATCATTCTCATGGCAATAAACTGTGATTTATAAACTGAAGAGTATGGGCCCCACATTCAAATGTGACTGGGTGCGCCATGCAGGCGAATGTGCCACACATTGACTTGCGCCAACACAAAAGAATGGGATATTCAGAAATTGCACCAGGTAATGCAATCTTGCAAACATGTCTGAATATCCTGATTGTGCACGATCGCACAGTGGGAGATGAGCAGCACGGCAGGTGACATGTGACCAGTTTGGAGCATACGGAACTGCATGATGTGAAGCCACTTGTGTGGCACACAAAGTTACAATATTCAGCCAGGATATGCAAATAGCCTCATTGCACAGTCAGTACCCAAACAGCACATTAGCATCTCATTACTGGAATGCATTCAGGCCATTTGCATGCCATTGGCATGTGCAGTTCCAGATCTGCAGGGCAGCACCACCACTCCACAAAGGTGACCAGGTGGTACTGCAGCTTAGCAGGCAGGTGAGTAGTCATGTTTGTGTGTGGGTGGAATGCATTGGCTTTAGTGCAATGCTAATACCCATGGTGGCCACACGTGCAACAACAGAAGGGTCCAGTGTCCATGAGGCATGCCTATGATGCCTCCAGGCCACAGGTGGTGCCACTCCTGCCCCACGCTGCCTACAGTTGTGCAATATCCACAACCACAACACCACACTGATCCACTGCAAGGCCCCTGTGGCATTGTCACAATGCATAGATAGCATCAGTGACATGTATGTTGTTCCTGGTGGTGTATATCTGGCAAGCCTGTGCTGTGTGCACCTATGGCATAACACCGTTGGTGTGTGCCAATGGTCTGTCTCTGACCCATGCCACGCTGCCACAGTACCATCAAGGCCCTGATTCCACTGTCTCAGAAGTCGCCA
This sequence comes from Neoceratodus forsteri, assembly GCA_016271365.2. Classification (NCBI taxonomy): domain Eukaryota; kingdom Metazoa; phylum Chordata; order Ceratodontiformes; family Ceratodontidae; genus Neoceratodus; species Neoceratodus forsteri. The sequence goes on from JADMNL010000029.1 coordinate 216,302,614, forward strand.
TGGGTGTGTGCCAATGGTCTGTAACTGTCCCATGCCATGCTGCCACCAGTACCATCATGCACACTGACTACCATTGTCCCAGAAGTCACCATGGGTGCATGCCATCACCAGGAGATGCTCTGATGGCCACATGGTGCAGGCAGTGGCACCTGGGACATGGCCTGCATTGTAGCTGTCTGCTCTGCTGGTGTGCTAGGGGGTGACTGACAGCACTAGCATGTAGCAGCTGGGTGTCTATGATCTGGGTGAGGTGAGGGAGGTGGCTGACTGGACCATGCCAGTGGTGTCACACACCAGTATATGGCAGGTGCCTGGTGAGCAGGCACAGTGCAGCTGTGTCTTGGGTACTACCATCCTGGCATGGCTGCTGTGTGTGGGTGCCTGGAGCTCATCCTGGTGCAGCTCACAGAGCTGCCTCAGGATGTCTTGTCTGCAGTTCAGCAGCCTGCCTAAGGGTGGCTGGCAGATTTAGGACAGCCCCTGTCTTGCCTAACTTTGCGCGACACAAACGTGAGATGCGTGGCACATGCCCTGTGCAGTTCCACTGACTATTCACATGCACAGCATATGTAGGTGTCGGCCCCATTTTTCTTCGTGGCATACATTATATGTGCATGATTGTGCAATCGGATATGCACAATGCGCTTCCCTCTTTTAAACATCGTGCCACAGTGCATTTTCCAGGATGCGCCATGCATCTCTATTTTGTACCGTGCAAGTCCTTTGAGTATGGGGGCCCAATGCATGTTGTATAAACAGGGAAGGAGAAGCAGATGAAATATGTGGGATGAGGATCCTATTTCCAAACAGCTGTCCATAGTAATAGAGGAAAATAAACAGAAATATCGACATAAAGCAAGATTTATAGAAATATAGAAACACAGGCAGTGACAGCACATCAAGACCAAAGGTTCATCTAGTCTGCCCAGAGACATTTTGATTTGTGTGTAAATATTAAGTTTTTCAAGGTTTTACTTGAAAACACTGCACTGCACTGGCTCAGCCACACTGTGGCCTGTATTTTCAAAGTGTTGAGATGGATGCAACAGCAAGTCGTGTCACATTTGCATATCAATTTGCAGCTGCAGCTGCCTCTGAAGGGTGCACTAGCATTAGAAGATGAATGAACCACAATTTGCTATAGTCTGTACTTGGGGGCCAGATTAGAACCACAAAAGTGTGCAACTATGATGCAGCCTGCAATTGGGCCACAAATTTTTTTTTTTTTTTTTTAAACAGACAGACACATTATTTTTTAAACCAGGAGAGACACACTAAGCTGAAAGTTTGTTTACAGGTTCGACCTGGGAGCAGAAGGAAATTAAATGACCTATTCAGGGTCACACAGTATGCAAGTGGGGGCCTTGGGATTCAAACCTAGGTCTTCAGGTTTGCAACTCAGAGCCTTAAACCACTGCACTATACTGCCCCCTCTGTACCTCCTAAATGTGCCACATATGTGACTTGTACTTAACCCTGGAAGAACAACTGGAACAGCATATATCTTATCTGAGCTAACTAAAGCTGTCACGCACTGCAGGTTGTTGAATCTCTCACTGGTATAGCCCTCTGATGTCACCTGAAGGTGATTCTGGGATTTCTGGTTACAGCAAATGCCAGGGTGGAAGTCTGCAGAACCCGCATGATTACAGTCTAGTATCCTGCAGTAAACAGCAAGTAACACAAATGTTTTTCCATGCAAAGTGCAAACTGGGACTGGCCCCACACTTGGGTGTGTGGCTCTTAGTGCTGACTGTTCCTTTTACAGGTTATGATTATAGAAAGATGGCTGGACTGCTACTGTGTAAGTCTTTTTGCTTCATCGTACAGAATTTGCCTTTTCATTATTATTAAACCATGTTTTCAATAAAAGCTCATACCACTGGCAGAAAACCTCAAGATACTGTAGGACAGTGAGGCACAAAGGAAGTAAGGACTGTACATCCCATATTCTCTGGACACTCACCTGGTAAAATAAAATTTAGATAAACAACAAACTACTATGTATATTTGTATATTATAGGGTGCTCCTCTATTTAGGGTTGTGCAGGCACTTCAGTGTTAAACCCCCAAATTTGCACTTTAATTGCTTTGCAGCTATTCAACAGATTTGCATGAAATGTTAGCAGGCACAGTCTTATGAGTAGATCTCTTGACAGAACAAGCGTTGTTCCAGTTGGATGTGTGGATTCTGAGATGCAGATAGTGCAAAAAATTAATTTTTCAGAATGTTTTTCCATTGGTTGAATGTGTTTTCTATCAACATGGCTAGCACCCATATGGTTTTAAATATTGGCCTGAAATGTTCTACGTTGAAAGGGGCTGGCCCAGAGATCTGCTTGTTGTTTATCTGGTAAACAAATATTTATTCGTTCCAAAGTTACTTAATTTTGAAATTTGTAATGCTTGGTTCTGAGCATGCTCAGTAAACACTGAAAAATAACTGTATGAAAAGACAAAAAAAATATTTTTCATATGGGGTCAGTCTTTTTTCATGAGAGGAAAATCATTGTTTTGTTTGCTGCCATCTTGTTTTGCCTCTTTCCATAAAAATTCACATTTGAAACCCCCCAAAAATAACATTCCTGAATGCAACCAACAGATGTTGCTTGCTTATCAGGACCCCCTTAGCTGGATTCTGCACTTAACTGTTGCCTGTTGCAGAAATGCTCTTAAAATGTTGTTTTTTTTAATTATAAATCTTGCTTTGTGAGTCATTGTACAAAGCAAGATTTTTGTTTCATATGACAATTAACAAAAAAATCTTTTATCTTATGGGGAATCAATGTATTTCAATGGGGTTTTCTACTTTGGTGCATAACGTCATTTTTCAAGATTTTGACACTAAATTTTCAACACACCCTTTTTGACACCCCACCTCTTGAACAATATTGGGGTCATTTTACAAATCATGCCCGAAAGGTTATTTTGCAGTCGGTTGGTGAAATCACCTTTGTGTTCATGAGATGGGGTCATAGGAAGAGTATGTTGAAAATATGGGTCAAAATATGCAAAAGCGGCAAAGTTGTGCACATCTGTTGACATTTCTCTATGCTTGCTCATAACTTTCTTAATTTTCAATATTTTAACCCCAGATTATCAACATAGCCTTTTCTTTACACCATCTTATGACTATGACAGCTACCATTTCTCAAATCTGGCCCAAAACATCTTTTCATGCCTCTGCCATGGAATTATGCTGTGGTGGCACGGAATGCCATTTTGGTGGGGATTTGATATGTTTTACTACTGGGTTGATGAGGCGGGGTAATAGGAAGGCTACGTTGTTAGTTTGGTTGCTGTTGTTCTACAAATGGAAGCTCAGGCATGGAGGGCCCTGTGCTTCCTCATAAACACATATATGCATCAATGGAGGAATGGGAGCACAGATAAATAAGGATATGATTACACTATCTCAAAAAGTGTGGTTGCATGGGACTATCTTAACAAGCATTTGACAATGCTGAATGTTGATTGCATTGGTGTGTTGAGCTCGCTCACTGCCCCTCTGTCACTCACTCAGCCTGTGTCTCTCGGTGCTGCAGGCTACTCTTTTGTACTGGGCTCCTGCCTGTGTTGGCACCTTGTTCTGCCCACTAAGAAATCTGCAGCTGTCCTGACAGAGCTCCGTTGAGGTGGCTCACTCCCCCTCTCTCAGTCGCTCATTCTGGTTCTCCTGGTGCTGCAGGCTGCCCTTTTGTACTGGGCTCTTGCCTCTGTTGGTGGCTTTTTCTGCCCACAAAGAAATCTGCAGCAGTCCTGACACAGGTCTGTTGAGCCTGCTGACTTCCCCTCTCTCACTCGCTCATTCCATTTCTGCCGGTGCTGCAGGCTGGTCTTTTCTATTGGGCTCCTGCCTCTGTTGCCGCCTTCGCCTGCCCACAATAAAATTTACAGCAGTTACAATACAGCTCCGTTGAGTTCGCTCACTCCCCCTCTCTCACTCACTCATTCTGGTTTTCCTGCCACTGCAGGCTGCCCTTTTGTACTGGGCCCCTGCGTGCATTGCTGCCTTTTTCTGCCCACAAACAAATCTGCAGCAGTCCCAACAGAGCTCCGTTGAGCTCACTCACTCCCCCTCCCTCACTCACTCATTCTGTGTCTCCTGCTGCTGCAGGCTGCCCTTTTGTACTGGGCTCCTGCCTGCATTGGTGGCTTGTTCTGGCCAGAAAGAAATCTGAAGCAGTCCCGACACAGCTCCATTGAGCTCCATTGAGCTCGCTCACTCCCCCTCTCTCACTCACTCATTCCGTTTCTGCCGGCGCTGCAAGCTGGCCTTTTGTACTGGGCTCCTGCCTGCATTGCCGCATTTTCTGCCCACAAAGAAATCTGCAGCAGTCACACTACAGCTCCGTTGAGCTCACTCACTACCACGCTGTCACTCACTCATTCTGTTTCTCTTGGCGCTGCAGGCTGCACTTGTGTACGGGGCTCCTGGATGCATTGGCACCTTTGTCTGTCCACAAAGAAATCTGCAGCTGTCCTGACAGAGCTCCTTTGAGGTCACTCAGGCTCCCTCTGTCATGCGCTCATTCTGTTTGTCATGGTGCTGCAAGCGGCCCTTTTGTATGGAGCTCCTGCCTGCATTGGTGCCTTTTTCTGCCCACAAAGAAATACGTAGCAGTCCTGATAGAGCTCCGTTGAGCTCTCTCAGTCCCCCTGTCTCACTCACTCATACTGTTTTTCCCACCGCTGCAGGCTAGCCTTTTTCACTGGGAACCTGCCTGCTTTGACACCTTTTTCTGCCCACAAAGAAATCCACAGCGGTCCTGACAGCGCTCCGGTGAGTTCACTCACTCCCCCTCCCTCACCCGCTCTCTCGTTCTGTTTTTCTGAGTGCTGCAGGCTGCCCTTTTGTACTGGCTCTTGCATTGGGGCCTTTTTATGCCCACAAACAAATCCACAGCAGTCCCGACAGAGCTCAGTTTAGCTCGGTCACTCCCTCCTCTCACTCATTCGGTCTTAATCTGTCCCAAACACTGATTTCCCACAGCAACCATGCTGTTCTCTGGCAGGAGTGCAAAAACATATTTTAGCCAGGATGTGAAAAATGACAACTGTACTGTTCATAAAGAGGTGTGAAAAACTGCCACTGTTGAATATGTGACATGAAAATATTACAAATTTGCGAAGTTACAAGGGTGCGTGGAAACAATTCAATGCACGCTTGTAACACAGTCATGTTATGGAGTTTCGTCACCAAATTTTCAACATAGGGCTTTTAGGACCTCTGCTCATGAACAGTGCCACTGTCATTTTCTTAATCTGTCCCAAACACTGATTTCCCACAGCGACCGCGTTATTCTGTGCCGCAACTGTGAAACCACATTTCAGTCAGGATGTGAAAAATGACAGCTGTACTGCTCATAAGGAGGTGTGAAAAAATGCCACTGTTGAAAATCTGGCATGACAATGTTACAAATCTGCGAAGTTACAAGGGTGTGTGGAAAGTGTGCAACGCACACTTGTAACACAGTCATTTGATGGGCTACATAGCCAAATTTTCAACATAGGCATTTTAGGACCTTTGTTCATGAACGGGTATCACTGTCATTTTCTTAATCCGTCCCGGACAGTGATTTCCCAAAGAGACCACTCTATTCTGAGCCGGAAGTGCGAAAACACATTTCAGCCAGGATGGTAAAAGTGACAGCTGCACTGTTCATAAGTAGATGTGGGAAAATGGCAATGTTAAAAATCTGGAGTGAAAATATAAATTCACGAAGTTACGAGCGTGCATGCAAACTGCACAACGCGCGCTCGTAACACAGTCATTTTATGGAGTATCGTTACCAAATTTTCAACATAGCCATTTCAGGACCTCTGCTCATGAACAGTGTCACTGCCATTTTTTTTTAATCCATCCTGAACACTGATTTCCTACAGCGACCGCGCTATTCTGCGCCTGAAGTGTGAGAACTATTTCTGCCAGGATGTGAACAATGACAGCTGTACTGTTCACAAGGCAGTGTGACAAATTGTCAATGTTGAAAATCTGGCATGAAAATATTGCAAATTCACGAAGTTACGAGCGTGCATAGCAACTGCACAGTGCACGCTGGTAAAACAGTCATTTTATGGATTTTTTCCACCAAATTTGCAACATAGGCTTTTTGAGAGTCCACCCCATGAACACTTGCACTGTCATTTCATTAATCGTCCCCGAAATGTGATTCCTTGCAGTGACTGTGAAATCACCTTTAGGGCTGATTAACATCATGACAGTTCAAGAATTCATGAGGTGGGGTCCCAAAAATGTCAGGTTGAAAATTTGGTGCAAAAATTCCAAAAAATGCTCAAGATATGCACTAAAGTTGAAAAAATCCTATTTATTCCATTATACAGCTTACCAGCATTTCCTCAGTTCGCGGTCAGCTTTGAAGAGTGCAGACGCATTCCCGTCCATCAAGATCATTGCGCTGAGCTCGGAGGTAAGTGTGGGAGGCAGGGTGCGAGGGTGGGTGCGGGCTGTGGTGGGGGCAGGGAGACTACGAGGACCGCTTCCTTTTTTGAAGGGGAAAAAAAAAACAAAAGACATCGCGGGACCGTTTTTCCCTTTACAGTGGCATGTGGCACGCTGGAGTAGGCTCCCAGCATGCCACCAGATGCTTTCTTTTGGGGGTGCCAGCAGTAGCTGACGGGGGATTGGGCACCCCTGTCGGCACACAAAGGGGGGGTTATCATTATGCCGACAGGGATTTGGCACCTCATCAGCAGGAATAAAAGCCGGGGGGATGTTACAGAATGTCAAAGGGGATTGGGGCCCCGTCGGCAAATAAATACAGTGCGGGGGTTATATTGTTTGTGAGCACAGCGGCAAGCCACTGCCATGTTCACAAACAATATCAGTCTGTCTAGATCCCGCCCTGCAATGATGGGTCACTCCCTCATTGCAGCGGATGGCTGACACTGCAATGATGTGGCAGCCCCGATTGCAGTGGCGAAATTGTCACAAGTTGGTGCCAAGGTTCCAAACTTGTGTCACTAGCAGTGTGCAAGGGGATTGGGGGATGCGGGACAAGCCTTTGCAGGCTGTGGGGACATTGGCCACAACAGTGCCGTGCCTCCACAGCCTGCTTCTGAGAAAACTGCTGCAATATGTTTCTTGCGCTGTTCGCAATCAACATAAAAAGTAAGACAATTCTTTGCAAAAAAACTGTGTTAATGCAACATTTAGGGTTCAGGCTAATGCAACAAAAGTGGTGAATCATGGCTTTAGGGTTCCCACCCTAAACCCCCAACGCCACCCCATTAGGTATGTATGTTTCTGGAGTGTATAGAATGGGGTGAGCTTTAGGGTTGGCAACACCTAGAAAGACTTTGCCTCTGATTTGCTTTAGGGGGTTGGAAACCGTAAAGCCACATTTCCCTATTTTTGTTGCTTTAGCCTGAACTCTAAATGTTGCAAACTGATTTTTGTGCAAAGAATATATATATATATATATATATATATAGAGAGAGAGAGAGAGAGAGCGAGAGAGATAGATAGATAGATAGATAGATAGATAGATAGATAGATAGATGGATAGATATTATATATACTGTTCATTGTACTTTGTTTACTGCCTGTTATGACTGTCAACCAAGGGTTTCCTTTATCTTGTCTTCTCATTAGCTGCTTCATTATGCCAAGAATGTCCATTTTAAAAACAGTGCTGATGAGGAGATGTATTTTGATGTGAACGGTGACCCACCAGCAAGGTATGACATCCTTAACTTCCACTTGTCCCCTGATGGAACCAGCAGGTACATCAGAGTTGGTGGCTTTGAGAACAAAGCCCCTGGAGGACCAGAGCTCACCATCAACAAGAGTGACATTTTGTGGAATGAAAGGTTCATTCAGGTATTTCACAGCACAGATCTTGCTTTTATTCTTCAGACTTTTACAAATACAGTGTAGCAGTTTCTTTCTTTCTTTCTTTCTTTCTTTCTTTCTTTTCTTTCTTTCTTTCTTTCTTTCTTTCTTTCTTTCTTTCTTACTGTTCCCCATCTGGAGTGAATGTCAACCTGTCGGTCAGGCTATCAATCTGTCTGTCTGTCTATCTATCTATCCATCTATCTATCTATCTATCTATCTATCTAGCTATCTATCTATCTATCTATCTATCTACAGACAGTATCTATCTAGCCATCTACATATATTATCATCTATCTATCTATCTATCTATCTATCTATCTATCTATCTGCCATCTTTGTCTGTATCAGATGTCTGTTTATCTATCTGTCTATTTATTATTTATTTATTTGGTTTTTGTTTACCGGGTAAGTACACTAGACAACAATGTTGCCTATATTCAGGCACGACCTGGGAGAGTACTTACAGGGGAGACCATAGTCAACATTAAAGAGTATTTCATGATGCAGCATGAGGTGAGAACAAACATTTGAACAGTATACAGCCAGGTACAGTCATTATCAGTAATGACAAAGAGAAACAGATAACATTACATTAATTATTTTCATCTGATGATACATCAATGACTAAATTGAAACGACAAACAGCAAACAAAACTTAAATGAAGTAGCATTATAACAATAGGATTTCTGCTGGATGTGGGAAACTTTCAGATTTTGGAGACCAGTAGGAAATCAGTAAGTGCCATAGGGAGGAGAAAATGTTAGGAGAGAAGCTCAAGTTACAGCACAAGAGCAGCAGTCGGATTCTAATAGGTGTGCCCAAAGACTCAGTTTAAAGACCTTGTGGGATTTAGAGAGTTTGATGTGGGAGGGAATGGAGTTCCAGAAGCGGGGGGCAGATATGGCAAAGGATCATTCTCCTTTTTGTGTGAGATATCTGGGAATTTCAAGTTGGGTTTGAGCAGATGCCCTGAGGAGGTATGCTTGGGAGGGCTGAGTTAATAGTTCGGCAAGGTATTTAGGGGACCCCGTTCTGATCATATTATCAATTGTACAGCCTGCAGAATAGTGTCTGAGCGAGTCTGGGGAGAGCCAATTTAGTTTTGAGTAGAGCAGGCAATGATGGGTAAGTCTGTGAGCGGAGAGAGCAAATCTGCATATACTGTTATAGCAGGTGCTCCATTTCTGGAGTGCTCCTTTGCTAGCTTTAAGGTAAACCTGAGAGCAATATGTTAGAGCAGGGAGGAGAAATCCTTGTGCAATAGCAAGCCGGGCAGCATCATTGAGGGAGGACCTAATTTTAAAGGCAAGACCAAGTTTTGAGTAAACTGTCTTACATGTAGCCGCAATGTGGAGGTTAAAGTCAAGAGATGGGTCTAGAGTGACTCCTAGATACCTGAAGGAGGTAACGAATTCAAGAGGGGAGTCATCTAGAGAATGTATCAATAAGTCTGTAGTAAGAGATCTGATTCTTGACGGGGGGGGCCAAAAAGCATAGTTACAGTTTTCTTAGCATTCATTAGGAGCCTGTTCTGTAGTAACCACTCCTGCAAGCAGTAGAAGTCTGCTTGAAGATGTGCTCTTACTGATAAGGGATCTTTACCACTGGAGAGAAGCACCATGTCATCGGCATAAAGGATTAATGAGGAGGAGCAGGGAAGAGAGGACAAGTTGTTAATGAAAAGGGAGAAAAGTAGTGGGCCAAGAATAGATCCCTGGGGGACTCCAACAGAGGTATGGGAAAGATTTGAAATGGCAGATTCAATTTGGACAAATTGCAACCTCCCTGAGAGGTAGCTATCGAACGAGGAGATGGACGACAGGTCAAAGCCAAGGCGGGACAGTTTGGAAAGTAGCAGAGAGTGATTCACAAGGTCAAATGCCTTTGTGAGATTGATAAATATGGCCCCAGTGAGCAGGCTGTTATCCATCGCTGTATAGACTGCATTTGTCAGCTGAAGTAGAGCAGTTGTGGTGCTGTGTCCTGTTCGGAATCCGTGCTGGGTAGGGGATATAAGGTTGTTAAGGTGCAGGTAATTTGTGACCCGAGTAGCGATGGCCTTCTCGAGAAGTTTATTTAGGGTAGAGAGAATGGCAATCGGTCTATAGTTTGACATATTTTTGGTATCCCCTTTTTTGTGAACAGGGACAACGCGAGCGGTTTTCCACAATGTTGGTACCGTTTGGGTTATTATGGAAAGATTAAAGATTCTTGCAATAGGAACAGCAAGGGCAGGGGCTGCCTGCTTCAAGAAGCTTGGCAGTAGCCCATCCGGGCCAGCAGATCCATAGGTGGATACTGATTTGAGGAGATGCAGCACTTCGGTGGAGGAGACTAATGTGAGACGAAAAGGGGTTTCATGCGAAAGTTGCACCTCAGGAGGAGGTGAAAGAGGTTGGTTGAATTTCTCAGTGTATTCGGAGAGATCCGAGAATTGTGCATTAAGAGCATTAGCACTAGTAGGTAACTTGTTACAGTTTGCGTCATTCAGTGTCATGTCGGTAATGGCCGTCTTGGGCCTTTGCCCAATGAAATTTTTGATGTGGTTCCAAAAACCCCCGGTATCACCCACTGAAGACTGAAGAAGCTTAAGGCAGTAGCTCCTTTTAGTCTTCCGAATATCTTTTTTGCAGGCATTTCTCAGTTGTTTATAGTTAACCCAGTCTTCTGATTGTTGAGACTTCTTTGCCAAGGTCCAGGCCTTGTCTCTTTTTATCATGGCTCGAAGGAGGTCTTTTTTAAGCCATTTATTAGGGGAGCCCCTAAAACGCCTTTTTTTCAGAGGGATGTGCAGATCTTGAAGGGCCAGAAGGTGAGACATCAGGTATTCAAGTGCTGTGTTTACATCATCAGTGTGATAGATGGGAGACCAGTCTATATTATTAATATCCTCGAGAAGTGCAGTTCGGTTTAGTTTGGTAAAATCCCGAAATTGAATGATTCTTGGGGGGGGGGTTAAGGCAGTGGCCATTCCAGATACAGAACGTAGGCAGGTGACCACTAATAGATTCCGAAAAGGTCCCTGCAGCAATTATTTTATTTGCTCTATTTGTAGCCATCCAGTCCAGGAGAGATTGGCACTCTGAGTTGGAAGAGATGCGTGTAGGGCTAGAAATAAGTTGAGTGAGGTTAAGTCGGGCGAGAGCTTCAGTATATGTACCGGCGTGACTCCCTGATAGGTCTAGGTTGAAGTCTTCTATTAGTATGATTTCAGATCTACCGTTTAGAGTGGCCAGATAATCCAAGGGCCCATTTAAGCCAGGGAGAGCCCCCTTTGGAGGATTGTAGGCACAGATCAGATTTAGCCTTTTATCACCACCTAGTTGTAGAACTGTATGCAGAGCTTCACAGTGATTTGTTATCCAAGACTGGAGTACAGAGACATTGAGATGTTCTTTATAATAAAGGGCAACTCCTCCACCCTTTTGTTTGGTGGGGCGATCAAATCTGGACAAGCTGTAGCCAGGAATTTTGTACATGGAATCAGGCATCTCTGGCCTGAGCCATGTTTCAGTTAGTCCAAGTATGTCCAGGGCTATCCAGGCTTCAAGTTCAGGAAAGTTTGTTGGTAAACTTCTGATATTAATGTGGGCAATTTTCATGCCCTTAGTGGAAAACCAAGAGGAGTCATCTGTGGACCTGGCATTCCAATGGGGGCCAGGGTTAGATTCTATGTCTCCTGACAAGCATAAGCGCAGAAGCATCACCCAAACTTCTTTGTAGAATCTGTAATTGCGCTTGAGGTATTTGGGCATGCTAAGGGGGCGATAGAGAAGAAATGCCCCAATTTGGAAGGATGAGTTATATGGAGGGACAGGTTAGGAGAAGGGAGCAAGGTTCTAGTTGGTATAAGGTTGGAGAATACAAAGGAGAATTCTTCATGGCAGTGGGACCCAGGGTATCCAGCTGGTATGTTACATGAGAGATAGGCGAGGATGAGTATGGTGGGTAGTAATCCTGATACCACCAGAAGTGACCTTGGGCATGCAAGAGAGAACATTATGTGTGCCTTGTATGAAACCTCTGTAAATCAGAAGTAGATTGTCCCTTATAAGAGTAGAATATAAGTGACAGAAATGGTGACTTAAGGGCAGGGTGACACCTATAGTGAAGGCAGTTTGAGTGAAACCCTTAGTGTCCAGAGGTTGGCAGTCAATTATACAAGTTATTCACAAGAGGCAGGTATTCCAATAGAGTGCAGTTTATGAGGAGTGGACAGGAGCAGGGGGAATTTGAAAAGGTGAGGGGAAAAGATAAAACTGGGATACCCTCAGTCTGAGTTACTTTTCCATACAAAATAAGTGTAGAACAGAGGCAAACATAGAGAATAGGCAAGAGTGAGTGGAAGAAAAAAAAAAAAGGACTGCCTCGCTGGCTTGAATTAGGACTGATGCAGCAAGGGGAAGGGGTAGGACTGCCCTCCAAGTGAATTTATAGGTTGGAACAAAAGTGGGCAGGATTACCAGAGTATTTAATTAATGCTAGAGGATGGGGGGGTGAGCGAAAATATCAAGCCTGCAAGCAGCTGCTGTGTTAGAGGATATGCTAAAATTAATTAAAACAGCAGCTGCAGTGTACCAGAATCAGCAAACGTTAATTAAATCAAGGTAGGCAGGCTAGAGTGTATCGTAGGCACAGTCTTGTGAGTCAAAATACATTAATTTCCTTGGGATTAAAGTGGCTGCAGCAGCGAGTACTACAGCGCCAGGGAGCTGAGCAGAAAAAAGGCGCCAAGGTTTAAAACTGAGCACAGTCTTGAGATCGCGTACCTTCCTGCTGCCAGCCTTGTAGCTTTGGGGAACCAAGGGGAGCTGGGGAGGGCTTTTCAACAACCGTAGCCCTCTCGACCCTGGGGAAAAGAGAAAACAAACAAGGGCTTAAATACATTGAAAATCAGGGCTGGGTCAGACAGTGAATATGCACAAAGGAGTTAATCAGGGGACGGGGAGGGGATTAGAGCTTAGCAGCAAGTGAGAAGCAAACAGAACAAATCAGTAGGAATGAAATAGAAATTGTAAAAGGCACACTTTCAGCTCAGTTTTATACTTGGGTAACTGGAAAAACAGTGAAAATTTCAATTTAAATTTCAATTCAAATTAATTAAACAGCAGCAGCTACAGTGTACCACCAGCCACCGTCCCCCAGTAGTACACTAGCTAATAGTGCAAACAAACATGTAATAACTAGAACTCTACTCATAATATGCACACACCAGCCACTGTCCCCCAGTAGTACACTAACTTATAGTGCAAACAAACATGTAATAACTAGAACTCTACTAATAATATGCACACACCAGCCACCGTCCCCCAACAGTACACTAGCTTATAGTGCAAACAAACATGTAATAACTAGAACTCTACTAATAATATGTTTCAAGCCTGCAAGCAGCTGCTGTGTTAGAGGATATGCTAAAATTAATTAAAACAGCAGCTGCAGTGTACCAGAATCAGCAAAAGTTAATTAAATCAAGGTAGGCAGGCTAGAGTGTATCATAGGCACAGTCTTAGGCACAGTCATGTGAGTCAAAATACATTAATTTCCTTGGGATTAAAGTGGCAGCAGCAGCGAGTACTACAGCGCCAGGGAGCTGAGCAGAAAAAAGGCGCCAAGGTTTAAAACCGAGCACAGTCTTGAGATCGCGTACCTTCCTACTGCCAGCCTTGTAGCTTGGGGAACCGAGGGGAGCTGGGGAGGGCTTTTCAACAACCGTAGCCCTCTCGACCCTTCCTGCTGCCAGCCTTGTAGCTTGGGGAACCGAGGGGAGCTGGGGAGGGCTTTTCAACAACCGTAGCCCTCTCGACCCTTCCTGCTGCCAGCCTTGTAGCTTCGGGAACCAAGGGAGCTGGGAGGCTTTTCAACAACCGTAGCTCCTCTGACCCTTCCTGCTGCCAGCCTTGTAGCTTGGGAACCGAGGAGCTGGGAGGGCTTTTCAACAACCGTAGCCTCTCGACCTCTTCCTGCTGCCAGCCTTGTAGCTCGGGGAACCGAGGGGAGCTGGGGAGGGCTTTTCAACAACCGTAGCCCTCTCGACCCTTCCTGCTGCCAGCCTTGTAGCTTCAGGGAACCGAGGGGAGCTGGGGAGGGCTTTTCAACAACCGTATCCCTCTCGACTTTCAATGAGTGCTAATTAAGTCCACCAGATTGAAGCTATGCACAGATATGTAGGACATTGTGACTACAAAGTCACCAAACACAAAAACACAAATGTGTTTGTAGACACACGCACACACGCACACACACCACACACACACACACACACACACACACAGCCACAGACACAGCCACACAAACACACACACACACACACACACACACATACACACACTTATCTTTGTTTATTAAACTATAGTGTTGGACCAAGCTGGACAAGTCTGTAAATTCAACCATAGCCTAATATACAGATATCACCCACCATGTGTTGCAGAAAGCGTACTTGCTGTTAAAGATGTTCTGAAATGACCATCTGCTACCCACAGCATGAGAATAAGGGTGGCCCCCTTTTGCCTGACACCCTGACGGCGAAACATGGAAAATTACCACTTCAGCGACAGTCGCTGTAATGGTCCGTTTCCGTTTTTCACTTTCCTGCAGTGTCCTGCCCCCTCCCTGGAGTTGAGAATCCTAAAGTCCAGGGGGTGTGGGGGAGCACAGCCCCCCACAGAAAACACTGGGGACTCGGGCGGCATAATACCTGCCTCGGTATTGTGCCGACACTGTGTGGGAGGTTTACCGTCGATATAACTTGGCGCTTCCGACTATAAAAACTGTGTTATACAACAGATTTTTTTATTAAAGTTCTAGGGCCTGATTTTCAGCATCTGGTGCACAGATCACAAATGCCTGGATATTCTGTTAATTTTAGTCCAACACCTTCCACTGTCCACATCACAAACTGTCTGAAGGGGGGGATTCCTGGGGTGTGCTTTATAAATGAGAGGAGGGGGTATTGGATGCAGAATGGTAGCAGTGACTCATAAATGAAATGTAAGTAGTGCAGGATTCGCGCTATGAATAATGTGTGTATACTGAAGAAAGCAGTCCAAGTTTGGTCACAAAATTCTTGTCAGACCTCATCTGAGCATCTGTGCATTAGTGGGGAGGTTGGGTGCACAGAGGGTGGGTTTGGGTTGCGGTAGGGGACCCGACAGCGAGAGACTGTTTTCTTTGTTTCAGGTTATAATGAAAAAAAAACAAATACCGGAACCATTTTCTTTTTTTACAGGTGTAAGGAAAATGTTGGGCACACTGGGGTGGGCCACAGTGTGTCCCATGAGTTTGGGGGCTGATGTTAGCCGCATTGGGGTGGTCTCCCAGTGTGGCACCCAATGGGGGTGGGTGGGGCAGGAAAATACCAACGCAATCTGCTTTTGAACACGGAGGCACACTGGGGTGGATTCCCAGTGTGCCACGCAATCTTGGGGGGGGTAACCATGCCGACAGGAGGATTGGGAACCCCCAAAGTTGGCTTGATGGGGATTGTGAGAGGTGGACAGTGACAGCCGCTGCCATGTTTATGGAAATGTTACACCAGGCAAGGTACATAGAAACATAGAAGTTGCCAGCAGATAAGGACTGCGAGGCCCAGCCAGTCTGCCCATTTTTTCTACCTTATGAATGTGCTATCGGCCTTTGCTCTGTCAATGGCCTATCTATCCATACACATCTGTATTGCTCCCTTATGCCTATCCCATGCCTGTTTGAAGCCCTGCACTGTATTCTTAACCACCACTTCCTGAGGTAAGCCGTTCCATGCATCCACCACCCTTTCTGTGAAAAAGAACTTCCTCACATTACCCCTTAGTCGGCCTCCCTCTAATCTCATGCTGTGTCCTCTTGTCCTGCTATTTTTCTTATATTGAAACATATTGGACTCTTTCATCTTGTTAATGCCCTTAAGATGTTTGAATGTTTTGATCATATCACCTCTCTCCCCACTTTGCTCTAGGGTATACATATTGAGCTCCGTTAATCTGTCCTCATATGTTTTCTGATGCAGTCCCTGCACCATTTTGGTTGCCCTTCTCTGGACTGCCTCAATTTGGTTAATGTCCTTGTGAAGATGTGGCCTACAGTACTGCATGCAGTACTCCAGATGGGGCCTAACCAGTGTCTTGTAAAGAGGTATTATTACCTCCCTCTTCCAACTTGTGATACCCCTACTAATACACCCCAACATCATACTAACATACTAAAATGCCAGCAGAATAGACCTAATGGTCTTTCGTGTCTGCTCGTTTGGTCAGCCCCCCCACCCTGGGAGCTGACCTTGCTGCCCCCCTCGCCCTCTCTGGCTTCTCCCTTCCCAGTCCCGGATATTCTCGCGGCACTGGACTTTGCTTACAGAACCCTTCCCTGTATCTGTCCCACCCCCTTTTGAAGTCCTCCACCATCTCTGTCTCCACCAGCACCCTGGGCAGTGCATTCCATGGCTCCATCACCCTCTCAGTGAAGTAGCACCTCCTCCTTTTTCCCCTGAATCTCCCACCCTCCAGCTTCCATCTATGCCCTCTAGTTGCCCTCCCTCCTTCCTTAGGAACACCCTGACTGCTCCTCCGCTATTTACCCCCTTCACGTAGCTGAAGACCTCTATCATGTCCCCCCAGAACCTTCTCTCTTCCAATGTGTACATATTTAGCTCTTTGAGCCTTTCCCCATAGGTTCTGTCCTCCAAAGCCCCAGATCATTTTGGTTGCAGTCCTCTGGACCCTCTCCAGGAGTTCAATGTCCCTCTTCAAGTGTGGCCTCCAAAACTGTATGCAGTATTCTAGGTGCGGCATCACCAAGCAATTATACAGAGGGAGTATCACTTCCCTCCTTCTGGAGGTGATCCCCTAGCGATACATCCCAGCATCCTGTTGGCCTTGGCTGCTGCCTTCCTACAAGTCTCTGAGTTGGTCATCTTGACATCCACCACCACCCCCAGGTCCCTCTCAGCCATCGAGACTTGTAGCATCCCCCCCCCGGGTGTACACTTGGCCTGGGTTTCTGTCTCCCAGGTGCAGTACCTTGCATTTCCCTGCATTGAACCACAGCTTCCACTTTCTAGACCACCTTTCCAGAGCCTCCAGGTCCCACTGTAGGGCCACCCTCCCCTCCTCCCCATCCACCACCACCCCCAGTTTTGAGTCATCCGCAAAGAGACTCATCTCACTCCTGATACCTTTCCTTATGTCAGAGATGCAGGTGTTGAACAGGAGGGGCCCAAGGACTGATCCCTGAGGGACCCCACTAATGACCCTCCTGGTGGATGAGACTAACCCACCTGGATCAATTGCCTATCCATCTGAACATCTGGTCCCCCACCCCACTGGTCTACCCAGGTCCAAGGCACTCATCACCCAGTCATAGAACTCCACAAGGTTTGTCTGACACGATTTCCCGAGGATGAATCCATGCTGTCTATCATCCAGACACCCCAACTTTTCCAGGTCCCCCCCATCCTCTCCTTGACGATGCCCTCCATCACCTTGCCCACCACCAATGTCAGGCTAATGGGCCTGTAGTTCCCTGCCACCTCTCTTGATCCCCCCTTGTGGATAGGCACTATATGCGCCACCTTCCAGTCCTGGGGGACTGACCCGGTCCTCAGAGAGATGCTGAAAAGCTCCGCCAGGGGTTTTGCCAGGACATCCGCCAGTTCCTTCAGCACTCTGGGATGTAATTTATCCGGCCCCAGTGCTTTCTCCATCTTAAGGGACCTGAGGGCTTCTCTCACTCTCTGTGCCATGATTTCCACCTCTGCTACCTCGTCCCCCTATTTTGCCTTTCCCCCTCCTGCCCCTAGCTTTACCTACTGCTTCAGTGGTCTGCTTGAATGATTTCAGGTCATCGGTGATGATGATGCCCAAGTCTCTTTCTTCCCTTGTGACTGCCAGCAACTCCCCTCCCAGCCTATAGATGGCTTCAGGGTTTCTCTTCCCTATGTGCATGATCTTGCACTTCTTTGCATTAAACCCCAGTTGCCACTCTTTTGACCATTTTGTTAATTTATCCAAATCTCTTCTCATTCTGCCCACCCCATCTGGATCATCTAATCTGTTGCAGATCTTGGTGTCATCTACAAACAGACAAACCTTATCCTCCAGTCCATCTGTAATGACGGGTAGCTCCCTCATTGCAGCAGTGAAATTGTTTCAAGTTGGTGGCACTCTTTTGCAGTGCTGTCATTGACAGTGTGTTATTTCATTCGTGCCACAGAGCCCAGCCCAAAAAAGCAGTGACGCCATTGGTCTCAACACGACCTCACCTCCAAAACCTGCTACTCCACTCCAAATTACTACAATATGTTGTCTGTGCTGCACATGTAAGACAACATAAAAATGGCTGGCAGAAATCCTATATTCAAATTGGCTAATGGGGCTGGCCCAGTGGCACTGAGGGTTGAGGCGTAGGACGCCACACCTTGCGCTACGCCGGCGACCCAAGTTCAGGAATGAGCTCAGGGAGTCAGGGGTCAGTGGGGGATGACTGGGATTGAGCATCTGAGGACAGCTCTCCTGATCCTGGGGAGGATTCAGGGATTTCCCGTTGCCCTGGCATCCCCTGGCAGAGGCTGGGGCACTGCAGAGCACTGTGGCAGATGCCTGGGGATTGGACCATGGCAGGGACATCTTCCGGGTGCGTGCGGGAGCGCACGCATACTGGGCGGGATGTCATTGCATGTCCGTGCTTCGGGGAGAAAACTACAGAAATACCCCCTCCCTTCGGGTGAGGCGACGGCGATCAAAGACAGTCCGACTGACCTCAAGCCCAACACCGGCCATCTCTCCAGTTCTCCTTGGGGTCTGGGTCCTCTCCCAAGGGCCGGGGGAGTGCCCAGTCCCCGCATACCCGACATAGCCCGGAGTAGTCAGTTCAGGTGGGCGGTTTTGTCCATCGGCTGCCGACGTGACCCTGAGAGATGCCTTGAAAGGTAGGGTGCATAAATAAATGGTACAAAAAAAAATTGGCTAATAGGTGCGCAGAAAAATGTACCTCAATTGCACAGTTACAACAAGTACCAGACAGCAGACACATAAATCATATGACTCATAAGCTCTCCACTCTAGTTCAGAAAAAGTTTTTGCAATTCAGTGACACCCAGTGGGCAAACTTGAGATTACACACTCCTTTTACAGTTGAGTAGCTACAAATTCAACTTGGGTTACCCTAGGTTGTGCTTTTTTAATGATGTCATTCTATACTGGTGTTGTTTTGAGTTTGTGTTTCTAGAAAGCATTACTGACCGTGAATGTGATTTTGTATCACATTTATTTACTCAGGAAAGCATACCTCTCAACTTCTCAGCATTAAAATCATAGCACTGGTCATAAATAAATCATAGCAAAGGGCCAGAATGTGTAGCACTTTCTTATTTTAAACAATAATGTGTCTACAGATAGTGGCCCCATATAGTTAGCGATAAGAAATGTTCCTATCAGCCTAGTACAATGATTTAATACTTTGTGTGTCCAGAAATAGCTCCAGTGTTATTAAGAAAATCAGTTAACCTTTGTTGAGTAAGGGATACATTTAAGTCAGAAAATCATAGCGCTATGTGGAATTCATAGCAGTTGAGATGTATGCAGGAAAGCATAGCTGACATGCAGTATCTCATTTTCTGTGGGGTCCTAGCTTTATCCCTTTTTAAAGTACACTGGACTGACCTTAAGGGTTAAATGACTTGCTTAGGGTCACACAATGAAATATGTGGCTAAGGTGGGATTTGAACCAAAAGGTTTACATGAAGTTAGTTGAGGATTGTTTAAGTCCCTTGACCTCTGGGTTATGGGCCCAGCACCCTACCCCTGCAAAACTCTGCTTCTCTTAATGTGATGTTGACAGAGTATTTTTTGGTCAGGTTCAGTTTAGTGCTACTGTGTAAGAGATATCACGGGGTGGAGTCTGTGGATAAGGGACATCATACCGAAGAGAGTTCTGAAATCTTCCTGTCTCTCCAGTTGGAAAGGGAAGTAGTACCTTCCCATAGGATGTTTCAAGTTCTATCTGTCAAACAGAACCGCCAACTGTTTTGCTTCTTTTTCCTTTTCCAGGTGCCACGCTCCGTCTGCAGTGAACGCTGTCCACCTGGATACCAAAAGGTTTCTCGTCGAGGACAACCCCTCTGTTGCTTTGACTGTACAGCCTGTTCTAAGGGGGAAATCACCAACAAAACTGGTAAATGACATAGATTGTTATACAACTGGCTTGAAAATAAAACTGAGATGATACTCATGTTCTTTTGGTCAATATAAGAAAGATAAATAACGTTGGTCACTGAGCATGCTCTGAAATG
The DNA here is from genome assembly GCA_016271365.2 of Neoceratodus forsteri. Classification (NCBI taxonomy): domain Eukaryota; kingdom Metazoa; phylum Chordata; order Ceratodontiformes; family Ceratodontidae; genus Neoceratodus; species Neoceratodus forsteri. Next base: position 216,322,750 of record JADMNL010000029.1, read on the forward strand.
TATCTTACTCATTTTGGTCACACTGAGCATGCTTAGAAATGTATTCTCACAAGTAAAGACAAATTTCTGAGCATGCTCAGTGAGCCTCTTCTTGTATTTTTCCCCCAGGATGCCTATGAAAATGAACTATGATGGCTCAGTAGGCCCTTCCTGGTAAAACTCTTTCAATAAATAAAATGTGAGATGCCATTTATTTTTTTCATTGAATATACAGTATGCAGTTCACATTTTTTACTTTTTTACTTTTGTAATTTTTTGCCATTTCTATCACAAACCACCCAAACACGCGTTGTATAAATCAAACATGCTATGTACTGACTCATTATGATATTTTGTTTATTTAAAGGGTATTGGTCTATTGCTGTCTATCTCATAGCTTCACCACTTGTGAGATATCAACAGACAAATACCTTCTCATGAAGATAAAAATTATCTCTTCAGCCTCCCCATGTCATATCCCCTCTGTAACACACCAACATAGGGCAGACTAAGATAAGCATATGTACAGACTGTCAAGGCTAGAGGTAAGGCCAATACATTTTTAAAAGAGTTTTTCATGGGCTTGCAAACCATACTGGGCACTGTTCATAAATGCTCCTCATCAATTTACTGCACAATAATTATGGGTTATAGTTTTTATTAACCCAAAACCAGTTGCTTTACGTACTTATAATACATGCTTATGCTGTCACAAATGTGTATTATGAGCACAGACCAGGTACCTCCCATGCTTATCAGAATGTCTCTTTCTCAAAGCCATAATTACAAAATAAAGTTATGGACAGTGTTGTTCACAATTTTAATACACCCTCTTGGTGTGTGAAGTAAGCAATAACCCATGACAGGGTATGTAGTTATTGGGGATTAATCAGCACCTGGGTGCATTGTGAGGCACGAGGCCACAGTCCAAGTGTCTTCACAGCACCCAAGGTGTTGATTAATCCCCAATCACAGCACATCCTGGAGTGGGTTATTGCACTTAGAACATGGGGAGACACCAGAGGTAAAAAAAAAAAGAAGAAAGCATGATTAGTTGATACAAACAGAGGAACTTTTTTATGTGTTCTGCCACTGCCAGAAGTACTGTGTTGCTAACAGTGCTGAACTTAGCTCAATATTCAGTGCTGTTGGTGCAGAACTTGACTCAGTATGCTCTGCTGAGCACAGAATACAAATAAGTGAATATGCATTTTTTGACCATAACACAAGCTTTGCAGCATGATCACTATTCTAAATATTAATGAACGGCAAGTCACTGTTCTGCTGGCTACACGGAACATGCTGTCTCTCCCTCTCTCTCTCCACACACTAAAGCTGCCCTTCTGTCTCTCACTCTCTCTACCTGGTGCCCATAACACTTGCTCCACATGTGCCGTGTCATTTGTAAAACTGATTTCACACAAACAGACAGACGGATAGAGAGAGAGAGAGAGAGAGAGAGTCAAGGAAATGTTTTTCATGACCTCCTCACTCTCTCTCTTTCTCTCTCTCTCTCTCATTCTGTGAAGTGCAGCACAGGACAGTGCACCTACAATGTGCGTCTCTTGCTTCGATTGCCAGCAGAGTAACAGTTAAGAAAGCCTTCACTCTCTGTCTCTACTCCATGTCCATGCGTCTGCAGCATTGCCTTTGTGGTGACAGGCACTTCTCAGGAACTGCCCGGGGAATGGAAGTGCTCTGCCGCTGACTCACATCATCTTCTACTGCCACATTATGCAGCAAATACTCTGTCTTCTGACAGAGAGAGAGAGAGAGTGACACACACACACACACACACACACACACACACACATACACACACACACACACACACACACACACACACACACACACACACACACACACACATACACATACACAGTAAGCACCACATCATGCTGTAGTGGAACTGATGCGCTCATTGACATTCGCACACACAGTCATTCCTGCAGCACCTCTCTCTCCTCCCACATTCAAGATATCTGCACCTTCAGGGACAGTGTAGTCAGAGACTTTAATTACCAGACACTCAGACACTCTCTTGCTGCCACATATTTCCCACCCTGCTGCTGGATGACCACAGGAGGAGGAGAAGCGCACATGAATGGGCCAGGGGAGGGGGGCTGCTTGTGAAAAAAGTGATAGAGAGACACACACTGTACCTGTCTGCCTGGCTGCCTACCTGTCTCTGTCTCCTAATGCCAGCTCCTGAGGCACTGCACATAATGACCAACAATCTCGGTCCACACTGCTGCTCTCTCATCAGTCTCTGTGCAAACTGCTGCTGTTTCTGTATACATGTCCCGATCTGACAATAACTTCTGTGGGGGGTTCCAGCTACTGTCTTTGTCTCTCAGCACCATGGCTTCTGGACAGGGATACTACCGGTTTGGGCACAAAGCAAAGGCACAATAATACCATAGCAATGGTGACTTGTCACTGTCACAGTGCAGGATGCACTAATCGCTTGGTTCACGGAGGTCCACGGGGCGAGTGGGTGGGAAGGCACAAAGTAGCCAGGGGACATTAATAATGTTTTACAACAGGGGCTAAGAGATTAGCACCAATCTGATAGTATAATTACACACCGCAGCTACAGATCAGGAGGAGCTGGGAGGGCAAGGTATACTGCACATGTTACTACTACAGCTGTCGCGTGATTAGTGAGGAGACTAATGGCTGCCCCACAAACTGCAATTCTGGCACAATAACGAGATCCAGAGAGCTGACTGATCTCTCAGGGGGAGGGGAGGGGAGAACAGTTCACTACTTGTGTGTATATGCTGGATTAATCAATGGTCACCTGATGGCTCTCTACTAATCAGGTACCTGTTTCTCTGACTCCCCATGTTATAAACTTTTATGAACCACTCAAGCTTTGGTCTTGTGGTGTATATAGTATCACAGATCTCGAGGGTGTAAAATAACCTTGTAACACACCAATGTCTGTACATTAGTGTAGATATAATTTTATCTTTGTCTATAAAGCTTGTATATCTAAACCACTCCTTTAAAAAAAAAAGGGGTTGTGAAAATCCTGTAACCTCAATGGTTGAAACACAAGACATGACCACTAATTATTTTTCTGACAACTTCACACCTCACCTGAGCCACTTATTTCTTTAACAAATAAAAGAACATTTTATAAGTGGTGTAACACTCCAGAATGTGGTCCCATAAGAGAATAATGCACTCCTGGATAGCTGCAGCACTCGACATACTCATCAAGGCTAACAACACATGAAGTGTGTCATTCCTTACTTTGCATATGACAGACATCATCACTTGGGGCACACATCCAGTTGTGTCGATCATGTCCCCACATGACACCTCACCCTGGACTCTTTGCTCTGGCATGAATTGCCACCCAGCACAATTTGCCCCTGGATGAGTTTGTTTTCTAATATTTACACTGGGGGTGAACTGTCTGAGGATGAATTGTGTGGGGTGCTGATTCATCCCAGAGTGAAGAGTCTGGAGTAAGATGTTGCATGACCACATGAACTGCACAAATTGTCATGTAGCCTGTAACTCGCAATCTACAGTTATTTGCATACTACATTTTCTTTGTTGGCTAATCATGGCATTCCCTAAACACTCTCTAATAGATTATAGGCCAAATGAGCAGTGCTTTATTAAATGTTAAAGGTATCTAGAAATGATCTGGTCATGATTATGATTCTTGCATCCTTGCTTTAAACAGAATTAATTTTCCATTAGATGCTGTGAACTGCCTGAAGTGCCCAGAGGATTACTGGTCCAATGACAAACAAAATAAGTGCGCCTCCAAAATCCCAGACTCATTTCTCCTATGAAGACCCATTCGGAGCATCACTGACTTCTGCACTAGTGTCTTCAGCTTACTGACAGTTTCCATCCTCTGCATTTTCATCTTAAGTTCAAGGACACACCAATAGTCAAGGCCAACAACTGCGAACTCACCTACCTTCTTCTGGTGGCCCTCATGCTGTGCTTCCTCTCTCCATGCTGTTCATTGGCCACCCCATGAAACTGAACTGCATGCTTCGTCAGTTGTATTTGGCTGACATTTTCCCTTTGTGTCTCATGCGTTTCTAGCCAAAACTGTCATTGTGGTGATTGCCTTAGTGCTACAAGGCTCAGGCAGCAAGTTAAGGAGCTGGGTGGGATCTAAGATATCCAGTTCCATAGTCTTTGTTGGGTCACTGCTTCAGGTGATCACATGTGCTGCTTTGTTGTCCATATCTGCCCCATTCCCAGAATCCAATATGAAATCTGAAGATGGAAAGATAATAATTGGGTGCAATGATGGTTCAGCTTGCATTTTGGTGCATGCTGGGATCCTTGGCTTCTTGACAGTGTCTCCTTCTTGGTTGCATTCCCGCCAGAAACTTACCTGGTAGCTCAATGAGGCCAAGTTCATTACCTTCAGCATGCTTGTGTTTGTCAGCGTGTGGCTCTCATTTATACCTGCATACCTAAGCACCAGAGGGAAATACATGGTAAGTCGTGAAATTTTTTGCCATCTTGGCTTCTAGTGCTGGAATGTTCAGCTGTATATTCTTACCTAAGTGTTACATCATTATACTCAGGCCGGCCTTGAACACTAGGGGATATATGGTGGGGAAGGCTGACTCGCAAAACTTTACTAAATGATTCTTCTCCACTTTACTATAAAGAATGAAGAACGGGGAAATAAAATGAGTGAGGTAAATTAATAATGAAAGATTGCCACACCAAGTTATTGGTAAAATAATTTGAACTATTTGAAAGAATCTGGGCCCCCTTCCTAAAATATCTGGGCACTCCATGACATAAGAAATATGATACAGTCCTGAACCAGTAACTAGTGCCCATTCCCATCTTGTATCTGTTTCTCCTTTATTAAGGTAATAGTTATAAATTATTATACAATGGCATGAAAGAATGCTGGCCTCTGATTGGTCAGTCTGGGACTAGACCAGGGATGTTATCACAGCATAATATCCCAGCTCTAGTCTCAGCCCCACTGTGAACCTCTTGATTGCTTGTTCCATTGATTGTTTGTATCTTCTCTTAAGAAACAAAAATATTTTTCCACACTAACAAAACCGTTCTTTAAAATTATTTTTTGTATTCTTTATATAACAACAAGGCATTGTATAATAGGAATGATGCCCTCCAGGGTGGGCGTTATGCTGGGATAACATCCCTTCTCAGGTGTTGGATGTCCTCAGCCTGTGGCCTCAGGATGAGATGGTAAACCAAGGTCCCATCAGCCAGGATTGGTGGTAGTTCAGGTGGATGTTAAAGATCCTATGGCACTTCTCGGAAAGAGTAGGGGAATTTCCCAGGTGTCCTGGCCAAATTTCCCTCATTCTCTAAAAAACATACCACCAACAGCTTAATCTGGTTCAAGGTCAGTTAGCATTCATCTTGTATCCCACCCCCAGTTGTGCCTGAAAATAGGCAGGATTTGCCTAGTGCACTTACCCAGTCAACAAAAACTAAATAAATAAACATCCCTGCTCTGGTGTTGGATGCTCTCAGCCTACAGCCTCAGGCCCAAGCCCTGAGATGGGATGTTTTCCCAGCATAACACCCACCCTGCTGGGCATTATTCCTTTAATGAACCTACCTATGTTGTGAATGGCACCACCATACTTATTTATGTATGTATTTTTTATGAGACCTAACAATCAGTTATGTATGTTAATAAGCTAGTCTTACTGTTTAAAATATTTGACTGTGAATTGTTTGATGTATCCCATATTACTGAAAGTCAATAAAATCTTTAAAGCAAAAAAAAATACAATGGGTTGCAATGCAATTTCCTAGAACACAGCAAAGAAACTTAAGAAATTAAATTAAGTATTGGCTAACAGGTATACTCTGGTACAAAGATAAGAACAGCAGGAATACTGATAAACAGAACTTATGGCAAAGGACAATTTAAAACAGAATGCTACTACAAGTACAGAAATTGCAGCATACTATAATACTGAATTGACATGTTTTTGTTTTTCAACAGCATTCACATTTATCAACACAGAACTGACCAAGAAGGACCTTAAAATAAGAGGGGCTAGCAAGGGAACGCATCTTGAGGGAGTCTTGCGAAGCATTCCAAAAAAGTAGGGACCATCCAACTAAAATCCATTTTACCAAATTTGGAGTGATGCCTTGGTCACATCTAGCAGGATAATATTGTACTTTCTTAGGTTACATGACCCTGTAAATTTTTGGAGTGGATTTAATAAATAAGACGGTAACAAATTCCACCTTGTCTTTAGGGACCACATATGAACGTTCCATAGCCTTCTCATAGTAAATGAAGTCCAACCCACTACTGTGCCAGGATCACAGTGATGTGTTCCAGCTTGCAGTCTGGAAATAAATCTAAGTACTCTGTGGTACAACACATCTAATTTAGACAGGAAAGAAAGTGAGGCTCTCCTGTGTATGCTATCACTATAATCTAGTGGTTATGTGATGCCCTGATTTTTTTTGTTAACCAGGAGAGCCACACTAAGCTGAAAGTTTGTTTATGGGTGTGGTCTAGGAGCACAAGGAAGTTATGTGACTTGCTCAGGGTCACACAGTAAAGTACTGGTCTGGTCCAATTTCAAAGCTCATGTTTCTTGTTAATCCACAAATAAGGCTTTCTTTTTCCACATGAACCCCCTGCACCTAGCCTTCCTTCTGTTGTATACCCCACCATCCATACCCTGTCCTTAGTACTGTCTGGGGCTGCATATGACTTTAAGGTCTCATGAAGAGAATTGTCACACCTCAGATAGTAATCTTGTACCCTGGAGAGTTGTACACACCATACGTGACAGCTTCATCAGCTGACACTGTTAAAAATGCCTCCCAAATTACTCTTCAGTCCACTTCTCAATGTTTGACTTCTGCTTCCACAGTAAACATTGAATGGATCTCAGTTCTGCACAGTGAAGGTAATATGTACAGTTCCCCTGTTGTGTTTTTTTTTCCCACCCCATTAACCAACAACTAGGTCTTCCTGGAGGGCCAAACAATAAGCATCATGACCCACCAGAAAAAAAGCGCTGTTCATGCCCTCATAAGTGCTGCACTTACTATGGATAGCACAATATTAGCAGGAGAGGCATACTAATGCTTGAGAGAATCCACCCGACTTCAGGGTCAGTCTATTCCTTTACCAGTGATCTGCAGAACCCCACAAGATAATTCCCAGCAATTTTTCTCCAGTACTTTTCTGTGCTTTACTCCACAATGTGAGTTGGCTGGCAACCACCCTTCCAAATCTTTAAATGAACTATGCATAGCTCCCTCAATACTGTCCTAACAAACGTCAACACCCCCCATCCAAGGGTAATCTCCTACACTGAATTCAAGTAACAGTTTAGGTGCAGTCCTGCCACTCTGAGTATTTGTCATTGCTGGCTTCTCTTATCCACAATCAGGTAGTGATCACGATGCTGGCAGCCCCACATTTTAGATCTCACAATGATCTGCTCAATGTCCTCTATCCTGTCTTCCCCTAACCTGAATATAGCTTTCCTACCCATCTAAGATCCAAGCCACCTATGATTAGGCACTATTTAATGACGTGCATAATGCTGTGCACACCTGTCATTTAATAGTGCCTAATCACAGATAGCCTAGATCTGTTAAGGATAAGAAAACCCATCATTCCCCTTGTTATCTGCTGCTATCAGCCTGACTTACTGGAAAGATTAGTTAATTTTTGATACGTCAAAAAATGGGGACTGTACTTCCTGCATTTATGATGCAGAAGAGTGATGAGCTCACCAGTTTTTGGTGTGAGGAGGAGTAGTGAAGAATGAATACCAGAGGGGAACTGAGAAGGCCACTCCTGCAAGGTGCTGCTATATTCAGGGAAGGGGGCAGACAGAAGGGGAGAAATATGAGCAGATTACTTGTGAGAAATAAGATGTGGGGCTACCAGCACTATGATCACTACCTGACCCCATTGTCCTGGCCAACATTCCCCTTCCCATAAAACCAGTTAATGCAGTTGTCCGTGGCTGTGTGTGGATACTAATGTGTAAAATGGCTGCCATTACATGTTCAGTCACTTCACTACCAGTCTAGCATTGCTTGTAAAGCACTTTGGGATACAGTGTGTATGAAAAGCATTATATACATGCCGATTCTTCTTCTGCTTCTTCATATTATTATTATTATTATTTTCCATGGAAAAAGAAGACAAGACAAGCATCTTTTTGAATTTCAAGAAAGTATGAACTCTAACATTGGACTACACAAGAAGTTTGCTACAAACAAGTGGTGGATCTAAGGGGTGGTGAAGGATGCAGCTGCAACCCTCCCTCACATTGTAATGTACTTGCTTGCTGCTGCATTTCACTTTGTTGAAGAAGTCTGATTTCTTGATTGTACAAATGTGTACATTCAAACTATGGATTACATTTGTAGGTTCTGACAAAAACATACTAGAAAAGAATAATAACAGAACAAATAAAGGTTTAATAAACATGTTAAAAAGTGCATATTAAGCAGGCACACCACCCCAGCACCCCCACTGTAGCATCCTGGATCCACCATAACCACTAAACCACTAGGTTATTCAAAATTTGTACTGCACCGTGGTTTGCCACAAAGAAAGTTGGTTGGATTAAAACACAATTTCAGCATGTTAAAGTAAACAAAATTAACAGAACCATAGCCTAACATGTGCATTAATGAAAATAATGGACATGGTTTTGACCATCTGGGTAAAACAATTCTATACAAAGGGAAATAAGAACTAGCTAGCACTATAGAGAGCTATATAGATCTCTGACTTTGGCTCCAATGATGTCAACACTTAACACATTTGACGGCCATTTTAAGAAGCAGGTAAGGCTTTTTCTTTAAAATTGGAAGGCTGATTTGACAGATTTTACAAATTTCAAATGCTTTGGACTGCATTTAGCTAAATTATATAAATGTATTTTAGCATTAGCATTTAGCATTAATGAATACAGCAGCCTTTCCTTTAGTCCCCTATGAAGTCAGATTTTTGAATAGTTTGTTGTCAAAATGTTGTTTAGGCATCCTTTAAGCAAAACACAACTTGCATGGCATTCCAACAGGAGGTGTTTAATTACTATCACAGGGGATGCACATGTTGATGTATGAGGCTAACTTTAAATACCCTCCAGGATGCATTTTATGTAATTCGTCAATGTGAATATTTTTTTTTCTTTTTACAATGATTATATGAATGTTATGAATGGGATTTTATATGTTTTTGTGCAGGACATGATTTGTAAACAGGGCTTGCCCCAAAGTTATGCTTTTCCTGGCTAAAAAGAAATGTTTTTTCAATCAATCAATCAATCAATTCTTTCTTGCTGTTTCCATTTATATCTGTGCTTCCAAAACCTCTGCTTTTTGTGGTGATAAGTACGAAACATTGACATTTTGAAAAATGTCTTCCATTGGTTACTTTTTTATTCAGTCTCTGGATTCATTCATTCATTGGGGCTGGCAGTGTAGCCTAGAGGTTAAAGTAATGAACTTGGTACATCCAGCAGACCTGGGTTTGATTCCCACAATCTCCACTTGCATACTGTGTGATGCTGAGCCAGCCCCTAGCCTCCCAGTCCTCCCAGGTCACCCCTGAAAACAGGCACTTGTGCCTAGCAGGCTTTACCTGGTTATCAAAGACTAAAAATTAAAATTAATTTATTCTCTGGATGTACTAGGATGGCACCTGCACACATTTCTGATGGTAAACAGAGCAGCCCCACATCAAGATATCTCATTTTATTGTGGTGGTCATTGCAAGAAAGTAGGAACTTTAAAAAAAAGAAATTGTTATTGCTGTTTCCACATAAAAAGTGCATCAAAAGGGAATAGCAGGAATGAGATAAGTGACCACAATATGGTCACATTTTAACAAGAAAAGAAGACAGTCAGCCATTTATAAGGTGCAATATTAGCAAGAAGAAGGTTAATAAATATTACAAAATAATTAAAATCATAGTTGCATGAGGCTGCCCTGGTGGCCTAGTGACAACACATTGCACTGCCGTCCCAGTGACCTGAGTTTAGGAGCAAACTCAGGATTCCATATCACAGGGGTTGTGTGTGACCACTGCAGCTGCTGCTCAGCAGTGTGCTATGGTCAGGAAGGGCTGGTGCTGCACCTAAGGTTCCGCAGTGACCCCCTGTGTTGTGCCAATGGAGCTTGCTCCCTCAGTAGGGTGTTGCATGCATCTGAGCCCCAGAAGCTGAGCACATGTCAAGGGCCAGCAGGGAGCCTGGGAGAAAAGTCAGGGAGAAAGTTCGAGGCACTGCCCATACTATGACCTACATTACTGGTTCCCCAGGGTTCATGTGGCTTCTGGCACTGGATGCTGGCTTGGGGAGGATGACCTTCCTCCTGGGGCCTCTGCCATTAGTGGAATAGCTGTGGGGGACACTGGCAGGGCTTGAGGCTTGGAACAAGTTGGGAGTCAACAGGGCCAGATCAGGGTACATCCTTGGGGCCAGGGTATGTACATGGTGGAGCATGGCTGGGGAGAAAATACAAGTACAAGCAAAAAAAAAAAATCCTAGCTGCACATACTAACACATCATGCAAAGTAGAAGGGTACGTGGAGTTCCTGGTAAATTTTGGTTGGCGATGAAGTCATTGGGGTTGAAGAAAGAAGATAAACCCGGAGTCCACATGCATAAATAGGGACTATTTTATTTATTTAGTTATTGAAAACTCTGGGGATTGCCTTTGCATATACAGTAAGTACTCATTTACATAGGTTCCACTTCAAATACATGGTCACAAAAAACATTACAAGTACAATAAGCAGTTTGTGACTGGGTAGAATAGGACCCTGTCCCATTTGTTAAGGAGATAGTGTTTAAAATGCAAGGATCTGTCCTTTCCTGTCTATTTGTTTGTCCAGTTGCACAACCATATTTTGCTGTGAGACCTTGGACTTGATCACCCCGACAATCTCACAATTCTTTGCCTCCTACTGTCTCAGTTTTCCCTTGTTGTTTGCTTTTCCTCCCTTGCACATCCACTGATATAAAGAAATATGGAAATCATTGTATGGAAATGTAACTGATATTGGGATCCCCTTTGTTTGGAAAATGTATAGCATTACTGTTGAAATGTGTATAATTGTAATTTGAGATGACTGCAAAAAGTTGTTGGAAGCTAGAGGTTACTTAAGTGCAAATGTTTGAGCCTTTTGCAAAAGACTGTGCAAAAGGGGCCTCAAGAAGCACACTGTGTTCTAGCAACTCCTGAAACTTACAAGGACAGGATGTTTGCTAAGGATGGGGGTTGAAAAGACTTATAAAACAGGTAAACTGCAACTGCAAGAGAGATTTGGAGAACAAGGGACACAGACTGAAAGAAAACTTTATTTTGCCTTTGTAAATAGTTATACTGAACAAGTTTATGATACTGCTAGTGTAAATAAATAATTTTTGGTGAATTCTACAACTACTCCTGGTTTTCCTATGCTTCCTTACTTGTGCCTTGATTTCACAGTTCCAGAGGAAATGCAGTCAAGTCAGGCTCAAAGCACTTAAGACAGGACAATTATAGTTTTGAACAAAAAAACTCCACACAGATTGTTGTATAAAGTGTCACAGGTTATGTACAGAGAGAAACCAGATAAAACCATTTAACTGACAAAATTGTGTTGGACTGCAAGGCAGACCTCAAAGTTCTCTTTAACTGATTAAACTTAAGGAGATTCCTCAGAGTATCAGGCAGTTCATTAAACCAGTTAGCGGCCCTGACAGCAAATGGCCACTTTCTCAGCTCTGTACACTGAAAATGAGGCTTAAGGGCATTCCTGGACATGTTCCTGGCATTTCACTGGTTGGAGATGATGTGGAAGCAATTTGTTAAAGCAGGGGATTTAAAGATGGGGATGTTATGCTAGGAGTGCCTATGAGGTAGCACAAAACATGATTGCTATTTGGTGTGGAATGTTGGTGTTATTGTTTGCTCCCTCAAGTAGGTGAGTGAAGCTATGAGTGCAAGGTGACAATAACACTATCATTTTACATGAAATATTTGTATTTGTTTTTAAATTAGTATTTTATGGGTTTTACCAGGTTTTCTCCTGCCTCACTCCTGTGCATCCCCAACATGACGTACACGTGTGGAGGTACGTGCATGGATGTCTTGCAGGATGCCCCACACTCTCGTCACCTGATACCACCTACACTTACCACTGAACCACCATTCAGTGATGGGGTACTATGGGTGGGTGACTCCCCCCACCCAAGAGAGGAGAGCAATTTCTCAATCCTGCTCCCACCCCACCAAGCTGGCACTCCAGCAATCCAAGATCATTCCTGAACCTGGGTTGCCGGTGCAGCACAAGGTAAGGCATCCAGCGCCCCAGCCCTCAGTGCCATTGGGCCAGCCAAATATTCATATTTTGAGCTGCCTTGTGAGATATTCTTTGTATACCATGGGATTTCAAGTTCTTTTTTTTGTGACAGAAACCGTAAAAAGTTACAAAAGAAAAACAGTACAAAATGTAAACTGTGCTCCTCTGTTCAATGGCTCATCATGAGGAATGCTAATCCATACTGATCAAAGCTATATGACATCTCACAGGTGAGAATATGTTTCTGAGCATGCTCAGTGTGGCCAAAAGAAGTGTGATAAACTTCGGAGCATGCTCAGTGTGGCCAGACTGAGTGAGATAAGTTTCTGAGCTTGTTCAGTGACCAATTTCAGTTATTTTGCTCATGTATGGTCAAGATAACACTTTTTATTTGCAAAATGTATTTGCACTTCCATGGTATACTGAAGGGATTAACCCACGATAGGGTATGGGTTTACTGAGCATTTGTTTGTAAATTCAAGTGTCTAGAAATCATATCACTAAAGGATAAGATCAAAGAACAAGAAAGCACTATTAAAGATATTAAGAAGGATGGTAAAAGACAAGTAATCACTACTAGTAACAAGCCGGCTCTCACCACTGTGATATTACAACAAATAAACAAATCACAAGAGGACATAAACAAAAGAACAAGAGATGCAAGCAGTAGTAGTGATGACAGTGGTTGGAGCCAAGTTATTAATAAAAAAACATCATAAAAAAGGTAGGCGGTGCATGGAATTCCCTGTTACTACACAAAATAAATTTGCAATCTTAGAGTCAGATAATGAAAGTAAAACACTGAGTGCTAACAGCATTACAAGGGTTCACAAAGATTATAATCATTGTCGAAATATCACTAATGATGTGTAAATTACACCAAGCAAGATAAATAATCCTTCTACTAATAAAATTAAACCCAAATTGGGTTCAGGCCCTGTCCTCACTGATTCTGGTCATACTACAAATGAAGTAGAATGCTTAATTAAATCAGGGTCCAACATAGGTCTGGATAAAAGTGTGATCCAATACCAGAGCAATATCCTAATATCTCTACTGGTACACAAATCAGAAATGATACTGGCCATGTCCAATCAAATCAATCCAATGGTAGAACTAATGACCATGCAGAGACAAATCATAGTACTGGGAGATTCGATCATTAAATATACTGATGGCTATATCTGCCAAAGAGGTAAAGCCAATACCACCTGCTCTAGTTTTAGAGGGGCCTGGATCTGGGAAATTGAACGCATGGTCCCAGACATTATGAAAAATGCGGGTGAAAATCCACAAACGATAATACATGTCGGCACAAATGACATTTCAAAATTCACACTAGAAAACATAAAAGAGGACTACATAAAACTGTCACCACCATTAAAACAATATGGAAGTGAATATTGTTTATCTGAAATCCTTCCTGTTCCAAGACAACATTGAAAAATAGAAAAAAATAAAACAAGTCAATGAATGGTTGCGGAAATAGTGCCTCCAGGAAGAGGTCAAATGCATTACACACTGGGAAAGATTTTCAGGGGATAAAAGCTTGTTCTGTTGGGATGGTTTCCATCTCAACAGAAGAGGGACTGCTGTACCTGGAAAATCCATCACAAACATCATAGAGGAAAGTTTAAACTAACCAAGAAGGGGCAAGCAGGGAAAGCTACTACATATACTGTGCAGGATTTTGATATATACAAAAATCTTGGTAGCTAATGTAAGAAGTTTAAATGTGGTTAAAATTTCAGAATTAATTGCAATACTAGTAAATAAAAACATCTATATTGCTGCACTGTATGAAACATGGTGGGATAAAATGGCTAACTGGTTTAACAGTATTCCAGGGTGTACTCTTTACTATAAAAACAGAAACAATAAAAAAGGTGGAGGGTGTGTATTTATGCGTCAAACAAAATAGACACAAAAGAAGATGCATTATCTTCCAAGCTCAAACAAGATCAGTTATTAATTTCTGATATTGAATTATTATCAGCCTCATCTGATGTAATCATTGTAGGAGACTTTAATTTACCAGGGGTGGAGTGGTGTCAGCTTGTGACTAGAACATCTTTGGAAAGTCATGTTTTGGACTCTTTCATAATGACTGGGCTGGAACAAATGGTACAGGATCAGACTAGGGGACCTAACACTCTGGACCTAGTCTAAACCAATATTGCATCTGAAATAACAAACCTAAATATTAGCAACCCTATCAGGAACAGCAATCATAATACCATAATGCATGAAATTAATAAACAAAAATACAATAGGGGGGATTAACCGTAATTATGATTACAACAAAGCCGACTTCTTAAAAATTAATAAAGCACTATTGAATTATAATTGGGAAATAGTATTTGAGGACCTAAACATTAACAAATGTTGGGAAATATTTAACTCTATTACAACAAAATTAGAAAGCTTATATGTACCAATTAAGAAAACTCATAATAAAAAGAGAAAGATTCCACCATGGTTAACAAGAAAAATATTACTACAGATTAATAATAAAGAAAAAGCATTTCTAAAAATGAAACACTGTCAGAGTCAAATAAATATTAATAACTATAAAATGGAACTAAAGAAAACAAAATCACTAATTTAAAAGGAAAGAAGAAAGATCAAAGTAAAACTAGCACTTGCAAAAAAAAGCTTTTTTTCTTATATTAATAAAAATGAAAATCAGAGTCACATTATAACAGCTTTGAATGATGATGGTAATGAAATAACAAATCCACTAGAAATGGGTAATACATTAAATACATTTTTGGTTCAGTTTTTAATATCTGTAATAACTTGTCAAAAAATAATAACATGGACCGGACACAATTACAAGTGATTACTATGGATGAGGTAGAAACAGCCATTAAATACATAAGAGTAGATGTAGCGGTAGGGCCAGATGGCTTTAATCCATTTTTTCTAAAGAATACAATCCATTCTATTTCACTTCAACATACATTTAATATCTCACTAATCAAAGGGATAGTACCATATAAATGGAAGCAATCAGTGGTAGTTCCAATATATAAAAAGGGAAACAGAAAGGAAGCAGAGAATTATAGACCTATAAGTCTAACTTCGGTTGGTTGTGAAACCATGGAAAGAATTCTCAAGAATAGAATGGAAATAGAGATGGAATTTAAGGGGAATACGGATACTAAACACCATGGTTTTACGAAGGGGAAATCTTGTACTACAAACCTCATTAGTTTCTATGAGACAGTTAGTAGGTCATTGGATCTAGGTATCCCTGTGGATGTTGTTTATCTAGATTTTAAAAAGGCCTTTAACAGAGTTAGTCATGATACCTTGGTCAAAAAAAAAATGGAAAACATAAGATTAGACCCATACATAATCAGGTGGATATCTGACTGGTTGACTGACAGAACACAAGTAGTTGAAGTCTCAGATAGTTACTCTGATCCTATTAAAGTGACTAGAGGAGTCCCCCAAGGATCGGTCCTCGACCCTATCCTTTTTGGAATTTTTATATTGGATCTACAAAATGACATTGTGGGCTACATTAGTAAATTTGCTGAAGATACAAAACTGTGTAAAGAAGTTAATACCATAGAAAATATTATTGCATTAAAATAAGATATCAGTTCCCTGGAAAACTGGGCAAATTTAAATAACCTGGCATTTAACGAAAACAAATGTGTTGTAATGCACGTTGGTCCCCAAAATCCACATGAGAAATATTTCATGAATAATAAAGAACTGAGGCAAGTTAAAACTGAGAAATATCTTGGAATCATGACAAATGATCTACTAATCCAAGGGGAACACTGTAGACATATAGCTCTCAGGATCAATCATATCCTTAGATCCATCAAAAAATCTTTCATTTGTAGGCAAGAGACGTTCATATTACCAGTGTATAATACTTATATTAGGTCACACTTGGATTATGGAGCTGCTTTCTGGTCCCCATACCTAGCCAGGGACAGTAAACATTTGGATAACATCCAAAGAAAAACCACCAAACTCATTACTAGAATAAAAAATTTACCAAATAAAGAAAGATGCAGAACATTACAATTGTACAATCTTGAAACTAGATGACAGAGACGAGATCTTTTATTACTCTTTAATATCCTACAGGATAAAAAACTTATGGAAGAATGCAATATCAAATACGCAAATAAACCAAATATACTAAGATGTAACAATAAACCGTTATTTATACAAAGGGCATTTAGAAATAAAAGAAAACATTACTTTACAATTAGGGCAATTCAATTATGGAATAAACTTCCACAGAAAATAATTGATTCAACCTGGTATAACCAGTATTTGGGACTCTCGTGTGTCTGCCTGTCAGCTGCTGCATAGGCAGCTTTACTAGGTGCAGTAGTGACAGGAAAACTAAAGGAGCCACATTCTTCATCTGTGCAGTGACTACAAGTACAACCTCTAAGCTGTCAGACTGTGGGGCATTGGGGCAAATAATCATTTCTTTCTGGCTGCACCAGGACATTTGTCAGGACTGTATCTGATCTGCAACATCTTGGACTTTGGTATCTGGGATTCCAGTATGGTATGAGATGCGGGTTTCATATTGTTCTGGGACTGATATCAGTGTAGGTATAATGATAATTATTATGTACCATCTGATTATTCAGCAGCTAGATAGTCAGGGCTCTGGGTATCACAGGCAGCCAAAGTGAAATATGTGATTGCTTTTTGTCTAATACTATGTTGCCACTCAGCTGGAGGGTTCACCAGCAAAACCAATCAATCTGTGTACATATGTAAATAGAAATCAAATAACCTCTACTCCACATCCCCATTCCTAACTCTTATACCCCCTAAATAAATCTCTTGTTATTGATGTTGAAATATTTGGTGTGAGCATTTTATTGGAGAGAGTCTTTAAATGCAAAATGTTAAAGTGTGAGGAAATGTTTATTGGGGCATGTCTGGGAAATTTAAATGGTTATAATGGGTGGTGTAGCAGCTTAGGGGGCTACACCTGTTACCAGCTCACCCACATAAAGCACCCTGAGTGGAGGCACTGTGCAAAGGATTTAAAATATGGTTATCAGTTAGCGAACCCAAACCCATTAGCCTATGTCCAGGGTAGTAGGCAGGGGTGTAACACTGGAGACAGAGCCACCTAGGGGTTACACTTATAACATGGGAAATGTTATGTTAGAGGTTTACCTAAAGAAATAATAAAATAAAGCCCAGTAAACATGTAACTCTGTGTATAACACTGATTAATCAATGGTCAGGTGACCATTTTGGATGAATCAGAAGACAGTGAGTTTTAATTTGGCTGTGAAAGGAAACTGCCTGTGTGCTGACAGAGCAGTCTGTCAGTGTAAATCAGGAACTGGGAGATATTTTTGCACACTGTGAGGTATAGTACCTGTGTGGAGGTGTTCCTGACCCCCCGCTGTATGAGGGGACAGGAACTGGACAGGCACTTGGATTTCTGGTGCTTCGGGGAGGCTCTTTAAGTCACCTCACGTGTTGGCTAGGCTGCTTTTTTAAAGGCAGCCTATGTACACTGGTATAAGCTCCGCAGGGAGGTAACTTCAGAGTGAGCATTGCCATAGTAACAGGTGACACGTGTAAAATGCTCTATTTAATGCTTGGCTCCAGCAAGCAGAGTCGAGCGAGGATCGGAGGCAACGTGGGCTGAGGCCAGCGGCATCTGACAGAATCAGACGGGGAAGCAGGAGACGTTCACTTGCAGAAACTTGGGAAGTGTGTGGGGATTAGTAGCCATTATAAGGGTTTAGAAAAGATTGAGGGATTTGTATTGAAATCAAAACAGGTGAGCGTTATATTAACAAAGAGATAAATAGATTAGTAAAAGAACAAAGGATGGATACTAATGTGGTAGATGGGGATTGGGTTACAATAGAAAGAAAAGAAAAAAGCAGCCCCTGATAACATTAGATGATGAGGGTGAGGGTGAGAATAGGGACATTAGACATAGTTTGGAAAAAAATAATGAAACAATGAAACAGTAAACAGAGAAGGAGATCAAGCTGAGGAAATAAATAGACTGGAGAATAGAGATCAGGAACCACAAAACACATACCCAGATGGGAGAATGAAAGAGTGTAGAAGAAAGAAAAGGGACGATAAAGGAGTAAAAGCAAATTTTGTGACTAAAGCTAAAGAAGCTCAAAGAGGAAATACTATAGAGATGATACGGGTTGATGCTGAACAGAATGAAAGAGAAGGACAAAGGGATTCAATCAAGGAACAGCCTAATTTAAGTAATGGTCATAAAGACCTTAATCAAGGGAGACAGACTATCGGAATGGAGGAAAATGGGGAACAAATGGAGTTGGAGAAGAGGGAAAAGAATATTTACATATTAGGAGATTCAATATTGAAATATACGGATAGATATACATCAAGGGATAATAAAGAGATTGTCACCACAAGTTATTTCTCGGGGGCAAAGATAAGAGATGTGAAAGGAATGTTAGGAGACATTATTAAAGAAAAAGATGGATCAGCAGTTTTGATCTTGCACTTGGGGGTTAATAACATCAGAAGCCAAGGATTAGGAGACATACAGAAAGAATTTGAAGAAATAAAGACGGAAGCAGAGAAATTGCAATGTAAAATATCTTTTTCAGAGGTTTTACCAGTGTCAAAAGAAACTAGTATAAATAATAATAAAATAAAAAACGAAATCATTGGCTTAGACAGTGGACATTACATAATAATTTGGGATGCATAAAACATTGGGAAAATTATATTGATCAACCATCATACTTTTGTAGAGACAGATTACACTTAAGTAAGAAAGGAAGTAGAAAGTTAGGGAAGGACATTAAATTGGTGGTAGACAGTAATTTAAACTAAGGAATAAGGGGAGAGGGGATAAAATGATTTCAAGGAAAAGAAGAAAAGAGAGAAATTAAAACAGAAACAAAAAAGGGGGGTCCATATGATTACTTAATGCCAGAAGCCTAAATATTGAAAAGAAGTCTGAATTAGAAGTAAAGCTAGTCAGTGAGAACACAGACATGTGTATGATAACCAAAACTTGGTGAGACCCAGAAGTGCAATGGAATAGGGGTATTGAGGGGTAAAGTATATTCTGGAGCTAGAAAGAATAGAAAAGGGGATAGCCATTTATATTAAAGAAGAAATGGATAGTAGTTTGTATAAAGAAAGTGAAAATGAAAAAATAGAATCATTATTGATTCAAGTAAAAGGGGGGGAATAAAAAGATTCTATTTGGACTGTATTACAGGTCACCAAATAGTAGTAAGGAAATGGGTAAAATAATAAATAAGGAAATTGGACAGATGACAATGGAAGAAGATGTTATTATAGCAAGAGATTTTAACTATCCTGATATTTGTTGGGAAAAATTAAGAAGTAGGAATGCAAATAGTGGAACATTTTTACAACAATTAGAAACAGTAGGGTTGGAACAGTTAGTTAATAAACCAGCTAGAGGAGAACTTATCTTGGGCCTACTATTGACAAATAGAATAGATATCGCTAAAGAGACAAAGATAAGAGAACAGTTGGGAAATAGTGATCATGCTATGGTGACTTTGGTATCAAACAAAAAGTTATAGGCACTAGGGGAAAACAGTAGTAAAAAACTATAATAAAGCGGATTTCCAAAGAATAAAAAGACAGTTAAAAAATGGAATTGGAAACAAAGTTTAGGTAATAAAACAGTAGGGAAAATGTGGGAAGAATTAAGAAACCATCTATTAATACTGGAAAAGGAGCATGTGCCAAATAAGGAACTCTATAATAAGAGAGGAAAAAAACAATTGTGGTGTACTAGTAAGGTGATAAAATCCTGCATAAAAAAAATAAGAAAGCATTTAAAAAGATGAAGCTTTTAGGAACAGCTGAAACGAGACTATGTTATAACAATTGTTTTAAAAAAGCAAAACAAAATATAAAGAAGAAAGAAGGAAATTGGATACCAAACTGGCCTATAGAAAAGATAATGGGAAAAGTTTTTACACATATATAAATCAATAGAGGAGGGACAAACAAGGAGTAGGACCCTTAAATATTGATGGTAGAGAAATAAAGGATTCTAGTGAGATGGTGAACACATTAAATGATTTCTTTGGATCAGTCTTTGAAGGAGGGAGGGAGGTAAAGAAGTTAAAAATAAATAAAAAACATTGAACTCTGGAAATATTAACAACCAAAGAAGGAGTGGAAAGATTAATAAATAAAGTAAAATTGCATAAATCTGCTGAACCTGATTTGTTACATCCAAGATATATCAAGGAGATACTACCTTTAATATCAGAAGCTTTAGTGAGGATATTTAATGAGTCCTTTAGAACAAGTAAAGTACCAGAAGATTGGAGGCAGGCTTTTATTGTGCCCTTGTTTAAAAAGCGTAAGAGATCATTAGTGTCAAATTATAGGCCAGTAAGCCTTACTGCAGTCTTGGGAAAAGTCACTGAGAGTATTTTGAAAATAAAAATAGAGGAAGGTTTGAATTTATTGGGATATACGGATGAGAAACAGCATGGTTTTAAGAAAAATAGAGATGTGGTACAAACCATTTATGCTTCTATGAAAATATAAATGAAAAACTAATTAATAACATACCCATCGATATAATATTTTTAGATTTTCAAAAAAGCCCTTGACAAGGTGCCAAATGACAAGTTGATTGAAAAACTTGTAAAATGTCATATTGTGCTAGGGATAAGAAATTGGTTGAGCTATAGGACTCAAAAGGAAGAATAACAGGTGAACTATCTAAATCGATTAAAGTGAAAAGCGGGGTCCCTCAAGGATCTGGGTTGGGACCTGTCTTATTTTCACTATGTATCAGTGACTTGCATAAGGGGGTTATAAATCAGGTAGTGAAGTTTGCTGATGATATTAAGGTAGAAGGTCCAGTGGGAAGAAAGGAGCAGCAGAAAAGGTTAAAAGGGGATTTAAAAACAATTGAAATATGGGCTAGAAAGAATAAGATGAAATTCAGTACAGAGAAATCAGAGGTGATGTACCTAGTAAAAAGAAATAGGAGTAAAAAATAGGTATATACTAGATGGAAAGGAATTGAAGGAAGTTAATAAGAAAAAAGACTGTGGGATAGTAACTGACAATAAATTGAATTGTAATAGACAACGAACGGTGGGTATACAAAAAGCAAATAATATGCTGAGAAATATAAAAAGGAGTTTTATGAACAAGTCAACGGGATGTATGGTGCCAGTATATAGGACCTATGTTAGGCCATATTTGGATTTTGGGCCCCAGTTATGGAGTCTGTACACTAAGAAGGAAATAAAGAGTGTTAAAGGAGTGCAGAGAAGATATACTAGGATGACTGGAACTTTAGATAGATATGAATATAGAGAAAGATTAAAAAGGACAGGACTTTTTTCTTTAGAACAAAGAAGAGAAAGAGGAGATATAATAATGTTATTTAGAATAATAAATGACAAAGAACTGATGAGGGAAATGAGGTTGGAGATGCAGGAGAAGCAAAGGGGTTGGGACAACATGAAAAACAGATTAAGTTAAAATGGTAATAAAGACTGGTGTATACTATTGTTTTATAAATAGAACAGGGAGAGTTTGAAATACTTTAGTGGTGAATGGTAGAAATCTGATGGAATTTAAAGATAAAATCGATAAATATCTGTTGGGGAACAGATTGATGTGTACCCACTAAGGTGGGGAACAGTTTATATGGACAAATAGTCTTCTACTGTTCTAAACCAAGTATAAAAGTATTTACACCATGGGAGTGATGAATAACACTGGTAAATAACATGGATTATTTTGCCACGTTATCCATCTGCCATGGAAATAACATGTTATTTTTTACTGCAGCTGTTATTTCCACGACAACCCTTTCACAGTTGCTTTACTCAGCTAATCAGGACCAGTTAAATGCACTTTGCCATAACCTAGCTATTGCAGGACAAAACATGCTGCTTCCTCAACCCACCAATGGGGAAAAGGTTTCCACTCTGATTCTGGTTAATATGGTAAACATTCAGCATCTGCTATGCTTATGGTGGGTGAGCTCATGGCTTTATGATTTGGTTAGTCTCCTCGATGAGTTTCTTTCCTTGTATAACACACTTACCCAGCATTTATTCTCTTAATAAATAGCATTTTGGCCTGGTGGCACTGAGGGCTGAGGCATTATGCCTTACCTCGCGCTACTCCAGTGACCCAGGTTTGGAACAACCTCTGGTCATCGGGGTGCCAGCATTAGGGGGAGGGATGGAGTGGGATCAAGTCACCTAACAGCAGCTCTCCTCTCTGGGAGTGGTTGCTGACCCCCCCCCCGTAGTTCCGGTGGTGGTGTAGGCAGGAGAGGTCAGCAAGCTGGGAGGGCATCTTGTACCACAGGGTGAGCATGCCTCCGCACAGGCACATGCACGCCTGAGAAGGGGCAGGGCAAAAAAACTGGGGAAAAAGCACTAAAAATGTAAACAAAAAATAAAGAAATTGCATTTTACATAGAAACATAGAATTTGACGGCAGCTAAGGACCGCTTGGCCCACCCAGTCTGCCCATTTCCCTACCTAATGGATAAGCTGCAGATCCTACTTAACCAGCAGCCTACCCCTTTCTACCCCCACCCCGTAGAATTGCCTTATGACTGTCCCATGCATGCTTGAATTCCACCACTGTTTTTGACTCCACAACCTCCTCCGGAAGGCCGTTCCATGCATCCACAACCCTCTCTGTGAAAAAATACTTCCTTAAATTACCTCTGAACCACCTCCTCTATCTTCAAATTGTCCCTTGTTCATGCACACCTCTTTTTTGAAAGATGCTACCCTCTTGGACTTTGTTGATTCCCTTGAGGTATTTGAAAGTTTCTATCATGTCCCCCCTCCTTTCCTCAAGGCTATACATATTAAGCTCCTTAAGTCTCTCTTCATATGTCTTCGGTGCAGACCCTGCACCATTTAGTTGCTCTCCTCTGGACAGCTTCCATCCTGTCTATGTCTTCTTGAGATGGGTCTCCAGAACTGCATGCAGTATTCCAGATGGGGTCTCACCAGCTGTCTGTACAGAGGGATAATAACTTCCTGTTTTCTACTGGTGATGCCTCTCCCTATGCATCCCAGTATCCCCCAGCCCTCCTTGCTGCCCTCTCACATTGCTTGCCCACCTTTAGATTATCTGATATGACTACCCCCAGGTCCCTTTCCATTTTTGTTGTTGTTAATATCTCACCCCCCATTGTGTACTCTTCCCCTGGGTTTTTGTTTCCCAAGCGCATGGCACAATTAACCTGTACGCTAATTACGCCATGGCGTAGGGCCCCGAGGTTCAGGAGGGCCCCCACTGTTAACTTATTTACAGCTACTTTCTTTAATTCTGACTGTACTGGATAACCGCTGACAGGCTGAATTGCCCAAAAAGCAGCCCCCTCCTTGGAGTCAGCCACCCCACCTCACTGAGTCAGCCTGGTGATTGATGACCCTCCCCCACAGCTGCTCTGAGCAAGTGACCCTCTCAGTTTCTCTGATGGCTGCTCCAGCTTCACCTCTGATCCACCTTGACCCCACCATACATAACCAATCATGTCCATCAGAGGTCCTCTGGAGGTGTGGCTGCTGGGGAGCTGGTGTCCTGATTGGCAGAGGGGCTGAATCCAGCGTTTAACATGGGAACGGCCGAAGAAGTAAAGAGCACCTCCAACACCCTCCTGCTTGACTCCTGTTTTGGGGTGCTACCTGCATGGTAGCTTTAAGGACTTTTATTTTTTATCCCCACAGAAGTACTGATTGTTTTTTATTGCCTTGTTAGCATTGCATACTACCTTAGTTTGGATTGAAACAGCAGGGAACTTTAAGGTCTGGAGCACCATATTAGTTTGCCAGTTTGGATAACGAGTGCTGCACACTCTCCCATGTGTCCTGGACACTTAGCTACAGCATGCCTCTTTGTTTAGCTTTCAGTTACAGGTTTAGCTGCTTAATTCTAGAGTTAGTATTGTAATGTTGGAATATTCCTCCTACCTGCTCGCAGTGTTGCCACGCTTGAAAGCTGCGCATGCACAGTAGAGTTCTGGCCTTATTCAGTCTCCTACTTCCTGCTGCACACTAATCTAGGTTTCTTTGTCTCTATTCCCTTCTTAGGCTGCATCCCCCCCCACAAGCTCACTGCCAACCATGGCAGGCTCAGGACACCAGTGCCCCTTTCAGAGGGGCTGAATCCAGCGTTTAACATGGGAACAGTCGAAGAGGTAAAGAGCACCTCCATCACCCTCCTTCTTGACTCCTGTTGTGGGGGTGCTAGCCCGACGATGCTTTGCGTCGTCTGCCCCGCCCGCCCCAACCACCCAGAGGTGGCATTTAATTTATAGATCCTCCCCTGTGACATCATTTCCTGCACCGAAAATTCTATCTCCCCACTTTCCCATTTGCAGGTTATAATTGCTGACCACCAGTGGGACTCAGCAATCTCTCGCTTTATTTCCAGCCCTGACAGCACCTGTGCCCCCTGCCTGGCTCTCCTCACCTATCTACAGCATCCCTTACCCCTTCCCCTGGCCTTTATTCTCCTTACCTCCTCAGCCACCTGGCAAACTTACTGGTTCTCCTCACCTGTCTGCTGCATCTCCCCCTCCCTGGGCTCTACTCTCCCTGTCTGTCAGCCTCCTGTCTAATCTATAATTGCTACCTCTCTGGACCTCCCTCCAGTTATGACCCCAGCCTTTTGCAACTGACCACTAGGAGTTGCTACGGAGCTCTCTATTTTTAGGTCCAACCTCTACTGCCCCGACGCCGGGACACCGACTTCCTTGACCCCTCCTCTGGTCCCTTCTCCTAGTACCTGGGGTGAGTCTTGAACCCTGTATACCCGAGGCGGTGTCACTACCACTGAACTAAAGTGGCACTAATGGTCTCAGGTAATCCGTCTCCACTTCTTTCTTCTGTACCTGTCTTAGCTCTTTAGCACTATGCTTGCCACTCACCTCTGGACATGCCTCATGCTCAGCCCATGTCTACTACCACTGTCATACCCAACTATCTCATCACTATTGAAAACAAGCCATGTGGCTATGCCCTTTTCTGGGCAGATACTGGACCCCTCCTATGTATCTGTGCTGGCTCTCGGGCACCTGGCAGCCACTGGGTGCTGCTGCCCACCATGCCCGCCCAGCAGCCTCTGCCAAGCTCCCACCCCTGACACACATATAAGACTTATTCTTGCCTTCCCATCCTGTGCTACCTTGCCCACTCCCTGTTTACAGAAACTCCCTTCCCCTCCCTCCCGTGTCTGTCGTAGAAATACCTTTCTTCGCCACCTGACCAGGGTGTTAGTTATGCTACTCCTCCTGTCAGGTGACATTCACCCCAACCCTGGCCCTGTTCATAACAACCCTGCCACAGACCCTGCTGGACTCTGTGTGGTCTCCATGAACATTTGTAGCCTCATGAAAAAATTTGACTCACTCCAGTGCTGGGTCAAATCTCCTAATCCTGCGTCATTTCTTTGACCGAGACCTGGCTGACAAAATCCACCCCTGACTCCTTTGTCTCTCTTCCTGGAAACTCCCTCTTCCGGGCGGACCGGGCTGGTAAACAGGGTGGTGGCTGTGCCATCTACGTTAAAGAAGCCCTCCCTGGACTTGCCCTACCCTTGACTCTGGGACTCAGGTGCTGACACTGAAGCTGACCCCTGACCCATTAATGGGCCCGCTCTATCTAACAACAGCCTACATACCCCCTAGAAACCAAACCCCAGCTCTAGCCTCTCTTACGGAATACCTCTCCTCACTACCTCACCCCTCGGACCAAATACTAGTGGAGGACCTTAACGTCAATTGGCTTAGCCCCACTTCCTCCTCTGCCCGTGACTCCTTTGCTGCAGTCAATATGACCCAACTCGTCACCCACCCCACTAGGACCAACCCAAAGAGAGGCACTAGTACTCTTCTTGATGTGGTCCTTTCCAATCGCCCTAATCAGATTATCGACATCTAAGTCCTTCCTGACTCGCTTAGCGATCACTCACCCATACTTTTTCACTGGACTTCCATAGTATCCAAATTGTCTGCACAGTCCTTTCTCTGGCGGCACCTGAAGCCTGGTGGCCTGAAGAAACTCAAGGAACTTCTGTCCCAAATTGATTGGTTGCCTATTCTGTATGCCCCTGACACTGATACTGCACTTACCTTCTTTATCCAAACATTCAACAAAGCCTGTGATATCTTCGCTCCTCTGTCATTCCGCCGCTCCAAGGTGCAAAATGCTCCTTGGGTGACCCAGGCCCTGATCCAGCAACTCAGACATAATGATAATCTATGGCACCATGCCACTGAGACTGGCTGGCCTAGTGATAGACAGGTGTATGCGGCTGCCAGAAACAAGTGTACCTGGGCCATCAGAAAGGCCAAGGCTGATCATTATCAGGCCTGGCTCACCTCCTCTTGGGAGAATCCCAAAACTTTCTGGGACAGTATCAAACAGTTAAATGGAAGTACGCACCCCCTCCCTCCCAGATCAGCACCAATGGCTCTATCTCCTCCAATCCTGCCCTTATTGCTAACTGCCTCAACACCTTCTTTACGGATCTTAGCCTTATCCTCCTTAAGAATTTTTTCAACCCTCCTCCTCCCTCGTCTGCACTGGTCTTTACATGCCCGTACTTTCACCTCCGCCAGGTCACTGCTCAAGAACTCAGACCTCACTTAGTCAATGCCCTTAGGAGCAATAGTACGGGTAGTGACACCCTGGACCCCTGTATCCTTCGGCAAGTTCTAAATCTGGTCCTTATGCCAACTACCAATCTACTCAATAAATCTCTCTGCCTGGGGCAATTCCCAGCTATCTGGAAAATTGCCACAGTCATGCCCATTCTTAAAGGAGGAGACAGGACCATGACCAGAAATTACCGGCCTATCTCCATTCTCTCCCCTCTTTCCAAAGCCCTGGAAATAGTAGTGGCCTCCCAAATTACTGACTACCTCTCCAACTATGACATTCTCTGCCCTGAACAGCACGGTTTCCGTGCTGGCCACAGCACCACTACTGCCCTCCTAGAATTCTCTAACTTCCTCCTCTCCTCCCTAGACCAGGGCTCCTTGGCTGCTGCTGTGTTTGTAGACCTTTCAAAAGCATTCGACACCGTCTCCCATCCCCTCCTTCTGGATGCCCTCGGTTACTCTGGCTTTGCCGCTGGGCCTATCTCCTGGTGCGCCAGCTATCTGTCAGCCCGCTCACAGCACGTAAAAATTGGGGGGGGTCTCTCTGACATCCATCCCATCCTCTCCGGCATTCCCCAGGGCTCCATTCTTGGACCCCTACTCTTCTCCATTTACCTTAACTCACTCCCGGGTTCCTGTAGTGGTAATATATTATTGTATGCGGATTACGCCGTTATCTTTGCCGTTGATCGTAACCCTGTCACTCTCCAAGACTCCCTGCAAAGATCCTTTAATCAAGCTGAGGGATGGTTCAAGGAACATAGGCTGGTGATAAATCTCAAAAAAACTAAAACCATGGTCTTTGCTCACCCACAAAACAAGTTGTGCAACTTTAAGCTCCACATACACTCAAGCTCCAAGCTCATGCTAGAGCAAGTCTGCTCCTATAAATACCTTGGGATCTACTTTGACCCCTCCCTTTCCTTCCATGGGCACATTTCAGCCCTTGCCACAGTGGCTAATATCAGACTAAGTATATTACACAGGCACAAAAAGTGTCTCCCCTCGAGGCCCTTCGATGCGCAGTCACCTCATCCAACCTGTCACTAGTGGATTATGGGCAGGGCCCCGATTTTTCTGCGGCACATCGGAGCAAAGTTCTGCGGCAGGGTTCTCATTTGCGCAGAAATTCTCGTGCACTCAGCACTAATTTCTCGCGCAATTCTGTGGCACATTTTACCCTTAATTTTTTCTTTTTGCCCAATTCGACACAATGCACGCCAGAACACAGTCATTTTAAGGGCTTTGTCACCAAATTTTCAACATAGCCAGTTTAAGACCTCTGCTCATGAACAGTATCACTGTGATTTTATTACTCTGTCGGAACATTGATTTGGCGCGCAACGGCGCCATTGTGCGCTACATGTCTGAAACACATTTTGGGTGAAATGTGAAAATGACAGTTGTACTGTTCATAAGGAGGTGTGTGGTAAAATGGCAATACTGAAAATCTGGAGTGAAAATATTAAAAATGCTTGAAATTCACGGCGTCGTAGGAATTCGCCTGTAATAAATAAATAAAACACCAGTCATTTTGGGGAATATTTTCACCAAATTTTCAACATAGGTTTTAGGAGCCTACCTCATGAACTATGACACTGTCATTTCATTAATCATTCGGAAAGGTGGTTCAGCGCGGTCACTGCGAAACCACCTTTCGGGACCGATAATGAAATAACAGTGTCTAAGTTCATGGAACCCAAAACCCATGTTGAAAATTGGTGAAAAATCTCAGAAATGGCTGAGATACACTAAAGTTGAAAAATCCATTTAGTCCATTATACAGCTTACCTGCATTTCTTCAGTTTGCGATTGGCTTTGAAGAGTGCAGATGTGTTCCTGGTCCACAGAAGAACATCGCGCTGGGTTCCGGAGGTGAGTATGGGTTGAGGTGGTGGTGAGGTGGGGGTGTGGGGAGGTGGGTACGCAGATGGTGGGTGCGGGTTGGGGGGGGGCAAAAGAAGCAACGATGGAAGGTTTCTTTGTTTCAGGTGTTTTTTTTTTATTTGGATTCCCACACAAGGAAGGACTTTTGCCATGCTGGGGTGGGCTCCCAGCATGGCACCAGGCAGCTTGTGGGGCAGTGAAGCATGGGGGATTGGGCACCCCCGTCAGCAAAGGAAGCATTTGCCACGCTGGGGTGGGCTCCCAGCGTGGCACTGAAACCTTTTTGGGGGCAGTGAAACCGGACGAGAGTTAGGCACCCCGTTGGCAAACAAAGCTTTGCCACACTGGGGTGGGCTCCGGCGTGGCATACTAACATATGTGAGAGGGGCACGCGTTTGTTCAGCGGGCAGCCGCAGAATTCGCGGGTGATGGTAAATTCCTCGGATATTTCAGTGGTTTGCCGCACCCTCGGAATCACGGAAAACTCGGGGCCCTGATTATGGGCTGCCTGTGTATGGCACTGCTGATCAGACAGCTCTCAACAAAATTCACACCATACTAGACAAAGCCTGTAGGCTAATCACAGGCGCCCCCAGGTTAACGCACACTTGTCAGTTATATGAGAAAGCTGTACTGCTTGACCTGGATGAACGGCTTAAATATCAGACCTGTATCATAACAAAAAAACCTTCTTGGGCTATCCCCACCAGGTCTGATGGCCACCACACAATGTGCAAACTCCCAAGTGCATACCCATTCCTCTGACAAAACCACCCTATCGATCCCTAAGGCTAGGACCGAGCACGGTCAACGAGCCTATTGCTACAGAGCCCCCTCCTGGTTCAACACTTTGCCCCCATCCATCTCTGATGCCCCTTCTATATCCTGCTTCAAAACCTCCCTACGAAATCACCTAATCAGTATTCATAGCTGTAATTGCTATTAATTTTTGCTTGGACAAACAATATGACAATGCCACTTGAAAGCTGCTTATGACTATTGAATGTTAGAGTGCCGCATGATATTTTTGCTTGTCTCCCTCTGTTGTATCACTTGATGTACCACCCATTGTTTTGTACCCGTTACTGTTTACATGCTGTTGTATTGTGATCTGCCTTTATGTGACAAGGTACCTTTGTAAATGAGCCCCTGGCTCAAAGGTTTTCCAAACTGCTGTATAAATAAATAAATCAGTGCGTGCATGTGCATGGCGTCAGGACATGTGGCCAGGCAGTAATGAGGAGTAGAGAAGGAGAACGAGAGAGAGCTGTGGCGGTCAGTCGTCGGTGCCGGTGGTTGGTCTCATCTATTAAAGAAGAAGAGTCTCTGTCTAAAGACACAAAAGTAGGCCACGGGGGGTCACCTGGAGTCAGATTTGGCTTCAGTGCAGCATCACGTGCTGCTGGTGTTTTCAGTGTAGCCACTAGCCAGGGTCAGTCTGTGCTGCTGCTAGTTTAGCTTTTGGTCCTGCTGTGACTATGAGGAGTCCTTCCATGCCGGGCCATGCTGCAAGGTTGAGTCATGTCATCACCACCTGTGTGATCTTGAGAAAACAATCAAGAGGACAGACTGGACTCACCAAAGTCACATTCACGTCAGTCAGGCCACACCAGGTATGTTGTGTTGACTAGTTTTCTGCGTGCTGCAGTGTCTAAGTCATTTGTGCTGCAGAAATAACTAGTTGTATTGCATTGGAGAAACAAACTAAGCTGTGGTTGCCTCTGGTCATAGTCTGTGTGTGAGTGTTCAGTAACCTGAGTAGTGTACTGAGTTTGGCACTGAGTGGACTATGGGATGCTAATAAGTCACCTGAAGGGAACTAACTTGTGCGACTTGCTCTTGCTGGGACAGTTTTATCTTGGTTTGATTTGAGTCTTATACATGACTTGGAAGTTGCAGCAGGTTGCTCTAGGAAACTTAATTTCTGAAGTGACTGCAGTCAACACCTGCAGGTCCTGCAGGGTTCTTAAGGCTCAGTCTTTTTGGCACAACTCTGTTTAGCTGCCTTGGCATCGATGACTTGGAGTAGGGGCAAGGATGCGGCAACTCAGCATTGGCACCAAAGCAACTTTTAGGTTGACAACAAAACTATAAATGACAATGGAGATGGAGGACAGGAGACAGTGGGAGAACAGACAGAACTGAGGACAGAGATAGCTGCACAGAGGGTGATTGTGGCAGTTGCATTGCGAAGGCAAGGAGCTTGAGCATGTCTCAGGTTTGGAGCTCGAAGGAGTCTTGAGCGAGGCAATAATGGGAGGGAGCTGTGAGCCCCACTAACTGCTTCAATACATGCTTTAGTTTTCTGGTTTTGGCAGAGAAAATAGGTATTCAAGGAGGCATGTACAGGGAGATTGTGGCAGCTACAATCCGAATTTCTATTAATTTATTTATGTGGAATTTGATATCTGGTCAGGCAGGGCACACAAATTGAAGTCTAATGTCCAGGTGTGTCTCAGGGGAGGGGAAAAAAAGAGGAAGAAAAGAGGATCCATAATTAATAATAACAAAAATAGTTACAAGGTACAGCAGTGGCAAGGGAAAAACAAGACGAGTTAAAGGTAACTAAAAAGTGAAAATTTACAAAATGTTAATATTGTATGAGATAAAATGCTTCTTTGTGCAATAATTGGTCATTCTGAATTGTGTTGTTTATAATCAAGGGCATGTGACCTGTCAAGTCATGTGGCATAACACATAGCATTATAAACCACATCCTGCTTGAGTACCCTGGTCGTTACTGCAGAAAAGTGGAATGTTGGCATTTAGGGGCCCCCCGGGACACAAAATATGACTTGGAGTAGGGCCCCCACATCCATTAATCTGGCCATGCCCAGGTGCATTACCTTGCACTTCTTAGCATTGAATCTAACCTGCCATACATTTGACCATTCCTCTAACCTTGCCAAGTCCCTTCTCATCCTTTCCACCTCACCTTGTGCATCAACTCTGTTGCAGATCTTAGTGTCATCTGCAAAGAGACATACTTTTCCTTCCAGTCCCTCTGCAATGTCACTTATAAAGACATTGAAGAGGACCGGTCCTAATACTGAACCCTGCTGTACCCCACTAGTAACCCCCCTTTCTTCAGAGTGGACTCCATTTACTATTACTCTCTGTGTCCTTTTCTCCAGCCAATTCTTTACCCAGGCTGTCATCTTGGGACCCACTCCCAGGCTGGCTAACTTGTATATTAATCTTTTGTGTGGGACTGTGTCAAATGCCTTGCTAAAGTCTAGATAGGCCATGTCCACAGCCCCTCCCTGATCTACTACTTTGGTCACCCAGTCAAAGAAATCTATCAGATTCGTATGGCATGACCTTCCCACTGTGAATCCATGCTGCCTTGGGTCCTGTTCCCCTCTGGCCTCTAGATACTCTACAGTTCTTTCCTTCAGAAGTCATTCCATCATTTTCCCTATCACTGAGGTTAAATTAACAGGTCTGTAGTTTTCTGCTTCTGCCTTGCTCCCACTTTTGTGAAGTGGAATCACATCTGCCCTCCTCCAGTCCTCGGGTACCACCCCATCCTCCCATGATTTGTTAAAGAGCGTAGTCAGTGGTGTCACTAGTACTACCCTTAGTTCTTTTAGAATTCTGGGATGAATTGTCCACCTTCAGTATTAAGAGTTCTTTTGTAAATGGGCTGGTATCAATTTCTGTATCCAGAGTGTTTCTACTGTTTGTTTTAGGTACTTCCCCCTCTTCATTTGTAAATACTGAGCAAAAATATTTGTTTAGTATCTCTGCTATTTCACAGTCACCCTCTGCCCACTCCCCTCCCCTTTATTAAGCCTCACTATCCTTCCCTTGGTCTTCCTTCGCTCCCTGATGTACCTATAAAAGGTTTTATCCCCCTTCTTAACTGAGTTGGCTATCTTTTCCTTGGTTTGGGCCTTTGCTGTTCTGACTGCCTTCCCAGCTTCCTTTGCTTTAACTGATACAGTTCTCTGTCCTGCTCCTTCTGTGATTCCTTGTACTTCCCAGATGCTTTATTTTCTCTTGAAACTTCACTGCCACTTCCTTTGAGAACCATAGTGGTTTCTTATATCGTTTTGTTTTGTTTATTTGCTTCACACAAAGGCTTGTTACCTCTGTGATGGCAGTTTTTATTATTCCCCATTGTTCTTCCACCCCTCCTTCCTGCCCATTTGCTAGTGCATTCCTTAGGCACTCACCCATTTTGGCAAAGTCAGCCCTCCTAAAGTCCAGTACTTTTGCCTTTGTATGGCTTGACTCTATTGCTGTGTTTATTGTGAACCATAGTGTTTGATGGTCGCTAGTTCCCAGATGGCTACCCACTTCTATATCTGTGATCCTCTCTCCATCTCCATTTGAGAGAACCAGGTCTAAGATTGCTCCCTCTCGAGTGGGCTCCAATACTAGTTATCTAAGGCATGCTCCCTGTAGGGCATCTAGAATAACCCCACTCTTCAAAGTGGCTGCTGCAACTGCAGCATTTTGTAAATACCTTTGTTTTTTTAACACAGAAAGTATATTTCCTTTGGTGTGACTGGCACTTTCAAGAAGCCCATTGCTAGGGCACAGCATTCAAGGCACTCTTATGGAAATCAGAGTGTCACACATGCTATTCAAACAAGCTCTCTGATTGGGTAATTTTTATATTTTTCTTGTGAGCTATAATGTTTATAAGAGTGCCAGGAACATTTTGAAATAAATAATCTTGAATGTCTAAAGATGGTGTGATGGATTTTTATCTGTGGTACGCACACTGCAGGACATACACGCTCACTTCTGGCTGCAGAAAGAAATGCACACTACTCAAACCACAACACTACTTCTGTGTGCAGCAATGCATGCCCCTGCAGCCACAGATACAAATCCATGATACCCAAATTACAAGAGTTCTTTTATCCGCAAAAAAGAGTTTGAATCCCACAGCTTCCACTTACATACTGTGTGACCCTGAGCAAGTCACTTAACTTCCCTGTGCTCCCAGGTCGCACCTGTAAAAAAGCTTTCGGCTTAGTGTACTACTCCTGGTTAGACAACTGAAAAAAAAAGCAACACCTTATGTGCTGCTGTAGCCACAGGTACTCATGTACACTGTGTACGATATACACACAGTTCTGTCTGCAGATGGGCAGGCCCCTGCAGACAGAACTGTGTCTGCAGGGGCCTGCCCATCTGCAGACAGAACTTCATCAATGATATGGTGTTGGCATCCCCCAGGATGATGGTGCTGGGGGATTTCAACACCAGGATTGACGATGAACTCTCCCAGTTTGGACAAGACTTCCTCTGACTTATGAGTTCTTTGGGCTTCACACAGGTAGTTTCCTTTGTGACTCATAATCACAGTCACACATTGGACCTGGTCTTTCTCCTGGGGTTGGAGGCCTCCAACTTGGTGGTGGAACCAGTTGGATGGTCTGACCACCACATCATTAGGTTCAATTTCCTGGCTCCCCCATATAGGTCTGCTCCCGTGGAGATGGTCCAATACTGCCTGTTATGGGGCTTGACCCCCAATGACCTCCTGGTGGTGTTAGATCTATCGGGAATGCCAGAGGCAAGTGAGGGTCCATAGAACCTACTCCAGGCTTTTAACTGAGCTGTGATAGGAGCTCTGGATACCCTTGCTCCTTTCTGTGCTCACCCACTTACTCTTCACCCTTGGTCTGCATGGTTTGATGGGACTTTGAGGGAGATGAAGCAGGTGGGTTGGAGATTAGAGTGTGCTGGGCACAGATCCAGCTTAGATGCCAACAGGCTTAGACTGATGGAACTTTATAGAGACTATCAGTCAACAATCTCTCATAAGAAGGCAGAGTTCCTGTCCAGGAAGATTGCTTCAGCACAGAACTGACCAGCTCAGCTGTTCTGAACGGTAGACAGACTGTGCAATCCAGCCTATGAGTTTGGAAGGCCTTTTTGCAAGTAGAGTGCGATGGGTTTGCTCACTTCTTTGCTGATAAGGTTGCCAACATTAGGTCAGAGGTTCACTTATCATGCCCTATGGGGTTACTGGTGGTCAGAATGATGTTACGACTCCTCTGTTTTTTTGGGCTGAATTTGACCAAATGGCAATCGTGGATATCATGCAGCATCTCTGGGGTATGAGGCCAACTAGCTGTAGTTTAGAACCGGGCCCTACCCACCTTTTAATAGGCTGTGCGGATGTGATTGGCCCAGTTCTAGCGGAGTTAATCTGGTGTTCTTTGGAGTTGGGGAGTTCCCCAGCTCCCTGAAGGAGGCTGTGGTAACCCCCCTTGTCAAGAAGTCATCTCTTGACCTAGATTCTCCTGCAAACTGCAGACCAATCTCTAACCTTCCCTTTATAGGGAAGGTTAATGAGAAAGTTGTTGCACAACAGTTGGAGAACCATCTTACCATCCATGCTGTCTATGATCCTCTCCTGTCTGGTTTCCGTAAAAGGCATAGTACTGAGACTGCTCTGGTTTGGGTACTCAATGATCTCCTGATGGCTAGAGACCAGAAACACCATTCCATCCTGGTCCTTCTGGATCTCTTGTCAGCTTTTGATACCATGGACCATGGGGTGATTCTTTTTTTTTTTGTTAACTATTTTTATCTTCCAGTGGCAGGTCGACTTCTGCGTCCACTGAGCCTACCAATCTTGGGGTCTTTTGGGGTCTTGTAGCACCATGCACACCCCAGCAGATCCCCTGAGTCAGTCCGGGGGCATCATTCATTTTGGCCCCCATGATTTCCTCTGTTTTCTCCCTTTGCCATCCAGGGACCGCTAGAAGTGGTGGCGCTTGTGCATGGAGGCTCACATGTGCACTGCAGCTCTGGACTGGGTCCCCTCAACCCTCCCCATCAACCTTTGCCTGAGCTCTCTCATGGCGCCATTCCTCCGGCCTCCACCAGAAGGCAGCCAAGCTCCAAGAGAGCTGGATCCCTCCTCCTGAGGTGGAGTGCTGCCAGTCGGAAGCTTCTCACATCCTCGACCTCCCCCCCTGCTGTCCTCTGATGACCGAGGCTTGTTCCCTAACACAGGTCGCTGGCGTGGCATGAGGTGTGGCATCCAGTGCCTCAACCCTCAGTGACACCAGACTGGATACCATGGGGTGTTTCTTGATAACCTGTGGGTCATCTATGACCTGTCTGGTACAGTTCTCAGATGGTTCTATTTTTTTCTCACTGGCAGGTCGCAGAGGGTAGTATCATGGATTTTTTTCTCTGACTCTTTCTCCCTACCATGTGGGGTCCCGCAGGGTTCAGTGTTGTCCCCCATGTTGTTCATGGTGTACATGCTTCCATTAGGAGACATTGTAAGATGGTATGGGCTGAGTTTTCACTGTTATGCAGATGATACTCAGCTGTACCTGTCTTTTTGTGCCCTACCAGGATAGTGCACTCGCAGTCTTTTCCAATTGTCTCTCTGAAATCCAAGACTGGATGAATTCCAGTTGGTTAAGGTTAAAGTTTGACAAGACGGAGGTGTTAGTTGTGGAACCGGGTTGCCGGATAGAGGGGTCGGCTGCTGGGTGGCTTTCAAGGCTTTGGCTGGGGGGAACCCAGCTCTTGACCTCTGAACATGTGTAACATATGGGGGTGATATTTGATGATGGGCTGACACTTCATTCACGGGTGCCAGCTGAGGTCAAGTCCTCATTTTACCATCTGAGGAACATCACACACGGATTAAGCACCTGGTTCCATCTGTCGATCTTCCTACCCTGGTCCATGCTTTTGTGACCTGTTGCCTCAACTACTGTAACTCCTTTTACCTAGGGCTTCCATGGGTTGTTATATGCTTCTTGAAGCTAGTACAAAATGCTGCTGCTAGGTTATTGTTTTGGTCAACTCGATCCGGCCACATTTTGCCTGTGCTGCACACTCTGCTCTGGCTGCCAGTTCAGTGGTGGATCACCTTTAAAGTTGGTTTGCTGACTTTTAGAGCCCTTCACAGTTTGGATCTGAGTTACATACAAGAGCTTCTGAGTCCCTACTGCCCTCTCTGACCACTCCCTCAACCAACGAGGGATTGCTAGAGATTCTTAGGGGTGTGTTTGAAGAGCTCAAGAGCTCAGGCTTTTGTCTTTTGCACTCCTTCCCTGTGGAATTATCTACCTTGTCAGAT
Source organism: Neoceratodus forsteri (assembly GCA_016271365.2). Taxonomy (NCBI): domain Eukaryota; kingdom Metazoa; phylum Chordata; order Ceratodontiformes; family Ceratodontidae; genus Neoceratodus; species Neoceratodus forsteri. The sequence goes on from JADMNL010000029.1 coordinate 216,359,678, forward strand.
ATGAGAGTGCCAGACAGTGGAGAGTTTTAAAAATGCTCTAAAAATCTATTTATACTTATGTGCTTTCCCAGATTTTTAATTATGGATTTCAATCTCAATATCTTTGAACATTTTATTAAGTTTTTAAATTTTATCTGTAATATGACTATTTTAGAGATCATGTGCTCTGTACAACACTTTGATATTTGTTGAATTGCTCTTAGGAAATAAAATGTATAATTATTATACCCAAATTACAAAAGTATTTCTGTTAAAAGAAGCTAAAGGGGCCTGCACCTCTACACCAAAGTTGTAAGACAGACACATTAACTTCTGTCTGCAGAAGCGCAGGCCCCTGAGCAGCCTGTATGGCCATATTTGGATATAGAAATCCATGATATCCAAATTGCAACAGTACTTCTGTCTGCAGAAGAGCAGTTCCCCTGTGGTGCCAACACTCTGCAAGACATACCCACTGATAACAAATGTAACTCCAACCTCAGAAACAGTTTTTCTTTTAATACAACAGGTTTTACTTATTAGGAAAATATTGTCTGTGCAAGAAAAAGAATATATGCATCCCTGATAAGGAAAATTAACTTTAACAGATTATTAAAATGTTAAAATACAGAAATTGCTGCTGCGATGTGATACTCAAATAAGTGTCAGTCTTAGTGTAACTGTACATTAGTTAATCATTAATTACATGCAACAGGGTTAATTACATTGTAGTTACATGTTTGCTGCATGTAACTACATTGCAGCTGCAATGCAGTAACAGCATAGTTACACTGTAACTACAGTGTAGTTAAGGAAGCTTAAAGTGTTAACAACAAAACAAACTGTACTGAACTGTTTCGACCAGTGCATTATACTGCATTAACAGCCATCCGTTGAAGACTCATTGGTCAATCAGATTGTTCCATTTTCCAAGGTACTTTTATAAACTTCATACACTACTAGGTTTTATGCTAGGCATTTAGTGTAGGGAGTAAGCAGTAAGTCCATCAGAACCTTGCCCACCATTTCTCTCAAAGGTCATTTCTAGTTCACATCTCTGGCCTTAAAAACAACATGTAAATTAGTTTTAAAACAGTTTGAAAGTACTGGCCTAAAGCTGCACTTCTCCATAAGTCATCCCTGACTCCCACTATCCTTTGTATATAACAGACCCTTCGCAGTTTCGTTATGAATGGTCTTCATTCTGATTGATATCTGTGACCTTTGGTGGTACAGGACGTACCCTATTTTTAAAGGTGAGATATAATTATTGAAAATGTGAGGGGTCATTTACTATTTCATACATCAATAACAGGTCGCCCCTAAAACCTCTTTGTTGTAGAAGAAATAGATTTAACTTATTTATTTGAAAACTGGTTCAGTGCATTAGACAATAAAATGCCTATTTTCAGTCATAACCCAAGAGAGTACAGTCACAAGCACATTGGAGTATGGATACATCAATTAAGGTACAGAGAAATGAGTTGTGTTACGGCACAACACAAACTATGGTAACAGGAGGTACAAAACATTAAATTATATATAGTGTGGGTATATATGAAAGTGCAGCAGGTAATCAAGCAGTTAACAAATAAATATAGTGCATAATAAAAGTTCTTCAGCCTCTTCTCATCCATCATGTTTCTGAAGCTATTAACTATGTTGTTTGCCATTCCCGCAGGGCACTGCATGGTTGTTGAAGCTAGTTATGAGTTCAGTGCTGGCCAGCCTACTCGACCACAAACAAGTGATGCTGTGCTTCCTCATGGTGTTAGGTTAACAATCCCACAGTGAGATGGCTTGCAAAATATCATTATTATCAAAAACATTTATTATTCAAAACATGAATTACATCAGTTTAGAAAGGGCAAGTAGGGGACTACTTTAAATAATTTTACTTCTATAAATATACCATCTAATATTTGACATCCCTGAGAAATGTATGATCAACAACAGCACTGAACAAACTCTATATAGATACTGATTGTTGCCATTGCTTGCAGAAGACTCTGTGCCTGACTATGGACAAACAGTTCAAACTAGAGAATTTGCTAGTTTTCTGTGAGTTGCTGTTTTTATATAAATTTTTTTAATTCTATTCCGGTTTGCCATATATGTCAAGAGAGCAAAATATGTTTAACTACAAGAAAGCAAGGTCCTCCAAAATGGAATCTTTGTTCATGTTGGAGAAATCAAAGTTCTCATTGAGCTTCTTCAACAGACTGATCACATTATAAATGAACAGCATACCTCTCAAGCATTTGCCACTGAAATGAGGGGCATGGACACTCAAAATGTGGGACAATGAAGGACACTGACCCTCCTAATGAGGAGACATCCTCAAACATAGAGATACTAGGAACAGAACACTATGAAACCTTTTACTTTACTTATACAAAGTTTATATGAGATTTGGCATCTTAGAATATTTCAAATTTCTAATTTAAAGTCTGAATTTATAGCACATTCTTTGTGTGGGCAGTACGGGCAGAGCAACTGTGAGGGATACAATGAGTGACATCCCTCATAATCAGGGACAGCTGAGAGGTATGCCCATTGCTTCCCTTGTTTAGTATAAAACCAGAAATCCAATTATACTGCTTTTTCAGAAGAATTTATAAACTAAAATGTGGTGTTGCATATTTTTGTTGCTGATGAGGCCCTCGAGTGCATCCAACAACAGCCAGAGTCATGGATGTAAGCTGGAGACTCCAGCAGTCAAATCCTACTTCAGAGAAGGTGACATTGTCATTGGCGCCATCGTTCCTGTTCACCTCAGTTATAGTTATCCGGAGGTCAACTTCAGGGAGCAACCCAAGCCAATTAACTGCAAAATGTATGTGCTATATTTCTTTTGTTTTTTGTTCATACTGTGTGCCTTTCCACCTTTCATTACCCCATGTGGAAAACTGATCCTCAGAATTGAAGAACAAGAGCCAAATGGGGGTTTCATTATCATATCTTAGACAGAAAATCTCAGAACACTGTGGGAATCTATGCTTTCATGTACACAAAGTTTGCTGTTCATGGAACAATGCAGATTCATCATAGAATGTTGTGCAACACCCTCTCCATGTAGGACTGAGGGGTTCCGAGGGGTGACATGAAGGACATCCCTCCTATTGTGGGACAGTTAAGAGGTATGGATAGAGGGGGATTGAGGAGAAAAATGAGGTGCATCCCTCCTAACATGGGAAAGTTGAGGAAGATGGTCAGAAGGGTCCTGAATGGTAAAATGATGGACATCCTCTTAATGTGCCACAGTCTAGAGGAAGGGATTGAAAGGTTCTGAGAAATAAAATTATGTATGCCCCTCATACTCTTATTTTGTATTACTGTTTACCTATATAATGTTTAGGCATAGTAAGGCAGTATAGCATAGTGATTAACAGCACTGAACTGCAAACCTGTAGAACTGGGTTTGAATCCCACAGCCACTACTTGCATGCGGTGTGGCACCATGAGCAATTCACTGATGTTCTGGTGCTCCTAGGGCACACTTGGAAACAGGCCTCAACTCACTGTGTATTTCCAGGTCAAAAATTGTTAAAAAAAGTATTTTCTCACTTACCCTTTCTCTGGGTTGCACATGGAAATGAGCAATGGCTCAGTGTGCCTTTCCAATTCACCAATTTCTAAATAAATAGATTAGTTCATTAATAATGTGAAATAATTTGGAGGTGTAGACAAAGGGGGTGTGAGTGGTAAAATGTGGGCAGCCCTTCTAACGTGTGACAGTTGAGCGGTTCGAACAGCAAGGCTCCGTGGGATAAATGAGGGAATCCCTCCAAGGTAGGGACCGGATATACTGGATGGACCGATGGTCATTATCCATCTATATTGACTGTTTCTTATGTTCCTCATGTGGGACAGTTGAGTAGTACAGTCAGAGGTGCTCTGGTGAGTAAAATGAAGGATGTCAATATTTATGTAGGACAGTTAAGAAGAACAGACAGAAAGATTCTGATTGGTAAAATGAGGGATATCCCTTTTAATATGGGACAGTTTGGAAGTATGGACAGAGGGGCTCTGAAGAGTATAATGAGGGACATCCCTTCTAATATGGGACATTTAAGAGGTACTGACAGATGGTTCTGAGGGGTAAAATGAGGGATGTCACATCTACTTTGGGAGAGTTGAGTAGCATGGACAAAGGGCTTCTGAGGGGTAAAATAATGGATGTCACTCCTAATGTGGGACAGTAAAGAGGTGCAGACAGAGGGGTTCTGTGTATAAAATGAGGGATGTTCCTCCTAATGTAGGACAGTTGAGAAGTATAGACAGAGGGGTTCTGAGTATAAAATGAGGGATGTTCTTCCTAATGTGGGACAGTTGAGAAGTATAGACAGAGGGGTTCTGAATATAAAATGAGGGATGTTACTCCTAATGTGGGACAGTTGAGAAGTATAGACAGAGGGGTTCTGAGAATAAAATGAGGAATATTCCTCCTAATGTAGGACAGTTGAGAAGTATAGACAGAGAGGTTCTGAGTATAAAATGAGGGATGTTCCTCCTAATGTGGGACAGTTGAGAAGTATAGATAGAGGGGTTCTGAATATAAAATGAGGGATGTTCCTCCTAATGTGGGACAGTTGAGAAGTATAGACAGAGGGGTTCTGAGTATGAAATGAGGGATGTTCCTCCTAATGTAGGACAGTTGAGAAGTATAGACAGAGGGGTTCTGAATATAAAATGAGGGATGTTTCTCCTAATGTGGGACAGTAAAGAGGTACAGACAGAGGGGTTCTGAGAATAAAATGAGGGATGTTTATCCTAATGTGGGACAGTAAAAAGGTACAGACTGAGGTGTTCTGAATATAAAATGAGGGATGTTCCTCCTAATGTGGGACAGTTGAGAAGTATAGACAGAGGGGTTCTGAATATAAACTGAAGGCTGCCCCTCCTAATGTGGGATAGTAAAAAGACACAGACAGAGGGGTTCTGAGTACAAAATGGGGGATGTTACTCCTAATGTGGGACACTTAAAAGGTACTGACAGAGGGGCTCTGAGGGGTATAATGAGTGATTTTCCTCCTAATGTGGGACCATTAAAATATATAGATACAGGGGTTCTGGGAGGTAAAACAAAGGATATCCCATCTAATGTGGGACAATTGAGAGTTATGGACAGAGGGATTCTGTCAAGTAAAATGAAGACTCCACTTCCTAAGTGCTACAGTTGAGAGGGAAGAACAGAGGGTGTCTGAGGTGTAAAATGAGGGATGTGGGCAGAGGGTGACTGTGAAAAAGCAGGGATACTGAACAAATATTTCTGCTCAGTATTCACAACGGATGAGGAGGGAGAGATACCTAAACCAAACAAGGGAGAAACTCTGAATAGGGGGGTCGATACCAGTCCATTCACAGAAAAAAGGGTTTTGAAAGAACTCTTGAAACTGAGGGTGGACAAAACATTGGGGCCTGATGGGAATTAACTCAAGAAAATTAAAAGAACTAAGGGTAGGACTAGTAACACCACTGACTACTATCTTTAACAAATCATGGGAGGATGGAGTGGTACCTGAGGACTGGAGGAGGGTTAATGTGATTCCACTTCACAAAAGTGGGAGCAAGGCAGAGGCAGGAAACTACAGACTAGTTAGTTTGACTTCAGTGGTAGGGAAAATGATGGAATGACTTCTGAAGGAAAGAACTGTAGAGTATCTAGAGGCCAGAGGCGAACAGGACCCAAGGCAGCATGGATTCACAGTGGGAAGGTCATGCCATACGAATCTGATAGATTTCTTTGACTGGGTGACCAAAGTAGTAGATCAGGGAGGGGCTGTGGACATGGCATACCTTGATTTTAGCAAGGCATTTGACACAGTCCCACACAAAAGATTAATATACAAGTTAGCCAGCCTGGGAGTGGGTCCCAAGATGACAGCCTGGATAAAAAACTGGCTGGACAACAGGTCGCAAAGGGTAGTAGTAAACGGAGTCCACAGTGAAGAAAGGAGGGTAACTAGCAGGGTACCGCAGGGTTCGGTACTGGGACCGGTCCTCTTTAATATCTTTTTAAGAGACATTGGAGAGCACCAGGAAGGAAAGGTATGTCTCTTTGCAGATGACGCAAAGATCTGCAACAGGGTTGATGCACAAGGTGGGGGTGGAAAGAATGGAAAGGGACTTGGCAAGGTTGGAGGAATGGTCAAATATGTGGCAGCTCAGATTCAATGCAAAGAAGTGCAAGGTAATGCATCTGGGAAACAAAAACCCAAGAGAAGAGTACACAATGGGGGTGAGTTAATAACAACAACAAAAATCGAAAGAGACCTAGGAGTAATTATATCAGATGACCCAAAGGTTGACAAGCAATGTGAGATGGCAGTAAATAGGGCTGGGGATACTGGGATGCATAGGGAGAGGCATCGATAGTAGAAAACAGGAAGTTGTTATCCCTCTTTACAGACAGTTAGTGAGAACCCATCTGAAGTACTGTGTGCAATTCTGGAGACGCCATCTCTGCAAAGACATAGACAGAGTGGAGGCTGTTCAGAGGAGGGCAACCAAAATGGTGCAAGGTCTGCACCAGAAAACATACGAGGTGAGACTAAAGCAGCTTAAGATGTCTACCCTTGAGGAAAGGAGGGAGAGGGGGGACATGATAGAAACTTTCAAGTATCTCAAGGGAATTAACAAGGTACAAGAGGGTAGTAACTTTCAGAAGAAGAGATGTGCAAGAACAAGGGGGCACAGTTTGAAGATAGAGGGGGGATGGCTCACATGTAATGTTAGAAAGTATTTTTTCACAGAGAGAGTTGTGGCTGCATGGCACTGCCTTCCTGAGGAGGTTGTGGAGTCAGGAACAGTGGGATAATTCAAGAATGCATTGGACAGGCATAAGGCAATTCTAGTGTGGGGTAGAAGGGAGGAAGTAAGCTATTGATTAACTAGAATCTGCAGCTTATCCATCAGGTAGGGAAATGGGCAGACTGGGAGGGTCAAGCGGTCCTTATCTGCTGTCAAATTCTATGTTTCTATGTTTCTATGATGTCCCACCTAATCTCTGACTGTTGAGAGGCATAAACAGATGGATAAAATGAGGGGTGTCCCTCCCAATGCCGGATAGTTGAGAGGTAAGAAAAGGGTTCTGAGGAGTAAAATAGGATAGGGTAGCATATTAATTTTAGTTATATAGCACGGTTCCAGAGCTCAAAGCACTTTACAATAAAAATAAATTTAAATTACAGGTAATATATCATAGCAGTAAAAAATCTCAAATTACACTATAATCATGTATATGCAATAGGAGTGAGCTGATACCTAGTGAGATAAAAACATGTATTTTCACCCCAGTTGAATAAACGGGTTGATGACATATCTACTATATGTATAAAGATAAAATCTTACATTTATACACATAGTAGGTATGCTACCATGCCGTTTATTATCACAGTGCACATGTCATTGCCCCCCAAGCCAATACTTCTTACAGACTGCCGCAGCTATCCTCAAAAGCGAATGTGTCTGAATGAAGATTTACTTAAAATAAAGTCACAGACACCTGTTTTTTTTGTGTGCTGTGAAGAACAAATCCTGCAGAACAGCCAGCAGAAGTACATTATTCTAACAAAGAAACCTGAAATCAAGCTCCAATGATGATAACTGGAAAAAAGTTGCATAAGCACTGTAAAATACATAACTGTGTCCCTCAAAAAAAAATTATATGTGAGATGTGACTGCTGTATATGTACTATATTTAGTTGATAAGTGAGATGTGACTGCTGTATATGTACTATATTTAGTTGATATGTGAGATGTGACTGCAGTATATGTACAATATTTAGTTGATATGTGAGATGTGACTGCTGTATATGTACAATATTTAATTGATATGTGAGATGTGACTAATGTATCTGTACTATATTTAGTTATGTGAGATGTGACTGCTGTATATGTACTATACTTAGTTGAGATGTGAGATGTGACTGCAGTATATGTACTATATTTAGTTAGGTGAGAAGTGACTGCTGTATAAGTACTATATTTAGTTGATATGTGAGGTGTGACTGCTGTATATGTACTATATTTAGCTGATATGTGAAATGTGAGTGCTGTATATGTACGATATTAAGTTGATATGTGAGATGTGACTGTTGTATAATTTATGTACTACATTTAGTTGATATGTGAGATGTGACTGCTGTATATGTACTATATTTAGTTGATATGTGAGATGTGACTGCTGTATATGTACTATATTTAGTTGATATGTGAGATGTGACTGCAGTATATGTACAATATTTAGTTGATATGTGAGATGTGACTGCTGTATATGTACAATATTTAATTGATATGTGAGATGTGACTAATGTATCTGTACTATATTTAGTTATGTGAGATGTGACTGCTGTATATGTACTATATTTAGTTGAGATGTGAGATGTGACTGCAGTATATGTACTATATTTAGTTAGGTGAGAAGTGACTGCTGTATAAGTACTATATTTAGTTGATATGTGAGATGTGACTGCTGTATATGTACTATATTTAGCTGATATGTGAGATGTGAGTGCTGTATATGTACGATATTAAGTTGATATGTGAGATGTGACTGTTGTATAATTTATGTACTACATTTAGTTGATATGTGAGATGTGACTGCTGTATATGTACTATATTTAGTTGATATGTGAGATGTGACTGCTGTATATGTACTATATTTAGTTATGTGAGATGTGACTGCTGTATATGTACTATATTTAGTTGATATGTGAGATGTGACCGCTGTATATGTACTATATTTAGTTATGTGAGATGTGACTGCTGTATATGTGCTATATTTAGTTGATATGTGAGATGTGACCACTGTATCTGTACTATATTTAGTTATGTGAGATGTGACTGCTGTATATGTACTATATTTAGTTGAGATGTGAGATGTGACTGCTGTATATGTACTATATTTTGTTGATATGTGAGATGTGACTGCTGTATATGTACTATATTTAGTTGATATGTGAGATGTGATCGCTGTATATGTACTATATTTAGTTGATAGGTGAGATGTAACTGCTGTATATGTACTATATTTAGTTGATAGGTGAGATGTGACTACTGTATATGTACTATATTTAGTTGATAGGTGAGATGTGACCGCTGTATATGTACTATATTTAGTTGATAGGTGAGATGTGACTGCTGTATATGTACTGTATATACTTGATATGTGAGATGTGACTGCTGTATCTGTACTATATTTAGTGGATATGTGAGATGTGACTGCTGTATCTGTACTATATTTAGTTGATATGTGAGATGTGACTGCTGTATATGTACTATATTTAGTTGATATGTGAGATGTGACTGCTGTATCTGTACTATATTTAGTTGATATGTGAGATGTGACTGCTGTAGATGTACTATATTTAGTTGATATGTGAGATGTGGCTGCTGTATATGTACTATATTTAGTTGATATGTGACCGCTGTATATGTACTATATTTAGTTGATATGTGAGATGTGACTGCTGTATATGTACTATATTTAGTTGATATGTGAGATGTGACTGCTGTATATGTACTATATTTAGTTGATATGTGAGATGTGGCTGCTGTATATGTACTGTATTTAGTTGATAGGTGAGATGTAACTGCTATATATGTACTATATTTAGTTGATAGGTGAGTTGTGACTGTTGTATATGTACTATATTTAGTTGATACGTGAGATGTGACCGCTGTATATGTACTATATTTAGTTGATAGGTGAGATGTGACTGCTGTATATGTACTGTATATACTTGATATGTGTGATGTGACTGCTGTATCTGTACTATATTTAGTTGATATGTGAGATGTGACTGCTGTATATGTTCTATATTTAGTTGATATGTGAGATGTGACTGCTGTAGATGTACTATATTTAGTTGATATGTGAGATGTGGCAGCTGTATCTGTACTATATTTAGTTGATATGTGAGATGTGACTGCTGTAGATGTACTATATTTAGTTGATATGTGAGATGTGGCCGCTGTATATGTACTATATTTAGTTGATATGTGACCGCTGTATATGTACTATATTTAGTTGACATGTGAGATGTGACTGCTGTATATGTACTATATTTAGTTGATATGTGAGACGTGACTGCTGTATATGTACTATATTTAGTTGATATGTGAGATGTGGCTGCTGTATATGTACTATATTTAGTTGATATTCGAGCTGTGACCGCTGTATATGTACTATATTTAGTTGATATGTGAGATGTGACTGCTGCATATGTACTATATTTAGTTGACATAACTGTTATGTGGTTGTTTGTGCTTTGCCTGAATAAGTTAATGGGGGGCCCCAGCCCGATTCCCATGTACCTCTACAGTTGTGAATTACTGGCAATCTGTCAGGAGGATCATTGCGGTACCAGAGTTCTCTGCTCTGATTCCCAAGGGCTTTCATCAGTCCCAGTATCAAGATTAAGGTTTGCTGGGGACTGAGCATTTTCTGTAGCTGCACCAAGACTCTGGAGACTGGTTTGCTACCACCCCTTAAAAACATAAATATGTAACTGGTTATATTAAAAATAAAAGGTTGTGCATTTTGGACAAAGTAAAAGACAAGGTCAGTTTGGGTTAGGTAAGGGCCCCATGACTTATTTCACTGGGGGCCCAAAAACTCTAAACCTGGCCCTGAACCTGGGTCCCTAGGTTCACAGCTCTATACTTATAGGTTATAACTCTTGGTGTTTTTTAGAACTTCTGCTTATTGTACATAAGTAATTCTTCAGTTGAGTCATTGTCTAAAACTACTAACTCACAATTTATTCACTAAATCTGACAGATTCCACATTTTTGAATACCGCTTTGTTCTGTCAATGATTTTTGCAATTGAGGAGATTAACAGAGATCCCAAATTATTACCAAACGTCTCTTTGGGATTCCAGATTTTTGACTCGTGCTATTCTAGAGAACTAGCACTTCTGGGCACCATATCATTTTTAACAGGAAAACAGGTTCTGGTTCCAAACTACCAATGTGAAGCAGTCTCTATACTACCTGCTGTAATTGGAGATGCACCCTCAACATCCTCTCTGATCATGGCTGTGATACTGGGACTCTACAGGTATCCTCAGGTAAGGAGGCACTTTATGGTTTCTGTATTAGGTCTCCACAGGTATTTGCAGGTATGGAGGCACTTTATGGTTTCTGTATTAGGTCTCTACTGGTATCCTCAGGTAAGGAGGCACTTTATGGTTTCTGTATTAGGTCTCTACTGGTATCCTCAGATAAGGAGGCACTTTATGGTTTCTGTATTAGGTCTCCACAGGTATCTGCAGGTAAGGAGGCACTTTATGGTTTCTGTATTAGGTCTCTACTGGTATCCTCAGGTAAGAGGAATCAATGTATGGTTTTGGTGAATGGATGGGGAAATCACAGAGGAAAGGGTGCTGGAGGGCCTTAGGTCCCTGAGGGAGGACAAGGCACCTGGCCCAGATGGAGTTCATCCCAGGGTGCTGAAAGAGCTGGCTGACATCCTAGCAGGGCCATTGGTGGACCTGTTCAGCACCTCTCTAAATACGGGGTGTGTGCCCAGGGATTGGAGGGAGGCACATGTAGTACCTCTCCATAACAGTGGGCCCAAGAATGAGCTGGGGAACTACAGACCGGTGAGTCTTACCGCAATTGTAGGAAAACTGATGGAGGCTATCCTCAAAGAAAAGCTGGTGCAATTTCTTGAGGATAAAGATCAACAGAACAACAGGCAGCATGGATTTGTCTCGGGAAGGTCCTGCCAGACAATCTTGGTTGACTTTTTCAACTGGGTTACGAGGGCACTGGACAGGGACTGTGTGGTGGATGTACCCTACCTGGATTTCAGCAAGGTGTTCAATCCAATACCACATGGTAGGTTGACCTGCAAGTTGAAGAGTCTGGGGTAGGGAGGAAACTAGCCAGAGAGGTTGACAATTGGCCGTGGGAGAGACAGCAGAAGGTAGTGGTCAGGGATGAGGCATCGGAGCCCAGGGCAGTGACAAGTGGTGTCCCACAGGGCTCAGAACTGGATCCAGTCCTGCTTAACATTTTCATCACTGACATACATAGATACATAGATACATAGACAGTGTCAGCAGATAAGGGCCTATGGCCCACCCAGTCTTCCCATTTAAGTTTGTAAGTTCAGTTTATGTTTTCCAGGAAGTCTGTTGCCCTTTACCCCTGACCTCCAGAATTCCTTTATGACTATCCCATGCATTCTTAAATCCCGTGATTGTTTCAGCCCCCACCACTTCCTCTGGCAGGATGTTCCACTTGTCCACCACCCGTTCTGTGAAGAAATTCTTCCTCATGTTTCCTCTGAATCATCCTCCCTCCAACTTCATCCCATGCCCTCTAGTCCTGGAACATCTTTTTTGCTTAAAAATAGAGCATTCCTGCACCCTGTTCCTCCCTGTAAGATACTTGTATGTCTCTATCATATCCCCTCTCTCCCTCCTCTCCTCCAGGGAGTACATGTTCAGTGCCTTCAACCTGTCCTCATAGGACTTGTGATGCAATCCATGCACCATCTTTGTTGCCCTCCTCTGAACCTTCTCTACCCTGTCTATGTCCTTACGTGAGTAAGGTCTCCAGAACTACACAGTGTACTCTAGGTGCGCCCTCACTAGTGTCTTGTATAGTGGAATTATGACCTCCTTTTCCTGCTGGTGATGCCCCTGCCTATGCATCCCAGCATCCTATTTGCTTTACCTGCTGCCTTGTCACACTGTTTCCCTGCCTTGAGGTCATCAGAGATGAAAACTCCAAGATCCCTTTCCTGCTTGGTGCATGCTATATCCTCACCCCCAACTGATATATTGTGCCAGGGTTTTTGTGCCCCATATGCATTATCTTGCACTTCCTTGCATTGAATTTCAACTGCCAAATCCCTGACCATTCTTCAAGTTTCTGCAGGTCCCTTCTCATTCTGTCTACACCCTCTGGTGTGTCTACTCTGTTACAGAGCTTTGTGTCATCAGCAAACAGTGAAATTCTGCCTTCTAGGTCCTGCGCAATGTCACTGATGAAGATATTGAATAGTACCGGTCCCAGCACTGATCCCTGTGTGTACCCACTGGTCACTCTCTCTGTGGAGTGACAGCCATTTACCACCACCCTCTGTGTCCTGTGCCCAGCCAGTTACCTACCCACCACACTACTGTCCTGCCCACACCCATATTCCCCAGTTTGTGCAATAGTCTTCTATGTGGCACAGTGTCAAGGCCTTGCTGAAGTCCAGATAGGCCATGTCCACTGCCCTCCCTGATCCACCTCCCTAGTCACCCAGTCAAAAATTCAATGAGGTTGGTCTGACATGACCTTCCCTGGTGAAACCATGCTGCCTTGGGTCCTGTAGTCCATTGACAACCAGATGTTCCACCAATCTCTCCTTCAGTAGTGCTTTCATGATCTTCCCCACTACCGAGGTGAGGCTGACTGGTCTGTAGTTCCCCGCTCCTCTTTGTTCCCACTTTTGTATAAGGGGACTACATTTGCTATCCTCAGTCTTTAGGTACCTCCCTGTTTCTAGTGATCGGCTAAACAGGATAGCAAGAGGTTCAGCCACCACCTCTCTTAGTTCTTTAAGGACCCTAGATTGCACCCAATCGCCCCATTGCTTTATCAACTCTTATTACTTCCAGTTCATTCAGGACCCTTTCTCGTGTAAAGGGACTTGTGTCCATTTCTGCACCATTCTCACCCTTGTACTCCATTCAGACCCATTACCCTCCTCTTCCTCAGTAAAGACTGAGCAGAAATACCTGTTCAATATGTCAGCTTTACTGTTGTCATCCTCCACACAGCCCCCATCCTCCCCCTTCAGTCTCACTATCCCTCCCTTTGCCTTTCTTTTTTCACTTATGTACCTGTAAAAGGTTTTGTCCCCTCTACCCACTGATTTTGCAATGTGTTCTTCTGTCTGAGCTTTGGCTTCCCTTGCTGACCTCCCTGCCTCCCTTTGCTTCTCCTGGTACTTCTCCCTATCCCCTTCTGCCTGTGTCTTTTTGTATTGCCTGAATGCAATCTTTTTGGCTTTCACTTTCTTTGCTACCTCTTTGGAAAACCATAATGGTCTCCTCTTCCTTTTCCTCTTGCTAACCTGCTTAATACATAATTCTGTTGCTCTTGTAATCCCAATTTTAAATACTTCCCACTGTTCCTCAACCCCTGATTCCTGCCCCATTCCCCTTAATGCCTCTTTCAAGTATCTCCCCATTTTCCCAAAGTTTGCCCCCCTAAAATCCAGGATACGTGTTTTTGTGTGGTTTGGTTCTGCTCTTTCTGTGATTTCAAACCACAGTGACTGGTGGTCACTGTTCCCCAGGTGCTCCCCCACTCTTACCCCCATCACACTGTCCCTGTTTGTGAGCACAAGGTCCAGTATTGCCTTCTGCCGAGTTGGTTCCATGACCAGTTGCTTGAGGAAGGCACCCTGAAGGGAGTCCAGGGTAAATCTGCTCCTAGTTGACGCTGCTGCTGGGATGCTCCAGTCCACGTCTGGAATATTGAAGTCTCCAACCAGTACTACCTCACCTTGTCTGCCATCCTCTGGATGGCTAGCATCAACTCCTATCCATTTCTTCCTCCTGGGCTGGTGGTCTATAGACACACACCTGTGAGGATAGCTGGCTTATTTTCCTTTCCAGCCAACCACAGTATCTCCCCCCATTTTGTTCCTCCTGGATCTCTGTGGCCCTTATGTCATTTTTCACATACAGTGCCACTCCTCCTACCTTCCTGCCTGCCCTGTCTCTTCTGAATATGTTGTAGCCAGGTATGGCCAACTCCCAGTCGTGGTTATCATTACACCAGGTTTCAGTGATGGCCACAATGTCCAGGTCTGACTACACCATGACAACCTCCAGATCTTCCATCTTGTTGCTAAGGCTCCTGGCATTTGCACACATGACTTTCCATGATTTGACCTCCCTAGACTGTATATGACATAGCAGTAGGGATCAATAATACGATCAGTCTCTTCGCAGATGACACCAACATTTGTGCTGAGGTGGATGGGGGTGAAGGGACAAGGTCCTCCACGAGGATTTTGCAAAACTAGAGAAATGGCCACAAACCATGCAGCTTGGGTTCAATGCCAAGTAGTGCAAAGTGTTGCATCTGGGAGCCAGGAACCCAGGATAGAGTTACTGGTCGGAGGGTGCCCCATTATCCACATCCAAGGAGAAGAAGGATCTGGGGGTGCTTGTGACCAGGGAAATGAACCACTCGGCACAGTGCAGGAAGGCAGCAGCAAAGGCAAATGGGATGCTAGGGTGCATAGCATGGGGGATTACATCTAGGAGTAGAGAGGTCATATTGCCCCTGTACAAGTCCCTGGTGAGGCCACACTTGGAGTACTGCATGCAGTTCTGGGACCCCCTACTTAAAAAGGGACATCAAACTGCTAGAGGTGGTGCAGCACAGAGCAATAAAGATGATCCTGGGGTTGGGGGGATAGACTATACGAAGAAAGATTGAGGGAGCTCAATATGTATACCCTGGGGGATAGAAGAGAGAGGGGATATGATTGAGACCTTCAAGTACCTGAATGGGATAAACAGGGTGGGCACCAGGTTTGGGCTCACTCTTAAGGCTGGAAGGGAAACCAGAGGGCACTCTCTGAAGTTGGAGAGGGGCAGAGTCAGGAGGGAAATGAGGAGACACTATTTCACTTAAAAGGTTGTAGCAGGGTGGAATGCACTGCCAGAGGAAATCTTGTCAGTGCAGACAGTGGGGAGCTTCAAGAGAGGGTGGGACAGATTCAAAGGGGAGAGTACAAACTGGGAGGGGGAAGGGGAAAGGGGAGGAAGGAAATTGGGGGGCAGCTGCAGTCTAATGAACTGATGTGCTGCACATGCGAGCAGACTAGATAGACGAAAGGGCCTGTATCTGCTAGCAATTTCGTATGCTTGTATGTTCGTAATCTGTAGTAAATTGGATTGCCCATTATTTGAAAAACAGAAGAGGAAAGATTAGAACAAATGGATCCCCTTGTATTGGTGAAATATTGATCCTTGGATCCCACAAGGCTCCACACTTGGATACCTACTGTTTTCATTATTTATTAATGATCTTCGGTGGGTGTACCGCTCAGCAAACACCATCCTTTATGCAGATGCTGCTGTGTTGTAATTGAACAGGTTACTACCTTTAAATACCTGGAATTATTCCGAGACAACACCCTTTCTTTCAACAACCATATTGACCATGTCGTGAAAATAGCCAACATCAGACTCAGACTCCTTTACCGACATAGAAATGCTGTGACCACTGAGGCCCTCAGCCTTGTCACCCAAAGCTCAATACTGTCCACCTTTGACTATGGACTGACTGTCTATAGTGCGGCCACTGAAACTGCTCTCAAAAGGGCTGAACTCCTGCTCAACAAAGCCTGCCGACTTGTTCTAGGAGCTAATTGGTATTCCCACTCTTGCAGTCTCTACTCCACAACTGACTGGCTCCCATTACCTCTAAGGTCCCAGTACCAGGCATGTATCATAAGAAAACAAACATTTGTCAATGCCGAATGTTGTCTTGCTGCCATTGGCTGTGCAGGAGTTAGAGAGAGATGCAGTATAGGAATGGCAGTCAAGTATTGAACTGATGCCAACCCACCCCCACCCTGCAGAGAGTGACAGGCATTAGGGTGTCCCTTTGGGTGTTTGTTAGTGCAGTGTGGGAAAACAAGCTGGGCAGGATGTGAAAAATGACAGCTGCACAGTTCATAAGGAGGTATAATAAAATGACAGTACTGAAAATGTGGCATACAAATATACGGAATTTGCGGAGTTGCAAGGGTGTATGGGAAATCTGCAAGGCACGCTTGCAGCACTGCCAGTTTATGGGCGTTCAGCATCAGATTTTCAACATAGGCATTTTAGCACCTCTACTCATGTGCAGTGTCACTGTCATTTCCTCAAAGTGTCCCAAGAAGTGATTTCACACAGCGAGCACGCTATTCTGCACCGGAAGTGCGGAAACACATTTTGGACAGGATATGTGAAGTGACGGCTGTACTGTTCATCAAGAGGTGTGGAAAAATGGCAATGGTGAAAATCCAGAGTGAAAATATCACAAATGCACAACGGCATGAGCGTGCGTGCAATCTGCCAATGCACGCTGGTAGCACAGTCATTTTATGGAGTATCAGCTCCAAATTTTCAACACAGGCATTCTAGGAGCACTGCTCATGAACTGTGTCACTGTCATTTTCGTAATCTGCCACAAACACTGATTTCCCACAGCGACTGCACTGTTGTGCGCCGGAAGTGCGGAAACACATTTCGGGCAGGATGTGGAAAATTACAGTTGAACTGTTCACAAGGAGGTGCACAAAAATGCCAATGCTGAAAATAGGGCATTAAAATATTGCGAATGCGCGAAGTTACGAGCCTGCATAGGAACTGTGCAACGCACACACGTAAAACAGGCATTTGTTGGCTTTTTCCACCAAATTTGGAACATAGGCTTTTTGAGAGGCCACCTCATGAACACTGGCACTGTCATTTCGTTAATGGGTCCCAAAAGTTGATTTCGCGCAGTGAATGCGAAATCACCTTTCGAGGCCAAGTAACACCATGACAGTGATAGACTTCATGAGGAGGGTCCCCAAAAAAAACATGTTGAAAATTTGGTGCCAAAATTCCAAGAAATGCCTGAGATATGCAGGAAAGTTGAAAAAACCCTATTCATTGCATTATACAGCTTACCGGCATTTCCCCAGTTCGCGGTCGGCTTTGAAGAGTGCAGACGTGTTCCCGGTCCATGGAAGATCATCGCATCAGAGTCCGGAGGTAAGTATAGGGTGAGGGGGTGAGGGGAGGCAGGTTGCGCAGTGGGTGGGTGCAGGTGGGAGGAGGGTGGCATCTAGACTACGAGGGACGATTTTCATTTTGCAGCGGGAAAAAAAAGGAAAAACCATCACAGGACAGTTTTCATGTTACAGGGCATTTGGCACACCGGGGTGGTCTCCCAGCATGCCATCTAAGTGGGTTTTTGGGGGGGTGTCAGTAGCAGATGGGTGATTGGGCACCCTCGTTGGCACACAACACGGGGGAGTAATGCCAGCGGATTGGGCACCCCTGTCGGCAAACAAAGAAACCCGGGTGAGTGCGAGGCTGAGGGGATTTGGCACCCTGTCGGCATTCAACAGTTGGGGTGTGATGCCGACAAGGTGAGCTCCACCATCGCACACAAACACGGGGGTTATGACAGGGATTGGGCACCCCGATGTCGGCAGCGTGAGGCAGCTTCGCCGCCAACCATGGCCATAATGGCAGCGAGCACGGCAAGCAAAGTGCCGCTGCATATGACGAGCTTTGCTCGGATTGCAGCGGACCTTTGCTTAGATATGCTCGACACATTATGTACACATGGTGCGGTGCCAGCATGCAGGCTGATTGGGGAATGAGTGATGCACCTACTGATGCGTGCCCTGCATTCTCCCAACAGCGGCCGTGCCCCCAAAACCCGTACTAGCGCAAAATGTTGCTTGCACATGCACGCAAGCCAACATAAAAAGCCCTTCTGGGACTGGTCCCAGAATCAACTTCAAAGCTTTTTCAACATAACCCCAACACTAAAACATCCCAAAGCTCTGCTAGATCGGTACTGCATGTACCTTAAAAAAGAACCTCCTTCACCCAGAGGTCCCTCTCCTATCGAAGCCCTCTCTGGATGAACGACCTCCCCCCCCTCCCTTTTTCACCTTAAAAAACTCAGCTAATTCAAAAAAGAACTCCTTTGCCTCCTGGTAGAATCCCAAGAGTGCAACTGCTGTGCATAACGATAGGAGTGCCATCCCTGCCCTAGACTTCCAACCCTTACCCACTCGCCTTCTTACCCCTCTCGCCCCATGAATCCTCACCCCTTCCCCTCCACTTCCCCTAGGCTGCCCCAATGCATACAGCACTTATCAGCTTGTTCTCCCTCATCTCCATACCCCCTTCTCCTATCCCCTAATAGCATTATATGATATGCCTCCTCTGTGCCCATGCCAATACTCTCCGTACCTCCTCCCCTTTTCTTTGACAAAGCCGATTTTGGCTGCCACCTACAAGCAACCTGCACTTAGTAACTAGACCTAAAAACTAGAGCTATTTCTGTAATAAAAGTATTTGTATTTTGAGGTTATACTCCACATTTATCTTGCTTGTAAAATAGTCTTGTCAATTGGCTATTGCATGTTCTCATCGTGTGATGTAAATTGTACTGTTTTGTCTGTTCTTCCACTGACTTGGAGCCTTTGTAAAAGAGCCAGTTTGGCTCAAAGGTTGTAATTATGAAACTGAAATACATAAATAAATAAATAAACAGAAATACCAGTATCTGCCTTTCTGCAGACTATGTAGTAGTGATTTTCATGAATGGGTCAAATCTTCTTGATTTATGGGAGACAATAAAATATGATTTTGATTATTTTCAAAACTGGCTTCTGTTTAAATAAATTGGTGCTGAATGTCTCCAAAACCAAATCAATGGTTTCCCACAATGCCAGAAGGAGGATGCCATTACCTACCACAATAGAATTAAAAGTGCTTCAGGGAACTGTCATAGAACAGGTGACACATTTCAAATATTTAGGCCTCTCCTTAGAGAGCACACTCTGCTGCCAATGCAAAATCTCTATTATATTTAAAACAGTACATCAGAGACTGAGTGCTCTATATAGAATTAATTCTTTTATTTTACAAATTTGTTGACCAGGAAAGAGACACTGAGCCAAGGCTTGTTTCCAGGTGCATCCTGGGAGTGCAGGGAAGTTAAATAATTTGCTTCTGGTCCCACAGTATGCAAGTGGTGGCTGTGGGATTCAATCCCAGTTCTCCAACTTTGTGGCTCAGTGCTCTTAACCACTGCACTCTAGTGTCTGCTTTCTATTTCCTTCAGCCAGATTACTTCTTTCCCAGAGTTTTTTTTGTTCCTATTTTTGATCACTGCATTTTATTATATGACTTAGCTGGGGAGGGTCTGCTGTCTGGGTTCAGAATCCTTCACAATCAAATTGCCAGGTTAGCTACCTCACTACCTATTTCTACCCACATCTGCATTTTGCACAGCACTCTTCATTGGCCTTCATTAGATCAAAGATAACAGGAGAAAACTGGAACTCTGGTCAGAAAAGTTGCCTTGAGTAAATTACCAAAACTATTTCATTGTATTTTTCAAAGTCAAAATTCCTCTGCTTTTACACGTTCAACATTTCATTATTTTTCTGTATTCCCACTATGACAGCAGGTCTAGGTCAGAGATCTCTAGTGTATCAGTTCCCTCATTTCTATAATTCTTTACCATCTAAAATGCTCAGTACCATGACTAGCATGCCCTCAAGTTTTAACTCAAGAAATATTTGATAGATAATAAGAGATGCAGTTATCCTTGAGTTATTTGCATCATATTAATATTTTGAACTCATCAATTTACTTTTACTTATGTGTTTTGTACTGCATATTTATTGTTGTTTTTTATGTATCTGGTCACTTATGAAAACAGGCTTTTTACTAATGGATTTACTAGATTTTAATAAACAAATCAAATCGAATCAAATCAAATCAAATCAAATTCTTCTCAATGCCTTCATGTTCCAGTATTGGCCAGTTTACATATGGACACATGAAGGAGCCAGCAGAATAAGGACATTAGGTCTAGCTGGTCTGCTCGTATTGCAGGGTCAACAGCTTGAATTACTGCCCCTCCTCTCCTCAAACCTACCATCCTTTTCATCCACCCCTCCCATGACATTTCCTGTCCCCTTGTGTCTATCCCACCCTTTCTAGAAGCTGAGCACAACTGCCAATGAGCCCATCTCATCCGGCAGTGCATTCCAACTATCCACCACCCTCTCAGTAAAGAAATGCTTTCTAGATTCCCTTTGTAAACCTTCCTCATCCAATTTTATACAGTCCCCCCTCATGCTATGGTTGCCACTTAGCCCAAAGAGACCCTCCTTATCCTCCCAATTTATCCCGTTCAATAATCTCAATCATCTCCCCCCTCTCTCCCTCCCTCCTCTCCTTCATGAAGTACATGTTCAGGAGTTTCAACTTCTCTTAGGTTTTCCTTGCTGACCTGCAGTCATCGTAGTTGCCCTCCTCTGTGCCTTCTCCAGAAGGGTAATAGTTTTTTTTAAGGTTCTAAGATTTAGCTTCATAGTAGGGGTAATCGGACATTTTAAAAGGATGGAAGGCACAGAAGAAGTGTGCATCAGGGTGGAGTCTCAGCTACATGTGTCATGAGCATGATTTGGGACTGGATGGGGTCAAAAGAGAAAGCCAGACCCTTGAAGAATATAGGAAATAATGAAAATAAAATACTCAGTAAGGAAACAGAAAATGTGTAATTTTAGAAGAAAGGTTAAAGTAAATGACTTCCGCATGTGAATGGATTCTCTACAGTACTTTAGAGAACTGGTATGACTCAAGAAGGTAAGAGAGTCACCAGCCCGGTGGTGCTGAGGGTTGAGGTGCTGGACGCCACACCTCGCACCACTCTGGTGACCCGGGTTTGGGAGTGAGCTCGGATCATTGGGGGTTGGTGGGGTAGGAGAGGATTAAGCATCCGGAGGACTGCTTTCCTCTTCTGGGGAGGGTGGGTGGATGACTCCCCAGTGTGAGTGGCTCCCAGTGGAGTCTGGGAGCACCGCAGTTCAGGGATCATGCTGATGCAGGGGAGGAGCCTCAGCAGACCTCAGCAGGCTTGGTCAGGGAGCGTGCCCAGCCGCAGTGGACACCATTGCATGTCCAGGTTCCTGGGGGGGGCTTACTAGAACAGGAGAAAACACCTGCTGGCTGTGTGATAGACATCACCTGCCCCCACCTCCAGAGCTGGATCCTGCCCACTGTGATCTGGTCTCAGGGTCCCCTCTGCCCATGGAAGCACTGGATGAAAGCACCGAGAAGCGGAAGGTAGACCAACAGATATAGAGATACCTAATCTTGGGACAGTTGCCCAGGAACACATACACTCTGTTGCCTCTGTAACAAATAATGGGGGTTTTAATTTGAAAAATATAAGGGTACAAGATGTAGTTAAAGAATTAAAACATTTAAAAATATAAAAACGTGCTGGAATAGATGGTATTGATCCCAAATTCTTGAAGTTGGGGTCTGATATCATAGCCCCTATGATTACTTATTTTTATAATTGGAGCATACAGTCTTCAATTGTTCCTGACTGTTGGAAAATGGGTGAGATTATTCCTATTCACAAAGGTGGTGATCTCACAGCCCCTTCTAACTATAGACCAATCACGTTGCTCCCCATTTTGTCAAAGGTATTGGAAAGGCTGATAAATAATCAGCTTAGGCAATACCTTGACCATTTGGGGTTATTAATAAATTGTCAGCATGGATTTAGAGAGGTTAGGTCCACAAATACTGCCCTACTTGATTTTAATAACCTGGTGGCAACATCTTTGTTTGTGGACCTTAGTAAAGCTTTTGATTTAGTTCATCAATAAATACTTTTGTCAAGATTACAGAACATAGGGATGAATGATGATTCATTGCAGTGGTTTAGATCTTACCTAACAAATCGTAAACAAAGGGTGGTCTGTGGTGTCGCTGTCTCGGATCTCCTGGATTTATATCGTGGTATACCTCAGGGCTCAATTTTGGGCCCTATGTTATTTAACATCTATATTAATAGTCTTCCTGATTAATCAGCCAATACTGATGTCAGACTCTATGCAGATGATATAGTATTGGTTGCATCTGCCTATGATCCAGGAGATCTGAGACAGCGACTCCAGACAGATTTTTCTAATATTGAATCTTGGATACAGGATTTTGGACTTTTAATAAGTGCTGGGAAAACTCAGAGTATGATTTTTTCTGTGGAACCTTTTACAAAAAATGATTTTATTGATTTGAAGATTAGTTTTTTAGATGGGACAAAGGTACAAGGGGTTAATACTTATAAATATTTGGGAGTTTTGGTTGATTACCATTTTTCTTTTTCTGAACATATTTTGTTACAAACAAAAAAAGTGAACCAAAGATTGGGAGCATTAAGAATGGTGTCAGGATGTTAGACTAGGGATATAAAGACTAAATTGATAAAACAATTGTTATTACCTGTATTAGATTATGGTCTTCCACTATATAAACATTCTTATAAAAAATCTTTACTTAAGTTGGATCAGACTTATTATAGATTGGGGAATTATATTTTGAATAATAAATCCCGAGTTCATCATTTGTTTAGTTTTTCAGGAACTTGGTTGGTTACATCTGACAGCCAGAAGAAATTTTATGGTTAACGATATGTCATGGTTTGATACATTCAAAATGCATTCCTTAAGACACTTGATATGTTTGAATTCAGACTCAAAGTATTTAGATGTGTTTAGGAGTACAATTAGAAAATTGCCTACAATCCAAATTATAAATCGTATGGGGGATATGGTTTTACAGAATAGTGTAGCAAGGATATGGAATGAATTATCTTGGCAAATCATTCAAATTTCTGACCTGCATATTTTTAAACTTGAATTGTATGATTATTTAAATGTTTGTTGTAATTGTTTTTAGGTTATTGTATTTTTGTATTGTGTGTATTTTGTTATGTTTTGTTGTTTTTGTAAAATACCACAGGTACTTGTTGTAAATGGGAATTTTTCCCAAACAGATATGCTGTATAAAAATAAATTTTAAACAAACAAACAAACAAACTCTGGGGGGTGTATTCTGGATGGATGGATCCACACAACATGCCGCGGGTGTGCCAAGGACCAAGGTACAGATGGGAGGATCTCAGGCAGGAGGGGATAGGGTAGGACGACTTAAGAGGCTCAGCCAGTGGAACTGGGAGGGAAATAAAGTTGAAAAAAAAAAGGTGAGAGAGTAACTACACAATAGATAGGAAAAATCCTGAAGGTTAATTTAATTGATTTATTTCTTAAGTTGTTTAACGGCCAATGTTCTTCATCAGATGGAAAATCCCCCTCTTTATTCACTATTGCACTTTAAAAATAATGCCACCTGAAAAACAATGAAGTTATTAGGTTTACTGTTCCTAAAACAAAAACTAAAATGGAAGAACGTTCTTTTTCTACAGGGTAGCTAAAAGTTGGAATGAGCTTCCTGGGTCATTTCATGGTGACATTAGTCATCAAACTTTTAAAATTAAACTAAGAAACATCTTAGTCAACTATGCTGTAATTGTTTTTAATTGACTGTGTCAGTTGTATCTATGTATTTTTATGTTTTATTATAGGTAACATCTATGACTGTATATTTGTGGACTCGGGTCACACATGAAAAAGGCCTTTGGCTCATTGGGTTTACCTGGTAAACAAAAGCTAAAATAAATAAATAATTTGCTGATGCAATATCAAGCCCATGATAACATCTCAGAGTGAGTTGTGTAAGCAGGAACATTTGTCAAGGTGCATGACATGGGATATTATTCCACCTCAGGTGTGTTGTGAGGCACAAGGCCATAGGCTGAGTGGCTTCAACCACCTCAGAAGAGATTTTAGCCCACGATATCACACACCTGGGAGTGTATTATTATGATTATGAAATGTATCCATATGTAATTTTTGACTGATAGTATGATCCACTTTTAGACCAGGATTACGTCCTGAGATATCATCCCAGCTGCAAGTCATATAATCATAGAAGCTTGATGGCAGAAAAGGACCACACCATCCCTCTAGTCTGCCCTATTTCAGCCCTTACACCCCCCATTGCCAGCCCCCACCCTCCCCCATACTCAGCTCCTTTTGTCTGTTCCATGCCCTCTTGAATCCCACCAACAATTTAGTCCCCACCTTCTTCTGGTAGTCTGCTCAGGGCTCCACAACCCATTCTGTGAAGAATCTCCCTCTCACATTGCTTCTGTATCTATTTCCCTGCAGTCTGAGGCTATGCCCTCTAATTATGGCCCCCTCCTTCTTCATAAGAAAACACTGTTCCCTTACTTTGTTGAGCCCCTTTACATATTTAAAAGTTTCAGTCATGTTTCCCCTCACTGTTCTAGCCTCCGGCATGTACAGATCCAGCTCCTGCAAGGGGCCTCTGCTCGTAAGTCATCTCTTGCATACCCTGCACCATCTTGGTTGCCATTTTATGAACCCTGTCCATCACATCTATGTCCTTGCAGATGTGTGATCTCCAGAACTGGACCCCATACTCCAGGTGAAGCCTCACCATGGCTTTGTAGAAGGGCTTTGTTACCTCCCTTCTTCTACTAGAAATGCCCCTGCCAATGCATTTCAACATTCCATTGGCCTTTCCCACTGCAGTGCTACATTGTTTTCCTGCCTTAAGTTTGGATGAAGCTATGATCCCCAGACCCCTCTCCTGTTCTGTTACTTTGATTGCCTCCCCTCCAAGGGTGTACTCTGCTTGTGTATTCCTACTCCCCACTTGCATCACAGTGCAATTTTTGGCATTAAATTTCAGCTCCCATATCTCTGGCCACTCCTTGAGTGTCTTCAAGTCCTGTCTCATTTGCTTCACCCCCCGGGGTGTCCACCCTATTGCAGATCTTTGTATCATCAGCATAGAGGCACACCAACCCCCTCAGCCCCTCCGCTATATCACTGATGTAAATGTTAAAAAGTAGAGGTCCCAAGACTGACCCATGGGGCACCCAACTCTTCACCCCCCATCCTGGAGTACACCCCGTTTAGCACCACTCTTTGGGTTCCTCCTGCTAACCTGGCCTCCACCCACCTTGTTACTTTCCCACCCACCCCAAGACTTTCCTTTTTGCTCCCCATCTTTCTGTGGGGGATGGTGTTAGAAGCCTTACTGAAGTCCAGATAGGCCATGTCCACCGCCCCTCCCTGGTCCATCACCTGAGTCACCCATCTGAAGAACTTGTTCAGGTTCATCTGGCATGACCTTCCCTTGGTGAAGCCATGTTGTCTGCTGTCCTGCAAGCCACTCTCCTCCAGGTAGTCCACCACCCTCTCCTCGATTAGTGCTTCCATTACTTTCCCCACCACTGAGGTGAGGCTGACAGGTTGATAATTCTCTATCACCTCCCTGCTTCCTCCCTTGTGTAAAGGCATCATGCCTGCCCTCTTCCAGTCCTCTGGCACCCTCCCATTACCCAGTGTGAAGTTGAATAGCCTTGTCAGTGGAGTGACCAACTCCTCCCTCATTTGCCTGATCACCCTGGGGTGTGACGTGTCCTGCCTCATTGCCTTATCCACCCTCAATCTTTCTAGCTCCTCCCTAACCCTATCTACAAAGAACAAGCTTTGATCCACCCATTTGTCCACCTTTCCCCTCCTCTTTAGCACAGGTCCCCTCCCATCATCCTCTTACGTAAATACTGAGCAAAAGTTCTTATTTAACACCTCTGCTTTTTCACAGAGTCCTCTTCCAATTTTACCTCTCCCTCCCACTTCAGCATTGCAATCCCCTGCCTTGCCCTCCTCCTCTTCTTCACATGTCTGGAAAAAGTTTTGTCCCCCCGTTTGGCTTTTTTTAGCTATTTTCTCCTTGGTATCCACTTTTACCCTCCTGATTTTCTGCTTTGCAGTCTCCTCTTCTCCCTATAAGCTTCCCTATTTTAATCATTGAGTGTCCTCCAACATTTTCTGAAACCCTTCCTCCTTTCCCTGACTGCCCTCACTGTCTCCTTAATAAACCAAAGTAGTCTCTTCCCCTGGGTTTGAATCCCACAGCTGTCTAGGTGCATACTGTGTGATCCTAAGCAAGTCACTTAACTTCCCTGTGCTCCCACGTCACATCTGGAAATAAGCTTTAGCACAGTGTGCTACCCCTGGTTAAGCAATGTTCCCTTCCTCCTTTTCTTCACTCCTGTTTGCTCTTCTTAACCTTTTTTATGCACATTTCCATGGCTTTCAGTATCCCTCCTTTAACAGATTCCCTCAACTCCTCCATTGCTCCTATATTATTTGTTCCCTCCATTGCTTCCCTTGCTAGCCTTTTCATCCTGTTGAAATCTGCACATTTGAAGTCCATAACTGTAGTGCAGGTTTGATTTGTCTCCTTCGCTGCCCTCATCCTGAACCTTACAGTCCTGTGATCACTGGTGCCCATGACTTATCCCACCTGCACCTCCTCTATACTCTTCCCATTTGTCAGGACCATGTCTAGCAGTTTGGTACCTCTTGTTTGCTCCCTGACTAGCTGTTGTAGGAATGCCCCCTGCAGTGCAGCTTGGATATCCCAGCTCCTAGTCAACACTGCATCTGGAATTCCCATTCTCCTTTTAGGGCCAACTGTGTGACTGCCTGAATAAGCTGTTTGTCCCCCTCTTCCTCCCCCTGCATAAGTGGTCTGTATACCACCCCTGACTGCAAGGATTCTCCAGTTCCCCTTCCTAGTGTTACCCACAGTAGCTCCTTCTTCTCGTCTTCCTCTTGTTCCTTGATTACTCTCATGTTATCCCTGATGTATAAAGCAACTCCCACTCCCTCCTTGCCCTCCCTGTCCCTTTTAAACAGTCTGTAGCCCAAATTAGTCATCTCCCAGGTATGATGCTCTGTCCACCAAGTTTCACTTATTGCTACTATATCCAGTCTGTTGTCCCCCATGATGGCCTCTAAGTCCACCATCTTCTTCCCTTAGTGCCTGGTGTTGGCAGCCAAGCCCTTCCACCAATAACCCCCATCCCCCTTTCAAGTGCTAACCTCTTTCACAATATTCTCTCTCTATCCTTGGGGGAGGCTGATAGCCCCCCATTTTCCTGTCCTATGGTGTGGATCCCCCCCGATTTGGTCTCACAGCAATCTGATTTGAAGGTTTTGACCATCCATTTCAAAATTAAGCAGTAAGGTATGACAGTGGGTGTGTTACAGTAGGATAATGGACCACCTCAGGCAGGTTGAAGCATGAGGTGAAGGCAAAGTTAAGTGCTTCTGCCACCCACAAAGGGCTGTTAACCCACTATAATGCACCCCCTGTTGTGCATTATTGTGATTATGAAACGGTTCATTTTTAGTCATTTCATGTAGTTTTTCAACATATTTTTGTTGAGTTACTTCCAGCTGGGTGGTGGTGCTAGGGATAATGTCCCGACTGAAAATACCTATTGGTCAGTCAGGAGCCAGTATTATTCTGCCCATTTCATAATTAAGGTTATTCACTGCTGAGAAATGTGGGGCAGTCATGCTTGATATTTGGCTTGCTTTATTTAATCATTTACTATGGTTCTCTCTCAATATCTCATTGTGGGTTAGACCCAGTTATCAGTATCAACCATGCCCATACCCATAACCATACACTTGGACCATTCTGTGTTCTCAGTAATATACTCCAGGGCATAGAACATCATGTGAGTTTGTCACTTCTCAGAGTGGATTAAGACACCTAGGTTTGGTGTGTCTCACAATGCACCCAAAACATCTAATTGGTGAACCTTGATATACAGTACCACTTCCTGTTATGTAGCATTGCTTTATGTTACATATGAAATATTTTCTTCCAGATCAGCTATGGTTCTTCAGTTTCCCTGTTGAGTGATAAGTCAAAATTCCCATCATTTATGCGGACTGTTCCAAATGACATCTTCCAAGCTCTTGGTATGGCTCAGCTGTTAATTTATTTTGGTTGGACATGGGTGGGAATTCTGGCCTCCGACAATGATTACGGTATGTTGGGCAGCCAGACTCTCAAACAAGAAATTGTCAAGGCTGGAGGCTGCATCGAATTTTTAGAAATGGTCACCAAGTATAAAGAGAAGATCCCCTCCATCATTGATGTGATTCAGCAGTCATCAGCAAATGTCATTGTGGTCTACTCCACTCCTGAGAATCTGGTTCCATTGCTGGAGGCCATTTCTATGCAAAATGTAACATGTAGAGTTTGGATCAGTTCTGCAGGTTTGCAGGTATCCTTGGATGTTCTCAAGATGGAGGTTGTGAAAACTTTAAATGGTAGCATAGGGTTCTTCATCCACAAAGGCAAGATCCCTGGGCTCAAGGACTTCTTGTATAGTATCCACCCTTCAACCTCTCCACATGACATCTTTATGAGAACATTCTGGGAGGTGGCCTTTGACTGCCAGTGGCGGAAACCTGATGGAAATGACACACTAACAAACTGGGCAATAAGCACAATAACGTCACCTTGCACAGGTCATGAGGATTTAAGAAAACTTGACATTTCTAAATATGACGCGTATAATTACACACACATGTTTAGCATTTACAATGCAGTATATGCAGTGGCACATTCCATTCATAGTCTGCTTTCATGTAGAGATGGAGAAGGTCCATTTTATAATGGACAGTGTGGGAGCATTCATGATTTCCAACCTTGGAAGGTAAGAAAACTAAGTAGTCTATTTTCATTTGTAAAAACTGGTGTGTATGTTAATACTGCTGCTGAGTCCACTCTTATGATTGTAAGAGCAGTCTCGTGCATTCTTAGGGTACAAGAACTGCAACGGCAACAGTGGATTGTTCTGATACCCCAACAATGTGAGTGAGACTACTCTTACAACAGCAAAAGTGGTCTTGGTGGCAGTACTGGTGTATTATTGATCAAGCTCGATCAATAAAATAATCCATCACTAATTTGTAAAAAAAAATTCCCTATCATTCCCATTTCCAGGGCAGCTGTGGAATAAATACTCTTCACAAAATAAGAGTGTCTCATGCACAGAACAAAGGAGAGTTCTGACTGGTCGAAACTTGGAAGTGCTCCCTTGCTTTATAATGGGCTATAGAAGGAATATGAATTCCATCAAATGTGCTGCCTCCCACCATTAAGTTCAGAGCTGTGTTGAACATGGAATTCTGCTGGCAGAATTTGTGCAGAATGGCAATTCTGCTTCCGAAGTCCTTTTCAGAATTTATTTTTTATAATTTATTGTTCCTTCATGATCTCCCCCCCCCACCTTCTCAGGTCCTGCCCCTCCAGCAGCATCTCTGGCACTTACCCTCAGGTTTCCAATCCCATGGGTTTACCCACTGTGGAGTGGGCTGCTGTACTGGTTCCACCTCCACACTGTATCTTGGCCAGAGGTGGAGGAGTTCCCTGGGTTCCTGAAGGCAGCCAGCTGCTGGAGTCTGGGCTTGAGTGTACTAGGATCGTACTGGGCAGGCATTGTCACTTTTTACAGTCCTATCTCCTGGGTTCCTGGTGCTGAGGAGATCTAATCAGAGACACACAATCATGCCTCATGTGAATCTTGTCCAAAATTCCCTTCCACTCCTACTGTCTGCTGAACTACCAGCTGTGGTCACCCAGGGTGCAGTATAGCAGTAGCAGCAGTGACCCTCCCTCCCTCCCTCCCTCCATCTCTTCCCAAAGGAAGTCAGAATCCTCAGGATGCCTGATTTTCCTCCCCCTGGCCAGTGCCTAGTGGTCTGAGCTTATTCCCAAACTCAGTTGTTGGCTTAATGAGTGGTGGCACTGCTGCAGTGCAGGCAGATCAGCTCTGGAATTTATTGTTTAATTCTGAAAGGCAATTCTATATGTAATCCTATTTTGTGGTTTGCATAAATTCAGTTGGCATTTTACGTAACTGCAGAATGCTGTTATGAGGTTTAAGTAAATTGTAGTTTAGAAAGCCCCAGTTTAAATAAATAGATTAGTTGCCGTATTGATCCTTGTAAAAAAACATCCAGAAGCAAATGGTTTGATACCTTTTAATGGACCAACACAGGTGTTACAAAACATAGATGTTACAAAAGAAAACAGTGTCTAAGCTTTTGGACCAACCAAGTCCTTCCTCAGAGACTTATGTCACAGTTTAAAGAAAAATTCTGCTTTCGATGGAATTCTGTAGAATTAATGTGAATTTCCAAAATTCCACAGAGTTTCTTCGGAAGAGGAATTTAATAATTCTGCACTGCTCTAAGCAAGCTAGATTTTAACATTCTTCTATGGTTTTGCCCATCGGAATCCTTACTAAAGTTTTTCCATTCTGTGTCTGCAGACACCATAACATCATTACTGTTCATCCTCTTCCTTTCAATGTTAATAGCTAATTCAAACTTTCACACTATCCCATAATCCCATCTGATCTCTTAACAAGCATTTTGATCATTTTAATAACCTTTTTTGAGACAAAGAAACTCAAATGGGTATCATATATTGAAATAAAATCTGAAGTGATAAAGGCTTTGAAAGTTGTTTTGAAATTTTATTTATTTATTGAAATGTTTCACCAGGAAGGCACACTGAGTGATAAGTCGCTCATCTCCTGGTGCAACCTGGGGGGAAGGGGTTGATTAGGAATGAGACAGTAAACATTCAAGTTATAAGTTCAACATTAACATACAGTTGTAAGGTAGACGTTACAAACAGTGTTACAAAAGTGTTGCTCACGATAGGGAAAAAGAGTGGACAATAATAAGTGCTTGGTTAATAAGTAACAAGTTTGTATGTGAAAGAAAAGGGGGAAAGAGAGGTGGTGGTGATGTCAGTGGGGAGGGGCAAGAGTCGTGTCACTAGAGACCACTTCAGGATGTGAGGACCCTGCACTGCACTGACCAGAGAGAAGTGGATAAGGAAGTGTCCCACAGAGACCCATCAGGATGGTGGGGGAAGGAGTAGATGAGAAATACAAGCCCCTTTGGGGGGTAGGAGAGGGACCCATGGAGACCATTTGAGGCCCCTTTTATTCTGTGAGAGATCAAGGGAGGCTAGTAAGGTGGAGCAAGTTGGGGACGGGGAAGAAAGCTAGGAATCTGGGTGGGTGTGCACAGGTTAAAATAAAGGTGACAGTATAGGAGTAGGGTTTGTCCAGAGCTTAGAGGAGGGAGTTAGGGAGAGACATGGCAGGGGCAGCTAGGAGCAAGGTAATTGTTGAGGGCAGAGCTGATGGAGTAAGCAGAGGATGGGTGCCAGATTTGAGAGAAAAGAGAATTCCAAATTTTTGGGAGGCAGTGAGAGTAACTGGATTGGCCGATTTGGGTGGATCTACAGGGGATTATCAGGGTGCGAGAGTCAGTTGATCAAAAAGAATGAGAGGGAGAGGGGGGTGTTATAAAGTAGGAGGAGATGTAGGAATGGAGCTCACCCAACCAGTGCTTGGAGGTGAATTTAACACAGTGGGAGAGCCACCTATTTGCAAGAGAGGGGAAGGATAGGACATGACAAAGAACCAGTGGTGGGTGCGAGGGGGGAATCCAAGGCAAAGCAGCAGAAGGAATTGAAGAGGATGTCCAATCAATCCAGGGAGGACCTAGGAGCAACACCATAGACTATGTCACAGTAGTCAAAAGTGGGCAGTATCATCTTCTGGACAAGTTCACGCCTAGCAGTAGAACGGATGCAACCTACAGTTCCTGAACAGAGCACCAAGCTTCTTGCACAGTTTTTTCTGGATGGTGTCAATATTCCTAGAAGTTTAGGTGTTGGTCCAACCAAACACCTAAGTACCTGAAGGAGGATGTCCTCAAGTAAAGTCCCATCAAGGTGTGGAAAATGGGTAGGGAGGAAGCATTGAGAGTCTCTGCCTTGTGCCAAAGGTCATGAAGACTGTTTTCTCAGTGTTGAGGAAAAGTTGATGCTTAGCAAACCAGAGGTGAACCTTGTCAAAGTCTTGCTGTAAGCTGGTTGCAAGCTCATCAAGACAGGAGCCAAATGTATACAGGACTGAATCATTGGCATACATGTGTATAGCAGAGGATGGGGAGGAAACAGAGGGAAGGTCATTTAAGAAGATGGAGAATTGGAGGGGCCCTAATATAGAGCTCTCGGGGACTCCAATGCTAATCAGGAGGGGAGGGGAGGTGGCATCCAAGATCTTAACTGGCTGTGTTCTGCCGATAAGGTAAGAAATTGGCTTTGATTGCTGTACTCTTTCTTACTCAATTTCTTCAGCTGAGGCAAAGTTCTTTGGTTGTGACCAGGTTGACTGGCACTCAGGAGTTTTAGCCTAATTTAAAAGTTGCATTAATTATAAGTAGTGTGTTGCAAAGAAGGAATATGACTGTATGCCGATCCCATGGTGAAACCTTTACAGTGATTGCGTTAATGCCAACAACATTGACTGATCACTGTAAAGTCCACCTGGGACCCCGGCACTCTTTCCCCCAGTCCTGCACCCGTTCCCCAAATCAACTCCAACTCAGAGCTAATAATCTCTGAGTCCAGGGTGTGGGGGGCAGAGCCCCCCGAAACACACACAGAGAGATCTCCAGATGGATTTATGCCAACCACAATTTGCAGTCGACATAATCTGTCACTGTAATGTCCATCGACAAAATTTTTATTCCCTTATGGGTGGCCTGAGAAGTGAAAGCTGAATCATAGGAAGGGAAAACAGAGAAGTCACTGACCATGGGTGATTTTACAGCATAGCAGAGGTTAAAAACCAAAAAATCAAAAACAATGTACACCAGAGTCTTGATGTCAGAACGCTGCAGGTGGAAATGCCATGCGATCTTCCTCCCTTCCTCAATGGGGCTGTCATCAGGATTCCGATTCACGTGCTGTAGTTGGAGACTGGGGGCTAGGACTGTAGGGTCATCATTCATGGCTGCAATTATTCCCTGGAGAATCCTTGTCCATTCTCTGTCAGTAAATCTATTGTCCTCGTCCTTCATTGACCTCTTGGATATCTATGGGATACACAATGGCTTGACTCAGAACATGCCATTTATCTGCATAAGTGACGGGGCGGGGCAATGACTCACTACTGGCAAAGCTATGAGTGAGTGATGAAAGTCCTGCCTCCTCACAGGTGATGATAAAGGTCATATTCTAATTTAGGCCACTGTGAGTCCAGTTTATACATTGTATTGTAAACTGTAAAGTTTTTTAAACTAGTTCTTTATATGAAACTTTAACTGTTTCTGTTGGAATTCACTGCTCTGCTTTGAGTGCAGCAGAGGCCCCTGTGATGTCATTTGACATTGTGCTAGTTGCACTCCTATTGGTTAAGGGTTCAATTGTTACCCTTCAAAGTAGAGATAAAGGCTGATGATGGATCCATACTGAAATATATGACTTATTTTCATTTAAAATGCTTCATGTGCTGCAATAAATCATGTATCGGTGAGGTTTGATTTTCACCTACATTATATAAAGGTTTCTTACTTGCGATATACACATCGCATTGTGTGGAAACAAGATCTTTGCCCTTTGAACTTCATCTGTTCCTGCTACTTGTCAAAAGTTGATGGCATAATCTGCTGCTTGTGACATCATCATTTCCATAGCAACCAGATGTGATATAATAACTGTGCTGTGTTTTTCCCATTGCTAGAAGCCAGTAATCATTTGCCATTATTGGCAGCCGGTTATAACTGCACTTATGAGTCAGCATTCCTTCAAAGAGCGCAATGTTGCTGCTCAGCGGAATTGTGTCAGGTTCAACTCCCAGCCTTTAAGGATCTCAGGGTAGCTGTGGTCTGCTCTATGCAGGTGGAAGAAGGGGCATGGCACAAGTGTTGGATGGTGTAGGAGGCTGTGGATAGAGTGCCTCCCTCCACCAACATGGTTTGCCCATCTTGTGGCTAAGTTTAACTTGTGGGCTTGTTTGTTGGGCAGAAGAGCAAGTGCTGCTGGAAACACAAACCTGAAGCAACAGTGTGGCTATTCTGTGAACATCTGATGGGAGCTAATTATAATTTAAATAAATAAGAGGAGACAGGTTCATTGGCATGGATTGCTCTTACAGGAGAACATTTGTTAAACTATATAATAAAACACAAAAATAACATAATGCATAAGAAATAATAAACATAAAAAAACCTGGGTTGGGGGAGTTCTGGGGAAAAAAACATCCCATCAATTATATAAAACAAAAATATGGCGAGGTGTGTAAAACTTGAATTTGATATCATAATCTACAGCTTGTTACATCATAATCATTCTCATGGCAATAAAATGTGATTTATAAACTGAAGATTATGGGCCCCATATTCAAACGTGGCTGGGTGCGACATGCAGGTGAATGTGCCACACATTGACTTGCGCCAACACAAAAGAATGGGATATTCAGCAAGTACACCTGGTAATGCAACCTTGCAAACACATCTAAATATCCTGATTGTGCGTGATCTCGCAGTGGGAGATGAGCAGCATGGCAGGTGACCTGTGACCAGCGTGGAGCATACGGAACTGCGTGATGTGAAGCCACTTGTATGGCACACAAAGCTACAATATTCAGCCAGGATATGCAAACAGCCTCATTGCACAGTCGGTACCCAAACAGTACATTAGCATCTCATTACTGGAATGAATTCCGGCCACTTGCATGCCATTGGTATGTGCAGTTCCAGATCTGCAGGGCAGCACTGCCACTCCACAAAGGTGACCAGGTGGTACTGTAGTTTAGCAGGCAGGTGGGTAGCCATGTTTGTGTGTGGGTGGAATGCATTGGCCTGAGTACAATGCAAATACCTATGGTGGCCACGTGCAACAACAGAAGGGTCCAGTGTACATGAGGCATGCCTATGATGCCTCCAGGCCACAGGTGGTGCCACCCCTGCCCCATACTGCCTACAGTTGTCCAATATCCACAAGCACAACACCACACTGATCCACTGCAGGGCCCCTGTGGCATTGTCACAATGTATAGATAGCATCAGTGACATGTATGTTGTTCCTGGTGGTGTGTATCTGGCAAGGGTGTGCTGTGTGCACCTATGGCATACCACCGTGGGTGTGTCCCAATGGTCTGTCCCTGACCCATGCCATGCTGCCACAAGTACCATCATGCACACTGATTACCATTGTCCCAGAAGTCACCATGGGTGCATGCCATCACTCGGTGATGCTCAGATGGCCACATGGGTGCAGGCAATGACACCTGGGACATGGCCTGCATTGTACCTGTCTGCTCTGCTGGTGTGCTGGGGGTGACTGACCGCACTAGCATGTGGCAGCTGGGTGTCTATGACCTGGGTGAGGTGATGGAAGTGGCTGACTGGGACGTGCCAGTGGTGTCACACACCAGTGTCTGGCAGGTGCCTGGCAAGCAGGCACAGTGCAGCTGTGGGTTTGGGTACTACCATCCTGGCATGGCTGCTGTGTGTGGGTGCCTGGAGCTCATCCTGGTGCAGCTCACAGAGCTGTCTCAGGATGTCTTGTCTGCAGTTCAGCAGCCTGCCTATGGGTGGCTGGCAGATTTAGGGCAGCCCCCGTCTTGCCTAACTTTTCGCGACATAAACGTGAGATGCGTGGCACATGCACAGTGCAGTTCCACTGACTATACATATGCACAGCATAGGTAGGTGTCCGCCCCATTTTTCTGCATGGCGCACATATGTGTATGATTGTGCAATCAGATATGCACAACGCATTTCCCCCTTTTGAACATGGTGCCACAGTGCATTTTCCAGGATGCACCACGCATCTCTATTTTGTGCCGTGCAAGTCCTTTGAATATGGGGGCGCAATGCATGTTGTATAAACAGGAAGGAGGAGCAGATGAAATCTGTGGGATGAGGATCCTATTTTCAAACAACTGTCCATAAAAATAAAGGAAAACAAACACAGAAATATCGACATAAAACAAGATTTATAGAAATATAGAAACACAGGCAGTGACAGCACATCATGACCAAAGGTTCATCTAGTCTGCCCAGAGACATTTTGGTTTGTGTGTAAATATTAAGTTTTTCAAGGTTTTACTTGAAAACACTGCACTGCACTGGCTCAGCCACACTGTGGCCTGTATTTTCAAAGTGTTGAGATGGATGCAACAGCAAGTCGTGTCACATTTGCATATCAATTTGCAGCTGCAGCTGCCTCTGAAGGGTGCACTAGCATTAGAAGATGAATGAACCACAATCTGCTATGCCTGTACTTGGAGCCAGATTAGTACCACAAAAGTGCACAACTATGATGAAGCCTGCATTTGGACCACAAATGTGTTTTTTTTTTAAACCAGGACAGACACATTGGCTGGGATATTTAAAGAGGTTGCACCATGCTCAACCCCACAATGTGCCCTGGTGTGATATTCCAATGGACAGGTTGCACAGTGAAACCCCTGATGCGCCGGGTGCATTGGTAATGTATGTGGCACAGATGCAGGCGTCGGCGCATATGCAGCACATTCCAATATTCAGCCGAGATGTGGGCGATATGCTGGCAGAACCACATGCGCGCAGACTTGTGCTCAAAGTTGAACCAAAAACACACAAATGCTGGCCACCCACAGGCAGGCAGCTGTATTGCAAGTGCTGCACAACAGCCGCCACAAGCACCTGGACCCTCCATGGTAGTTAAGTGGCCCCCTGCCCCATCGCCCGATCGTGGGTAGCTGTAAATGTAATAAACTACCTGGTGGTCTAATGGTCCCCGGTATGCCTGATTATGGGCATCTGTACAAGTAATAAACTACCTGGTGGTCCCCTGTACACCCAATCATGGGCATCTGTAAATGTAATAAACTACCTGGTGGTCTAGTGGTCCCCTCCATGTACACCCCATCGCAGGCTGTTGTCATATGAAAGAGTTACCTGGTGGCCTAGTGGTAACCCCTCCCCACCCACCCACAGAGGACCCCCAGCCACCCAGCATCACCCATCATTGGCGGCGGCAACACCCTGCCCACATACCACCCACCGCCCGCCAAATGACAGCGTACAGTATGCTCTGTATGCCTATTGGTCCATGCAGTCATTCACTTATCTGGTCTTGTGTAGCACAGTATGGTCTGCATGCCCATTGGTCCACACTGTGGACCAATAGGCATCAGAGCATACTGTACGCTCATCATTTGCGGGAAGCCAGGAGGAATGTGGGCTGGGTGCTGCCACCTGCCAATGATGGGAGGGGGTGCTGAGTCGCCGGGGGTCCTCTGTGAGTGGGTAGGAAGGGGGGGTACCACTAGACTACCAGGTAACTCTTTTGTATGACAACAGCCCACAATCGGGCATATGGGGAGGGGACTGCTAGAGCACCAGGTAGTTTTATTACAATTATAGATGCCCATAATCGGACATATGGGGGGGACCACTAGATCACCAGGTAATTTAATTACATTTATAGATGCCTGCGATCAGGCATACGGTTGGGACCCCTAGACCACCAGGTAAATATTATACATATACAGATGCCCACGATTGGGCATACAGGGAGGGGACCGCTAGACCACCAGGTAATTGTATTACTTTTACAGATGTCCGCGATTGGGCATATGGGAGAGGAGGGGGTTACAAACACCCACCAGGGACCCACCCCCAATGACAGCAGCTAGATAGGGCGCCAGGTGCATTCCACGGAGCCGCCCTGCACAACGCATGCAAATGGGGCCATAATGACTTACAAATGGCCCCATTTGCACCTTGCATATATTATGGCCTCATTTGCATGCCCCTGGATGAATAATGCAGGAGATGCACCTAGCACAACTGCACTCATGCTAGCGCATCCACATTATCCCTCTCTGTGGCCTGCAGTGGTGCAGTGCCACTGTGCCATGTGCAGTATGTGCGCCGACCTTGCCATATTCAACAGTGCTGAGCCATGGCACATCACCATTGAATATCACCTGGTCTTGGCCCCGGCGCAGCCCAGTTGCACTGTGCTCAGGTTTGTGCCACTGCCCTGTGCAGTCTGCATATCCAGCCCATTTTTTTTAAACCAGGAGAGACATACTAAGCTGAAGCTTGTTTACAGCTATGACCTGGGAGCACAAGGAAATTAAGTGACCTATTCAGGGTCACACAGCATGCAAGTGGGGGCCATGGGATTCAAACCTAGGTCTTCAGGTTTGCAACTCAGAGTCTTAAACCACTGTGCTCTACTGCCTCCTA
The DNA here is from genome assembly GCA_016271365.2 of Neoceratodus forsteri. Lineage (NCBI taxonomy): Eukaryota > Metazoa > Chordata > Ceratodontiformes > Ceratodontidae > Neoceratodus > Neoceratodus forsteri. Next base: position 216,398,292 of record JADMNL010000029.1, read on the forward strand.
TGTACCTCCTAAATGTGTCACATATGTGACTGTACTTAGCCCCGGAATAACAGCAGGAACAGCATACATCTTTCTGAGCTAACTAAAACTCTATCAGACACTGCAGGTTATTGAATCTCTCACCAGTATAGCACTCTGATGTCACCTGAAGGTGATTCTGGGATTTCTGGTTACAGCAAATGCCATGGTGGAAGTCTGCAGAACCAGCATGATTACAGTCTAGTATCCTGCAGTAAACAGCAAGTAACTCAAATGTTTTTCCATGCAAAGTGCAACTGGGACTGGCCCCACACTTGGGTGTGTGGCTCTTAGTGCTGACTGTTCCTTTACAGGTTCTGATTATAGAAAGATGGCTGGATTGCTACTGTGGAAGTCTTTTTGCTTCATAGTGCAGAATTTACCTTTTCATTATTATTAAACCATGTTTTCAATAAAAGCTCAAAACTCTGTCAGAAAACCTCAAGATACTGTAGGACAGTGAGGCACAAAGGAAGTAAGGGCTGTAGATCCCATATTCTCTGGACACTCACCTGGTAAAATCCAATTTAGATAAACAAACGACTATGTATATTTATATATTATAGGGGTGCTCCCCTCTATTTGGGGTTGTTCGGACACTTCTTTGTTAAACCTGAAAATTTGCACTTAAATTACTTTGCAGCTATTCAATGGATTTGCATGAAATGTTGCATGCACAGTCTCATGAGTAAATCTCTTGACAGAACAAGTGTTTTTCTAATTGGATGTGAGGATTCTGAGATGCAGATACTGCAAATAATGAATTTTTCAGAATTTGTTTCCATTGGTTTGAAAGTGTTTTCTGTCAGCATGGCTAGCGCCCATATGGTTTTAAATATTGGCCTGAAATGTTCTGGGTAGAAAGGGGCTGGCCCACAGATCTGCCTGTTGCTTATTTGGGAAACAAATATTTATTTGTTCTAAAGTTACTTAATTTTGTAATTTTTAATGCTTGGGTCTGAGCATGCTCAGTAAGTACTGAAAAATAGCTTTATGAAATGACAAAAAAAATATTTTTCCATATGGGGCCTATCTTTTTTCATGAGGGGAAATCATTGTTTTGTTTGCTGCCATCTTGTTTTGCCTCTTTCCATAAAAAGTCACATTTGAAAACCCACAAAAATGACATTTCTGAAAGCAACCAACAGATGTATCTTGCTTATCAGGACCTCCTTAACTGGATTCTGCACTTAACTGTTGCCTATTGCAGAAATGCTCTTAAAATGTTGTTTTTTAAATAATAAATTTTGTTTTGTGACTCATGATACGAAGCAAGATTTTTGTTTCGTATGATGACTCACGAAAAAATATTTTATCATATGGGGAATCCACATATTTCAATGGGGTTTTCTACTTTGGTGCATAACTTGTCATTTTTCAAGATTTTGGCACTCAATTTTCAACATACCCTTTTTGACACCACACTTCTTGAACAATATTGGGTTCATTTTACAAATCATGCCCGAAAGGTGATTTTGTGGTAAATTGGTGAAATCGCCTTTTGGGTGAGACTTCAACATTTTCACCATATGTGTTCATGAGATGGGGTCATAATAAAAGTATGCTGAAAATATGGGGTCAAAATATGCAAAAGCGGCAAAGTTGTGCACATCTGTTGACATTTCACTAAGCTCACTCATAACTTTCTTAATTTTTAATATTTTAACCCCAGATTATCAACATTCTTTCACCATCTTATGACAATATAGCTACCATTTTTCAAATCTGACCCAAAACATCTTTTCATGCCTCTGCCATGGAATTATGCTGCGGTGGCACAGAATACCATTTGGTGGGGATTTGATACGTTTGACTACCGGGTCAATGAGGTGGGGTAATAGGAGGGCTATGTTGTCAGTTTGGTTGTTGTTGTCCTACAAATGGAAGCTGAGGCCTGAAGGGCCCTGTGCTTCCCCATAAACACATATAAGCATCTGTGGAGGAATGAGAGCACAGACAAATGAGGATGTGATTACACTATCTCAAAATGTATGGTTGCATGGGACTATCTTAAAAAGCAAGACAATTCTTTGCAAAAAACTGTGTTAATGCAACATTTAGGGTTCAGGCTAAGGCAACAAAAGTAGGGAATTGTGGCTTTAGGGTTTCCAACCCTAAACCCCCAACACCACCCCATTAGGTATGCATGTTTCTGGAGTGTATAGAATGGGTGAGCTTTATGGCTGGCAACACCTAGGAAGACTTTGCCCTGATTTGCTTTAGGGTTGAAACCCTAAAGCCACAGTTCCCTATTTTTGTTGCTTTAGCCTGAACTGTAAATGTTGCAAACAGATCTTTGTGCAAAGAATACATACATATATATATATATATATATATATATATATATATATATATTTATGTATTATATACTGTTCATTGTACTTTGTTTACTGCCTTTGATGCCTGTCAATTAAGGGTTTCCCTTTATCTTGTCTTCTCATTAGCTGCTCCACTATGCCAAGGATGTCCATTTTACAACTGGTGCTGGTGAGGAGATGTATTTTGATGTGAATGGTGACCCACCAGCAAGGTATGACATCCTTAACTTCCACTTGTCCCCTGATGGAACCAGCAGGTACTTCAGAGTTGGTAGCTTTGAGAAGAAAGCCCCTGGAGGACCAGGCTCACCATCAATGAGAGTGACATCTTGTGGAATGAAAGGTTCATTCAGGTATTTCACAGCACAGATCTTGCTTTTATTCTTCAGACTTTCACAAATACAGTGTAGCAATATCTTTCTTTCTTTCTTTCTTTCTTTCTTTCTTTCTTTCTTTCTTTCTTTCTTTCTTTCTTTCTTTCTCTCCTTCCTTCTTTCAACCTGTTTCCCATCTGGAGTGAATGTCAACCTGTCTGTCAGGCTATCTATCTATCTATCTATCTATCTATCTATCTATCTATCTATCTATCTATCTGTCTGTCTAAACAGTATTTATCCATCTTGACAGTATATAGCTGTCGGTCTGTCTACCTGTCTGTTCATCTGTCTGTCTGTCTGTCTGTCTATCTATCTATCTCTCTACCTCTGTGATCTTTGACTGTCTCAGATATCTGTTGACCTATCTGTCTACTTTCAATGAGTGCTAATTAAGTCCACCAGATTGAAGCTCTTATAGCACTTTTCTGAAGTCAGTTTTATTCTTTCAGTGCTATAGTCTTTTTAGCTCTGTGTAATTATGGGCAATTACTTACTAATTATTTGAATGATTGATTGATTCACTTGTTATGTATAAAAGGAGAACAAGTTTGTACTGCATTCATACCCCCTGGAAGACCTAACGGTCGAGGCGCTAGGGGTTTTGTTTTGTTTTGATTTGTTCTGCATTCTCTTCACTTATAATAAATAATACACCATCAGATGGTGGAAACTGACTTCTGGAGTACTGGTGTTTTACTTTTTCTATTCACAATATGTTGTCTGCGCTGCATGTGCAAGACAACATAAGAATGGCTGCCAGAAATCTTATAATCAAGTTGGCTAATAGGTGCCAGAAACATTTACCTCAATTGCACAGTTACAACTAGTACCAGACGGCAGACACATAAACCTCATCATATGACTCATATGCTTTCCACTCTAGTCCAGAAAAGGTTTTGCAATTTAGTGACACCCAGTGGCAAACATGAGATTGCACACTCATTTTGCAGTCGAGTTGCTACAAATTGAATTTAGGTTACTAGGTTGTTCTTTTTTAATGCTGTCATTCTTTACTGGTGTTGTTTTGAGTTTGTGTTTCTAGAAAGCATTACTTACTGGGAATGTGGTTTTGTATCACATTTATTTACTCAGGAAAGCATAGCTGAGATGCAGTATCTCATTTCCTGTGGGATCTGGCCTTTATCCCTTTTTATAGTACACTGGACTGACCTTAAGGGTTAAATGACGTGCTTAGGTTCACACAGTGAAATATGTGGCTATGGTGGGATTTGAACCTGAATATTCTAGATTCCGAAGCTGCCCTAGTCACGTGATCACACTGCCTGTCAAAAGGTTTACATGAAGTCAGACGAGGATTGTTTAAGTCCCTTGACCTCTGGGTTATGGACCCAGCACCCTACCCCTGCAACATTCTGCTTTCCTTAATGTGATGTTGACAGAGCATTTTTTGGTCAGGTTCAGTTTAGTGCTACTGTGCAATAGATATCACGGGGCAGAGTTTGTGGATAAGGGACATCATAATGAAGAGAGTGCCAAAATCTTCTTGTCGCTCCAGTTGGAATGGGAAGTAGTACCTTCCCGTAGGATGTTTCAAGTTGGATCTGTTAAACAGAACCACCATCTGTTTTGCTTCTTTTTCCTTTTCCAGGTACCACGTTCCGTCTGCAGTGAAAGCTGTCCACCTGGATACCGAAAGGTTTCCCGTCGAGGACAACCCCTCTGTTGCTTTGACTGTACACCCTGTTCTAAGGGAGAAATATCCAACAAAACTGGTAAATGATATAGATTGCTATACAACTGGTTTGAAAATAAATCTGAGATGATACACGTGTTCTTTTGGTCATTATAATCAAGATAAATAATGCTGGTCACTGAGCATGCTCTGAAATGTATCTTACTCGTTTTGGTCACACTGGGCATGCTAGAAATCTATTCTGCATGTGAAGATAAATTTCTGAGCATGCTCAGTGAGCATCTTCTTGTATTTTCCCCAGGATGCCTATGAAAATGAACTATGATGGCTCAGTAGGCCTTTCCTGGTAAAACTCTTCAATAAATAAAATGTGAGATGCCATTTATTTTTTCATTGAATATACAATATGCAGTTCACATATTTTACTTTTTACTTTGGTGACTTTTACCATTTCTATCACAAACCACCTAAACACGTGTTGTATAAATCAAACATGCCATGGACTGACTCATTGTGATATTTTGTTTATTTAAAGGGTATTGGTCTATTGCTGTCTCACTCATAGCCTCACCACTTGGAGATATCAACAGACAAATACCTTCTCATGAAGATAAAATTATACCTTCAGCCACCCCATGTCATATCCCTATGTACCACACCGACATAGGGCTGAGATAAGGATATTTCAGACAGTTGCCAGCTAGAGGTAAGGCCAATACATTTAAGAGAGTTTTTCATGGGCTTGTAAACCATACTGGGACTGTTCATAAATTCTCCTCATCGATATACTGTACACTAATTACTTGTTAAGTTTTTTATTATCCTAAAACCAGTTGTTTTCGTACTTCATAATACATGCTTATGCTGTCACAAATGTGTATAATGGAGCACAGCCCCGTGCACCAGTCTCCCATGCTTATCAGAATGTCTCTCTTCACAAAGCCATAATTACGCAAAATAACGTTATGGGCAGTGTTGTTCAGTTTTACTTCACCCCTTGGTGTGTGATGTAAGCAATAACCCACGACCGAGTGTGTAGTTATTGGGGATTAATCAGCAACCTGGGTGCGTTGTGAGGCACAAGGCAACAGGCCAAGTGTCCTCACAGTGCCCAGGGTGTTGATTAATCTCCAATAACCGCACATCCTGGAGTGGGTTATTGCACTACTTATATGGGGTGACACCAGAGGTAAAAAAGAAGAAAGCATGATTATTTGATACAAACAGAGGAACTTTTTATGTGTTCTGCCACCGCCGGAAGTACTGTGTTGCTAACAGTGCTGAACTTAGCTCAATATTTAGTGCTGTTGGTACAGAACTTGACTCAATATGCACTGCTGAGCACCGACCACAGAACACAAATAAGTGAATATGAATTTTTGACCATAACACAAGTTTGCAGCACGATCACTGTTCTATTAATGAATGGCAAGTCACTGTTCTGCTGGCTACACAGAACATGCAGTCTCTCTCTCTACCTGGTGCCCATAACACTTGTTCCACATGCTCTGTCATTTGTAAAACTGATTTCACACAGAGAGACGGAGAGAGAGACAAGGAAATGTTTCCATCTCTCTCTCTCTCTCTCTCTCTCTCGTGCAGCACAGGATAGTGCACCTATAATGTGTGTCTCTGCTTCGATTGCCAGCAAAGCAACAGTAAGGAAAGCCTTCACTCTCTGTCTCTCCTCCGTGTCCGTGTGTCTGCAGCATCGCCTTTGCAGTGACAGGCACTTCTCAGGAACTACCCAGGGAATGAAAGTGCTCTGCCGCTGACTCACACCATCATCTACTGCCACATTACGCAGCCAACACTCTGTCTTCTGACAGAGAGAGAGAGACACACACACACACACACACACACACACATACACAGCAAGCACCACACCATCATCTACTGACACATTATGCAGCAAACACTCTTTCTTCTGACAGAGAGAGAGAGAGAGAGAGAGACACACACACACACACACACACACACACACAGCAAGCACCACCATGCTGCAGCGGAAATGATGCACTCATCGACATTATCTATCACACCTTTTGCAGCACTCCAAGTCTTAACACATGGCATTCAGTGCTCTCCTCTCAGGCTGATGCACTAAAGAAATTCCAGAATCAAAATTCGATACGTCTCCTCCCCTCTGCCTCTGTCTCCTCCCCTGTAGCTCCCAAATTTGTCAGTTCTTTCGTGCATCTCACCCAGGCTGGTCACAGATTTTTGGCTCTCTGTCAAGACTTTTAAGGTAAGAGTTTTTAAAGTTATTGCTACTCCCTTGAGATCACATAGCCTTTTGGCTTTAATTGTTAATGTATCTTTAAAACACCGACTGGTCACCTAGACTGGTGCTGGAGCATGTTGTTTAATGCATTTAGATAGCCTAGCCAGCGTGGCATCAGGGCCAGTTAGATCTTTGTATGTCTAACTCTTGTGTTTGGGTACTGTACAATGTCCCTTTCATTTCGCCCCCCCCCCGTTTACCTCGTTCTGCTGAGGGAGGGGAGCAAGCACCTGTATCAAACCAATTGGTTTCCTAACAGTTTCACTGCCAGCGCCTTGCTCACCCCCAGTTTACCTTGTTCAACTGGAGGTAGTGAGATCACCACAGTGGTTATCCCCAAGTGGAGCGTGAAGTTCTAATCGCCCGCGATGTTTACTTTGTTCAACCGCGAGGCTGCAACTCCGCTGGTGGGGATTGAATTCTCCTTCCTAATGTTGCACATATCCACAAAGAAAAGGGCACTATTGCAAAAGGCCTTACCTGCACCTTGCAGAGTGCTGCTTCATAACCTACTTGAGTCTGCTGTCCTCATGCCCACGAGAGCTCACTTCATGCGCGGGATGCCCGCTGACTCTCGATTGCCCATTGCCAGAGGCACATGCCCGCTTCACAACTAAACCCTCAGTTCGTGATGCCAGGCACTCGGTTTTGCTCCACGAGAAGAGCCTTTGTTTGGGGAGTGGTGCCGCTATTTTAAAAGCTTCACACAGTTCTGTAAGGCTTCCAGCCTTCTCAAGCAGCCCTAGTGCAGCTTATGGCAATTCCTCACCTAAGATGGTGGCAGCCTATGGAAACACCCTCCTAAAATGGTGAAAACAAAAGGTCGATCCTTAAAGGGGCCATTCTCTCAATGCTTGCTTAAAAGGGAAATGGAGAAGTTAGAGCATAAAAATAAACTCTGGAGCATAGTACCTTATTAAGAGAAAAGGGCACTTTTGGAAGCAAGTAGAAGCCTGATTCTTTAAAATACAGAAGCCGGATGTATATCCTCCAGGCCTCTGACTGGTATAAGTGAATTTTTAAACAATATGCTAATCACTCAGGAAAAAAAAAGGCTGGCTATGCAGTGATATCTCAAGGGCTATTAATTGTACACTGCATTCAAATTCTGTTGCAGCAGTAAGTCAGTTTTTCTAATACAGCAGCCCGATATAACTTCTCAGGGCTTCCTTTTGATATAGTGATTGTTACTATACTATGATCACCAGTAAGTCACAACCTGATTCAGACAATTTCAATGCTGCTTATATTTTCAGAAAATAACAATGGCATCTACAAGCAGCAGGTGTTGGCTGCTTAAAAGTCCACTCTGGAAGTCATATTTCCTTTAGCATGCCATGCCCTGTGACAAGTGATCATCCTGTCATGTTTATCCATAATCGACAGCCACAGAACTTACTCTGACTGGTGGTCCCCAAGAACCACCTAAGGTCATGCCAGACAAATCTGATAGATTTCTTTGACTGGGTGACCAAAGTAGTAGATCAGGGAGGGGCTGTGGACATGGCCTACCTAGACTTTAGCAAGGCATTTGACACAGTCCCACACAAAAGATTAATATACAAGTTAGCTAGCCTGGGAGTGGGTCCCAGATGACAGCCTGGGTAAAAAATTGGCTGGAGAATAGGACACAGAGAGTAATAGTAAATGGAGTCCACTCTGAAGAAAGGGGGGTTACTAGTGGGGTACCACAGGGTTCAGTATTAGGACCGGTCCTCTTCAATGTCTTTATAAGTGACATTGCAGAGGGACTGGAAGGAAAAGTATGTCTCTTTGCAGATGACACAAAGATCTGCAACAGAGTTGATGCACAAGGTGGGGTGGAAAGGATGAAAAGGGACTTGGCAAGGTTAGAGGAATGGTCAAATGTATGGCAGCTTGGATTCAATGCTAAGAAGTGCAAGGTAATGCACCTGGGAAACAAAAACCCAGGGGAAGAGTACACAATGGGGGGTGAGATACTAACAACAACAAAAATGGAAAGGGACCTGGGGGTAGTCATATCAGATGACCTAAAGGTGGGCAAGCAATATGAGAGGGCAGCAAGGAGGGCTTGGGGGATACTGGGATGCATAGGGAGAGGCATCACCAGTAGAAAACAGGAAGTTATTATCCCTCTGTACAGACAACTGGTCAGACCCCATCTGGAGTACTGTGTGCAGTTCTGGAGAGCGCAGTCTTCATAAAGACATAGACAGGATGGAAGCTGTCCAGAGGAGGGCAAGCTAAAATGGTGCAGGGTCTGCACTGGAAGACATATGAAGAGAGACTTAAGGAGCTTAATATGTATAGCCTCGAGGAAAGGGGGACATGATAGAAACTTTCAAGTACCTCAAGGGAATCAACAAAGTCCAAAAGGGTAGCATCTTTCAAAAGAGGTGTGCAAGAACAAGGGGCACAATTTGAAGATAGAGGGTTACTGCTCAGAGGTAAATTGAAAGTATTTTCACAGAGGGTTGTGGATGCATGGAGCGGCCTTCCGGAGGAAGAGTCGTGGAGTCAAAAACAGTGGTGGAATTCAAGCATGCATGGGACAGTCATAAGGCAATTCTAGGGGGTGGGGGTAGCAAGAAGTAGGCTGCTGGTTAACTAGGATCTGCAGCTTATCCAGTAGGCAGAGAAATGGGCAGACTGGGTGGGCCAAGCGGTCCTTATCTGCCATCAAATTCTATGTTTCTATGTTTCTATGAGTGCACTGCATTTGCTTTTCTCAGCACATTCGTATGATTTTTGACTTTACGATTAGCACTCAATCAGTTTTTACACTTTGCTTAAAGTCACTAAGACCACAGTATTTCTGCACAGGATTGCCTGGTTGTTCCTGTCGCTTAACAACTTACAGTCTCTCGCTTGCTTAGAAAATCATACTGATGCTGAATCCATAACACATGCTCACAGTCTATTGCTCAGAACTCATTTGTTTTGATTGCACTTTACAGTCCGTCTTTACAAAAACAATCTAACTGTTTACACACAGATCTAGCTGGCTTTTGAAATCACTGACAGTGTGAGCTCAGTTTTGCTGAATGGTGCTCACTGTATCAGTAGCTGGCTTGCTCCGTTGGAAATATTTCGGCCTAAAGCTGATCCTGGAAGGCTTCTGGGTTGAAACGGGCTGGCGATCCCACCGATTGTCACTACAAACAAAACACTTACTTCCCAGTTGGTTGGATAACGGGTTGAGCCCAATTTTGAACAGAAATAGTCTGTATTTACAGATTTAGAATGTTCACAGTCCCCTCAAAGGTTTCTCCTGGCTAACCAGTGCACACGCCATTCACTCTCTCCCTCTCGAACACTGGGCTGAACTCTGAAGCTGGCTAGGGAGTGGGATTGATTGCAGTCTCATCAATCACTAGACGCCATGCAAATGAGCCTCTCTCTCTCTCTCCTCATGCTCTTCCTCCACGATGATCATGGAGCAGACAAAATTTAAACTGCAAACTGAACTTTTTTTCTCAGCTGAAATTTCATGGTGGGAGTGCTGTTTTTACCATTTCTTTGCTTAGAACTTGGCTTTTTCTTAGCGACTCCTCCAATTCACACAGCAATCACTTGAAACTTTTAGGGCACTCAGTTCTTTTGGTTTCCAAAGTCCACAATACTTTCTGTCACTAAAACTTGAGAATTAAAGCTTGCAAATGCCCTTTGATGCAGGACAAGGGCATACATATTTTGACTTTACAGTCTCTTGGTAAAGGTGGCACAATCCCACAGTGTCACAACTGCATTCAGCCGGTCAGGCCCTCTGGTCCCACAGTGCCAACCTCTAAGCACAGTATTTTGAACAGGTAACAGACAGGGTAACCCTCCTGTCTGCTTGTGGTCTGAATCACATTTAGTTTCAAGTTCTGGGGATTCAAACTGTGAACCTTATGCTAGCATACCCAAATGTACAGGCTCAGATAATCTGATCTTCAGGGGGATGCCAGATACATTTTGCCTAAGAGCACCTTACCAGGTATCCAAAATGAACCCTTAAAACTCTATAAAAGACCTTAGGTATATTCTTACCTTTTCCCAGTTTAGTAACACCATCAAGCTTTGAACAGTATTTGTCAGTATTAACCGTCTATACAGCACATGCAAAAGAACTTCAAAGACACACCCAGCAGTCTTTCAAAATAATATTTTACTAAAATGGATAAAAATATGTAAATGTAAACACAGAACACTATATCAAAAAGCACACAATCACTTAAAGAACAAGGTTAAAGTGTAACACATAAACTCCTACCACAATACAATTAGACTTTTTCTATCTAATGTATTACCTCTTTAGTGCTTATAGTTAGATCTTGTTTCTTAAGAGCCCAAAGAGATATGTCACAAAGATCAGGAACAAGTCCTAGGTTAAACTGTGTCTCTGTCACACACCCCTTCCATGATGTCATCTAGCTCCTCCTTTTAGAACATAAAAAAATATACAAACAATGATCTTCCTGTCAGGAGATATTTTAAATACTGTGACTTCAGCAAAAACTAATTTCCCAAATTATGACAGTCTTTAATCAAACCTTTCCTTTGATCTTGTGTGGTTTCCTGTTCCCAAGGCATCAACGTTTTTTTTTTTTTACAGCTTTAGCACCATGGTGGTATGAAAATGTTTTTCCTCTAAGACGTCATAAAAGTTTATGAGCCCTATATCTTGGTAGCTGGGTCAGTTCTAATAAAGAGAGAAAAACAGGAGACCTTTAATTAAGTGTCTCTAGCATTTTAATTACCTCCTGGTTTCATGTCACTTGACTGTAACTGAAACCTGGGGGGGGGGGGGCACCCAGGAGCACAAGATGTCTCATATGAGACAATTACAAACCACATTCTATATTACAAATACCATAGAACAATCATAACCAGCTGGCCAAACATCACACACAGCACCACATGAACAGCAGGCACACAGCAGCACATATGGATGGCACTCTTCTAGGTAAATCCTTTTGCACAAAGCTTCCAGTTTTGGCTACCAACTGCCAGACAGACAAAACACTAGCTGTAGCCTAAGCAAATTATCCAGTGTTTTCTCACAAATTCCAAAACACATCGACAGATGAGACCCAATTTTTGTAATCTCCCACCGGCCCCTCCCTGTTTAACTAGAAGGGCTTTTCCTCTCAGCACACCAAACACTCAGGCTCTAGGGGCATGACAATGAGAGAGGGGTGGGGGTTTACATTGTAAAAACACACAGACAAGCATTCTTTGCAACTACAATGGCCACCATATACAAGGTGGAGTAGACTGTTTTACTAGACAGCCAACCAAGTGTGGCAACTGCATGGCACACACCTGGTAGGGACCAATTGCATGGCCAACAACCCAGGTCCCTACGAGAAAATGTTTGCTTAGGACTATGGTAAGTTTGCAGTTCTGGACAGGGCACCCAAGTAACTCCAGACACAAGGAACCAATAACATTACTGTCCAAACCAGGCTGGGATTCTACAGTGTGGCTTCTATTCACATAACAAAGTAGGAATAATCACAAAGTGAAGATGGACCCCATAGGGCTACACACACTGGTAATGCAGATTACTGAGTACAGACATTCCTGAATTCCCATTTATCACATGATGAAGAAAACACATACTGGTGAACACACTGGTTCCTACTGGAAATTGGCACATCCAGCCAGGTACTGGTACATTTCCCATCAACTAGGCACATTTGTACAGTACTAGGGCACTTTACCGTATTTCATAAGGATGGAGGTGGTACACACGCCCACCACAGAGCACATACAGGCTAAGAACTCACAGAACCCATTATGCTGGGGTAAACTGGTAGAAAAACAACCCACATAGAGGGGTAAACACTTTTCTCAGGCATTGGCCAATTGCACTGAAGAAAAAGTAATAGGTGCCCTTCAGAACCCGTAGATGTAAAATGATAAAGAACTGATGAGGAAAATGGGGTTGGAGATACAGGAGAAGCCAGAGGGGTTGAGAAAACATGAAAAACAGATTAAGTTAAAAACAGTAATAAAGAGTGGTGTATACTATTCTGTTATAGATAGAACAAGGAGAATCAGGAATACTTTACCAGTAGAAGTGGTGAATAGTAGAAATCTGATATAATTTAAGGATAAAATTGATAAATATCTGTTGGGAGACAGATTGATGTGTACCCACTAAGGTGGGGAACAGTTTATATGGACAAATAGTCTTCTACTGTTCTAAACCAAGTTTCTTCTACTGTTCTAAACCAAGTATAAGTACTAAGTATAAAAGTATTTATACCATGGGAGTGATGAATAACACTGGTAAATAACATGGGTTATTTTCCCATGTTATCCATCTGCCATGGAAATAACATGTTATTTTTTACCGCAGCTGTTATTTCCACGACAGCCCTTTCACAGTTGCTTTACTCAGCTGATCGGGACCAGTTAAATACACTTTGCCATAACCTAGCTACTGCAGGACAAAGCATGCTGCTTCCTCAACCCACCACCGGGGACAAGGTTTCCACTCAGATTCTGGTTAATATGATAAACATTCAGCATTTGCAATGCTCGTGGTGGGTGAGCTCATGGCTTTATGATTTGGTTAGTCTCCTCGATGGGTTTCTTTCCTTGTATACTACACTTACGCAGCATTTATTCTCTAAATAAATTCCATTTTGGCCTGGTGGTTCTGAGGGCTGAGGCACTATGCCTTACCTCGCACTGCACTGGTGACCCAGCTTTGGGGAACAACCTCGGTCGAGGTGCCAGCATTAGGGAAGGATGGAGCAGGATCGAGCCACCAAACAGCAGCTCTCCTCTCTAGGAGTAGTTGTTGACCCCTCCCGTAGTTCTGGTGGTGGAATAGGCAGGAGAGGTCAGCAAGCTGGGAGGGCATCTTGTACTGCACGGTGAGCATGCTTCCGCACACATACTCATGTGCCTGAGAAGGGCAGGGCAAAAACTGGGGTAAAGGCACTAAAAATGAAAATAAAAAATAAATAAAATGCATTTTGTAAACACCTTTGTTTTTATAACACAGAAAGTATCTTTCTTTGATGCAACTGACACCCTCAAGAAGCCCATTTCTAGGGCACAGCGTTTGAGGTATTCTTCTGGAAATTAGCGTCTCACATACTATTCAAACAAGTTCTCTTGTTGGGTTTGTGCATCACAAGACGCTGTTGTGAGCTATAATGTTTATAAGAGTTCCAGGAACATTTTGAAATAAACAATCTTGAATGTCTAAAGATGGTGAGATGGATTTTTATCTGTGGTACGCACACCGCAGGACATACACACTCACTTCTGGCTGCAGATAGAAACGCACACTACTCAATTCACAGCACTACTTCAGTGTGCAGCAACGCATGCCCTGCAGCCACAGATACAAATCCATGATACCCAAATTACAAGAGTTCTTTTATCTGCAAAAAAGCAACACCTTATGTGCTTTTGTAGTCACAGGTACTCATGTACATTGTGTAAGACAAACACACAGTTCTGTCTGCAGATGGGCAGGCCTCTGAGGGGGCTGTGCTTCTGCAGTTGCAGATGTAAGACATACACACCAACCTCTGGCTGCAGAAGAACAAACCCCATGAAATCCATGAGTCAGTTTTGCAGGAAGTTGCGAACTTCATCATCGATATGGTGTTGGAATCTCTGGTTAATGGTGCTGGGAATTTCAGCACCTGGATTGACAATGAACTCTCGCTATTTGGACAAGACTTCTCCGACTTATGAGTTCTTTGGCTCTCACACAGGTAATTTCCTCTGCAACTCATAATCACGGTCACTCATTGGACCCGGCCTTTCTCCTGGGGTTGGAGGCCTCCAACTTGGTGGTGGAACCAGTTGAATGGTCCTACCACCACATCATTAGGTTCAATTTCCTGGCTCCCCCATATAGGCCTGCTCCTGTGGAGATGGTCCAATACTGCCCATTATGGGGCTTGACCCCCGATAACCTCCTGGTGGTGTTGGATCTATCAGGAATGCCGGAGGCAAGCAAGGGTCCAGAGAACCTACTCCAGGCTTTTAACAGAGCTGTAGTAGGAACTCTGGATACCCTTGCTCCTTTACGTGTTCACCAGCTTACTCATCACCCTTAGTCTCCATGGTTTGATGGGACTTTGAGGGAGATGAAGCAGGTGGGTCAAGATTAGAGTTACTTGGCACAGATCTCGCTTAGCTGCCAACAGGCTTAGACTGATGGAACATTATAGAGACTATCAGTCAACAATCTCTCATAAGCAGAGTTCCTGCCAACATCAGGTCAGAGATTCACTTATCACACTCTATGGGAGTTACTGGTGGCCAGAATGAGGTTGCAACCCTCTGTTATGTTGGGTTGAGTTTGACCAACTGGCGATCGAGGATATCATGCAGCTTCTCCAGGGTATGAGGCCAATTAGCTGTAGTTTAGACCCGGGCCCTACCCACCTTTTAATAGGGTGTGGATGTGATCGGACCAGTTCTAGTGGAGTTAATCTGGTGTTCATTGGAGTCGGGAGTTCCCCAGCTCCCTGAAGATGGCTGGTAACCCCTTCTCAGAAGTCATCTCTTGACCCAGATTCTTCTGCAACCACAGACCAATCTCTAACATTCCCTTTATAGGAAGGTTACTGAGAAAGTTGTCACACAGCAGTTGGAGAACCACCTACCATCCATGCTATCAATGATCCTCTTCAGTCTGGTTTTGTAAGAGACATAGTACTGAGACTGCTCTGGTTTGGGTACTCAGTGATCTCCTAATGGCTAGCAACCAGAAATGCCATTCCATCTTGGTCCTTCTGGATCTCTCGTCGGCTTTTGACACTGCGGACCATGGTTTGCTTCTTGATCACCTGCAGGTCATCTATGGCCAGTCTGCAGTCCTCAGATGGTTCCATTCTTTTCTCACTGGCAGGTCACAGAGGGTAGTATCAGGATTTTTTCCTCTCACCTTTCTCCTACCATGTGGGTTCCCACAGGGTTCAATGCTGTCCCCATGTTGTTTGCAGTGTACATGCTTCCATTAGGAGACATTGTAAGATGGCATGGGCTGAGTTTGCTCTGTTATGCAGATGATACTGCTGTACCTGTCTTTTGTGCCCGACCAGAATAGTGCGCTCTCAGTCTTTTCCAGTTGTCTGTCTGAAATCCAATACTTGGTGAATTCCAGTTGGTTAAGGTTAAACTCTGACAAGACGAAGGTGTTAGTTGTGGAACCAGGTCGTTGGATAGAGGGGTCGGCTGCTGGGCGGCTTTCTGGGCTTTGGCTTGGGGGCACCCAGCTCTTGACCTCTCAACGTGTGCGAAATCTGGGGGTGATATTTGATGATGGTCTGACACTTCATTCGCAGGTGTCAGTTCTGGTCAAGTCCTCATTTAACCATCTGAGGAACATCGCACGGATTAAGCACCTTGTTCCATCCATCTATCTTCCAACCCTGGTCCTTGCTTTTGTGACCTCGCAACTTGACTACTGTAAGTCCTTACCTAGGGCTTCCAGGGGTTGATATACACTGCTTGCAGCTAGTACAAAATGCTGTGGCCAGGTTATTGTTTGGGTCAACTCAATCCAGCCATATTTTGCCTTTGCTCCGCACTCTGCACTTGCTACCAGTTCAGTGGTGGATTACCTTTAAAGTTGGTTTACTGACTTTTAGAGCTCTACACAGTTTGGATTTGAGTTACATACAAGAGTTTCTCAGTCCCTACTGCCCCCTCTGACCACTCCACTCAACTGACGAGGGATTGCTACAGAGTCCCAGGGTGCATTTCAAGACCTTGGGAGCTCAGGCTTTTGTCTTTTCCACTCCCTCCCTGTGGAATTATCTACCTTGTCAGATACGAGAATGCCAGACAGTGGAGAGTTTTAAAAATGCTCTAAAAACCTATTTATAGTTATGTGCTTTCCCTGATTTTTAATTAGGGATTTCAGTCTCGATATCTTTGAATATTTTATTAAGTTTTTAAATTTTATCTGTGATATGACTATTTTAGAGATCATGTGCTCCATGCAGTGCTTTGATATTTGTTGAATTGCTCTTGGGAAATAAAATGTATTATTATTATTATTATTATATCCAGATTACAGCAGTATTTCTGTTAAAAGAAGCTAAGGGGCTTGCGCCTCTGCAGCCACAGGTGTAAGACAGACACATTAACTTCTGTCTGCAGAAGTGCAGGCCCCTGTGCAGCCTGTATGGCCATAGCTGGATATAAAAATACATGCTATCCAAATTGCAACAGTACTTTTGTCTGCAGAAGTGCAGGTCCCTGTGGCGCTAGCACTTACACAGCCACAGGTGCTCATGAACTCTGTAAGACATACCCACTGATGACAAATGTAACTCCCACCTCAGAAACAGTTTTTCTTTTAATACAATAGGTTTTAATTGTTATGAAAATATTGAATGTGCGAGAAAAAAGAATATAAGCACCCTGATAAGGAAAATTAGCTTTGTTAACAGATGTTTAAAATGTTAGAATACAGAAATTGCTGCTGTGATGTGACATGCAAATAAGTGTCAGTCTTAGTGTAACTGTACATTAGTTAATCATTAATTACATGCAACAGGGTTAGTTAATGTTTGCTGCATGTAACTACATTGCAGCTGCAATGCAGTTACAGCATAGTTACACTGTAACTACAGTGTAGTTAAGGAAACTTAAAGTGTTAACAACAAAACAAACTGTACTGAACTGTTTCAACCAGTGCATTGTACTGCATTAACAACCATCCATTGGAGACTCATTGGCCAATCAGATTGTTCCATTTTCCAAGGTATTTTTAATAAACGTCATACGCTACTAGGTTTTATAGTAGGCATTTAGTGTAGGAAGTAATCAATAAGTCCATCGGAACCTTGCCCCCCACTTCTCTCAATGGTCATTTCTAGTTCTCATCTCTGGCCTTAAAAACAACATCTGAATCAGTTTTAAAACAGTTTGAAAGTACTGGCCTAAAGCTGCACTTTTCCATAAGTCATCCGTGACTCCCACTATCCTGTGTAGATAATAGACCCTCCGCAGTTTTATTATGAATAGTCTTCATTCTGATTGATATCTTTGACCTTTGGTAGCACAGGACTTGCCCTGTTTTTAAAGGTGAGATTTAATTCTTGAAGATGTGATGGGTGATTTACTATTTTATACATCAATAACAGGTTGCCCTAAAACTTATTTGTTGTAGAGGAATAGGTTTAACTTCTTTGTTCATTTGAAAACTGGTTAAGTGCATTAGACAATAAAATGCCTATTTTCAGTCATAACCCAAGACAATACAGTCACAAGCACATTGGAGTATGGATACATTGACTAAGGTACAGAAAATGAGTTGTGTTACAGCACAACACAAACTATGGTAACAGGAGGTACAAACATTAAATTAAATATAGTGTGGGTATATATGAAAGTGCAGCAGGTAATCAAGCAATTAACAAATAAATATAGTGCTTAATAAAAGTTCTTCAGCCTCTCCTTGTCCGTCATGTCACTGAAGCTATTAACTATGTTGTTTTCCATTCCCGCTGGATACTCCATGGTTGTTGAAGCTAGTTATGAGTTAAGTGCTGGCCTGCCTACTCGACCATCCACAAGTGATGCTGTGCTTCCTCATGGTGTTAGGTTAACAATCCCACAGTGAGATGGCTTGTAACATATCATTAGTATCAAAAACATTCATTATTCAAAACATTAATTACATCAGTTTAGAAAGGGCAAGTAGGGGGATATTTTAAATAATTTAACTTCTGTAAATATACTGTCTAATATTTGACATCCCTGAGAAAATTATGATCAGCAACAGCACTGAACAAACTCTATATAGATACTGATTGTTGCCATTGCTTGCAGAAGACTCTGTGCCTGACTATGGACAAACAGTTCAAACTAGAGAATTTACTAGTTTTCTGTGACTTGCTATTTTTATATTATTTTTTTTAATTCTATTCTGGTTTGCTGTATATGTCAAGAGAGCAAAACATGTTTAGCTACAAGAAAGCAAGGTCCTCCAAAATGGAATCTTTGTTCATGTTGGAGAAACCAAAGTTCTCATTGAGCTTCAACAGACTGATCACATTATAAATGAACAACATACCTCTCACCATTTGCACTGAATTGAGGGGCATGGACACTCAAAATGAGGGACAATGAAGGACACTGACCTCCTAATGAGGAGACATCCTCAAACATAGAGATACAAGGAACAGAACACTGTGAAACCATTTAGTTTACTTATACAAAGTTTATATGTGATTTTGGCATCTTATAATATTTCAAACTTCTAATTTAAAGTCTGAATTTATAGCACATCTTTGTGTGGGCAGTACAGACACAGCAACTGTGAGGTATACAATGAGTGACATCCCTTGTAATCAGGGGCAGCTGAGAGGTATGCCCATTGCTTCCTTGTTTAGTATAAAACCAGAAATCCAATTATACTGCTTTTTCAGAAGAATTTATAAACTAAAATGTACTGTTGCATATTTGTATTGCTGAAGGTGCCCTCGAGTGCATCCAGCAGCAGCGAGAGTCATGGATGTAAGCTGCAGACTCCAGCAGTCAAATCTAACTTCAGAGGAGATGACATTGTCATTGGTGCCATCGTTCCTGTTCACCTAAGTTATAGTTATCCGGAGGTCAACTTCAGGGAGCAACCCAAGCCAATTAACTGCATAATGTATGTGCTGTCTTTCTTTTGTTTTTTGTTCATACTGTGTGCCTTTCCACCTTTCATTACTTCCATGTGGAAAACTGATCCTCAGAATTGAAGAACAAGAGCCAAATGGGAGTTTCATTATCATATCTTAGACAGAAAAGCTCAGAACACTGTGGAAATCTATGCTTTCATGTTCACAAAGTTTGGTGTTCATGAAGCAATCCAGGTTCATCTTAGAATGTTGTGCAACACTCTCTCCATGTGGGACTGAGGGGCTTTGAGGGGTGAAATGAAGGACATCCCTTCTAATGTGGAACAGTTATGAGGTATGGATAGAGGGGTTGTGGAGAAAATGAGGTGCATCCCCTCCTAACGTGGGAAAGTTGAGGAGGATGGTCAGAAGGGACCTAAGTGGTAAAATGATGGACATCCTCTTAATGTGCCACATTCTAGAGGAGGGACTGAAAGGTTCTGAGTAATAAAGTGATGTATGCCCCTCATACTGTTATTTTGTATTACTGTTTACCTATATAATGTTTAGGCATAGTAAGGCAGTATAGCATAGTGATTAACAACACTGAGCTGCAAACCTGGAGAACTGGGTTTGAATCCCACAGCCACTACTTGCATACCGTGTGGCACCATGAGCAAGTCACTAACTTTCTGGTGACCCTAGGACACCCTTGGAAACAAGCCTCAACTTACCGTGTATTTCCTGGTCAAGAATTGTTAAAAAAAAGTATTTTCTCACTTACCCTTTCTCTGCGTTGCACATGGAAATGAGCCATGGCTCAGTGTGAATTTCCAAGTCACCAATTTCTAAATAAATAGATTAGTTCATCAATAATGTGAAATAATTTAGAGGTGTAGACAAAGGGCATCTAAGTGGTAGAATGGGGCAGCCTTATAAAGTGTGACAGTTGAGCAGTTCGAATAGATGGGCTCTGTGGGGTAGAATGAGGGAATCCTCAAGGTAGGGACCGGACATACCAGATGGACAGATGGTCATTATCTGTCTGTATTGACTGTTTCTTATGTTCCTCATGTGGGACAGTTGAGTAGTACAGACAGAGGTGCTCTGATGAGTAAAATGAAGGATGTCAATATTTATGTAGGACAGTTAAGAAGAATAGACAGAAAGATTCTGATTGGTAAAACGAGGTATATCCGCTTTAATATGGAACAGTTTAGAGGTATGGACAGAGGGTCTCTGAAGGGCATAATGAGGGACATCCCTTCTAATATGGGACAGTTAAGAGGTACTGACAGATGGTTCTGAGAGGTAAAATGAGGGATGTCACATCTAGTTTGGGAGAGCTGAATAGTATGGATAGAGGGGTTCTGAGGGGTTAAATAACAGATGTCCCCCCTAATGTGGGACAGTAAAGAGGTACAGAAAGAGGGGTTCTGAGTATAAAATGAGGGATGTTCCTCCTAATGTGGGACAGTTGAGAGGTACAGACAGAGGGGTTCTGAGTATGTAATGAAGGGTGTCCCTCATAATGTGGGACAGTTGAGAAGTATAGACAGAGGGGTTCTGAATATAAAATGAAGGATGTCCCTCCTAATGTGGGATGGTAAAGAGGTACAGACAGAGTGGTTCTGAATACAAAATGGGGGATGTTCCTCCTAATGTGGGATAGTTAAAAGATACAGACAGAGGGGTTCTGAGTACAAAATGGGGGATGTTCCTTCTAATGTAGGACACTTAAAAGGTACTGACAGAGGGGCTCTGAGGGGTATAATGAGTGATTTTCCACCAAATGTGGGACAGTTAAAAGATATAGATAGAGGGGTTCTGGGAGGTAAAACAAAGGACATCCCATCTAATGTGGAACAATTGAGAGTTATGGACAGAGAGAGTCTGTCAAGTAAAATGAGGATACCCTTCTTATGTGTTGCAGTTGAGAGGGATGAACAGAGGGTGTCTGAGGGTAAAATGAGGATGTCCCACCTCAAGTCTGACAGTTGAGAGGCATAGATTGAGGCTACTAAGGAATAAAATGAGGTGTCCTCCCAATGCGGGATAGTTGAGAGGTATGAAAAGGGCTCTGAGGGGTAAAACAGGATAGGATAGGATATCAATTTTGTTTATATAACACTTTTCCAGAGCTCAAAGTACTTTTACAATAAAAGTAAATTTAAATTATAGGTACTATATCACAGCAGTAAAAGATCTCACATTATACTACAATCATGTTTATACAATAGGGAGTGAGCTGATATCTAGTGAGATAAAACATATATTTTCACCCCAGTTGAATAAACAGGTTGATGACGTATTTACTATATGTATAAATGTAAAATCTACATTTATACACATAGTAGTACGCCATCATGCCGTTCATTATCACAGTGCACGCCATATTGCCCCCAAGGCCGATACTTCTACAGACTGCTGCAACTATCCTCCAAAAGGGAGTGTGTCTGAATGAAGATTTACTTAAAATGAAGTTGCAGATACCTCTTTGTGTGTGTGCTGTGAAGAAGAAATTCGGCAGAACAGCCAGTAGAAGAACATTATTCTAACAAAGAAACCTGAAACCAAGCTCCAATGATGATAACTGGAAAAATGATGCATAAGCACTGCAAAATACATAACTGCGTCCCTCAGAAAAAAAAAGATATGTGAGATGTGACCACTGTATATGTACTATAGTTAGTTGATTTGTGAGATGTGACCACTGTATATGTCCTATATTTAGCTGATATGTGAGATGTGACCACTGTATATGTACTATGTTTAGATGATATGTGAGATGTGACCACTGTATATGTACTGTGTTTAGTTGATATGTGAGCTGTGACCGCTGTATATGTACTATGTTTAGTTGATATGTGAGATGTGACTGCTGTATATGTACTATGTTTAGTTGATATATGAGCTGTGACCACTGTATATGTACTCTATGTAGTTGATATGTGAGATGTGGCAGCTGTATATGTACTATATTTAGTTGATATGTGAGATGTGACCGCTGTATATGTACTATATGTAGTTGATATGTGAGATGTGGCAGCTGTATATGTACTATATTTAGTTGATATGTGAGATGTGACCGCTGTATATGTACTATATTTAGTTGATATGTGAGATGTGACCACTGTATATGTACTATATTTAGTTGATATGTGAGATGTGACCACTGTATATGTACTATATGTAGTTGATATGTGAGATGTGGCAGCTGTATATGTACTATATTTAGTTGATATGTGAGATGTGACCGCTGTATATGTACTATATTTAGTTGATATGTGAGATGTGGCAGCTGTATATGTACTATATTTAGTTGATATGCGAGATGTGACCGCTGTGTATGTACTATATTTAGTTGATATGCGAGATGTGACTGCTGTGTATGTACTATATTTAGTTGATATGTGAGATGTGACCGCTGTATATGTACTATATTTAGTTGATATGCTGGATCTGACTGTATATGTACTATATTTAGTTGATATGTGAGGTGTGACCGCTGTATATGTACTATATTTAGTTGATATGTGAGCTGTGACTGCTGTATATGTGAGCTGTGACTGCTGTATATGTACTATATTTAGTTGATATGAGTGATGACCGTTGTATATGTACTATACTTAGTTGATATGCGAGATGTGACCCCTGTATATGTACTATATTTAGTTGATATGCAAGATGTGACCGCTGTATATGTACTATATTTAGATGATATGCGAGATATGACCGCTGTATATGTACTATATTTAGTTGATAGGTGAGATGTGACCACTGTATATGTACTATATTTAGTTGATATGTGAGATGTGACCGCTGTATATGTACTATATTTAGTTGATATGTGAGAAGTGACCGCTGTATATGTACTATATTTAGTTGATATGTGAGATGTGACTGCTGTATATGTACTATATTTAGTTGATATGTGAGATGTGACTGCTGTATATGTATTATATTTAGTTGATATGCGAGATGTGACTGCTGTATATGTACTATATTTAGTTGACATAACTGTTATATGGTTGTTTGTGCTTTGCCTGAATAAGATAATGGGGGCCCAGCCAGATCCTGTGTACCTCAACAGTTATGAATTACTGGCAACCCGTCAGGAGGATCATTGTACCAGAGTTCTCTGCTCTGATTCCCAAGGGCTTTCATCAGTTCCAGTATCAAGATTAAAGTTTGCTGGGGACCGAGCATTTTCTGTAGCTGCACCAAGACTCTGGAGACTGGTTTTCTCCATATAATCAGAATTAAGGCTAAGTATTGTAATATCTCTGTTGATCCTACTGTTTCTTATCATTTTAAGGTATTTTAGTTAAGGTATTATAATTTTCTGAAACATTTAGTGGAAATTTAGAAAATATTTTTTCTGCTATAAAGTCAGGACGTAGTATTTTTTCATGTTTTTTTGCAGGACACAGTTGCCCAAATCAGGATTGTCCCATGAACATCAGGACAGGTGGTAACCCTATATGTGTGAGGCTGGTATATGTGTATTGCCTCTTTGGGGAGAGACAGCTGGTTAAATGACTTATTCACTGTCACCATGTCAGAGAGTAACAAAGTGGTGGGAGTCAAACCTGGCATTGCTAGCCAGTTTTAGGCACCAGTGAACCTTACAGTTCCTGGGGGCCCCATTCTAATAGGGATCCCCAGCCAGATCCAGTATACCACTTCAATTTTGTTTATTATTACTCCTCAGGTTTAAAGTAAAACAGCACTAAAGTGTGTCACTGGGCTCCATGGAGTCTTCCCATGTGACATCATAACACCATAACATTACTCCTTCTGTTGTCCCAGCCAATCAGAGGCTGATGAACAGACATGGATTGGATATGCAGTGAGGACACTAAAACTAACATTGCTACCCCGTAAAACATAAATATGTAACTGGTTGTATTGAAAATAAAGGTTGTGCATTTTGGGCAAAGTAAAAGACAAGGTCAATTTGGGTTGGGTAAGGTCTCCATGACTTATATCACTGGGGCCCGAAAACTCTAAACCTGGCCCTGAACCTGGGTCCCTAGGTTCACAGCTCTTACTTACAGGTTATAGCTCATGGTGTCTTTTAGAACTTCTGCTTATTGTACATATGTAATTCCTCAGTTGAGTCATTGTCTAAAACTACTAACTCACAATTTATTCACTAAATCTGACAGATTCAACATTTTTGACTACCGCTATGTTCTGTCAATGATTTTTGCAATTGAGGAGATTAACAGAGATCCCAAATTATTACCAAATGTCTCTTTTGATTCGGATTTTTGACTCGTGCTATTCTAGAGAACAAGCACTTCTGGGCACCCTATAATTTTTAACAGGAAAACAGGTTCTGGTTCCAAACTACCAATGTGAAGCAGTCTCTATACTACCTGCTGTAATTGGAGATGCACCTTCAACATCCTCTCTGATGATGGCTATGATACTGGGACTCTACAGGTATCCTCAGGTAAGGAGGCACTTTATGGTTTCTGTATTAGGTCTCTACTGGAATCCTCAGGTAAGAGGAATCAATGTATGGTTCTGGTGAATGGATGGGGAAATCAAAGAGGAAAGGGTGCAGGAGCGCCTTAGGTCCCTGAGGGAGGACAAGGCACCTGGGCCAGACGGAGTTCATCCCAGGGAGCTGAGGAGGCTGGCAGACATTCTGGCAGGGCCATTGATGGACCTGTTCAACACCTCTCTAAATACGGGTGTGTGCCCAGGGATTGAAGGGCACATGTCGTACTTCTCTGTAGAGTGGGTCCAAGGATGAGCTGGGGAACTACAGACTGGTAAGCTTTACCGCAATTATAGGAAAACTGATGGAGGCTGCTTTCAAAGAAAGGCTGGTGCAATTTCTTAAGGATAAAGATCTACAGAACAATAGGTAGCACGGGTTTGTCTTGGGAAGATCCTGCCAGACAATCTTGATTGACTTTTTCAACTTGGTTAAGAAAGCACTGGACAGGGGCTGTGTGGCAGATGTACTCTACCTGGATTTCAGCAAGGCCTTCAATCCAATACCACATGGTAGGTTGACTTGCAAGTTGAAGAGGCAGGGAGTAGGGAGGAAACTAGCCAGAGAGATTGAAAACTGGCCGTGGGAGAGACAGCAGAAGGTAGTGGTCAGAGATGAGGCATCGGAGCACAGGACAGTGACAAGTGGTGTCCCACAGGGCTCGTTACTGGGTCCAGTCCTGTTTAGCATTTTCATCACTGACATAGCAGTAGGGATTGATAATATCAGTCTCTTCACAGATGACACAAAGATCTGTGCTGAGGTGGATGGGGGGCAAGGTCCTCCAGGAGGATTTTGCAAAACTAGAGGAATGGCCACAAACCATGCAGCTTGGGTTCAATGCCAAGTACTGCAAAGTGATGCATCTGGGAGCCAGGAACGTAGGACAGAGTTACTGGTTGGAGGGTGTCCAATTATCCACATCCAAGGAGAAGAAGGATTTGGGGTGCTTGTGACCAGGCAAATGAACCACTCAGCACAGTGCAGGATGGCAGCAGCAAAGGCAAACAGGATGCTAGGGTGCATAGCAAGGGGGATTACATCTAGGAGTAGGGAGGTCATATTGCCCCTGTACAGGTCCTTGGTGAGGCCACACTTGGAGTACTGCATGCAGTTCTGGCACCCCCTACTTAAAAAGGGACATCAAACTGCAAGAGGTGGTGCAGCACAGAGCAACAAAGATGATCCTGGGATTGGGGGGATAGACTATACGAAGAAAGATTGAGGGAGCTCAATATGTATACCCTAGAAGAGAGAGGGGATATGATTGAGACCTTCAAGTACCTGAATGGAATAAACAGGGTGGGCACCAGGTGTGGGCTCACTCTAAGGTTGGAAGGAAACCAGAGGACACTCTCTGAAGTTGGAGGGGGCATAGTCAGGAGGGAAATGAGGATACACTATTTCACTGAAAGGGTTATAGCAGGGTGGAATGCACTGCCAGAGGAAATCGTGTCGGTGCAGACAGAGGGGAGCTTAAGAGGGGTGGGACAGATTCAAAGGGTGGAGTACAAACCGGGAGGGGCAGGAGAGGGAGAAAAGAAACTGGGGGGCAGCTGCAGTCTAATGGACTGATGTGTTGCATATGAGAGCAGACAAGATAGACCATAGGGCCTGTATCTTTAGCAATTTTGTATGCTTGTATGTTCGTGAATCTGTAGTAAACGGATTGCCCATTATTTGGAAAACAGAAGACAAATTATTAGAACAATTGAGTCCCCTTGTATTTGTAAAATATTGATCATTGTCCCACAAGGCTCCACACTTGGATGCCTACAGTTTTCATTATTTTTAATTATCTTTGGTGGTGTACCACAGCAAACACCATCCTTTATGCAGATGATGTGCTGCACAACAAATATATATATATTTTAATTTTAACCAGGAGAGACCCGCTAAGCTGAAAGCTTGTTTCTCAGGTGCGACCTGGGAGCACAAGGAAATTAAGTGACTTACTCAGGACCATACAGCATGCAAGGAGGGGGACTGTGGGATTCAAACCCAGATCTCCAGGTTTTCAGCTCAGAGCCTTAAACCACTGCGTTATACTGCCTCACATTAAATAACATCATGAAATGTGAGTCGGAAAATAATCACTTAATTTACTGAAGTCAGGTCAGTAGTTAATAAAAATAAAAAAAAAAGCAACGGGTTTAGTGCAGTTAAAAAACTAATTTGGACAAGTTTCAGGTGCCTTTCAATGATGGTGACAAACTTGAGGTGGTTATCAAATTTAGGTACCTGGATGTGTTATTGGACTCACACCTGAATTATGCAAGCCATGTTAGGCATGTGCCCATATGGTACCGGGTTAAGATAGCGCAGATTAAACCACACATGAAGTACAGTGCTTTAAGAGGTGCTAATGGCTTTACAATGACAGGGGCTTTACAGCTGTTGTAGAAACCACTACCGCTGTCGCTGTAGGCTGCCAGCACGGAAGGTAAAGGTTTGCTCCTGTGGTGGAGTAGTTAGAGCCCCTGCCTTTGGTTGCGTTGAGGACCTGTGGCTGCGTTTGATTCTCCCAGGCCCCACTCTTGCTGCGGCTTTTTTGGCCCCAATAGCAAACATTTTCCAGACACAAGTTTCTTTTATACCTCCAATCTCTGCAACCCCTGGAGTTGATTATAATTAGTCTGGGGGTGGGGCAAAGTCCCCGTTGAGTTGTGGGTGGAGCCCCACAAAAACTAAGTTGTTTCTGTGTGTGTGCTGTGTGCACTGGTTGACATAGTGTGTGGATGTTATTTTGCCATACGTTGATTTGCATGCAGCATTGTTGTGGTGCCCTGTTTGCTCTCAACATTATGACCCCGTGCCCTCCACACAGCTAAATAAAAAAGAGGAGATTTTATATGCAGTTAGGGATTTGCTTATGGATGACACCTGAAGGGCTCTATCACAGAGTTGTCTATCACCATCACTAGACTACTGGAAGTGTAGTTTGAGGAGCCCCCCCCCAAAAAACAATATTATGCTATTATTACTGCTCAGTTCTTAACCACGCTATTATTGTCAGCACTGTCGATTTGATTTGATAAAAATGTATTTTTATACAGGATACAAATTGTTGGGGTTTCATTCCCTATTTACAACACTGTCCTGTGGTATAAATAAGTTTACAAAACACAATCCATAATACGTATATACATACAATGAATTTAGGAAATTAACTAAAACATTGACAAGTTGTGCTCAGATACTTATTCAAATGTAATTTAAAAATAGGCATACTACATACAAATTGTTTTTAACTCATGTGGGAGTTTGTTCCAATTAAAGGCTAAACTATTTTGCAAAGTGAGATCACCAAATCTATTAAATTCTTGTCAGGGGTGTCTTTTGAGATGTCAGTCTCAGGCTTACTGACTGAGTACCTAGTGATCAAGTTTCTACTAAATGAGCTAAAGTGTGACCTTTACTGGAGAATAGTAACTTGTGGCAAAATGTTAGCCACAGATATCCTCTTTGCTTACCAGATTGTAGCCACCCTACTCTACTAAATACATCACAGTGATGAGTGCCATGGGCACTTTTAGTTACACATTTTCCCAATCTATAATATGTCCAATTTCATTTATTCAATATTGTTTGTGTAGAATGCATATACAACATGGAACCATATTCAAGAACAGGGATTAATAATTGTTCTGACCCAGTCCCAGAGGCAATCAATGTATGTTATGCTAGGACTCTACTGGTATCCACAGGTAAGAGGCAGTCAATGTATAATATGCTAGGACTCTGCAGGTATCCACAAGTAAAACGCAGTCAGTGTATAATATGCTAGCACTCTACTGGTATCCACAGGTAAGAGACAATCAAGGTATACTATGCAAGTACTATATAAATATCCACAGGTAAGAGGCAATCAATGTTTACTATGCTAGGACTCTACTGGTATCCACAGGTAGAGCAATGTATAATATGCTCGCACTCTACTGGTATCCTCAGGTAACAGGCAATCAATGAATACTATGCAAGTACTCTATAGGTATCCACAGGTAAGAGGCAATCAATGTATACTATGTTAGGACTCTATAGGTATCCACAGTTAACAGGCAGTCGACGTATAATATGTTAGCACTCTACAAGTATCCACAGGTAAGAGGCAGTCAATGTATAATTTGCTAGCACTCTACTGGTATTCACAGGTAAAAGGCAATAAAGGTATACTATGCAAGTAATATACAGGTATCCACAGATAAGTGGCAGTCACTGTAAACTATGTTAGGACTCTATAGGTATTCTAGGTAAGATGCAATCAATGTGCACTATGCTAGGGACTCTACAGGCAACTATAAGTAAATAGCACTCCTGCTATATTAACATAAATAATAGAGCACAGCAAAATCTTTAGGCAGCTGTAGATCGAAGAAGCACTCACAACCAATGAGAGCACCTTCTGATTACATGAGAGATGCCCTTATTTTGTGGCTCAGGTGCAGGTGCTCTGGAAATGGATCTGTCTGGTAAAGTTTTGTTAAGTTATTAATTTTTAGGAGAGAAAAACAGGCAACCTGCAGACACACTTCACAAAGAATACTAGTCTAGGTTGTAGATGTTATTGAAATATTTATTCATCAAGATAACGGGTTCTCTTTGTTATACCAGTTATCTTCCTGAACAAATGTTTCAGGAGCATCTACAACTCCTGAGCCTGAGTTGGTTCTTTCTGTGAAGTGTCTGCCTTGAGTTTCCCAGTTGTCTTGTTTCAACCTTGCAGACTGCTGCTTATTATGATGCACCTTGTCTGCTGAGAGGACCTTGCTTTCTCTTTTATTAATTTTTATTGCTCAGACTTAAGGGAGCAATTATTTATTAATATTGCCACTTAGACTACTCCTACAGTTGTAAGAGTGGTCTCCTTATACTGTAGAATATCAGAGTTAACACAGAAACATGGACGATGGTGGCAGAAAAAGACTGACAGTCCATCCAGTCTGCCCTAATTAGCCTATCATACCCCAAGACCTAGTGTCTTTGTGGCGCTTCACGTACAGTATACTGTCCCCCCTTGCTCTCTGTATTTCTGCTTCCTCATCCCACTGAGTAGCAACTATACCCATGACTCTGTCCCGCCGAGTTTGAAATTGTTTATGGTATTTGCACCCACCACCTTTATGGGAAACCATTCCATGGCTTTACTGCTCTTTCTGTAAAATAATACTTCCTCACATTATTTTAAACTTTTTCATTAATCTCCACTCATGACTCAGTGTTCTAGCTTCTGTGTACCTGGTAAACAGTTTTCGTAGTTCACCTTGTTAATCCCTTTAAGGAATTTGAAGGTCTCTATCATAGCTCCCTCTTGCTCTTGGTTTCAAGTGAATACATGTTCAGCACCTTCAGCCAATCCTCAAGGAACTGCCCTTCTGACCTTGAATCATTCCAGTCACCCATACCTCTCTAGCCTCTCCATATTCTTTTCAGGTGGAGTTGGTCACCTTCATTTCCTGGTTCTCATACCCCAAGAAAGCATGTAAGATTGGTCATAGCTGTGGTAACTTACATAAGAGGGTATTTCATAAAAACAGTTCTTACATTCTAAAGTTTTTAGTTCAGTTGGCATAGTCCATTTTCCTCATAGAGGTGTTTCTTTAATACTTAAGTAAAACATTTTAATTTTCGATGCATGTTGCAGTTTAAAAAAACAGAAGTTTTTCACATGGTTTGTGTACATTTATATAGACAGTTCCAGCATCTCTTAAGGTTATAATAGTCCCTGGTCATAGTACAATGATGGTATTGGTGGCATTTACACTGGCAGACCATAAGGCTGTTGACAGAGGCCTTTATTTCATGACTATCTTCATGGATCTCCCCAAGGCCTTCAGTTTGGCCAAATATCAGCTCCTCCTTAGGACTTTGGGAGGTCTGGAATTGTTTGATGTTGTGGGCTGGTGACAGAACTATATACAAGGCTGTTCACAAAATAAAAAAACTAAATTTCAAATGCTTTATCATCTCCTGCTCCTGTCACTGTGTGAGTTCCTCAAAGGTTAGTCTTGGGGCCCTTATGTTTAGTTTAATTTTGAATTTGCTTCCTAAAGTTTGTAGACTGGGAAAGAATTCAAAGCTCCACCAGATCTAATTGTCACCCCTACAGGCCCTCTCCAGCAACCCAAAGAGTTAACTAGTGCCCTTAATCTGACCTTTACAGACCTTAGCTCTGTCCTCCTCCAGAGTTCCTTGTTACTGACCCTAACAGCCAGCCCCAAAACCCGCTACCACTGCAAGCACGACTCAACCCCATTCTACTTCAAATGATCACTAAGGCAGACACTATTAAATATGTTAAGAAGATCCTTGGCAAAACTAGAACGGATAGTGATATGCTCGACATGAAGCTTCTACTGCTACTCCTAAAAGAGCTTGCCCTACTCACTAACACAACTATTTAACATATCCCTTAAGTCGAACATATTCTGACAAGTGGAAAACTGCCATCATTACCCCAGTCTTTAAAAGTGGAGACAGGACCAGCATAAGCAACTACCACCCCATTTCTATTTTACTACCCCTCTTGAAAGTCCTATAGAGAATTGTGTCAGATCAGCTCACAGATTACTCAATAAATATAACCTACTCTGTCCTCAGCAGCATGGGTTCCGTAAATCCCACAGCACTATTACTGCACTCACTGACTTTACTTCACACCTATATGACTACCTGGATGGTGGGAACATGGTTGAGTCAATCTTTGTTGACCTAACCAAAGCATTTGACACCGCAATCATCGCATCCTGCTCAACAGCCTCAGAGCCCTTGTTCTCTCCACCAATACACTGTCCTGCTTCTCAAGATACCTCTCACATAGGTCCCAATGTGTTAGGATAAAAGGTGTGTCCTCTGAATCCCAGAATGTTACTTTGGGTGTCCCACAAGATCAATTTTAGGCCCTTACTACTCAGCCTCTTTATCAATTCCCTGCTAAGCACATGCCCTGCAAAGATGTTTCTTTATGCAGATGATACAGTGATCTCCGTAGCAGAAACACACTTTCATGAAATAACAGCTATCCTTCAAAGCAGCTTTACCAAACTGGAATCATGGTTTGCTCACATCAAACTCCTCTTGAACAACAGAAACAAAAGCAATGCACTTAGCCTACAAAGCTCAAAAAGCAGGGTAGCCCACTTACCATTCTAAGTAACAAAAGCAATGTAATTAAACAGGTTACTACCTTTAAATACCTGGAATTATTCCTAGACAACACCCTTTCTTTCAACACCTATATTGACCATGTTGTGAAAACAGCCAACATCAGACTCAGACTCCTTTACCGACATAGAAATGCTGACCACTGAGGCCCTCAGTCTTATCACCAAAAGCTCAATACTGTCCATCATTGACTATGGACTGATTGTCTATAGTGCGCCACTGAAACTGCTCTCAAAAGGGTTAAACTCCTGCTCAACAAAGCCTGCCAACTTGTTCTAGGAGCTAATTGGTATTCCCACTCTTGCAGTCTCTACTCCGCAACTGGATGGCTCCCATTACTTCTAAGATTCCAGTTCCAGGCATGTATCATAAGAAAAAAAGACCTCCCAGGACTGGTCCCAGAATCAGCTTCGAAGCTTTTCCAACATATCCCCAACACTAAAATATCCCGAAGCTCTGTTAGAGGGGTACTGCATGTACCTTAAAAAAGAACATCCTTCACCCAGAGGTCCCTCTCCTATCGAGGCTCTCTCTCTGGATGAACAACCTACCCCCTCCCTTTTTTGCCTTAAGAAACTCAGCCAATTATAAACCGTATCTAATCATACTATCTGCTTTAAGTTCACTACAAATGTCAAGTATATGCTAATTACATGACCTGTATTGTTTACTATATTTTAAACCAAAAGCTCCTTGTATTATTGTAGCAATGTTCTTATTATATGCTGCCTCAATTTCTTTAAAAAAAAATCCTCACATTGTACTGTACTGTAAGAGGTTTGTCTGTATATCTTATGAAAAATTAGTAAAAAAGTTTAACTGCAAAAGAAACTCAGACAATTCAAAAAAGATTCCATTGCGTCCTGGTAGAATCCCAAGAGTGCAACTGCTGTGCATAATGATAGGAGTGCCATCCCTGCTCTAGACTTCCAACCCTTACCCCCTCACCTCTTACCTTCGCCCCATGAGTCCTCACTCCCTCCCCTCCACCTCCCCTAGGCTGCCCCATGCATACAGCACTTATCAGCTTGTTCTCCCTCATCTCCATACCCCCTTCTCCTATCCCCTAATAACATTATACGATATGCCTCCTCTGTACCCATGCCAATACTCTCCGTACCTCCTCCCCTTTTCTTTGACAAAGCCGATTTTGGCTGCCAACTACAAGCAACCTGCACTTAGTAACTAGACCTATAGACTAGAGATATTTCTGTAATAAAAGTATTTGTATTTGAGGTTATACTCCACATTTATTTTGCTTGTAAAATAGTCTTGTCACTTGGCAATTGCATGTTCTCATCGTGTGATGTAAATTGTACTGTTTTGTCTGTTCTTCAATTGACTTGGAGCCTTTGTAAAACAGCCAGTTTGGCTCAAAGGTTGTAATTCCAAAACTGAAATAAATAAATAGAAACATCAGTATTCTTCTTTCTGCAGATTATGCAGTGGTGATCTTCATGAATGGGTCCAATCTTCCTGATTTATGGGAGATAATCCAGTATGATTTTGATTATTTTCAAAACTGGTTTCTGTTTAAATAAATTGGTGCCGAATGTCTCCAAAACCAAATCTATGGTTTTCCACAATGCCACAAGAAGGATGCCATTACCTACCACAGTAGAATTAAAAGCGCTTCAGGGAACTGTCATAGAACAGGTGACACATTTTAAATATTTAGGCCTCTCCCTAGAGAGCACACTCTGCTGCCAATGCAAAATCTCTATTATATTTAAAACAGTACATCAGAGACTGGGTGCTCTATATAGAATGAATTCTTTTGTTTACAAATTTGTTGACCAGGAAAGAGACACTGTGCCAAGGTTTGTTTTCAGGTGCATCCTGGGATTGCATGGAAGTTAAATAATTTGCTCATGATCCCACAATATGCAAATGGTGGCTGTGGGATTCAAACCCAGTTCTCCAGCTTTGTGGTGCAGTGCTCTTAACCACTACACTCTATTGTCTTCTTTCTAGTTCCTTCAGCCAGATTACTTCTTTCTCAAAGGTTTTTTTTTTTGTTCCTATTTTTGATCACAGCTTTTGATTATATTACTTAGCTGGGGAGGGTCTGCTGTCTGGGGTCAGAATCCTTCACAATCAAATTGCTGAATAAACTATGTACAAAGTACTACCAATTGCTTACATGTCATGATGATAACCATGCCTGTACCCATGCCTGCATCCACTGCTTTTCTTTTACCGTGCCTGTAAGCCATGCCTGTATCCACTGCTTTTCTTTCACCATGCCTGTAACCATGCCTGTATCCACTATTTGTCTTTACTGTAACCACCCCATGATGTAACTCACAATGCCTCAAATGTTCCTTATTTCCTTGTTCACTCTTATAACTTGTATTGTTATCCCGGGTCGCCCCTGAAAAAGGGACCGTCGGGGCTCAGTGGGCCTACCCGGTCACCAAAATTTAATAAATAAATAAATAAATAATGTTGGCTACCCAACTATTTATTTCTACCACATCTGCGATTTGCACAACACTCTGTTTTGGCCTTCATTAGATGAAAGATACCAGGAGCAAACTAGAACTCTGGTCAGAAAAGTTGCCTTGAGTAAATTACCAAAACTATTTCATTGTATTTTTCAAAGTCAAAATTCCTCTGCTTTTACTCGTTCAACATTTCATTATTTTTCTGTATTCCCACTATGAGAGCAGGTCTAGGTCAAAGATCTCAAGTGTATCAGTTCCCTCATTTCTATCATTCTTTACCATCTAAAATACTCAGTACCATGACTAGCATTCCCTCAAGTTTTAACTCAAGAAATATTTGGTGGATAATAAGAAATGCAGTTATGCTTGAGTTATTTGCATCGTATTAATATTTTTAACACATGTATTTACCTTTACTTATGTGTTTTGTACTGTGTATTTATTGTTGTTTTAATGTATCTGGTCACTTATGAAAAGTTGAAGAAAAATAGACGGTGAGAGAGTAACTACACAATAGACAGGACAAATCCTGAAGGTTAGTTTAATTGATTTATAACTTATGTTGTTTAATGGACAATGTTCTTCGTCAGATGGAAAATCCCCCTCTTTATTCACTATTGCACTTTAAAAATAATGCCACCTGAAAAACAGTGAAGTTATTAGGTTTACTGTTCCTAAAACAAAAACTAAAATGGGAGAATGTTCTTTTTCTACAGGGTAGCTAAAAGTTGGAATGATTCCTGTGTCATTTCATGGTGACATTAGTCATCAAACTTTTAAAATTAAACTAGAAACATCTTAGTCAACTATGCTGTAATTGTTTTTAATTTGACTGTGTCAATTGTATCTATGTATATTTGTGTCTTATTATATGTAACATCTATGACTGTATATTTATGGTCCCAG
This sequence comes from Neoceratodus forsteri, assembly GCA_016271365.2. NCBI lineage: Eukaryota > Metazoa > Chordata > Ceratodontiformes > Ceratodontidae > Neoceratodus > Neoceratodus forsteri. The sequence continues at coordinate 216,433,532 of JADMNL010000029.1, forward strand.
GTCACGCATGAAAAAGGCCTTTGTCTCATTCGTTTTATAGGTAAACAAAAGCTAAAATAAATAAATAAATAAAAATAAATAATTTGCTGGCGCAATATCAAGCCCATGATAACATCTCAGAGCGAGATGTGTAAGCAGGAACATTTGTCAAGGTGTATGATATGGGATATCATCCTGCTTCAGGTGTGCTGTGAGGCAAAAGGCCATAAGCCGAGTGGCCTCAACCAGAATAGAGCAGTTGTGTAATTTCTCACCTCAATTGGAGGCAGAGCACTAGTATTTGCTTTATTTTTGAACGTTGTTTTGTCATAAAACGTTTCCTTGCACATTTGGGGACTGGGGTTTCTTCCCTACTTCCTGTGGCTTGTTGTTCTTCTGTGTTGCTTTATGGGATACTGGAGGTCTGTAGTTGGGTACTGAACTCAGACTCTCAGTATATGCCCAAAGAAAGCTATTTTTATTTAAACCACAGCTTTTAACAACTTCAACTAGTGGATTCAGTCTTTTTAAAGGCTATAAAAGCATTTTTGTACTCCAGATTGTAGCACGAAACTGGAAATCCACAAGTACCTTCACTTCTGGTTCTCATACGAACATACGAACATACGAAATTTGCCAGCAGATAAAGGCCTAGAGGTCTATCAAGTCTGCTCGAATGTGCAGCTAGCACCCCTTATTCTGCAGCTGCCCCTCCCTTCCACCCTTCCCCTTCATTAACCCTTCCCCTTGTCCTGTCCCATCCTCGTTTGAAGCAGTCCACTGTTCTACTGCATACCACTTCTGCAGGTAACGATTCCACCCAGCCACCACCCTCTCTGTAAAAAAGTGTCTCCTCATCTCCCTCCTGAACCTTCCTCGCTCCAGTCTCATATCATGGCCCCTGGTGGCCCTCCCCTCCCTTACTTTGAACAGCCCCTCTGTACCTGTCTTGTTTATTCCTTTCATGTATTTAAAGGTTTCAATCATGTCCCCCTGTCTCTCCTCTCCTCCAGTGAGTACATGTTCAACTCCTTCAACCTCCTCTCATATGATAAGTCCCCCAGACCCTTGATCATCTTTGTCGCCCTGCGCTGCACTCCCTCCAGTAACTTAATGTCCCTTTTCAGATACGGACGCCAGAACTGCATCGCTACTCCAGGTGTGGTCTAGCTAACCCCATGCCTATACAGTGGCAGAATCACCTCCTCCCTCCTTGAGGATATACCCTTGCAATACAACCCAGCATTTTGTTGGCCTTGCAGCTGCCTTCCTACACTGTGCCGAGTTGTTCATTGACCCTGTGATGAGCACACCCAGATCCTTCTCCTCCTCTGTCTGGGCTAGCTGCACTCCCTAGCTGGTAAGTCCTCCTTGGGTTCTTCATCCCAAAATGCATCACCTTGCACTTTTGGCATTAAAGCCCAGTTGCCAGGTGTCTGACCAGGTTTCAAGCTTTGCCAGATCATCCTGCAACCCCTGCCATCCCCTAGGTCATCCACCACCGCGCCAACCTTGGTATCATCAGCAAACAGACTGATCTTGCTCTTGATGTCCCACGATATGTCTGCAATGAATATCCCAAACAACACTGGTCCCAACACCGAGCCCTGTGGGACACCACTCGTCACTGCCCTTGGGTGTGAGAGCTCCCCACCCACCACCACCCTCTGTTGCCTTCCCTGCAGCCAGTTTCCTACCCATCTCACCAGCATTGCACCTGCCCCTGTGCCTACTAACTTCCTTCCCAGCCTTCCATGTGGCACTGAGTCGAATGCCTTATGAAGTCCAGATACAGGACATCCACTGCATGTCCCCCGTCCAGTTGCCTAGTTACCCAGTCATAGAACCCGACCAGGTTGGTTTGGCAGGATCGCCACGTATGAAGCCATGCTGTCTGCTGTCCTGTAGTCCTTTGGCTCTAAGAGGCCACCAGCTCTCCTTCAGGATAGTCTCCATTAGCTTACCCACGATGGATGTGAGGCTCACTGGTCTGTAGTTTCCGGTTCATCCTTGGGGCCACTCTTGTGGAGGGGCACCACATGAGCCATCCTCCAGTCCTGAGGTACACCCTAATGTAGTGAGGCATTAAATAGGTCTGCCAAAGGTCCTGCAAGGACTCTGCCAGCTCCTTCAGTACCCTGGGGTGGATGCCATCTGGGCCTGGTGCCTTGTCCACCCTCAGTGCCTTCAAACCCTCTCAACTCTGTCCTCATGATTTCCCATCTGTCACCACTTCCCCCCCTCGTCTGCCATTTCACCCATCTTGGGTGTCCCCCCCCCTCTTCTCTTTAGTAAATACTGAGCAGAAGTACTCATTTAAGTGCTTCCGCCTTATCATACCTGCTTCCACCCAACCCCTCCTTCCTAATCCTTACTATGCAGTCCTTACAGCTCCTTTCTCCCTGATGTACTTAAAGTCCTTCTCCCTTCTAATGCCTTGTGCCAGCCTGAGTTCCGTAGATGCTTTGGCTCCCCTTACTGCCCTTGTCACCTCCTTCGATTCTGTCAAGTACCCTCTCTGTCCTCCCCCTCCCTGTTTTCTTGTATTTCCTAAAGGCAGCTCTTTTCCTCCTTACCTTTTCATGACCTCCTTGCTCAACCAGCTCGGTTTCTTAGCTCTAGCCTTCTTGCTCTGGGCTTTGCAGCAGGTTTTGTTGCCTCCACTATCCCCAACTTTATGAGCTCCCATCTCTGGTTAGTATCCATACTAGATTGAATTCTGGCCAGGTACCCTTTACCACTTCCCCCATCCTCCCAAAGTCAGCCCTCCTGAAGTCCAGCACTCTTGTGCCAGATTCCACTCCTTCCTTGCCCATATCCAATGTGAGCCATACTGAGTGGTGGTCACTCCCTGACAGCGGTTCCTCCACTGTAAGTTCTCTCACAAAGTCCCCATTTGCCAGCACAAGGTCAAGGGTATTCCCTAACCTCCCTAATTCTCCCACCACTTATACAATCGCATTTGCGAGTGGACCCAAGAATAGAGCAGTTGTGTAATTTCTCACCTGGATTGGAGGCAGAGCACTAGTATTTGCATTATTTTTGAACTTTTTTTTTTGTCATAAAACGTTTCCTTGCACATTTGGAGACTGGGGTTTCTTCCCTACTTCCTGTAGCTTGTTGTTCTCCTGTGTTGCTTTATGGGATACTGGAGGTCTGTAGTTGGGTACTGAACTCAGACTCTCAGTATATGCCCAAAGGAAGCTATTTTTATTTAAACCACAGCTATTAACAACTTCAACTAGTGGATTCAGCCTTTTTAAAGTCTATAAAAGCATTTTTGTATGCCAGATTGTAGCGCAAAACCAGAAGTCCACAAGTACCTTCACTTCCGGTTCTCCCACTACTTATACATTCACATTTGTGAGTGGGGCGAGTATGTGCGGGCCGGGCGCGGAGACGCGCACAGAGATATGCCCATCCAGCGCGTGTCTACCATGTCCACCGGGGGTACTGGGACTGGGACATCAGAGGTTAATAAACTAACAAGAATTCTACTGCTGTGTCCCTATTTGAATAAATGGTAAGGACCACCCTTTTAAAATTAGAAATGAAACAGGCCAAGAATCGTTGTACTTCCTGTGAAATGTATGCCATTGGGAAACAAGTACCCAATTTCATATGTACAAAATGCCAACTTGTTATAACATTGCAGGAAGACATAAAACGTCTTAATACCAGAACTTCTAATAATACTGAAATAGAAGCACTGGAGGATTACATTGATCAAATGTCCATGTTACCAGACATCGATGCATGAGTTGTTTCATCTGAGAAACCAGCTGGGCGACACGATTCATTTCCCCCAATCTGAAGTGTTTCTCCTAGTAGGGACATTCTTATCAGTTCTACTCCTTTATTAGATCTGAACCCACTATTCAGGATAAAATATTTTCCACCTGTGAGGAGGGGGCATTAATTTCACCTACTTCAGGGACTGATGGATGTATCACTACCACCAGTTCTACAGTACCCCTTGGGATAGATGGCTGTACAACCATCGATATCCCTACATTACCCTGCACAATTCTTATCACCCCTTAACTTACTTTAAATAATGATGAACTTTGTTCATCTGACATTCTGTCTCACATATCCCCAAATTAAAACTACAGGAAAAGACAACCAATTTTCCCTATTTCTGTGCCCACTGAATCTTTTAATGAACCTTTACAATCAAAACATTTTCCTACCCCATTGTTCAGCATGATAATCCATCTACACCCGTACCACAGAACAGACAGATATTTGTTCTGGGTGATTCTCTGATTACATTTTCTGATCGTATTATATGTAACCCTGATAAAACTAACAGAACTTGCTCCAGTTATAGGGGGTCAAAGGTTTCTGACCTAACATTAATGGCTAAAACTATCTTATCTCTGGGAGGGATAAACCCCCTTGTGGTTATTCATTGTGGGACCAACGATATTAACAGAACACCTATTGATCAGCTGAAGCAGGATTATACTAACATACTATTTGCCAGCAGAGTAGGCCTTATGGTCTATCAAGTCTACTTGAACCTCAGATCCCTAGTTTTACAACACACTAGAGGACAGAGGTTGCAGTATCTGTTTCTCAGAGATTCTTCCTGTTCCGAGAGCCACTCATTTCATGTCCAAAAAGATAAAAGCCATAAATGAATGGCTCCGTGAATTCTGTCTTAGACAAGACATCTCGTGTTTAACACATTGGGAAGATTTCAATGATTATCCATCCCTCTTTTGTTGGGATGGCTCACATCTCAGCAGAAGAGGAAACACATTACTGGGACGTAAAATTTGTTCCTTTATCCAGAACCATTTAAACCATTAGTTGTGGGGGAGACTGGATTTATTCATAAGTCTCTTATTATTTCCAGATCCCCACAGCATAAAAAAACAGCTCAACATTCTTTCTCTTAATGCTCGTGCATTAAATTCTTCTAAGATGGCTGAACTTGAAGCTAAAATTTTACTACATGATCTCGGACTTATATCTATATCTGAGACATGGGGAAATCTGGATAAATCTTGGTTAATGGCAATACCAGGGTTTACACTCTATACTAAAAACAGAACAGGTACCAAGAAGGGTGGTGGGATCTGTCTTTTTGTCAAGAATAACATTTTATCCTATGAAATCAGTTTTGACCCCAACCTAGAAAGCTTATGGGTTGCCCTTCAATTTTATGGTCAACCCAAATTAATAGTGGGCACCTGTTATAGACCTCTGTCAGCTGATCTGGCATATACCCAGTCTCTAACAAATGAAATAAAATTACTAGCTAATAATGGTACAGTTGTCATCTTGGGTGATTTCAACCTGCCCTCTATTGATTGGGAATGTTTATTTGGTAGCTCCCAACATGATAAGCTTCTTTTATCATCTATAATTGATCTGGGTTTGACCCAAATAGTAAAGGAAACAACTCAAGGGAACAACACCTTGGACCTTCTCTTTACCAATATTGAAAATAAAATAACAAATTTCAGTATTTCTGATCCATTAGGTAACAGTGATAACTTATCTTTATATTTTACTATTTCATATGATTCCAAACCAACAAACAACCAAACCAAGATTAAATTGTATAAGAAGGTTGACTTCTTAACTATTAATGAAAAATTAAAACACTTTGACTGGGCAAACATTCTCCTTAATCTTAATACCATAGGTGCTTGGTCTTTATTCAAAACTACAATTCTGGAGCTGGAACATCTTTATGTCCCTAAAAAAAAAAAAATAATAATAAAGGGAAAATACCAATATGGTTTAATAATACAATAAAAAAACAAATTGCTATGAAGCAGAAATTATTTAAAATTTTAAAAACTTGTCCCATAGACGTTAGACCAGGGTCTCTCTCTCTAATTATAGACAATCCGTCAGAACTTTAAAGAATCTTATATTACTAGCTAAATTAAATTTAGAGTTTAAAATTGCTCATTCTAAGGACTCTCATAAATTATTATACTCTTACCTTAATGGTAAAAAAGGGAACATTAGAGCTGTTGGACCACTGATTATTAATAACGCATCATTGGTTTCTGATAGCGAGACAGCCTCTGCTTTTAATGACTATTTTTGTTCTGTTTTTGTTCCAACTGATGGACGGCAACAATGTTACCGCACTTTCTCCCCTCATGAGGGGCTAATTATTTCCCTACAAGAAAATGAGAAAGTACTTAAAACCATAAAAAAATCTTCCAGCTCAGGACCAGGCAACATTAATTCAAATTTCCTGATAGGTATTCTGGATAATATTATACTGCCACTAACACTAATCTTAAATAAATCTTTACAGGAATCTATTATACCACCTGACTGGCTTACTGCCATTGTCACTCCTATTTTTAAACAAGGGTTGCATTCTAGACTTGAGAATTACAGGCCCATTAGTCTTAACTCCATCCCTTGTAAAATGATGGAAAAAATCTTGAAAACCATCATCAAACGTGAAATAGTTTCTTTAAACATTACAGATTACTCCCAGCATGGATTTAAACAAGGGTACTCCTGTACAACCAACTTACTGACCTTTTATGAACATGTTAGCAGGTTCTTAGATGTTTATATCCCTGTCAATATCATCCTACTGGACTTCAGTAAAGCCTCTGACAAGGTATCCCATGCAAAATTAGTGGACAAACTTATTGTTTTAGGCTTCTGTCCACTTATTTTTAAGTGGATTCACTGTTGGCTTATCAGCAGGTCTCAGAGAGTCAGGGTAAATGGAGTTCTCTCTGCATCAAGGGAAGTGACTAGTGGGGTTCCCCAGGGTTCGGTTTTGGGCCCAACATTGTTTAACATTTTCATTAGTGATATAAAAACTAATTCCAGTAACATTTTCACTAAGTTTGCTGATGATACTAAACTGGGGGAGAAGAGTCGATAACCCTGTAAACATGAACTCTCTTATACAAGATCTCAGACATATTGAACAATGGACAATAACAAATGGTATGTCATTTAGCGTTAACAAATGCTCAGTTATTCATCTGGGAAAAAATAATCCCATCCAGAACTATACACTTAACGGTGTTAGTATTAAAACATCTTCCTTAGAAAGGGATCTGGGCATCATGGTAAAGCATAATCTTTCATCAGTTGACCACTGTAATAAAAAAATTGCTAACATAGCTAATGCTTTCATCAAACAGATCAACCTCACATTCACATCTAAAACTGAACAATATATAATAACTTTATACAAATCCTATATTCGGCCCTATATAGACTATGGGTCACCCTTTTGGAGCCCTTCTCTAGTTCACGATATAAGGAGGATTGAACAAATACAACACAGAGTTACAAAAATGATTCCGTATATGTCACAACAAGACTATGATGTTAGACTTAATCTTACTGGTCTATATTCCCTGGAGATGAGAAGGACTAGAGGAGACCTTTTACAACTTTTTAAAATCATTCAATCTTTGACTTTAACATCCCAGTGTGGTATTTCATATGATATAAGGAAAACTTCACTTAGACTACACAATAAACAGCTTTACATTAAAAGTGCTAGGACCAATAAAAGACTAAATTTCTTCTCCATTAGAGCATCTAGGCTGTGGAACAAATTGCCCCAAGAACTTGTTGATTGTTCTTATAAAGGCACCTTTAAATCCTGTCCAATTTGGACAAATGGCTTCTTAATGAATACCACTGAGGATTTATTATCCCACTTTGTGGGAGACAATCTTGATGGGCAATTTGCCTTCTTTTGCCCTAAACACCAAGAAAACCTCAGAAGAGATTTTAGCCCATGATATCACACACCTGGGAGCGTATTATTATGATTATGAAATGTATCCATTTGTAATTTTTGACTGATGATATGACCCGCTTTTAGACCAGGATTATGTACTGAGATATCATCCCAGCTGCAAGTCATAGACTCATAGAAGCTTGATGGCAGAAAAGGACCACACCGGCTCATCTAGTCTACCATATTTCACCCCCTACACACTCCCATTGCCAGCCCCTGCCCTTCACCCACTACTCAGCTCCTTATGTCTGTAGCATGCCTCTGTATCTGTTTCCCTACAGTCTGAGGCTATGCCCTCTAGTTATGGTCCCCTCCTTCTTCATAAGTAAACACCCTTCCCTTACTTTGTTGAGCCCCTTTACATATTTAAAAGTTTCGGTCATGTCTCCTCTCTCCCTTCTAGCCTCCAGCATGTACAGATCCAGCTCCTAAAAGGCACCTCTGCTCGCATGTCTTCTCTTGCATACCTTGCACTATCTTGGTTGCCCTTTTCTGTACCGTTTCCATTAAATCTATGTCCTTGCAGAGGTGTGGTCTCCAGAAATGGACCCTGTACTCCAGGTGTGGCCTCACCATGGCTTTGTAGAAGGGCATTATTACCTCCCTTCTTCTACTAGTAATGCCCCTGCCAATGCATGCCAACATTCCATTGGCCTTTCCCACTGCCCTGCTACATTGTTTTCCTGCCTTAAGGTTGGATGAAACTATAATCCCTAGATCCCTCTCCTTTTCTGTTACTTTGATTGCCTCCCCTCCCAGGGTGTACTCTGCTTGTGTGTTCCTACTCCCCACGTGCATCATAGTGCAACTTTTGGCATTAAATTTCAGCTGTCATGTCTCTGATTGCTCCTTGAGTGTCTTCAGGTCCTATCTCATGTCCTCTACCCCCCTGTGGTGTCCACCCTATTGCAGATGTTTGTATCATCAGCATATAGTCACACCCTCCCCTTCAGCTCCTCCGCTATATCAGTGATGTAAATATTAAAAAATAGAGGCCCCAAGCCTGACCCATGGGGCACCCCACTCTTCACCCCCATCCTGGAATACACTCTGTTTAGCACCACCCTCTGAGTTCTTCCTGCTAACCTGGCCTCCACATACCTTGTTACTTTCCCACCCACCCCTAGACTTTCCTGTTTGCTCCCCAGCTTTCTGTGGGGGATGGTGTTAAAGGCCTTACTGAAGTCCAGATAGGTGATGTCCACCGCCCCTCCCTGGTTGATCACCTGAATCACCCAACTGAAGAACTTGATCAAATTCATCTGGAATGACCTTTGCTTGGTGAAGCCATGTTGTCTGCTGTCTTGCAAGCTGCTCTCTTCCAGGTAGTCCACCACCCTCTCCTCGATTAGTGCTTTCATTACTTTCCCCACCTCTGAGGTGAGGCTGACAGGTTGATAGTTCTCTGTCACATCCCTGTTTCCTCCCTTGTGTAAAGGCATCATGTCTGCCCTCTTCCAGTCCTCTGGCACCCTCCCACTATCCAGTGACAAGTTGAATACCCTTGTCAATGGGGTAACCAACTCCTCCCTCATTTCCCTGATCACCCTGGGGTGTGACCTGTCCGGCCTCATTGCCTTGTCTACCCTGAATCTTTCTAGCTCCTCCCTAACCCTATCCACAGAGAACAAGCTCTGATCAACCCATTTGCCCTCCTTCTCCCTCCTCTTTAGCTCAGGTCCCCTCCCATCTTCCTCTTACGTAAATACTGAGCAAAAGTTCTAATTTAATACCTCTGCTTTTTCACAGTCCCCTTCCAAGTTTATCTCTCCCCCCCAGCCTTGCAATCCCCTGCTTTGCCAACCCTCCTCTCCCTCACATATCTGAAAAAAAGTTTTGTCCCTCATTGCCTTTTTTTAGCTATTTTCTCCTCGGTATCCACTTTTGCCCTGCTGATTTTCTACCCTGACAGTCTCCTGTTCTCCCTATAAGCTTCCTTTTTTTCCTCACTGAGTGTCTTCCTAAATATTCTGAAAGCCCTTCCTCCTTTTCCTGACTACGGTCTCTATCTCTTTACTAAACCAAAGTACTCTCCTCCCCCGGGTTTGAATCCCACTGCTGCCTAGATGCATACTGTGTGATCCTGAGCAAGTCACTTAACTTCTTTGTGCTCCCAGGTCACATCTGGAAACAAGCTTCAGCACAGTGTGCTACCCCTTGTTAAACAATGTTCCCTTCCCCCTTTCCTTCACTCCTGTTTGCTCTTCTTAACCTTTTTATGCACATTTCCATGGCTTTCAGTATCCCTCCTTTAACAGATTCCCATAACTCCTCCACTGCCCCTATATTCTTTGTTCCCTCCATTGCTTCCCTTGCTAGCCTTTCATCCTGTCAAAGTCTGCATGTTTGAAGTCCATGACTGCAGTACTGGTTCGAGTTGACTTTCTCCCTGCCCTCTCCCTGAAGCTTACAGTCCTGTGATCGCTGGTGTCCATGACTTCTCCCACCTGCACCTCCTCCACACTATCCCCGTTTGTCAGGACCATGTCTAGCAGGTTGTTGCCCCTTGTTGGCTCCCTGACTAGCTGCTGTAAGAATGCCCCCTGCAGTGCAGCTAGGCTCTCCCTGCTTCTAGTCAACACTGCATCTGGGATTCCCCAGTCTGTATCTGGGAGGTTTCAGTCACCTACTAGTAGTAATTCTCCTTTTAGGGCCATCTGTTTAACTGCCTGAATAAGCTGTTTGTCCCCCTCTTCCCCCCCTGCATAAGTGGTCTGTATACCACCCCTGACTGCAAGGATTCTCCAGTCCCCTTTCCTAGTGTTACCCACAGTAGCTCCTTCTCCCCATCTTCCTCTTGTTCCTTGATTACTCTCATGTCATCCCTGATGTGTAAAGCAACTCCCACTCCCCCCTTGCCCTCTCTGTCCCTTTTAAACAGTCTGTAGGCCAAATTAGTCATCTCCCAGGTATGATGCTCTGTCACCAAGTCTCACTTATTGCTACTATATCTAGTGTGTTGTCCCTTATGATGGCCTCCAAGTCCACCATTTTCTTCCCTTAGTATTTGGCGTTGACAGCCAAGCCCTTCCACCAAAATCCCCTTTCAAGTGATTCCCTCTTTCACTATGATATCTCTCTATCCTGGGGGACTGTGGTAGACTCCCATTTTCCTGTCCTATTTTGTGCCCCGATTTGGTCTCATGGCAATCTGATTTGAAGGTTTTGACCATCCAATTCAAAATTAAGCAGTAAGTTATGACAGGGGGTGTGTTACAGTAGGATAATGGCCTACCTCAGGCAAGTTAAAGCATGAGGTGAAGGCAAAGTTAAGTGCTTCTGCCTCTCAAGAAGGGCTGTTAACTCACTATAATGCACCCCCTTGAATGCATTATTGCGATTATGAAATGGTTCCTTTTTAGTAAATTCGATGTAGTTTTTAAACATATTTTTGTTGAGCTACTTTCAGCTGGCCCGTGGTGCTAGGGATAACATCCTGATACCTCCTGGTCAATCAGGAGCCAGTATTCTTCCTGCCCATTTCATAATTAAGTTTATCGACTGCTGAGAAATGTGGGGCAGTCATGATTGGTATGTGGCTTGCTTATGTAATCATTTACTATGGTTCTCTCTCAATATCTCATCGTAGGTTAGACCCAGTTATCAGTATCAACCATACCCATACCCTTGGACCATTTTGTGTTCTCAGTATTATACTCCAGGGCTTGGAACAGCATGTGAGTTTGTCACTTCTCAGAGTGGATTAAGACATCTAGGTTTGGTGTGTCTCATAATGCACCCAAAACATCTAATTGGTGACCCTTGATATACAGTACCACTTCCTGTTATGTAGTATTGCTTAATGTTATATATGAAATATTTTCTTTCCAGGTCAGTTATGGTTCTTCAGTTTCCCTGTTGAGCGATAAGTCAAAATTCCCTTCATTTATGTGGACTGTTCCAAATGACATCTTCCAAGCTCTTGGTCTGGCTCAGCTGTTAATTTATTTTGGTTGGACATGGGTGGGAATTCTGGCCTCTGACAATGATTACGGTATGCTGGACAGCCAGAATCTCAAACAAGAAATTGTCAAGGCTGGAGGCTGCATCAAATTTTTAGAAATGCTCACCAAGTATAAAGAGAAGATCCCCTCCACCATTGATGTGATTCAGCGGTCATCAGCAAATGTCATTGTGGTCTACTCCACTCCTGAGAATCTGGTTCCATTGCTGGAGGCCATTTCTATGCAAAATGTAACAGGCAGAGTTTGGATCAGCTCTACAAGTTGGCACGTATCTTTGGAAGTTCTTAAGATGGAGGCTGTGAAAACCTTAAATGGTAGCATAGGGTTCTTCATCCACAAAGGCAAGATCCCTGGGCTCAAGGACTTCTTGTACAGTATCCACCCTTCAACCTCTCCTCATGATATCTTTATAAGAACTTTCTGGGAGGAGGCCTTTGACTGCTAGTGGCTGACACCTGATGGAAATGACACACTAACAAACTGGGCAATAAGCACAATAACGTCACCTTGCACAGGTCATGAGGACTTAAGAAATCTTGCCATTTCTAAATATGACGTGTATAATTACACATACATGTTTAGCATTTACAATGCAGTATATGCGGTGGCACATTCCATTCATAGTCTGCTTTCATGTAGAGATGGAGAAGGTCCATTTTATAATGAACAGTGTGGGAGCATTCATGATTTCCAACCTTGGAAGGTAAAAAAACCAAGTAGTATATTTTCATTTGTTAAAACTGGTGTGTATGTTAATACTGCTGCTGAGTCCACTCTTATGGTTGTAAGAGCGGCCTCAAACACATTCTTAGAGTAAGAGAACTGCAAGACAACAGTGAATGGTTCTGATACCCTAACAATGTGAGTGAGACTACTCTTGCAACAGTAAAAGTGGTCTTGGTGGCAGTACTGGTGTATTATTGATCGAGTTTGATCAATAATATAATCCCTCACTAATTTATAAAAAAAAGTACCCAAACATTCCCATTTTCAGGGCAGCTGCAGAAAAAATACTCTTCACAGAATAAGAGCGTCTCATGCACAGAGCAAAGGAGTGTTCTGACTGGTCGAAACTCAGAATGCTCTCTTGCTCTATAATGTGCTATAGAAGGGATAGGAATTCCATTAAATGTGCTGTCTGCCACCCTTAAGTTCGGAGCTGTGTTGAACATGGAATTCTCCTGTAAATTTGTGCAGAATGGCAATTTCATCCTCAAATTCTTTTCAGAATTTATTTTTAAAATGTATTATTTCTTTTTGATCTGGCCCCATCAACTTGTCAGGTCCTGTCCCTCCAACAGCATCTCTGGCACTTACCCTCAGGTTTCCAATCCCATGGGGTTAACCCACTGTGGACTGGGCTGCTGTGCTGGTTCCAACACCCCATTGTATCTTGGTCATAGGTACAGGAGTTCCCTGTGTTCCTGAAGGCAGCCAGTTGCTCTAGTCTGGACTTGAGTATACTGGGATTATGTATTGGGTAGGCATTGTCACCTTTTTTATAGTCCTGTCTCCTGGGATGCCTGGTGCTTAAGGAGGTCTAATCAGAGGCACACAAGCATGCCTCATGTGAATCTTGTCCAACATGCGGCTTCCCACTCCTACTGTCTGCTGAACTACCAGCTGTGGTCACCCTGGGGGCAGCATAGCAGTGGCAGCAGTGACCCTCCCTCCCTCCATCCTTTCCCAAAGAAAGTCAGCATCCTCTGGGATGCCTTATTTTCCTCCCCTGGCTGTGCCTGGTTGTCTGAGCTTGTTCTCAAACCTGTTGTTTGCTTAACGAGTGGCTAGTCATTTTCTGCAGTGGTAGCAGGTCAGTTCTGGAATTTATTGTTTAATTTTGCAAGGCAATTCTATATGTAATCCTATTCTGTGGTTTGCATAAATTGAGTTGGCAGATTACGTAATTGCAGAATACTATTATGAGGTTTATGTAAATTGTAGTTTAGTAAGCCCCAGTATTAAGAAATAGATTAGTTGCCCTATTGGTCCTTGTAAGAAAACATCCAGAAGCAAATGGTTTGATACCTTTTAATGGACCAACACAGATGTTACAAAACATAGATGCTACAAAAGAAAACAGTGTCTAAGCTTTCAGACCAACCAAGTATTTCCTCATAGACTTATGTCCCAGTTTAAAGAAAAATTCTGCTTTTGATGGAATTCTGTAGAATTAATTTGAATTTTCAAAATTCCACAGCCTTTCTTCAGAAGCGGAATTTAATAAATCTGCACTGCTCTAATCAAGCTAGATTATAACATTTTTCTATGATTTTGCCCATGGGCATCCTTGCTAAAGTTCTTTTGTCGGCGTGTCTGCAGACACCATAACATCATTACTGTTCATCTTCTTCCTTTCAATGTTAATAGCTAATTCAAACTTTCACACTATCCCATAATCCCACCTGAGCTCTTAACAAGCATTTTGCTAATTTTAATACCCTTTTTTTGGGACAAAGAAACTCGAATGGGGGTCATATCTAAAGTGATTTTAACCTAAACTGACTGGGATCGACTCACAGCGCACTACTGACACTAACGCAGAGCTATAACCTGCACCAGACTCTAACTGAACCCACTAGAACCACCCCTTCTCCAACTACCTCCACCCTCATGGACTGGGTACTGGTGAATCGCCTTGACCATGTGCAAACTGTGGGCATCTTGGCAGATGCTATCACAGACCACTCCCCCACTTTCTGTGTATGGAGTCTGGAGACTGCTCCCCCACACCCTCCACGCTACATCACAATTACCAACTTTGCCAAACTGGACGTGGAAGCTTTCCTCTATGATGTATCCTGTATCAACTGGTCTGACATCTATTGTTCCCATGATGTTCAAATTGCCCTTGATAGCTTCATTATTAATTTTACAGCACTCCAGGATAAACATACCCTGAGGGTCACCAGAAGGGTCAGTGGTAAACAAACAAGATGGCTACACAAGGACCTGCTGGCTAGCCTGTGCACACGGGAAAAACCCTGGAAGAAGTATAAAGTGTCCAGACTACAGGAGGATTACAATACCTACAGGGCCTCTCGGAGCACCTGTAAAAAAAAAATCAGAACTGCAAAGAGCATCTATTGCAAGGAACTGCTCACAAACTCTGCCGGTGACCCTGTAAAATTCTGGACACACATCAAGACCTTTCTCGGGGCTGCCCAGTCATCGACCCCAGGGGATATGATCCTAAATGGTGTGCATTGCAATGACTCAAACACTATAGCGAATGCCTTTAACAGATTTTTCATGGATCTGTCTCAGTACACCACATCCTTCGCCTCACCTCCCACAACATCTCAGCCTTACTGCACACCCCAGAGATATGCATCTGGTGCTGACCACTGCCAACTAACTACTACTCCCCCTTTCTACTTTAAAGCTATATCTAGGTCTGAGGTCCAAAAGTTATTGCAAAACATATCTGACAACACTAGCCCTGGCACAGATTCACTTGAGCCATGACTCTTGAAGCTAGCGGCACCATTGATTGCCTTGCCTTTGGCCAAGATTTTCACTCTGTCCCTCTCTCTCAGCATTTTCCCAGATCTCTGGAAGATTGCCCAAGTTACACCTATCCTTAAAAAAGGAGATCCAAATGATATTAACAACTACAGTCCCATAGCCATACTCTCTGTGCTAAGCAAGCTACTGGAGAAGCTTGTTGCAACCCAAACTATTGCCTATCTCACAAAGAACAACCTTCTCTCAGACACTCAGCATGGTTTCAGAAAAGAACACAGTACCTCAACTGCTCTTCTCAAATTCTCTACCGATGGACAAAGGCCTACTCACTGGAGCAGTATTTATCGATCTTACCAAGGCTTTCGATCTTGTTGATCATCCCCTGCTTCTCTCAATCCTGCATAGACTTAACTTCTCATCCTCAGTAGTTGACTGGTTTAACAACTACTTATCAAACAAATTACAACTTGTTAAATTCAACTCCACTCTCTCAGATGTGACCAGCACTGACATCGGAGTACCTCAGGGCTCCATCCTGGGACCCCCTTCTTTTCTCACTATACATTGACAACATAGATTCTGCCATACGCTCCTGCTCAGCTATCCTATACGTGGATGATCTCGTCTTCTGCTCCGGCGCTGACAAAGTCAATGTCATTAACGAAAACCTCTCCCTTGATATCAGGAATGTGCAGACATGGCTAAATGCTAATACGCTCATCCTCGACACAAAAAAGACCCAAGGCATACTATTTGGCACTGCCCCCAAACTCAGGGCCTGTAAGGAACCCCTCCTAGTCCATGACTCCGGGGGGTCTCATCGACTGTGTCACATACTTCAAATACCTGGGAGTCCTCCTTAATAAATCCCTTAACTTCAGTCTGCACATCCAGTCAACCTGTAAAACAACAAATGTCAGACGTGGAATTGCCTACAAGACTAGTTACCTGCTAACACGATCCGCTAAATTGGCTATTGCCAAGGGTATTCTCCTTCCAGTGCTGACATATGGTGTCTCCACTTTTGTTACTGTCCATAAGACTGCTCTCCATAAGTGGGATGTTGCATATAACAACATATGTCAGTATGCCTCTTCTTCCCATCGTCTCAAGCACCACTGCACACTGTATAGTGACCTAGGCTGGTTCTCCCCTACTGCCTACCGACTATACTCCTTAGGGACCCTCACAGACTCTGTAATCCATAACCAAACCCCCTTCTCCTTGCAGCTCTACTTGTTCCACAGACACCTGCCCACTGGACTACGCTTAGCAAATAAATGTCTACTTATTGTACCCAGGTGTCTCACTTCAAAAGGCTCAGGTACATTTCACTGCACCACTCCTGCCACCTGGAACTCCCTCCCTGTGGCAGGCAAACTCCCACCCAATCTTCAAAAAAGAACTATATCGCCACCTATCCTGGGACCCTTGCACATGCTTTGATCCCACTTGATGCCTCACAGCTAGCCACCCTAGGTCGACCAGGACACTTCTGCACTTCTAAACAAGCTTTGCCATAAAATGTCTTTATAGCTGCCACTTAGCCCAGTTTCAGTTGTTATTTGCATGTACTAATATCACCTTGTGTCATCTCTGCATAGCTATATGTATTATCTAAAGTACTGTCTGACTTGATCTGTATTCCTACCTACATGTACTATATACTATGTATTGTATAATCTCATCTCATTTTATGTATGTATTCTCCCGGTCGTGCCTGAAAATAGTCAACTTTGGCTAGCGCACCTAACCCGGTAAACAAAAACTAAATAAATAAATAAAATCTGAAGTGAAAAAGGCTTTGAAAGCTGTTTCAAAATTTTATTTATTTATTGAAATGTTTCACCAGGAAGGCACACTGAGCGATAAGTTGCTCATCTCCCGATGTGACCTGGGGGAAGGGTACATTAGGAATGAGACAGTAAACATTCAAGTTATAAGTTCAACATTAACATACAGTTGTAAGGTAGACATTACAAACAGTGTTACAACAGTGTTGAACATGATAGGTAGAAACAGTGGACAATCATAAGTGGGTTAATAAATAACAAGTGCTTACGGAAAGAAAAGGGAGAAAGAGAGGTGGTGGGGAGGTGGGTGGGGAGGGGCAAGAGTCGTGTTCCTAGAGACCACTTCAGGCTGTGAGGACCCTGCACTGCACTGACCAGAGAGAAGGGGATATGGAAGTGTCACAGAGAGACCGCATCAGGATGGTGGGGGAAGGAGTAGATGAGAGATACAAGCCCCTTTGGGGGATAGGAGAGGGACCCATGGAGACTATTCAAAGAACCTTCTATTCTGTGAGAGATCAAGGGAGGCTAGTAAGGGGGAGCAATTTGGGGAAAGGGGAAGAAAGCTAGGAATCTGGGTTGGTGTGTACGGGTAAAGTGAAGGTGACGGTAGAGGGGTAGGGTTTGTCCAGGGTTTAGAGGAGGGAGTTAGGGAGGGACATGGCAGGAGCAGCTAGGAGCAAGGTAATTATTGAGGGCACAGCTGAAGGAGTGCACAGAGGATGAGTGCAGGGTTTGAGAAGGGAGGAAATTCCAGATTTTTGGGAGGCGATGATAGTAACTGGATTGGTCAATTTGGGTGGATCTGCAGGGGATTACCAGGGTGCTAGAGTAAGTTGATCTAAGGGAATGAGAGGACGGGGGTGTTATAAAGGAGGAGAAAAAGGTAGGAAGTGAGCTCACCCAACCAGTACTTGGAGATGAATTTAACATAGTGGGAGAGTCGCCTATTTGCAAGAGAGGGGAAGGATAGGGCACGATAAAGAGCACAGTGGTGGGTGTGAGGCAGGGCATCCAAGGCAAAGTGGCAGAAGGAATTGAAGAGGGTGTCCAGTCTGGCCAGGTAGGGCTTAGGGGCAGCACTATAGCCTATATTACAGTAGTCAAAAGTGGGCAGTATCATCTTCTGGACAAGTTTGCACCTAGCAGTAGGAGGGATGCAACTACGGTTCCTAAACAGGGCACCAAGCTTGGGGTACACTTTTTTTGGATGGCATCAATATGCCCAGAGAAGTTTAGGTGTAGGTCCAACCAAACACCTAAGTACCTGAAGGAGGATGTGTCCTCAAGTAATGTCCCATCAAGGGTGTGGAAAATTGGTAAGGAGGGAAGCCTTAAGAGTCTCTGCCTTGTACCAAAGGTCATGGAGACTGTCTTCTTGGTGTTGAGGAAAAGTTGATGGTCAGCAAACCAGAGCTGAACCTTGTCAAAGTCTTGCTGTAAGCTGGTTGTAACCTCATCAGGACAGGAGCCGGATGCATACAGGACTGTATCATTGGCATACATGTGTATAGCAGAGGATGGGGAGCAAACAGAGGGAAGGTCATTTAAGAAGATGGAGAATAGGAGGGGCCCTAATACAGAGCCCTAGAGGACTCCAGTGCTAATCAGGAGGGGAGGGGAAGTGGCATCCAAGATCTTAACTGACTGGTTTCTGCCGAAAGATAAGTAATTGACTTTGATTGCCACACTCTTTCTCACTCAATGTCTTTCAGCTGAGGTGAAGTTCTTTGGTTGTGACCAGGTTGAATGACACTCAGGAGTTTTAGGCTGATTTAAAAGTTGCATTACTTTTAAGTAGTGTGTTGGAAAGAAGGAATATGAGTGTATGCCAATCCCATGGTGAGACCTTTACAGTGACTGCATCAATGGCAACAACTTTGACAGATCACTGTAAAGTCCACCCGGGACCCCAGCACTCTTCCCCCCAGTCCTGCACCCCCTCCCTGAATCAACTCCAACTCAGAGCTAATAATCACTAAGTCTGGGCTGTGGGGGCGGGGCCCCCTGAAACACACAGACAGATTTCCAGATGGATTTATGCTAACTGCAATTTGTAGTCAGCATAAATCTGTCAATGCAATGTCAGTCGACAAAATTTTTGTCGAACCAGCATCATAGAGCTGAATATGAGTATGACTGACTGTGCGACAACACAGATATTTGAAAATGAGACATTGCAAAGAGCTGATAGTGACTCAGCAGCAGGGAAGGGATTTAAAAGAAAGAAAGATGAAACATTTTTGTTTTTGGACCTGAGAATAACAGAAATGACCAGATCAACCAAAATGTAAGAATCATATCAGTGCACCACCATTCATCCCTTATGGGTGGCAGGAGAAGTGAAAGCTGAACCATATGAAGGGGAAAACAGGGAAGTCACTGCTAAGGGGTGATGTTACAGCATAGCAGAGGTTAAAAAACAAAAAAACAAAAACAATGTTCACCAAAGTCTTGATGTCAAAACACTGCAGGTGGAAATGCCCTGCGATCTTCCTCCCTTCCTCAGTGGGGCTGTCATCAGGGATTCCGATTCATGTGCTGTAGTTGGAGATTGGGGGCTAGGACTGTAGGGTCACCATTCATGGCTGCAATGATTCCCTGGAGAATCCTTGCTCATTCTCTGTCAGTAAATCTATTGTCCTCATCCTTCATTGACCTATTGGATATCTATTTGATACACAATGGCTTGACTCAGAACATGCCATTTATCTTCATAAGTGAGGGGGCAGGACAATGACTCACTAATGGCAAAGCTATGAGTGAGTTATGAAAGTCCTGCCTCTCCTCACAAGTGATGATGAAGGTCATATTCTAATTTAGGCCATTGTGTGTCCAGTTTATACATTGTATTTTAACCTGCAACATTTTTTAAACTAGTTCTTTATATGAAACTTGAACTGTTTCTGTTGGATTTCACTGCTCTGTTTTGAGTGCAGCAGAGGCCCCTGTGATGTCACCTGACATTGTGCTAGCTGCACTCCTATTAGTTACTGGTTCCTTTGTTACCCTTCAAAATAGAGATGAAGGCTGATGATGGATCCATACTGAAATATATGACTTATCTTCATTTAAAATGCTTCAGCTGCTACAATAAATCATGTATCGGTAAGTTTTGATTTTCACCTACATTATAAAAATGTTTCTTACTTTGAGAGATACACATCGCATTGTGTGGAAACAAAATCTTTGCCCTTTGAACTTCATCTGTTCCTGCTACTTCTCAAAACATGATATCATAATCCACTGCTTGTGACATCATCATCATTTCCATAGCAACCAGCTGTGATATAATAACTGTGCTGTGTTTTTTCCCATAGCTAGAAACCGGTAGTCATTTGCCACTATTGGCAGCTGGTTGAAACTGCAATTATGAGCCAGCATTCCTTCAAAGAGTGCACACACACTGTTGCAGCTCAGCAGAATTGTGTCAGGTTCAACTCCCAGCCTTTAAGGATCTCAGGGTAGCTGTGGTCTGCTCTATGCAGGTGGGAGAAGGGGTATGGTACGAGTGTCGGGTGGTGTAGGAAGCTGGGGATAGTGTGCCTCCCTCCCCCAACATGGTTTGCCCATCTTGTGGCTAAGTTTAACTTGTGGGCTTGTTTGTCAGGCAGGAGAACAAGTGCTGCTGGAAGCACAAACCTGAAACCACAGTATGGCTGTGCTGGGAATGTCTGACGGGGGCTAACTATAATTTAAATAAGAGGAGATAGGTTCAGCAGTATGGGTGGTTCTTACAGGAGAACATTTGTTAAACTAAATAATAAAAACACAAAAAATAACATAATTCACAAGAAATAATAAACATAAAAAAAACCTGGGGTGGGGGACTTCTGGGGCAACAAAAATCCCATCAATTATATAAAACAAAAATATGGGGTGATGTGTAAAACTTGCATTTTATATCATAATCTACAGCTTGTTACATCATAATCATTCTCATGGCAATAAACTGTGATTTATAAACGGAAGATTATGGGCCCCACATTCAAAAGTGGTTGGGTGCGCCATGCAGGTGAATGTGCCACACATTGACTTGCACCAACACAAAAGAATGGGATATTCAGAAATTGCACCAGGTAATGCAATCTTGCAAACACATCTGAATATTCCAATTGTACACGATTGCACAGTGGGAGATGAGCAGCATGGCATGTGACCTGTGACCAGTGCGGAGTATACGGAACTGCGTGATGTGAAGCCACATGCATGGATATGCAAATAGCCTCATTGCACAGTCGGTATCCAAACAGCACATTAGCATCTCATTACTGGAATGTATTCAGGCCATTTGCATGCCACTGGCATGTGCAGTTCCAGATCTGCAAGGCAGCACCACCATTCCACAAAGGTGACCAGGTGGTACTGCAGCTTAGCAGGCAGGTGAGTAGTCATGTTTGTGTGTGGGTGGAATGCATTGGCCTTAGTGCAATGCTAATACCCAAGGTGGCACACATGCAACAACAGAAGGGTCCAGTGTCCATGAGGGATGCCTACAATGCCTCCAGGCCACAGGTGGTGCCACCCCTGCCCCACGCTGCCTACAGTTGTGCAATATCCACAACCACAACACCACACTGATCCACTGCAGGGCCCCTGTGGCATTGTCACAATGTATAGATAGCATCAGTGACATGTATGTTGTTCCTGGTGGTGTGTATTTGGAAAAGGCGTGCTGTGTGCACCTATGGCATACCACCGTGGGTGGGTGCCAATGGTCTGTAACTGTCCCATGCCATGCTGCCACCAGTACCATCATGCGTCCTGATTCCCATTGTCCCAGAAGTCACCATGGGTGCATGCCATCACCAGGTGATGCTCTGATGGCCACATGGGTGCAGGCAATGGTACCTGGGACATGTGCTGCATTGTAGCTGTCTGCTCTGCTGGTGTGCTAGGGGCTGACTGACCACACTAGCATGTAGCAGCTGGGTGTCTATGACCTGGGTGAGGTGAGGGAGGTGGCTGACTGGGATGTGCCCGTGGTGTCACACACCAGTATCTGGCAGGTGCCTGGCGAGCAGGCACAGTGCAGCTGTGGCTTTGGGTACTACCATCCTGGCGTGGCTGCTGTGTGTGGGTGCCTGGAGCTCTTCCTGGTGCAGCTCACAGAGCTGTCTCAGGATGCCTTGTCTGGAGTTCAGCAGCCTGCCTATGGGTGGCTGGCAGATTTAGGGCAGCCCCTGTCTTGCCTAACTTTGCGCGACACAAACGTGAGATGTGTGGCACATGCGCTGTGCAGTTCCACTGACTATACGCATGCACAGCGTATGTAGGTGTCCGTCCCATTTTTCTGTGTGGCATACATTATATGTGCATGATTGTGCAATCGGATATACACAACGCATTTCCCCATTTTGAACATCGTGCCATAGTGCGTTTTCCAGGGTGCACCATGCATCTCTATTTTGTGCTGTGCAAGTCCTTTGAATATGGGGGTGCAATGCATGTTAAATAAACAGGAAGGAGGAGCAGATGAAATCTGTGGGATGAGGATCCTATTTCCAAACAGCTGTCTGTAGTAATAGAGAAAAATAAACAGAAATTTCAACATAAAACAAGATTTATAGAAATATAGAAACACAGGCAGTGACAGCACATCAAGACCAAAGGTTCATCTAGTATGCCCAAAGACATTTTGATTTGTGTGTAAATATTACGTTTTTCAAGGCTTTACTTGAAAACACTGCACTGCACTGGCTCAGCCACACTGTGGCCTGTATTTTCAAAGTGTTGAGATGGATGCAACAGCAAGTCGTGTCACATTTGCATATCAAATTGCAGCTGCAGCTGCCTCTGAAGGGTGCACTAGCATTAGAAGATGAATGAACCACATTCTGCTGTGCCTGTACTTGGGGCCAGATTAGTACAACAAAAGTGCGCAACTATGATGCAGCCTGCATTTGGGCCACACATGTTTGTTTTTTTTTTTAAACCAGGAGAGACACACTAAGCTGAAAGCTTGTTTGCAGGTACGACCTGGGAGCACAAGGAAATTAAGTGACCTATTCAGGGTCATGCAGTATGCAAGTGGGGGCCGTGGGATTCAAAGCCAGGTCTTCAGGTTTGTAACTCAGAGCCTTAAACCACTGCACTATACTGCCTCCTATGTACCTCCTAAATGTGCCACATATGTGACTGTACTTAGCTCTGGAAGAACAGCGGGAACAGCATATATCTTATCTGAGCTAACTAAAGCTGTCACGCACTGCAGGTTGTTGGCTCTCTCCCTGGTATAGCCCTCTGATGTCACCTGAAGGTGATTCTGGGATTTCTGGTTACAGCAAATGCCAGGGTGGAAGTCGGTAGAACCAGCATGATTACAGTCTAGTATCCTGCAGTAAACAGCAAGTAGAACAAATGTTTTTCCATGCAAAGTGCAAACTGGGACTGGCCCCACACTTGGGTGTGTGGCTGTTCGTGCTGACTGTTCCCTTTACAGGTTATGATTATAGAAAGATGGCTGGATTGCTACTGTGGAAATCTTTTTGCTTCACAGTGCAGAATTTACCTTTTAATTATTATTAAACCATGTTTTCAATAAAAGCTCATAATACTGTCAGAAAACCTCAAGATACTGTAGGACACTGAGGCACAAAGGCTGTAAGGGCTGTACATCCCATATTCTCTGGACACTCACCTGGTGAAAAAACATTTAGATAAACAACAAACTACTATGTATATCTGTATATTATAGGGGTGCTCCTCTCTATTTGGGGTTGTTCGGGCATTTCAATGTTAAACCCCCAAATTTGTACTGTAATTACTTTGCAGCTATTCAACAGATTTGCATGAAATGTTGCATGCACAGTCTCATGAGTAGATCTCCTGACAGAACAAGTGTTGTTCCAGTTGGACATGTGGATTCTGAGGTGCAGATAGTGCAAAAAATGAATTTTTCAGAATTTTTTTCCATTAGTTTGAATGTGTTTTCTATCAACATGTCTAGAGCCCATATGATTTTAAATACTGGCCTGAAATTTTCTGGGTAGAAAGGGACCGGCCCACAGATCTGCCTGTTGTTTATTTGGTAAACAAATATTTATCCGTTCCAAAGTTAGTTAATTTAAAAATTTGTAATGCTTGGGTCTGAGCATGCTCAGTAAGCACTGAAAAATAACTGTATGAAATGACAAAAAAAATATTTTTCATATGGGGTCAATCTTTTTTCATAAGGGGAAAATCATTGTTTTGTTTGCTGCCGTCTTGTTTTGCTTCTTTCCATAAAAATGTACATTTAAAAACCCACAAAATAGCATTCCTGAAAGCAACCAATGGATGTAGCTTGCTTATCGGGACCCCCTTAGCTGGATTCTGCACTTAACTGTTGTCTGTTGCAGAAATGCTCTTAAAATGTTGTTTTTTTAATTATAAATCTTGCTTTGTGGCTCATGATACAAAGCAAGATATTTGCTTCGTATGACATCTCACAAAAAAAATCTTTTATCATATGAGGAATCAATGTATTTCAAAGGAGTTTTCTACTTTGGTGCATAACTTGTCATTTTTCAAGATTTTGGCACTAAATTTTCAACATACCCCTTTTGGCACTCCACCTCTTGAACAATATTATGGTCATTTTACAAATCGTGCCCGAAAGGTGATTTTGCGGTCGGTTGGTGCAATCACCTTCTGGGTGGGATTTCAACATTTTTACCATATGTGTTCATGAGATGGGGTCATAAGAAGAGTATGTTGAAAATATGGAGTCAAAATATGCAAAAATGGCAAAGTTGTGCACATCTGTTGACATTTTGCTATGCTTGCTCATAACTTTCTTAATTTTCAATATTTTAAACCCAAATTATCAACATAGCCTTTTCTTTACACCATCTTATGACTATGCCAGCTACCATTTTTCAAATCTTGCCCAAAACATCTTTTCATGCCTCTGCCATGGAATTATGCTGCGGTGGCAAGGAATGCCATTTTGGTGGGGATTTGATACATTTGACTACCGGGTTGATGAGGCGGGGTAATAGGAAGGCTATGCTGTCAGTTAGGTTGCTGTTGTTCTACAAATGGAAGTTCAGGCCTGGAGGGCCCTGTGCTTCCCCATAAACACATACATGCATCTATGGAGGAATGGGAGCACAGACAAATAAGGATACAATTACACTATCTCAAACGCATGATTGCATGGGACTATGTTAAAAGTAAGACAATTCTTTGCAAAAACTGTGTTAATGCAGCATTTGGGGTTCAGGCTAAGGCAACAAAAGTAGGGAACTGTGGCTTTAGGGTTCCACCCTAAACCCTAAGCATCACCCATTAGGCATGTATGTATATTTATGGAGTGTATAGAATGGAGTGAGCTTTAAGGTTGACAACACCTAGGAAGACTTTGTCCCTGATTTGCTTTAGGGGGTTGGAAACCCGTAAAGCCACATTTCCCTATTTTTGTTGCTTTAGCCTGAACTGTAATTGTTGCAAACTGATTTTTGTGCAAAGAATATAGATAGATAGATAGATAGATAGATAGATAGATAGATAGATAGATAGATAGATAGATACTGTTCATTGTACTTTGTTTACTGCCTCTTATGCCTGTCAACCAAGGGTTTCCTTTATCTTGTCTTCTCATTAGCTGCTTCATTACACCAAGAATGTCCATTTTAAAAACAGTGCTGATGAGGAGATGTATTTTGATGTGAACGGTGACCCATCAGCAAGGTATGACATCCTTAACTTTCACTTGTCCCCTGATGGAACCAGCAGGTACTTCAAAGTTGGTGGCTTTGAGAACATAGCCCCTGGAGGACCAGAGCTCACCATCAACGAGAGTGACATTCTGTGGAATGAAAGGTTCATTCAGGTATTTCACAGCACAGATCTTGCTTTTATTCTTCAGACTTTTACAAATACAGTGTAGCAGTTTCTTTCTTTCTTTCTTTCTTTCTTTCTTTCTTTCTTTCTTTCTTTCTTTCTTTCTTTCTTTCTTCCAACCTGTTCCCCATCTGGAGTGAATGTCAGCCTGTCTGTCTGTCAGGCTATCAATCTGTCTGTCTATCTATCTATCTATCTACAGACAGTATCTATCTACCTATCTACAGACATCATTAATCTATCTACCTATCTCTCTATCTATCTAGCTATCATCTATCTGTCTATCTGTCTGTCTGTCTATCTGTCTATCTATCTGTCTGTCACCTTTGTCTGTCTCAGGTGTCTGTTTATCTATCTGACTACTTTCAATGAGTTCTAATTAAGTCCACCAGATTGAAGCTATGCACAGATATGTAGGGCATTGTGACTACAAAGTCTCCAAACACAAAAACTCAAAAGTATTTGTAGATACAGACAGACAGACACACACAGACACAGTCACACACACACACCACATGCATACACAGACACACACACATCACACACACACAGCCACACACATGAACGCACACACACACATACATACATATAGATACACACACACACACACACACATCACACACACAGCTACTCAGACACACACACACGCAGATACACACACAGACACACACAGACACACGAACACACACACACACACTTATTTTTGTTTATTAAACTATAGTTTTGGAACCAGCTGGACATGTCTGTAAATTCAACCATAGCCCAATATTCAGATATCACCCCCCCATGTGTTGCAGACAGTGTACTTGCTGTTAAAAATCTTCTGAAATAACCACCTGCTACCCACAGCATGAGAATAAGGGTGGCCCCCTTTTGCCCGACACCCCGACGGCAAAACACAGAAAATGATCACTACAGCGACAGTCACTGTAATGGTCCATTTCCGTGTTTCACTTTCCTCCAGTGTCCTGTCCCCTTCCCGGACCATCTCCAACCTGGGGTTGAGAATCCTAAAGTCCAGGGGGTGTGGGGGCAAAAAACACTGGGTGCTTGGGGAGCACAATTCCTGCATCAGTACTGTGCCATCGCTGTGTGGGAGGTCTACAGGTTTACTGTCGACCTAACTTGGTGCTTCCGAGAATAAAAACTGTATTATACAACAGATTTTTTTTATTAAAGTTCTAGAGCCTGATTTTCAGCATCTGGTGCACAGATCACAAATGCCTGGATATTCTGTCAATTTTAGTCCAACACCTTCCACTGTCCACGTCACAAACTGTCTGAAAAGGGGGGGAGGAAAAATTCCTGGGGTGTACTTTATAAATGAGGGGAGGAGGTACTGACCGCAGAATGGTAGCAGTGACTCATAAATGAAATGTAAGTAGTGCAAGATTCTAGCTATGAATAATGTGTATACTAAAGGAAACAGGCCAAGTTTGGTCATAAAATTCTTGTCAGACCTCATCTGAACATCTGTGCATTAGTGGGGAGGTGGGGTGCGCAGAGGATGGGTGCAGGTTGGGGGAAGGGACATGGCGGCGAGGGACTGTTTTCTTTGTTTCAGGTTATAATGAAAAAAAAAATAACACTGCGGACCATTTTCTTTTTTTACAGGTGTAAGAAAATTGTTGGGCACAGTGGGGTGGGCTCCCAGTGTGTCCCATGAGTTTGGGGGTGATGCTAGCCACACTGTGGTGGTCTCCCATTGTGACACACAATGGAGGTGGGTGGGGCAGGAAAATGCCAACGCAATCTGCTTTTGAATATGGAGGCACACTGGGGTGGGTTCCCAGTGTGTCACACAATCTTGGGAGGATTATCCTTGCCGACAGGAGGATTGGGTACCCCTAAAGTCGGCTTGCTGGAGATTGTGAGAGGTGGACGATGACAGCCGCTGCCATGTTTATTGAAATGTTACACCAGGCGAGGTACATAGAAACACAGAAACATAGAAGTTGACAGCAGATAAGGACCACAAGGCCCATCCAGTCTGCCCATTTTTTCTACCTTATGAATGTGCCATCGGCTTTTGCTCTGTCAATGGCCTATCTATTCATACTCATCTGTATTGCTCCCTTATGCCTATCCCATGCCTGTTTGAAGCCCTGTGCTGTATTCATAACTACCACTTCCTGAGGTAGGCTTTTCCATGCATCCATCACCCTTCCTGTGAAAAAGAACTTCCTCACATTACCCCTTAATCGGCCTCCCTCTAATCTCATGCTGTGTCCTCTCGTCCTGCTATTTTTCTTATATTGAAACATGTTAGACTCTCATCTTGTTAATGCCCTTAAGGTGTTTGAATGTTTCGGTCATATCACCTCTCTTCTTCCTTTGCTCTAGGGTATACATATTGAGCTCTGTTAATATGTCCTCATATGTTTTCCCCTAGCCTTACCTACTGCTTCAGTGGTCTGCTTGGATGATTTCAGGTCATCGGTGATGATGATGATGATGCCTGAGTCTCTTTCTTCCCTTGTGACTGCCAGCAACTCCCTCCCAGCCTATAGGTGGCTTCAGGGTTTCTCTTCCCTGTGTGCATGATCTTGCACTTCTTTGCCTTAAACTCCAGTTGCCACTCTTAGACCATTTTGCCAGTTTATCCAGATCTCTTCTCATTGTGCCCACCCCATCTGGTTTATCTACTCTGTTGCAGATCTTGGTGTCATCTGCAAACAGACAAACCTTACCCTCCAGTCCATCTGCAATGACGGGGAGCTCCCTCATTGCAGCAGCGAAATTGTTTCAAGTTGGTGGCATGCTTTTGCAGTGCTGTCATTGACAGCATGTTATTTTATTCATGCCACAGAGCCCAGCCCAAAAAAGCAGTGGCACCATTGGCCACAACACGACTGGTCCTTCAAAACCTGCTACTCCACCTGTTACCACAATATGTTTTCTGCACTGTACATGCAAGACAACATAAAAATGGCTGGTAGAAATCCTATAATCAAATTGGCTAATAGGTGCACAGAAAAATTTACCTCAATTGCACAGTTACAGCTAGTACCAGACGGCAGACACAGAAACCTCATCATATGACTCATATGCTCTCTACTCTAGTCCAGAAAAAGGTTTTGCAATTCAGTGACACCCAGTGGGCAAACATGAGATTGCACACTCCTTTTGCAGTTGAGTAGCTACAAGCTGAACTTGGATTATCCCAGGTTGTTCTTTTTATGTTGATTGCGTGCAGCGCAAGAAACATATTGCAGCAGCTTTCTCAGAAGCAGGCTGTGGAGGTGCGGCACTGTTGTGGCCAATGCCCCCACAGCCTGCAAAGGCTTGTCCCACATCCCCCAATCCCTAGCACACTGCTGCTGACACAAGTTTGAAAACTTGTTTGTTTTGTTGAATTTTGTTGACCCGGTAAGCCCACTGGGCCTAGAAGTCCCTTTTTCAGGGGCGACCGGGGGGAAGGAGGGATACAGATGGTAAGCAACTGAAATTGAACCAGATTAAGCTGTTGGTGGTATTTTTAGTGAATGAGGGAAATTTGGCCAGACACCGGGGAAATTCCCCTACTCGTCAGAGGGGGAACCTCTGTCCAATATGGCGGACGCACCCTTGCCTTCTGAGGAGGGAGCTATGGTGGTGGGAGATTTGGTCTCTGCTCCTACCTCTGACCGAATGGAGACCACGATGCCAACAACTGCTGTTTTGCCTGTTGCTGTTCCTACTACAACTTTAAGTTCTGCTGCTCATACTAAGGCTGCTATACCTAGCCCTCTGCTTGCTTCTTATGGAACTGACTTGCTGACTTACATGCCTACATTCGACTTGCCAGATGATTTTACTTCATCTGATTCTGAAAATCACTGTTTGACAGCACAAGAGATCCAGGAGCATTTTGCAATGGTGGAGCTCTGTGTTGCTAGTGCAAAACTGAAAATGCATAGAGATATGCAGCGCCTGAGAACCGACAGCACAGATGCATCTTCCACTCAGGTGGAAGCTCTTGAAGATTTATCTGACTTGTCTCCTTTCCTGCCTGTTGCTGTGACAGGCTCTGACCCGACCTGTGCCTCGGTAGCCGAAGCCCAACTGCCTGCTCCCCTGCCGCCTGCTGTACAAACGGATTTGGTTTCCTTCTCAGAACCTGCTTCCATTACATCGCAGAGTTCCCCACATTGACAAGACTTCTCTATAGTAAATGCTCCCCTGCTGCCTGCAGTTCAAACGGATTCAGTTTCCTTTTCACTACCTGCTTCCATTAAATCACAGAGCTCCCTACATGTACAAGAATCATCTACTGTCAATATTAATAAAGTGCCTACCTGGACTGTTGAATTGGCGCTGAAAGGTGCTGGCTGGGTTCAGGGTACTGTCCCAGGAAGTTGGAAGTCAGGTCTGTCTCCAATACGGTCCCCCCATCCTCAAGATTTTCTGGAGCTACAGAGCACTTTAGGCACTTCAAAAGTCACTACTGACCCCTTGTGTCTCCCTCATGAACTGGAGCTTACACAGAACCCTGTGTTAGATTATCTGAAGGGTTCTCCACCCCAGGCTCCTTTTTCTACTATTTCTATAGAGGCTCTGGCTCCCCTACCTCCACAGCCCCCCCTTCCCAAAATACCAGGACCAAGCCATTCATATTCTTCATTTTTTAAATTTCCAATCCAGGCTGCTAAGAGACACAACTGTTCGCTTGGCATACCTGGGGGGGGGGTTACCTGAGTCACCTGATCATGTCTATGTGGCACATACGCTTCTAAAGGATTCTTTAAAATTCTTTTCCCATGAAATATATGTGTTAATTCATATCTCTGTGAAACCACGTTTGACATTAGTTTCCAAACATCTAGGGGACTGGAGCGTTTTTGGTCAAAGTATAATTCTCTGTGGACTACTGCATTAAGGACCCCATTTCAGGCTATTCCTCTTTCTAAACCTACTTTTAAGACAATCACTATTCTGTTTCGTAATGAGGGAGTTGAGGTGGAGGATGTTGTGTATTGACTGAAACAGCGTTGTGACATCCAGGGACAGCCTGAAGCCATTTTGGATACAGAGAACATTTGAACTGGGGGCTGGAAGTTTAAAGACTTGTTACGATCTAATGATTCTGGGGTTGTACATCTGCCTAACTCTTTTTTCATAGGCCGAGATAGGGGGGTCTTGTTCTACCGAGTCAGCCGAAGGCTTGCTATCGGTGTGGTGGCCCTGCACATCTTAGTAATGTATGTGATAAAATGAAATGTAACGTCTGTGGAGAATTGGGCCATGTAGGGGCACACTGTTTAAATGAATGTAGATGTAACCTATGTGACGAACAGGGGCACACCTTTCAGAATTGTAAATGGGCTGCGCATAACCAGGAATTTCATGATGGTGGAGTGGACCAGCACTTTATTATCACACAGGTGCAGAAGACCCGTTTCCGGACCACCTTGGCTGTACCTCCCCCTAAGGCAGCCCAGCCCTTACTGCAGGCTTTAGTGCCTGTTGTATCCTCTGAGGTCATACCTCGGATAGTTTTTTTAAATTGCAATTTTATTGTTATTCCATTTTTACATTAAAAAGCCCAAATAAAGTTACAAAATAAAAAGTTATCTTAACAATAAAAAAATAAATATTACAATCATACAATTATACATAAAACAACCTTTTGCTCATTTCCTTCTCCTTATAAAGATCTTGTACTTAATTACGCTTTTAACCTTGAAAATCATCTAGCTATCTCCTTTCGCTGTTGGTGGGGGGTCCAAGTTAGTTTAGCATCCACTTACCCTCTCCACTTATACATTCCCTTCAACCATCCAACCATCTTTGTACTCCCTACTCACAGAATATGGGCACCGCTCAAAGAGATAGCACCTTAGAAGATAGGAAAGAGATAGGAAAAAACCCTAACCCTCCCTCCCTCCCCTTTCCCCACCCCTCCTCCCTCCTCCCTTCCCTCCCTTCCTCCTCTTCTAACAAACAAACCGCTACTACTAATCTAAACCTATCCTCCCTCCTCCCCTCTCCCCCACAGTGGTGTTGAAAATATTATCTTCTTCCAGTGCCATGTCATCACCTCTTCAGCATGCTCTCTGTTCCTTTGACCCTGACACTACCTTCTCTAGATTCTCTCAGGACCATCCAGCATTTCATTAGCCAGGACCTCCATAATATATATCCCTTCTCTAGCTCCCCAGAACTCAAAAAAGGGGAACCAGTGAGATTTAAATTGCTCAATCCTTGAATTTAGGCTAGCAGTAAGTCTCTCCATTCTCTTAATCGGATTACAGCTTTCTAGCCATTGGTCTTCTACTGGAGCGGCCCTATTTAACCATAACCTCGTGATAGCTTTTTGGGCCACTGCCACGAGGATGGGGAACAAATATTGTGCCTTAGGACCCTTGAGACCAGGAGGAGGTTCGCCCAGCACCAGATACTGGGCCTCCTCTGGGATATCTATTTGGAATATTTGCCCCATATCTCGAGCCACCTGACTCCAAAAACTTTTAATTTTAGGACAGCTCCAGAAGATATGTTCATATGTGCCCAGTTTCCCACACTCTCTCCAACACCTATCAGAGAAGGCCTGGGCATAATGCTTAGTTATCTCTGGTGTTCTTAAAAATCTCACCAACACTTGCCATCGGAACTCTCTCCACGAGGGTGAGACAGTGGTTCTGTGTGCCATCCTCCATATCACATCCCATCTTGGAGCATCAGCCCCTTCTTTCAAACCCAGACCCTTTTCCCACTTTGTTTGTATTCACACTTTAGGTTCCAGACCTTGTGGAGCTCCAGCTTTGTATAGTTTGGAGATTAAATGACTTTGGGGTGCCAACCCAGTGAAGAGGTCACCCAGCTGTTCCAGTAGAAGATTGGGCTAATTTGTCTTCAACCCCCCCGCCTCCTTTTCTACCCCCAATATATAATGCCGCACCTGTAAATACCCATAAAAATCAGAGGAGGGAGGGCCGAACTCCTGTCGCAATTGGGCAAACCTCTTAACCGTCTCTCCCTTGAAAAGCTGTGAAAATCTTTCTAAGCCGGACCCCCGCCAGTGCCTGAAGAGCGGGTTCTCCCTTCCCGGTAGAAATTCTACACTCTCCACAATTCTCCCTTGTTTTAGGACCCAAGGCTGAATTCTCAACTCCCTAATGGTCTGAGCCCATAGGGCCACTGTGGTCTTAAAGCCTGGGTTACTCAATGCTTGTATCATTCTGGGGGTAATCCTATTAAATAAGGTGGAAGTGACCATGAACGGTTGCATCAATTGTGTATCCATTCTAACCCAGCTCTGCCCCTCCTTAGGAGTGATATATGTCCCTAAATGTTGCAATTGAGCTGCCCTATGGTACCACTTAAAGTCTGGGATCCCCAAGCTGCCATGTCCTTTCAGAAGTTTCATAAGTGTCCAGCTGAGTCTGGGTTTCCTCCACGTCCAAATAAATTTGCTTAGTACCTTTTGGGACTCCTGCCAGAAGCTCTTGGGGGGGGCTCAGCAGTAAAGCCTCAAACAGAAAAATCAGCCTCGGAAGAATATTCATTCTGACTGATTCCACCCTTCCAGTGATTGAAAGGGGGAGAGCTGCCCAGCGTTCACAGTCTTTTTTCACCTCACTCAAAAGTGGCAAATAATTACTTTGAAAGAACTTGTTCAGATTCCTTGGGATTTGTACCCCCAGGTATCTAAACTGACAAGTACACCACTTTAAATTAGTCAGAGTTTTCACCCGTCCTGAAATTTCAGTGCCCAGTGACAATATTTCAGATTTAGCTTCATTAATTTTGAAACCCGAAATGGCCCCCAAATTCTTTGAGTAGGTCCATGGCCTTCGGGAGTGAGGAATCTGAATTTTTTAAATATAGTAAGGTGTGATCCACACATAGGGATATACGGTTATCCACCCCCCCAACTTCAATACCCGAAATATCTTTATGGGAACGGAATGCCTCTGCTAACGGTTCCATGCTAAGGGCAAATAGCAAAGGGGAAAGCGGACAACCCTGTCTTGTGCCTCTCCTGATCTGGAATGATTGAGACATTACCCCATTTATTTTCACCCTGGCCAAGGGGTTTTTTGTATAGAGCCTTCACCCATGCTTGGAATTTTGATCCAAAACCCAGTTTCTGGAGGACCGCTCCCAAATACCTCATTCCAGGTGATGAAACGCCTTCTCAGCATCGAGGGTGATTACTAGTGGGATGCCACCCTGTTCCTTCCCTCGGGAGTGGGCCATCACTGTGAGCAGTCTCCTGACATTCTCATGAAGGTGTCTCCCTGGCATAAAGCCTGTCTGGTCAGGATGGACCAGCTGGGTCACCACTTCTTGTAGCCTATTAGCTATCATTTTCACCATAATCTTAACATCTACATTTAATAATGAAATTGGACGATAGTTCCCACATGAAGTACTCTCCTTGGGACCAGGTGTCTGGGGCTTCAGAGGGCAGGTGAGCTGTATTGCACACCTGAAGCAATAAAGGAGAAAAGCTCCTTCTTGAACCTTTGATAATATTCGGCTATATACCCATCCGGGCTGGGGGCTTTATTATGTTTCAGTTTCCCAATTACCTCTATGAGTTCTGTTTGAGAGAAAGGTCGGTCCACTTCTTTCTGAAGTGCATTGGAAAGGCGTGGTAGGTTTATTTTAGGAAGGAATTTATCTATCATCTCGGCCTGATTAATAGGTGCTTCGGATTTATACAGAGCCTCATAGAAGCTTTGAAAGCATTCGGCTATTTAGGTGGACTTCGTGACCAGCCTTCCTGACCCATCAGGGGCAGCAATACCGGACACATACCTGTCTGCTTCCTGCTTTCGTAATCTGAAAGCCAATAACCTCCCGGCTCTATTTCCCCCCACATAATATTTTTGAGCGGTGAATCTGAGAGCATCCTCGGTCTTTACCGAACAGTAATGATGCAATTGAGCTCTAGCTAACTTTAATTCCTTCAGTATTGCAGCTCACCCTGTCTTTTTATGGGTATCTTCTAACTCTTTGACTTTCCGTTCTATCTCCATTTGTTTCTGATGCCTTACCTTTACCTCGGATAGTTTCCTTCACGGATGACCCCTTGCTTGAGATTTCTCCTGTCTCTGATCCTGCCCAGTCTAATTTTCCTGTTCAGAACCCGGTCCCAGGTCCAAGTACTATGCCCCTCCCCACGAGTTTACTAAGTGCCATAATGAAGGTCACTGAGAACATAACCTCGGGTTGCACCATCTCCTGTGAGTTGTCCGAACCCCCAGTGCCCTTATCTAATTCTTTTGAACTTCTCCAACCCCTTTCTGATGACGCTAGAGGTGAGTCAGACTCTTTCTCCATAGCTTCTTCTCTCCCTGACGGTACCACTGACTCTGAGTTGTAATTGGTACTGGCCTTTCTGTAGCGGAAAGGCCAGAGTAAAACTTAAAGGGAAGAAGGTGGTTGGGAAAAGGAAATTGTAAAATGTATTTTTTGTCTGTTTTCCTTTTTTTTGTTGCTATGTTTCACTTTGTTTGCCATACTATTAATGTAAATAGTATGAAGCGTATGGCTAAAAGGAGATTGATTTTTCCTTTCTACGGCTTTTGCCTTTGGGTTTAATTTTATTACAGGATACAAGACTTCATACTACATGAGATCTGACAAGCACAACAGGACTGGTTACTGGGTCCTTCTTTTGTTCGATTGGTCAGGACTCTGTTCAGACTGGGAATTTTAATTAATATCCCAGACTTCCGCTTGCTAAAATTGCTTGATGTAGCCCCTGGTAGGGCTTATTATAGATTTTGTCATTGGGTCCTGTTCCTCACCTGGTGATAAACATTTATGCCCTCAAATCAAAACTGAACGCATTGCTTTATTTACTTTGCTTCGTCCTTATTTGCACACTTCCTTTCAGGTATTGTTTGCTGGTGACTTTAATTGTGGCCTAAGTCTTCAAGATAAGAGCTCCTTTGCTGCTACAAAGAGACTGTTTTGTGATTCCCACGAATTGGGTAAATTGGTTCGAGCCACCCACTTAACGGATTCCTATCTCTCCTTTACTCCACAACACACCCCTACCTTCCAAAAGGGTAAACTAGCCACATCTATTGATTATGTGTTTTTCTTTTCCTACAGTACCAATTATTTCTGCCAAAGTTCAAGTGGTTGAGTTTTCTGATCATAAGCTGCTTTCTGTTGGTTTTGGTTCTATTGTCTCTTCCCGTAAAGGTCCAGGTATTTGGAAATTCAACACATCTTTGTTGCAGATTCCGATGTTTATGCAGTCCCTTCTGTCCTTCATACAAGCCCGTAAATCTGTTTTTATTTGCTATGAAGATCCTGTCAGTGGTGGTTAGACACGAAACATGATCTGGTCACTTTTTTAAAAACTTACAGTTGTTTGAAATGTAGGAGGGAATACCTAGACTATTTGCAGAAGAGGGTACATTTTCAGTCATTATTAACCATAGCATACACGACGGGGGCAAGACCTTACTCAACAAATAAAAGTCCTACAGAATGATATGTTGACTTTCCAATTACGGCAATCACAACTTTATTACCAACATAAATTTTGTACTGTTGGAACACGTGATGTTATTTGTCCTTTTGAATCTAATTCCAGTCAGACCACCCGAAAAAATATGACGTGTCTTCTAAATTCAGAAGGGACCTTATGTTCCTTACAAACTGAGATTT
This sequence comes from Neoceratodus forsteri, assembly GCA_016271365.2. Lineage (NCBI taxonomy): Eukaryota > Metazoa > Chordata > Ceratodontiformes > Ceratodontidae > Neoceratodus > Neoceratodus forsteri. The sequence continues at coordinate 216,469,933 of JADMNL010000029.1, forward strand.
GTCATATTGTAACAAAGTATACTACGGCCCTTTTTTCTCCCCTCCCTGCTGTGGCAGGCAACAGTGCAACTTTGTATAGTGGCCTTGATATCCCAGCTCCCTCACAGCTATGTCAGGACCAGGCTTGTTCTCCTATCACGGAGCAGGATTTGACAATAGCTATTTCTTCATTACCTGTACAGAGAACTCCTGGTCCGGATGGTCTCCCTGCTGGCTTATATAAACTGCTGGGTGACCATTTGGCCCCAGAACTTACATCTGTGTTTAATTCTCTGTTAACATGTGAATCTCTCCCTTTGGAGTTTACTAAGGGTACTTTGATTTACATTTATAAACAGAAAGGTGATATCCATTCTCTAGAGAATTGGCGACCTTTATGTATGTTGAACACCGACTTTAAGCTCTTAAAGAAAATTATTGTGAAACATTTGGTGAGGATAGCGGAGGTGGTTTTGCATCCGACCCAATCCTGTTCTGTGCCTCAAAGGAGAATTTCTGATCATTTGATCCACTTACGAGAATTATTTTCTCATGGCTATGCAGGTCTGACTTCAGGACTTGTTGTCTCCGTAGATCAGAAGGCTGCTTTTGATTCGGTTAGGCATGATTTTTTATGGGAAGCACTTTGTTTTCTGCATGTACTGGATGTTATGGTACGCTGGATTCGTGCTTTCTATAGAACAGCTACTGTTGTGCCTGTAGTGAATGGTTGGATAGGACTCATGATCCCCATAAAAAGGGGGGTTCGTCAGGGCTGTCCTTTAAGCCTGTTGTTATATGTATTTTTTCTTGATGTTTTGCTCTGTCGGTTGAATACTAATTCTTAGATTTGGGCTATTTCTAGTTGTGCCTTATGCTTGCCTTATAAGGCGATCGCATATGCAGCTGATGCAGCCTCAGTGGTTCATTCTCTCCATGAGTGCTCTATTTTTGGAAACTTCTCTGGTGCTGTCTTAAAATACACTAAAAGTCTGGTTATTCGGGTCGGTTCAGTAACCTCCCCCTCGGACTGTATTGGCCCGTTACGTTTAGTTGAGGGCCCTATTCGCATTTTCGGAATTTGTTTTGGTACACAGGACTCAGATTTTTTTAACTGGAATGTTAAACTGCAACAAGGTAAACTTCAGGTGGCCTCCTGGAACCGGGGGCAGATAGGGAAAAAGAAACTAGTTTTCTTAATTAAAAACTATTTGAGCTCTACTTTCGTTTTTCTGAGTTATGTTTTCCCTATTCCACGACAGCTAGAAACTGCTGTCTTTAGCCTGTTTTTCAGGCTCTTTGGGGTAGTAGATTTAACCCGATAAAGCAGAATATCACTTATTTACCTATCCCTGAGGGTGGTGTTTGTATGGTTAACCCTTTGTTATTTTTTTCTTGTATTTTTCTCACTGCAAACCTTAGGCCTTTATTGATTCATACCTAAAAGGGGTGGGAACCTTGGTTTCATGACTCTTGCAGAATTTGGTTTCATCAATGGGAAACTAATTCCTTAACTGTGTCAAGACAAACTGTCGGTATACCAACTTACGTAAAACATATGTTTTTATGTCTCAAACAATGGCAAGTGTCTGTTCAGATGTTATTAAACCATTCACATAAAGTTTTATATAAGAAATTACTCCTGACGGTTTGTGCTGTATCAGTACGCTTTGATAAATGTCCTGGTCAACACCTCCCTTCCCTTTTGTTATTGTGGAGATGTAAGAGGGTTCCAGCCAAAAAGTGGGATTTTCATTGGCTTTCATGCCATGAAAAGATTAATGTAAAATCAAATCATAAACATAAGCAGTCCCAAGATAGAATGTGTTCTTGCTTATTATGTATTACAGAACTTGAAACTATCCCTCATTTATTTTTTGACTGTTCCTTTATCAAAAATTGGTGGTCCTTTCTGGCACAGGCATGGGATACCCCCTTGTTTCAGTCGGTTACTTAATTGAATCTTGTATACTGTTTTTTTTCTACCCAGTGGTCAAAATGGCACCAGGACACTTTGAACCTTGTTTTTGTCTGCATTAAATGGAATATTTGGATGGTGCGTTGCATGTTTTCTTTACAGCAAAAGGACTGTTCCTATTTGGAGCGCGAAAAAAAGATTGTACAAGATTTAAAAGAAATCTATGAGCATGAATGTACTCTATACTCAGATATGACACTTTTGGAACTTTGGAAAGCTCTTCTTTGGATCACTGACTCTGATTTTGCAGTTACCTGAATGATTATATAATACTTATCCTGTTTTTCCTTTTTTTTTGTACTATGCTTTGTGTACAATTGTACGATTTTTGTCTCAATAAAACTTTCTCCTACTGTTTTCGATAAGTGCCACGGGATCTTTAACATCCACCTGAACTACCACCAATCCAGGCAGATGGGACCTTGGTTTAACGTCTCATCCAAAAGACGGCACCTCAGAAGTGCAGCACCCCTCTCATGCTGCACTACAGTGTCAGTACTGGGATGTTAACCCAAGTGCCAGAAGTGGGAACTGAACCTACAGCCCTCTGATCTCCCAGCCTCAGAGGCGAGTGTGCTACCTACTGAGCCACTGACACTGTATTGCTTCCAACATGACAATTCCACAGCTGCAATCAGGGGCCACCTCGTCATTACAGCGTCGGCCAGCACATGTGCAATGAGGGAGTGACCTGTCATTTCAGGGAGGGATCTAGAAACCCTGATATTGTTTGTGAACATGGCGGCGGGTTGCAGCTGTGTTCACAAACAATATCACCCCCCAATGTGTTTATTTGCTGACGGGGGAGTCCACACCCCATCAACATTCTGTAACACCCTCCCATTTTATTTCTGCTGACGGGGTGCCCAGTCCCCGTCGGCATAATGATTACCCCCCTTGTGTGCCGACAGGGGTGCCCTATCCCCCATTGGCTACTGCTGGCCCCTCGAAAGAAAGCTCTGTGGCACACTGGGAGCCCATCCAGTGTGCCACATGCCCTATAAAGGAAAATGGTCCTGCAACATCTTTGTTTTTTCCTGCAAAAAGGAAATGGTCCCTGAGTCTCCCTGCCCCCCACCCGCAACCCGCACCACCCCTGTGCCCTGGCTCCCCATCCCCACCCCATACTTACATCTGGAGCTTGGCGCGACGATCTTCGGTGGACCGGGAACACGTCTGCACTCTTCAAAGCCAACCGCGAACTGAGGAAATGCCAGAAAGCTGTATAATGTAATAAATAGGGTTTTTTTCAACTTTAGTGCATATCTCAGGCATGTTTGGGAATTTTTTTCACCAAATTTTCAAAATGGAGTTTTGGGAATCCTCCTCATGAATTCTTGAACTGTTATGGGCGTTGATCAGCCCAAAGGTGATTTCACGGTCACTGTGTGGAATCACCTTTTGGGCCAGTAACAAAAGCGACAGAGCCAGTGTTTCATGAGGTGGGCATTAAAGCCTTTGTTGCAAATTTGGTGAAAAAAATCCTAAAATGACTATTTTACGACAGGCAATGCCGTAGTTGCTACACATGCTTGTAACTTTGTGAATTTGCAATATTTTCACTAAATTTTCAACATTGGCATTTTTCATACCTCCTTGTGAACAGTACCAGCTGTCATTGTTAGCATCCTGGTATAAATGTGTTTTGCACTTCCAGCGCAGAATAAGCCGCGGTCGCTGTAGAGAAATTAGTGTTCGGGACATATTAAGAAAAAGACAATGACACTGTTCATGAGTAGAGGTCCTGAAATGGCTATGTTGAAAATTTGGTAATGATACTCCATAAAATGACTGTTTTATGAGCGTGCGTTGCGTAGTTTGCACGCACGCTCATAACTTCATGAATTTATAATATTTTCACTCCAGATTTTCAACATTGCCATTTTCCCACACCTACTTATGAACAGTGCACTTGTCATTTTTCCCATCCTGGCCAAAATGTGTTTTCACACTTCCGGCGCAGAATAGAGCAGTTGCTGTGTGAAATCACTCTCCGGGACAGATTAAGAAAATGATAGTGATACTTTTCATGAGCAGAGGTCCTAAAATGCCGATGTTAAAAATTTGGTGCTGATAGCCCATCAAATGACTGTGTTACAAGTGTGCATTGCACACTTTCCACACACCCTTGTAACTTCGCAGATTTGTAATATTGTCATGCCAGATTTTCAACAGTGCCATTTTTTCACACCTCCTTATGAGTAGTACAGCTGTCATTTTTCACATTCTGACTGAAATGTGGTTTCACAGTTGTGGCACAGAATAACACGGTCGCTGTGGGAAATCAGTGTTCAGGACAGATTAAGAAAATGACATCAGCACTGTTCATGAGCAGAGGTCCTAAAAGCCCTATGTTGAAAATTTGGTGACGAAACTCCATAACATGACTGTGTTACAAGCGTGCATTGAACTGTTTCCATGCACCCTTGTAACTTCGCAAATTTGTAATATTCTCACGCCACATTTTCAACAGTGGTAGTTTTTCACACCTCCTTATGAACAGTACAGCAGTCATTTTTCACATCCTGGCTAAAACATGTTTTTGCACTCCTGCTGAAGAATAGCATGGTCCTGTGGGAAATCAGTGTTTGGGACAATTAAGATCAAACGAGTGGGAGAGAGGTGACCAAGCTCAACTGAGCTCTGTTGGGACTGCTGCAGATTTGTTTGTGGGCAGAAAAAGGCCCCAACGAAAGTCCATTACAAAGGGCAACCTGCAGCACTGGGAGAGCATATACTTGAGAGAGAGAGTGAGGGAGGGACAGTGAGCGAACTCACCGGAGTGCTGTCAGGACTGCTGCAGATTTCTTTGTGGGCAGAAAAAGGCGTCAAATCAGGCAGGGGCCCAGTAGAAAAGGCCAGCCTGCAGCGGTGGGAGAAACAGTACGACTGAGTGAGACAGGGGGACTGAGTGAGCTCAACAGAGCTCTATCAGGACTGCTGTGGACTTCTTTGTGGCTAGAAAAAGGTGCCAATGCAGGCAGGAGCCCTGTACAAAAGGGCCGCTTGCAGCACCAGAACAAACAGAATGAGCATGTGACAGAGAGAGACTGAGTGACCTCAACAGAGCTCTGTAGAGACAGCTGCAGATTTCTTTGTGGACAGACAAAGGTGCCAACACAGCCAGGAGCCCCGTACACAAGCGCAGCCTGCAGCGCCAAGAGAAACAGAATGAGTGAGTGACAGTGTGGTAGTGAGCGAGCTCAACGGAGCTGTATTGTGACTGCTGTGGATTTCTTTGTGGGCAGAATATGCAGCAACGCAGGCAGGAGCACTGTACAAAAGGCCAGCTTGCAGCACTGGCAGAAACAGAATGAGTGAGTGAGAGCGGGGGAGTGAGTGAGCTCAATGGAGCTGTGTCGGGACTGCTTCAGATTTCTTTCTGGCCAGAACAAGCCGCCAATGCAGGCAAGAGCCCAGTACAAAAGGGCAGCCTGCAGCGGCAGGAATCACAGAATGAGCAAGTGAGGGAGGGGAAGACAGTGAGCTCAACGGAACTCTGTTGGGACTGCTGCAGATTTGTTTGTGGGAAGAAAAAGGCAGCAGTGCATGCAGGGTCCCAGTACAAAAGGGCAGCCTGCAGTGGTGGGAAAACCAGAATGAGTGAATGAGAGTGGGGGAGTGAGCGAGCTCAACAGAGCTCTATTGTAACTGCTGCAAATTTCTTTGGGGACAGACGAAGGCGGCAACGCAGGCAGGAGCCCAATAGAAAAGGGCAGCCTGCAGCGCCAGCAGAAACAGAATGAAGCGAGTGAGAGAGGGGGAGTCAGCAGGCTCAACAGACCTGTGTCGGCACTGCTGCAGATTTCTTTGTGGGCAGAAAAAGCCACCAACAGAGGCAGGAGCCCAGTACAAAAGGGCAGCCTGCAGTGCCAGGAGAACCAGAATAAGTGAGTGAGAGAGGGGGAGTGACCCACCTCAACGGAACTCTGTCGGGACAGCTGTGGATTTCTTAGGGGGTAGAACAAGGTGCCAATGCAGGCAGGAGCCCAGTACAAAAGAGCAGCCTGCAGCACCGGGAGACACAGACTGAGCGAGTGACAGAGGGGTAGTGAGTGAGCTCAACACAGCAATGCAATCAACATTCAGCATAGACAAATGCTTGTTTAAAGATGCCATTCTATACTGGTGTTGTTTTGAGTTTGTGTTTCTAGAAAGCATTACTTACTGGGAATGTGGTTTTGTATCACATTTATTTACTCAGTAAAGCATACTTCTCAACTTCTCAGCATTAAAAATCGTAGCACTGGTCTTCAATAATCATAGCAAAGGGCCAGAAGTTGTAGCACTTTTTTATTTTAAACAATAATATGTCTAGAGCTAGTGGGCCCCATATAGTTAGTGATAAGGAATGTTTCTATCAACCTAGTTCATTGATTTAGTACGTTGCGTGTCCAGTAACAGCTCTAGTGCTATTAAGAAAATCAGTTAACCTTTGCTGAACAAGGGATAAATTTAAGAGTGAAAATCATAGCGCTATGTGGAATTCATAGCAGTTGAGAGGTATGCAGGAAAGCATAGCTGACATGCGGTATCTCATTTTCTGTGGGGTCCTGCCTTTATCTCTTTTTAAAGTACACTGGACTGACCTTAAGAGTTAAATGACTTGCTTAGGGTCACACTGTGAAATATGTGGCTTAGGTGGGATTTGAACCAAAAGTTTTACATGAAGTTAGATGAGGATTGTTTAAGTCCCTTGACCTCTGGGTTATGGGCCCAGCACCCTACTCCTGCAACACTCTGCTTCCCTTAATGTGATGTTGACGGAGTATTTTTTGGTCAGGTTCAGTTTAGTGCTGCTGTGCAACAGATATCACAGGGCAGAGTCTGTGGATAAGGGACATCATACCGAAGAGAGTTCTGAAATCTTCCTGTCTCTCCAGCTGGAATGGGAAGTAGTACCTTCCCGTAGGATGTTTCAAGTTGTATCTGTCAAACAGAACCACCAACTGTTTTGCTTCTTTTTCCTTTTCCAGATGCCACGTTCTGTCTGCAGTGAAAGCTGCCCACCTGGATACTGAAAGGTTTCTCGTCGAGGACAACCCCTCTGTTGCTTTGACTGTATACCCTGTTCTAAGGGGGAAATCACCAACAAAACTGGTAAATGATATAGATTGTTATACAACTGATTTGAAAATAAATCTGAGATGATACACATGTTCTTTTGGTCAATATGAGCAAGATAAATAACGTTGGTCACTGAGCATGCTCTGAAATGTATCTTACTCATTTTGGTCACACTGAGCATGCTTAGAAATGTATTCTCACAAGTGAAGATACATTTCTGAGCATGCTCAGTGAGCATCTTCTTGTATTTTCCCCCAGGATGCCTATGAAAATGAACTATGATGGCTCAGTAGGCCTTTCAATAAATAAAATGTGAGATGCCATTTATTTTTTTTCATTGAATATACAGTATGCAGTTCACATTTTTTACTTTTTTACTTTTGTAACTTTTTGCCATTTCTATCACAAACCACCCAAACACTTGTTGTATAAATCAAACATGCTATGGACTGACTCATTATGATATTTTGTTTATTTAAAGAGTATTGGTCTATTGCTGTGTATCTCATAGCTTCACCACTTGTGAGATATCAACAGACAAATACCTTCTCATGTGGATAAAAATTATATCTTTAGCCACCCCATGTCATATCCCCTCTGTAACACACCAACATAGGGCAGACTAAGATAAGGATATTTACAGACTGTTAAGACTAGAGGTAAGACCAATACATTTTTAAAAGAGTTTTTCATGGGCTTGCAAACCATACTGGGCACCTTTCATAAATGCTCCTCATCAATATACTGTACAGTAATTACTGGTTAAGGTTTCTATTATCCTAAAACCAGTTGCTTTTGTGCTTCATAATACATGCTTATGCTGTCAAAAATGTGTATTATGGAGCACAGACCTGTGCACCACTCTCCCATGCTTATCAGAATGTCTCTTTTCTCAAAGCCGTAATTACACAAAATAAAGTTATGTACATCAGTGTTGTTCACAATTTTCCTACACCCTCTTGGTGTGTGATGTAAGCAATAACCCACGACAGGGTGTTTAGTTATTGGGGATTAATCAGCAACCTGGGTGCGTTGTGAGGCATGAGGTCAGAGATACTACCGATTTGAGCACAAAGTAAAGGCACAATAATACCATAGCAACGGTGACTTGTCACTGCTACAGTGCAGGTTGCACTGATCACTTGGTTCACGGAGGTCCATGGGGTGAGTGGGTGGGAAGGCACAGAGTAGCCAGGGGACAATAATAATTATGTTTTATGACAGGGGTGAACAGAATAGCACCAATCTAATAGTAGAACTATGCACCACAGCTACAGATCAGGAGGAGCTGGGAGGGCAAGGTAGCAACACATGCTGCTACTACAGCTGCTACTCGATTAGCAAGGATAGTAATGGCTGCTCCACAAACTGCAATTCTGGCATAATAACGAGATCCAGAATGCTGACTGATCTCTCGGGGGGGGGGGGAGCAGTTCACTAATTGCTGTGCATATATGCTGGATTAATCAATGGTCATCTGATGGCTCTCTACCAATCAGGTACCTGTTTCTCTGATCCCCAAGTTATAAACTTTTTTAAACCACTCAAGCTTTGCTCTTGTGGTGTATATAGTATCACACATCTCTAGGGTGTAAAAAAAACCTTGTAACACACCAATTTCTGTACATTAGTGTAGATGTAATTTTATCTTTGTCTATAAAGTTGGATATCTAAATCACTCCTTTAAAAAACGGGTTGTGAAAATCCTGTAACCTCATTGGTTGAAACACAAGACATGACCACTAATTATTTTTCTGGCAACTTCACACCTCACCTGAACCACTTATTTTTTTTTAACAAATAAAACAACATTTTATAAGTGGAATAACACTCCAGAATGTGTGGTCCCATAAGAGAATAATGCACTTCCTGGATGGCTGCAGCACTCGACTACTCATCATGGCTAACAACCACATGAAGTGTGTCATTCCTTTGCATATGACAGACACCATCACTTGGGACACACGTCCAGTTGTGCCAGTCATGTCCCCACATGACACCTCACCCTGGACTCTGCTCTGGCATGAATTGCCACCCAGCACAATTTTGTCCCCGGATGAGTTTGTTTTCTAATATTTACACTGGGGATGAACTGTCCTAGGATGAATTGTGTGGTGTGCTGATTCATGCCACAGTGAAGAGCCTGGGGTAAGATTTTGTGCGACGGCATGAACGGCACAAATTGTCATGTAGCCCGTAACTCGCTATCTACAGTTATTTGCATACACCATTTTCTTTGTTGGCTAACCATGGCATTCAATAAACACTCTCTAATAGATCATAGGCCAAATGAGCAGTGCTTTATTAAATGTTATAGGTATCTAGAAATGATCTGGTCATGATTATGATTCTTGCATTCTTGGTTTAAACAGAATTAATTTTCCATCAGATGCTGTGAACTGCCTGAAGTGCCCAGAGGATTACTGGTCCAATGACAAATGAAATAAGTGTGTCCTGAAAATCCCAGACTACCTCTCCTATGAAGACCCTTTCGGAGCGTCACTGACTTTCTGCACTAGTGCCTTCAGCTTACTGACAGTCTCCATCCTCTCCATTTTCATTAAGTTCAAGGACACTCCAATAGTCAAGGCCAACAACCGCGAGCTCACCTACCTTCTTCTGGTGGCCCTCATGCTGTGCTTCCTCTCTCCCCTGCTGTTCATTGGCCTCCCCATGAAACTGAACTGCATGCTCAGTCAAGTTGTATTTGGCTTGACATTTTCCCTGTGATCTCATGCATTCTAGCCAAAACTGTCATTGTAGTGAGTGCCTTTAATTGCCACAAGGCCAGGCAGCAAGTTAAGGAGCTGGGTGGGATCTAAGATATCCAGTTCCATAGTATTTGTTGGGTCACTGCTTCAGGTGATCACATGTGCTGCTTGGTTGTCCATATCGCCCATTCCCAGAATCCAATATGAAATCTGAAGATGGAAGATAATAATTGGGTGCAATGATGGTTCGATTGCTTGCATTTGGTGCATGCTGGGATACCTGGGCTTCTTGACCAGTGTCTCTTCTGGTTGCCTTCCTGGCGAAACTTACCTGGTAGCTTCAATGAAGACAGGTTCATTACCTTCAGCATGCTTGTGTTTGTCAGCGTGTGGATCTCATTCATACATGCATACCTGAGCACCAGAGGGAAATACATGGTGGTCATGGAAATTTTTGCCATCTTGGCTTCTAGTGCTGGAATGCTCAGCTGTATATTCTTACCTAAGTGTTACATCATTATACTCAGGCCGGCCTTGAACACTAGGGGATATATGGTGGGGAAGGCTGACTTGCAAAGCTCTACTAAATGATTCTTCCTCACTTTCAATCAATCAAAATCTTTATTTAACCAGGTGGACACCGTTGAGCAAGCTCATTTTCAAGGTGGACCTGGGACAAACAATAGGTAATACAATATAGGTGAGAACAACATACAATTTCAAGTATTTTGTACAACAAATTACAATTTAGGTGAGCTCAACATACAATGTCAGTTATGTGTACAATAATTAGGCAAAGGCAGTAAAAATGCAAGTAAAATGGTACAAAAGATTGTAAAAAAAAAATTTTTAATTACAGATAAATAATTCGTGCATCATATACAAAGTGCAGGACATGAAACAGTAGGTACAGAGTGTGCTCAGTCAAAAAAACAGATAAACAGACAAACATAGGGGTTGAAAGTCACAGGTAAGAGGACATAACGTGGATATAAAGTATAGATGTGGGGATGGGAGTGAAGGAGGAAGGAGTGGGTACGGCAAAAGAGTGAAGTCAACAACAGAAAGAGACCTAAAGTCATGACAAGGCAGGGGCAAAGGTCAGAGAAAAGAGCAAGTAGCTCTGAAGGAAAAGGGATCTAGGTCAGGAGGAGCAGACACAGGATTCCTTGAAATGGAATGTATATAAGGTTTTTAAAGCTGCCAGACTAATGAGGTAATTGATTCTAAGATTCTTTTGAATCTTATTCCATAGACGAGGCCATGCATGACTAATAGAAGCCCCACCAAACTGGGATTTGGCCTTGGACACTTTCAGCAAAATATAAGAGGCATTTCTCAGGGCGTACTTACTAAAAGAGCAGAGAGGTAAACAGTCTGAAATGTAATTAGGCAATTTATTTAGGATGCTTTTGTAGATCCAGATCGCAGCATTTCTCTGGCGTCTAAAGCTAAGGGATGACCAGCCTACCGCCGAGTACAGGGAGCAATGATGGGTGGAATAGAGAAGGCCCATTATAAACCTTAGAGCTCTATGGTACAGCGCATCAAGATTGGAAAGAGCACCTGCAGGACCCTGGCTATACAAGTAATCAGCATAGTCTAATAAAGAGAGAAAGATTGTTTGGACTAGCCTCAATTTTGCATCCCTGTTGAGGAGATTTTTTATCCTATAGAAAGGCCAGTTTCATTCTAAGTTTCTTTATCAGCTCTTCTATGTGAACAATGAAGGAGAGTCTAGAATCCAGCCAAACCCCCAAATATTTAAATTTTGATACGTACTCCAACTGTTCACCTAGTATTGTAGCGGCCGGGTTTGCTAGGTTCGGAAAGGGTGACAAGAACATCGCTTTTGTCTTCTTGGCATTTAGAAGCAGTTTTTGCTTTAGGAGCTGAGTCTGTAGCCAGTTGAAATCATCCTGTAGTTCAGAGTATGCCATTTGGGGGGAAGATCCGCTAGAGTAAAGTACTGTATCATCTGCAAATAGATGAATGTGGGTCTTTTTGATGGTAGCATCGATTCTGTTGATGTAAAGTGCAAAAAGCAGGGGACCCAAAATGGAAGCTTGGGGAACGACTCTCTGAAGGGCTTTCAAAGGAGAGACTTCACTATCTGCTTTTACTTGCTGTGAACGGTCAGCAAGGAAATTGCTGAACCATCTGAGAGAAAGAGCATACAGTCCAATGGTTTGAAGGGATGTGAGAAGCAGAATATGATCAATAGTATCGAAGGCGTTACTTAGGTCCAGAAAAAAAATGCACAGATTAAATTCTTATTATCCAACTCACTCTGCCAATCATTACTGACTTTGGCCAAAGCGGAAGTAGTGCTGTGTTGTGCTCTGAACCCTGATTGTAATGGGTTGAGAAGTTTTAATGATTCCAGATGGTTCTTGAGCTGGGTGTTCATAATTCTTTCCAATAACTTGGACAGAATCGGGAGAAGGGAAACAGACCTATAGTTATTTAGGTCACAGCGGTCACCTGACTTAAACAAAGGGATGACATGTGCTGTTTTCCAGATGGAAGGAAGGTTGCCTTGCAACAGAGATAGGTTAAACAGATGTGTAATAGGCGCAGCTAGGACCCTATAGCCCATCTTCAGAAAAAATGGGTCGATGTGATTGGCACCTGCGCTTTTTCTGATGTCCAATTTTAACAGGAGTTCTTCTACCTCCTTCAGAGATGTGGGTTGAAGCAAGAAGGTATGACTGGAGGAGGGGGTGCCTTGTTTATCAACCCCAAATTGTGCTCGAAGGTTACTGGCGGGGGAAGAGTCAAAGGCTAGACCTGCTGTAGCACAATGATTGTTGAAGGCCTCAAGGATTGATGGTTTATCAGTGGTATGGTACTACCCATTGAGATTTTGTGAAACAGGAAGTCCCAGTCAGAATGGCCTTCTATACCCTTAATTACCCTCCAGAATTTGGAAGGGCAGTTGGCCGAGAGATCAAGTTGTGAGTGAAAGAAATTAGCCTTTGCTTCTCTAACCATCTTAGTGCAAAGGTTTCTCGCTGTCCCAAAGGAAATCCAGTCATTTGTTAGCTTAGTTTTATGGGCAGTTTTCCAAAGCATGTCCCTATTCCACATTGCATCCTTCAGTTCCTCAGTAAACCACTGACAAGATCTGTTCCTGACTCGGACCTCCACTAGTGGCGCTTGCCTATTAAGTACTCCTAGCACAATTTCTTGAAAAATGTCATATGCTGAGGCGAAAGATTTAGCTAGGTAAAAATCCTGCTAGTGCATGGAACGGTTCATCTCCAAAATATACTCCCTGGGGTCAAAGTTGCATCGACATCTTTTGGTAGAAAATTTAGAAGCAGGTGATGGAGCATGATTGGACCTGACACAAGCAATGAAGCAGTGATCACTGATGTCAGCGAAGAAAACTCCAGCATGGGTAAACAAATACGGTTTGTTAACTAAGATAATATCCAGCAGGGTGCTGTTGGTAGGATTTAACTTCTTTGGGCGGGTAGTTTAATTGATAAGCTGAGTCCATCCAAGTGAGTCACAAAGTGTTTTTGGAGGAGTTGAGGCATTAGACAACCAGTCTAGGTTGATGTCACCTAGTATTACAGACTCTGAGGATCTATGACGCAAGACCTTACTTAAAGATCCAGAGCTGTAACCCTGCAGAAGGGGGACTGTAGCAGCCTGACACACAAAGTGAGATGCCAGGAGAGATCCCAACCTGAAGGGTAAGACTTTCAAAATCATTTTGGACAGATGTAGAGTCGACAACAGAGGCAGAAAATTTTTCCTTAATGTAGATAGTAACCCCACCAACCCTGGAGTGCCTATCAGTTCGGAACAGTGAGTAGGCAGGGAGGTTTACTTCAAAGCCGGTTGTGGCCGGGCGGAGCCACGTTTCAGTGGCAACCAAAATGTCAGGCTTAGTGTGGCATATCCAGGCCTGGATGGAGCCGATTTTTTTCAACAGGCTGCACACATTAACATGCATAAAGCTTAGGCCTTTAAGGCTAGATAGGTCACTGGCTGATCAGATGGGAGATAGGGGTCCTGGATTAAGTTCAACATTTCCTGAGCATAACAATAGAGGGAGCAGTAGCTTCCTGGATAACCCTAAGATGAGTTTCAAGACTCTGATTCATTCACGTCTATGAGGGGCATGATACTGACAAGGAGGAGGCTTAAGGCTGATGCCTAGTAGGTTTAGAGTTATATGCAGTAAGACTTTACCAGCGACAAATAATGAAGAGTATATGGGGCGACGGGACAGTTGTAGGTCCACAGGGGTGTATCCAGATAGGGTACCAGTATGCCAAGAAGGATGTGTGTCCAAACACGGAAGGAGAGAGTGGATGGTGCAGCTAAGGTATTCAATAGGGCTTAAAATGTCTGCACATTGTATATCCCTGGGTGTATTCTTTGATGGCGGATTTAAATAGGGGGTGCAAGATGTAAGCAGAGACACACATAGCAGCAACCATTGAGCAGTGCCTGCACCCATCTTATATTAAGGGCCAGGAAGAGATGTAGCTGGTATCTAGGATTCAACCCTGGAGAGGAAAAGTCCAGGATTATTGGGGCATAGTATGTAGGTGTACAAGAATAACGCCTGGAGGAAGTAAAGAAAGGTCCAAGATTCTAGTGGAGTATAATATGCCAAGTATATACTGGTACAATTCTCTGGAAATTTTGGGCGGAAAATGGAGTAGGATCAGAGTTCAATGTCTGGGGCCGGTAAGGAGACCCACCCTTGGATTGCTATAAAGAGAACCAAGGTGACAATTATGGTTGTAAGTGGTATGACCTATAGGAGGATGGTGGAAGGAAAAAAACCAAAAAAGGGTTGCAAGAAATCAGCGAAGACCAATTAGTATAAAGGGGAGGGGCTAGGACTGTATTTAATAGAGGCCGGGGTCAGGGCGGGCAGTGTGGCAAGAAAATACTTGCACAGTTAATGATTTCTCTGTAAAGCCATCAGGAAAGCAGAGAGAGGGAGAAAGCTTGAAGGAACCAATCACTGAAGAAGCCAGAAGGCTGCAGCCAATGAGGTCCAGACAGTGTAGCGGGGTAGCCAGTCAGTGTCCAGCGAGGGTCCCCTGTCAGGAAGGCAGGCTTACCCGGGTTTAGGAGCTCGTGAGGTGGGCAGGTGAAGGATGACGGCCGGCAGCTCAGTCAGCTGCTGCCGCCGTGGAAAGCGAGCGGCCGCCCGGTCAAGGGCACCTGGAAACAGGGAAGAAAAGGTCGGGGTTAAAACAGATAAGCAACCTGACACAAAGAAAACAGTTGAGGGCTAAATCGGTGGGTGAGGGTTACAGAAAAGGGGCAGTGCCGAGACAGGAGCTGATGACGTGGGGCAGGGAATAAGCAGACAGCAAGATTGCAGGCAGGTGCTGCTGGCTGTGCTTTGTTATGCAGATGTAAAACAGCTACAGAGGTAGTGCTGGGAAACTTACAGGGCCAGGGAGAGTTAAAGAATAAATAAAAAAAAAACAGCAGGAGGTAGAGAGCGAGGTGGGAGAGCGCAGTCGGAGCAAAAACAAGAAGGCAGAATCCACAATTAAAACAAATACAGTATACTATCAGTAATACAGTTTGAACAGCTGCAACTATAATTCTTACTACTGGCTGCTAAAAATTACTTGCATAGTTAATAATTTCTCTGTAAAAGCTGGCAGGAAAGCAGAGAGAGGGAGAAAGCTTGAAGAAACAAATCGCTGAAGAAGCCGGAAGGCTGCAGCCAATGAGGTGCAGGCTGTGTAGCGGGGTTGCCAATCGGTGTCCAGTGAGGTTCCCCGGTCAGGAAGACAGGCTTACCCGGGTTTAGGTGCTCATGAGGCGGGCAGATGAAGGATGACGGCTGGCAGCTCAGTCAGCTGCTGCCGCCATGGAAAGCGAGTGGCCACCCGGTCAAGGGCACCCGGGTTTAGGTGCTCATGAGGTGGGCAGGTGAAGGATGATGGCCGGCAGCACAGTCAGCTGCTGCCGCCATGGAAAGCGAGTGGCCACCCAGTCAAGGGCACCCGGGTTTAGGTGCTCATGAGGTGGGCAGGCGAAGGATGACGGACGGCAGCTCAGTCAGCTGCTGCCGCCGTGGAAAGTGAGCGGCCACCGGTAAACCATAAAGAATGAAGAATGGGGAAATAAAATGAGTGAGGTAAATTAATAATGAAAGACTGGCACTCCAAGTTATTGGTAAAAGAATTTGAACTATTTGAAAGAATATGGGCCCCCCTTCCTAAAATATCCGGGCACTCCATGACATAAGAAATATGATACAGTCCTGAACCAGTAACTAATACCCATTCCCATCTTGTATCTGTTTATTATTTATTAAGGTAATAGTTATAAATTATTATACAACGGCACGAAAGAATGCTGGCCTCTGATTGTTCAGCCTGGAACTAGACCAGGAATGTTATCAAAGCATAACATCCCAGCTCTAGTCTCAGCCCCACTGTGAACCTCTTGATTGCTTGTTCCATTGATTGTTTGTATCTTCTCTTAAGAAACAAAAATATTTTTCCACACTAACAAAACCGTTCTTTAAAATTATTTTTTGTATTCTTTATATAACAACAAGGCATTGTATAATAGGAATAATGCCCTCCAGGGTGGGTGTTATGCTGGGATAACATCCCTTCTCAGGTGTTGGATGCCCTCAGCCTATGGCCTCGGGCCCAACTCCCTGAGGTGGGATGATTTTCCAGCATAATACCCACCCTGCCGAGCATTATTCCTTTAATGAACCTACCTATGTTGTGAATTCACCACCTTAATTATTTATGTATGTATTTTTATGAGACCTAGCAATCAGTTATGTATGTTAATAAGCTATCCTTACTGTTTAAAATATTTTACTGTGACTTGTTTGATGTATCTGATATTACTAAAAATCAATAAAATCTTTAAAGCAAAAAAAAAGAAACATACGATGGTTTACAATCCTGTTACATAGAACAGGGCAATGAAACGTAAGCAATTCAATGAAGTATTGGCTGACAGGCATACTCTGGTACAAAGATAGGAACAGCAGAGATACTGACAGACAGAACTTATGGCAAGGATGATGTAAAACAGAATGGTACTACAAGCACAGAAATTGCAACATACAATAATACTGAATTTACATGTTTTCATTTTCAATGGCATTCACATTTATCAACACAGAACTAAGAAGGACCTCAAAATAAGAGGGGCTGGCAAGGGAACACCTCTTGGGAGAGTCTTGTAAAACATTTCAAAAAGTAGGGGCCATCCAACTAAAATCCATTTTACCAAATTTTGAATGATGCCTTGGGCACATCTAGCAGGATAATATTGTACATTCTTAGGTTATGTGACCCTGTAGATTTTTGGAGTAGATTTAATAAATAAGACGGTAACAAATTCCACCTTGCCTTTAGGGACCACATATGAACGTTCCATAGCCTTCTAATAGTAAATGAAGTCCAACCCACTACTGTGCCAGGATCACAGCGATGTGTTCTAGCATGCAAGCTGGAAATAAATCTAAGTACTCTGTGGTACAACACATCTAATTTAGATAGGAAAGAAAGTGAGGCTCTCCTGTGTATGCTATCACCATAATCTAATAGTGGCAGGAAGGTCAACTGTAGTAACTGTGGCACTACTCTTGCTGTCTGTTGTTTCACGCTCACTCCTTACCATTCCTGAATATACCCTTACTTAACTTAAGTCCACCTAGATGTGGTTATCTTTGCTGTTACCCGTACATGATAATCTGCCTTCTGTCTCTGTACTGAATCATTTTGTACTATTATTACTGTTATATTTCATTTTTTTGCAGCTAATTATGGAACCTTTGTATGATTCATACATTCTGTCTTTTGCTATCCCGTTTTATGTATTGTTACCCTGCTTTTGTAATTCTCGTGGGTTGTGCCTGAAAACTGGCATTTTATTTGTCTAGTGGACTTGCGTGGTCAACAATAAATACATATATAGCTAGATAAATAAATAACTAAATACATAAATAGACAATAAACAGATAAATCAATGGATAAATAAATAGACAAACAAATAAATAAACAAATGCTGGACAGTAAATTGGTGCAAATGTCATCCACATAATGTCATCCAGCCTGGGAAATAAGATCACAGACCTGCAGGCAATAATGTCAGAGGCTAAACTGGACATAGTAGCAATTAATGAGACATGCTTTACCAGTAACCACACTTGGGAGACTTCAGTACCAGGCTATGTACTGTTCAGAAGAGACCGAGGTGCAAAAAGGGGAGGAGTGGCCCTGTATGTCAATGAAAATATCAAAGCTACAGAAATTCAGAATACACATAAGGAGCCAGAAGAACTGTGGGTCACCCTGGAAACAAGAAATGGGACAGCCATAAGAACTGGGGTTGTCTACAGGCCCCCAGACCAGGGGGAGGACATAGATACATTACTATTAGAAGATATACAAAACATGACAGCTAAAGGGGAGGTTCTGATAATGGGAGACTTCAACATGCCGGATACAGATTGGTCAATACCAGCAGGAACATCTGCCAGAACTAGACACACAGTGGATTCCCTGCAGAGGGAGGGCCTCAAACAACTGGTACAAAAACCTACAAGAGACAGGTCTATCCTAGATCTAGTACTGACTAACAGGGAAGGGATCACAGATCTCCAGGTAGAAGGTCACCTGGGGGCCAGTGACCATCACATGGTACGGTTCAATTTGGCTACTACATCTAAATCATCCCATTCCAAGGCAAAAATATGAGACTTCAGAGGAGCTGACTTTGATAAGATGGCCAACAGAGTTAAGCTAGCCTTGGCAAAAAGAAACACAGGTGAGGGGGTACAAGCAAAGTGGGCAAGCATTAAGGATGCAATAATTGAAGCAACATCCCATTGTGTTAGACAGAAAAGGAAGTGCAAAAGAAGAAGGAAACTACTTGGTTCTCAAATACAGTAGCAGAAAAGGTCAGAGCCAAAAGGCTGGCCTTCAAGAAATATAAGGGAACACATCGGGATGAAGATAGGGAGGCATACCAAACTGCCAAAAGGGAAGCAGGGAAGGCAGTAAGGCAGGCAAAGTCCCAAACTGAGGAAACACTAGCATGAACAGTAAAAGAAGGTGACAAGACTTTCTATAGATACATTAGTGAAAGGAGAAAGTCCAGAGGGGGTATTGCTAAGCTTAATGGAGAAAAGGGAGCATGTGAGGAGGAGGACCATGTAAAAGCATCTATCCTAAATAGATACTTTTGCTCAGTATTTACTGAAGAGAAGGTAGGGCAGGGCCCACAGCTCAGCACCATGGACACGGGGGGAGGGAGGTAAGCACTACTCCCTTCACAAAAGAAAGGGTCCTACAAGAGCTTGCTAAGCTCAGGGTGGATAAGGCAATGGGACCTGATGGCATACATCCCAGGGTACTTAAGGAGCTAAAGGTGGAACTAGCAGAGCCATTAGCAGAACTGTTTAGTGAGTCTCTGAGCACAGGAGAGGTCCCAGAAGACTGGAGAAGGGCTCATGTGATCCGATCCACAAGAGTGGTAGCAGGGAGGAGGCATGGAACTACAGACCAGTCAGTCTTACCTCAGTAGTGGGCAAGATTATGGAGGCACTCCTTAAGGAAAGGATAGTGCAACACCTGGAATCCATAGGGGCACAGGATCCAAGACAGCATGGGTTTACAAAAGGAAGGTCCTGTCAAACTAATCTCATAGATTTCTTTGACTGGGTAACCAGAGTGGTGGACCAAGGGGGAGCTGTTGATGTCGCCTACCTTGACTTCAGCAAAGCTTTTGACACTGTTCCACATAGAAAATTGATAAATAAGCTGGGTAGGCTCGGGGTGGGTCAGAAGTTGGTCAACTGGGTGGCAAACTGGTTGACAGGCAGAAAACAGAGAGTGGTGGTAATGGTAAACAGTCAGAAGAGATG
Organism: Neoceratodus forsteri; assembly: GCA_016271365.2. Taxonomy (NCBI): domain Eukaryota; kingdom Metazoa; phylum Chordata; order Ceratodontiformes; family Ceratodontidae; genus Neoceratodus; species Neoceratodus forsteri. The sequence goes on from JADMNL010000029.1 coordinate 216,489,560, forward strand.
CAAGTCACAAGTGGGGTACCTCAGGGATCAGTCCTGGGGTCAGTCCTCTTCAACATCTTCATTAGTGACCTTGCAGATGGACTAGAGGGTAAGACTTGTCTGTTTGCAGATGACACCATGACCTGCAACAAAGTAGATGATCCAGATGGGGTGGGCAGAATGAGAAGAGATCTGGATAAACTAGCAAAATGGTCAGAAGAGTGGCAACTGGGATTTAATGCAAAGAAGTGCAAGATCATGCATATAGGGAAGAGAAACCCTGAAACCACCTATAGGCTGGGAGGGGAGTTGCTAGCAGTCACAAAGGAAGAAAGAGACTTGGGCATCATCATCATCACTGATGACCTAAAATCATCCAAGCAGACCTCTAAAGCAGTAGGTAAGGCTAGGGGGGTGTTAGGGTGTATTAGTAGGGGTATCTCAAGTCGTAAGAGGAGGTAATAATCCTCTTTACAAGACACTGGTTAGGCCCCATCTGGAGTACTGCGCAGTATTGGAGGCCACACCTTCACAAGGACATTAACCAAATTGAGGCAGTCCAGAGAGGGCAACCAAAATGGTGCAGGGACTGCATCAGAAGACATTTGAGGACAGATTAACAGAGCTCAATATGTATACCCTTGAGCAAAGGAGGAGAGAGGATATGATCGAGGCATTCAAACACCTTAAGGGCATCAACAAGGTGAAAGAGTCTAACATGTTTAATTATAAGAAAAATAGCAGGACAAGAGGACACAGCATGAGATTAGAGGGGCTGATTATGGGGAATATGAGGAAATTCTTTTTCACAGAAAGGGTGGTGGATGCATGGAATGGCCTACCTCAGAAGTGGTGGCTATGAATACAGTGCAGGGCTTCAAACAGGCATGGGATAGGCATAAGGGAGCAATACAAATGAGTATGAATAGATAGGTCACTGACAGAGCAAAGGCCGATGGCACATTTATAAGGTAGAAAAAGAAATGGGCAGACTGGATGGGCCTTGCAGTCCTTATCTGCCATCAACTTCTATGTTTCTATGTTTCTACATAATAATTGCAAACCAAAGAGTGAATAAATGTGGATTGAGGAAAGCTTCCATCGATATTGCTTGGCCTAGGGTAAGCAATAGATTCAGGAACCTAACTCTGGGTAGAAACCTACCAAGGACATGGAATGAGATTCCCAGTTTTATTAAAGGGTACTAAACAAGCAGTTTTTTAAAACTGCAAACTCCAAAATCTGGCTTCATAGTGAGGTAAAGTCAATTCTGCTGTTTACATTTTTGGTAAAACTGCATTTATGTAAATAACATAAATGCAGTTGCATAACTTTTGAAAAATGTAAACATCAGCCTTTCACTTTCAGAAAACAACCTTGGTTTCTCCCCAAGATGTCTGCCAAGTATGTTAAGTGATGAGTCATGATGACATCATTGGAGTCAGAGACCCACATAGCTGCCTATAGTGCTAAGTAGTTCTTCTTTCCCTCTTTGTTTTGAATTGTTGTACCAAAATGATCAACATCATGTGTTAACTTGTGGATTATTTTGATCAGTACACATGTTAGGCTATGATTCTGTTCATTTTGTTTACTTTAACTTGCTGAAAATGTTTTGCAACCCAGATGACTTTCTCTTTGGCAAACCGCAGTACAGTTCAAAATTTCAAATACCTGATGATCTAGTGGTTATGTGATGCCCTGAATTTTTTTGTTAATCAGGAGAGGCACACTAAGCTGAAAGTTTGTTTACAGAGTTTGTTTGCAGAGCAAGAAACAAAAGTCCAGAACTACAGATTTTTTACTAATTAATCACTTCTGTCTCAGCAGGAGTAGTACCTGTTTGGATTAAGCAAACAGATACTTTATTAGAAGAAGGGGGTCTCATTTAAGTAAAAAAAAGTGTTTTTCCTTGAGGAAGGGGGCAGTATCAGCTTAATTTTCTGAGAACAGAAAGTGAATCTAATTGGGGGTGTGGCTTAACAGCTTAGGTGTACAAAAGCAGCTGTCTCCAATTAAAGCTTCTGGCTGTTTCTGGCAGAAGAAAACTGGTTGCAGAGCAAGAAACAAAAGTCTAGAAGTACAGACTTTTTACTAATTAATCTCTTCTGTCTCAGCAGGAGTAGTACCTGTTTGGATTAAGCAAACAGATACTTTATTAGAAGAAGGGGGTCTTATTTAAGTAAAAAAAAAGTGTTTTTCCTTGAGGAAGGGGGCAGTATCAGCTTAATTTTCTGAGAACAGAGAGTGAATCTAATTGGGGGTGTGGCTTAGTAGCTTAGGTGTACAAAAGCAGCTGTCTCCAATTACAGTTTCAAGCTGTTTCTGGCAGAAGAGAACTGGTTGCAGAGCAAGAAACAGAAGCCCAGAACTACAGATTTTTTACTAATTGCCCTCCTTCCCACCCTCCACCCTCCCACCCAAAGCCAGTTCTAGTTTTATAGCCACTGAATTTGACTGACAACAGGAACTTCCTGTTTGGATGTAGGAAGGGAAGGATCACTGAGACACATTAATTTCAGTAACCTTGAAGGAACCTAAAAAAAAAAAAACTCTTTATCCCACCCGGCTGCTGGAGGTCTGAATCCAAGCACGGAGAAAAGAGACTACTGAAGACTACAGGAAGTTCCTGTACCAGAAGAGGAAGGGTGAAAGTTGTAAGGGCACATAGGCAGTAGGAAAGTAAGTGTAAAAATACATAGAGGGTGGAGACAATAAGCATACAAAGCAACAGGAGAGGGGACACAAAATAAGTCAAGATGGGAGTGGTGCAGTGCAATTGCTGTGGAGCAGCAGTGTTCTGGGAGACATTCTGGAGGCTGTGATGCTGCCCTGTTTGCAGGCACCTCTCTGGTCTGAGGGGAGGAGGTTGCCCGTCTCCAGGCTGACCTGGCTAGGATTCATGAAACCTCTTCTCCCACCCAGGAACCACCAGGGACACCACCATTACCTCAGAGGTTGCCAAGAAAGAGGAGTGGTTGGACCAAGGGGGGCTCAGGGAGGGAGAGGGTGGTGGAACAGAAGTGCATCCCTCCAGTTGTAGCTCTCCACAATTCATATGCTGTTCTGGCAAAAAGTGGTTCCTCTATGGAGGCTCCTGCAATGGAGACCAAGGAGGATGCTGGGAACCTCCACAAAGGAGACCCACAGGAGGGTGGCATGAGACCCCACAGGGGAAGGAAACAACTCCTGGTGGGGGACTCAGTCATTAGGGGGGTAGACGTGGGGGAGGAGGGGGATAGGGAGGTAAGGTGCCTGCCTGGTGCCACAGCTTGGAGGGACAGGAAGTGAATCCTCAGGATCGCAGGAGCAGCTGCACAAGGGAGGGAGCTGGATGTCATTGTCCACCTAGGGACAAATGACCTGGGTGTAAATGGGATCAGAGTGGTGTAAGAGGAGTTTGTGGAGTTGGGGAGGGCCTTAAACAAGTAGCATGTATGGTAACCTTCTCGGAGGTGCTGCCTGTCTAGGCAAAGATGATGCTAGGGTATTCCTCACCATGAGGATTCAATGAATGGTTGAAAAACTGGTGGGAGCCAAGGGTTTTGGCTTCATTGGGGACTGGGGAGCCACCTGGAGGGATGCAGGCTTATACTGGCGTGATGGTCTGCATCTGTCCCGAGGGGGATCCAGGATCCTAGGTGACAGGTTTAAATTCTTCATTGGCAAGCATTTAAACTAGCCAAGGGGGAAGGCACTGAAAAGGAGCAGGGAAATCCCAGCCTCCCTCCACAAAGCACAGTAGTTAGAGTGGTAAGCACCAAGGCAGAGAAGTCAGTAGGGAGCAGGACAGGGATAAATGCAAAAAAAGGTGTTAAGGACAGGGATGGGGCTAAAAGGGGTAAGGCCATAAAAAATAAATGGAAGGTGATGAGTACCAATGCCCGCAGTCTGTGTAACAAGCTCCCTGAACTAGTGGCCTTGATGGAAGAGGGATGCCTGGATAGTGTGGCAGCCACTGAAATGTGGTACACAGAGAACCATGAGTAGGAAGTCAACATACCAGGATACACAGTCTACAGGAGGGACAGGGTGGGTAAAAGAGGAGGAGGAGTAGCTCTCTATATAAGGGAAGGGATTAAAGCAACAGAACTAAAGAGTAAACAGGAAGTTGATGAGTCACTATGGGTCACCATGGAGACAGGAAGTGGCACCACAATCTGCATGGGGGTTGTGTACAGACCCCCATCTCAGGGGGAAGAAATGGACAAGGAAATGATAGAAAGTATCCTTAAAATGGCTGAAAATGGGGGATATTGTTGATGGGGGACCTGAATATGCCAGATGTTAACTGGAGTACCTTTGCTGCAGGCACATCCAAGAGCAGGGTCATTCTTGATGCACTACAGGGGGCATGTCTCAGACAGCTAGTGTTGGAACCCACTCAGGAGGGAGCAATCTTAGACCTGGTACTCTCAAATGGGGAAGGAGAAAGGATCTCAGATTTAGAAGTGGGTAGCGATCTGGGAACAAGTGACCACCAAACAGTGTGGTCTCACAATAAACACAGCCATAGAGAGTCAAGCCATACAAAAACAAGAGTATTGGACTTAGGAAGGCTGACTTTGGGAAAAGAGAGCATGCCTTGAAAAACACTAGCAAATGGGCAAGAAGGAGGGGTGGAGGAACAATGGGGAATAATCAAAACAGCCATTGCAGAGGCAACAAGCCTTTGTGTGAAGCAAATCAATAAAACAAAACAAAGGAAAAACACTATGGTTCTCAAAAGATTGGCAGGGACAGTTAAGGAGAAAAAGGATAGCATTCAGGAAATATAAGGAAACACAAGAAGGAGCAGGACAGAGAACTTTACTGAAGTAAAGCAGAAGGAGGCAGGAAGGCAGTCAGAATAGCAAAGGCACAAACTGAGGAAAAGATAGCCAACTCTCTAAGAAGGGGACAAACCTTTTATAGGTACATTAGGGAGTGAAAAATACCAAGGGAGGATATAGAGACGTAATAAAGGGAGGGAATGTGGGCAGAGGTGACAGTGAAAAGCAGGGATACTGGAATATTTCTGCTCAGTATCACAACACAAGAGGAGAGGGAGCCCTGTTCAAACAAGGAGAAACTCTGAATAGAGGGTCGATACCAGTCCAGTCCAGAAGAAAGGGTTTGAAGAACTTTGAAACTGGTGGACAAAAACAGCCTGATTGGTTCCAAGAATACTAAAAGAACGGTAGACTAGTAACACCACTGACTACTCTCTTCAACAAATCACGGAGGATGGTGGTACCTGAGGACTGGAGGAGGAGGGCTTGATTCCACTTCACAAAAGTGGGAGCAGGCAGAGGCAGAAACTATAGACCAGTTAGTTTGACTTCAGTGGTAAGGAAATGATGGAATCACTTGAAGGAAAAACTGTTGAGTACCCCAGAGGCCAGTGGGGCACAGGACACAAGACAACATGGTTTCAGGAGGGAAGGTCATGTCGATGAACCTAACAGATTTCTTTGACTGGTGACTAAAGTAGCAGACACAGAGAGGCTGTGGATATACTACCAGATTTTAGCAAGGCATCGACACAGTCTCACACAAAAGATACAAGGAGCCAACCAGCCTGTATGGGTCCCAAGGTGGTAGCCTGGATAAAATCTGCTGGACAACAGGATGCAAAGTTTAATAGTAAATGAGTCCGCAGTGAAGAAAGGAGGTAACTAGCAGGGTACCACAGGGTTCAGTACTGGATCGGTCCTCTTTAATATCTTCATATGACATTGAGCACCCGGCGAAAGGCATGCCTCTTGCAGATGATACAAAGATCTGCAACAGGGTTGATACACAAGGTGAAGTGGAAAGAATGAAAGGGACTTGGCAAGGTTGGAGGAATGGTCAAACACAGCAGCTCAGACCAATAAAAGTGCAAGGAATGCATCTGAAACAAAAACCAGGGAAAGAGTACACAATGGGGTGAGTTAATAACAACAACAAAAATCGAAGAGACCTAGGAGTAATTATATCAGATGACTAAAGGTGGCAAGCAATGTGAGAAGGCAGTAAGAGGGCTGCGGATACTGGGATGCATAGGGAGAGGCATCAACACAGAAAACAGGAAGTTATCCTCTGTACAGACAGTTAGTGAAACCCCATCTGAGTACTGCATGCAATTCTGAGACCCCATCTCCACAAAGACATAAACAAGTGGAAGCTGTTCAGAGAGAACCAAAATGGTGAAAGGTCTACCAGAAGACATACGGAGATAAAGCAGCGAACAATATACCCTTGAGGAAAGGAGGAGAGGGAAACATGTTAGAAACTCAAGTATCTCCAAGGGAATTTAAAGGCACAAGAGGGTAGTATATTTCAGAAGAAGAGATGTGCAAGAACAAGGGCACAATTTGAAGATAGAGGAGGACCACCCAGAGGTAATATTAGAAGCATTTTTCACAGAGAGAGTTGCGCTGCATGGAACAACCTCCTGAGAGGCTGTGAGTCAGGAACAGTGGGAGAATTCAAGAATGCATGGGACAGGCATAAGGCAAGTCTAGTGGGGGGCAGGAGGAAGTAAGCTGTTGATTAACTAGAATCTGCAGCTTATCCATCAGGTAAGGAAATAAACAGACTGGGTTGGCCAAGTGGTCCTTATCTGCCATCAAATTCTATGTTTCTATGTTACAGGTGTGGCCTAGGAGCACAAGGAAGTTACGTGACTTGCTCAGGGTCACACAGCAAAGTACTGTCTGATCCAATTTCAAAGCTCATGCTTTCTTGACAATCCACAACAAAGGTTTTTTTCCATGAAACCCCTGCACCTAGCCTACCTTCTGTTGTACACCCACCATCCATACCCTGTCTTAGCACTGTCTGGGGCTGCATATGAGCTTAGGGTCTCATGAAGAGAATTGTCACAACTCAGATAGTAATCTCGCATCAGAGTTGTACACACCTCTAATATCTTCATCAGCTGACACTGTTAAAAATGCCTCTCAAATTGATAGGTGAATAGGACCTGTCCCATTTGTTGTGGGAAAGTGTTTTAACAAGGATCTTTTTTCCGTCTATTTCTCTGTCAGTTGCACAACCATATTTTCCTGAGACCTGGGACTTGATCACCCACAATCTCACGTTCTTGCCTCTTCTGTCTCAGTTTTCCTTGCTGTTGCTTTTCCTCCCTTACACATCTGCTGATATAAAAACATATGCAAATCATTCTATGGAAATGAAACGATATTGGGATCCCTTTATTTAGAAAACATATAGCAGTAATGTTAAAATGTATAATTGTAATTTAAAACACTGCAAAAAAACAAAACTAGAATTACTTGAGTGCAATGTTTGAGCCTTTGCAAAAAGTTGCAAAGGGACCCCAAAGCACATTGTGTTCTATAGCTCACGAAACATACAAGACAGGATGTTTGCCAAGGATGATTGAAAGACTTATAAAGAAACTAGCTGCAACTGCAAGAGATTTGAGAACAAGGGACACAGAGACCGGAAAAACTTATTTTGCTTTGTAAATAGTTATACTGAAAGTTTATTTTATGATACCGCTAGGGTAAAAACAATTTTGGTGAATCTAACTGCTCTGATTTTCCTATGCTTACTGACCTGTGCCTGACTACAGTTCAGAGGAAATATATCAAGTCAGCTCAACACTTAAGACAGGACAATTACAGTTTTGTACAAAAACTCACAGATTGTTGTATAAGCAATACAGTTATGTACAGAGAGAAACAGATAAACCATTTAACTGACAAAATTGCATTGGACTGCAAGGGCAGACCTCAAAGTTCTCTTTAACTGATTAAACTTGAGGAGATCCAGCAGTGTATCAGGCATTCATTTAACCAGTTAGCAGCCTGACAGCAGATTGCCACTTTCCCAGCTCTACACTGAAAAAGGAGGCTTAAGGGCATTCCTGGACATGTTCCTGCATTGCACCAGTGGAGATATGAAGCAAATTGTTAAACAGGAGATGTTAGCCCAGAGTGCCTATGAGGTACAAAACATGATGCTTCCCCAAGTAAGTGAGTGAAGCTAAGGTGCAAAACAATAACATATCATTTACACAAATATTTGTATTTTTTAATTTGTATTTTAGGTTTTACCAGGTTCCTCCTGTCTCACTCCCAGCATCCCCAACATGACATGCGGTGTGGAGGCACGCGCTGGATATCTTACAGGACACCTACCTCCTGGTCAACTGATACCACCTTATCAAACCACCATTCAGTGATGGGGGTACTATGGGTGGTAACTCCTCCACCCAGGAGAGGAAACAATTTCAATCTTGCTCCACCCCAAACAAACCCCAGCAACCCAAGATTCCTGAACCCGGGTTGCCAGTGCAGCACAAGGTAAGGCATCCAGCCCAGCCCTCAGTGCCAGTGAGCCAGCCAAATATCATATTTGAGCTGCCCCAGATATTCTTTGTATACCATGGATTTCAAGTTCTTTTGACAGAAACCGTAAAAGTTACAAAGAAAACAGTACAAATGTAACTGTGCCCTCTGTTCAATGGCTCACATGAGGAATGCTAATCCATACTGATCAAAGCTATATGGCATCTCATAGGTGAGAATATGTTTCGAGCATGCGCAGTGTGGCCAAAAGGTGTGATAAACTTGAGCATGCTCAGTGGCCAGACTGAGTGAGACAAGACTATGAGCTTGTTCAGTGACCAACTTCATTATTTTAACATGTATGGTCAAGATAACATACTGTTGCAAATGGTGCACTTCCATGGTATACGGATCAACCCAAGATAGGGTATAGGTTTACTGAGCATATTTTTTAAATTAAGTGTCAGAAAATCATATCACTAAGGATAAGATCAAAGAACTAGAAAACACGTAAAGATGTAAAGAAGAGGGTAAAAGAAAGTAATCACTAGTAGCAAATGACTCCCACTTTTGTGATATTACAACAAATAAAATCACAAGAGGACAGACAAAAGAACAGGGCTAAACAGTAGTAGTGACGACAGTGGTTGGAGCAGTTATTAATAAAAAAATCAAAAGGCAAGAGGTGAATGGAATTCTGTTACACACAAAACAATTGCAATCCTAGACTCAGATAATGAAAGTACAACACTGAGTGCAACAACAATACAAGGTTCACAAGTTATAATCATTGGTCAAATACCACTAAAAATGTCCAAATACACCAACAAGATAAAGAATCCTTCACTATAAAAAATAAACCCAAATTGTCAAGGCCCTGTCCTCACTGATTCTGGCTACATAAAAATGAAGCAGAATGCTTAATTAAATGTGTCCAACATAAATTGGATAAAAGTATGATCCAACACTAGAGCAATATCTTAATATCTCTACTGGTACACCAATCAGAAATGACACTGACCATGTCCAATCAAATAATCCAATGGTATACTACGAACGCGAGACAAATCATATACTGGGAGTTTGATCATTAACATACTGATAGCTATATCTGCCAAAGAGATAAAACCAATACCACCTACCTAGTTTTAGAGGCCCGATCTGGATATTGAACATGGTCCCAACATTATGAAAAATGCGGAAAATCCACTAACGATAATACAAGACGACACAAATGACATTTCAAAATTCACTAGAAAACATAAAGAGGACTACATAAAACTGGCAACAACATTAAAACAATATGGAAGTGAATATTGTTTCTCTGAAATACTCTATTCAAGACAACATTGAAAAACAAAAAGTAAACAAGTCAATGAAGGTTGTGGAAATAGTGCCTCAGGAAAAGGTCAAATGCATATACACACTGGGAAACAGCTTTCAGGATAAAAGCTTGTTCTGTTGGGATGGTTCCATCTCAACAAAAGAGAGACTACTGTAGGAAAATCACTACAAACATCAGAGGAAAGTTTAAACAACCGAGAAGGGGCAAACAGAGCTACTACATATACTGTGCAGGATTCTGATATACACAGAATCTTGGTTGCTAATGTAAGAAGCTTAAATGTAGTTATTTGTAAATTAATTGCACACTAGTAAAAAAACATCTGTTTTGCTGTACTATGTGAAACATGGTGGATAAATGCTAATGGTTTAACGGTATTCAGGGTATACTTTACTATAGAAACAGAAACAGTAAAAGGAAAAGGGGTCTGTATTTATCGTCAAACAAAATAGACACAAAAGAAGATGCATTATCTTTAATAATATTGATATGAAGGGGTCACATAGGGATCCTGGCAGAGGTCCAAGGACACCACCAAGGAAGCAGGCAGGTAACTGGGACCCTCAAAAGAGACGGAGGACAACATTCCCAGGGAAGGGCAGATGAGATGCTGGACAGAGGAAGCAAGGCGGGAGGTGGACAGACTACACCCAGAAACCGCGTCACCTTCTTCTGCACGGATGGGGGGTGATGTAACGACAGAGGTGGTTAGAGAAGAAAGGGAGGGAGTGAGGCAGGAGGCAGGGCCAATACAGGGAACAGGGGGGACCTGGAATGCAGGAGAATGGGGAGCAGTAATCAGGCAGGAGGGGCAGGGGAAGAGGAGGAAGTGCAGAAGGACCAGTTGGGAGGAAGGTAAAGGAGAAGGACCAGAAGTACAAGGAGGTTCAGTAAAGGAGCCGAGGGTTGAGGCCAGGGGAACACCTCACAGGAGGAACCAAATGGAGACAGGAAGGAAGGGGGATGAGCGAACTAGTTTAGTAGATGGAGGAAGGACAGTTGCGAGCAGTGAGAATTAGCAAGGTACGAAGGATACTCAGGAGGAGAAGAGGCAAGGATTGAGGGGAAGTGGCCACGGTAAATAGGAGGTGGCATGTGGCACCCAAATAGGGAAACAAAGACCAGCTGGGTGGAGGGCCAGAAAGGATGAGGACAAGGAAGGGGAATGGAGGAAAGGAGGTCAGAAGTATCTGCTGGAGATCGACGATCAGGGTATCAAATGGGATAGGGAGGCCTGGCCAGTTAGAACAAGATGCTTCCTGGACCAACGACACAGGGCTGCACGGCATATCAACCGACAAAGGACTGTGGGGGCCCCGACATACTGGCCCACCTGGGTACAAACGAATTGAGAATAGTGAGCAACCAGACAGGCAAGATTCAGGGAGCTGCCAGGGTCTGTCATGACAAGGATACAGCTTCTCTCAGAAATCCCCAGTGCCAAGGGCTAGTGGGAACACAAAAGGAAAATTAGAGATAAACCATGGCTCGGGAGTGTGAGGCCAGAGGCATGGGCTGATGAGAGTTGAGAGACCTGGGAGGACAAGGGCCATGCCAGAGACAGCGACATCTCAATTTAGAGGAGAATCCTTGTTGAAATAGAGGTTCATTTGGGAAGGGGTTTAAACTTAGAAGGGGTGGATGGGAGAAAAGGCTGTCAGGGGTGCCGAGAAAGGAGGGACTCTGTCTCCACCCCTGAGACCAGGAGATTGCAGAAAAGCCAACTAGCAAAGTGCAGACCAGAAAACAGAATCCCCTGGGAACACGAGCAGAAATGGAACTAGAGAAAGGGTGAAGGTCCTAAATGCCAGGACCCCAGGCAACAAATACAAACTCCAAGCGACGTTAACTGAGAGCAGTGGATGGCAGCGGTCACCGAGACGCGGGCCACTACAAGACATGACTGGACCCGAACCCGAGGGTTGCACTATGTCAGGAAGACAGGGGGAGGGAAGGAGGGGCCAGCAATGATAGCCAAAAACTGCATTGGCATGGGGAGTAGAGGAGAGGGAACCGTGGAGGCGATTTGGGTCACTGATAACAGAGGCAAGAGGTAAAATGGAGTGGTGTATAGAACCCCTGCCCACAGCGGAGGAGCTGGAGGACAGTCTGGCAGCAGATGTTAGAGACACTGCAGACTGGGCAGAGGAAGTGGTGGTGTGGGGACTTAAACACAGGAACAGACTGGGAGACTATGACATCCTGTGACCAGAACAGAGGTTGTTGGATGTCTTTCACAAGGCCCTAACCAACAGGTAGAACCCACCAGGGAGGCAGGTACTCGATGTGGTCCTGGCCGACAGTGAAAGATGGGGGCCTGGGGAAGGGACCATTGGTGGGGAGGACCATGCCATGGTCTGGTTCACCTCAACCTAGGAGGGGTGAGGCTGCACAAAGCGGAGTAACCGACTTAAAGGGGAATTTAAGGAAATGGGAAGGATCCTTAGGAGCACGGATGGGATGGGGCGAACATGACGCTGATAGGTGGGAAATCATAAGGAGGGTGCAGAATGCCACAACACCTGGCAAAGTAAGACAAAAATGCGGTAGGGCCCAAAACCTATTGGTAACAGGAGGCCCAGGAGGTGGTGCAGGAAAGAAAGCAGCTATAAGAAATTCATGCTCAAGGAGTGAAAGGGATCGGGGGATCAGCTGATGGCTAGAAGGGCCACTAGAGGTGAGGCTAAGCAAGGAGGAGCAGAACCTGGCCAGGGAAATTAGAAGAGGAAAAAGGGCCTTAGATACATTGGGGAAAGAGAAGGGTGAAGAGCAGATAGCAGGATTAAATCAGGAAAGATGGCACAACCGGGAGCAGGCTGGTACTAAATGGTACTTCCTCAGTTTCACAGGAAAATGGGGTGCTGCATCATACATGGGAGGAGACAGAATAATGAGGAGGGGACCTACAGTCGTAGGTCTAGAGGAGGAGGAGGCATCACTGGCAGGTGGGGAGGGCTAAGCAGGAGAAGAGGCACCAAGTGAAATCAAGCAGAGAGAGAGAAGCCTCAGCCCCTTAAGACGGAGAAAGCACTGGGGCGGAGAAATTACATCCGAAAGTGCTGAAGGAACTTGCAGATGTCCCGCGAAACCCCAGCAGAGCTTTCACCATCTCTGAGGACAGGTGGTGCCCCAAGACTGCAAGGTACGATGTAGTGCCTATCCACAGGGGGATCAAGGGAGGTGCTAGAGACTAAGGCCTGGCAGCCTGACATCGTGGTGGGCAAGGTGATGGAGGGCATTGTCAAGGGAGGCTAGGAGGACCTGGATGTCAAAGTGCCTGGACGAGGAACAGCATGGATTCATCGGAAATCATGTCAGACAAACCTGTGAGTTCTATGACTGGGTGACATGCCGAAGGCAAGACCAGTGGATGTCCTCTTTCTAGACTTCACCAAGGCATTTGACCCTGTTCTCATGTGGGCCTGTTGGATAAGCTTAGAGAAATGGGGTGGGAAACCAGATGATCAGATGGATAGGCAATTGGCTCCAGGACTGGACCCAGAGGGTCGTAGTTGGTGGGATATTCTCATCCCCAAGGAGGGTCATTAGTGGGGTCCCACAGGGATCAGTCCTTGGGCACCTTCTGTCTCAACGCCCACGATCTGAGCATAAGGACAGGAATCAGGAGTGATATGAGTCTCTTTGCAGATGACCTCAAACTGGGGCGGTGGTGGATGGGGAGGAGGGAGGTTGGCCCTGCAGGGGACCTGGAAGCTCTGGAAAGATGGTCTAGAAAGTGGAAGCTGAGGTTCAATGCAGGGAATGCAAGGTACTCCACCTGGGGCCAGAAACCCAGGCCAAGTGTACACCCTGGGGAATACCACCAGTCCCAATGGCTGAGAGGGACCTGGGGTGGTGGTGGAGGTCAGGATGAACAACTCTGAGACTTGTAGGAGGGCAGCAGCCAAGGCCAACAGGATGCTGGGATGCATCGCTAGGGGATCACCTCCAGAAGGAGGGAAGTGATACTCCTCTGTATAACTGCTTGGTGAGGCCGCACTGGAGTACTGCGTGCAGTTTTGGAGGCCACACTTAAAGAGGGACATTAACCTCCTGGAGAGGGTCCAGAGGAGGGCAACCAAATGATTTGGGGCTTGGGGGACAGGACCATGAGGAGAGGCTCAAGAGCTAAATATGTACACATTGGAAGAGAGAAGGGACCGGGGACATGATAGAGGTCTCAGGTACATGAAGAGGGTAAATAGGGAGGAACAGTCAGGGTGCTTCAAGGAAGGAGGAAGGGCCACTAGAGGGCATGGGTGGAAGCTGGAGGGGGAAGATTCAGGGAGAAAGGAGGAGGTGCTACTCACTGAGAGGGTGGTGGAGCCATGGAATGCACTACCTAGGGGCTGGTGGAGGCAGAGACAGTGGAGGGGTCAAGAGGGGTGGGACAGGTACAGGGAAGGGTTCTGGAAGCAAAATCCAATGCAGCAAGAATATCCGGAACTGAGAAGGGAGAAGCCAGAGAAGGCGAGGATAGCAAGGTCAGCACTCCAGGGTGGGGTTGACCAAACGAGCAGACACGAAAGACCGTTAGGCCTATTCTGCTGGCATTTTAGTATGTTAGTAAGGTGTAGCTATAAAATTACACATCAAAATGGACAGCATTTTATATTAGCAAATTATTATAGACCGCCATCTTCCAAGCTTGAACAATATCAGTTATTCATTTCTGATACTGAATTATTATCAGCCACATCTGATGTAATCATTGTAGGAGACTTTAATTTACCAGGGTGGAGCAAGGTCAGCTTGTGACTAGAACATCTTTGGAAAGTCATTTTTGACTCTTTCATAAAATATAGAAACATAGAATTTGATGGCAGATAAGAACTTGTCACAACTCCAGTCTGTTCATTTCTTATCTGATGGATAAGCTGCAGATTCTAGTTAATCAACAGCTTACTTCCTCCTGCCCCCACTAGAATTGCCTTATGCCTGTCCCTGCATTCTTGAATTCTCTCCCACTGTTCCTGACTCCACAACCTCCTCAGGAAGCGCTGTTCCACGCAACCACAATCTCTCTGTGAAAAAATATTTTCTACTACACTCTGAGTGGTCCTCTCTCTCTTCAATTGTGTCCCCTTGTTCTTGACATCTCTTCTTCTGAAATATACTACCCTCTTGTACCTAGTAAATTCCTTGAGATACTTGAAAGTTTCTATCATGTTTCTCTCCCTCCTTTCCTCAAGGGTATACATGTTAAGCTGCTTTAGTCTCTATGTCTCTGGCAGACCTTGCACCATTTTGGTTGCCCTCCTCCGAACAGCCTCCACTCTGTTTATGTCTTTGCGGAGATGGGGTCTCCAGAATTGCATGCAGTACTCCAGATGGGGTTTCACTAACTGTCTGTACAGAGGGATAACAACTTCCTGTTTTCTATTGTTGATGCCTCTCCCTATGCATCCCAGTATCGCCCAGCCCTCCTTACTGCCTTCTCACATTGCTTGCCCACCTTTAGGTCATCTGATATAATTACTCCTAGGTCTCTTCTGATTTTGTTGTTGTTATTAACTCACCCCCCATTGTGTACTCTTCCCCTGGTTTTTGTTTCCCAGATGCATTACCTTGCACTTCTTTGCATTGAATCTGAGCTTGCCACGTATTTGACCATTCCTCCAACCTGCCAAGTCCCTTTTCATTCTTTCCACCCCACCTTGTGTATCAACCCTGTTGCAGATCTTTGTATCATCTGCAAAGAGGCATACTTTTCCTTCCAGGTGCTCTCCAATGTCACTTATAAAGATATTAAAGAGGACCCTCAGTACTGAACCCTGTGGTACCCTGCTAGTTACCCTCCTTTCTTCACTGTGGACTCCATTTACTATTACCCTTTGCATCCTGTTGTCCAGCCAGTTTTTTATCCAGGCTACCACCTTGGGACCCACTACAAGGCTGGCTAACTTGTATATTAATCTTTTGTGTGAGACTGTGTCGAATGCCTTGCTAAAATCTAGGTAGGCCATATCCACAGCCCCTCCGTGGTCTACTACTTTCAGTCACTCAGTCAAGAAATCTATTAGGTTCATCTGACATGACCTTCCCTCTGTGAAACCATGCTGCCTTGTGCCCAGCCCCACTGGCCTCTAGGTACTCAACAATTCTTTCCTTCAGAAGTGATTCCATCATTTTCCTACCACTGAAGTCAAACTAACTGGTCTGTAGTTTCCTGCCTCTGCCCTGCTCCCACTTTTGTGAAGTGGAACTGAAATTGCCTCCTCCAGTCCTCAGGTACTACTCCATCCTCCGTGATTTGTTAAAGAGAGTAGTCAGTAGTGTTACTAGTTCTACCGTTAGTCTTTAGTATTCTTGGGTGAATCCAATCAGGCCTCATTGTTTGTCCACCCTTAGTTTCAAGAGTTCTTTCAAACCCTTTCTTCTGTGACTGACTGGCATCCCCTCTCAGAGTTTCTCCTTGTTTGGAATAGGCACATCCTCCTCTGTGTTGTGAATACTGAGCAGAAATATTTGTTCAGTATCCTGCTTTTTCACTGTCACCCTCTGCAAACATTCCTCCCTTATTATTAAGTCTCTATATCCTCCCTTGGTCTTTTTCCTCCCTAATGTACTCTATAAAGGTTTTATCCCCTTCTTAACAGGTTGGCTATCTTTTCCTCAGTTTGTGCCTTTGCTATTCTGACTGCCTTCCTGCCTCCTTTCTGCTTTTAACTGATAAAGTTCTCTGTCCTGCTCCTTCTGTGTTTTCTTATATTTCCTGAATGCTATCCTTTTCTCCTTAACTGTCCCTGCCCCTCTTTTGAGAACCATAGTGTTTTTTTCCTTTGTTTTGTTTTATTGATTTGCTTCACACAAAGGCTTGTTGCCTCTGTGATGGCTGTTTTGATTATTCCCCATTGTTCCTCCACCTCTCTTTCTTGCCCATTTGCTATGGCTGTGTTTATTGTGAACCACACTGTTTGGTGGTCACTTGTTCCCAGATCGCTACCCACTTCTAAATCTGAGATCCTTTCTCCTTCCCCATTTGAGAGTACCAGGTCTAAGATTGCTCCCTCCTGAGTGGGTTCCAACACTAGCTGTCTGAGACATGCCCCCTGTAGTGCATCAAGAATGACCCTGCTCTTGTGATGCCTGCAGCAAAGGTACTCCAGTTAACATCTGCATATTCAGGTCCCCCATCAACAATATCCCCATTTTCAGCCATTTTAGGATACTTTCTATCATTTCCTTGTCCATTTCTTCCCCCTGAGATGGGGGTCTGTACACAACCCCCATGCAGATTGTGGTGCCACTTCCTGTCTCCATGGTGACCCATAGTGACTCATCAACTTCCTGTTTACTCTTTAGTTCTGTTGCTTTAATCCCTTCCCTTATATAGAGACCTACTCCTCCTCCTCCTCTTTTACCCACCCTGTCCCTCCTGTAGACTGTGTATCCTGGTATGTTGACTTTCTACTCATGGTTCTCTGTGTACCACATTTCAGTGGCTGCCACACTATCCAGGCATCCCTCTTCCATCAAGGCCACTAGTTCAGGGAGCTTGTTACACAGACTGCGGGCATTGGTACTCATCACCTTCCATTTATTTTTATGGCCTTACCCCTTTAGCCCCATCCCTGTCTTCACACCTTTTTGCATTTATCCCTGTCCTGCTCCCTACTGACTTCTCTGCCTTGGTGCTACCACTCTAACTACTGTGCTTTGTGGAGGAGGCTGATTTCCTGCCCTTTTCAGTGCCTTCCCTTGGCTAGTTTAAATGCTTGCCAATGAAGAATTTAAACCTGTCACCTAGGATCCTGATCCCCCTGACAGATGCAGACCATCACGCCAGTATAAGCCTGCATCCTCCAGGTGGCTCCCAGTCCCCAATGAAGCCAAAACCCTTAGCTCCACACCAGTTTTTCAACCATTCATTGAATCCCATGGTGAGGAATACCCTAGCATCATCCTTGCCATAGACAGGCAGCACCTCCGAGAAGGTTACCGTACATGCTACTTGTTTAAGGCCCCTCCCCAACTCCACAAACTCTTCTTGTACCACTCTGATCCCATTTACAGCCAGGTCATTTGTCCCTAGGTGGACAATGACATCCAGCTCCCTCCCTTGTGCAGCTGCTCCTGTGATCCTGAGGATTCACTTCCTGTCCCTCCAAGCTGTGGCACCAGGCAGGCACCTTACCTCCCTATCCCCTTCCTCCCCCACATCTACCCCCCTAATGATTGAGTCCCCCACCAGGAGTTGTTTCCTTCCCTGTGGGGTCTCATGCCACCCTCCTGTGGGTCTCCTTTGTGGAGGTTCCCAGCATCCTCCTTGGTCTCCATTGCAGGAGCCTCCATAGAGGAACCACTTTTGCCAGAACAGCATATGAATTGTGAGAGCTACAACTGGAGGGATGCACTTCTGTCTCCACTCACCTCTCCTCCCTGAGCCCCCTTGGTCCAACCACTCTCTTCTTGGCAACCTCTGAGGTAATGGTGGTGTCCCTGGTGGTTCCTGGGTGGGAGAAGGTTTCATGAATCCTAGCCAGGTCAGCCTGGAGACGGGCAACCTCCTCCCTCAGACCAGAGAGGTGCCTGCAAACAGGGCAGCATCACAGCCTCCAGAATGTCTCCCAGAACACTGCTGCTCCACAGCAATTGCACTGCACCACTCCCATCTTGACTTATTTTGTGTCCCCTCTCCTGTTGCTTTGTATGCTTATTGTCTCCACCCTCTATGTATTTTTACACTTACTTTCCTACTGCCTATGTGCCCTTACAACTTTCACCCTTCCTCTTCTGGTACAGGAACTTCCTGTAGTCTTCAGTAGTCTCCTTCTCCATGCTTGGATTCAGACCTCCAGCAGCCGGGTGGGATAAAGAGTTATTTTTTTTTTTTAGGTTCCTTCAAGGTTACTGAAATTAATGTGTCTCAGTGATCCTTCCCTTCCTACATCCAAACAGGAAGTTCCTGTTGTCAGTCAAATTCAGTGGTTATAAAACTAGAACTGGCCTTGGTGGGAGGTGGAGGGTGGGAAGGAGGGCAATTAGTAAAAATCTGTAGTTCTGGGCTTCTGTTTCTTGCTCTGCAACCAGTTCTCTCTGCTAGAAACAGCTTGAAACTGTAATTGGAGACAGCTGCTTTTGTACACCTAAGCTGACTAAGCCACACCCCAATTAGATTCACTTCTGTTCTCAGAAAATTAAGCATCTGCCCCTTCCTCAGGAAAAACACTTTTTTTTTACTTAAAGAAGACCCTCTTCTTCTAATAAAGTATCTGTTTGCTTAATCCAAACAGGTACTACTCCTGCTGAGACAGAAGAGATTAATTAGTAAAAAGCTGTACTTCTAGACTTTTGTTTCTTGCTCTGCAACCAGTTTTCTTCTGCCAGAAACAGCCAGAAGCTTTAATTGGAGACAGCTGCTTTTGTACACCTAAGCTGTTAAGCCACACCCCCAATTAGATTCACTCTCTGTTCTCAGAAAATTAAGCTGATACTGCCCCCTTCCTCAAGGAAAAATACTTTTTTTTTACTTAAATGAGACCCCCTTCTTCTAATAAAGTATCTGTTTGCTTAATCCAAACAGGTACTACTCCTGCTGAGACAGAAGTGATTAATTAGTAAAAAATCTGTAGTTCTGGACTTTTGTTTCTTGCTCTGCAAACAAACTCTGTAAACAAACTTTCAGCTTAGTATGCCTCTCCTGATTAACAAAAAAATTCAGGGCATCACATAACCACTAGATCATCAGGTATTTGAAATTTTGAACTGTACTGCGGTTTGCCAAAGAGAAAGTCATCTGGGTTGCAAAACATTTTCAGCAAGTTAAAGTAAACAAAATGAACAGAATCATAGCCTAACATGTGTACTGATCAAAATAATCCACAAGTTAACACTTGATGTTGATCATTTTGGTACAACAATTCAAAACAAAGAGGGAAAGAAGAACTACTTAGCACTATAGGCAGCTATGTGGGTCTCTGACTCCAATGATGTCATCATGACTCATCACTTAACATACTTGGCAGACATCTTGGGGAGAAACCAAGGTTGTTTTCTGAAAGTGAAAGGCTGATGTTTACAGTTTTCAAAAGTTATGTAACTGCATTTATGTTATTTACATAAATGCAGTTTTACCAAAAATGTAAACAGCAGAATTTACTTTACCTCACTATGAAGCCAGATTTTGGAGTTTGCAGTTTTAAAAAACTGCTTGTTTAGTACCCTTTAATAAAACTGGGAATCTCATTCCATGTCCTTGGTAGGTTTCTAACCAGAGTTAGGTTCCTGATTCTATTGCTTACCCTAGGCCAAGCAATATCAATGGAAACTTTCCGCAATCCATGTTTATTCACTCTTTGGTTTGCAATTATTATGTAGAAACATAGAAACATAGAAACATAGAAGTTGATGGCAGATAAGGACCGCAAGGCCCATCCAGTCTGCCCATTTCTTTTTCTACCTTATAAATGTGCCATCGGCCTTTGCTCTGTCAGTGACCTATCTATTCATACTCATTTGTATTGCTCCCTTATGCCTATCCCATGCCTGTTTGAAGCCCTGCACTGTATTCATAGCCACCACTTCTTGAGGTAGGCCATTCCATGCATCCACCACCCTTTCTGTGAAAAAGAATTTCCTCACATTCCCCCTTAATCGGCCCCCCTCTAATCTCATGCTGTGTCCTCTTGTCCTGCTATTTTTCTTATAATTAAACATGTTAGACTCTTTCACCTTGTTGATGCCCTTAAGGTGTTTGAATGCCTCGATCATATCACCTCTTCCCTCCTTGCTCAAGGGTATACATATTGAGCTCTGTTAATCTGTCCTCATATGTCTCTGATGCAGTCCCTGCACCATTTTGGTTGCCCTTCTCTGGACTGCCTCAATTTGGTTAATGTCCTTGTGAAGGTGTGGCCTCCAATACTGCACGCAGTACTCAGATGGGGCCTAACCAGTGTCTTGTAAAGAGGATTATTACCTCCTCTTACGACTTAGATACCCCTACTAATACACCCTAACACTCCCTAGCCTTACCTACGCTTTAGAGGTCTGCTTGATGATTTCAGGTCATCAGTGACGATGATGCCCAAGTCTCTTTCTTCCTTTGTGACTGCTAGCAACTCCCCTCCCAGCCTATAGGTGGTTTCAGGGTTTCTCTTCCCTATATGCATGATCTTGCACTTCTTTGCATTAAATCCCAGTTGCCAATCTTCTGACCATTTTGCTAGTTTATCCAGATCTCTTCTCATTCTGCCCACCCCATCTGGATCATCTACTCTGTTGCAGGTCATGGTGTCATCTGCAAACAGACAAGCCTTACCCTCTAGTCCATCTGTAAGGTCACTAATGAAGATGTTGAAGAGGACTGGCCCCAGGACTGATCCCTGAGGTGCCCCACTTGTGACTTGCATCTCTTCTGACTGTATACCATTTACCACCACTCTCTGTTTTCTGCCCGTCAACCAGTTTGCCACCCAGTTGACCAACTTCGACCCACCCCGAGCCTACCCAGCTTATTTATCAATTTTCATGTGGAACAGTGTCAAAAGCTTTGCTGAAGTCAAGGTAGGCAACATCAACAGCTCCCTTGGTCCACCACTCTGGTTACCCAGTCAAAGAAATCTATGAGATTAGTTTGACAGGACCTTCCTTTGTAAACCCATGCTGTCTTGTATCCTGTGCCCCTATGGATTCCAGGTGTTGCACTATCCTTTCCTTAGAGTGCCTCCATAATCTTGCCCACTGACTGAGTAAGACTGACTGGTCTGTAGTTCCATGCCTCCTCCCTGCTACCACCTTTTGTGATCGGGATCACATGAGCCCTTCTCCAGTCTTCTGGGACCTTTCCTGTGCTCAGAGACTCACTAAACAGTTCTGCTAATGGCTCTAGTTCCACCTTTAGCTCCTTAAGTACCCTGGGATGTATGCCATCAGGTCCCATTGCCTTATCCACCTGAGCTTAGCAAGCTCTTGTAGGATCCTTTCTTTTGAAGGAAGTAGTGCTCACCTCCCTCCCCTGTGTCCATGGTGCTGAGCTGTGGGCCCTGCCCTACCTTCTTCAGTAAATACTGAGCAAAAGTATCTATTTAGGATAGATGCTTTACATGGTCCTCCTCCTCACATGCTCCCTTTTCTCCATTAAGCTTAGTACCCCTCTGGACTTTCTCCTTTCGCTAATGTATCTATAGAAAGTCTTGTCACCTTCTTTACTGTTCATGCTAGTGTTTCTCAGTTTGGGACTTTGCCTGCCTTACTGCCTTCCCTGCTTCCCTTTTGGCAGTTTGGTATGCCTCCTATCTTCATCCCGATGTGTTCCCTTATATTTCTTGAAGGCCAGCCTTTTGGCTCTGACCTTTTCTGCTACTGTATTTGAGAACCAAGTAGTTTCCTTCTTCTTTTGCACTTCCTTTTCTGTCTAACACAATGGGATGTTGCTTCAAGTATTGCATCCTTAATGCTTGCCCACTTTGCTGTACCCCTCACCTGTGTTTCTTTTGCCAGGGCTAGCTTAACTCTGTTGGCCATCTTATCAAAGTCAGCTCCTCTGAAGTCTCATATTTTTGCCTTGGAATGGGATGATTTAGATGTAGTAGCCAAATTGAACCATACCATGTGATGGTCACTGGCCCCTAGGTGACCTTCTACCTGGAGATCTGTGATCCCTTCCCTGTTAGTCAGTACTAGATCTAGGATAGACCTGTCTCTTGTGGGTTGTTGTACCAGTTGTTTGAGACCCTCCCCCTGCAGGGAATCCACTATGTGTCTAGTTCTGGCAGATGTTCCTGCTGGTATTGACCAATCTGTATCCGGCATGTTGAAGTCTCCCATTATCAGAACCTCCCCTTTAGCTATCATGTTTTGTATATCTTCTAATAGTAATGTATCTATGTCCTCCCCCTGGTCTGGGGCCTGTAGACAACCCCAGTTCTTATGGCTGTCCCATTTCCTGTTTCCAGGGTGACCCACAGTTCTTCTGGCTCCTTATGTGTATTCTGAATTTCTGTAGCTTTGATATTTTCATTGACATACAGGGCCACTCCTCCCCTTTTTGCACCTTGGTCTCTTCTGAACAGTACATAGCCAGGTACTGAAGTCTCCCAAGTGTGGTTACTGGTAAAGCACGTCTCACTAATTGCTACTATGTCCAGTTTAGCCTCTGACATTATTGCCTGCAGGTCTGTGATCTTATTTCCCAGGCTGGATGACATTATGTGGATGACATTTGCACCAATTTACTGTCCAGCATTTGTTTATTTATTTGTTTGTCTGTCTATTTATTTATCCATTGATTTATCTGTTTGTCTATTTATGTATTTAGTTATTTATTTATCTAGCTATATATATTTATTGTTGACACACGC
Organism: Neoceratodus forsteri; assembly: GCA_016271365.2. Classification (NCBI taxonomy): domain Eukaryota; kingdom Metazoa; phylum Chordata; order Ceratodontiformes; family Ceratodontidae; genus Neoceratodus; species Neoceratodus forsteri. Next base: position 216,512,470 of record JADMNL010000029.1, read on the forward strand.
AGTCCACTAGACAAATAAAATGCCAGTTTTCAGGCACAACCCAGAGTGTAAAAGCAGGGTAACAATACATAAAATGGGATAGCAAAAGACAATGATATGAATCATACAAAGGTTCCATAATTAGCTGCAAAAAATGAAATATAACAGTAATAATAGTACAAAATGATTCAGTACAGAGACAGAAGGCAGATTATCATGTACGGGTAACAGCAAAGATAACCACATCTAGGTGGACTTGAGTTAAGTAAGGGTATATTCAGGAACGGTAGGGAGTGAGCGTGAAACAACAGACAGCAAGAGTAGTGCCACAGTTACTACAGTTGACCTTCCTGCCACTATTAGATTATGGTGATAGCATACACAGGAGAGCCTCACTTTCTTTCCTATCTAAATTAGATGTGTTGTACCACAGAGTACTTAGATTTATTTTCAGCTTGCATGCTAGAACACATCACTGCGATCCTGGCACAGTAGTGGGTTGGACTTCATTTACTATTAGAAGGCTATGGAACGTTCATATGTGGTCCCTAAAGGCAAGGTGGAATTTGTTACCGTCTTATTTATTAAATCTACTCCAAAAATCTACAGGGTCACACAACCTAAGAATGTACAATATTATCCTGCTAGATGTGCCCAAGGCATCATTCAAAATTTGATAAAATGGATTTTAGTTGATGGCCCCTACTTTTTGGAATGTTTTACTAAGACCTCCCAAGAGGTGTTCCTTGCCAGCCCTCTTATTTTGAGGTCCTTCTTAGTTCTGTGTTGATAAATGTGAATGCCATTGAAACTGAAAACATGTAAATTCAGTATTATTGTACGTTGCAATTTCTGTGCTTGTAGTACCATTCTGTTTTACATCATCCTTGCCATAAGTTCTGTCTGTCAGTATCTCTGCTGTTCCTATCTTTGTACCAGAGTATGCCTGTCAGCCAATACTTCATTGAATTGCTTACGTTTCATTGCCCTGTTCTATGAAATTGGATTGCAAACCATAGTATGTTTCTTTTTTTTTGCTTTAAAGATTTTATTGATTTTTAGTAATATCAGATACATCAAACAAGTCACAGTAAAATATTTTAAACAGTAAGGATAGCTTATTAACATACGTAACTGATTGCTAGGTCTCATAAAAATACATACATAAATAATTAAGGTGGTGAATTCACAACATAGGTAGGTTCATTAAAGGAATAATGCCCGGCAGGGTGGGCATTATGCTGGGAAAGCATCCCGCCTCAGGGGGTTGGGCCCGAGGCCATAGGCTGAGGGCATCCAACACCTGAGAAGGGATGTTATCCCAGCATAACACCCACCCTGGAGGGCATTATTCCTATTATACAATGCCTTGTTGTTATATAAAGAATACAAAAAAATCATTTTAAAGAATGGTTTTGTTAGTGTGGAAAAATATTTTTGTTTCTTAAGAGAAGATACAAACAATCAATGGAACAAGCAATCAAGAGGTTCTCAGTGGGGCTGAGACTAGAGCTAGGATGTTATGCTGTGATAACATCCCTGGTCTAGTCCCAGACTGACCAATCAGAGGCCAGCATTCTTTCATGCCATTGTATAATAATTTATAACTATTACCTTAATAAAGGAGAAACAGATACAAGATGGGAATGGGCATTAGTTACTGGTTCAGGACTGTATCATATTTCTTATGTCATGGAGTGCCCAGATATTTTAGGAAGGGGGCCCATATTCCTTCAAATAGTTCAAATTCTTTTACCAATAACTTGGAGTGCCAGTCTTTCATTATTAATTTACCTCACTCATTTTATTTCCCCATTCTTCATTCTTTATGGTTTACCGGTGGCCGCTCACTTTCCACGGCGGCAGCAGCTGACTGAGCTGCCGTCCGTCATCCTTCGCCTGCCCACCTCACGAGCACCTCAACCCAGGTGCCCTTGACCGGGCGGCCGCTCACTTTCCATGGCGGCAGCAGCTGACTGAGCTGCCAGCCATCATCCTTCATCTGCCCGCCTCTTGAGCACCTAAACCCGGGTAAGCCTGCCTTTCTGACCGGGGAACCTTGCTGGACACCGATTGGCTACACCGCTACACAGCCTGCACCTCATTGGCTGCAGCCTTCCGGCTTCTTCAGCGATTGGTTTCTTCAAGATTTCTCCCTCTCTCTGCTTTCCTGCCAGCTTTTACAGAGAAATTATTAACTATGCAAGTATTTTTTAGCAGCCAGTAGTAAGAATTATATTTGCAGCTGTTCAAACTGTATTACTGATCGATACTGTATTTGTTTTAATTGTGGATTCTGCTTCCTTGTTTTTAAGCTTTGACTGCACTCTCCCTCGCTCACCTCCTGCTGTTTTTTTAATTTATTCTTTAACTCTCCGTGGCCCTGTAAGTTTCCAGCACTACCTATGTAGCTGTTTTACATCTGCATAACAAAGCACCGCCAGCAGTACCTGCCTGCAATCTTGCTGTCTGCTTATTTCCTGCCCACGTCATCAGCTCCTGTCTCAGCACTGCCCCTTTTCTGTAACCCCCACCCACCGATTTAGCCTCAACTGTTTTCAGTCAGGTTGCTTAGCTGTTTTAACCCCGACCTTTTCTTCCCTGTTTCCAGGTGCCCTTGACCGGGCGGCCGCTCGCTTTCCACGGCGGCAGCAGCTGACTGAGCTGCCAGCCGTCATCCTTCACCTGCCCACTTCACGAGCTCCTAAACCCGGGTAAGCCTGCCTTCCTGACTGGGGAACCTCGCTGGACACCGATAGGCTACCCCGCTACACTGTCTGCACCTCATTGGCTGCAGCCTTCTGGCTTCTTCAGCAATTGGTTCCTTCAAGCTTTCTCCCTCTCTCTGCTTTCCTGATGGCTTTACAGAGAAATTATTAACTGTGCAAGTATTTTCTTGCCACACCACCCGCCCTGACCCCGGCCTCTATTAAATACAGTCCTAGCCCCCTCCCCTTTACACTAATTGGTCATCGCTGATTTCTTGCAACCCTTTTTTTGTTTTTTTCCTTCCACCATCCTCCTATAGGTCATACCACTTACAACCATAATTGTCACCTTGGTTCTCTTATAGCAATCTGCGCGGGTCCTTACTCGGCCCCAGGCATTGAACTTCTGATCCTACACATTTTCTGCCAAAATTTCCAGAGAATTGTACTCAGTATATACTTGGCATATTATACTCCACTAGAATCTTGGACCTTTCTTTACTTCCTCCAGGCGTTATTCTTGTATACCTAATACACTATGCCCCAATAATACTCCTGGACTTTTCCCCTCCAGGGTTGAATCCTAGATACTCAGCTTACATCTCTTCCTGGCCATTAATATAAGATGGGTGCAGGCACTGCTCAATGGTTGCTGCTATGTGTGTCTCTGCTTACATCCTGCACCCCTCTATTTAAATCCGCCATCAAAGAATACACCCAGGGATATACAATGTGCAGACATTCTAAGCCCTATTGAATACCTTAGCTGCACCATCCACTCTCTCCTTCTGTGTTTGGACACACATCCTTCTTGGCATACTGGTACCCTATCTGGATACACCCCTGTGGACCTACAACTGTCCCGTCACCCCATATACTCTTAATTATTTGTCGCTGGTAAAGTCTTACTGCATATAACTCTAAACCTACTAGGCATCAGCCTTAAGCCTCCTCCTTGTCAGTATCATGCCCCTCATAGACGTGAATGAATCAGAGTCTTGAAACTCCTCTTAGGGTTATCCAGGAAGCTACTGCTCCTTCTATTGTTATGCTCAGGAAATGTTGAACTTAATCCAGGACCCCTATCTCCCATCTGATCACCCAGTGACCTATCTAGCCTTAAAGGCCTAAGCTTTATGCATGTTAATGTGTGCAGCCTGTTGAAAAAATTGGCTCCATCCAGGCCTGATATGCCACACTAAGTCTGACATTTTGCTGCCACTGAAACGGCTCCGCTCCGCTACAACCAACTTTGAAGTAAACCTCCCTGCCTACTCACTGTTCCGAACTGATAGGCCCTCCAGGGGTGGTGGGGTTACTATCTACATTAAGGAAACATTTTCTGTCTCTGTTGTCGACTCTACATCTGTCCAAAATGATTTTGAAAGTCTTACCCTTCAGGTTGGGATCTCTCCTGGCATCTCACTTTGTGTGTCAGGCTGCTACAGTCCCCCTTCTGCAGGGTTACAGCTTCTGGATAATTTAAGTAAGGTCTTGGGTCATAGATCCTCAGAGTCTGTAATACTAGGTGACATCAACCTAGACTGGCTGTCTAATGCCACAACTCCTCCAAAAACACTTTGTGACTCACTTGGATGGACCCAGCTTATCAATTAAACTACCCACCCAAAGAAGTTAAATCCTACCAACAGCACCCTGCTGGATATTATCTTAGTTAACAAACCGTATTTGTTTACCCATGCTGGAGTTTTCTGCTGACATCAGTGATCACTGCTTCATTGCTTGTGTCAGGTCCAATCATGCTCCGTCACCTGCTTCTAAATTTTCTACCAAAAGATGTCGATGCAACTTTGACCCTGGGGAGTATATTTTGGAGATGAACCATTCCATGTGCTAGCAGGATTTTTACCTAGCTAAATCTGTCACCTCAGCATATGACATTTTTCAAGAAATTGTGCTAGGAGTACTTAATAGGCAAGCACCACTAGTGGAGGTCCGAGTCAGGAACAGATCTTGTCAGTGGTTTGCTGAGGAATTGAAGGATGCAATGCGGAATAGGAACATGCTCTAGAAAACTGCCCGTAAAACTAAGCTAACAAATGACTGGATTTCCTTCGGGACAGCGAGAAACCTTTGCACTAATATGGTTAGAGAAGCAAAGGCTAATTTCTTTCGCTCACAACTTGATCTCTCGGCCAACTGCCCTTCCAAATTCTGGAGGGTAATTAAGGGTATAGAAGGCCATTCGACTGGGACTTCCTTGCCTACAAAAATCTCAATGGGTAGTACCATACTAACTGATAAACCATCAATCCTTGAGGCCTCCAACAATCACTGTGCTACAGCAGGTCTAGCCTTTGACTCTTCCCCCGCCAGTAACTTTTGAGCACAATTTGGGGTTGATAAACAAGGCACCCCCTCCTCCAGTCATACCTTCTTGCTTCAACCCACATCTCTGAAGGTGGTGGAAGAACTCCTGTTAAAATTGGACGTCAGAAAAAGCGCAGGTGCCAATCACATCGACCTATTTTTTCTGAAGATGGACTATAGGGTCCTAGCTGCGCCTATTACACATCTGTTTAACCTATCTCTGTTGCAAGGCAACCTTCCTCCCATCTGGAAAACAGCACATGTCATCCCTTTGTTTAAGTCAGGTGACCCCTGTGACCTAAATAACTATAGGTCTGTTTCCCTTCTCCATATCCTGTCTAAGTTATTGGAAAGAATTGTGAACACCCAGCTCAAGAACCGTCTGGAATCATTAAAACTTCTCAACCCATTACAATCATGGTTCAGAGCACAACACAGCACTACTTCCGCTTTGGCCAAAGTCAGTAATGATTGGCAGAGTGAGTTGGATAATAAGAATTTTATCTGTGTAGTTTTCCTGGACCTAATCATCAAAAAGGCCCACATTCATCTATTTGCAGATGATACAGTACTTTACTCTAGCGGATCTTCCCCCCAAATGGCATACTCTGAACTACAGGACAATTTCAATTGGCTACAGACTCAGCTCCTAAAGCAAAAACTGCTTCTAAATGCCAAGAAGACAAAAGCGATGTTCTTGTCACCCTTTCCAAACCTAGCAAACCCGGCCGCTACAATACTAGGTGAACAGTTGGAGTACGTGTCAAAATTTAAATATTTGGGGGTTTGGCTGGATTCTAGACTCTCCTTCATTGTTCACATAGAAGAGCTGATAAAGAAACTTAGAATGAAACTGGGCCTTTTCTATAGGATAAAAATCTCCTCAACAGGGATGCAAAATTGAGGCTAGTCCAAACTACCTTCTCTCTTTATTAGACTATGCTGATTTTGTATAGCCAGGGTCCTGCCAGTTCTTCCCAAACTTGATACGCTTCACCATAGAGCTCTAAGGTTTATAATGGGCCTTCCCTATTCCACCCATCATTGCTCCCTGTACTCAAGGTAGGCTGGTCATCCCTTAGCTTTAGACGCCAGAGAAATGCTGCGATTTGGATCTACAAAAGCATCCTAAATAAATTGCCTAATTACATTTCAGACTGTTTACCTCTCTGCTCTTTAAGTAAGTACACCCTGAGAAGTGCCTCTTATATTTTGCTGAAAGTGTCCAAGGCCAAATCCCAGTTTGGTGGGGCTTCTATTAGTCATGTATGGCCTCGTCTATGGAATAAGATTCAAAAGAATCTTAGAATCAATTACCCTATTAGTCTGGCAGCTTTCAAAACCTTATATACATTCCATTTCAAGGAATCCTGTGTCTGCTCCTCCTGACCTAGATCCCTTTTCCTTCAGAGCTACTTGCTCTTTTCTCTGACCTTTGCCCCTGCCTTGTCATGACTTTAGGTCTCTTTCTGTTGTTGACTCCACTCTTTTGCTGTACCCACTCCTTCCTCCTTCACTCCCATCCCCACATCTATACTTTATATCCACGTTATATCCTCTTACCTGTGACTTTCAACCCCTATGTTTGTCTGTTTATCTGTTTTTTTTTTTGACTGAGCACACTCTATACCTACTGTTTCCCCCCATGTCCTGCACTTTGTATATGATGCACGAATTATTTATCTGTAATTAAAAATTTTTTTTTTACAATCTTTTGTACCATTTTACTTGCATTTTTACTGCCTTTGCCTAATTATTGTACACATAACTGACATTGTATGTTGAGCTCACCTAAATTGTAATTTGTTGTACAAAATACTTGAAATTGTATGTTGTTCTCACCTATATTGTATTACCTATTGTTTGTCCCAGGTCCACCTTGAAAATGAGCTTGCTCAACGGTGTCCACCTGGTTAAATAAAGATTTTGATTGATTGAAAGTGAGGAAGAATCATTTAGTAGAGCTTTGCGAGTCAGCCTTCCCCACCATATATCCCCTAGTGTTCAAGGCCGGCCTGAGTATAATGATGTAACACTTAGGTAAGAATATACAGCTGAGCATTCCAGCACTAGAAGCCAAGATGGCAAAAATTTCCATGACCACCTTGTATTTCCCTCTGGTGCTTAGGTATGCAGGTATGAATGAGAGCCACACGCTGACAAACACAAGCATGCTGAAGGTAATGAACTTGGCCTCATTGAAGCTACCAGGTAAGTTTCTGGCCAGGAAGGCAACTAAGAAGGAGACACTGGCCAAGAAGCCTAGGTATCCCAGCATGCACCAAAATGCAAGCACTGAACCATCATTGCACCCAATTATTATCTTTCCATCTTCGTATTTCATATTGGATTCTGGGAATGGGGCAGATATGGACAACCAAGCAGCACATGTGATCACCTGAAGCAGTGACCCAACAAAGACTATGGAACTGGATATCTTAGATCCCACCCAGCTCCTTAACTTGCTGCCTGGCCTTGTGGCACTAAAGGCAATCACCACAATGACGGTTTTGGCTAGAATGCATGAGACATTAGAAGGGAAAATGTCAAGCCAAATACAACTTGATTGGAGCATGCAGTTCAGTTTCATGGGGTGGCCAATGAACAGCAGGGGAGAGAGGAAGCACAGCATGAGGGCCACCAGAAGAAGGTAGGTGAGCTCACGGTTGTTGGCCTTGACTATTGGCGTGTCCTTGAACTTAATGAAAATGGAGAGGACGGAAACTGTCAGTAAGCTGAAGGCACTAGTGCAGAAAGTCAGTGATGCTCCAAAAGGGTCTTCATAGGAGAGGTAGTCTGGGATTTTCGGGACGCACTTATTTCGTTTGTCAATGGACCAGTAATCATCTGGGCACTTCAGGCAGTTCACAGCATCTGATGGAAAATTAATTCTGTTTAAACCAAGGATGCAAGAATCATAATCGTGACCAGATCATTTCTAGATACCTATAACATTTAATAAAGCACTGCTCATTTGGCCTATAATCTATTAGAGAGTGTTTATTGAATGCCATGGTTAGCCAACAAAGAAAATGGTGTATGCAAATAACTGTAGATAGCGAGTTACGGGCTACATGACAATTTGTGCCGTTCATGCCGTCGCGCAAAATCTTACCCCAGACTCTTCACTCTGGCATGAATCAGCATCCCACACAGTTCATCCTTGGACAGTTCACCCCCAGTGTAAATATTAGAAAATAAACTCATCCGGGGACAAATTGTGCTGGGTGGCAATTCATGCCAGAGCAGAGTCCAGGGTGAGGTGTCATGTGGGGACATGACCGGCACAACTGGACGTATGCCCCAAGTGATGGTGTCTGTCATATGCAAAGGAATGACACACTTCGTGTGGTTGTTAGCCATGACGAGTAGTCGAGTGCTGCAGCCATCCAGGAAGTGCATTATTCTCTTATGGGACCACACATTCTAGAGTGTTATTCCACTTATAAAATGTTGTTTTATTTGTTAAAAAAATAAGTGGTTCAGGTGAGGTGTGAAGTTGCCAGAAAAATAAATAGTGGTCATGTCTTGTGTTTCAACCAATGAGGTTACAGGATTTTCACAACCCATTTTTTAAAGGAGTGGTTTAGATATCCAACTTTATAGACAAAGATAAAATTACATCTACACTAATGTACAGACATTGGTGTGTTACAAGGTTTTTTTATACCCTAGAGATGTGTGATACTATATACACCACAAGAGCAAAGCTTGAGTGGTTTAAAAAAGTTTATAACATGGGGGTCAGAGAAACAGGTACCTGATTGGTAGAGAGCCATCAGATGACCATTGATTATTCCAGCATATATGCACAGCAAGTACTGAACTGCTGCCCCCGAGAGATCAGTCAGCATTCTGGATCTCGTTATTGTGCCAGAATTGCAGTTTGTGGAGCAGCCATTACTATCCTTGCTAATCGAGTAGCAGCTGTAGTAGCAGCATGTGCTGCTACCTTGCCCTCCCAGCTCCTCCTGATCTGTAGCTGTGGTGCATAGTTCTACTATTAGATTGGTGCTGTTCTGTTCACCCCATTGTAAAACATAATTATTATTGTCCCCTGGCTACTCTGTGCCTTCCCACCCACTCACCTCATGGACCTCTGTGAACCAAGTGATCAGTGCAACCTGCACTGTAGCAGTGACAAGTCACCGTTGCTATGGTATTATTGTGCCTTTACTTTGTGCTCAAACCGGTAGTATCTCTGGCCTCATGCCTCACAACGCACCTAGGTTGCTGATTAATCCCCAATAACTACACACCCTGTTGTGGGTTATTGCTTACATCACACACCAAGAGGGTGTAGGAAAATTGTAAACAACACTGATGTCTATAACTTTATTTTGTGTAATTACGGCTTTGAGAAAAGAGACATTCTGATAAGCATGGGAGAGTGGTGCACGGGTCTGTGCTCCATAATACACATTTTTGACAGCATAAGCATGTATTATGAAGTACGAAAGCAACTGGTTTTAGGATAATAGAAACCTTAACTAGTAATTACTGTACAGTATATTGATGAGGAGCATTTATGAACGGTGCCCAGTATGGTTTGCAAGCCCATGAAAAACTCTTTTCAAAATGTATTGGTCTTACCTCTAGCCTTAACAGTCTGTAAATATCCTTATCTTAGTCTGCCCTATGTTGGTGTGTTACAGAGGGGATGTGACATGGGGTGGCTGAAGATATAATTTTTATCCACATGAGAAGGTATTTGTCTGTTGATATCTCACAAGTGGTGAAGCTATGAGATACACAGCAACAGACCAATACCCTTTAAATAAACAAAATATCATAATGAGTCAGTCCATAGCATGTTTGATTTATACAACACGTGTTTGGGTGGTTTGTGATAGAAATGGCAAAAAGTTACAAAAGTAAAAAAGTAAAAAATGTGAACTGCATACTGTATATTCAATGAAAAAAAATAAATGGCATCTCACATTTTATTTATTGAAAGAGTTTTAGCAGGAAAGGCCTACTGAGCCATCATAGTTCATTTTCATAGGTATCCTGGGGGAAAATACAAGAAGATGCTCACTGATCATGCTCAGAAATTTGTCTTCACTTGTGAGAATACATTTCAGAGCATGCTCAGTGACCAGCATTATTTATCTTGCTTATACTGACCAAAAGAACATGTGTATCATCTCAGATTTATTTTCAAACCAGTTGTATAACAATCTATATCATTTACCAGTTTTGTTGGTGATTTCCCCCTTAGAACAGGGTATACAGTCAAAGCAACAGAGGGGTTGTCCTCGACAAGAAACCTTTCGGTATCCAGGTGGACAGCTTTCACTGCAGACAGAACGTGGCATCTGGAAAAGGAAAAAGAAGCAAAACCGTCAGCGGTTCTGTTTAACAGATACAACTTGAAACATCCTACGGGAAGATACTACTTCCCATTCCAACTGGAGAGACAGGAATATTTCAGAACTCTCTTCGTTATGATGTCCCTTATCCACAGACTGTGCCCTGTGATATCTATTGCACAGTAGCACTAAACTGAACCTGACCAAAAAATACTCTGTCAACATCACATTAAGGGAAGCAGAGTGTTGCAGGAGTAGGGTGCTGGGCCCATAGCCCAGAGGTCAAGGGACTTAAACAATCCTCATCTAACTTCATGTAAACCTTTTGGTTCAAATCCCACCTAAGCCACATATTTCACGGTGTGACCCTAAGGAAGTCATTTAACCCTTAAGGTTAGTCCAGTGTACTTTAAAAAGAGATAAAGGCAGGACCCCACAGAAAATGAGATACCATATGTCAGCTATGCTTTCCTGCATACCTCTCAACTGCTATGAATTCCACATAGCGCTATGATTTTCACTCTTAAATTTATCCCTTGTTCAGCAAAGGTTAACTGATTTTCTTAATAACACTAGAGCTGTTTCTGGACACACAACGTACTAAATCAATGAACTAGGTTGATAGAAACATTCCTTATCACTAACTATATGGGGCCCACTAGCTCTAGACATATTATTGTTTAAAATAAAAAAGTACTACACATTCTGGCACTTTGCTATGATTATTGAAGACCAGTGCTATGATTTTTAATGCTGAGAAGTTGAGAAGTATGCTTTACTGAGTAAATAAATGTGATACAAAACCACATTCCCAGTAAGTAATGCTTTCTAGAAACACAAACTCAAAACAACGCCAGTATAGCATGACATTATTAAACAAGCATTTGTCAATGCCGAATGTTGATTGCATTGGTGTGTTGAGCTCACTCACTACCCCTCTGTCACTCGCTCAGTCTGTGTCTCCCGGTGCTGCAGGCTGCTCTTTTGTACTGGGCTCCTGCCTGCATTGGCACCTTGTTCTACCCCCTAAGAAATCCACAGCTGTCCCGACAGAGTTCTGTTGAGGTAGCTCACTCCCCCTCTCTCACTCACTTATTCTGGTTCTCCTGGCACTGCAGGCTGCCCTTTTGTACTGGGCTCCTGCCTCTGTTGGTGGCTTTTTCTGCCCACAAAGAAATCTGCAGCTGTCTCTACAGAGCTCTGTTGAGGTCACTCAGTCTCTCTCTGTCACACGCTCATTCTGTTTGTCCTGGTGCTGCAAGTGGCCCTTTTGTACAGGGCTCCTGCCTGGATTGGCACCTTTTTCTAGCCACAAAGAAATCCACAGCAGTCCTGATAGAGCTCCGTTGAGCTCACTCAGTCCCCCTGTCTCACTCAGTCATACTGTTTCTCCCACCGCTGCAGGCTGGCCTTTTCTACTGGGCCCCTGCCTGCTTTGACGCCTTTTTCTGCCCACAAAGATATCTGCAGCAGTCCTGACAGCACTCCGGTGAGTTCGCTCACTGTCCCTCCCTCACTCTCTCTCTTGTTCTGTTTCTCCCAGTGCTGCAGGTTGCCCTTTTGTAATGGACTCTTGCATTGGGGCCTTTTTCTGCCCACAAACAAATCTGCAGCAGTCCCAACAGAGCTCAGTTGAGCTTGGTCACTCTCTCCCCACTCGTTTGATCTTAATCTGTCCCAAACACTGATTTCCCACAGTGACCATGCTATTCTTCAACAGGAGTGCAAAAACATATTTTAGCCAGGATATGAAAAATGACTGCTGTACTGTTCATAAGGAGGTGTGAAAAAATGGCACTGTTGAAAATCTGGCATGACAATATTACAAATCTGCGAAGTTACAAGGGTGTGTGGAAAGTGTGCAATGCACACTTGTAACACAGTCATTTGATGGGCTATCATCACCAAATTTTTAACATTGGCATTTTAGGACCTCTGCTCATGAAAAGTATCACTATCATTTTCTTAATCTGTCCCGGAGAGTGATTTCCCACAGTGACTGCTCTATTCTGTGCTGGAAGTGTGAAAACACATTTTGGCCAGGATGAGAAAAATGACAAGTGCACTGTTCATAAGTAGGTGTGGGAAAATGGCAATGTTGAAAATCTGGAGTGAAAATATTATAAATTCATGAAGTTACGAGCGTGCGTGCAAACTACTCAATGCACGCTCATAAAACAGTCATTTTGTGGAGTATCATTACCAAATTTTCAACATAGCCATTTCAGGACCTCTACTCATGAACAGTGTCACTGTCATTTTCTTAATATGTCCTGAACACTAATTTCCCACAGCGACCACGTTATTCTGCGCCGGAAGTGCAAAAACACATTTATGCCAGGATGTGAACAATGACAGCTGTACTGTTCACAAGGAGGTATGAAAAAATGCCAATGTTGAAAATCTGGTGTGAAAATATTGCAAATTCACAAAGTTACAAGCATGTGTAGCAACTGCGCGGCGCACGCTCGTAAAATAGTCATTTTTGGGATTTTTTTCACCAGATTTGCAACAAAGGCTTTTTCAATGCCCAGCTCATGAACACTGGCTCTGTCGTTTCATTACTCAGCCCCAAAAGGTGATTCCACACAGTGACCGCGAAATCATCTTTTGGGGCTGATTAACACCATGACAGTTCAAGAATTCATGAGGAGGATTCCCCAAAACTCCATTTTGAAAATTTGGTGAAAAAATTCCCAAACATGCCTGAGATATGCACTAAAGTTGAAAAAACCCTATTTATTACATTATACAGCTTTCTGGCATTTCCTCAGTTCGCAGTCGGCTTTGAAGAGTGCAGACGTGTTCCCGGTCCACCGAAGATCGTCGCCAAGCTCCAGAGGTAAGTATGGGTGGGGGATGTGGGGAGGCAGGTGTGCAGTGGGTGGGTGCGGTTGTGGTGGGGCAGGGAGACTATATGAGACCATTTCTTTTGCAGAAAAACAAAAGATGTTGCAGGACCGTTTTTCCTTTACAGGGGCATGTGGCACACTGGATGGGCTCCCAGTGTACCACCAGAGGCTTTCTTTCAGGGGGCCAGCAGTAGCCAATGGGGGATAGGGCACCCCTGTTGGCACACAAGGGGGGGTAATCATTATGCCAACAGGGACTGGGCACCCAGTCAGCAGAAATAAAATGGGAGGGTGTTACAGAATGCTGATGGGGAGTGGGCTCCCCCGTCAGCAAATAAACTTGGTGGGGGGGTGATATTGTTTGTGAACACAGCGACAACCCGCCGCCATGTTCACAAACAATATCAGGGTTTCTAGATCCCTCCCTGAAATGACGGGTCACTCCCTCATTGCAGCCGATGGCTGACGCTGCAATGACGAGGCGGCCCCTGATTGCAGCTGTGAAATTGTCACAAGTTGGTGCCAATACAGTGTCAGTGGCTCGGTAGGTAGCACACTCGCCTCTGAGGCCAGGAGATCAGAGGGCTGTAGGTTCAGTTCCCACTTCTGGCACTTGGGTTAACATCCCAGTACTGACACTGTAGTGCAGCATGAGAGGGGTGCTGCACTTCTGAGGTGCCGTCTTTTGGATGAGACATTAAACCGAGGTCCCATCTGCCTGGATTGGTGGTAGTTCAGGTGGATGTTAAAGATCCTGTGGCACTTATCGAAAACAGTAGGGAAAGTTTTATTGAGACAAAAATCGTACAATAGTACACAAAGCATAGTACAAAAAAAAGGAAAAACAGGATAAGTATTATACAATCATTCAGGTAACTGCAAAATCAGAGTCAGTGATCCAAAGAAGAGCTTTCCAAAGTTCCAAAAGTGTCATATCTGAGTATAGAGTACATTCATGCTCATAAATTTCTTTTAAATCTTGTACAATCTTTTTTTCGCACTCCAAATAGGAACAGTCCTTTTGCTGTAAAGAAAACATGCAACGCACCATCCAAATATTCCATTTAATGCAGACAAAAACAAGGTTCAAAGTGTCCTGGTGCCATTTTGACCACTGGGAAGAAAAAAACCAGTATACAAGATTCAAGTAAGTAACCGACTGAAACAAGGGGGTATCCCATGCCTGTGCCAGAAAGGACCACCAATTTTTGATAAAGGAACAGTCAAAAAATAAATGAGGGATAGTTTCAAGTTCTGTAATACATAATAAGCAAGAACACATTCTATCTTGGGACTGCTTATGTTTATGATTTGATTTTACATTAATTTTTTCATGGCATGAAAGCCAATGAAAATCCAACTTTTTGGCTGGAACCCTCTTACATCTCCACAATAACAAAAGGGAAGGGAGGTGTTGACCAGGACACTTATCAAAGGGTACTGATACAGCACAAACCGTCAGGAGTAATTTCTTATATAAAACTTTATGTGAATGGTTTAATAACATCTGAACAGACACTTGCCATTGTTTGAGACATAAAAACATATGTTTTACGTAAGTTGGTATACCGACAGTTTGTCTTAACACAGTTAAGGAATTAGTTTCCCATTGATGAAACCAAATTCTGCAAGAGTCATAAAACCAAGGTTCCCACCCCCTTTAGGTATGAATCAATAAAGGCCTAAGGTTTGCAGTGAGAAAAATACAAGAAAAAAATAACAAAGGGTTAACCATACAAACACCACCCTCAGGGATAGGTAAATAAGTGATATTCTGCTTTATCGGGTTTAACCTACTACCCCAAAGAGCCTGAAAAACAGGCTAAAGACAGCAGTTTCTAGCTGTCGTGGAATAGGGAAAACATAACTCAGAAAAAGGAAAGTAGAGATCAAATAGTTTTTAATTAAGAAAACTAGTTTCCTTTTCCCTATCTGCCCCCGGTTCCAGGAGGCCACCTGAAGTTTACCTTGTTGCAGTTTAACATTCCAGTTAAAAAAATCTGAGTCCTGTGTCCCAAAACAAATTCCCAAAATGTGAATAGGGCCCTCAACTAAACGTAACGGGCCAATACAGTCCAAGGGGGAGGTTACTGAACCGACCCGAATAACCAGACTTTTAGTGTATTTTAAGACAGCACCAGAGAAGTTTCCAAAAATAGAGCACTCATGGAGAGAATGAACCACTGAGGCTGCATCAGCTACAAGAAAACAAACATCATCTGCATATGCAATCGCCTTATAAGGCAAGCATAAGGCACAACTAGAAATAGCCCAAATCTGAGAATTAGTATTCAACCGACAGAGCAAAACATCAAGAAAAAATACATATAACAACAGGCTTAAAGGACAGCCCTGACGAACCCCCCTTTTTATGGGGATCATGAGTCCTATCCAACCATTCACTACAGGCACAGTAGCTGTTCTATACAAAGCACGAATCCAGCGTATCATAACATCCGGTACATGCAGAAAACAAAGTGCTTCCCATAAAAAACCATGCCTAACCGAATCAAAAGCAGCCTTCTGATCTACGGAGACAACAAGTCCCGAAGTCAGACCTGCATAGCCATGAGAAAATAATTTTCGTAAGTGGATCAAATGATCAGAAATTCTCCTTTGAGACACAGAACAGGATTGGGTCGGATGCAAAACCACCTCCGCTATCCTCACCAAATGTTTCACAATAATTTTCGTTAAGAGCTTAAAGTCGGTGTTCAACATACATTAAGGTCGCCAATTCTCTAGAGAATGGATATCACCTTTCTGTTTATAAATGTAAATCAAAGTACCCTTAGTAAACTCCAAAGGGAGAGATTCACATGTTAACAGAGAATTAAACACAGATGTAAGTTCTGGGGCCAAATGGTCACCCAGCACTTTATATAAGCCAGCAGGGAGACCATCCGGACCAGGAGTTCTCTGTACAGGTAATGAAGAAATAGCTAATGTCAAATCCTGCTCCGTGATAGGAGAACAAGCCTGGTCCTGACATAGCTGTGAGGGAGCTGGGATATCAAGGCCACTATACAAAGTTGCACTGTTGCCTGCCACAGCAGGGAGGGGAGAAAAAAGGGCCGTAGTATACTTTGTTACAATATGACAAATCTCAGTTTGTAAGGAACATAAGGTCCCTTCTGAATTTAGAAGACACGTCATATTTTTTCGGGTGGTCTGACTGGAATTAGATTCCAAAGGACAAATAACATCACGTGTTCCAACAGTACAAAATTTGTGTTGGTAATAAAGTTGTGATTGCCGTAATTGGAAAGTCAACATATCATTCTGTAGGACTTTTATTTGTTGAGTAAGGTCTTGCTCCGTCGTGTATGTTATGGTTAATAATGTCTGAAAATGTACCCTCTTCTGCAAATAGTCTAGGTATTCCCTCCTACATTTCAAACAACTGTAAGTTTTTAAAAAAGTGATCAGATCATGTTTCATGTCTAACCACCACTGACAGGATCTTCATAACAAATAAAAACAGATTTATGGGCTTGTATGAAGGACAGAAGGGACTGCATAAACATCGGAATCTGCAACAAAGATGTGTTGAATTTCCAAATACCTGGACCTTTACGGAAAGAGACAATAGAACCAAAACCAACAGAAAGCAGCTTATGATCAGAAAACTCAACCACTTGAACTTTGGCAGAAATAATTGTATCTGATTATCTCATAATCTATTCTTTCCTATCTTCCTTGCCCCTCTACCTGACAATGGCCTAGTTATGGGTCCTCATCCCTTACTGAGGTCTGCTCCTGTTGTCCTCACTCTCCCCCTTCTCTTTCTCTCTCTTCTCTTGTCCTCCTTCCACCTCTTGCAATTCCTATGCTGCTGCACACTGCCCTCTCATATCTTACCTTTTGGACCATAGGGTAGGGAGGATTGAGCACATGTGACCAATGTACTGATTGATAGTGCTTAAGTTAATCTTTCTGCTGTACAGCTACATCAATTTTTATCTAGTTTTTTTTTTTTTTCTCTATGTTACCTAATTGTGCAACTCTGTACCTTGTCTGTTCTGTTAATGTAAATGTCTCGACGCGGAACCTTTGTAAAAGAGCCTTGGCTCAAAGGTATTAATTCCTAGATTTTACAATAAACAATAATTGGTACTGTAGGAAAGAAAAACATATAATCAATACATGTGGCTAGTTTACCCTTTTGGAAGGTAGGGGTGTGTTGTGGAGTAAAGGAGAGATAGGAATCCGTTAAGTGGGTGGCTCGAACCAATTTACCCAATTTGTGGGAATCACAAAACAGTCTCTTTGTAGCAGCAAAGGAGCTCTTATCTTGAAGACTCAGGCCACAATTAAAGTCACCAGCAAACAATACCTGAAAGGAAGTGTGCAAATAAGGACGAAGCAAAGTAAATAAAGCAATGCGTTCAGTTGCTTTGAGGGGCATAAATGTTTATCACCCGGTAGGGACAGGACCCAATGACAAAATCTATAATAAGCGCCCTACCAGGGGCTACATCAAGCAATTTTAGCAAACGGAAGTCTGGGATTTTAATTAAAATTCCCAGTCCTGAACAAGAGTCCTGACCAATCGAACAAAAAGAAGGACCCAGTAACCAGTCCTGTTGTGCTTGTCAGATCTCATGTGTAGTATGAAGTCTTGTATCCTGTAATAAAATTAAACCCAAAGGCAAAAGCCATAGAAAGGAAAAAATCAATCTCCTTTTAGCCATACGCTTCATACTATTTACATTAATAGTATGGCAAACAAAGTGAAACATAGCAACAAAAAAAAAAGGAAAACAGACAAAAAATACATTTTACAATTTCCTTTTCCCAACCACCTTCTTCCCTTTAAGTTTTACTCTGGCCTTTCGCTTCTGAGAAAGGCCAGTACCAAGTTACAACTCAGAGTCAGTGGTACCGTCAGGGAGAGAAGAAGCTATGGAGAAAGAGTCTGACTCACCTCTAGCGTCATCAGAAAGGGGTTGGAGAAGTTCAAAAGAATTAGATAAGGGCACTGGGGGGGTTCCGGACAACTCACAGGAGATGGTGCAAACCGAGGGTTATTTCTCAGTGACCTTCTACGTATGACACTTGTAAACACTCGGGGGGGAGGGGGCATAGTACTTGGACCTGGGACTGGGTTCTGAACAGGAAAATTAGACTGGGCAGGATCAGAGACAGGAGAAATCTCAAGCAAGGGGTCATCCGTGAAGGAAACTATCCGAGGTAAAGGTAAGGCATCAGAAACAAATGGAGTTAGAACGGAAAGTCAAAGAGTTAGAAGATACCCATAAAAAGACAGGGTGAGCTGCAATACTGAAGGAATTAAAGTTAGCTAGAGCTCAAGTGCATCATTACCGTTCGGTAAAAACCGAGAATGCTCTCAGATTCACTGCTCAAAAATATTATGTGGTGGGAAATAGAGCCGGGAGGTTATTGGCTTTCAGATTACGAAAGCAGGAAGCAGACAGGTATGTGTCCGGTATTGCTGCCCCTGATGGGTCAGGAAGGCTGGTCACGAAGTCCACTCAAATAGCCGAATGCTTTCAAAGCTTCTATGAGGCTCTGTATAAATCTGAAGCACCTATTAATCAGGCCGAGAAGATAGATAAATTCCTTCCTAAAATAAACCTACCACGCCTTTCCAATGCGCTTCAGAAAGAACTGGACCGACCTTTCTCTCAAACAGAACTCATAGAGGTAATTGGGAAACTGAAACATAATAAAGCCCCCAGCCCGGATGGGTATATAGCCGAATATTATCAAAGGTTCAAGAAGGAGCTTTCTCCTTTATTGCTTCAGGTGTGCAATACAGCTCACCTGCCCTCTGAAGCTCCTCATGATTGATCCCAAGGAGAGCATTTATGGGAACTATCGTCCAATTTCATTATTAAAATGTATGCAAGATTATGGTGAAAATGATAGCTAATAGGCTACAAGAAGTGGTGACCCAGCTGGTCCATCCTGACCAGACAGGCTTTATGCCAGGGAGACACCTTCATGAGAATGTCAGGAGACTGCTCACAGTGATGGCCCACTCCCGAGGGAAGGAACAGGGTGGTACCCCACTAGTAATCACCCTCGATGCTGAGAAGGCGTTTGATCACCTGGAATGAGGTATTTGGGAGCGGTCCTCCAGAAACTGGGTTTTGGATCAAAATTCCAAGCATGGGTGAAGGCTCTATACAAAAACCCCTCAGCCAGGGTGAAAATAAATGGGGTAATGTCTCAATCATTCCAGATCAGGAGAGGCACAAGACAGGGTTGTCCGCTTTCCCCTTTGCTATTTGCCCTTAGCATGGAACCGTTAGCAGAGGCATTCCATTCCCATAAAGTTATTTTGGGTATTGAAGTTGGGGGGGTGGATAACCGTATATCCCTATATGTGGATCACACCTTACTATATTTAAAAAAATCCAGATTCCTCACTCCCGAAGGCCATGGACCTACTCAAAGAATTTGGGGGCCATTTCGGGTTTCAAAATTAATGAAGCTAAATCTGAAATATTGGCACTGGGCACTGAAATTTCAGGACGGGTGAAAACTCTGGCTAATTTAAAGTGGTGTACTTGTCAGTTTAGATACCTGGGGGTACAAATCCCAAGGAATCTGAACAAGTTATTTCAAAGTAATTATTTGCCACTTTTGAGTGAGGCGAAAAAAGACTGTGAACGCTGGGCAGCTCTCCCCCTTTCAATCACTGGAAGGGTGGAATCAGTCAGGATGAATATTCTTCCGAGGCTGATTTTTCTGTTTGAAGCTTTACTGCTGAGCCCTCCCCAAGAGCTTCTGGCAGGAGTCCCAAAAGGTACTAAGCAAATTTATTTGGGTGTGGAGGAAACGCAGACTCAGCTGGACACTTATGAAACTTCTGAAAGGACATGGGGGCTTGGGGATCCCAGACTTTAAGTGGTACCATAGGGCAGCTCAATTGCAACATTTAGGGACATATATCACTCCTAAGGAGGGGCAGATCTGGGTTAAAATGGATACACAATTGCTGCAACTGTTCACGGTCACTTCCACCTTATTTAATAGGATTACCCCCAGAATGATACAAGCATTGAGTAACCCAGGCTTTAAGACCACAGTGGCCCTGTGGGCTCAGACCATTAGGGAGTTGAGAATTCAGCCTTGGGTCCTAAAACAAGGGAGAATTGTGGAGAGTGTAGAATTTCTACTGGGAAGGGAGAACCCGCTCTTCAGGCACTGGTGGGGGTCCGGCTTAGAAAGATTTTCACAGCTTTTCAAGGGAGAGACGGTTAAGAGTTTTGCCCAATTGTGACAGGAGTTTGGCCTTCCCTCCTCCGATTTTTATGGGTATTTACAGGTGCGGCATTATATATTGGGGGTAGAAAAGGAGGGGGGGTTGAAGACAAATTAGCCCAATCTTCTACTGGAACAGCTGGGTGACCTCTTCACTGGGTTGGCACCCCAAAGTCATTTAATCTCCAAACTATACAAAGCTGGAGCTCCACAAGGTCTGGAACCTAGAGTGTGAATACAAACAAAGTGGGAAAAGGGTCTGGGTTTGGAAGATGGGGCTGATGCTCCGAGATGGGATGTGATATGGAGGATGTCACACAGAACCACTGTCTCACCCTCGTGGAGAGAGTTCCGATGGCAAGTGTTGGTGAGATTTTTAAGAACACCAGAGATAACTAAGCATTATGCCCAGGCCTTCTCTGATAGGTGTTGGAGAGAGTGTGGGCAACTGGGCACATATGAACATATCTTCTGGAGCTGTCCTAAAATTAAAAGTTTTTGGAGTCAGGTGGCTCGAGATATGGGGCAAATATTCCAAATAGATATCCCAGAGGAGGCCCAGTATCTGGTGCTGGGCGAACCTCCTCCTGGTCTCAAGGGTCCTAAGGCACAATATTTGTTCCCCATCCTCGTGGCAGTGGCCCAAAAAGCTATCACGAGGTTATGGTTAAATAGGGCCGCTCCAGGAGAAGACCAATGGCTGGAAAGCTGTAATCATTAAGAGAATGGAGAGACTTACTGCTAGCCTAAATTCAAGGATTGAGCAATTTAAATCTCACTGGTTCCCCTTTTTTGAGTTCTGGGGAGCTAGAGAAGGGATATATATTATGAAGGTCCTGGCTAATGAAATGCTGGATGGTCCTGAGAGAATCTAGAGAAGGTAGTGTCAGGTCAAAGGAACAGAAAGCATGCTGAAGAGGTGATGACATGGCACTGGAAGAAGATAATATTTTCAACACCACTGTGGGGGGAGAGGGGAGGAGAGGATAGGTTTAGATTAGTAGTAGCGGTTTTGTTTGTTAGAAGAGGGAGGGGAGGAAGGGAAGGAGGGAGGGAGGGAGGGTGGGGAAGGGGAGGGGTTAGGTTTTTTCCTATCTCTTTCCCATCTTCTAAGGTGCTATCTCTTTGAGCGGGCCCATATTCTGTGAGTAGGGAGTACAAAGATGGTTGGATGGTTGAGGGAATGTATAAGTGGAGAGGGTAAGTGGATGCTAAACTAACTTGGACCCCCACCAACAGCGAAAGGAGATAGCTAGATGATTTTCAAGGTTAAAAGCGTAATTAAGTACAAGACCTTTATAAGGAGAAGGAAATGAGCAAAAGGTTGTTTTATGCATAATTGTATGATTGTAATATTTATTTTTTTATTAAGATAACTTTTTATTTTGTAACTTTATTTGGGCTTTTTAATGTAAAAATGGAATAACAATAAAATTGCAATTTAAAAAAAAAACTATCCGAGGTATGACCTCAGAGGATACAACAGGCACTAAAGCCTGCAGTAAGGGCTGGGCTGCCTTAGGGGGAGGTACAGCCAGGTGGTCCGGAGACGGGTCTTCTGCACCTGTGTGATAATAAAGTGCTGGTCCACCCACCATCATGAAATTCCTGGTTATGCGCAGCCCATTTACAATTCTGAAAGGTGTGCCCTGTTCATCACATAGGTTACATCTACATTCATTTAAACAGTGTGCCCCTACGTGGCCCAATTCTCCACAGACGTTACATTTCATTTTATCACATACATTACTAAGATGTGCAGGGCCACCACACCGATAGCAAAGCCTTCGGCTGACTCGGTAGAACAAGACCCCCCTATCTCGGCCTATGAAAAAAGAGTTAGGCAGATGTACAACCCCAGAATCATTAGATCGTAACAAGTCTTTAAACTTCCAGCCCCCAGTTCAAATGTTCTCTGTATTCAAAATGGCTTCAGGCTGTCCCTGGACGTCACAACGCTGTTTCAGTCAATACACAACATCCTCCACCTCAACTCCCTCATTACGAAACAGAATAGTGATTGTCTTAAAAGTAGGTTTAGAAAGAGGAATAGCCTGAAATGGGGTCCATAATGCAGTAGTCCGCTGAGAATTATACTTTGACCAAAAACGCTCCAGTCCCCTAGATGTTTGGAAACTAATGTCAAACGTGGTTTCACAGAGATATGAATTAACACATATATTTCATGGCAAAAGAATTTTAAAGAATCCTTTAGAAGCGTATGTGCCACATAGACATGATCAGGTGACTCAGGTAACCCCCCCCCAGGTATGCCAAGTGAACAGCGTTGTGTCTCTTAGCAGCCTGGATTGGAAATTTAAAAAATTAAGAATATGAACGGCTTGGTCCTGGTATTTCGGGGGGGGCTGTGGAGGTAGGGGAGCCACAGGGGCGTCAACAGGGATACAGTTGGGGGCCTGATGCCCTTAGTCAAAATCAACAAAGCTAGGGGGGATCCGGGGCATGCCCCACTTAAAATTTTGAAATTTTACCTTCAAATGGTGGCTTTTCCTGCATATTAGTGGTGAAAAATATGTTTGAGAAGCCTAATTATCAGCCATGTATTTAATATGGTACATGTGGAAAAATTTTGTTACTGGTCCACCAAGGACAGGTTGCAGGAGGACCTCAGAGCAAATGAGAGACCAGAACAGCCAGACATCATTATCCCACAGATCTGCTGGGAAGGTTGCAGGAGGACCCAGAGCAAATGAGAAACCAGAACAGTCAGACACACCAACCATTATCCCAGCAGATCTGCTGGAAGGTTGCAGAAGGACCCTAGAGCAAATGAGAGACCAGAACAGCCAGACACATCATTATCCCAGCAGATCTGCTGGGAAGGATGCAGGAGGACCCCAGAGCAAATGAGAGACCAGAACAGTCAGACACATCATTATCCCAGCAGATCTGCTGGGAAGGTTGCAGGAGGACCCCAGAGCAAATGAGAAACCAGAACAGCCAGACACACCAACCATTATCCCAGAAGATCTGCTGGGAAGGATGCAGGAGGACCCCAGAGCAAATGAGAGACCAGGACAGCCAGACACACCAACCATTATCCCAGCAGATCTGCTGGGAAGGATGCAGGAGGACCCCAGAGCAAATGAGAGACCAGAACAGCCAGACACACCAACCATTATCCCAGCAGATCTGCTGGGAAGGTTATGAGAGGACCCCAGAGCAAATGAGAGACCAGAACAGCCAGACACACTACCATTATCCCAGCAGATCTGCTGGGAAGGCTGCAGAAGGAACCCAGAGCAAATGAGAGACCAGAACAGCCAGACACATCAACCATTATCCCAGCAGATCTGCTGGGAAGGTTGCAGAAGGACTCCAGAGCAAATGAGAGACCAGAACATCCAGACACACCAACCATTATCCCAGCAGATCTGCTGGGAAGGTTGCAGAAGGACCCCAGAGCAAATGAGAGACCAGAACAGCCAGACACACCAACCATTATCCCAGCAGATCTGCTGGGAAGGATGCAGGAGGACCCCAGAGCAAATAAGAGACCAGAACAGCCAGACACTCCAACCATTATCCCAGCAGATCTGCTGGGAAGGTTGCAGAAGGACCCTAGAGCAAATGAGAGACCAGAACAGCCAGACACATCATTATCCCAGCAGATCTGCTGGGAAGGTTGCAGGAGGACCCCAGAGCAAATGAGAGACCAGAACAGTCAGACACATCATTATCCCAGCAGATCTGCTGGGAAGGTTGCAGGAGGACACCAGAGCAAATGAGAGACCAGAAGAGCCAGACACACCAACCATTATCCCAGCAGATCTGCTGGGAAGGATGCAGGAGGACCCCAGAGCAAATGAGAGACCAGAAGAGCCAGACACACCAACCATTATCCCAGCAGATCTGCTGGGAAGGTTGCAGAAGGACTCCAGAGCAAATGAGAGACCAGAACAGCCAGACACACCAACCATTATCCCAGCAGATCTGCTGGGAAGGATTGGGAGGACCCCAGAGCAAATGAGAGACCAGAACAGCCAGACACATCATTATCCCAGCAGATCTGCTGGGAAGGTTGCAGGAGGACCCCAGAGCAAATTAGAGACCAGAACAGCCAGACACACCAACCATTATCCCAGCAGATCTGCTGGGAAGGTTGCAGAAGGACCCCAGAGCAAATGAGAGACCAGAACAGCCAGACACACTAACCATTATCCCAGATCTGCTGGGAAGGTCAGAAGGACCCAGAGCAAATGAGAGACCAGAACAGCCAGACACACTACCATTATCCCAGCAGATCTGCTGGAAGGTTGTAGAAGGACCCCAGAGCAAATGAGAGACCAGAACAGCCAGACACACTAACCATTATCCCAGCAGATCTGCTGGGAAGGATGCAGGAGGACCCCAGAGCAAATAAGAGACCAGAACAGCCAGACACACCAACCATTATCCCAGCAGATCTGCTGGGAAGGTTGCAGAAGGACCCTAGAGCAAATGAGAGACCAGAACAGCCAGACACATCATTATCCCAGCAGATCTGCTGGGAAGGTTGCAGAAGGACCCCAGAGCAAATGAGAGACCAGAACAGCCAGACACACCAACCATTATCCCAGCAGATCTGCTGGGAAGGTTGCAGAAGGACCCCAGAGCAAATGAGAGACCAGAAGAGCCAGACACACCAACCATTATCCCAGCAGATCTGCTGGGAAGGTTGCAGAAGGACCCAGAGCAAATGAGAGACCAGAACAGCCAGACACACCAACCATTATCCCAGCAGATCTGCTGGGAAGGATGCAGGAGGACCCCAGAGCAAATGAGAGACCAGAACAGCCAGGCACATCATTATCCCAGCAGATCTGCTGGGAAGGTTGCAGGAGGACCCCAGAGCAAATGAGAGACCAGAACAGCCAGACACACCAACCATTATCCCAGCAGATCTGCTGGGAAGGTTGCAGAAGGACCCCAGAGCAAATGAGAGACCAGAACAGCCAGACACACCAACCATTATCCCAGCAGATCTGCTGGGAAGGTTGCAGAAGGACCCCAGAGCAAATGAGAGACCAGAACAGCCAGACACACAACCATTATCCCAGCAGATCTGCTGGGAAGGCTGTAGAAGGACCCTAGAGCAAATGAGAGACCAGAACAGCCAGACACACTAACCATTATCCCAGCAGATCTGCTGGGAAGGTTGCAGAAGGACCCCAGAGCAAATGAGAGACCAGAACAGCCAGACACACTACCATTATCCCAGCAGATCTGCTGGGAAGGTTGCAGAAGGACCCCAGAGCAAATGAGAGACCAGAACAGCCAGACACACTAACATTATCCCAGCAGATCTGCTGGGAAGGTTGCAGGAGGACCCCAGAGCAAATGAGAGACCAGAACAGCCAGAACATCATTATCCCAGCAGATCTGCTGGAAGGCTGCAGGAGGACCCCAGAGCAAATGAGAGACCAGAACAGCCAGACACACCAACCATTATCCCAGCAGATCTGCTGGGAAGGTTGCAGAAGGACCCCAGAGCAAATGAGAGACCAGAACAGCCAGACACATCATTATCCAGCAGATCTGCTGGAAGGTCAGGAGGACCCAGAGCAAATGAGAGACCAGAACAGCACAGACACCAACTATTATCCCAGCAGATCTGCTGGGAAGGTTAGAAGGACCCCAGAGCAAATGAGAGACCAGAACAGCCAGTCACATCATTATCCCAGCAGATCTGCTGGGAAGGATGCAGGAGGACCCCAGAGCAAATGAGAGACCAGAACAGCCAGACACACCATTATCCCAGCAGATCTGCTGGATATCAGTGTCATACAGGTTTTACTATTATCGTGCTGATTTTGGGAGAAGTAGCTCAACCTTTCTGTTTGTCATGGATGCAAATTCGTCAATCACATCATCAGTGTCAAGTTGTCTGTTCTCTTCGGTCTGAATGTTGAGAATTCCAAGTGAACTCAATCTGTCATTTTCTGTCTTGTTTCTCAGATATGTCTTAATGCGACTCATGGAACTAAAGGAGCGCTCACACACACATGTAGTAACTGGGATTGTTAGAGCAATCTGTAGTTATTTATGCAGCGTCGGATACATGATTTCTGGAGGTACATTATAAAGATTGGTCATATCATGTGGACGTTCATTTTCTGGCAGCCGACAAATGAAGTTTCTTGCTACTACCAGTTCTTC
The DNA here is from genome assembly GCA_016271365.2 of Neoceratodus forsteri. Lineage (NCBI taxonomy): Eukaryota > Metazoa > Chordata > Ceratodontiformes > Ceratodontidae > Neoceratodus > Neoceratodus forsteri. The sequence continues at coordinate 216,539,044 of JADMNL010000029.1, forward strand.
TTCCAGAACTGGACAGTCATACATCTCTCCAAGTGGCCTCAGTTTGTCCTGGTCCAAGAATGTGTTAGACTGTGGTCTGAGAGCATTGATCGCAACCATCAGTGTTTGGTTATGCTTGGAAAACCGTCTGTCAATCTCTCCAATCATATTGTCAATCACAGGGTAAAAAACAGTGATTCTCAAATGCACAGCAGTTCTTGTTTCATGCGATGCTGATGCACTTTGTTCAGTTCCAGTTCGTGAAATTGGAACAAAGTGCTCCCAAGTACAAGGTAGCTTCCTTTGCCTCTGTGGACCTGGAGTATTTTCGGTGTCTGTGTCTCATATTTTTCTGCCATATTTTCAGCTTCCTGTAGAGAACTAGAAATCTCTTCAGTACGAAATTGTGCAATTGTGTCTCTGCGCAGATACAGCAGTCACTGCACATCCCAAGTCCAAAGCCTGAGTCTGAAGTGTTATTTGTTCCATCAGCCACTGACAGTAGTTTGTCAAACATTTTAAGGAGAAATATATTGTTGAATTCTAGAAGCTTGCTGTGGAGTCCTCTGGCCTTTGCAGTTTCTCCTTCTTCACATTCTGAAAGATATTTTAGAAGAGCTGGATAAGTTTCTATTACCCTTTGTTGCTCGCTTTTGACAAGCCCACCTGGTAGAACTTAACTCCGGTATCTCAAGAATTTAGTCAACCCAAGCTCCTTTTGAACATTTAAGAACCCCTGGTGAGTCAGGACAGATTTGGAAAAGAACGTGTATCTCTTGAAGCATGTCAAAGTATTTCGTGACAGGAAGAAGTGATGAACAGGCATCTACAAGGAACAAATTCAGAATATGCGATAGCAATGAACATATATAGCATATGGATGCTTATGACGAAATAGTTCCTGGACTCCATTTAAGTTGCCACTCATAACAGATGCAATCATATAAGTCTGAGCTACGCAAGTCACCGAATTCTCATGGAGGTCCCAGTTAGTCAGCTTTGAACACAGTTCATTTGTCAGACTCTGGGCATCTAATGCTGTTACTTGATGGAAGCACAAACATTTCTCTACAGGGGAACCATGGTGAACATAACGAAGGCAAATACTCATTTGTTCTCTGCAAGCAACATCTCTAGATTCATCAGCAAGTATTGCAAAATACTTTGCTTCTTTTACCTCATTTAAAATTTTCTCTCTTATTAATTTTGCACAACATTCTATCATCTGATTTTGACTGAGAGGTGAGAGATAGGTGGCATTTCCTGGCATGTGAATCTGCAAATTTTGCAATTCAGGATCAAACTTTTTTAGAAGATCAAAAGTCTCTAAAAAGTTACCCCTGTTTGAGCTCCCTTCACACTCCCTATGGCCTCGAAAGGCAGTTCCCTGTCTGCCAAACAACAAAACAATCTCAACTATTCTTCTCAGGTACTCCCCTGCACTTTTTAATATCTGCAATCATTGCTGAATCCATTAGCTGTATAATATTGCCTCTTTCTTTAGATTTCACATAAGTAGACCAGGCCTCCATTGCTCCTGTATGTGTTGTTGTTTGTTGGTGTTCTCTCATCTTGTCTATTGCCTTCTTCCAGTTGTTAAACCCTCTGGACGTGAAAGCAGTGTCCGCCGACCAGAGCAACTTGAAAACATTCTGCAGGCAAAGCAAAATATGACATCATTGCTTACACTATATTCAAGCCATTTAAATGATGCATACCAGCTGCTTGAAAATGAACGCTTCTGCTTTCCAAAACCTTTGTGGAAAACTAGACAGCTTTGGCTGCACAGGACCAGCCCTTTGGTTCCCAGATCATTAGGTTCAACAGTAGCAGCAGATGTAAATCTTGCTACTGATTCAAGTGCATCATGAGATGTTCCGGAGATGATGATGTGTTTGCTACATCTTCTTGTACTGGTGGAACTTCCACTTCATTTCTTAATGGCTGCTCTGGTTGCAGCTGTGAGCATCACTGGGTCTAGGAAGTTACTTTCTTTATTCTGATTTTTGATTTTGGACGGAAGAAGTCACGGATACTCATTTTAACAAGGCTGATGAGTGTGTGACAAGAACTAACTAAAAAGTAAATTATAAGAAAACTTGCCCTCTTATTGGGTCTGGTACACAGGGATGAAATGTTTATGTGACAGACTTAGTCTAACATACAGGGCTCACAGTATGCAAAGTAATGAGTATTAAACACCTACTGGAAATGGAAAACTGCTATTTAATCCAGTAGATGGAGCCTAACACACACAGGGCTCACAGTACGCAAAGTAATGAGTATTAAACACCTACTGGAAATGGAAAACTGCTATTTAATCCAGTAGACGGAGCCTAACACACACAGGGCTCACAGTACGCAAAGTAATGAGTATTAAACACCTACTGGAAATGGAAAACTGCTATTTAATACAGTAGACGGAGCCTAACATACACAGGGCTCACAGTACGCGAAGTAATGAGTATTAAACACCTACTGGAAATGGAAAACTGCTATTTAATACAGTAGACGGAGCCTAACATACACAGGGCTCACAGTATGTGAAGCAAAATGAGTATGTTTGCTACTGGAACTGTTTTTTATAAAGCAGAAGGTTCCCTTGTTCATAAAAAAGTGTCTGAAATTGAACTGGCTAACTCCTTGTGATGTTAAACTCACAATACAAACCCGAGGCATGGGTCAGGGTATAAGGAAATTTAGGAAAGAACTGTTCTGCTATTTTTATTCTAAATTTGTGAGCCTAAAACATAAACCACCAAAGTGATGTTCTTCAGTCTTTCTGAGCTGTCAGCTCTTCACTAGTAATCACTCAGTTTACTCAGTAAAACAGTAAATGTTGAAATAAGTTGCAACTAAAAAAAAAATAAACATATATGCAGTAGTTAGTAATGCTGCTGTATGGCAGCACTCACAGCAGGTTGTCTGTGTCTGAGCTTTTCAATTTACCCCAAGACACACACAAACACAACCCCTCCTTGTATTTCACTCAGAGAAAAAAAGGAAAAAAAAACACACTACACTTTTAATTAGCTCTCAAGCCTCTTGCTCTTAGCCCAACAAGTGAACTGAGTCTTCAATGTTTGATAACTTTCAGAAATATAGATTGAATTCCGATTTGAATCTCCCAAATAGTGCCTGCCTCTGCTCTGTTGCTCGCTATCAACTACAACTGCGTCACTAGTTTTTCTTACTGCACACAATGGGACTAGTGTGTACCACGTGTGTGTTGGAGAAGCACACCACGTGTTTGTACACTGATTGGCTCACTGTGCAAGCAAGCTGCTGTGCTGTTGGTAGGCAGAATGAACCTTCCCTGCTTGCCTCCTTCTGTTTATCATCCCCCATCCTCCAACAACTGACGCCATTTCATTATCTCCCAATCATGATCGGAGAGGTAGGGGAGTAGCGCCAGCAGAGATCTGATGATCAGATTGCTGGCGCTACTCCCGCCCACACACACACCAGAGACAACTCCCGCTGATGACTCCAGTCCTTGGCTTGTTGCTCAGCATGACATGCAAGCCAGGATCCTCCTCCTCCACCACAAAGTGCTGCTGCTGGATGCAGGGTGAGGGCAGGGCAGGCTGCTGTAGTCAAATAAAATCCCCCGTACTGTCCTGATCCATCCCTCCAGTGTCTCACTCTCTCCCCCCACCCGCAGTGTCCGTTCTTGTAAAACCCACCCGTCCCATGCCTTCCCTGAATTCATTCGCACCAACCCCAGTGACTGAGAGTGAGTGGAAGTTTATAAATGATTACATGTCCCTGAGCTTGAGATCAGGGACATATAATCACACATAAACTTCCAAACCCTGTATCCATTCTGTCTGTGGCAGCGGGGGCACGCCCTGTTCAGTGTGGGTCGGTCCTGCTCACTCCTGGTGTCACTCACTGCCGCACCGCTGTGGCTGTTGTCACTATCCCCCCAACCCCTTCCCTTGCCCACGTATACTCAGTATACTCACTGCATGAAGGCGACTGGTGAAGCAGTGTTGCGTGCTGACTCAGTAGCTGATTCAAAAGTGGCTGATTGAAGAGTTGTTTGTTTCTAAAATTTCAAATGACAAGTTGTCATTTGAAATTTTGCAGAGGCCAGGCAACTGGCTCTTCAATCAGCCAATAGCTTCAGACAAAGAGACAATCTCTGTACTACTCCTCCAATGGGCAGTGAGGGGTGGGGTCTCAGCTTGAACCAGCTGGCTGGCTCATTGTTGACATTCTGTTGCGAGGTGACAGGCGAGGCACAGGAATCAATCAATTTTAATGCTTCGTTCTTTTCTAACCGAGCCCGATTGCCGCTTCTTAACTGTTCACATTCTGCAGCTGCATCAGATCAGATGCGGCTGCAGAATTTAAACAATTAAGAAACGGAATGTAATTTATTTTTTACTGCAAATAATTGGGGGGGCTTTAACTTAGATTGGGGGGCTGTAGCCTCCCCAAAATCAACGTGGTGACGCCACTGGGGAGCCAGAGCCTTTATAGAAATAGTAGAAAAAGGAGCCTGGGGTGGAGAACCCTTCAGATAATCTAACACAGGGTTCTGTGTAAGCTCCAGTTCATGAGGGAGACACAAGGGGTCAGTAGTGACTTTTGAAGTGCCTAAAGTGCTCTGTAGCTCCAGAAAATCTTCAGGATGGGGGGACCGTATTGGAGACGGACCTGACTTCCAACTTCCTGGGACAGTACCCTGAACCCAGCCAGCACCTTTCAGCACCAATTCAACAGTCCAGGTAGGCACTTTATTAATATTGACAGTAGATGATTCTTGTACATGTAGGGAGCTCTGCGATTCAATGGAAGCAGGTAGTGAAAAGGAAACTGAATCCGTTTGAACTGCAGGCAGCAAGGGAGCATTTACTGTAGAGAAGTCTTGTCCATGTGGGGAACTCTGCAATGTAATGGAAGCAGGTTCTGAGAAGGAAACCAAATCCGTTTGTACAGCAGGCGGCAGGGGAGCAGGCAGTTGGGCTTCAGCTACCGACGCACAGGTCGGGTCAGAGCCTGTCACAGCAACAGGCAGGAAAGGAGACAAGTCAGGTAAATCTTCAAGAGCTTCCACCCGAGTGGAAGATGCATCTGTGCTGTCGGTTCTCAGGCGTTGCATATCTCTATGCATTTTCAGTTTTGCACTAGCAAAACAGCGCTCCGCCATTGCAAAACACTCCTGGATCTCTTGTGCTGTCAGACAGTGATTTTCAGAATCAGATGAAGTAAAACTCTGGCAAGTTGAATGGTGAGCAAGTCAGCAAGTCAGTTCCATAAGAAGCAAGCAGAGGCTAGGTATAGCAGCCTTAGTATGAGCAGCAGAACTTAAAGTTGTAGTAGGAACATCAACAGGCAAAACAGCAGTTGTTGGCATCGTGGTCTCCATTCGTTCAGAGGTAGGAGCAGAGACCAAATCTCCCACCACCATAGCTCCCTCCTCAGAAGGCAAGGGTGCGTCCGCCATATTGGACAGAGGTTCCCCCTCTAGTAGGGGAATTTCCCCGGTGTCCTGGCCAAATTTCCCTCATTCACTAAAAATACCACCAACAGCTTAATCTGGTTCAATTTCAGTTGCTTACCATCTGTATCCCTCCTTTCCCCCGGTCGCCCCTGAAAAAGGGACTTCTAGGCCCAGTGGGCTTACTGGGTCAACAAAATTCAACAAAACAAACAAGTTTTCAAACTTGTGTCAGCAGCAGCGTGCTAGGGATTGGGGGATGTGGGACAAGCCTTTGCAGGCTGTGGGGGCATTGGCCACAACAGTGCCACGCCTCCACAGCCTGCTTCTGAGAAAGCTGCTGCAATATGTTTCTTGCGATGTGCGCAATCAACATAAAAAGAACAACCTGGGGTAACCCAAGTTCAGCTTGTAGCTACTCAACTGCAAAAGGAGTGTGCAATCTCATGTTTGGCCACTGGGTGTCACTGAATTGCAAAACCTTTTTCTGGACTAGAGTAGAGAGCATATGAGTCATATGATGAGGTTTCTGTGTCTGCCGTCTGGTACTAGCTGTAACTGTGCAATTGAGGTAAATTTTTCTGTGCACCTATTAGCCAATTTGATTATAGGATTTCTACCAGCCATTTTTATGTTGTCTTGCATGTACAGTGCAGAAAACATATTGTGGTAGCTTGGAGTGGAGTAGCAGGTTTTGGAGGAGCAGTCATGTTGTGGCCAATGGTGCCACTGCTTTTTTGGGCTGGGCTCTGTGGCATGAATAAAATAACATGCTGTCAATGACAGCACTGCAAAAGCATGCCACCAACTTGAAACAATTTTGCTGCTGCAATGAGGGAGCTCCCCGTCATTGCAGATGGACTGGAGGGTAAGGTTTGTCTGTTTGCAGATGACACCAAGATCTGCAACAGAGTAGATAAACCAGATGGGGTGGGCAGAATGAGAAGAGATCTGGATAAACTGGGAAAATGGTCTAAGAGTGGCAACTGGAGTTTAATGCAAAGAAGTGCAAGATCATGCACACAGGGAAGAGAAACCCTGAAGCCACCTATAGGCTGGGAGAGAGTTGCTGGCAGTCACAAGGGAAGAAAGAGACTCGGGCATCATCATCATCATCACCGATGACCTGAAATCATCCAAGCAGACCACTGAAGCAGTAGGTAAGGCTAGGGGAATGTTGGGGTGTATTAGTAGGGGTATCACAAGTCAGAAGAGGGAGGTAATAATCCCTCTTTACAAGATACTGGTTAGGCCTCATCTGGAGTACTGCATGCAGTACTGGAGGCCACACCTTCACAAAGACATTAACCAAATTGAGGCAGTCCAGAGAAGGGCAACCAAAATGGTGCAGGGACTGCATCAGAAAACATATGAGGACATATTAACGGAGCTCAATATGTATACCCTAGAGCAAATGAAGAAGAGAGGTGATATGACCGAAACATTCAAACACCTTAAGGGCATTAACAAGATGAGAGTCTAACATGTTTCAATATAAGAAAAATAGCAGGACAAGAGGACACAGCATGAGATTAGAGGGAGGCCGATTAAGGGGTAATGTGAGGAAGTTCTTTTTCACAGGAAGGGTGATGGATGCATGGAAAAGCCTACCTCAGGAAGTGGTAGTTATGAATACAGCACAGGGCTTCAGACAGGCATGGGATAGGCATAAGGGAGCAATACAGATGAGTATGAATAGATAGGCCATTGACAGAGCAAAGGCCGATGGCACATTCATAAGGTAGAAAAATTGGGCAGACTGGATGGGCCTTGTGGTCCTTATCTGCTGTCAACTTCTATGTTTCTGTGTTTCTATGTACCTCGCCTGGTGTAACATTACAATAAACATGGCAGCGGCTGTCATCGTCCACCTCTCACAATCTCCAGTAAGCCGACTTTAGGGGTGCCCAATCCTCCTGTCGGCAAGGTTAATCCTCCCAAGATTGTGTGACACACTGGGAACCCACCCCAGTGTGCCTCCATATTCAAAAGCAGATTGCGTTGGCATTTTCCTGCCCCACCCACCCCCATTGTGTGTCACAATGGGAGACCACCACAGTGTGGCTAGCATCACCCCCAAACTCATGGGACACACTGGGAGCCCACCCCACTGTGCCCAACAATTTCCTTGCACCTGTAAAAAAAGAAAATGGTCCGCAGTGTTATTTTTTTTTCATTATAACCTGAAACAAAGAAAACAGTCCCTCACTGCCAGGTTCCTTCCCCCAACCTGCACCCACCCTCTGCGCACCCCACCTCCCCACTAATGCACAGACGTTCAGATGAGGTCTGACAAGAATTTTATGACCAAACTTGGACTGTTTCCTTTAGTATACACATTATTCATAGCTAGAATCTTGCACTACTTACATTTCATTTATGAGTCACTGCTACCATTCTGCGGTCAGTACCCCCTCCCCTCATTTATAAAGTACACCCCAGGAATTCTTCCCCCCCTTTTCAGACAGTTTGTGACATGGACAGTGGAAGGTGTTGGACTAAAATTGACAGAATATCCAGACATTTGTGATCTGTGCACCAGATGCTGAAAATCAGGCTCTAGAACTTTAATAAAAAAAATCTGTTGTATAATACAGTTTTTATTCTCGGAAGCACCAAGTTAGGTCGACAGTAAACCTGTAGACCTCCCACACAGTGATGGCACAGTACTGATGCAGGTATTGTGCTGCCCAAGCACCCAGTGTTTTTTGCCCCCCACACCCCCTGGACTTTAGGATTCTCAACCCCAGGTTGGAGATGGTCTGGGTAGGGGACAGGACACTGGGGGAAAGTGAAACACGGAAATGGACCATTACAGTGACTGTCGCTGTAGTGGTCATTTTCTGTGTTTTGCCATCGGGGTGTTGGGAAAAAGGGGGCCACCCTTATTCTCATGCTGTGGGTAGCAGGTGGTTATTTCAGAAGATTTTTAACAGCAAGTACACTGTCTGCAACACATGGGGGGGTGATATCTGAATATTGGGCTATGGTTGAATTTACAGACATGTCCAGCTGGTTCCAAAACTATAGTTTAATAAACAAAGATAAGTGTGTGTGTGTGTTCGTGTGTCTGTGTGTGTCTGTGTGTGTGTATCTGCATGTGTGTGTGTCTGAGTATCTGTGTGTGATGTGTGTGTCTATATGTGTGGCTGTGTGTGTGTGTGATGTGTGTGTGTCTGTCTGTCTGTATCTACAAATACTTTTGAGTTTTTGTGTTTGGAGACTTTGTAGTCACAATGCCCTACATATCTGTGCATAGCTTCAATCTGGTGGACTTAATTAGAACTCATTGAAAGTAGACAGATAGATAAACAGACACCTGAGACAGACAAAGGTGACAGATAGACAGACAGACAGATAGACAGATAGATTATAGCTAGATAGATAGATAGAGAGATAGGTAGATAGATTGATGATGTCTGTAGATAGGTAGATAGACACTGTCTGTAGAAAGATAGATAGATAGATAGATAGATAGATAGATAGATAGATAGATAGACAGACAGACAGACAGACAGACAGATTGATAGCCTGACAGACAGACAGGCTGACATTCACTCCAGATGGGGAACAGGTTGAAAGAAAGAAAGAAAGAAAGAAAGAAAGAAAGAAAGAAAGAAAGAAAGAAAGAAAGAAAGAAAGAAAGAAGGGAGAAACTGCTACACTGTATTTGTAAAAGTCTGAAGAATAAAAGCAAGACCTGTGCTGTGAAATACCTGAATGAACCTTTCATTCCACAGAATGTCACTCTCGTTGATGGTGAGCTCTGGTCCTCCAGGGACTTTGTTCTCAAAGCCACCAACTTTGAAGTACCTGCTGGTTCCATCAAGGGACAAGTGAAAGTTAAGGATGTCATACCTTGCTGGTGGGTCACCATTCACATCAAAATACATCTCCTCATCAGCACTGTTTTTAAAATGGACATTCTTGGTGTAATGAAGCAGCTAATGAGAAGACAAGATAAAGGAAACCCTTGGTTGACAGGCATAAGAGGCAGTAAACAAAGTACAATGAACAGTATCTATCTATCTATCTATCTATCTAGCTATCTATCTATCTATCTATCTATCTATCTATCTATCTATCTATCTATCTATCTTCTTTGCACAAAAATCAGTTTGCAACAATTACAGTTCAGGCTAAAGCAACAAAAATAGGGAAATGTGGCTTTACGGGTTTCCAACCCCCTAAAGCAAATCAGGGCCAAAGTCTTCCTATGTGTTGTCAACCCTAAAGCTCACTCCATTCTATACACTCCATAAATATACATACATGCCTAATGGGGTGGCGTTAGGGGTTTAGGGTGGGAACCCTAAAGCCACAGTTCCCTACTTTTGTTGCCTTAGCCTGAACCCCAAATGTTGCATTAACACAGTTTTTTGCAAAGAATTGTCTTACTTTTTAACATAGTCCCATGCAATCATGCATTTTGAGATAGTGTAATTGTATCCTTATTTGTCTGTGCTCCCATTCCTCCATAGATGCATGTATGTGTTTATGGGGACGCACAGGGCCCTCCAGGCCTGAACTTCCATTTGTAGAACAACAGCAACCTAACTGACAGCATAGCCTTCCTATTACCCCGCCTCATCAACCTGGTAGTCAAATGTATCAAATCCCCACGAAAATGGCAGTCCGTGCCACCGCAGCATAATTCCATGGCAGAGGCATGAAAAGATGTTTTGGGCCAGATTTGAAAAATGGTAGCTGGCATATTCATGAGATGGTGTAAAGAAAAGGCTATGTTGATAATTTGGGTTTAAAATATTGAAAATTAAGAAAGTTATGAGCAAGCATAGCAAAATATCAACAGATGTGCACAACTTTGCCATTTTTGCATATTTTGACCCCATATTTTCAACATACTCTTCTTATGACCCCATCTCATGAACACATATGGTAAAAATGTTGACATCCCACCCAGAAGGTGATTGCACCAACCGACCGCAAAATCACCTTTCGGGCACGATTTGTAAAATGACCATAATATTGTTCAAGAGGTGGAGTGTCAAAAGGGGTATGTTGAAAATTTAGTGCCAAAATCTTGAAAAATGATAAGTTATGCACCAAAGTAGAAAACTCCTTTGAAATACATTGATTCCTCATATGATAAAAGATTTTTTTTTGTGAGATGTCATACGAAACAAATATCTTGCTTTGTATCATGAGTCACAAAGCAAGATTTATAATTAAAAAAACAACATTTTAAGAGCATTTCTGCAACAGATAACAGTTAAGTGCAGAATCCAGCTAAGGGGGTCCCGATAAGCAAGCTACATCCATTGGTTGCTTTCAGAAATGCTATTTTTGTGGGTTTTTAAATGTACATTTTTATGGAAAGAAGCAAAACAAGATGGCAGCAAACAAAAGAAAAAATTACTCACCTTAGTAATGTTGTTTCTTCTAATGGAGTCTTGGTATATTATGACAGTAGCAGTTTGTCCCACCACTAGAACTGCTCCGGAGGTGAAATGGTTAATACCATTCCAAGATAGAACTTTGAGCACGAGCTCTAAGAAGCTGCTCTATCTGTGTAGTTTCAAACCTGAACTGTCAGATCTTTACGAGCAAAAACTCACTAAGGTCTGTGTGGAAGCTGTAACCTACATTAGCCAAATGGCTACCTAAATATTAACAACCATTACTGGTCCCAACACCCAAGACTCAAGTCAGGGGACCAGAACTACTAACACAATTCTAACAACATGAGAATAAAACAACAGCATAATAAAACACACACACCCCAAACTCCCAAAGGAGAAATGCTAAAAGGCACAAAATAGTGCCCACACTAAGTTGCCCGCACCCCACCCAAGTAGAAGTTCTGAGAGGGGCAGGCTGGGGGGGAAGTCATAATATAGCAAGACTCCATTAGAAGAAACAACATTACTAAGGTGAGTAATTTTTTCTTCAAACAACATGAAGTCTTGCTGTATTATGACAGTAGCAGACTACACAGCAGTACCTCCATGGAGGAGGGCAGAACCTACTTAGGGAATAGGCTCTGAAGAACAGCTGTGCCAAACCGAGCATCTCTCCTGGCCTGGACATCCAGGGAGTAATGTTTGGTAAAAGTGTGTACCGTTTTCCAAGTAGCAGCCTGGCATATCTCTAATATAGGGATGTCTCTGGCAGCAGCTAGAGACGCAGCTGTACCCCTGGTAGAATGAGCCCTCAAGCCAGAGGGGGGATCTCTGCCCAGTTTCTGATAACAAAATTGGATACAAGAGACAATCCACCTGGCAATTGATCTCTTAGTGGCAGGTTTGCCTTTCCCAACTTCACCATAGGTAAGGAAAAGTTGGAGGATTCGAACCTGTGACCTTTGGTACGCTCTACATAGTAACTAAGAGCCTCTTAACATCCAGGTTGTGCAACCTCCTCTCACCAGAAGAGGAGTGATCAGTGAAAATACTGAAGGAGATAGATTGGTTAAGATGGAAATCTGAAACCACCTTAGGTAAAACTTCCTATTAGTCCTAAGGACTACCTTATCCCTGTGGAAAGAAATAAAGTCAGTTTCCACTGACAAGGCTTGCAACTCACTTATGCCTAGCAGAAGTGATAGCCACCAGAAAACAGTTTTCTAAGTTAGATACTTAAGCTCTGCAGAAAACAGAGGTTCAAAAGGGTTACATTAACTGGGCAATACAAACATTAAGTTCCCCAGGCGAGGCGGTTCCGAAAAGGTGGATTAGTATGAGTAATCCTTAAAAACTTGGAAAACACAGGGTAGAGTGGAAAGAGGGATGACTTTCCTGCTGACACAAAAGCAGATATAGCTGCAAAATGGACTCTTAAGGTAGCTGGTCTGAAGACCCAAAATTAAGATGGACCATGTAATCTATCACAATGGGCAAATCAGCAGATTCTGGGGAAATATTTTCCAACACCCAAATGGAAAACCTTTTCCATTTAGAACTATAAGTAGCCTAGTGGAAGGCTTTCTGGAAGCCTTTAAGTTCAAGAACTACCTGAGAGAGGTGTAAATCAGCAAACTCTAACTCCTCAAGAGCCAGGCCTTGAGGTTGAGGATTTGAGGTCCGGATACCAAACCCTTCCTGGGCACAAGTTAACAGGTTGTGAATCCTGGGGAGGCAAGGGAAGATGGATTGTCAGTGACAGAAGGAGTGGGTACCAGAGCTGCCTGGCCCAATCCGGGGCAATCAGAATCACCCTGCAAGCTGAGATCTGATTTTGACTAATACTTTGAATAGGAGAGGGAAGGGAGGGAAAGCATAAAGAAACTTCCCCTCCCAATCCAGGAGAAGGGCATCCAGGGGGACTGAGCCCAACACTGGAGGCCTGCAACAGAACAGAGGAAGTTTGTGATTGTCTGGGGCTGCAAAAAGATCTATCTGAGGGGTGCCCCATATGGCAAAGACTATCCCCAGCACTTGAAGATCCAGGGAACATTCGTGATGGCCCTGGGAAATCCTGCTGAGAGCATCCGCTAGGACATTGTCCTTCCCTGGAAGATGAACTGCTATGAGGGAAGTGTTCAGGGAATAGGCCAGAGACCACAACTTCATTGTCTCGGTGCATGGGCCAAGACTGGGGACCCCCCCCCTGTTTGTTGATGCACCACATTGTTGTGGTGTTGTCTGTTCTGACTTGTATCACCTTGTTGTGGACAGATGCAGAAAATGCTTGAAGAGCTAAAAGACAGTTCTGAGTTCCAGCAAATTGATGTGGAGCAGAGATTCCCGGGGACCACACTCCCTGAGTGGAAAGGTCGCCCATGTGGGCTCCAACCCAGAAGGGAAGCATCTGTAGTGAGAGTCAAATTGTGAGCAGGGGAATGAAGGGGACCCCAATCTTAAATTCTCTGATCCTGCCACCACTGGAGGGCCTGGATCAAGGTTCGAGTCACTGGGACCAACTTGGAAAGGGGTCTCTTCTCTGAGACCAATAGGTTCTCAAGTGAAACTGAATGTCTCTCATCTGAAATCTTGCCCCTGCCCAACAGCTGTGGATGCAGCCATGTGTCCCAGGAGCCAGAAGTGTCTTGCTGGTCGAGAGACCTGCAGGGTGAAGGAGGCCAGAGTCACTAAATTTGTCACCCTTTCTATGGGAAGAAAAGCTCTGGCTAACTTAGGTCCAACTCTGCCCTATAAAGGTGAGTACCTGGACTGGTTCCAGAACCGACTTTAGTAGATTTAAGAGAAAGCCCAGGGAGGTGAGAAGCTGCTGGCAACTTGCGGTGAGATTTTACCTGTTCTGGGGACTGGTCTACAATGAGCCAATCGTCTAGATAGGGAAAAACAGCAACTTTGCCTCCTTAAGTGAGCCACTGCCACTGCTAGACACTATGAATACCCTTGGGGCAGAGGTAAGGCCGAAGGGCATTGCTCTGAACTGGTAATGACCTAAAGGTAGTTCAAATCTGAGGTACTTTCGATGGGAGCTTCTGATTAGGATGTGGAAATAGGCATCCTTGAGGTCCAGGGAGGCTAACCAGTCCCCTGGCCTTAGGGAGGGTAAAATCATTGCCAGAGTTACCATTTTGAACTTTGGTTTCAAAAGATGCTTGTTCAGATATCTGAGGTCTAATATGGGCCATCATTCTCCTGTCTTTTTGGGGTAAGGAAGTATCTGAATACAGACCCTGCCCTGGTGCAGGAGGAACCTTCCACTACTCTGAGAGCCAACAGGGTTGAGACCTCTGCTTCCAGAGCAAAGGTCTCTGAAGCACTGCAGGTAGAAAAAGTCTGGTTCTCAACTTGGGAAACTTTTTGAAGCTGAGAACCAGACCCCGCGTATTACTCAGAACCCACTTGTCTGAGGTTAAAGAGGCCTAGTTCTGACTGAAGTAAGCCAGCCTGCCTCTACGACGCAAAGAACCGGCCCTGGGCACCCCATCAGGGTGCCTGCTTAGCAGGAGCTTTTGGCTGGGGGAGGTGCCTGCCACCACCTAGTCTGCCTCTCTGCCTCTGAAGCTAGCCCCTCTGAGTATAGGCAGAGGAGGCCTGAGTCTGATAAAAGGCTCGCAATGAGCCTGCCCCTACCCCTGGGGTATGCCTCTGAGGAGTGGCTTGCCTCCTTAGCTTGGACACACTTTTGTAAGTAGTCCCCTATATTCATCCATCTTTTCATGTAATCTCTGTCTGCTCCCAAACAGAGAATTTCCCACCAGGAAAATCCATAGCCTTAGTCTGGGTATCCTGTGACAGACTAGTACACCCGAGCCAGGCCAATCCCTCGAAAGCTACAGATGTGGCCATGACCCTAGAGGAAACATCTAACATCCACAGCAGCATGAAACTGCACCTCAGAAGCCTCAATGCCATCAGCAGCCACCTGTTCTAGTTAGCAGCCAGCTGGCCATGGGCTTGCTTGGCTAATTCCATAACAGTATCCCATCTAGATTTCTGATACCTAGCTACATAAGCCATATAATTTGCTTGCCTGAGTCTCAGAGAGGCTGCTACATACTGTTTTTACATTTCATGGCATCAATCTTCCTGAATCCTTGTCAGGAGGATGGAAGCCAAGGGATATTAGCTTTATCACAGGCTGCAGCCTGAACCACCCAACATGACTGCATTGCTGAGAAAGGAATTCTGTATCAGGACCTGACAATGTGTACCTTCTCGTCCATCTTTTTATCTACAGGAGGCACAGAATTAGGAGCTTTTAAAATTTTATTGTTTGCTTCCTAAAAGACTTATGCAAAGAATAGACAATCTCCTAGACTCTAGATATCCATCATTTCTACAAAATCAGGCTCCTCTTGCTCATCCACAGCTTCTTCCAAGGAAGCTGGAGGTTTCAGCAACTTTTGTAAAACATAAAATGAGATGGGACTCAGATAGCATGGGGAGATTCTAGAGGTCTGTCTGGGAAATGTCCGTTCAATGGGCACACCCAGACCTTCCCAGCCACATTCATACTGTTCATAATCCTCCCCCTCCTCTGGTTCTATAAAATTCCTCAACATCATATTCCTGAACACTGGAACCGGACGAACAGACCTTTGCTAGATATAGTGGTGGTTCGGACTGAACCCTAGACAGTGACTGGACAACTTGTATGGCTTTGATCTCTGCAGCAGTTGGAGAAGGGATTTGGACCCAAACCTGCTGACTTTCTTGTTTTCTTTACTGGAATTGGTTCCTCAGAATCAGCTTTTCTTTTGCCCGAGGAAGTCTAACGCCCTGGTCAGAGGCACTCCTCCAGTTCAAGCCTGGCACGAACCGGCTGGTCATCCAGGTCAGCCGCACTTTTAGCCTCTCGTTCCCTGAGCCTGCCCAATCTCTTTTCCAGGGTGGCTGCAGGGAATTCCTACATATCTGGCAGTCTGACTGGAGGTGGTCAAACCCAGACAATAGACAGTATGGTGTGGGTCAGCCTTGGCAAGACTTCCCACAGACATCACAGTGTTGAAACCCATGTGAGCCCGCTTTGGGTTTCTCAGACATAATGCCAGCCTAACCAGAAAAACTTGCCCTTTAAACGGCAGTGCCAGGCAAGACACCCTTTATCGGTTCCTAACGTGTCACGAGTGTTAGGAAAAACCGTAATAAAATCCGTTTTTAGAACCGGATAAGAATCGGGAACTACACTCTAAAATGTTAAACTTTAAAGTAAATAAGTTTTAACCCAGCTGATGGGTTCAAAACCGAACCGATAAACTTACAAGTTCCACACAGACAAAACCTTTAATTTACTTCGATTACCACAGACAGAGCTTGAACGATAACGGTTTCATGGTTAAAATAAAACTATTCTCGGTTGAATCGAACCGAGAAAACACTGTTTAAACCGAGAAATGAACCGAGCAGTAGGAGAAATCTCCGGAGCGACTGTTCACTGAGGCGGAGTAAAGAATTTGACAGTTCAGGTTTGAAATTACACAGATAGAGCTGCTCTCGTGCCAAAATTCTGTTTTGGAATGGTTTTAACCATTTCACCTCCGGAGCAGTTCTAGTGGTGGGACAAACTGCTACTCTCATAATATAGCAAGACTTCATGTTGTTTGAACGATGATTTTCCCCTTATGAAAAAAGACTGACCCCATATGAAAAATATTTTTTTTGTCATTTCATACAGTTATTTTTCAGTGCTTACTGAGCATGCTCAGAACCAAGCATTACAAATTTTTAAATTAACTAACTTTGGAACGGATAAATATTTGTTTACCAAATAAACAACAGGCAGATCTATGAGCCAGTCCCTTTCTACCCAGAAAATTTCAGGCCAGTATTTAAAATCATATGGGGTCTAGACATGTTGATAGAAAACACATTCAAACTAATGGAAAAACATTCTGAAAAATTCATTTTTTGCACTATCTACACCTCAGAATCCACATGTCCAACTGGAACAACACTTGTTCTGTCAAGAGATCTACTCATGAGACTGTGCATGCAACATTTCATGCAAATCTGTTGAATAGCTGCAAAGTAATTACAGTACAAATTTGGGGGTTTAACATTGAAATGCCCGAACAACCCCAAATAGAGAGGAGCACTCTATAATATATAAATATACATAGTAGTTTGTTGTTTATCTAAATGTTTTTCACCAGGTGAGTGTCAGAGAATATGGGATGTACAGCCCTTACAGCCTTTGTGCCTCAGTGTCCTACAGTATCTTGAGGTTTTCTGACAGTGTTATGAGCTTTTATTGAAAACATGGTTTAATAATAATTAAAAGGTAAATTCTGCACTGTGAAGCAAAAAGATTTCCACAGTAGCAATCCAGCCATCTTTCTATAATTAGAACCTGTAAAAGGAACAGTCAGCACTAACAGCCATACATCCAAGTGTGGGGCCAGTCCCAGTTTGCACTTTGCATGGAAAAACATTTGTTCTACTTGCTGTTTACTGCAGGATACTAGACTGTAATCATGCTGGTTCTGCAGACTTCCACCCTGGCATTTGCTGTAACCAGAAATCCCAGAATCACCTTCAGGTGACATCAGAGAGCTATACCAGGGAGAGAGCCAACAACACCCAGTGGTGACAGCTTTAGTTAGCTCAGATAAGATATATGCTGTTCCCGCTGTTCTTCCAAACTAAGCACAGTCACATATGTGGCACATTTAGGAGGTACATAGGCAGTATAGTGCAGTGGTTTGAAGGCCTGAGTTACAAACCTGAAGACCTGGCTTTTGAATCCTATGGCCCCACTTGCATACTGCATGGCCCTCAATAGGTCACTTAATTTCCTTGTGCTCCCAGGTACTGCGCAAACAAGCTTTCTTTCAGCTTAGTGTGTCTCCTGGTTTAATAAAACAAAACATAAGTGGCCCAAATGCAGGCTGTATAATTGCACACTTTGTTGTACTAATCTGCCCCCAAGTACAGGCACAGCAGATTGTGGTTCATTCATTTTCTAATGCTAGTGCACCTTCAGAGGCAGCTGCAGCTGCAATTTGATATGCAAATGACACGACTTGCTTGTTGCATCAGCTCAACACTTTGAAAATACAGGCCACAGTGTGCGCTCAGCCAGTGACAATGCAGTGTTTTCAAGTAAAACCTGAAAAACGTAATATTTACACACAAATCAAAATGTCTCTGGGCATACTAGATGAACCTTTGGTCTTGATGTGCTGTCACTGCCTGTGTTTCTATATTTCTATAAATCTTGTTTTATGTTGAAATTTCTGTTTATTTTTCTCTATTACTATAGACAGCTGTTTGGAAATAGGATCCTCATCCCACAGATTTCATCTGCTCCTCCTTCCTGTTTATTTAACATGCATTGCACCCCATATTCAAAAGGACTTGCACAGCACAAAATAGAGATGCATGGTGCATCCTGAAGACGACTGTGTACGATGTTCAAAATGGAAATCGTTGTGCATATCCGATTACAATCATGCACATATAATGTATGCCACACAGAAAAATGGGACGGACACCTACATCGCTGTGCATGCGTATAGTCAGTGGAACTACATCAGCGCATGTGCACACATCTCACGCTTGTGTCGCGCAGTTAGGCAAGACAGGGGCTGCTCTTAAATCTGCCAGCCACCCATAGGCAGGCTGCTGAACTCCAGACAAGGCATCCTGAGACAGCTCTGTGAGCTGCACCAGGAAGAGCTCCAGCACCCACACACAGCAGCCACTCCGGATGGTAGTACCCAAAGCCACAGCTGCACTGTGCCTGCTCACCGAGGCACCTGCCAAATACTGAGTAGTGTACCATGGGCACGTCCCATCAGCCACCTCCTTCACCTCACCCAGGTCATAGACACCAGCTGCTACATGCTATGTGGTCAGTCAGCCCCTAGCACACCAAGCAGAGCAGACAGCTACAATGCAGCACATGTCCCGTGCACTGCTCCAACCCATGCCACATCAGAGCATCACCAGTGATGGTAAGGCACCCATGGTGACTTCTGGGACAAGGGAATCAGGATGCATGATGGTACTGGTGGTAGCATGGCATGGGACAGTTACAGACCATTGGCACCCACCGACGGTGGTATGCCATAGGTGCACACAGCACGCCTTTGCCAACTACACACCACCAGGAACAACATACATGTCACTGATGCTATCTATACATTGTGACAATGCCACAGGGGCCCTGCAGTGGATCAGTGTGGTGTTGTGGTTGTGGATATTGCACAACTGTAGGCAGCGTGGGGCAGGGGTGGCACCACCTGGTGCCTGGAGGCATTGTAGGCATCCCTCATGGACACTGGACCCTTCTGTTGTTGCACGGGTGGCCACCTTGGGTATTAGCATTGCACTAAGGCCAATGCATTCCACCCACACACAAACATGACTACTCACCTGCCTGCTAAGCTGCAGTACCACCTGGTCACCTTTGTGGAATGGTGGGTGCTGCCCTGCAGATCTGGAACTGCACATGCCAGTGGCATGCAAATGGCCTGAATACATTCCAGTAATGAGATGCCAATGTCCGTTTGTTCCCGACTGTGCAATGAGGCTATTTGCATATCCAGCAAATGGCTCACATCACGCAGTTCCTGATGCTCCGCACTGGTCACAGGTCACATGCCATGCTGCTCATCTCCTACTGGTGTCACACACACACAATTGGATCATTCAGACGGTTTGCAACATCGCACACCTGGTGCAATTTCAAATATCCTATCTTGTGTTACGGTCATGTGCCATGCATTCACCTGCATGGCGCACCCAGCCACGCTTGAATGTGGGGCCCAAATCTTCAGTTTATAAATCACAGTTTATTGCCATGAGAAGGATTATGATGTAACAAGCTGTAGATTATGATATAAAATGCAAGTTTTACACATCACCCCATATTTTTGTTTTATATAATTGATGGGATTTTTTTTGCCCCAGAAGTCCCCCACCCCAGGTTTTTTTATGTTTATTATTTCTTAGGAATTATGTTATTTTTGTGTTTTTATTATTTAGTTTAACAAATGTTATCCTGTAAGAGCCACCCATACCGCTGAACCTATCTCCTCTTATTTAAATTATAGTTAGCCCCGGTCAGACATTCACAGCACAGCCACACTGTGGTTTCAGGTTTGCGCTTCCGGCAGCACTTGTTCTCCTGCCTGACAAACAAGCCCACAAGTTAAACTTAGCCACAAGATGGGCAAACCATGTTGGTGGAGGAGGCACTCTATCCACAGCCTCCCACACCACCCAACACTCATGCCATGCCCTTCTCCCACCCTGCATGAGCAGACCACAGCTACCCTGAGATCCTTAAGAGCTGGAGTTGAACCTGACGACAATTCCCCATGAGCGGCAACAGTGTGTGTGCTCTTGAAGGAATGTTGGCTTCATAATTGCAGTTACAACCAGCTGCCAATAATGGCAAATGACCACCGGTTTCAGGCTAAGTGGAAAAACACAGTACAGTTATTATATCACAGCTGGTTGCTATGGAAAATGATGATGTCACAAGCAGCAGTTATGACATCACGTTTTGGAAGTAGCAGGAACAGATGAAGTTCTGAGGGCAAAGATTTTGTTTCCACACAATGCGATGTGTATTCCGCAAAGTAAGAAACATTTATATAATGTAGGTGGAAATCAAAACTTACCGATACATGATTTATTGTAGCAGCTGAAGCATTTTAAATGAAGATAAGTCATATATTTCAGTATGGATCCATCATCAACCCTTTATCTCTACTTTGAAGGGTAACAAAGGAACCCGTAACTAATAGGAGTGCAGCTAGCACAATGTCAGGTGACATCACAGGGGCCTCTGCTGCACTCAAAACAGAGCAGTGAAATCCAACAGAAACAGCTCAAGTTTCATATAAAGAACTAGTTTAAAAAATGTTGCAGGTTAAAATACAATGTATAAACTGGACACACAATGGCCTAAATTAGAATATGACCTGCATCATCACTTGTGAGGAGGCAGGACTTATAACTCACTCATAGCTTTGTCATTAGTGAGTCATTGTCCTGCCCCCTCACTTATGAAGATAAATGGCATGTTCTGAGTCAAGCCATTGTGTATCAAATAGATATCCAATAGGTCAATGAAGGATGAGGACAATAGATTTACTGACAGAGAATGGGCAAGGATTCTCCAGGGAGTCATTGCAGCCATGAATGATGACCCTACAGTCCCTAGCCCCAATCTCCAACTACAGCACATGAATCAGAATCCTAATGACAGCCCCACTGAGGAAGGGAGGAAGACGGTAGGGCATTTCCACCCACAGTGTTTGACATCAAGACTTAGTGAACATTGTTTTGTTTTTTTGTTTTTAACGCTCTGCTGTAACATCACCCTTAGCAGTGACTTCCTGTTTTCCCTTCATATGGTTCAGCTTTTACTTCTCCTGCCACCCATAAGGGATGAATGGTGGTGCACTGATATGAATTTTACATTTTGAGTTGATCTGGTCATTTCTGTTATTCTCAGGTCCAAAACAAAAATGTTTCTTCTTTCTTTCTTTTAAATCCCTTCCCTGCTGCTGAGTCACTATCAGCTCTTTGCAATGTCTCATTTTCAAATATCTGTGTTGTCGCACAGTCAGTCATACTCATATTCAGCTCTATGATGCTGGTTCGACAAAAATTTTGTCAACTGACATTACATTGACAGATTTATGCTGACTGCAAATTGCAGTTAGCATAAATCCATCTGGAAATCTGTCTGTGTGTTTCAGGGGGCCCCGCCCCCACAGTCCAGACTAAGGGATTATTAGCTCTGAGTTGGAGTTGATTCAGGGAGGGGGTGCAGGACTGGGGGAAGAGTGCCGGGGTCCCGGGTGGACTTTACAGTGATCTGTCGAAGTTGTTGCCATTGACGCAGTCACTGTAAAGGTCTCACCATGGGATTGGCATACACTCATATTCCTTCTTTCCAACACACTACTTAAAAGTAATGCAACTTTTAAATCAGCCTAAAACTCCTGAGTGTCAGTCAACCTGGTCACAACCAAAGAACTTCACCTCAGCTGAAAGACATTGAGTGAGAAAGAGTGTGGCAATCAAAGTCAATTGCTTATCTTTCGGCAGAAACCAGTTAGTTAAGATCTTGGACACCACTTCCCCTCCCCTCCTGATTAGCACTGGAGTCCTCTAGGGCTCTGTATGAGGAGCCTCCCATTCTCCATCTTCTTAAATGACCTTCCTCTGTTTGCTCCCCATCCTCTGCTATACACATGTACGCCGATGATACAGTCCTGTATGCATCCGGCTCCTGTCCTGATGAGGTTAAAACCAGCTTACAGCAAGACTTTGACAAGGTTCAGCTCTGGTTTGCTGACCATCAACTTTTCCTCAACACCAAGAAGACAGTCTCCATGACCTTTGGTACAAGGCAGAGACTCTTAAGGCTTCCCTCCTTACCCATTTTCCACACCCTTGATGGGACATGACTTGAGGACACATCCTCCTTCAGGTACTTAGGTGTTTGGTTGGACCTACACCTAAACTTCTCTGGGCATATTGATGCCATCCAAAAAAAGTGTACCCCAAGCTTGGTGCCCTGTTTAGGAACCGTAGTTGCATCCCTCCTACTGCTAGGTGCAAACTTGTCCAGAAGATAGTACTGCCCACTTTTGACTACTGTAATATAGGCTATAGTGCTGCCCCTAAGTCCTCCCTGGCCAGACTGGACACCCTCTTCAATTCCTTCTGCTGCTTTGCCTTGGATGCCCCCCCCACACCCACCACTGTGCTCTTTATCGTGCCCTATCCTTCCCCTCTCTTGCAAATAGGCAACTCTCCCACTATGTTAAATTCATCTCCAAGTACTGGTTGGGTGAGCTCCCTTCCTACCTTTTTCTCCTCCTTTATAACACCCCCGTCCTCTCATTCCCTTAGATCAACTTACTCTAGCACCCTGGTAATCCCCCGCAGATCCACCCAAATCGACCAATCCAGTTACTATCATCGCCTCCCAAAAATCTGGAATTTCCTCCCTTCTCAAACCCTGCACTCATCCTCTGTGCACTCCTTCAGCTGTGCCCTCAATAATTACCTTGGTCCTAGCTGCTCCTGCCATGTCCCTCCCTAACTTCCTCCTCTAAACCCTGGACAAACCCTACCCCTCTACCGTCACCTTCAGTTTACCCGTGCACACCAACCCAGATTCTTAGCTTCCCCTTCTAAATTGCCCCCTTCTAGCCTCCCTTGATCTCTCCACAAAGAATAGGTGCTTTGAATAGTCTCCATGGGTCCTCTCCTATCCCCCAAAGGGCTTGTATCTCTCATCTACTCCTTCCTCCACCATCCAGTGGAGTCTCTCTATGACACTTAGTATCCCTCTCTCTGGTCAGTGCAGTGCCCAGGGGTCCTCCCATAGCCTGAAGTGGTCTCTAGAACATGACTCTTGCCCCACCCCACCCACCTCCCACCACTTCTCTTTCTCCCTTTTCTTTCAAGTAAGCACTTGTTATTTATTAACCCAGCACTTATTATTGTCCACTGTTCTCTACCTATCATGTGCAACACTGTTGTAACACTGTGTAACGCCTACCTTACAACTGTATGTTAATGTTGAACTTATAACTTGAATGTTTACTGTCTCATTCCTGTGCCTTACCCTTCCAGGTCGCCGGAGATGAGCAACGTAAGCTCAGTGTGCCTTCCTGGTGAAACATTTCAATAAATAAATAAAATTTTGGAAACAGCTTTCAAAGCCTTTTTCACTTCAGATTTTATTTATTTATTTAGTTTTTGTTTACCAGATTAGGTGCGCTAGCCAAAGTTGACTATTTTCAGACACGACCCGGGAGAATACATACATAAAATGAGATGAGATTATACAATACATAGTATATAGTACATGTAGGTAGGAATACAGATCAAGTCAGACAGTACTTTAGATAATACATATAGCTATGCAGAGATGACACAAGGTGATATTAGTACATGCAGATAACAACTGAAACTGGGCTAAATGGCAGCTGTAAAGACATTTTATGGCAAAGCTTGTTTAGAAGTGCACAAGTGTACTGGTCAAACTAGAAGTGGCTAGCTTGAGGCATTAAGTGGGATCAAAGCATGTGCAAGGGTCCCAGGATAGGTGGCGATATAGTTCTTTTTAGAAGATTGGGTGGAAGTTTGCCTGCCTCAGGAAGGGAGTTCCCGGTGGCTGGAGTGGTGCAGTGAAATGCACCTGAGCCTTTTGAAGTGAGACATCTGGGTACAATAAGTAGACATTTATTTGCTAAGCGTAGTCTGTGGGCAGGTGTCTGTGGAACAAGTAGAGCTGCAAGGGAGGAGGGGGTTTGGTTATGGATTACAGAGTCTGTGAGGGTCCCTAAGGAGTATAGTCAGTAGGCAGTAGAGGAGAGCCAGCCTAGGTCACTATACAGTGTGCAGTGGTGCTTGAGACGATGGGAAGAGGAGGCATACTAACATATGTTGTTATATGCAACATCCCACTTATGGAGAGCAGACTTATGGACATTAACAAAAGTGGAGACACCATATGTCAGCACTGGAAGGAGAATACCCTTGGCAATAGCCAATTTAGCGGATGGTGTTAGCAGGTAACTAGTCTTGTAGGCAATTCCAAGTTTGGCATTTGTTGTTTTGCAGGTTGACTGGATGTGCAGACTGAAGTTAAGGGATTTATCAAGGAGGACTCCCAGGTATTTGAAGTATGTGACACAGTCGATGAGAGACCACCCGGAGTCATGGACTAGGAGGGGTTCCTTACAGGCCCTGAGTTTGGGGGCAGTGCCAAATAGCATGGCTTGGGTCTTTTTTGTGTCGAGGATGAGTGTATTAGCATTTAGCCATGTCTGCACATTCCTGATATCGAGGGAGAGGTTTTCATTAATGATATTGACTTTGTCAGTGCCAGAGCAGAGGATGAGATCATCAGCATATAGGATAGCTGAGCAGGAGCGTATGGCAGAATCTATGTTGTCGATGTATAGTGAGAAAAGAAGGGGTCCCAGGATGGAGCCCTGAGGTACTCTGATGTCAGTGCTGGTCACATCCAAGAGAACAGAATTGAATTTAACAAGTTGTAATCTGTTTGATAAGTAGTTGTTAAACCAGTCAACTACTGAGGATGAGAAGTTAAGTCTATGCAGGGTTGAGAGAAGCAGGGGATGATCAACAAGATCGAAAGCCTTGGTAAGATCGATAAATACTGCTCCAGTGAGTAGGCCTTTGTCCATATTGCAGAGTACATTGGTAGAGAATTTGAGAAGAGCAGTTGAAGTACTGTGTTCTTTTCTGAAACCATGCTGAGTGTCTGAGAGAAGGTTGTTCTTTGTGAGACAGGTAGTAGTTTGGGTTGCAACAAGCTTCTCCAGTAGCTTGCTTAGCACAGAGAGTATGACTATGGGGCTGTAGTTGTTAATATCATTTGGATCTCCTTTTTTAAGGATAGGTGTAACTTGGGCAATCTTTCAGAGATCTGGGACAACGCTGAGAGAGAGGGATAGAGTGAAAATCTTGGCCAAAGGCAAGGCAATCAATGGTACCGCTAGCTTCAGGAGTTATGGCTCAAGTGAATCTGTGCAGGGCTGGTGTTGTCGGATATGTTTTACAATAACTTTTGAACCTCAGACCTAGCTATAGCTTTAAAATAGAGAGGGGGAGTAGTAGTTAGTTGGCAGTGATCAGCACCAGATGCATATCTCTGGGGTGTGCAGTAAGACTGAGATGTTGTGGGAGGTGAGGCGAAGGACGTGGTGTACTGAGACAGGTCCATGAAAAATCTATTAAAGGCATTCTCTATTGTGTTTGAGTCATTGCAATGCACACCATTTAGGATCATATCCCATGGGGTTGACGACTGGGCAGCCTCAAGAAAGGTCTTGATGTGCATCTAGAATTTTCTAGGGTCACCAGCAGAGTTTGTGAGCAGTTCCTTGCAGTAGATGCTCTTTGCAGTTCTGATTTGTTTTTTACAGGTGCTCTGAGAGGCCCTGTAGGTATGGTAATCCTCCGGTAGTCTGGACACTTTATACTTCTTCCAGAGTTTTTCCCGTGTGCGCAGGTTAGCCAGCAGGTCCTTGTGTAACCATCTTGTTTGTTTACCACTGACCCTTCTGGTGACCCTCAGGGTATGTTTATCCTGGAGTGCTGTAAAATTAATAATGAAGATATCAAGGGCAATTTGAATATCATGGGAATGATAGATGTCAGACCAGTTGATACAGGATACATCATAGGGGAAAGCTTCCACGTCCAGTTTGGCAAAGTTGGCAATTGTGATGTAGCATGGAGGGGTTGGGTGGGGGAGCAGTCTCCGGACTCCATACACAGAAAGTGGTGGAGTGGTCTGTGATAGCATCTGCCAAGATGCCAGCAGTTTGCACATGGTCAAGGCGATTCACCAGTACCCAGTCTATGAGGGTGGAGGTAGTTAGAGAAGGGGTGGTTCTAGTGGGTTCAGTTAGAGTCTGGTGCAGGTTATAGGTCTGCGTTAGTGTCAGTAGTGTGCTGTGAATTTATCCCAGCCAGTTTAGGTTAAAATCACTTAGATATGACCCTCATTTGAGTTTCTTTGTCCCCAAAAAAGGGTATTAAAATTAGCAAAATGCTTGTTAAGAGCTCAGGTGGGATTATGGGATAGTGTGAAAGTTTGAACTAGCTGTTAACATTGAAAGGAAGAGGATGAACAGTAATGATGTTATGGTGTCTGCAGACAAGCCGACAAAAGAACTTTAGCAAGGATGCCCATGGGCAAAATCATAGAAGAATGTTAAAATCTAGCTTGATTAGAGCAGTGCAGATTTATTAAATTCCTCTTCTGAAGAAAGTCTGTGGAATTTTGGAAATTCAAATTAATTCTACAGAATTCCATCAAAAGCAGAATTTTTCTTTAAACTGGGACATAAGTCTCTGAGGAAATACTTGGCTGGTCTGAAAGCTTAGACACTGTTTTCTTTTGTAGCATCTATTTTTTGTAACATCTCTGTTGGTCCATTAAAAGGTATCAAACCATTTGCTTATGGATTTTTTCTTACAAGGACCAATAGCCAACTAATCTATTTCTTTAAACTGGAGCTTAATAAACTACAATTTACATAAACCTCATAATAGTATTCTGCAATTATGTAATCTGCCAACTCAATTTAAGCAAACCACAGAATAGGATTACATATAGAATTGCCTTTCAGAATTAAACAATAAATTCCAGAGCTGACCTGCCTGCACTGCAGTAGTGCCACCACTCGTTAAGCAAACAACTGAGTTTGGGAACAAGCTCAGACAACCAGGCACTGGCCAGGAGGAAGAAAATAAGGCATCCCAGAGGATGCTGACTTTCTTTGGGAAAGGATGGAGGGAGGGAGGGTCACTGCTGCCACTGCTATACTGCCCCCAGGGTGACCACAGTTGGTAGTTCAGCAGACAGTAGGAGTGGGAAGCCGCATGCTGGACAAGATTCACATGAGGCATGCTTGTGTGCCTCTGATTAGACCTCCTTAAGCACCAGGCATCCCAGGAGATAGGACTATAAAAAAGGCAACAATGCCTGCCCAATACATAATCCCAGTGTACTCAAGCCCAGACTACAGCAACTGGCTGCCTTCAGGAACCCAGGGAACTCCTGTACCTATGACCAAGATACAGTGGGGTGTTGGAACCAGCACAGCAGCCCAGTCCACAGTGGGTAACCCCATGGGATTGGAAACCTGAGGGTAAGTGCCAGAGATGCTGTTGGAAAGGCAGGACCTGACAAGTTGATGGGGCCAGATCAAGAAGAAACAATACATTTTTAAAAATAAATTCTGAAAAGAATTTCGGAAGCAGAATTGCCATTCTGCACAAATTCTGCCAGCAGAATTCCATGTTCAAAACAGCTCCGAACTTAAGGGTGGCAGGCAGCACATTTAATGGAATTCCTATCCCTTCTATAGCACATTATAGAGCAAGGGAGCATTCTGAGTTTTGACCAGTCAGAGCACTCCTTTGCTCTGTGCATGAGACACTCTTATTCTGTGAAGAGTATTTCTTCCACAGCTGCCCTGAAAATGGGAATGTTTGGGTACTTTTTTATATAAATTAGTGAGGGATTATATTATTGGTCGAACTCGATCAATAATACACCAGTACTGTCACCAAGACCACTTTTACTGTTGTAAGAGTAGTCTCACTCACATTGTTAGGGTATCAGAACCATTCACTGTTGTCTTGCAGTTCTCTTACTCTAAGAATGTGTTTGAGGCCACTCTTACAACCATAAGAGTGGACTCAGCAGCAGTATTAACATACACACCAGTTTTTACAAATGAAAATAGACTACTTGATTTTCTTACCTTCCAAGGTTGGAAATCATGAATGCTCCCACACTGTCCATTATGAAATGGACCTTCTCCATCTCTACATGAAAGCAGAATATGAATGGAATGTGTCACCGCATATACTGCATTGTAAATGCTAAACATGTATGTGTAATTATACACGTCATATTTAAAAATGTCAAGATTTATTAAATCTTCATGACCTGTGCAAGGTGACGTTATTGTGCTTATTGCTCAGTTTGTTAGAGTGTCATTTCCATCAGGTTTCAGCCACTGGCAGTCAAAGGCCACTTCCCAGAATGTTCTCATAAAGATGTCATGTGGAGAGGTTGAAGGGTGGATACTGTACAAGAAGTTCTTGAGCCCAGGGATCTTGCCTTTGTGGATGAAGAACCCTATGCTACCATTCAAGGTTTTCACAACCTCCATCTTGAGAACTTCCAAGGACACCTGCCAACTTGTAGAGCTGATCCAAACTCTACCTGTTACATTTTGCATAGCAATGGCCTCCAGCAATGGAACCAGATTCTCAGCAGTGGAGTAGACTACAATGACGTTTGCTGATGACCTCTGAATCACATCAATGGTGGAGGGGATCTTCTCTTTATACTTGGTGACCATTTCTAAAAATTCGATGCAGCCTCCAGCCTTGACAATTTCTTGTTTGAGAGTCTGGCTGCCCAACATACCATAATCATTGTCAGAGGCCAGAATTCCCACCCATGTCCAACCAAAATAAATTAACAGCTGAGCCAGACCAAGAGCTTGGAAGATGTCATTGGGAACAGTCCGCATAAATGATGGGAATTTTGACTTATCACTCAACAGGGAAACTGAAGAACCATGGCTGACCTGGAAAGAAAATATTTCATATATAACATAAAGCAATACTACATAACAGGAAGTGGTACTGTATATCAAGGGTCACCAATTAGATGTTTTGGGTGCATTGTGAGACACACCAAACCTGGATGTCTTAATCCTCTCTGAGAAGTTACAAACTCACATGATCTTCCAAGCCCTGGAGTATAATACTGAGAACACAAAATGGTCCAAGGGTATGGGTATGGTTGATACTGATAACTGGGTCTAACCTACAATGAGATATTGAGAGAGAGAACCATAGTAAATGATTACATAAGCAAGCCAAATACCAATCATGACTGTCCCACATTTCTCAGCAGTTGATAACCTTAATTATGAAATGGGCAGGAAGAATACTGGCTCCTGATTGACCAGGAGGTATTTTCAGTTGGGACATTATCCCTAGCACCACGGCCCAGTTGAAAGTAGCTCAACAAAAATATGTTTAAAAACTACATCGAATTTATTAAAAGGAAACCATTTCATAATCATAATAATGCATTCCAGGGGGTGCATTATAGTGAGTTAACAGCCCTTCTTGAGTGGCAGAAGCACTTAACTTTGCCTTCACCTCATGCTTCAACTTGCCTGAAGTAGGCCATTATCCTACTGTAACACACCCCCTGTCATACCTTACTGCTTAATTTTGAACTGGATGGTCAAAACCTTCAAATCAGATTGCCATGAAACCAAATCGGGGGGGGAGGCACAAAATAGGACAGGAAAAATGGGGGTCTACCAGCCTCCCCCCAGGATAGAGATAGAATTTTGTGAAAGAGGGTATCACTTGAAAGGGAGATGGGGGTTATTGGTGGAAGGGCTTGGCTGCCAGTGCCAGGCACTAAGGGAAGAAGATGGTGGACTTGGAGGCCATCATGGGGGACAACAGACTGGATATAGTAGCAGTAAGTGAAACTTGGTGGACAGAGCATCATACCTGGGAGATGACTAATTTAGGCTACAGACTGTTTAAAAGGGACAGGGAGGGCAAGGGGGGAGTGGGAGTTGCTGTATACATCAGGGATTACATGAGAGTAATCAAGGAACAAGAGGAAGATGGGGAGAAGGAGCTACTGTGGGTAACACTAGGAAGGGGGACTGGAGAATCCTTGCAGCCAGGGGTGGTATACAGACCACTTATGCAGGGGGAGGAAGAGAGGGCAAACAGCTTATTCAGGCAGTCACACAGATGGCCCTAAAAGGAGAATTACTACTAGTAGGTGACTGAAACCTCCCAGATACAGACTGGGGAATCCCAGATGCAGTGTTGACTAGAAGCAGGGAGATCCTAGCTGCACTGCAGGGGGCATTCCTACAGCAGCTAGTCAGGGAGCCAACAAGTGGCAACAACCTGCTAGACATGGTCCTGACAAATGGGGATAGTGTGGAGGAGGTGCAGGTGGGAGAAGTCATGGGCACCAGCGATCACAGGACTGTAAGCTTCATGGTGAGGGCAGGGAGGAAGGCAAATCGAACCAGTACTGCAGTCATGGACTTCAAACATGCAGACTTTGACAGGATGAAAGGCTAGCAAGGGAAGCAATGGAGGGAACAAAGAATATAAGGGCAGTGGAGGAGTTGTGGGAATCTGTTAAAGGAGGGATACTGAAAGCCATGGAAATGTGCATAAAAAGGTTAAGAAGAGCAAACAGGAGTGCAGGAAAGGGGGACGGGAACATTGTTTAACAAGGGGTAGCACACTGTGCTGAAGCTTGTTTCCAGATGTGACCTGGGAGCACAAAGAAGTTAAGTGACTTGCTTAGGATCACACAGTATGCATCTAGGCAGCAGTGGGATTCAAACCCAGGGGGAGGAAAGTACTTTGGATTAGTAAAGAGATAGAGAGCGTAGTCAGGAAAAGGAGGAAGGGCTTTCAGAATATTTAGGAAGACACTCAATGAGGAAAAAAGGGAAGCTTATAGGGAGAACAGGAGACTGGCAGAGCAGAAAATCAGGAGGGCAAAAGCGGATACCGAGGAGAAAATAGCTAAAAAAAAGGCAACGGGGGGACAAAACTTTTTTTCAGATATGTGAGGGAGAGGAGGGGGGCAAAGCAGGGGATTGCAAGGCTGGAGGGAAGGGAGAGATAAACTTGGAAGGGGACTGTGAAAAAGCAGAGGTATTAAATAAGAACTTTTGCTCGGTATTTATGTAAGAGGAAGATAGGAGGGGACCTGAGCTAAAGAGGAGGGGGAAGGAGGACAAATGGGTTGATCAGAGCATGTTCTCTGTGGATAGGGTTAGGGAGGAGCTATCTCAATCTCAATCTTTATTTATTTATTTAAGGCGCCTTTCTAAAAACCAAGGCGCCTGTACAATACTAGATAAAACAATTACAAATACAGTAAACAACAATATTAAAAATCATTATATGCTTTACTAAAGAGGTTAGTCTTTAAAGATTCTTTAAAACTATGGACAGTGGGGCTTTCCCACACCTGACAAGGTAGAGAATTCCACAGGGTCGGGGCCATAAAACTAAATGATCTTGCCCCTGAAGTTTTTAAACAAACCCTGGGAATCTCTAGCAATCCCTTGTCAGTGGATCAGAGAGAGCGGGAGGGACAGTAGGGATGAAGGAGATCTTTCAGGTAAACTGGTCCCTGATCATGTAGGGCCTTATAGGTCAGCAAACCGACCTTGAAGGTGATTCACCAGCAAACTGGCAACCAGTGCAGACCACAGAGCACAGGCGTTATATGACTGGCCCTAGATGAGCCGTCAACAGCCTGGCTCCGCATTCTGCACTAGCTGCAGGCGTGAATCTCAACCCAGAAAGCCCTAGGTGGAGGCGAGTTGCAGTATTCAAGGGGGAGGTAGCAAGGCGTGGACCAAAATAGGCAGATCGTCAGGGGAACCAGGTGTTTCACCCGGGCGATGTTCCTCAGATGGTAAAAAGAGGTTTTGACAACCGCTGACACCTGAGATTTAAATGTCAAGCGGTCATCAACTACAACGCCCAGATTCCGCACTCGGTCTGAGGTAATTAGCAGGATATCCCCGAGCCATAAACCCGAGGGTGATCCAACCAATAAACCCGCCTCCCGGCGATCCTGGCCCACAACCAACACCTCAGTTTTATCAGGGTTCAACCTCAGCCAACTCACATTCATCCAGTCCTGGATTTCAGCAAGACAGTTATTAAAGACCGA
Source organism: Neoceratodus forsteri (assembly GCA_016271365.2). NCBI lineage: Eukaryota > Metazoa > Chordata > Ceratodontiformes > Ceratodontidae > Neoceratodus > Neoceratodus forsteri. Next base: position 216,571,133 of record JADMNL010000029.1, read on the forward strand.
AAAGGCAGCATCTTGACCGGGCGCAAAGGACATGTACAGCTGAGTGTCAGCTGCATAGCAGTGAAAACTCAGACCATACCAACTAATCACTCCTAATGGCAGCATATATACTGCAAACAACATGGGTGCCAAAATGGAACCTACCGGTACCCACAGGATAGGGAGAATGATGCTGGGGAAAAATCCCAGACACCACTCTCTGAGTCCTACCCTCGAGGTAAGACCGAAACCAACTGAGGACTGTACCAGACAGTCCACAGATAGACCACAGGCATTCCAATAGCACACCATGGTCTACAGTATCAAATGCTGCAGAGAGATCAAGAAGGACCAGAATGGAACGAGATCTTCGATCTCTCGCTATTAGGAGGTCATTTAGCACCTGAATCAGAACTGTCTCGGTACTATGTCTTTTTCTAAATCTGGACTGGAGAGAGTCGTAGAGATTGTGGCTGGTCAAATGATCAGTTAACTGCAAAGCAACCACCTTCTCAATAACTTTACCAACAAAGGGTAAGTTAGAGACAGGCCTGTAGTTTGCCAGGCAGTCCGGGTCCAAGGAGGATTTCTTAAGGAGGGTCTGGACCACCGCCTCCTTTAGAGGATTTGGAAAAATCCCCCTCTCCATGGACCTACAGACTATCTCAGCTAGGATGGGGCTGATTTTATCCACACACCCCACTAAGAGACGTGTGGGGCCCGGATCCAAACTACAGTTGGTCGGATGCAATAATTGTATGATCATCACAATTTCTTCAATTGTGGGAAGGCCAAAGTCAGACCACACAAACTGGGTGTCCGACATCTCCTGTCGACCATCACTACTCCCATTAGAGAGGGTTAGATGGATGTCTGATCTGATTGTGGCAACCTTATCTGAAAAGAATAGAGCAAACCCTCACACCGTTCTTGAGAAGCTCTTCTGGGCTGCAGACAGATTGGATTGCACAATCTGTCCACAGTCTGAAGAGCTGAGCTGTCTATTCTAGCAGCAGCAATCTCTCTGGACAGGAATTCTGCCTTCTTACGAGAGATTGCTGATTGATAGATCACATAGTGATCCATCAAACTAAGTCTGTCACAATCCTGACCCGACCTCTGCCAGCACCTCTCCAACCTTCGTCCAACTCTCCTCAACTCCCTCAAAGTCTCATCAAACCAAGGAGACTTGTGTCAAAGAGTGAGAGGACGAACACAAACAGGAGCAATGGAATCCAGGGCCCCTGCCACTGCCTCATTATAGGCAAGTACCAGCTCTCCTGGATCCATGCAATCTCTCGGTAAGCTAGAAAGATTCAGGGTAGACAAGGCGATGAGGCCGGACAGGTCACACCCCAGGGTGATTAGGGAAATGAGGGAGGAGTTGGTCACCCCATTGACAAGGCTATTCAACTTGTCACTGGATAGTGGGAGGGTGCCAGAAGACTGGAAGAGGGCAGACATGATGCCTTTACACAAGGGAGGAAGCAGAGAGGTGACAGAGAACTATCAACCTGTCAGCCTCACCTCAGTGGCGGGGAAAGTAATGAAAGCACTAATCGAGGAGAGGATGGTGGACTACCTAGAAGAGAGTGGCTTGCAAGACAGCAGATAACATGGCTTCACCAAGGGAAGGTCATGCCAGATGAATTTGATCAAGTTCTTCAGTTGGGTGGTTCAGGTGATCAACCAGGGAGGGGCAGTGGATGTCACCTATCTGGACTTCAGTAAGGCCTTTAACACCATCCCCTACAGAAAGCTGAGGAGCAAATAGGAAAGTCTAGGGGTGGGTGGGTGGGACAGTAACAAGGTATGTGGAGGCCAGGTTAGTGGGAAGAACCCAGAGGGTGGTGCTAAGCAGTGTATTCCAGGATAGGGGATGAAGAGTGGGGTGCCCCATGGGTCAGGCTCGGGGCCTCTATTTTTTAATATTTACATCAGTGATATAGCGGAGGTGCTGAGGGGGAGGGTGTGACTATATGCTGATGATACAAACTTCTGCAATAAGGTGGACACCACAGGGGGGTGGAGGACATGAGGCAGGACCTGAAGACACTCAAGGAGTGATCAGAGACATGACAGCTGAAATTTAATGCCAAAAATTGCACTATGATGCACGTGGGGAGTAGGAACACACAAGCAGAGTACACCCTGGGAGGGGAGGCAATCAAAGTAACAGAACAGGAAAGGGCTCTGGGGATTATAGTTTCATCCAACCTTAAGGTAGGAAAACAATGTAGCAGGGCAGTGGGAAAGGCCAATGGAATGTTGGCATGCATTGGCAGGGGCATTACTAGTAGAAGAAGGGAGGTAACAATGCTCTTCTACAAAGCCATGGTGAGGCCACACCTGGAGTACGGGGTCCATTTCTGGAGACCACACCTCTGCAAGGACATAGATGTAATGGAAAGGGTACAGAAAAGGGCAACCAAGATGGTGCAAGGTATGCAAGAGAAGACATGCGAGCAGAGGTGCCTTTTAGGAGCTGGATCTGTACATGCTGGAGCCTAGAAGGGAGAGGGGAGACATGACTGAAACTTTTAAATATGTAAAGGGGCTCAACAAAGTAAGGGAAGGGTGTTTACTTATGAAGAAGGAGGGGACCATAACTAGAGGGCATAGCCTCAGGCTGCAGGGAAACAGATACAGAGGCACTGTGAGAGGGAGATTCTTCACAGAGAGGGTTGTGGAGCCCTGGAACAGACTACCAGAAGAAGGTGGGGACTAAATTGTTGGAGGGATTCAAGATGGCATAGTACAGACATTAGGAGCTGAGTAGTGGGTGGAGGGCAGGGACTGGCAATGGGAGTGTGTAGAGGGTGAAATAGGGTAGACTAGATAAGCTGGTGTGGTCCTTTTCTGCCATCAAGCTTCTATGATTCTATGACTTGCAGCTGGGATGATATCTCAGTACATAATCCTGGTCTAAAAGCGGGTCATATCATCAGTCAAAAATTACAAATGGATACATTTTATAATCATAATAATACACTCCCAGGTGTGTGATATCATGGGCTAAAATCTCTTCTGAAGTTTGCTTGGTGTTTAGGACAAAAGAAGGCAAATTGCCCATCAAGATTGTCCCCCACAAAGTGGGATAATAAATCCTCAGTGGTATTCATTAAGAAGCCATTTGTCCAAATTGGACAGGATTTAAAGGTGCCTATATAAGAACAATCAACAAGTTCTTGGGGCAATTTGTTCCACAGCCTAGATGCTCTAATGGAGAAGAAATTTAGTCTTTTATTGGTCCTAGCCTTTTTAATGTAAAGCTGTTTATTGTGTAGTCTAAGTGAAGTTTTCCTTGTATCATATGAAACACCACACTGGGACATTAAAGTCGAAGACTGAATGATTTTAAAAAGTTGTAAAAGGTCTCCTCTAGTCCTTCTCATCTCCAGGGAATAAAGATCAGTAAGATTAAGTCTAGCATCATAGTCTTGTTGTGACATATAAGGAATCATTTTTGTAACTCTGTGTTGTATTTGTTCAATCCTCCTTATATCATGAACTAGAGAAGGGCTCCAAAAGGGTGACCCATAGTCTATATAGGGTCAAATATAGGATTTGTATAAAGTTATTATATATTGTTCAGTTTTAGATGTGAATGTGTGGTTGATCTGTCTGATGAAAACATTAGCTACGTTAGCAATTTTTTTATTACAGTGGTCAACTGATGAAAGATTATGATTTACCATGATGCCCAGATCCTTTCCAAGGAAAATGTTTTAATACTAACACCGTTAAGAGGATTGAACTGTCATTAACTCTCTTCCTTCCCCATGTGTGCCATATTTATAGACTGGTAAGGTATAATTGCTTTGTCATATTAACTGCTTTCGCTTCCCCTTCTACTCCTGGCTTTATCTATGCTTACACTCCACTGCTACTCTATCAAATCACTCCTCCCCCCATATCAGTTGTAGTCTGTTGAGTGTTCTAGCTGCCAAAATATATGTATTGCACACACCAGTCATCATGTTTCATTTATCAGTATGCAACCTGTATGTCGCTTCCCTGTCTCATATTAATGTTTACCACCTGCGGTCACCCTTTGTGGCACCCTTGTATATATATCCAGCCTGTATCATGTAACGTGCATTTCATGTATATACTGTTATTACCTATCTATGTTTGTACTTTAAGTGTTTATGCCACAGGACCTCCTTGTGAATGAGCTTGCTCAATGGAGTTTTTCTGCAATAAACTTGAACTTGAACTTGAAGTGTATAGGTCTGGGTGGGATTATTTTTTCCCAGATGAATAACTGAGTATTTGTTAACATTAAATGACATACCATTTGTTATTGTCCATTGTTTAATATGTCCGAGATCTTGTATAAGAGAGTTCATGTTTACAGGGTTATCGGCCCCCCAGTTTAGTATCATCAGCAAACTTAGTGAAAATGTTACTGGAATTAGTTTTCATATCACTAATGAAAATGTTAAACAATGTTGGGCCCAAAACTGAGCCCTGGGGAACCCCACTAGTCACCTCCCTTGATGCAGAGAGAACTCCATTTACCCTGACCCTCTGAGACCTGCCGGTAAGCCAACAGTGAACCCACTTAATAATAAGTGGACAGAAGCCTAAAACAATAAGTTTGTCCACTAATTTTGCATGGGATACCTTGTCAGAGGCTTTACTGAAGTCCAGTAAGATGATATTGACAGGGATATTAACATCTAAGAACCTGCTAACGTGTTCATAAAAGGTCAGTAAGTTGGTTGTACAGGAGTACCCTTGTTTAAATCCACGCTGGGAGTAATCTGTAATGTTTAAAGAAACTATTTCATGTTTGATGATGGTTTTCAAGATTTTTTCCAGCATTTTACAAGGGGTGGAGTTAAGACTAATGGACCTGTAATTCTCAAGTCTAGAATGCAACCCTTGTTTAAAAATAGGAGTGAGAATGGCAGTAAGCCAGTCAGGTGGTATAGTAGATTCCTGTAAAGATTTATTTAACATTAGTGTTAGTGGCAGTATAATATTATCCAGAATACCTATCAGGAAATTTGAATTAATGTTGTCTGGTCCTGAGCCGGAAGATTTTTTATGGTTTTAAGTACTTTCTCAGTTTCTTGTAGGGAAATAATTAGCCCCTCATGAGGGGAGAAAGTGCGGTAACATTATTGCCGTCCATCAGTTGGAACAAAAACAGAACAAAAATAGTCATTAAAAGCGGAGGCCGTCTCGCTATCAGAAACCAATGATGCGTTATTAATAATCAGTGGTCCAACATCTCTAATGTTCCCTTTTTTACCACTAAGGTAAGAGTATGATAATTTATGAGAATCCTTAGTATGAGCAATTTTAAACTCTAAATTTCATTTAGCTAGTAATATAAGATTCTTTAAAGTTCTGACGGATTGTCTATAATTAGAGAGAGACCCTGGTCTAACGTCTGTGGGACACGTTTTTAACATTTTAAATAATTTCTGCTTCATAGCAATTTTTTTTTTATTGTATTATTAAACCATATTGGTATTTTCCCTTTATTATTATATGTATTTTTTTCAGGGACATAAAGATGTTCCAGCTCCAGAATTGTAGTTTTGAATAAAGACCAAGCATCTATGGTATTAAGATTAAGGAGAATGTTTGCCCAGTCAAAGTGTTTTAACTTTTCATTAATAGTTAAGAAGTCAGCCTTCTTATACAATTTAACCTTGGTTTGGTTGTTTGTTGGTTTGGAATCATATGAAATAGTAAAATATAAAGATAAGTGATCACTGTTACCTAAAGGATCAGAAATACTGAAATTTGTTATTTTATTTTCAATATTGGTAATGAGAAGGTCCAAGGTGTTGTTCCCTTGAGTTGGTTCCTTTACTATTTGGGTCAAACCCAGATCAATTATAGATGATAAAAGAAGCTTATCATGTTGGGAGCTACCAAACAAATATTCACAATCAATAGAGGGCAGGTTGAAATCACCCAAGATGACAACCGTACCATTATTAGCTAGTAATTGTATTTCATTTGTTAGAGACTGGGTATAAGCCAGATCAGCTGACAGAGGTCTATAACAGGTGCCTACTATTAATTTGGGTTGACAGACCCCACCACCCTTCTTGGTACCTGTTCTGTTTTTAGTATAGAGTGTAAACCCTGGTATTGCCATTAACCAAGATTTATCCAGATTTCCCCATGTCTCAGATATAGATATAAGTCCGAGACCATGTAGTAAAATGTTGACTTCAAGTTCAGCCATCTTAGAAGAATTTAATGCACGATCATTAAGAGAAAGAATGTTGAGCTGTTTTTTATGCTGTAGGGGTCTGGAAATAATAAAAGACTTACGAATAAATCTAGTCTCCCCCACAACTAATGATTTAAATGGTTCTGGATAAAGGAACACATTTCATGTCCCAGTAATGTGTTTCCTCTTCTGCTGAGATGTGAGCCATCCCAACAAAAGAGGGATGGATAATCATTGAAATCTTCCCAATGTGTGAAACACGAGATGTCTTGTCTAAGACAGAATTTACGGAGCCATTCATTTATGGCTTTTATCTTTTTGGACATGAAATGAGTGGCTCTCGGAACAGGAAGAATCTCTGAGAAACAGATACTGCAACCTCTGTCCTCTAGTGTGTTGCAAAACTAGGGATCTGAGGTTCGAGCAGACTCGATCGACCATAAGGCCTAATCCGCTGGCAGATAGTATGTTAGTATAATCCTGCTTCAGCTGATCAATAGGTGTTCTGTCAATATCGTTGGTTCCGCAGTAAATAACCACAAGGGGGTTTATCCCTCCCAGAGATAAGAAAGTTTTAGCCATTAATGTTAGGTCAGAAACCTTTGACCCCCTATAACTGGAGCAAGTTCTGTTAGTTTTATCAGGGTTACATATAATACGATCAGAAAATGTAATCAGAGAATCACCCAGAACAAATATCTGTCTGTTCTGTGGTACGGGTGTAGACGGATTATCATGCTGAACAATGGGGTAGGAAAATGTTTTGATTGTAAAGGTTCATTAAAAGATTCAGTGGGCACAGAAATAGGGGAAAATTGGTTGTCTTTTTCCTGTAGTTTTAACTTGGGGACATGTGAGACAGGAATGTCAGATGAACAAAGTTCATCATTATTTAAGTAAGTTAAGGGGTGATAAGAATTGTGCAGGGGTAATGTAGGGATATCGATGGTTGTACAGCCATCTATCCCCAGGGGTACTGTAGAACTGGTGGTAGTGATACATCCATCAGTCCCTGAAGTAGGTGAAATTAATGCCCCCTCCTCACAGGTGGAAAATATTTTATCCTGAATAGTGGGTTCAGATCTAATAAAGGAGTAGAACTGATAAGAATGTCCCTACTAGGAGAAACACTTCAGATTGGGGGAAATGAATTGTGTCGCCCAGCTGGTTTCTCAGATGAAACAACTCATGATCGATGTCTGGTAACATGGACATTTGATCAATGTAATCCTCCAGTGCTTCTATTTCAGTATTATTAGAAGTTCTGGTATTAAGACGTTTTATGTCTTCCTGCAATGTTATAACAAGTTGGCATTTTGTACATATGAAATTGGGTACTTGTTTCCCAATGGCATACATTTCACAGGAAGTACAACGATTCTTGGCCTGTTTCATTTCTAATTTTAAAAGGGTGGTCCTTACCATTTATTCAAATAGGGACACAGCAGTAGAATTCTTGTTAGTTTATTAACCTCTGATGTCCCAGTCCCAGTACCCTCGGTGGACCACGGTAGACGCGCTGGATGGCATGTCTCTGGCGTGTCTCAGCGCTCGGCACGCGCATACTCGCCCCACTCACAAATGCGAATGGATAAGTAGTGGGAGAACCGGAAGTGAAGGTACTTGTGGACTTCTGGTTTTGCGCTACAATCTGGCGTACAAAAATGCTTTTATAGACTTTAAAAAGGCTGAATCCACTAGTTGAAGTTGTTTATAGCTGTGGTTTAAATAAAAATAGCTTCCTTTGGGCATATACTGAGAGTCTGAGTTCAGTACCCAACTATAGACCTCCAGTATCCCATAAAGCAACACAGGAGAACAACAAGCTACAGGAAGTAGGGAAGAAACCCCAGTCTCCAAATGTGCAAGGAAACGTTTTATGACAAAAAAAAAGTTCAAAAATAATGCAAATACTAGTGCTCTGCCTCCAATCCAGGTGAGAAATTACACAACTGCTATATTCTTGGGTCCACTCGCAAATGCGAGTGTATAAGTAGTGGGAGAACCAGAAGTGAAGGTACTTGTGGATTTCCAGTTTCGTGCTACAATCTGGAGTACAAAAATGTTTTTATAGCCTTTAAAAAGACTGAATCCACTAGTTGAAGTTGTTAAAAGCTGTGGTTTAAATAAAAATAGCTTTCTTTGGGCATATACTGAGAGTCTGAGTTCAGTACCCAACTACAGACCTCCAGTATCCCATAAAGCAACACAGAAGAACAACAAGCCACAGGAAGTAGGGAAGAAACCCCAGTCCCCAAATGTGCAAGGAAACGTTTTATGACAAAACAACGTTCAAAAATAAAGCAAATACTAGTGCTCTGCCTCCAATTGAGGTGAGAAATTACACAACTGCTCTATTCTGGTTGAGGCCACTCGGCTTATGGCCTTTTGCCTCACAGCACACCTGAAGCAGGATGATATCCCATATCATACACCTTGACAAATGTTCCTGCTTACACATCTCGCTCTGAGATGTTATCATGGGCTTGATATTGCGTCAGCAAATTATTTATTTTTTATTTATTTATTTATTTTAGCTTTTGTTTACCATAAAACGCAATAAGACAAAGGCCTTTTTTCATGCGTGACCTGGGACCATAAATATACAGTCATAGATGTTACATATAATAAGACACAAATATACATAGATACAATTGACACAGTCAAATTAAAAACAATTACAGCATAGTTGACTAAGATGTTTCTAGTTTAATTTTAAAAGTTTGATGACTAATGTCACCATGAAATGACACAGGAATCATTCCAACTTTTAGCTACCCTGTAGAAAAAGAACATTCTCCCATTTTAGTTTTTGTTTTAGGAACAGTAAGCCTAATAACTTCACTGTTTTTCAGGTGGCATTATTTTTAAAGGGCAATAGAGAATAAAGAGGGGGATTTTCCATCTGACAAAGAACATTGTCCGTTAAACAACATAAGTTATAAATCAATTAAACTAACCTTCAGGATTTGTCCTGTCTATTGTGTAGTTACTCTCTCACCTTCTATTTTTCTTCAACTTTTCATAAGTGACCAGATACATTAAAACAACAATAAATACACAGTACAAAACACATAAGTAAAGGTAAATACATGTGTTAAAAATATTAATACGATGCAAATAACTCAAGCATAACTGCATTTCTTATTATCCACCAAATATTTCTTGAGTTAAAACTTGAGGGAATGCTAGTCATGGTACTGAGTATTTTAGATGGTAAAGAATGATAGAAATGAGGGAACTGATACACTAGAGATCTCTGACCTAGACCTGCTCTCATAGTGGGAATACAGAAAAATAATGAAATGTTGAACGAGTAAAAGCAGAGGAATTTTGACTTTGAAAAATACAATGAAATAGTTTTGGTAATTTACTCAAGGCAACTTTTCTGACCAGAGTTCTAGTTTGCTCCTGGTATCTTTCATCTAATGAAGGCCAAAACAGAGTGTTGTGCAAAATGCAGATGTGGTAGAAATAAATAGTTGGGTAGCCAACATTATTTATTTATTTATTTATTAAATTTTGGTGACGGTAGGCCCACTGAGCCCGAGCGGTCCCCTTTTTCAGAAGGCGACCAGGATAACAATACAAGTTATAAGAGTGAACAAGAAATAAGGAACATTTGAGGCATTGTGAGTTACATCATGGGGTGGTTACAGTAAAGAAAAATAGTGGATACAGGCATGGTTACAGGCATGGTAAAAGAAAAGCAGTGGATACAGGCATGGCTTACAGGCACGGTAAAAGAAAAGCAGTGGATGCAGTCATGGGTACAGGCATGGTTATCATCATGACATGTAAGCAATTGGTAGTACTTTGCATATAGTTTATTCAGCAATTTGATTGTGAAGGATTCTGACCCCAGACAGCAGACCCTCCCCAGCTAAGTAATATAATCAAAAGCTGTGATCAAAAATAGGAACAAAAAAAAAACCTTTGAGAAAGAAGTAATCTGGCTGAAGGAACTAGAAAGAAGACAATAGAGTGTAGTGGTTAAGAGCACTGCACCACAAAGCTGGAGAACTGGGTTTGAATCCCACAGCCACCATTTGCATACTGTGGGATCATGAGCAAATTATTTAACTTCCATGCAATCCCAGGATGCACCTGAAAACAAACCTTGGCACAGTGTCTCTTTCCTGGTCAACAAATTTGTAAAACAAAAGAATTCATTCTATATAGAGCACCCAGTCTCTGATGTACTGTTTTAAATATAATAGAGATTTTGCATTGGCAGCAGAGTGTGCTCTCTAGGGAGAGGCCTAAATATTTAAAATGTGTCACCTGTTCTATGACAGTTCCCTGAAGCACTTTTAATTCTACTGTGGTAGGTAATGGCATCCTTCTTGTGGCATTGTGGAAAACCATAGATTTGGTTTTGGAGACATTCGGCACCAATTTATTTAAACAGAAACCAGTTTTGAAAATAATCAAAATCATACTGGATTATCTCCCATAAATCAGGAAGATAGGACCCATTCATGAAGATCACCACTGCATAATCTGCAGAAAGAAGAATACTGGTGTTTCTATTTATTTATTTATTTATTTCAGTTTTGGAATTACAACCTTTGAGCCAAACTGGCTCTTTTACAAAGGCTCCAAGTCAATCGAAGAACAGACAAAACAGTACAATTTACATCATATGACGAGAACATGCAATTGCCAAGTGACAAGACTATTTTACAAGCAATATAAATGTGGAGTATAACCTCAAATACAAAAACTTTTATTACAGAAATATCTCTAGTCTATAGGTCTAGTTACTAAGTGCAGGTTGCTTGTAGTTGGCAGCCAAAATCGGCTTTGTCAAAGAAAAGGGGAGGAGGTACGGAGAGTATTGGCATGGGTACAGAGGAGGCATATCGTATAATGTTATTAGGGGATAGGAGAAGGGGGTATGGAGATGAGGGAGAACAAGCTGATAAGTACTATATGCATGGGGCAGCCTAGGGGAGGTGGAGGGGAGGGAGTGAGGACTCATGGGGCGAAAGGGTTAAGAGGTGAGGGGGGTAAGGGTTGGAAGTCTAGAGCAGGGGATGGCACTTCTATCATTATGCACAGCAGTTGCACTCTTGGGATTCTACCAGGACGCAATGGAATCTTTTTTGAATTGGCTGAGTTTCTTTTGCAGTTAAACTTTTTTATTAATTTTTCATAAGATATACAGACAAACCTCTTACAGTACAGTACAATGTGAGGATTTTTTTTTTAAAGAAATTGAGGCAGCATATAATAAGAATATTGCTACAATAATACAAGGAGCTTTTGGTTTAAAATATAGTAAACAATACAGGTCATGTAATTAGCATATACTTGACATTTGTAGTGAACTTAAAGCGGATAGTATGATTAGATATGGTTTATAATTGGCAGAGTTTCTTAAGTCGAAAAAAGGAGGGGGTAGGTCGTTCATCCAGAGAAAGAGCCTCAATAGGAGAGGGAACTCTGGGTGAAGGATGTTCTTTTTTAAGGTACATGCAGTACCCCTCTAGCAGAGCTTCGGGATGTTTTAGTGTTGGGGTTATGTTGGAAAAGCTTCGAAGCTGATTCTGGGACCAGTCCTGGGAGGTCTTTTTTTCTTATGATACATGCCTGGTACTGGAATCTTAGAAGTAATGGGAGCCAGCCAGTTGCGGAGTAGAGACTGCAAGAGTGGAAATACCAATTAGCTCCTAGAACAAGTTGGCAGGCTTTGTTGAGCAGGAGTTTAACCCTTTTGAGAGCAGTTTCAGTGGCCGCACTATAGACAATCAGTCCATAGTCAATGATGGACAGTATTGAGCTTTTGGTGATAAGACTGAGGGCCTCAGTGGTCACAGCATTTCTATGTCGGTAAAGGAGTCTGAGTCTGATGTTGGCTGTTTTCACAACATGGTCAATATAGGTGTTGAAAGAAAGGATGTTGTCTAGGAATAATTCCAGGTATTTAAAGGTAGTAACCTGTTTAATTACATCGCTTTTGTTACTTAGAATGGTAAGTGGGCTACCCTCCTTTTTTGAGCTTTGTAGGCTAAAGTGCATTGCTTTTGTTTTTCTGTTGTTCAAGAGGAGTTTGACGTGAGCAAACCATGATTCCAGTTTGGTAAAGCTGCTTTGAAGGATAGCTGTTATTTCATGAAAGTGTGTTTCTGCTACGGAGATCACTGTATCATCTGCATAAAGAAACATCTTTGCAGGGCATGTACTTGGCAGGGAATTGATAAAGAGGCTGAGTAGTAAGGGCCCTAAAATTGATCTTGTGGGACACCCAAAGTAACATTCTGGGATTCAGAGGACACACCTTTTATCCTAACACATTGGGACCTATGTGAGAGGTATCTTGAGAAGCAGGACAGTGTATTGGTGGAGAGAACAAAGGCTCTGAGGCTGTTGAGCAGGATGCAATGATTGACGGTGTCAAATGCTTTGGTTAGGTCAACAAAGATTGACTCAACCATGTTCCCACCATCCAGGTAGTCATATAGGTGTGAAGTAAAGTCAGTGAGTGCAGTAATAGTGCTGTGGGATTTACGGAACCCATGCTGCTGAAGACAGAGTAGGTTATATTTGTTGAGGTAATCCGTGAGCTGATCTGACACAATTCTCTATAGGACTTTCAAGAGGGGTAGTAAAATAGAAATGGGGTGGTAGTTGCTTATGCTGGTCCTGTCTCCACTTTTAAAGACTGGGGTAATGAGGGCAGTTTTCCACTTGTCAGGGAATATGTTAGACTTAAGGGATATATTAAATAGTTGTGTTAGTGAGTAGGGCAAGCTCTTCTAGAGTGACGAGAAGCTTCATGTCGAGCATATCACTATCCGTTCTAGTTTTGCCAAGGATCGTCTTAACATATTTAATAGTGTCTGCCTTAGTGATCATTTTGAAGTAGAATGGGGGTTGAGTCGTGTTTGCAGTGGTAGCGGGTTTTGGGGGCTGGCTGTTAGGGTCAGTAACAAGGAACTCTGGAGGGAGGACAGAGCTAAGGTCTGTAAAGGTCAGATTAAGGGCACTAGTTAACTCTTTGGGTTGCTGGAGAGGGCCTGTAGGGGTGACAATTAGATCTGGTGGAGCTTTGAATTCTTTCCCAGTCTACAAACTTTAGGAAGCAAATTCAAATTAAACTAAACATAAGGGCCCCAAGACTAACCTTTGAGGAACTCACACAGTGACAGGAGCAGGAGATGATAAAGCATTTGAAATTTAGTTTTTTATTTTGTGAACAGCCTTGTATATAGTTCTGACACCAGCCCACAACATCAAACAATTCCAGACCTCCCAAAGTCCTAAGGAGGAGCTGATATTTGGCCAAACTGAAGGCCTTGGGGAGATCCATGAAGATAGTCATGAAATAAAGGCCTCTGTCAACAGCCTTATGGTCTGCCAGTGTAAATGCCACAAATACCATCATTGTACTATGACCAGGGACTATTATAACCTTAAGAGATGCTGGAACTGTCTATATAAATGTACACAAACCATGTGAAAAACGTCTGTTTTTTTTAAACTGCAACATGCATCGAAAATGAAAATGTTTTACTTAAGTATTAAAGAAACACCTCTATGAGGAAAATGGACTATGCCAACTGAACTAAAAACTTTAGAATGTAAGAACTGTTTTTATGAAATACCCTCTTATGTAAGTTACCACAATTATGACCAATCTTACATGCTTTCTTGGGGTATGAGAACCAGGAAATGAAGGTGACCAACTCCACCTGAAAAAGAATATGGAGAGGCTAGAGAGGGTATGGGTGACTGGAATGATTCAAGGTCAGAAGGGCAGTTCCTATGAGGACTGGCTGAAGGTGCTGAACATGTATTCACTTGAAACCAAGAGCAAGAGGGGAGCTATGATAGAGACCTTCAAATTCCTTAAAGGGATTAACAAGGTGAACTGCGAGGAACTGTTTACCAGGTACACAGAAGCTAGAACACTGAGTCATGAGTGGAGATTAATGAAAAGAAGTTTAAAATAATGTGAGGAAGTATTATTTTACAGAAAGTGCAGTAAAGCCATGGAATGGTTTCCCCTCAAAGGTGGTGGGTGCAAATACCATAAACAGTTTCAAACTCGGCTGGGACATAGTCATGGGTATAGTTGCTACTCAGTGGGATGAGGGAAGCAGAAATACAGAGAGCAAAGGGGGGGACAGTATACTGTACATGAAGATGCCACAAAGACACTAGGTCATGGGGTATGATAGGCTAATTAGGGCAGACTGGATGGACTGTCAGTCTTTTTCTGCCACCATCGTCCATGTTTCTGTGTTAACTCTGATATTCTACAGTGTAAGGGAGACCACTCTTACAACTGTAGGAGTGGTCTAAGTGGCAATATTAATAAATAATTGCTCCCTTAAGTCTGGGCAATAAAAAATTAATAAAAGAGAAAGCAAGGTCCTCTCAGCAGACAAGGTGCATCATAATAAGCAGCAGTCTGCAAGGTTAGGGCAAGACAACTGGGAAACTCAAGGCAAACACTTCACAGAAAGAACCAACTCAGGCTTCAGGAGTTGTAGAGGCTCCTGAAACATTTGTTCAGGAAGATAACTGGTATAACAAAGAGAACCCGTTATCTTGATGAATAAATATTTCAATAACATCTACAACTCCTGAAGCCTGAGTTGGTTCTTTTTGTGAAGTGTGTGCTACAGGTTGCCTGTTTTTTCTCTCCCTAAAAAATTAATAACTTAACAAAACTTTACCCAAACAGATCCATTTCCAGAGCACCTGCACCTGCGACACAAAATAAGGGCATCTCTCATGTAATCGAAGTGCTCTCATTGGTTGTGAGTGCTTCTTCGATCTACAGCTGCCTAAAGATTTTGCTGTGCTCTATTATTTATGTTAATATAGCAGGACTGCTATTTACTTATGGTTACCTGTAGAGTCCTAGCATAGTGCACATTGATTGCGTCTTACCTAGAATACCTATAGAGTCCTAACATAGTATACAGTGACTGCCACTTATCTATGGATACCTGTATATTACTTGCATAGTATACCTTTATTGCCTTTTAGCTGTGAATACCAGTAGAGTGCTAGCAAATTATACATTGACTGCCTCTTACCTGTGGATACTTGTAGAGTGCTAACATATTATACGTCGACTGCCTGTTAACTGTGGATACCTATAGAGTCCTAACATAGTATACATTGATTGCCTCTTACCTGTGGATACCTATAGAGTACTTGCATAGTATTCATTGATTGCCTGTTACCTGAGGATACCAGTAGAGTGCGAGCATATTATACATTGACTGCCTCTTGCCTGTGGATACTTGTATAGAACTTGCATAGTATACCTTGATTGCCTCTTACCTGTGGATACCAGTAGAGTGCTAGCATATTATACACTGACTGCCTTTTACCTGTGGATACCTGCAGAGTTCTAGCATATTATACATTGACTGCCTCTTACCTGTGGATACCAGTAGAGTCCTAGCATAACATACATTGATTGCCTCTGGGACTGGGTCAGAACAATTATTAATCCCTGTTCTTGAATATGGTTCCATGTTGTATATGCATTCTACACAAACAATATTGAATAAATGAAATTGGATATATTATAGATTGGGAAAATGTGTAACTAAAAGTGCCCATGGCACTCATCACTGTGATGTATTTAATAGAGTAGGGTGGCTACAATCTGGTAAGCAAAGAGGATATCTGTGGCTAACATTTTGCCACAAGTTACTATTCTCCAGTAAAGGTCACACTTTAGCTCATTTAGTAGAAACTTGATCACTAGGTACTCAGTCAGTAAGCCTGAGACTGACATCTCAAAAGACACCCCTGACAAGAATTTAATAGATTTGGTGATCTCACTTTGCAAAATAGTTTAGCCTTTAATTGGAACAAACTCCCACATGAGTTAAAAACAATTTGTACAGTATATCATATGCCTATTTTTAAATTACATTTGAATAAGTATCTGAGCACAACTTGTCAATGTTTTAGTTAATTTCCTAAATTCATTGTATGTATATACGTATTGTGGATTGTGTTTTGTAAACTTATTTATACCACAGGACAGTGTTGTGAATAGGGAATGAAACCCCAACAATTTGTATCCTGTATAAAAATACATCTTTATCAAATCAAATCGACAGTGCTGACAATAATAGCGCGGTTAAGAACTGAGCAGCAATAATAGCATAATATTGTTTTTGCGGGGGGCTCCTCAAACTACACTTCCATAGTCTAGTGATGATGATAGACAACTCTGGGATAGAGCCCTTCAGGTGTCATCCATAAGCAAATCCCTAACTGCATATAAAATCTCCTCTTTTTTATTTAGCTGTGTGGAGGGCACGGGGTCATAATGTTGAGGGCAAAACAGGGCACCACAACAATGCTGCATGCAAATCAACGTATGGCAAAATAACATCCACACTATGTCAACCAGTGCACACAGCACACACCACAGAAACAACTTAGTTTTGTGGGGCTCCCACCGCAACTCCAACGAGGGGGACTTTGCCCCCACACCCCCAGACTAATTATAATCAACTCCAGGGGGTTGCAGAGATTGGAGGTATAAAAGAAACTTGTGTCTGGAAAATGTTTGCTATTGGGGCCAAAAAAGCCGCAGCAGAGTGGGGCCTGGGGAGAATCAAACCGCAACCACAGGTCCTCAACGCAACCAAAGGCAGGGGCTCTAACTACTCCACCACAGGAGCAATCCTTTACCTTTCATGCTTGCAGCCTACAGTGACAGCGGTAGTGGTTTCTACCACACGCTGTAAAAACCCCTGTCATTGTAAAGCCATTAGCACCTCTTAAAGCACTGTACTTCATGTGTGGTTTAATCTGCGCTATCTTAACCTGGTACCATATGGGCACATGCCTAACATGGCTTGCATAATTCAGGTGTGAGTCCAATAACACACCCAGGTACCTAAATTTGATAACCACCTCAAGTTTGTCACCATCATTGAAAGGCACCTGAAACTTGTCCAAATTAGTTTTTTTTTAACTGCACTAAACCCGTTGCTTTTGTTTTATTTTATTAACTACTGACCTGACTTCAGTAAACCAAGTGATTATTTTCCTCTACTCACATTTCAAGATGTTATTTAATGTGAGGCAGTATAACATGATGGTTTAAGGCTCTGAGCTGAAAACCTGGAGATCTGGGTTTGAATCCCACAGTCCCCCTCCTTGCATGCTGTATAGCCCTGAGTAAGTCATTTAATTTCCTTGTGCTCCCAGGTCGCACCTGGAAACAAGCTTTCAGCTTAGTGGGTCTCTCCTGGTTAAAAATTAAAAATATAGATATGTTTGTTGTGTGCAGCACATCATCTGCATAAAGGATGGTGTTTGCTGTGTGGTACACCCACCAAAGATAATTAAAAAATAATGAAAACTGTAGGCATCCAAGTGTGGAGCCTTGTGGGACCCAATGATCAATATTTTACAAATACAAGGGGACTCCAATTGTTCTAATCATTTGTCTTCTGTTTTTCAAATAATGGGCAATCCAATTTACTACAGGTTACGAACATACAAGCATACGAAATTGCTAACAGATACAGGCCCTATGGTCTATCTTGTCTGCTCGAGTGTGCAGCACATCAGTCCATTAGACTGCAGCTGCCCCCCAGTTTCTTTTCTCCCCTTTCCCTGCCCCCTCCCGGTTTGTACTCCACCCTTTGAATCTGTCCCACCCGCTCTTGAAGCTCCCCACTGTCTGCACCGACACGATTTCCTCTGGCAGTGCATTCCACCCTGCTATAACCCTTTCAGTGAAATAGTGTATCCTCATTTCCCTCCTGACTATGCCCCTCTCCAACTTCAGAGAGTGTCCTCTGGTTTCCCTTCCAACCTTAAGAGTGAGCCCACACCTGGTGCCCACCCCGTTTATTCCATTCAGGTACTTGAAGGTCTCAATCATATCCCCTCTCTCTTCTATCCCCAGGGTATACATATTGAGCTCCCTCAATCTTTCTTTGTATAGTCTATCCTCCCAATCCCAGGATCATCTTTGTTGCTCTGTGCTGCACCACCTCTTGCAGTTTGATGTCCCTTTTTAAGTAGGGGGTGCCAGAACTGCATGCAGTACTCCAACTGTGGCCTCACCAAGGACCTGTACAGGGGCAATATGACCTCTCTACTCCTAGATGTAGTCCCCCTTGCTATGCACCCTAGCATCCTGTTTGCCTTTGCTGCTGCCATCCTGCACTGTGCTGAGTGGTTCATTTGCCTGGTCACAAGCACCCCCAAATCCTTCTTCTCCTTGGATGTGGATAATTGGACACCCTCCAACCAGTAACTCTGTCCTACATTCCTGGCTCCCAGATGCATCACTTTGCACTACTTGGCATTGAACCCAAGCTGCATGGTTTGTGGCCATTCCTCTAGTTTTACAAAATCCTCCTGGAGGACCTTGCCCCTTCATCCCCATCCACCTCAGCACAGATCTTTGTGTCGTCTGTGAAGAGACTGATATTATCAATCCCTACTGCTATGTCAGTGATGAAAATGCTAAACAGGACTGGACCATACTTGAGCCCTGTGGTACACCACTTGTCACTGCCCTGTCCAGTGCCTCATCTCTGACCACTACCTTCTGCTGTCTCTCCCACGGCCAGTTTTCAACCTCTCTGGCTAGTTTCCTCCCTACTCCCTGCCTCTTCAACTTGCAGGTCAACTTACCATGTGGTATTGGATTGAAGGCCTTGCTGAAATCCAGGTAGAGTACATCTGCCACACAGCCCCTGTCCAGTGCTTTCTTAACCAAGTTGAAAAAGTCAATCAAGATTGTCTGGCAGGATCTTCCCAAGACAAACCCGTGCTACCAATTGTTCTGTAGATCTTTATCCTTAAGAAATTGCACCAGCCTTTCTTTGAAAGCAGCCTCCATCAGTTTTCCTATAATTGCGGTAAAGCTTACCGGTCTGTAGTTCCCCCAGCTCATCCTTGGACCCACTCTTACAGAGAGGTACGACATGTGCCCCTTCCAATCCTTGGGCACACACCCCGTATTTAGAGAGGTGTTGAACAGGTCCATCAATGGCCCTGCCAGGATGTCTGCCAGCCTTCTCAGCTCCCTGGGATGAACTCCGTCTGGCCCGGTGCCTTGTCCTCCCTCAGGGACCTAAGGCCCTCCTGCACCCTTTCCTCTTTGATTTTCCCATCCATTCACCAGAACCATACATTGATTCCTCTTACCTGAGGATTCCAGTAGAGACCTAATACAGAAACCATAAAGTGCCTCCTTACCTGAGGATACCTGTAGAGTCCCAGTATCATAGCCATCATCAGAGAGGATGTTGAAGGTGCATCTCCAATTACAGCAGGTAGTATAGAGACTGCTTCACATTGGTAGTTTGGAACCAGAACCTGTTTTCCTGTTAAAATTATAGGGTGCCCAGAAGTGCTTGTTCTCTAGAATAGCACGAGTCAAAAATCCGGAATCCCAAAGAGACATTTGGTAATAATTTGGGATCTCTGTTAATCTCCTCAATTGCAAAAATCATTGACAGAACATAGCGGTAGTCAAAAATGTTGAATCTGTCAGATTTAGTGAATAAATTGTGAGTTAGTAGTTTCAGACAATGACTCAACTGAAGAATTACCTATGTACAATAAGCAGAAGTTCTAAAAGACACCATGAGTTATAACCTGTAAGTATAGAGCTGTGAACCTAGGGACCCAGGTTCAGGGCCAGGTTTAGAGTTTTTCGGGCCCCCAGTGATATAAGTCATGGGGCCCTTACCCAACCCAAACTGACCTTGTCTTTTACTTTGCCCAAAATGCACAACCTTTTATTTTCAATACAACCAGTTACATATTTATGTTTTTACGGGGCGGTAGCAATGTTAGTTTTAGTGTCCTCACTGCATATCCAATCCATGTCTGTTCATCAGCCTCTGATTGGCTGGGACAACAGAGGGAGTAATGTTATGGTGTTATGATGTCACATGGGAGAAGACTCCATGGAGCCCAGTGACACACTTTAGTGCTGTTTTACTTTAAACCTGAGAAGTAATAATAAACAAAATTAAAGTGGTATACTGGATCTGGCTGGGGATCCCCATTAGAATGGGGCCCCCAGGAACTGTAGGGTTCACTGGTGCCTAAAACTGGCTATACCAGGTTTGAATCCCACCACTTCCACTCTCTGACATGGTGACAGTGAATAAGTCATTTAACCAGCTGTCTCCCCCCCCAAAGAGACAATACACATATACCAGCCTCACACATATAGGGTTACCACCTGTCCTGATGTTCCGCAGGACAGTCCTGATTTGGGCAACTGTGTCCTGCAAAAAAACATGAAAAAATACTATGTCCTGACTTTATAGCAGAAAAAATATTTTCTAAATTTCCACTAAATGTTTCAGAAAATTATAATACCTTAACTAAAAATACCTTAAAATGATAAGAAACAGTAGGATCAACAGAGAAATTACATTACTTAGCCTTAATTCTGATTATATGGAGAAAACCAGTCTCCAGAGTCTTGGTGCAGCTACAGAAAATGCTCGGTCCCCAGCAAACTTTAATCTTGATACTGGGACTGATGAAAGCCCTTGGGAATCAGAGCAGAGAACTTTGGTACCCCAATGATCCTCCTGACGGGTTGCCAGTAATTATTTCTTTATTGAGGTACAGGATCTGGCTGGAGCCCCCCATTAGCTTATTCAGGCAAAGCACAAACAACCATATAACAGTTATGTCAACTAAATATAGTACATATACAGCAGTCACATCTCACATATCAACTAAATATAGTACATATACAGCAGTCACATCTCACCTATCAACTAAATATAGTACATATACAGTGGTCACATCTCACATATCATCTAAATATAGTACATATACAGTGGTCACATCTTGCATATCAACTAAATATAGTACATATACAGTGGTCACATCTCGCATATCAACTAAATATAGTACATATACAGCAGTCACAGCTCACATATACAGCAGTCACAGCTCACATATCAACTAAATATAGTACATATACAGCGGTCACACCTCACATATCAACTAAATATAGTACATATACAGAGGTCACAGCTCGCATATCAACTAAATATAGTACATATACAGCGGTCACATCTCACATATCAACTAAATATAGTACATACACAGCAGTCACATCTCGCATATCAACTAAATATAGTACATATACAGCGGTCACATCTCGCATATCAACTAAATATAGTACATATACAGCTGCCACATCTCACATATCAACTAAATATAGTACATATACAGAGGTCACATCTCACCTATCAACTAAATATAGTACATATACAGCAGTCACATCTCACATATCAACTAAATATAGTACATATACAGTGGTCACATCTCACATATCAACTAACTATAGTACATATACAGTGGTCACATCTCACATATCTTTTTTTTTCTGAGGGACGCAGTTATGTATTTTGCAGTGCTTATGCATCATTTTTCCAGTTATCATCATTGGAGCTTGGTTTCAGGTTTCTTTGTTAGAATAATGTTCTTCTACTGGCTGTTCTGCCGAATTTCTTCTTCACAGCACACACACAAAGAGGTATCTGCAACTTCATTTTAAGTAAATCTTCATTCAGACACACTCCCTTTTGGAGGATAGTTGCAGCAGTCTGTAAGAAGTATCGGCTTGGGGGGCAATGACGTGCACTGTGATAATGAACGGCATGATGACGTACCTACTATGTGTATAAATGTAAGATTTTACATTTATACATATAGTAGATACGTCATCAACCCGTTTATTCAACTGGGGTGAAAATACATGTTTTTATCTCACTAGATATCAGCTCACTCCTATTGTATAAACATGATTGTAGTATAATGTGAGATCTTTTACTGCTGTGATATAGTACCTATAATTTAAATTTACTTTTATTGTAAAGTACTTTGAGCTCTGGAAAAGTGTTATATAAACAAAATTGATATCCTATCCTATCCTATTTTACCACTCAGAACCCTTTTCATACCTCTCAACTATCCCGCATTGGGAGGGACACCCCTCATTTTATTCCTTAGTAGCCTCAATCTATGCCTCTCAACTGTCAGAGCTTTAGTTATTTATTTAGTTAAACATCAGTTTAGAAACCTTTGAGCCAGAGGCTCATTTACAAAGGTACCTCGTCACAAAGAGGACATCAGAACAGTAGTACAAGGGACACAGTACTTACAAACAAAAAAGTTACAGTTCAATTACAATTTTGTTACAATAGAGTACAATCTCCAACGAGCAGAAGATAACAAAAGGTGCAAAACTTATGGTCGGGGGAGAGCTGGTGGGGGTAGAAGGGAGGGAGATAGGGGAGGAGGAATAAGTAGGGAAAGGAAGGGGAGCCGCTCAGTGAGCATTGTCAAACAGAGTATATATATATATATATATATATATATATATATTTTTTTACACTAGGCTAGCGGCAGTTGCATTTGCGAGAGCTAAGCAGGAAGTTTCTGAGCCTGGGCTTAAAGCAAGCTAAGGTTAGAGGTTTGAGACACTGGCAGGGAGGAAGTTATACCAGTGGGGCAGCGGTAGGGAATGCCCTCTCTGACCTTGTGAGGTCCTGGCTCTCAGAATAACTAGGGTAGCTCTTGGCAGACTCGCAGTGATCAAATTCGGTGCAGCAGGCGAATGGAGTTGGATAGGCCTATGGGAGATAGGCCATGCAGGGCTTTAAGGTGAGCTGGCATGTCTGATGCATGAGTCGCTCTTCCAGGTTGAGTAGGATAGCCAGGGTGTACAGCTCACATGTGTGAGTGAGTCTGGGAGCACCAGTGATAAGTCTGCAGGCCTTGTTTACTGTGAGACGAACCTTGTTGAGGGCAGTCTGATCTGCTGAGCCATAGACCGGAAGGCCATAGTCAATGAGAGACATGACAGAGGAGGTGACAGCCAGGCGGAGGGCATCAGGAGGAGGCATTTCTTGTGCCGGTAAAGAATGCCTAGCCGTGAGTTGGCGACAAATTTAGGCAGATATATGTCCATGGAATGAAAGTGCAGGGTCAAAGGTTATACCAAGATATTTATAGGATTGCACCTGGTCAATGACGAGATTGGGTGTGGAGTGGACAGCTAAGGAAACTTGCTGTACTTATTTTGGGGTGGGAGAAGAGCATCGTTTTGTTTTCTTAAGGTTGATAACAAGTCGGTGCTCAGTGAACCAGGGTAGCTGCAGAGTCAAAGACTAGTTGGAGGGAGTTCTGTAGCAGCATGGGGTCATTGTGGGAGGCAACGAGAACAGCATCATCAGCATAGAGAAGCATCTTACCCGTACAACTGCTGGGTAGGGAGTTAAGAAAGAGTGAGAATAGTAGGGGTCCAAGAATTGAGCCCTGCAGCACCCCAGAGTGAATGGGGCATGTTTCAGAGAGAGTACCGTTGACTTTCACACATTGGGAGCGGGCGGAGAGATAGCTGGTGCACCAGGAAACAGGTCCTGAGGCAAAGCCTATTAGGTTGAGGGTGGAGAGCAAAAGAGGATGTGAAACAGTATCGAATGCTTTAGACAGGTCAATGAATATAGCACCAGCCAGGGCACCAGAGTCCAAGGAGGCATGGAGGAAGTTGGAAAATTCCAGGAGTGCTGTATTGGTACTATGACCTGCTCTGAACCTGTGTTGTTCAGGGCAGAGAACATTGTACTTACAGAGGTAGTCAGAGACTTGGGACGCCTACAATTTTCTCTAGCATGCCTTAGAGAGGAGAGGATTGAGATGGGTCGGTAGTTACCGGAAGAGTCCTGTCACCACCTTTATGGACAGGGGTAACTGTGGCAATCTTCCAGGCAGAGGGAATTTTCCGAGACAGAGTGATTTGTTGAAAATGCATGTAATAGGTGAGAGGACCTGATCCAAGACCTGGACGTAAAAGGCAGGGATCAAGTGAGTCATTACCGATGGTGTTACCTTTAGGGCTTTTAGCAAGTAAGGCCTAACTTCTTGCATGGTGACCACAGCGCGGAGTGGAAGAGAGGCGGGCAATGGGTGGTGGTACAGATGGAGGAGGTGGACTGAAAAAGTTACCAGGAAGTACTGAGCTAAGGTCGGTAAAGGAGTTATTGAGGTGGGAGGCAATGAGGGCAGGGTCAGAGGAGACGGTACCATTGATGTTGAGAAGAGAAGGAGAGGGGACTGGATGACCATTCAGTTGCTTGATGTTGTCCCAGAAGCACCTGGGGTTCCCCCAGGAGGAGGTAAGAGAGGCTTGGTAGTATTCCGCCTTTGCTTTGCGGATGGCCCAGGTGCACTGGTTACGGGCAGCAGCATAGGACTGCCTGTCAGCTGAACGGCCAGTAGCAACAGCAAGGTGCCAAAGATTGTCACGTTGCTTAAGTTGCCACAGAAGGGCAGGGGTGATCCAAGGGGCATGTTTCACTTTGGACCTCCTAGCAGTTATGGAACAAAAGATATCACAGGCAAAGTTGAGAATTAACACTACAAAGAAGCCCAGGGCCAAGTCAATGTTGGTTGCCCTCGTTAGAAGGGACCAATCAGTATGAGCAAGAAGCGGCAAGGCCTATGAGTCCCCCAGGCCTAAGCCGCCTTGAGAGGTGGTTTTGACCGGGAATGAGGCGAGGGTTTCCCAGTTGAAAAGCACAGGGAGTGGTCACTGAGGCAGTCAGGGAGGATTTGGATGTTGTGGATCGGATTGGCCTGTTGGTGAGGACCACATCCAGGAGGGTGCTTGCCCCCCTAGGGTTTTCTAGTAGGCTGTGAGACCAGTTGAGTTAGGTCAATTGGAATCAAAGCCTCACGGTGGGAGGAAGATGAGGGCAGAGCCAGTTTATATTCAAGTCGCCACCAAGATTTGGTCCGACAAGTTGGGTAGGGAGGTAGAGTAGTCAATTAGTGGGCCCAGGGCCTGGGATTGGTTCTTGGGGGTGTATGGAGGCTACGGTTAGGAATAATGGGCCTCTAGCTGGGTCCGGGGACAGCTTTAGAGTAAGTGCCTGGGCCTTATGGTCGAGGTCAGGCGGGGGAGTGGTAGCCCCAGAGAGAATCCTTCAAATAGAAGACACACCCACCTCTCCTGCCGACACGGTCCAACCGTGGAGAGTGTGGCGGGAGAGAGACATGAGAGTTGGGTGGAGGGAGACAGCCAGGTTTCAACAAGGGCAACAACATCAGGTTTATGAAGAGTCACCCAGCAGTGCAGAGAGTCCAGTTTTTTCAGGAGGCTACAGATGTTCATAGAAGCAATGCTCAGCCCAGGAGATTTCAGGGGGAGGACCAGTGCTGCCAGGCCCGGGATTGGG
This sequence comes from Neoceratodus forsteri, assembly GCA_016271365.2. Lineage (NCBI taxonomy): Eukaryota > Metazoa > Chordata > Ceratodontiformes > Ceratodontidae > Neoceratodus > Neoceratodus forsteri. The sequence goes on from JADMNL010000029.1 coordinate 216,596,543, forward strand.
GTGGACATTGCCTGACAGGAGCAGGAGGAGGAGGGCTGATCTGGGGAGTGCACAATGGCGGGATAGCTTTTGACGATTGGAGAGGGGGTGATGAGGGAGTGATGAGGGGGTGATCACCAAGTGAAAACAACTACTAGAGAGCAGTAAAATGTGACAAGTGAGGTACTGGGAGCAAATTGTTCAAACTTAATTAGGCTCCCTCTAGTGGCAAAACAATATAAGGAGCTAATGGAGAAGTTGGGTGTTAAAAAAAAAAAAAAAATGGAAATAGTTTCAAAATCAGGCACAAAAGTAACAGTTCAGCTCCGTTTGAGCCTGGGCAGCAACTTCGGTGCTACTCTGGCGATTCATCGCTGAGCAGGGGAGCCTGTGGCCATTTCAGAAAAAGACACCAGATGGCCTTGATGGTGGCAGCAGCCTGGATCAAGGTAGAAATTACCTGGTGTGTCTGGGTTAGGCTTCTTTGGGCAAGGAGGGCTTCAGAGCAGGCCCTCGCGACCTCGATCTCCTCAGGGAGGGGTGGTCTCTGGTGTGTCTCGGGTTCAAGGCTTCTTTGGGCAGGGAGGGCTTCAGAGCAGGCCCTCGCGACCTCCAGTCTCCTCAGGAGGGGTGGTCTCTGGTGTGTCTCGGGTTCGAGGCTTCTTTGGGCAGGGAGGGCTTCAGAGCAGGCCCTCGTGACCTCCGGTGGTCTCTGGTGTGTCTCGGGTTCGTGGCTTCTTTGGGCAGGGAGGGCTTCAGAGCAGGCCCTCGCGACCTCCGGTCTCCTCAGGGGAGGGGGTGGTCTCTGGTGTGTCTCGGGTTCGAGGCTTCTTTGGGCAGGGAGGGCTTCAGAGCAGGCCCTCGCGACTCGGTCTCCTCAGGGAGGGTGGTCTCTGGTGTGTCTCGGGTTCGAGGCTTCTTTGGGCAGGGAGGGCTTCAGAGCAGGCCCTCGTGACCTCCGTGGTCTCTGGTGTGTCTCGGGTTCGAGGCTTCTTTGGGCAGGGAGGGCTTCAGAGCAGGCCCTCGTGACCTCCGGTCTCCTCAGGGAAGGGGGGTGGTCTCTGGTGTGTCTCGGGTTCGAGGCTTCTTTGGGCAGGGAGGGCTTCAGAGCAGGCCCTCGCGACCTCAGATCTCCTCAGGGAGGGTGGTCTCTGGTGTGTCTCGGGTTCAAGGCTTCTTTGGGCAGGGAGGGCTTCAGAGCAGGCCCTCGCGACCTCTAGTGGTCTCTAGTGTGTCTCGGGTTCGAGGCTTCTTTGGGCAGGGAGGGCTTCAGAGCAGGCCCTCGCGACCTCCGGTCTCCTCAGGGAGGGGTGGTCTCTGGTGTGTCTCGGGTTGAGGCTTCTTTGGGCAGGGAGGGCTTCAGAGCAGGCCTCACGGACCTCCGGTCTCCTCAGGGAGGGGTGGTCTCTGGTGTGTCTCGGGTTCGAGGCTTCTTTGGGCAGGGAGGGCTTCAGAGCAGGCCCTCGCGACCTCCGGTCTCCTCAGGGGAGGGGGGTGGTCTCTGGTGTGTCTCGGGTTCGAGGCTTCTTTGGGCAGGGAGGGCTTCAGAGCAGGCCCTCGCGACCTCGGTCTCCTCAGGAGGGGGTGGTCTCTGGTGTGTCTCGGGTTCCGAGGCTTCTTTGGGCAGGGAGGGCTTCAGAGCAGGCCCTCGCGACCTCCGGTCTCCTCAGGGGAGGGGTGGTCTCTGGTGTGTCTCGGGTTCGAGGCTTCTTTGGGCAGGGAGGGCTTCAGAGCAGGCCCTCGTGACTTCCGGTCTCCTCAGGGAAGGGGGTGGTCTTTGGTGTGTCTCGGAGCTTAGGTGGGACATCCCTCATTTTACCCCCTCAGACACCCTCTGTTCATCCCTCTCAACTGCAACACATAAGAAGGAGTATACTCATTTTACTTGACAGACTCTCTCTGTCCATAACTCTCAATTGTTCCACATTAGATGGGATGTCCTTTGTTTTACCTCCCAGAACCCCTCTATCTATATCTTTTAACTGTCCCACATTTGGTGGAAAATCACTCATTATACCCCTCAGAGCCCCTCTGTCAGTACCTTTTAAGTGTCCTACATTAGAAGGAACATCCCCCATTTTGTACTCAGAACCCCTCTGTCTGTATCTTTTAACTATCCCACATTAGGAGGAACATCCCCCATTTTGTATTCAGAACCACTCTGTCTGTACTTCTTTACCATCCCACATTAAGAGAGACATTCTTCATTTTATATTCAGAACCCCTCTGTCTATACTTCTCAACTGTCCCACATTATGAGGGACACCATTCATTACATACTCAGAACCCCTCTGTCTGTACCTCTCAACTGTCCCACATTAGGAGGAACATCCCTCATTTTATACTCAGAACCCCTCTTTCTGTACCTCTTTACTGTCCCACATTAGGGGGGACATCTGTTATTTTACCCCTCAGAACCCCTCTATCCATACTACTCAACTCTCCCAAACTAGATGTGACATCCCTCATTTTACCTCTCAGAACCATCTGTCAGTACCTCTTAACTGTCCCATATTAGAAGGGATGTCCCTCATTATGCCCTTCAGAGACCCTCTGTCCATACCTCTAAACTGTCCCATATTAAAAGGGATATACCTCGTTTTACCAATCAGAATCTTTCTGTCTATTCTTCTTAACTGTCCTACATAAATATTGACATCCTTCATTTACTCATCAGAGCACCTCTGTCTGTACTACTCAACTGTCCCACATGAGGAACATAAGAAACAGTCAATACAGACAGATAATGACCATCTGTCCATCTGGTATGTCCGGTCCCTACCTTGAGGGATTCCCTCATTTTACCCCACAGAGCCCATCTGTTCGAACTGCTCAACTGTCACACTTTAGAAGGGCTGCCCCCATTCTACCACTTAGATGCCCTTTGTCTACACCTCTAAATTATTTCACATTATTGATGAACTAATCTTTATTTAGAAATTGGTGACTTGGGAAGGCACACTGAGCCATGGCTCATTTCCATGTGCAACCCAGAGAAAGGGTAAGTGAGAAAATACATTTTTTTAACAATTCTTGACCAGGAAATACACAGTAAGTTGAGGCTTGTTTCCAAGGGTGTCCTAGGGGCACCAGAAAGTTAGTGACTTGCTCATGGTGCCACACGGTATGCAAGTAGTGGCTGTGGGATTCAAACCCAGTTCTCCAGGTTTGCAGCTCAGTGTTGTTAATCACTATGCAATACTGCCTTACTATGCCTAAACATTATATAAGTAAACAGTAATACAAAATAACAGTATGAGGGGCATACATCACTTTATTACTCAGAACCTTTCAGTCCCTCCTCTAGAATGTGGCACATTAAGAGGATGTCCATCATTTTACCACTTAGGTCCCTTCTGACCATCCTCCTCAACTTTCCCGTTGAGAGGGATGCACCTCATTTTTCTCCACAAACCCCCTCTATCCATACCTCGTAACTGTTCCACATTAGAAGGGATGTCCTTCATTTCACCCCTCAAAGTCCCTCAGTCCCACATGGAGAGAGTGTTGCACAACATTCTAAGAAGAACCTGGATTGCTTCATGAACACCAAACTTTGTGAACATGAAAGCATAGATTTCCACAGTGTTCTGAGCTTTTCTGTCTAAGATATGATAATGAAAATCCCATTTGGCTCTTGTTCTTCAATTATGAGGATCAGTTTTCCACATGGAAGTAATGAAAGGTGGAAAGGCACACAGTATGAACAAAAAACAAAAGAAAGACAGCACATACATTTTGCAGTTAATTGGCTTGTGGTTCTCTGAAGTTGACCTCCGATAACTATAACTTAGGTGAACAGGAACGATGGCACCAATGACAATGTCACCTCCTCTGAAGTTGGATTTGACTGCTGGAGTCTGCAGCTTACATCCATGACTCTCGCTGCTGCTGGATGCACTCGAGGGCACCTTCAGCAATACAAATATGCAACACCACATTTTAGTTTATAAATTCTTCTGAAAAAGCAGTATAATTGGATTTCTGGTTTTATACTAAACAAGAGAAGCAATGGGCATACCTCTCAGCTGCCCCTGATTACAAGGGATGTCACGCATTGTATCCCTCACAGTTGCTGTGTCCGTACTGCCCACACAAAGATGTGCTATAAATTCAGACTTTAAATTAGAAGTTTGAAATATTCTAAGATGCCAAAATCACATATAAACTTTGTATAAGTAAACTAAATGGTTTCACAGTGTTCTGTTCCTTGTATCTCTATGTTTGAGGATGTCTCCTCATTAGGAGGGTCAGTGTCCTTCATTGTCCCTCATTTTGAGTGTCCATGCCCCTCAATTCAGTGGCAAATGGTTGAGAGGTATGTTGTTCATTTATAATGTGATCAGTCTGTTGAAGAAGCTCAATGAGAACTTTGGTTTCTCCAACATGAACAAAGATTCCATTTTGGAGGACCTTGCTTTCTTGTAACTAAACATGTTTTGCTCTCTTGACATATACAGCAAACCAGAATAGAATTAAAAAAAATAATATAAAAATAGCAAGTCACAGAAAACTAGTAAATTCTCTAGTTTGAACTATTTGTCCATAGTCAGGCACAGAGTCTTCTGCAAGCAATGGCAACAATCAGTATCTATATAGAGTTTGTTCAGTGCTGTTGCTGATCATAATTTTCTCAGGGATGTCAAATATTAGACAGTATATTTACAGAAGTTAAATTATTTAAAGTATCCCCCTACTTGCCCTTTCTAAACTGATGTAATTAATGTTTTGAATAATGAATGTTTTTGATAATAATGATATGTTGCAAGCCATCTCACTGTGGGATTGTTAACCTAACACCATGAGGAAGCACAGCATCACTTGTGGATGGTCGAGTAGGCAGGCCAGCACTTAACTCATAACTAGCTTCAACAACCATGCAGTATCCAGCGGGAATGGCAAACAACATAGTTAATAGCTTCAGTAACGTGACGGACAAGGAGAGGCTGAAGAACTTTTATTAAGCACTATATTTATTTGTTAATTGCTTGATTACCTGCTGCACTTTCATATATACCCACACTATATTTAATGTAATGTTTGTACCTCCTGTTACCATAGTTTGTGTTGTGCTGTAACACAACTCATTTTTCTGCACCTTAGTCAATGTATCCATACTCCAATGTGCTTGTGACTGTACTGTCTTGGGTCATGACTGAAAATAGGCATTTTATAGTCTAATGCACTTAACCAGTTTTCAAATGAACAAAGAAGTTAAACCTATTCCCTCTACAACAAAGAAGTTTTAGGGGCAACCTGTTATTGATGTATAAAATAGTAAATCACCCATCACATTTTCAAGAATTAAATCAGGGCAAGTCCTGTACTACCAAAGGTCAAAGATATCAATCAGAATGAAGACTATTCATAATAAAACTGCGGAGGGTCTATTATAGACAAAGGATAGTGGGAGTCACGGATGACTTATGGAAAAGTGTAGCTTTAGACCAGTACTTTCAAACTGTTTTAAAACTGATTCAGATGTTGTTTTTAAGGCCAGAGATGTGAACTAGAAATGACCATTGAGAGAAGTGGGGGGCAAGGTTCCGATGGACTTTTTGATTACTTCCTACACTAAATGCCTACTATAAAACCTAGTAGCGTATGACGTTTATTAAAAATACCTTGGAAAATAGAACAATCTGATTGGCCAATGAGTCTCAATGGATGGTTGTTAATGCAGTACAATGCACTGGTTGAAACAGTTCAGTACAGTTTGTTTTGTTGTTAACACTTTAAGTTTCCTTAACTACACTGTAGTTACAGTGTAACTATGCTGTAACTGTATTGCAGCTGCAATGTAGTTACATGCAGCAAACATGTAACTAACCCTGTTGCATGTAATTAATGATTAACTAATGTACAGTTACACTAAGACTGACACTTATTTGCATGTCACATCAGAACAGCAATTTCTGTATTCTAACATTTTAAACATCTGTTAACAAAGCTAATTTTCCTTATCAGGGATGCCTATATTCTTTTTTCTTGCACATTCAATATTTTCATAACAATTAAAACCTGTTGTATTAAAAGAAAAACTGTTTCTGAGGTGGGAGTTACATTTGTCATCAGTGGGTATGTCTTACAGAGTTCATGAGCACCTGTGGCTGTGTAAGGGCTAGCTCCACAGGGACCTGCGCTTCTGCAAACAGAAGTACTGTTGCAATTTGGATAGCATGTATTTTTATATCCAGCTATGGCCATACAGGCTGCACAGGGGCCTGCACTTTTGCAGACAGAAGTTAATGTGTCTGTCTTACACCTGTGGCTGCAGAGGCGCAAGCCCCTTAGCTTATTTTAACAGAAATACTGCTGTAATCTGGGTATAATAATAATAATAATACATTTTATTTCCCAAGAGCAATTCAACAAATATCAAAGCACTGTATGGAGCACATGATCTCTAAAATAGTCATATCACAGATAAAATTTAAAAACTTAATAAAATATTCAAAGATATCGAGACTGAAACCCATAATTAAAAATCAGGGAAAGCACATAACTATAAATAGGTTTTTAGAGCATTTTTAAAACTCTCCACTGTCTGGCATTCTCGTATCTGACAAGGTAGATAATTCCACAGGGAGGGAGTGGAAAAGACAAAAGCCTGAGCTCCCAAGGTCTTGAAATGCACCCTGGGACTCTGTAGCAATCCCTCGTCAGTTGAGTGGAGTGGTCAGAGGGGGCAGTAGGGACTGAGAAACTCTTGTATGTAACTCAAATCCAAACTGTGTAGAGCTCTAAAAGTCAGTAAACCAACTTTAAAGGTAATCCACCACTGAACTGGTAGCAAGTGCAGAGTGCGGAGCAAAGGCAAAATATGGCTGGATTGAGTTGACCCAAACAATAACCTGGCCACAGCATTTTGTACTAGCTGCAAGCAGTGTATATCAACCCCGGAAGCCCTAGGTAAAGGGACTTACAGTAGTCAAGGTGCGAGGTCACAAAAGCAAGGACCAGGGTTGGAAGATAGATGGATGGAACAAGGTGCTTAATCCGTGCGATGTTCCTAGATGGCTAAATGAGGACTTGACCAGAACTGACACCTGCAAATGAAGTGTCAGACCATCATCAAATATCACCCCCAGATTTCGCACACGATGAGAGGTCAAGAGCTGGGTGCCCCCAAGCCAAAGCCCAGAAAGCCGCCCAGCAGCCGACCCCTCTATCCAGCGACCTGGTTCCACAACTAACACCTTCGTCTTGTCAGAGTTTAACCTTAACCAACTGGAATTCATCCAGTATTGGATTTCAGACAGACAACTGAAAAAGACTGAGAGCGCACTATTCTGGTCGGGCACAAAAGACAGGTACAGCAGAGTATCATCTGCATAACAGAGAAAACTCAGCCCATGCCATCTTACAATGTCTCCTAATGGAAGCATGTACACTGCAAACAACATGGGGGACAACATTGAACCCTGTGGGAACCCACATGGTAGGGAGAAAGGGTGAGAGGAAAAAATCCCTGGTACTACCCTCTGTGACCTGCCAGTGAGAAAAGAATGGAACCATTTGAGGACTGTACCAGACTGGCCATAGATGACCTGCAGGTGATCAAGAAGCAACCCATGGTCCACGGTGTCAAAAGCTGATGAGAGATCCAGAAGGACCAAGATGTAATGGCATTTCTGGTCGCTAGCCATCAGGAGATCACTGAGTACCCAAACCAGAGCAGTCTCAGTACTATGTCTCTTACAAAAACCAGACTGAAGAGGATCATTGATAGCATGGATGGTAAGGTGGTTCTCCAACTGCTGTGTGACAACTTTCTCAGTAACCTTCCCTATAAAGGGAATGTTAGAGATTGGTCTGTAGTTTGCAGAAGAATCTGGGTCAAGAGATGACTTCTTGAGAAGGGGGGTTACCACAGCCATCTTCAGGGAGCTGGGGAACTCCCCCGACTCCAATGAACACCAGATTAACTCCACTAGAACTGGTCCGATCACATCCACACACCCTATTAAAAGGTGGGTAGGGCCCAGGTCTAAACTACAGCTAATTGGCCTCATACCCTGGAGAAGCTGCATGATATCCTCGTTCGCCAGTTGGTCAAACTCAACCCAACAAAACAGAGGAGTTGCAACCTCATTCTGGCCACCAGTAACTCCCATAGAGTGTGAAAAGTGAATCTCTGACCTGATGTTGGCAGGAACTCTGCTTATTATGAGAGATTGTTGACTGATAGTCTCTATAATGTTCCATCAGTCTAAGCCTGTTGGCAGCTAAGCCGGATCTGTGCCAAGTAACTCTAATCTTCGACCCACCTGCTTCATCTCCCTCAAAGTCCCATCAAACCATGGAGACTAAGGGTGATGAGTAAGCTGGTGAACACGTAAAGGAGCAAGGGTATCCAGAGCTCCTACTACAGCTCTGTTAAAAGCCTGGAGTAGGTTCTCTGGACCCTTGCTTGCCTCCGGCATTCTGATAGATCCAACACCACCAGGAGGTTATCGGGGTCAAGCCCCATAATGGGCAGTATTGGACCATCTCCACAGGAGCAGGCCTATATGGGGAGCCAGGAAATTGAACCTAATGATGTGGTGGTAGGACCATTAAACTGGTTCCACCACCAAGTTGGAGGCCTCAACCCAGGAGAAAGGCGGGTCCAATGAGTGACCGTGATTATGAGTTGCAGAGGAAATTACCTGTGTGAAGGCCAAAGAACTCATAAGTCAGAGGAAGTCTTGTCCAAATAGCGAGAGTTCATTGTCAATCCAGGTGTTGAAATTCCCCAGCACCATTAACCCAGGGGGATTCCAACACCATATCGATGATGAAGTTCGCAACTTCCTGCAAAAACTGACTCATGGATTTCATGGGGTTTGTTCTTCTGCAGCCAGAGGTTGGTGTGTATGTCTTACATCTGCAACTGCAGAAGCACAGCCCCCTCAGAGGCCTGCCCATCTGCAGACAGAACTGTGTGTTTGTCTTACACAATGTACATGAGTACCTGTGACTACAAAAGCACATAAGGTGTTGCTTTTTGCAGATAAAAGAACTCTTGTAATTTGGGTATCATGAATTTGTATCTGTGGCTGCAGGGCATGCGTTGCTGCACACTGAAGTAGTGCTGTGAATTGAGTGGTGTCGTTTCTATCTGCAGCCAGAAGTGAGTGTATGTTCCTGCGGTGTGCGTACCACAGATAAAAATCCATCACACCATCTTTAGACATTCAAGATTGTTTATTTCAAAATGTTCCTGGAACTCTTATAAACATTATAGCTCACAACAGCGTCTTGTGATGCACAAACCCAACAAGAGAACTTGTTTGAATAGTATGTGAGACGCTAATTTCCAGAAGAATACCTCAAACGCTGTGCCCTAGAAATGGGCTTCTTGAGGGTGTCAGTTGCATCAAAGAAAAGATACTTTCTGTGTTATAAAAAACAAAGGTGTTTACAAAATGCATTTTATTTATTTTTTTATTTTCATTTTTAGTGCCTTTACCCCAGTTTTTTGCCCTGCCCTTCTCAGGCACGCAGGTATGTGTGCGAAGCATGCTCACCGTGCAGTACAAAGATGCCCTCCCAGCTTGCTGACCTCTCCTGCCTATTCCACCACCAGAACTACGGGAGGGGGGTCAACAACTACTCCTAGAGAGGAGAGCTGCTGTTTGGTGGCTCGATCCTGCTCCATCCCTTCCCCTAATGCTGGCACCCGTACGACCCGAGGTTGTTCCCAAAGCTGGGTCACCAGTGTAGTGCGAGGTAAGGCATAGTGCCTCAGCCCTCAGAACCACCAGGCCAAAATGGAATTTATTTAGAGAATAAATGCTGCGTAAGTGTAGTATACAAGGAAAGAAACCCATCGAGGAGACTAACCAAATCATAAAGCCATGAGCTCACCCACCACGAGCATTGCAGATGCTGGATGTTTATCATATTAACCAGAATCTGAGTGGAAACCTTGTCCCCGGTGGTGGGTTGAGGAAGCAGCATGCTTTGTCCTGCAGTAGCTAGGTTATGGCAAAGTGTATTTAACTGGTCCCGATCAGCTGAGTAAAGCAACTGTGAAAGGGCTGTCGTGGAAATAACAGCTGCAGTAAAAAATAAAATGTTATTTCCATGGCAGATGGATAACATGGGAAAATAACCCATGTTATTTACCAGTGTTATTCATCACTCCCATGGTATAAATACTTTTATACTTGGTACTTATACTTGGTTTAGAACAGTAGAAGACTATTTGTCCATATAAACTGTTCCCCACCTTAGTGGGTACACATCAATCTGTCTCCCAACAGATATTTATCAATTTTATCCTTAAATTCCATCAGATTTCTACTATTCACCACTTCTACTGGTAAAGTATTCCAGATTCTCCTTGTTCTATTTATAACAGAATAGTATACACCACTCTTTATTACTGTTTTTAACTTAATCTGTTTTTCATGTTTTCTCAACTCCTCTGGCTTCTCCTGTATCTCCAACCCCATTTTCCTCATCAGTTCTTTATCATTTTACATCTACGGGTTCTGAAGGGCACCTATTACTTTTTCTTCAGTGCAATTGGCCAATGCCTGAGAAAAGTGTTTACCCCTCTATGTGGGTTGTTTTTCTACCAGTTTACCCCAGCATAGTGGGTTCTGTGAGTTCTTAGCCTGTATGTGCTCTGCGGTGGGCGTGTGTACCACCTCCATCCTTATGAAATACAGTAAAGTGCCCTAGTACTGTCCAAATGTGCCTAGTTGATGGGAAATGTACCAGTACCTGGCTGGATGTGCCAATTTCCAGTAGGAACCAGTGTGTTCACCAGTATGTGTTTTCTTCATCATGTGATAAATGGGAATTCAGGAATGTCTGTACTCAGTAATCTGCATTACCAGTGTGTGTAGCCCTATGGGGGTCCATCTTCACTTTGTGATTATTCCTACTTTGTTATGTGACTAAAAGCCACACTCTAGAATCCCAGCCTGGTTTGGACAGTAATGTTATTGCTTCCTTGTGTCTGGAGTTACTTGGGTGCCCTGTCCAGAACTGAAAACTTACCATAGTCCTAAGCAAACATTTTCTCGTAGGGACCTGGGTTGTTGGCCATGCAATTGGTCCCTACCAGGTGTGTGCCATGCAGTTGTCACACTTGGTTGGCTGTCTAGTAAAACAGTCTACTCCACCTTGTATATGATGGCCATTGTAGTTGCAAAGAATGCTTGTCTGTGTGTTTTTACAATGTAAACCCCCACCCCTCTCTCATTGTCATGCCCCTAGAGCCTAAGTGTTTGGTGTGCTGAGAGGAAAAGCCCTTCTAGTTAAACAGGGAGGGGCCGGTGGGGGGATTTCAAAAATGGGGTCTCGTCTGTCGATGTATTTTGAATTTGTGAGAAAACACTGGATAATTTGCTTAGGCTACAGCTAGTGTTTTGTCTGTCTGGCAGTTGGTAGCCAAAACTGGAAGCTTTGTGCAAAAGGATTTACCTAGGAGAGTGCCATCCATATGTGCCGCTGTGTGCCTGCTGTTCATGTGGTGCTGTGTGTGACACTTGGCCATCTGGTTATGATTGTTCTACGGTATTTGTAATATAGAATGTGGTTTGTGATTGTCTCACATGAGACATCCTGTGCTCCTGGGTGCCCCCCCAGGATTCAGTTACAGTCCAGTGACCTGAAACCAGGAGGTAATTAAAAGGCTAGAGAGACTTAATTAAAGGTCACCTGTTTTTCTCTCTTTATTAGAACTGACCCAGCTACCAGGATATAGGGCTCGTAAACTTTTATGACGTCTTAGAGGAAAAACATTTTCATACCACCATGGTGCTAAAACTGTAAAAAAAAAAACGTTGATGCCTTGGGAACAGGAAACCACACAAGATCAAAGGAAAGGTTTGATTAAAGACTGTCATAATTTGGGAAATTAGTTTTTGCTGAAGTCACAGTATTTAAAATATCTCCTGACAGGAAGATCATTGTTTGTATATTTTTATGTTCTAAAGGAGGAGCTAGATGACATCATGGAAGGGGTGTGTGACAGAGACACAGTTTAACCTAGGACTTGTTCCTGATCTTTGTGACATATCTCTTTGGGCTCTTAAGAAACAAGATCTAACTATAAGCACTAAAGAGGTAATACATTAGATAGAAAAAGTCTAATTGTATTGTGGTAGGAGTTTATGTGTTACACTTTAACCTTGTTCTTTTAAGTGATTGTGTGCTTTTTGATATAGTGTTCTGTGTTTACATTTTACATATTTTTATCCATTTTAGTAAAAATACTATTTTGAAAGACTGCCTGGGTGTGTCTTTGAAGTTCTTTTTGCATGTGCTGTATAGACGGTTAATACTGACAAATACTGTTCAAAGCTTGATGGTGTTACTAAACTGGGAAAAGGTAAGAATATACCTAAGGTCTTTTATAGAGTTTTAAGGGTTCATTTTGGATACCTGGTAAGGTGCTCTTAGGCAAAATATATCTGGCATCCCCCTGAAGAGCAGATTATCTGAGCCTGTACTTTTGGGTATGCTAGCATAAGGTTCACAGTTTGAATCCCCCCAGAACTTGAGACTAAACGTGATTCAGACCCACAAGCAGACAGGAGGGTTACCCTGTCTGTTACCTGTTCACAATACTGTGCTCGAAGGTTGGCACTGTGGGAGCAGAGGGCCTGACCTGCTGAATGCGGTTGTGACACTGTGGGATTGTGCCACCTTTTACCAAGAGACTGTAAAGTCAAAATGTGTATGGCCTTGTCCTGCATCAAAAGAGCATTTACAAGCTTTAATTCTCAAGTTTTAGTGACAGAAAGTATTGTGGACTTTGGGAAACCAAAAGAACTGAGTGCCCTAAAAGTTTCAAGTGATTGCTGTGTGAATTGGAGGAGTCGCTAAAGAAAAAGCCAAGTTCTAAGCAAAGAAATGGTAAAAAACAGCACTCCCACCATGAAATTTCAGCCGAGAAAAAAAGTTCAGTTTGCAGTTTAAATTTTGTCTGCTCCATGATCATCGTGGAGGAAGAGCATGAGGAGAGAGAGAGAGAGGCTCATTTGCATGGCGTCGAGTGATTGATGAGACTGCAATCAATCCACTCCTAGCCAGCTTCAGAGTTCAGCCCAGTGTTTGAGAGGGAGAGTGTGAATGGCGTGTGCTCTGGTTAGCCAGGAGAAACCTTTGAGGGGACTGTGAACATTCTAAATCTGTAAATACAGACTATTTCTGTTCAAAATTGGGCTCAACCCGTTATCCAACCAACTGGGAAGTAAGTGTTTTGTTTGTAGTGACAATCGGTGGGATCGCCAGCCCGTTTCAACCCAGAAGCCTTCCAGGATCAGCTTTAGGCCGAAATATTTCCAACGGAGCAAGCCAGCTACTGATACAGTGAGCACCATTCAGCAAAACTGAGCTCACACTGTCAGTGATTTCAAAAGCCAGCTAGATCTGTGTGTAAACAGTTAGATTGTTTTTGTAAAGACGGACTGTAAAGTGCAATCAAAACAAATGAGTTCTGAGCAATAGACTGTGAGCATGTGTTATGGATTCAGCATCAGTATGATTTTCTAAGCAAGCGAGAGACTGTAAGTTGTTAAGCCACAGGAACAACCAGGCAATCCTGTGCAGAAATATTGTGGTCTTATTGACTTTAAGCAAAGTGTAAAAACTGATTGAGTGCTAATCGTAAAGTCAAAAATCATATGAATGTGCTGAGAAAAGCAAATGCAGTGCACTCATAGAAACATAGAATTTGATCGCAGATAAGGACCGCTTGGCCCACCCAGTCTGCCCATTTCCCTGCCTACTGGATAAGCTGCAGATCCTAGTTAACCAGCAGCCTACTTCTTCCTACCCCCACCCCCTAGAATTGCCTTATGACTGTCCCATGCATGCTTGAATTCCACCACTGTTTTTGACTCCACAACCTCCTCCGGAGGCCGTTCCATGCATCCACAACCCTCTCTGTGAAAAATACTTCCTTAATTTACCTTTGAGCCCCCCCTCTATATTCAAATTGTGCCCCCTTGTTCTTGCACACCTCTTTTTTTGAAAGATGCTACCCTCTTGGACTTTGTTGATTCCCTTGAGGTACTTGAAAGTTTCTATCATGTCCCCCCCCCTTTCCTCGAGGCTATACATATTAAGCTCCTTAAGTCTCTCTTCATATGTCTTCCAGTGCAGACCCTGCACCATTTTACTTGCCCTCCTCTGGACAGCTTCCATCCTGTCTATGTCTTTGCGAAGACTGCGTCTCCAGAACTGCACACAGTACTCCAGATGGGGTCTGACCAGTTGTCTGTACAGAGGGATAATAACTTCCTGTTTTCTACTGGTGATGCCTCTCCCTATGCATCCCAGTATCCCCCAAGCCCTCCTTGCTGCCCTCTCATATTGCTTGCCCACCTTTAGGTCATCTGATATGACTACCCCCAGGTCCCTTTCCATTTTTGTTGTTGTTAGTATCTCACCCCCCATTGTGTACTCTTCCCCTGGGTTTTTGTTTCCCAGGTGCATTACCTTGCACTTCTTAGCATTGAATCTAAGCTGCCATACATTTGACCATTCCTCTAACCTTGCCAAGTCCCTTCTCATCCTTTCCACCCCACCTTGTGCATCAACTCTGTTGCAGATCTTTGTGTCATCTGCAAAGAGACATACTTTTCCTTCCAGTCCCTCTGCAATGTAACTTATAAAGACATTGAAGAAGACCGTCCTAATACTGAACCTTGTGGTACCCCACTAGTAACCCCCCTTTCTTCAGAGTGGACTCCATTTACTATTACTCTCTGTGTCCTATTCTCCAGCCAATTTTTTACCCAGGCTGTCATCTTGGGACCCACTCCCAGGCTAGCTAACTTGTATATTAATCTTTTGTGTGGGACTGTGTCAAATGCCTTGCTAAAGTCTAGGTAGGCCATGTCCACAGCCCCTCCCTGATCTACTACTTTGGTCACCCAGTCAAAGAAATCTATCAGATTTGTCTGGCATGACCTTCCGCTGTGAATCCATGCTGCCTTGGGTCCTGTGCCCCTGTGGCCTCTAGATACTCGACAATTCTTTCCTTCAGAAGTGATTTCATCATTTTCCCTACCACTGAGGTTAAACTAACAGGTCTGTAGTTTCCTGCTTCTGCCTTGCTCCCACTTTTGTGAAGGGGAATCACATCTGCCGTCCTCCAGTCCTTGGGTACCACCCCATCCTCCCATGATTTGTTAAACAGGGTAGTCAGTGGTGTCACTAATTCCACCCTTAGTTATTTTAGAATTCTGGGATGAATCCCATCAGGCCTCATTGCTTTGTCCACCTTCAGTTTTAAGAGTTCTTTCAGAACCCCTTCTTCTGTAAATGGACTGGTATCAACTTCAACTCATTACAGTTTTGAGCAGAAATCAGTAGCAGAAAAATCGGATGCGTAGTAGTTTGAGTCAGAGACAGAGTGGATGCAAAAGAAGTGCTGTCACTGCTATTACGGGGTGGGGCAGTAATGTAAACACAGCAGCAGGGAGCCATTTTGAGAGACTGTTCCAAGTTTCATGAACTATGTAGTAACAATGAACTTTAATGTGTTTATTTACAGACATGGCTTCAGGACCATCCCACTACCTGGATCATGCCTGAGCTATGTTAGCTGAGGAGGTTGCCAAGCTAAAAGAAATAAAGCAATGTTTCTATGGTGACAGTTTGCTTTCTCATGTTGCAATTCCCAACTATCCTGTGAGAGTATGTATAATGTGCCTCAAGTCTGGAATGGATGTGTTCTTAATTCCTCACTGTTCGGGTTGCATTGTGAAGTATGGTCTGCCCAAAGCACCTAAAATTTGTTTGGCTCCCACCTGGACAAAAGTACGAAATCCTGCATGTAGCAGCACACAGCACCGCCTCGATGACTTAGAAGGGAGAAGTAGGAGGCAAAACATCAGAGTCTATGGGGTCCCTAAGTGTCTGAGGACCAACAAGGAGATGTTCTTTCTTTTCTCCAGGACCTGCTTTGGAGCTCGCTCTCACTCCTGGAAGATTTTGATTTAAGGATGGATTATGCCCATTGGTCCCTCGGCCCAAGGCCCCATAATCCGGATGCGAGGCCCAGACCTTTAACAGCCAGGCTAACCTCATACAGAGCCGAGGAAGATCTGATCCATAAGGCTTAGCAGCAGGGGGCCCTAGAATTCTCAGGACACCGAATTTCCTTAGACAATGATCACACTTCAGCGGTTCAGGAAGCGAGAAGAACCTTATGGCCGATTGTCAAGCAACTGCATACAAAAAATTTTAAGGTGCAGATTCTATACCCTGCAAGGCTTATGGTGTCTATGGAGCAGGGCAATAAGGTGTTTCAGGATCTCTTGGCTGTCTCATCCTTCTTAGAGAACCTTGGAATCAGCACCCATCCCCCCACTGGTCAAAAAAAGGCTGGAGCAAGACCTGCCGGCCTCTGCTTGGACTGTGGCCCAGAAAGGAACATCCAAGCTTGGATCATCGCAAAAGAACCCCCAAATGAACTTCTGAGCAGATGTCTTTTCAATGCTGTGGAAGTATGGCGACCCCTCCTCTGTGAACAAGAATGCACCGCAGCTGCAGGAGAAATGGGAGGGACCAAACTCTGCTGCTACCAGTGGCTCTTCACCTGCTCCTGTGACCTGAGAGATGCTGATCCTGAAAATTCATGCCTTTAGGCAGCTGACTCACCCTTTCCCGACACTTTCTGGCCCCCCCAGCCTCGCCTCGGTATGGCTTCCACGCCACTCTTGCCCCGCGACTCCTGGGCCTACTATAGCAGTCGTTCTGCAGAAGTGATTTGAGGGGGGCAACGGACTGGTTATTTACTGATGCAGTGAGTACTGTGGGGAACCCCTTCGGTTGCCGACACTGTTGCTACCCTCGCCTTTTGAAGGCGGGCGGGGGCAGTGGGCTGAGCAGGCCCCCATGACAATCTCCGGCTAAAACAGATGATCCTGTGTTTTATGTCCTTCCAGGGCATTTCTGATGTGGTCTGTCTCACTCACAGCACGAGTCTACAATTATTCGATGCCTTGATCCCTTTCAGCTCAGACTGCCTGCAACTGGTGTTCTGTCAGTTTTGATTGCCGCAGGTAATCGCCTTTTGGGGACTTGAGCTGTGTCTTATGGGGAGGAGGGGGTCCTCCTAGTGACTACAAAGGGCTCCTGAGAGTGTCCACATTTGGGTACTCTCTGGGTCGATGAGGGTTTTTACTCCTGAAATCTGTAAATGAGCTGAGAGAACGCCTGTATCATAGGGATACTCAATATACCAGAAGGGAGGAGACTCAGATTTATACTGATGTTTCGTGTTCGATAACATGTTGAAAGCCTTTGTTTAACAGGACACTCCAGGCTCCTTCAGTACAGGTATTGAGGGGGAGTCAAACAAAATAACTATTTGGTTCACTTGTTATTCGTTATAGTAGGATGTTTGCCCTCTGTACGTCATTTGTGGTATTTCCTTATGTGGCTATCTTAAAAAATTTCCTTTTAAATCATATATAGCCAGATAAGGGCGAACACCTTTAATTTGAATAATAATATTCTTGGATGGGGAGGGGTGCTACAGTGGCACCTCCCTGGATGTTTGCTGATGGGAAAAGGGTAGGCCATGTCCAGGATTTATCCCGGGGCCATGGGGCCCACTCATTATAATTTTGAGCTCCCTTATTTTAAATGCGCAAGCGATTACCTTTTGGCTGGGGAACACCTTCCAGCCCGTACTTGGAAATCATGATAGCCCACTGTGGATGAAGTGGCACCAAGGTCCACAAACCTTGGGCTCCTTACAGTTCGACTGCTTTTTGCCTCTATAATGAGTTGGCCTGAGCACAAAGTTTACACCTCATTTTGGGTGTTACTACTTTCTATCTATATTTCAACCTGTTTAATTGTTATCTGTTTACATTTCCAATGGGTACACTGTTCTTTAAAATGGGTCTGGGTTGCCAGTCATGGTACAGGCACATTTCCTTGCTTCAGAAGTCAGATGGCTCTACTTCTCTGTATTTAAATGGTTAATTAATACACTAAGGTTCTTTCCTATAATATAAATGGTGTTCCAACCCTATCAAGAGGAAGCAGATTCAGAGATATTTATCAGCACAGAAATGTGAAGTAAACTTCTTACAGGAGGCCCATTTGTCACCCACAGAGGCCTTGAAGCTGAAGTCCAACTCCTTCCCTTACTTACTCCGTGCATCCCTACCCTCTCGTAGAAAGAGGGGAGTAGCCATACCCCTGTCTGCTGCTCTCCCTTTAGAACTGGAGGAAGTGGTGGAAGATCCCGAGGCTAGATATATCATGGTGATTGGCACAATTCAGGACACTCGGATCACCCTGGTAAATGTGTATGCCCCTTCCCCGGTTCCCCTCTCTCATTTTACTCGTCCCTTTCTCAGCTCATAGCTGAAAAAAACTAAAGGGATCTTGATAATGGGTGAGTATTGGAATCTGGTGTTCGACAGGAGTCTGGACACCATCTCACAAGTCCCTAATCCAGACTTTTGATAGGCTCATTCTCTTAAAAAGTTCATGGATCAGGTGGGACTAGTGGATATCTGGCGTAAAAATACCCTAGAGCAAGGGATTATACCTACTACTCTCCCAGATTCTGAATTTTTTCAAGACTAGACACTTTCTTTATGTTTTCTAGGGACCTTTCTTGTTTCCCCTCCATGTGGGTGGGGACCTCTACCCTGTCTGACCATAACCCTGTTTTTCTGGAGGCGGATTTTTGCCTCCCTAAATGAAATACCCACTGGAGACTGAATACTTCCCTCCTCCGGGATAGAGCAGTAGTGGAGGAACCAAAACAACACATTAAAAGTACTGTAGCTGAGCAGACAACAAAGGAAATAACACCTCAGATTCTGTGGGACACTCTCAAGGTTACCCTCAGGGCGAAGCTAATTTTAATAGCTTCTTATAAGAAAAAAGCCCTTAGGCAGAAGCAATAGGAGCTTCTCACCCAAATTAGGGAACTTGAGGAGTGCACAGAAAATTAAATAGGAGGATCATAGGGATTTGGAATCAAAAGGTCGCAGCAGGAATTTGCAGAAATTGCAAAAGGAAGAAATTGAAAAGGCCATCTTCTACTTAAAACAAAAGTACTATGAGGGAGGCCCCAGAGGGACCAAACTTTTAGCGTTCTGACTCCGGCAACATGCATCCAGAGCCACCATCACTAAAAATTGTATCCCCTCAGACTCGCCTCCCAGTCAACCAATCAGCCCAAATCACAGAAGCCTTTGTTTCCTATTACTCTAAACTTTATGGTCCTCAGGCAGAATCGACCCTGCAGGAAAAGGTGAGCGATCTCAGGTCCCTATCCCTATCCCTCCCCTCACTCACACTGGAGAGGGGTCAGACACTGACTAGGCCAATTACACAGCTGGAAATCTTAAATACCATAAAAAAATCTGAAAGCTGGAAAATGTCCCGGCCCCGATAGCTTCAGTGCAGAATTTTATAAAACCTTTAAAGTGGAAACAGCTCCTTTATTATTGGCTGTCTTCTCTAGCATCTGGACAGAAGGGAATCCTGTTCCTCCCCTCGTGGCAATACACCACTATTTCCTCTTGCACAAAGAGAACAAACACCCTACCCGCTGTGAATCCTACCGCCCTATCTCCCTCCTTAATTCAGATTTCAAAATATTCACTTCTATAATAGCCTCCAAATTAAACACCCTATTACCTGACCTGATCAATTTGAACCAGACAGGCTTTGTATCTGGCTGTCAGGCTCCCGACAGTGTCTGTTCTACAATAAATTTGATTGATTCTATTCACTGCACTCATATTCCTGCATGCCTGATGAGTCTAGATGCTGAAAAGGCCTTTGATAAGGTTTCCTGTGGGTTCCTATTTTTAGTTCTGGAGTGCATGGGCTTCTCTCAGACCTTTGTTGATAGCATCAAGGTTCTCTACTGTGGTCCACAGGCCTATGTTAGAGCAAAGGGGGTATCTAACAGATTTAGGTTACGTAGAAACATAGAAACATAGAATCTGATGGCAGATAAGGACCGCTTGGCCCACCCAGTCTGCCCATTTCCCTACCTAATGGATAAGCTGCAGATCCTAGTTAACCAGCAGCCTACTTCTTCCTACCCCAACCCCCTAGAATTGCCTTATGACTGTCCCATGCATGCTTGAATTCCACCACTGTTTTTGACTCCACAACCTCCTCCGGAAGGCCATTCCATGCATTCACAACCCTCTGTGAAAAATACTTCCTTAAATTACCTCTGAGCCGCCCCCATCTTCAAATTGTGCCCCTTGTTCTTGCACGTCTTTTTGGAAAGATGCTACCCTCTTGGACTTTGTTGATTCCTTGAGGTGCTGAAGTTTCTATCATGTCCCTCCTCTCCCTCCTTTCCTCGAGGCTGTACATATTAAGCTCCTTAAGTCTCTCTTCATATGTCTTCCGGTGCAGACCTTGCACCATTTACTACCCTCCTCTGGACAGCTTCCATCCTGTCTATGTCTTTGTGGAATTGGGTCTCCAAAACTGCATGCAGTACTCCAGATGGGGTCTCACCAGCTGTCTGTACAGAGGATAATAACTTCCTGTTTTCTACTGGTGATGCCTTTCCTATGCATCTCAGTATCCCCCAACTCTCCTTGCTGCCCTCTCACATTGCTTGCCCACCTTTAGGTCATCTGATATGACTACCCCCAGGTCCCTTTCCATTTTGTTGTTGTTAGTATCTCACCCCCATTGTGTACTCTTCCCTGGGTTTTTGTTTCCCAGGTGCATTACCTTGCACTTCTTAGCATTGAATCTAAGCTGCCATACATTTGACCATTCCTCTAACCTTGCCAAGTCCTTCTTATCCTTTCCACCCCACCTTGTGCATCAACTCTGTTGCAGATCTTTGTGTCATTTGCAAGAGACATACTTTTCCTTCAGTCCCTCTGCAATGTAAGCTTATAAAGACATTGAAGAGGACCAGTCTAATACTGAACACCTGCGGTACCCCACTAGTAACCCTCCTTTCTTCAGAGTGGACCCATTTACTATTACTCTCTGTGTCCCATTATCCAGCCAATTCTTTACCCAGGCTGTCATCTTGGGACCCACTCCCAGGCTGGCTAACTTGTATATTAATCTTTTGTGAGACTGTGTCAAATGCCTTGCTAAAGTCTAGGTAGACCATGTCCACAGCCCCTCCCTGATCTACTACTTTGGTCACCCAGTCAAAAATCTATCAGATTTGTCTGGTATGACCTTCCACTGTGAATCCATGCTGCCTTGGGTCCAGTGCCCTGTGGCCTCTAGATACTCAACAATTCTTTCCTTCAGAAGTGATTCCATCATTTTCCCTACCACTGAGGTTAAACTAACAGGTCTATAGTTTCCTGCTTCTGCCTTGCTCCCACTTTTGTGCAGGGGAATCACATCTGCCCTCCTCCAGTCCTCGGGCACCACCCCATCCTCCCATGATTTGTTAAAGAGGGTAGTCAGTGGTGTCACTAGTTCTACCCTTAGTTCTTTTAGAATTCTGGAATGAGTCCCATCAGGCCCCATTGCTTTGTCCACCTTCAGTTTTAAGAGTTCTTTCAGAACCCTATCTTCTGTAAATGTGCTGGTATCAACTTCTGTATCCAGAGTGTTTCTACTGTTTGTTTTAGGTACCTCCCCCTCTTCCTTTGTAAATACTGAGCAAAAATATTTTATTTAGTATCTCTGCCTTTTCACAGTCACCCTCTGCCCACCCTCCCTCCCTTTATTAAGCCTCACTATCCCTCCCTTGGTCTTCCTTCGCTCCCTGATGTACCTATAAAGGGTTTTATCCCCTTCTTAACTGAGTTGGCTATCTTTTCCTCGGTTTGGACCTTTGCTGTTCTGACTGCCTTCCAGCTTCCTTTTGCTTTAACTGATACAGTTCTCTGTCCTGCTCCTTCTGTGATTCCTTGTACTTCCTGAATGCTTTCTTTTCTCTTGAACCTTCACTGCCATTTCCTTTGAGAACCATAGTGGTTTCTTACATTGTTTTGTTTTGTTTATTTGCTTCACACAAAGGCTTGTTACCTCTGTGATGGCAGTTTTATTATTCCCATTGTTCTTCCACCTCCTTCCTGCCCATTTGCTAGTGCATTCCTTAGGCACTCACCCATTTTGGCAAAGTCAGCCCTCCTAAAGTCCAGTACTTTTGCCTTTGTATGGCTTGACTCTATTGCTGTGTTTATTGTGAACCATACTGTTCGATGGTTGCTAGTTCCCAGATGACTACCCACTTCTACATCTGTGATCCTCTCTCCATCTCCATTTGAGAGAACCAGATCTAAGACTGCTCCCTCTCGAGTGGGCTCCAATACTAGTTGTCTAAGGCATGCCCCCTGTAGGGCATCTAGAATAACCCCACTCTTCAAAGTGGCTGCTGCAACTGCACTCCAGTTAACATCTGGCATATTCAGATCACCCATCAGCAATATCTCCCCTTTTTCTGCCATTCTAAGTATACCTTCTATCATTTCCTTGTCCATTTCCTCCCCCTGAGAAGGGGGTCTGTATACAACCCCTGTGCGGATTGTGGTGCCATTGCCGGTCTCCAAATTTACCCACAGTGCTTCTTCTCCTCCCTGTTTTCCCTTTTTTTCTGTTGCTTTGATTCCTTCCCTTATGTAAAGAGCTACTCCTACTCCTCTTTTACCCTCCCTGTCCCTCCTGTAGATAGTGTATCCTGGTCTGTTTACGTCCCCGTCATGGTTTTGTGTGTACCATGTTTCTGTGACTGCCACAATATCCAGATGTTCCTCCTCCATCAAGGCCACTAATTCAGGAAGCTTGTTACTCAGACTACGGTCATTGGTACTCATTGCTCTCCATTTTTTTGATGGCTTTACCTTCTTTTGCAGCATCCCCCACTGACCTTTCTACCTCGTTCTTTTTCTCATTTAGTACCCTGTTTTGTAGGGAGAGGCTGGGATTTTCCTGCTGCTTATCAGTGCCTCCCCCCTTGACTAGTTTAAAAGCTTGCCAATGTAGCATTTAAACCAATTGCTTAAAAGACTTGTTCCCTTCCTGGACAGATGCAGACCATACTGCCAGTATAGGCTGGTGTCCCTCCAGGTGGAACCCCAGTCCCCAATGAAGCCAAACCCCCATGCTCTACACCATTTTTTCAACCATTCATTAAATTGCACAATGCAAAGTACCCTTGCCTCACTCATGCCATTGACAGGCAGCACCTCAGAGAAGGATACTGTGTGTGCTACTTATCTTAGGCCCCTCCCCAATTCTACAAAGTCCTTCTGCACTGCTCTGATCTCATGATGAGACAAGTCATTTGTCCCTAGGTGAACAATGACGTCCAGCTCAGACTCCCGTGCAGCTGTTCTCGTGATCCTGAGGATGCGCTTCCTGTCCCTCCAAGCCATGGCACCAGGCAGGCACCTTACTTCAGTTTTCCCTGCTCCCCCCAGTTCTATCCCCGTAATAATTGAGTCCCCCACCAGGAGCTGCTTCCTTTCCTTTTGGTGTCCTCTGCCTCCTTCCTGTGGGCCTCCCTTGTGACAGTTGTCCTCAGCCTCCTTAGTCTCCTCTGCGGGTGCATCCATAGGGGAACTATGCTCCCCCAGAATGGTGTATGGATTGTGGAGTGGAACAACTGACTGGGTGTGCCTCTGTTCCACCATCCTCATCCTCCCTGAGCCCACTGTGGTCCAACTGCTGTGCTTTCTTCACAACCTCTGAGGTAGTGGCGGTGGCTCTGGTGCTCCCTGGATGGGGAGGTTCTCTTCCTACTGTCCAGTGTGCAAAAGCCAAGGTAATGAGCACTCCAGGACACAGAGAAATATACTGCAAGTGATTTTAATCCAAATGGCAAAGTCAGACCCCTGCACTTTGGCTCTATGCCTTCAGAGGCATGGAGCCCAGCGCAAAAGCTCATGTGCCATTGGATCATCACTCAGTATTCTCTGCATCTAGGAGCTCATTACCTTAACTGTAATATTGAGGTTTGCCTCACGCTGTGAGCACCCGCTCGTAGTGTTGCACTTTTTTTCTGTTGGATTCTTCTGTCCAGTGTGGCCTGGGGGAAGGTTCCCTTACTACTGTCCAGTGTGGCCTGAAGATGGGCAACTTCCTCCCTCAGGGCAGAGAGTTGTCTGCAAATAGGGCAGCATCTCAGCCTCCAGAAAGACTCCTGGAAGACTGCTGTCCCACAGCCATTACATTGCACTACTCCCCACATGTTTATCTACTTGTTTTGTGTGTGTGTTTGTGTGTGTGATTAGTTTGTTATATAGAAATATATATATTATACAATGTGTATGCTTATATTGTCAGTGCAGTGCGCTAGAGAGGATATGACAGTGATATGCACCTTGCACTCTTGAGGAAATGATGTCAGAACCCCAGGTATAAAGGAACTATTTCCAGGGGTGGGTGGGGTGAGGTGGGGAAGGGATTAGGCCTAAACTGTGCCCTCACAAACAATCGGCTAAAAGCTCTGACCCACCACTGCGATGAGTGCCTTCCTGTCAGCAAGATACCCTACACAACAATTTGACAGAGAAAATACCCTGCTAATCAAACAGAAAAATCCAGACATCCAAGTCAGACACCGTAAACCTCCCAGCCCCAAAACAGCCTGGTGGTTTGTGCTCTGAAAGCAGTCAGCCCCAAAATAAGTCAGCTGTGCTTTAAACTCTTCCTGCACTGAAAATCTTAAAATTATAACAAACATAAAGCTAGATCCACCTCCCTCTGTTGCTTAAAGACTGTCTTTTCCTGATAATTCTAAGTTCCTTATTTCACCTTTCAGTTAAGTAGCCTCCACCTGCAGAATATCTCTACAAACCAAAGACAATTGTAAGGTTCCCTCCCTCTGTTGTGAGCACAAAAGTGCAATATAAATTTGCAAGTGCAATATAAATTTCTCACACAGATCACAGCAGAATAAAAAGTAGTGTCCTTCCAGGTCAAGAAGATGTGCTTTGTGTCTCTAAATATTGCAGCCACCAGTAATTTATAGTAATCTGATCTAGTCTGGATATCTCCAGCCAAGGCAATTTATTGACAATGGTTGTGATGCAACCTTTCCTGTTCCAATACAACACTTTGTGGTCTGAAAACAATGAGGTGAACAATTTCCTGCACCTGAGGCTGTCTGTGTTTCAATTCACACTGCAGGTTTTGCTATGACAACTCCTTAACCACAGTAACTTACTTAAAAATAGTTTAACTATCACAAACTCCTATGCACCAGTAAATTATTTAAAAATAGTTTCTGTCCCAAAATCCTAGTAGTCAATCCAGCTACCCCCAAGGGACAACCAAAATGCAGTATTCAAACACTTGTGAACTTACTTCCAAGATAAGCAGAGTTTGCAAGCTCCTTTTTCAATTCCTCAGCCACCTGCAAATTTAAAAATAGTTTAACTGCCAGAAAATCCTATTAGACAATCTAGCTACCTCCAAGGATCTACCCAAATGCAGTATTTAAATCCTTCTGAAGTTACTCACAAGATAAACAGAGTTTGCAAGCCCCTTCTTGGTTAAACACTAAATAAATATGTAAATAAAAAGCAATTACCAAGGGTAGTTAGTATCACCTCCCACAGAATTGAGCAAAAGTGCACGTTGTTGCAGATATCAAGTGCAATATAGAATTTCTCAAACAGCTCACAGCTGAATAAAGAAGTAGTGTCCTTCCAGGTCAAGAAGATGTGCTAGGTTTGGTAGGGGCACCTGACAGGGATGCCCCCTTTCTCCCCTTTTGTTCACCCTATGCATTGAACCCCTTGTGCAAGCTATTCTTAAATCAGACAATATCTGGGGGATTGGGGTGGGTGCCTGCACTGGACAATATCCCTGTATGCAGACAATGTTCTGCTCTGTCTCTCTCAGCCTGAGTGGTCCATCCCACAGTTGTGATCCATTTTGGAGGAGTTTGGAGGGCACTCCGGTTACTTCCTGATTAGGACAAAGACAGAAGTACTCAATTTCTACTACACCCCCCTCAAAGACAGTTCGGGATCTCCTCCCCTTGAATTGGTCTGCGGAGAAAATGAAATACTTGAGTGTTTATATCATTAAACACACCTCTCAACTCTTTAGAGTAAACTACAACCCACTGGTGCACCAAATGAAAAAAAATTTTGAGAGGTGGTCATTAATAAATCTCTGTATGTATTCTAGGATTCAAATAATCACCATGAATATACTCCCCAAATTCTTGTATCTATTCCACTGTCTACCCTCCTTTATACATAAGTCACACTTCCAGGCCTGGCATAAACTGATTTCAAAATTTGTTTGGAACAATAAGAGGCCTAGAATAAATTTTAAAATTTTACAAACACATAAAGGCAAGGGTGAAAGATCCCTCCCAGATTTTGAGGACTGTTTCCTAGCTGCACAGCTAAGGGCAGCCCTTCAGTGGTCCAACCCTGCATATTCTTCAAACTGGAAGGAAATGGAGAGGGACGAGGAGGAGGAGCAGGACCCACCTCTGGAGACTAGAATGGTATTCCCCTCAGTACACATAAAACTCCACCCGAGACTCTCTGCAGTAAGGGACACTGTGAGAGCGGTTCACAGGGTTTGGCAAAAATACAAACTGAAGGCCTCAATTTGGCCCCTTTTCAGGTTGGCCTGGGACCCTTGTTTTCCACCAGCTCATCAAGACCATACCTTTGAGATCTGGGATAGAACTGGTCTTGTGTTCCTGGGTCAGGTCCTACAGGGGTTGTAGTGCAAGACTTTGAATCCCTATAAAATGCATTTGGCCTGTGGAACTCTGACCATTTTAGATACCTCCAGGCCCATGCCTACATTACTTCCCTTCAAAAAGCAGACCAGGACCCTATCAGGGCCACTCCCTTCCTGGCAAGCATTCATGCGGGCCAGACTGCCCAGGTTCAGATGGGCCTGATGTTTGCAATTTATAAATCTCTGGCCGGCTTGAGGGGTGACCCACTAGCTAAGATTAAATCCAGCTGGCAGGGAGAAGGGGGGCCCTAGACCTTGGGGCAGTCAACTGGGATAGTGTCTTCCACATTGCCTCATGGACCACATGCTCCCCACACTGGCAAGAATTTGGTTGGAGGATTAGAGTCCACTACTCCCTCACACCTAAGGCTTTGAGCAAGAGAAACCCCACAAGGCTGGTGGCCTGTTGGAGATTATGTGGAGAATCAGAGGCAAACCATTTACACATTTTCTGGGCTTGCCCGCAGATTCAACTCTTTTTGAGAGAGGTGGCTCCTTTTATTGAGGATCTCTTTTCCCTAAACTCACCCCTTGTGTGGCCAAATGTTATCCTGGGTGCTCCCCCTCTGGGTCTAAAAGGTGTAGATTCACTCTATCTCTGGTCCATTCTGTTAACAGCAGCACATAAGGCCATAACTCATTCATGACTGAAGGCTGAACCACCCACGAAACATTGTTGGTTTCAGGTGATTCAGAAGATCCCAGAACTAGAGGAGTTGACTTTTAAAATAAATCAAAACCTGCACATTTACACCCAGAGATAGACAAAATGGATGATCTGGCTGCACTCTCACCCATGCCCCCCTCCTCATGTGGCACCTCAGGATGAAAAGCTAGGTTCAGCCCTCTGCAGTTTGTAGGGGTAGAGTGAAAATGTGAGCTTGTCGTCCTGGACGAGGGTGGGAGGGTACATGAGAGGAAATTATATTTAAATCCATGAGATGTATGTAACTTTTTTAGCCCTATATTTTTATCTGCAAGCTTATGTAAACAAAATTTGTATACCCTGCTAACTTATGTACCCGACTGATGCTAATTACACAGTTTACACAGCTTTTATAAGGTAGAAGAAGGCCTGTTGGACCCATCGAGTCTATCTCCCGACATCATGTGGGTCAATAAAATAAAGTGCCCATACAGTATTTATCCAATTCATTTTTATACTGTTCAAACTTGGTTGAATCAATTATTTTCTGTGGAAATGTATTCCATAATTGAATTGCCGTGATTGTAAAGTAATGTTTTCTTTTATTTCTAAATGCCTTTTGTACAAATAACTGTTTATTGTTACATCTTAGTATATTCTGTTTATTTGCGTATTTGATATTGCATTCTTCCATAAGTTTTTTATCCTGTAGGATATTAAAGAGTAATAAAAGATCTCATCTCTGTCATCTAGTTTCAAGATCGTACAATTGTAATGTTCTGCATCTGTCTTTATATGGTATTTTTTTTAGTCTAGGAATGAGTTTGGAGGTTTTCTTTGGATGTTATCCAAAAGTTTTCTGTCCTTGGCTAGGTATGGGGACCAAAAAGCAGCTCCATAATCCAAGTGTGACCTAATGTAAGTATTATACACTGGTAATATGAATGTCTCTTGCCTACAAATGAAATATTTTTTGATGGATCTAAGGATATGATTGATCCTGAGAGCTATATGTCTACAGTGTTCCCCTGGGATTAGTAGATCATTTATCATGATTCCAAGATCTTTCTCAGTTTTAACTTGCCTCAGCTCTTTAGTATTCATGTAATATTTCTCATGTGGATTTTGAGGACGAACATGCATTGCAACACATTTATTTTCATTAAATGCCATGTTATTTAAATTTGCTCAGTTTTCCTGGGTATTGATATCTTTTTTTTAATGCAATAATATTTTCTATGGTATTAATGTCTTTACACAGTTCTGTATCGTCAGCAAATTTACTAATGTAGCCCACAATGTCATTTTGTAGATCCAATATAAAAATTACAAAAAGGATAGAGCCGAGGACTGATCATTGGAGGACTCCAGTAGTCACTTTAATAGGATCGGAGTAACTGTCTGAGACTTTAACTACTTGTGTTCTGTCAGTCAACCAGTCAGATACCCACCTGATTATGTATGGGTCTAATCTTATGTTTTCCATTTTTTTGACCAAGATATCGTGACTAACTCTGTTGAAGGCCTTTTTAAAATCTAGATAAACAACATCCACGGGGATGCCTAGATCCAATGACCTACTAACTGTCTAATAGAAACTAATGAGGTTTGTAGTACAAGATTTCCCCTTCATAAAACCATGTTGTTTAGTATCCTTATGCCCCTTACATTCCATCTCTATTTCCATTCAATTCTTGAGAATTCTTTCCATGGTTTTACAAACAACCAAAGTTAGACTTATAGGTCTATAATTCTCTGCTTTCTTTCTGTTTCCTTTTTGTATATTGGAACTACCACTGCTTGCTTCCATTTATAGGGTACTATCCCTTTGATTAGTGAGATATTAAATGTATGTTGAAGTGAAATATAATGGATTGTATTTTTTTAGAAAAAATAGATTAAAGCAATCTGGCCCTGCCGCTGCATCTACTCTGATGTATTTAATGGCTGTTTCTACCTCATCCATAGTAATCACTTGTAATTGTGTCAGATCTATGTTATTATTTTTTGACACGTTATTACAGATATTAAAAACTGAACCAAAAAAATTATTTAATGTATTATCCATTTCTAGTGGATTTGTTATGTCATTACTATCATCATTCAAAGCTGTTATACTGTGACTCTGATTTTTATTTTTATTAATATAAGGAAAAAAGCTTTTGTTTTTTTGTAAGTGCTAGTTTTACTTCGATCTTTCTTCTTTCTTTTTTGACTAGTGATTTCATTTTCTTTAGTTCCATTTTATAGTTATTAATATTTATTTGACTCTGACATTATTTCATTTTTAGAAATGCTTTTTCTTTATTATTACTTTATAGTATTATTTTCTTGTTAACCATGGTGGAATCATTCTCTTTTTATTATGAGTTTTCTTAATTGGTACATATAAGTTTTCTAATTCTGTTATAAATAGAATAATAGATGGGTTAGTGTGTATTACAAGGCTGTAATTTCATCAAGAGTTTCTGGGGACATGGATAACCTCAAGAGCAAAGCTCGAGAGGTTTCTATGTCCCCAGAAACTCGAGATGAAATTTCAGCTGAGCAATACACACTAAGACATTTGTTATTTTTTGTAATATGTGAGTGAAGGAAGTTGGCGAGTTTTTACCTGCGATGGCTTGAAAGCTGAATCAGGAAGTTGACAGAAGAATTAGCAAAGTCGTAAAAGTTTGTTGTGAAACATGAAAAAACATAAGTTTTTTTTTAAATAGCTAGTCAGTGATTGCGGCAAAATAAACAATGAACTGAGGTTTTACTGCCAGAGTATCATGAAACAGAAGCGAGCGTTACTTTCCCGTGAATCACTTTTTTAAACTATTAGAGCTGTGAGGTGATTAAAGTGGCTTGTGGTGGGTGCGAGGTTGAAGGGTGCACTAGCGCTGTGCTGTTGCAGTGATAATACTATCATTCGTTGGAACGATAGTATTATTGAGAGTGAAGTGTGGTATTATTGAGTCTGCAGAGTGCTGTGAGATGTATTACAAGGAATTTTTTGGATCGTTTTCGATAGTATTATTTTGGAAATCCATATATTACAATAGAGTTAAATATTTCCCAACATTGGTCAATGTTTAGGTCCTTAAATACTATTTCCCAATTATAATTCGATAGTGCTATATTAATTTTTAAGAAGTTGGCTTTGTTGTAATCATAATTACAGTTAATCCCCCCATTGTATTTTTGTTTATTAATTTCATACATTATGGTATTATGATCGCTGTTCCCAATAGGGTTGCTAATATTTAGGTTTGTTATTTCAGATGCAATATTGGTTAAGACTAGATCCAGAGTGTTAGGTCCCCTAGTCGGATCCTGTACCATTTGTTCCAGCCCAGCCATTATGAAAGAGCCCAAAAAATGACTTTCAAAAGATGTTCTAGTCACAAGCTGACACCACTCCACCCTTGGTGAATTAAAGTCTCCTAGAATGATTACATCAGATGAGGCTGATAATAATTCATTATCAGAAATTAATAACTGATCTTGTTCGAGCTTGGAAGATGGCGGTCTATAATAATAATTTGCTAATATAAAATGCTGTCCATTCTGATGTGTAATTTTTATAGCAACACCTTTTATATCAGTATTATTAATAGATAATACATGTTCTTTTGTGTCTGTTTTGTTTGACGCATAAATACAGACCCCTCCTCCTTTTTTATTGTTTCTGTTTTTATAGTGAAGAGTACACCCTGAAATACTGTTAAACCAATTAGCTATTTTATCCCACCATGTTTCATGCAGTGCAGCAATATAGATGTTTTTATTTACTAGTATTGCAATTAATTCTGAAATTGTAACCACATTTAAGCTTCTTACATTAGCTACCAAGATTTTGTATATATCAAAATCCTGCTCAGTATATGTAGTAGCTTTCCCTGTTTGCCCCTATTTGATTAGTTTAAACTTTCCTCTATGATGTTTGTCATGGATTTTCCCAGTACAGCAGTCCCTCTTCTGTTGAGATGGAGAACATCCCAACAGAACAAGCTTTTATCTCCTGAAAATCTTTCCCAGTGTGTAATATATTTGACCTTTTCCTGGAGGCACTATTTCCACAACCATTCATTGACTTGTTTTATTTTTTTCTGTTTTTCAATGCTGTCTTGGAACAGGAAGTATTTTAGAGAAACAATATTCACTTCCATATTGTTTTAATGTTGTTGCCAGTTTTATATAGTCCTCATTTATGTTTTCTAGTGTGAATTTTGAAATGTCATTTGTGCCGACATGTATTATCGTTAGTGGATTTTCACCTGCATTTTTCATAATGTCTGGGACCATGCATTCAATTTCCCAGATCCAGGGGCCTCTAAAACTAGAGCAGGTGGTATTGGCTTTATCTCTTTGGCAGATATAGCCATCAAAATATTTAAAGATCGAATCTCCCAGTACTATGATTTGTCTCTGCATGGTCATTAGTACTACCATTGGATTGATTTGATTGGACATGGCTAGTATCATTTCTGATTGGTGTACCAGTAGAGATATTAGGATGTTGCTCTAGTATTGGATCACACTTTTATCCAGATCTGTGTTGGACCCTGATTTAATTAAGCATTCTGCTTCATTTGTAGTATGACCAGAATCAGTGAGGACAGGGCCTGAACCCAATTTGGGTTTAATTTTATTAGTAGAAGGATTCTTTATCTTGTTTGGTGTAATTTGGACATCATTAGTGGTATTTTGACAATGATTATAATCTTTGTGAACCCTTGTAATGCTGTTAGCACTCAGTGCTGTACTTTCATTATCTGAGTCTAAGATTGCAAATTTATTTTGTGTAGTAACAGGGAATTCCATGCACATGCTACCTTTTTTATGATTTTTTTTTATTAATAACTGGGCTCCAACCACTATTGTCACTACTACTGCTTGCATCTCTTGTTCTTTTGTGTCTGTCCTCTTGTGATTTGTTTATTTGTTGTGATATCACAGAGGTGGGAGCTGGCTTGTTACTAGTAGTGATTACTTGTCTTTTACCACTCTTCTTTGAATCTTTAATAGTGTTTTATAGTTCTTTGATCTTATCCTTTAGTGATACGATTTCTAGACACTAGAATTAAAAAAAATGCTCAGTAAACCCATACCCTATCGTGGGTTAATCCCTTCATATACCATGGAAATGCAAATACACTTGGCAAATAAAAAGTGTTATCTTGACCATACATGATTAAAATAACTGAAGTTGGTCACTGAACAAGCTCAGAAACTTATCTCACTCAGTCTGGCCACACTGAGC
This sequence comes from Neoceratodus forsteri, assembly GCA_016271365.2. Taxonomy (NCBI): domain Eukaryota; kingdom Metazoa; phylum Chordata; order Ceratodontiformes; family Ceratodontidae; genus Neoceratodus; species Neoceratodus forsteri. The sequence continues at coordinate 216,629,065 of JADMNL010000029.1, forward strand.
ATACTCCGAAGTTTATCACACTCCTTTTGGCCACACTGAGCATGCTCAGAAACATATTCTCACCTGTGAGATGCCATATAGCTTTGATCAGTATGGTTTAGCATTCCTCATGGTGAGCCATTGAACAGAGGGGCACAGTTTACATTTTGTACTGTTTTTCTTTTGTAACTTTTTACAGTTTCTGTCACAAAAAAAAGAACTTGAAATCCCATGGTATTCAAAGAATATCTGACAAGGCAGCTCAAAATATGAATATTTGGCTGGCCCAATGGCATTGAGGGCTGGGGCACTGGATGACTTACCGCGCGCTGCAGCAGGTTCAGGAATGACCTTGGGTTGCTGGAGTGCCAGCATGAGGTTGGGTGGGAGCTGGATTGAGAAATTTCTCTCCTCTCTTGGGTGGAGGGAGTCACCCACCCATAGTACCCCGTCACTGAATGGTGGTTCGCTGATAAGCGCAGGCGGTATAAGGTGACCGGGAGTGTGGGGTGTCCTGCAAGACATCCATGCTCATGCCTCCCCAAGTGTACATCATGTTGAGGATGCACAGGAGTGAGACAGGAGAAAACCTGGTAAAACCCATAAAATTCTAATTTATAAAAATACAAATATTTAATGTAAAATGTTAGTGTTATTGTTGCCTTGCACTCATAGCTTCACTCACCTACTTGGAGAAGCAAACAATAACACCACTATTTCACACCAAATAGTAATCATGTTTTGTGCTACCTCATAGGCACTCTAGAGCATAACATCCCCTGCTTTAACAAATTGCTTCCGCATCCTCTCCAACCAGTGCAATGTCAGGAACATGTCCAGAAATGCCCTTAAGCCTCATTTTCAGTGTACAGAGCAGAGAAAGTGACCATTCGCTGTCAGGGCCACTAACTGGTTAAATGAACTGCCTGATACACTGCTGAATCTCCTTAAGTTTAATCAGTTAAAGAGAGCTTTGAGGTCTGCCCTTGCAGTCCAATGCAATTTTGTCCGTTAAATGGTTTTATCTGGTTTCTCTCTGTTCATAACCTGTGACACTTTATACAACAATCTGTGTTGCGTTTTTTTGTTCAAAACTGTAATTGTCCTGTCTTAAGTGCTTTGAGCCTGACTTGGCTGCATTTCCTCTGGAACTGTGAAATCGAGGCACAGGTAAGGAAGCATAGGAAAACCAGAAGCAGTTGTAGAATTCACCAAAAAATATTTTTTTACACTAGCAGTATCATAAAATAAACTTCTTCAGTATAACTATTTACAAAGGCAAAATAAAGTTTTCTTTCAGTCTCTGTGTCCCTTGTTCTCCAAATCTCTCTTGCAGTTGCAGCTCAGCTCTTTTATAAGTATTTTCAAACCCCATCCTTAGCAAACATCCTGTCCTTGTAAGTTTCAAGAGTTGTTAGAACACAGTGTGCTTCTTGAGGCCCTTTTTTGCACAGCTTTTGCAAAAGGTTCAAACATTTACACTTAAGTAACCACTAGCTTCCAACTGCTTTTTGCAGTCATCTCAAATTATAATTATACACATTTCAACAGTAATGCTATACATTTTAAAAACAAAGGGGATCCCAATATCAGTTACATTTCCATACAATGATTTACATATATCTTTATATCAGTGGATGTGCAAGGGAGGAAAAGCAAACAGCAAGGGAAAACTGAGATAGTAAGAGGCAAAGAATTGTGAGATTGTCGGTTGATCAAGTCCAAGGTCTCACAGCAAAATATGGTTGCACAACTGGACAAACAAATAGACAGGAAAGGACAGATCCTTGCATTTTAAACACTATCTCCTTAACAAATGGGACAGGGTCCTATTCCACCCAGTCACAAACTGCTTATTGTACTTGTAATGTTTTTTGTGACCATGTATTTGAAGTGGAACCTATGTAAATGAGTAATTACTGTATGTGTAAAGGCAATCTCCAAAGTTTTCAATAACTAAATAAATAAAATAGTCCCTATTTATGCATGTGGACTCAGGGTTTATCATCTTTCTTCAACCCCAATGACTTCATCGCCAACCAAAATTTACCAGGAACTCCATGTATCCTTCTACTTTGCATGATGTGTTAGTATGTGCAGCAAGGATTTTTTGCTTCTACTTGTATTTTCTCCCCAGCCATGCTCCACCATGTACATACCCTGGCCCCAAGGATGTACCCTGATCTGGCCCTGTTGACTCCCAACTTGTTCCAAGCCTCAATTCCTGCCAGTGTCCCCCACAGCTATTCCACTAATGGCAGAGGCCCCAGGAGGAAGGTCATCCTCCCCAAGCCAGCATCCAATGCCAGAAGCCACATGAACCCAGGAGGAACCAGGAATGTAGGTCATAGTATGGGCAGTGCCTTGAACTTTCTCCCTGGCTTTTCTCCCAGGCTCCCTGCTGCCCCCTGACATGCACTCAGCTTCTGGGTCTCAGATGCATGCAACATACTACTGAGGGTGCAAGCTCCCTTGGCACAACACGGGGGGTCACTGCGGAACCTTAGGTGCAGCACCAGCCCTCCCTGACCATAGCACACTGCTGAGCAGCAGCTGCAGTGGTCACACCTGACCCCTGTATTGTGGAGTCCCGAGTTTGCTCCTAAACTCAGGTCACTGGGATGGCAGTGCAATGTGTCACTAGGCCACCAGGGCAGCCTCATGCAGCTATGATTTTAATCATTTTGTAATATTTATTAACCTTCTTCTTGCTAATATTGCACCTTATAAATGGCTGACTGTCTTCTTTTCTTGTTAAAATGTGACCATATTATGGTCACTTATCTCATTACTGCTATTTCCTTTTGATGCACTTTTTATGTGGAAACAGCAATAACAATTTCTTTTTTTAAAGTTCCTACTTTCTTGCAAAGACCACCACAATAAAATGAGATATCTTGATGTGGGGCTGCTCTGTTTACCATCAGAAATGTGTGCAGGTGCCATCCTAGTACATCCAGAGAATAAATTTATTGTAATTTTTAGTCTTTGGTAACCGGGTAAAGCCCGCTAGGCACAAGTGCCTGTTTTCAGGGGTGACCTGGGAGGACTGGGAGGCTAGGGGCTGGCTCAGCATAACACAGTATACAAGTGGAGGTTGTGGGAATCAAACCCAGGTCTACTGGGTGTACCAAGCTCATTACTCTAACCTCTAGGCTGTACTGCCAGCCCCAATGAATGAATGAATCCAGAGAATGAATAAAAAAGTAACAAATGGAAGACATTTTTCAAAATTTCAATATTTCTTACTCATCACCACAAAAAGCAGAGGTTTTGGAAACACAGAACTAAATGGAGACAGCAAGAAAGAATTAGATGTTGATTGATTGACTGATTGATAAAACATTTATTTTTAGCCAGGAAAAGCATAACTTTATTTATTTATTTATTTATTAGAACATCAGTTTAACAACCTTTGAGCCAGAGGCTCATTTACAAAGGTACCTCGTCACAGTGAGGACAAAACAGTGCAAGAAACAAACATCAAGGCAGACAAAAAATCTGAGTACATTTAGGAATCAGCCAAAAAATACGGCATTTGTCAAACACAGTATACAACAGGCTTACATGTGCGCTTTACAGAGTAGACAATATACAGTAGTTACATGGAGATTGATTCAGTGGGCAGATAACGGTAAGGCTGGGTGGCAGACATCAGAAGAGGAGTGTGGGGAGGATAGTAGCAAGTACAGGTAGAGCTGGACAGAACTTGATCATGTCCTGCACAAAACATATAAACTTCCATTCATACAATCATTGTAAAAGGAAAAAAAAAAATTCACATTGACAAATTACATAAAATGCATCCTGGAGGGTATTTAAGGTTAGCCTCATAGGTCAACATGTGCATCCCCTGTGATAGTAATTAAACATCTCCTGTTGGAATGCCATGCAAGTTGTGTTTTGCTTAAAGGATGCCTAAACAACATTTTGACAACAAACTATTCAAAAATCTGACTTCATAGGGGACTAAAGGAAAGGCTGCTGTATTCCTTAATGCTAAATGCTAATGCTAAAATACAGTTATATAATTTAGCCAAATGCAGTCGAAAGCATCTGAAATTTGTAAAATTTGTAAAATCAGCCTTCCAATTTAAAAAAAATTGTCTTACCTGCTTCCTAACGTGGCTGCCAAATGTGTTAAGTGATGACATCATTGGAGCCAAAGTCAGAGAGCTATATGGCTCTCTACAGTGCTAACTAGTTCTTTTTTCCCTTTGTATAGAATTGTTTCATCAAATGGTCAAAACCATGTGCATTATTTTCATTAATGCACATGTTAGGCTATGGTTCTGTTCATTTTGTTTACTTTAACATGTTGAAATTGTGTTTTAATCCAACCGACTTTCTCTGTGGCAAACCACAGTGCAGTACAAATCTTGAATAACCCGGTGGTCTAGTGGTTATGGTGGATTCAGGATGCTACAATGGGGGTGCTGGGGTGGTGCATGCTTAATATGCACTTTTTAACATTTTTATTAAACCTTTATATGGTCTGCTATTATTCTTTTCTAGTACATTTTTGACAGAACCTACAAATGTAATCCATAGTTTTGAATGTAAACATTTGTACAATCAAGAAATCAGACTTCTTCAACAAAGTGAAATGCAGCAGCAAGCAAGTACGTTACAATGTGTGCAACCACTGCATCCTACTCCACCCCTAGATCCACCACTTGTTTGTAGCAAAGTTCTTGTGTAGTCCAATGTTAGAGTTAATACTTTCATGAAATTCAAAAAGATGCTTGTCCTGTCTTCTTTTTCCATGGAAAATAGGAAGAAGAAGAAGAAGAAGAAGAAGAATCAGCATTTACATAATGCTTTTCATACACATTGTATCCCAAAGTGCTTTACAAGCAATGCTAGACTGGTAGTGAAGTGACTGAACATGTAATGGCAGCGATTTCACACATTAATATCCACACACAGCCATGGACAATTGCATTAACTGGTTTTATGGGAAAGGGATTGTTGGCCAGGACAATGGGGTCAGGTAGTGATCATAGTGCTGGCAGCCCCACATCTTATTTCTCACAGTAATCTGCTCATATTTCTCCCATTCTGTCTGCCCCTTCCTGAATATAGCAGCACCTTGCAGGAGTGGCCTTCTCAGTTCCCTCTGGTATTCATTCTTCAACTCCTCCTCACACCAAAAACTGGTGAGCTCATCACCCTTCTGCATCATGAGCATGGGTAGTACAGTCCCATTTTTTGACATATCAAAATAAACTAATCTTTCAGTAAGTCAGGCTGATGGCAGCAGGGAACAAGGAGAATGATGGGTTCCTATCCCTAACAGACCTAGGCTACCTGTGATTAGGCACTATTAAATGACAGGTGTGCGCACCATTATGCATGTCATTAAATAGTGCCTAATCATGGGTGGCTTAGATCTTATATGGGTAGGAAAGCTATACTCAGGTTAGGGGAAGACAGGAAGGAGGACATTGAGCAGATCACTGTGAGATCTGAAATGTGGGTCTGCCAGCATCATGATCACTACCTGATTGTGGATAAGAGAAGCCAGCAATGACAAATACTCAGAATGGCAGGACTGCACCTAAACTGTTACTTGAATTCAGTGTAGGGAGATTACCCTTGGATGAAGGGTGTTGACGTTTGTTAGGACAGTATTGAGGGAGCTGTGCATAGCTCATTCAAGATTTGGAAGGGTGGTAGCCAGCCAACTCGCATTGTGGAGCAGAGCACAGAAAAGTACTGGAGAAAAATTGCTGGGAATTGTCTTGTGGGGTTCTGCAGATCACTGGTAAAGGAGTAGACTGACACTGGAAGTCGGGTGGATTCTCTCAAGGCATTAGCATGCCTCTCCTGCTAAAAACATTTGTTATCCATAGTAAGTGCAGTCCTTATGAGGGCATGAACAGCGTTTTTTCTGGTGGGTCATGACGCTTATTGCTTGGCCCTCCAGGAAGACCTAGTTGTTGGTTAATGGGGCAGGGAAAAAACACAACAGGGGAACTGTACATATTACCTTCACTGTGCAGAAGGGTAGTGATCCACTCACTGTTTACTGTGGAAGCAGAAGTCAAACATTGAGAAAGTGGACTGGAGAGTAATTTGGGAGGCATTTTTTAACAGTGTCAGCTGATGAAGCATATCGGTATGGGTCTGCACAACTCTCTGAGGTACAAGATTACTATCTGAGGTGTAACAATTCTCTTCATGAGACCGTAAAGTTATATGCAGCCCCAGACAGTACTAAGGACAGGGTATGGATGGTGAGGTGTACAACAGAAGGCAGGCTAGGTGCAGGGGGTTCACGTGGAAAAAGCCTTATTTGTGGACTAACAAGAAAGCATGAGCTTTGAAATTGGACCAGACCAATACTTTGCTGTGTGACCCTGAGCAATTCAGATAACTTCCTTGTGCTCTTAGGCCACACCTGTAAATAGACTTTCAGCTTAGTGTGCCTCTCCTGGTTAACAAAAAAAATCAGGGCATCCCATAACCACTAGATCATCAGGTATTTGAAATGTTTTACTGCACTGTGGTTTGCCAAAGAGAAAGTCAGCTGGGTTGCAAAACATTTTCAGCAAGTTAAAGTAAAATGAACAAAATCGTAGCCTAACATGTGTACTGATCAAAATAATCCTCAAGTTAACACATGGTGTTGATCATTCTGGCACAACAATTTAAAGCAAAGAGGGAAAGAAGAACTAGTTAGCACTATTGGGAGCTATGTGGGTCTCTGCCTCTGGCTCCAATGATGTCATCATGACTCATCACTTAACATACTTGGCAGACATCATGGGGAAACACCAAGGCTGTTGTTTGAAAGTGAAAGGCTGTTTATATTTTTCAAAAGCTATACAACTGCATTTATGTTATTTTCATAAATGCAGTTTTACCATAAATGTAAACAGCGGCCTTTACTTTACCTTGCAAAGAAGCCAGATGTTGGAGTTTGCAGTTTTAAAAAACTGCTTGTTTAGTACCCTTTAATAAAACTGGGAATCTCATTCCATGTCCTTGCTAGGTTTCTAACCAGAGTTAGGTTCCCAAATCTATTGTTTACCCTAGGCCAAGTAATATCGATGGAAGCTTTCCACAATCCACGTTTATTCACTCTTTGGTTTGCAATTATTATGTGGATGACATTTGCACCAATTTACTGTCCAGCATTTGTTTATTTATTTGTTTGTTTGTTTGTCTGTCTATTTATTTAATTGTCTATTTATGTATTTAGTTATTTATTTATCAGCGTGGCTCAGTTGGTAGCACATCCGCCTCTGGACCAGAAGGTTGTGGGTTCTCGTCCCACACTGGGATTGGACTTGCACCTAAAATCACTGGCATCTGAGTGCAGTATTGGGGGGTGCTGTACTGCTGGGGTGTGCCATCCTTTGGATGAGATGTTAAACCGAGGTCCCTTCTGCTCATCCTGACGTTGTCCTGGTAGGTGTCCAGGTGGAATTAAAAGAACCCAGGGCACTCTTTGCAAAGAGTAGAGAACATTCCTGGTGTCCTGGCCAACATTCCCTTTCCCATAAACCGGTTCATGCAATTATCCAGGCTGTGTGTGAGTGATGATGTGCGATATGGCTGCCACCACCACATTCAGTCACTTCACTACCAGTCTAGCATTGCTTGTAAAGCACTTTGGGATACACTGTGTATGAAAAGCGCTATATGAATCCTGATTCTTCTTCTTCTTCTATCTATGTATTTATTGTGGACCACGTAAGTGCACTATACAAATAAAATGCCAGTTTTCAGGCACGACCTGTGAGAATTACAAAAGCGGGGGAACAATACACAGAATGAGATAGCAAAAGACAGAATGTATGAATCATACAAAGGTTCCATAATTAGCTAGAAAAAAATGAAATACAACAATAATAATAGTACAAAATGACTAAGTACAGAGACAGAAGGCAGATTACCATGTACAGGCAAGAGCAAAGATAACCACACCATAGGTGGACCTGAGTTAAGTAAGGGTATATTCAGGAACGGTAGGGAGTGAGTGTGACACTACAGACAGCAAGAGTAGTGCCACAGTTACTACAGTTGACCTTCCTGCCACTTTTAGATTATGGTGATAGCATACACAGGAGAGCCTCACTTTCTTTCCTGTCTAAATTAGATGTGTTGTACCACAGAGTACTTAGATTTATTTCCAGCCTGCATGCTGGACCACATCACTGTGATCCTGGCACAGTAGTGGATTGGACTTCATTTACTATTAGAAGGCTATGGAATGTTCATATGTGGTCCCTAAAGGCAAGGTGGAATTTGTTACCGTCTTATTTATTAAATCCACTCCAAAAATCTACAGGGTCACATAATGTAAGAATGTACAATATTATCCTGCTAGATGTCCCCAAGGCATCATTCAAAATTTGGTAAAATGGATTTTAGTTGGATAGGCCCTACTTTTTGGAATGCTTTGCAAGACTCTCTCAAGATGCGTTCCCTTGCTAGCCCATCTTATTTTAAGGTCCTTCTTGATCAGTTTTGTGTTGATAAATGTGAATGCTGTTGAAAAACAAGAACATGTAAATTCAGTATTATTGTACGTTGCAATTTCTGTACTTGTAGTAGCATTCTGTTTTAAATTGTCCTTGCCATAAGTTCTGTTTATCAGTATTCCTGCTGTTCTTATCTTTGTACCAGAGTATACCTGTTAGCCAATACTTAATTGAATTTCTTAAGTTTCTTTGCTGTGTTCTATGAAATTGCATTGCAACCCATCATATTTCTTTTTTTTTTTTGCTTTAAAGATTTTATTGATTTTCAGTAATATGGTATACACCAAACAATTCACAGTAAAATATTTTAAACAGTAAGACTAGCTTATTAACATACATAACTGATTGTTAGGTCTCATAAAAATACATGCATAAATAATTAAGATGGTGAATTCACAATGTAGGTAGGTTCATTAAAGGAATAATGCCACGCAGGGTGGGTGTTATGCTGGGAAAACATCCTGCCTCTGGGGGTTGGGCCTGAGGCTGTAGGCTGAGGGCATCCAACACCTGAGAAGGGATGTTTATTTATTTATTTATTTAGTTAGTTTTTGTTGACCAGATAAGTACACTAGACAAATCCTGCCTATTTTCAGGCACAATCCGGGGGAGGGGGATACAAGATGAATGACGACTGACCTTGAACCAGATTAAGCTGTTTGTGGTATTTTTTTAGTGAATGAGGGAAATTTGGCCAGGACACTGGGGAAATTCCCCTACTCGCTGGTAGGGGGAGGTGCTGTCTGTGCTGATGGCCATTTCGCCCTGAGATGTCGACGGAGAAAGACGTGAAGGCGGTGGGGGAGCGGGTCTCCTCCCCAACCTCAGCTTTGCTAGAGACCCATGCTGCTTCATTGATTTCCTACTCGCTTGCATTGTCAGCTTTGGAAGGTCCATCCTGCCTGCTGCACGACTCTGCTGTTTCTTGTATCCCAACACGTAAGACCGCTCTGTCTCTTGTGGAAGAGTCGGATCATTTGGACTCTGCCTGTTCTCTCGATTTGAATGTAGCACCTTCGTTTGCTGATAGTAGCAGTGTTGCTACCATGGAAGTTCCCGGATGTGCGACTGCTGTGCATGTTCTGCAATTGACAACATCTGCCGGGGCTGTGACACAGTGCTTGGATGAACCGCTCTCTGGAGCTCCCGGGAAAGGTATTTCTCTACCGGGGAAACCAGGGAAACAGTTGGGGATGCTTCATAAGGTGTGCCTCTCCTCTGGGGATTATAAGGATTCTCTCACATGAGAACTTGACACTGTGCCTGCATTTCGGGCCATGGGTTGGATTCCCACTAAGAGCAGTTGGCCTCCTGACCCCACAGATGCGACCATGCAAGAATATACTGCCCTGGTAATAACAGACGCAGGCAGATTCTTCAGGATTCTTCTTTGGTCGCTGATGGACCGGTAGTTGTACAGCAGAATTTGTCTGCTACGGGACATGGGGTTACTCCTTTGCTTCCGGTTGCTTCACCTCTGGATCCTGCTTCTGGGACTGCCCCTACTCACAGTATTGCCCCAGGACAAGAGCAGTTGGCTGCTTCCCAGGTGGGAGGGATGCAGGCTGTGGGTTTGGGAGCTGATGTTTTGCAAACTCCTGTTGGAGCCAGGGTTTCCAAGTCTGTATCACGGATGGCTGATTTATTTAGGCCTACTCTTAAGGAACCTGCTCCTCGATGTAATGCAGTTAGACTGCTTTATAAAGAGGGATTGTTGGACCCTCCTAATAGGGCGTATATTGGGAGGCATCTGTTGAAGGATTCTTTAAAATGTTATGCATCTGAAGTCTTTGCTTTGATTCACACTGATGACAATAATTATGACATTAGCTTTAAAACTGGAAGCTTTAGATCAGTTCTGGGTTAAATATAATTCACTAGAGGATACTCCACTTTGGACTCCTTTTTTGGCTATTCCGCTCACTAAACCAGCTGTATGCACTATCACAGTTTTGTTTCAGAATGAAGGAGTGGAGTTGGCTGATATTTTGTTTTGGTTGAAAAAATGCTGTGAAGTGTTGGAACACCCGGTTCCTATTATGGATTCCGAACAATTCTGGACCAGTGGTTGGAAAATGAAGTGTAAATTGTTTATGACTAATTCTGGTATTGCCCATTTACCAAGCTGTTTTTTTCTGGGTAGGGACAGGGGTTTTCTGTTTTACCTGGGGCAACCTAAATCTTGTCATAGGTGTGGGTCTAGATTACATCTTAGTAATGCCTGTGACTCCTTCAAGTGTATTCATTGCCTAGGAACTGGTCATTTGGCTGCAACCTGTATTAATTTGTTTCGTTGTAATCTCTGTGATGAGACAGGCCATTCTTATGTTAAGTGTCCGTGGGCCTCCCATAATTCTGTGGATGACCATTCCCATGAAGCTCTTATTACACAGGCCCAAAAAAAGAGCTGTGCTAAGGCCTCTGAGAAAAGAATGCAGGACCTTTTAAAAGCCCCTGAACCCCTTGTCCCCGGATCAGTTCCTCAACTGGAGTCAGGTTTACAGGCTGTACAGCAAACTCTTCTTGTCTCGGGCGTTAAGTCCAATAGTACGGTACCATTGGCACAAGGGGCCCCGATGATGGGACCTGTCACTGAACTGGTGGACCCTCTGGAGCACCACTCTGTAGCTCTTGTAGAACCTGGCTCCCAGTCAGAGGATATGCTTATGGATGCAGAACTTGACCCTGTGGTTTCTCCTCTTGATACAGAAGTTCCTGCTTCGGATACCTCTGCAGTGCCCCCGTGTTGGATATTGATCAGACTTTTCAGACTGTCTCTTATAAGAAAAGACAGAGGGAAAATAGTGGGATTCCGGGTCTTAAAGGGAAAGAACGGAAAGTTGTGGTTAAGAAAAACCTTTTACAGTCTAATAAATTTGATGTGTTGCATCGACAATGGAAGTCAGGGGGTATTAAAGAGGAGGAAGAGAATTCAGCGTTGGATTCATCTTCTGTTGCCTCTTCCATAGGTGCTTCTTCAGGAATGGAGAATGGGGGTCCTGGGAAGCTTAAATGGAAAACCCATTCGCAACGATGATGCGACTTATAACTTTTTCCTTTTTCTGTCTTTTCCTTTGCCTTATGGGTGCCTTTTGTATCTTATCTTTAAATGTTAATAGCATGAACAGTGGGTTGCGAAGGGATTTAATCTTAACTGAGTTACAGCCTTTTTGAACCGATTTGGTCCTTTTGCAGGATACAAGAATTAAGACATTTAAAGAGATAGCTCAATGTTCTTCTTCTTGGATGTTGAGAGCCACGTTTTGGTCCTTAGGGCCTGACAAGTGTGATGGTTTGGGTGTTTTGTTTGCCAATCCTGATTTAAAAGTTTTATGATTGATTTAGAACCTGGTAGAGCTATGATTTTAGATCTCTCTCTTATAAAACATGGAGATTACGTGTTATTAATGTATATGCACCACAGAGTAAGGCATCTAGTGTGGACCTTTTCAGGAAGATTCAACCATTCCTTTGTACAGCACGAATGGTCATTTGGGACGGGGATTTCAATTGTGGTATACAAAGGGGTGACAGGGGTCTACAGACGGATAAATTATTCTGTGATTCTAATGCTTTACATAATATTGCTACTACTGCTCACGTGGTGGATTCTTACCGACTGTTTCATGCTACTGGTGGCTTTACTTTTCGTAAAGGCTTATTGTGAACTAGAATAGATTTTATTTGGGTTTCTAAATCAGTACATGTTACTCAATCAGGTATTATTGACCTGGCTTTTTCTGACCATTCTGCTGTATATCTTGAATGACATTGGGCTGACAGCCTTTCATATGACAAGCCCACTTGGAAATTGAATGTTTCTTTGTTGGACCAGGCACGTATCATTGTGGCTTGTAAGTCTTTATGGACTGCTTGGCTTTCAGTGCAATGTATGTATGACTCTTTGGTTGATTGGTGGAGGGACACAAAGTTGGAAATGAAAGCTTTTTTTCAGAAAACTGTGGGGTTACATCATAGAACTAATTACTTTCGTTATTTACAGTGTAGGAAACACTATCATAGATCAATTTCTCTTGCTGATTCTACTGGTCAAGATTTTAGCTCCCAAATTCAGCAGGCTAAAGCTACCATGTATCAGTTTCAATACGATAGGATTAAAACCCTTAAGCAAAAAACAGACATTCAGTCCTTTTAAAGATAATCAGGTTAACTGTCAAAAGAAATGTTTGGAGGAGTTGATGGATGCAGATGGGAGGATATGTCATGATAAGGTCTCTATTCTGCATCTTGTATCTGCATATATTAAGGATACTTTTGGATTTCCACCTTAGACGTGTCATATGGACTCTTATGTCGCACAGTTGGAACCACAAGCTGTTTTGCCGGAACAGGTACAGCAGCTTGTGGCTTCTATTACCATAAATGAAGTTAGGGCTGTTATTAAATCTACCAAAATTAACAGTACTCCTGGACCAGATGGGCTTCCAGCAGAGTTTTACCAAATTTGTTGTGATATTTTGGCCCTGGCATTATGTGATTTATTTAATATTCTCTTACACTCTCCTCCTGAACTACCAGAATGGTTGGTGGAAGCGGAGTTGATTCTCTTGTATAAAAAGGATGATAGAGGGGCACTACGCAACTGGAGGCCTATCTGTTTGTTGAATTCTGACATTAAGTTTTTGAGTAAAATTTTGTCTAATAGATTGTCTCATTGTGCTCATACTCTTATTAGTACTGTACAGGGTTGTGGTGTTCCCACCGAGGGATACATGATAATCTGATTTTGCTCAGGGAATTGTTTTATAGAGGTCAGAAGCAGAGTATCTCTGGTTTAGTACTTAGCCTAGATCAATCTAAGGCCTTTGATTCTATTTCACAGGACTATTTATTTTTAGTCTTGGTCCGTTATGGGATACCTGTTGAGTTTATTTCTTGGCTCCGGAAACTTTATTATAATGCTACAGCAGTGCCAAAGGTAAATGGTTGGAAAGGGGACAGGATTGGTTAGAACCGGGGTGTGAAACAAGGCTGTCCATTGAGTCCCTTGTTGTATGTTTTTGGTATAGATTCCCTTTTATGGCAAATTCTTAGTGATTCTAGGATAATAGGAATACCTCTGGTACAGTCCCTTTCCCCATTGAGAATACTTACTTATGCTGATGATATAGTTCTTTTGGTACAAGAATGTACTAGTGAAGAAGTTATATCACAACAGTTTACTGATTTTTCCAATGCTTCTGGATCAAGTATTAATATGGACAAATGTTTTAGATATCAGTTTATGTCTGATGCTCCTAGGATAGTTACGTATGCAGGTATCTCAGTATCCATGGATCCAGTTACTATTTTAGGGCTGCAGTTTGGTGCTGTCAATCCGGCAGTTGTTAACTGGGAAAGAAAATTGTCGACAGCAGAAGGGTTATTGGCCCATTAGATTCACGGGCCTTTGTCCAAACGCAAAAGGATATTGTTGTTGAAAACTTTGATTGTACCTCTTTTTCTCTATGTTAGTTATATTTATCCCCTGCTGAAGGTTTTGTATACTAAATTGTATAGTTTATTTTTTAGGGCTTTTTGGGGTAGCAGGTTAAACCCTGTAAAGAGAAATATTACTTATCGAAGTATAAAACACAGGGGTTTGAATATGCTCCATCCTATAGCATTTTATTTTAGTATTTTTCTTTATTACAATGTTTTGGAACTCAGTCGACCTCATAGTAAGAGCTGGATTAATTTATTGACTGAATGGATTAGGCCCAGTTTGAGATCTTTGGAAAACAAAAATACTAGATTGTTTTCTAGGTTAGAAGTTGTCCCTCAAGTTATTAAGGAAATGTTTCAGCAACTTATTCTTTGGAAAGTTGATTATAGTATTATGACACTGACTAAGCGGATAGAAGTTTATGATACTATTGTTCAAGCTCAGTGCTTGGAACATCTTATATTGCCATATTGTACTGAGCATAATAGTCAGGGACAGTTTTTACAATTATTAAATGCTAGATTACTGGTGTTTGTTTGGGATTTGGTATGGCTGACTTTGCATGGCAAACTGAATGTTAGAAACAATAATAAGCATAAGGCAGTTCAGGAAAGGTATTGTTTACGTCATTCTTGTACCCAAATTCTAGAAACTCAGGAACACTTATTTTTGAAATGTAGTTATGCACAACAGTTTTGGAGTTTCCTAGCTGATCACTGGAAGATACCACAGTTTGGTTCTCTTACTTATCAGGAGTTAATTTATGTTCCAGGAACTTCAAGTTGGCAATCTTTTTTCAACATCGACGTTGCAAGTTTTGTTTGCTGTTTTGAAATACTATCTCTGGCAATCTAGGTGTAAATGGGTACTACAACAGCGATATATCCCATATGATGCATTGTTGTTGTTAATTACTGGAGTGATTAAACAGGTATATGAGGCAGATTCGAGACGGTTTCCCGATTCACCAGTTGAACGTCTATGGCGGGCATGTGATGGTATCTTACAGCATGCTTCATTATGGCTTCATAATTTTCTGACTTCTCACTCAGGATAGGTGCTTTTGTTTGGTTTTCTATGTTGCTTTGAGGATGTTCTTTAGTTACCTTGGTTATGACAGTACTGCTTATGCTATTTAGTGCTTACCTGTTTATACAGTTCTAGTTGTTTTGAATTATACTTCCTTTTCCCCCACAAAATTCCCCTACTCTTTTCGAGAAGTGCCATGGGATCTTTAACATCCACCTGAACTACCACCAATCCAGGCAGATGGGACCTCAGTTTAACATCACATACTGAGGCCACAGGCTGAGGACATCCAACACCTGAGAAGGGATGTTATCCCAGCATACGCCCACCTTGGAGGGCATTATTCCTATTATACAATGGCTTGTTGTTGTATAAAGAATACAAAAAATAATTTTAAAGAATGTCTTTGCTAGTCTGGAAAAATATTTTTGTTTCTTAAGAGAAGATACAAACAATCAATGGAACAAGCAATCAAGAGGTCCACAGTGGGGCTGAGACTAGAGCTGGGATGTTATGCTGTGATAACATCCCTGGTCTAGTCCCAGACTGACCAATAAGAGGCCAGTATTCTTTCATGCCATTGTATAATAATTTATAACTATTACCTTAATAAAGGAGAAACAGATACAAGATGGGAATGGGCATTAGTTACTGGTTCAGGACTGTATCATATTTCTTATGTCATGGAGTGCCCAGATATTTTAGGAAGGGGGCCCAGATTCTTTCAAATAGTTCAAATTCTTTTACCAATAACTTGGCATGCCAATCTTTCATTATTAATTTACCTCACTTGTTTTATTTCCCCGTTCTTCATTCTTTATAGTAAAGTGGAGAAGAATCATTTAGTAGAGTTTTGCGAGTCAGCCTTCCCCACCATATATCCCCTAGTGTTCAAGGCCGGCCTGAGTATAATGATGTAACACTTAGGTAAGAATATACAGCTGAGCATTCCAGCACTAGAAGCCAAGATGGCAAAAATTTCCACTACCACCATGTATTTCCCTCTGGTGCTCAGGTATGCAGGTATAAATGAGAGCCACACGCTGACAAACACAAGCATGCTGAAGGTAATGAACTTGGCCTCATTGAAGCTACCAGGTAAGTTTCTGGCCAGAAAGCAACCAAGAAGGAGACACTGGCCAAGAAGCCCAGGTATCCCAGCATGCACCAAAATGCAAGCGCCGAACCATCGTTGCACCCAATTATCATCTTTCCATCTTCAGATTTCATATTGGATTCTGGGAATGGGGCAGATGTGGACAACCAAGCAGCACATATGATCACCTGAAGCAGTGACCCAACAAAGACTATGGAACTGGATATCTTAGATCCCACCCAGCTCCTTAACTTGCTGCCTGGCCTTGTGGCACTAAAGGCAATCACCACAATGACAGTTTTGGCTAGAACACATGAGACACAAAGGGAAAATGTCAAGCCAAATACAACTTCAATGAACATGCAGTTCAGTTTCATGGGGTGGCCAATGAACAGCAGGGGAGAGAGGAAGCACAGCATGAGGGCCACCAGAAGAAGGTAGGTGAACTCACGGTTGTTGGCCTTGACTATTGGAGTGTCCTTGAACTTACTGAAAATGCAGAGGATGGAAACTGTCAGTAAGCAGAAGACACTAGTGCAGAAAGTCAATGACACTCCGAAAGGGTCTTCATAGGAGAGGTAGTCTGGGATTTTTGGGATGCACTTATTTTGTTTATCATTGGACCAGTAATCCTCTGGGCACTTCAGGCAGTTCACAGCATCTGATGGAAAATTAATTCTGTTTAAACCAAGGATGCAAGAATCATAATCATGACCAGATCATTTCTAGATACCTACAACATTTAATAAAGCACTGCTCATTTGGCCTATGATCTATTAGAAAGTGTTTAGGGAATGCCATGATTAGCCAACAAAGAAAATGGAGTATACAAATAACTGTAGATAGCGAGTTACGGGCTACATGACAATTTGTGCAGTTCATGTCGCCGTGCAACATCTTACTCCAGACTCTTCACTCTGGCATGAATCAGCACCCCACACAATTCATCCTCAGACAGTTTACCCCCAGTGTAAATATTAGAAAACAAACTCATCCAGGACAAATTGTGCTGGGCAGCAATTTATGCCAGAGGAAAGAGTTCAGGGTGAGGTGTCATGTGGGGACATGACCAACACAACTGGACGTGTGCCCCAAGTGATGGTGTCTGTCATATGCAAAGTAAGGAATGACACACATCATGTGGTTGTTAGCCATGACGAGTAGTCGAGTGCTGCAGCTATCCAGGAAGTGCATTATTCTCTTATGGGACCACACATTCTGGAGTGTTATTCCACTTATAAAATGTTCTTTTATTTGTTAAAAAAATAAGTGGTTCAGGTGAGGTGTGAAGTTGTCAGAAAAATAATTAGTGGTCATGTCTTGTGTTTCAACCAATGAGGTTACAGGATTTTCATAATCCTTTTTTTTAAAGGGGTGGTTTAGATATACAAGCTTTATAGACAAAGATAAAATTATATCTACACTAATGTACAGACATTGGTGTGTTACAAGGTTTTTTTACACCCTCAAGATCTGTGATACTATATACACCACAAGAACAAAGCTTGAGTGGTTCATAAAAGTTTATAACATGGGAGTCAGAAAAACAGGTACCTGATTGGTAGAGAGCCATCAGGTGACCATTGATTAATACAGCATATACACACAGCAAGTAGTGAACTGCTCCCCCCCGAGAGATCAGTCAGCACTCAGGATCTCATTATTGTGCCAGAATTACAGTTTGTGGGGCAGCCATTACTATCATTGCTAATCGAGTGACAGCTGTAGTAGCAGCATGTGCAGTATACCTTGCCCTCCCAGCTCCTCCTGATCTGTAGCTGCGGTGTGTAGTTATACTATCAGACTGGTGCTATTCTCTTAGCCCCTGTTATAAAACATTATTATTGTCCCCTGGCTACTCTGTGCCTTCTCACCCACTCACCCCGTGGACCTCCGTGAACCAAGCGATTAGAGCAGCCTGCACTGTGACAGTGACAAGTCACCATTGCTATGGTATTATTGTGCCTTTGCTTTGTGCCTGAACCGGTAGTATCCCTGGCCAGAAGCCATGGTGCTGAGAATGAGAGACAGGAGCTGGAACCCCCCATAGAAGTTATTGTCAGATCAGGACATGTATACAGAAACAGTAGCAGTTTGCACAGAGATTGATGTGAGAGCAGCAGTGTGGACCGAGATTGTTGGTCATTATGTGCAGTGTCTCAGGAGTCGGCATTAGGAGACAGAGACAGGCAGGCAGGCAGACAGGTGCAGTGTGTGTCTCTCTCTCTATCACTTTTTTCACAAACAGCCCCCCTCCCCCAGCCCATTCATGTGCGCTCCTCCTCCTGTGGTCATCCAGCAGCAGGGTGGGAAATATGTGGCAGCAAGAGAGTGTCTGAGTGTCTGGTAATTAAAGTCTCTCACCATACTGTCCCCAAAGGTGCAGATATCATGAATGTTGGAGGAGAGAGAGAGAGAGGGGTGCTGCAAGAATGACCGTGTGTTCGAATGTCAATGAGCGCATCAGTTCTGCTACAGCATGGTGTGGTGTTTGCTGTGTATGTGTGTCTCTCTCTCTGTCAGAATACAGAGTGTTTGCTGCATAATGTGGCAGTAGATGATGGTGTGAGTCAGTGGCAGAGCACTTTCATTTCCCGGGCAGTTCCTGAGAAGTGCCTATCACTGCAAAGGCGATGCTGCAGACACACGGACACGGAGGAGAGACAGAGAGTGAAGGCTTTCCTTACTGTTGCTCTGCTGGCAAGCGAAGCGAGAGACACACATTGTAGGTGCACTGTCCTGTGCTGCACTTCACAGAATGAGAGAGAGAGAGAGGGCCCGAGGTGGTCATGAAAAACATTTCCTTGACTCTCTCTCTCTCTCTCTCTCTCTCTCACCTTCTGTCTATGTGAGATCAGTTTTACAAATGACACGGCACATGTGGAGCAAGTGTTATGGGCACCAGCTGAGAGAGAGAGAGAGAGAGAGAGAGACAGAAGGGCAGCTTTAGCATGGAGAGAGAGAGAGAGAGAGCATGTTCTGTGTAGCCAGCAGAACAGTGATTTGCTGTTCATTAATATTTAGAACAGTGATCATGCTGCAAAACTTGTGTTATGGTCAAAAAAATCATATTCACTTATTTGTTTTCTGTGGTCAGTGCTCAGCAGTGCATATTGAGTCAAGTTCTGCACCAACAGCACTGAATATTGAGCTAAGTTCAGCACTGTTAGCAACACAGTACTTCTGGCGGTGGCAGAACACATAAAAAAGTTCCTCTGTTTGTATCAACTAATCATGCTTTCCTCTTTTTTTTTTTTTTTTACCTCTGGTGTCACCCCATGTTCTAAGTGCAATGACCCACTCCAGGGTGTGCTGTTATTGGGGATTAATCAACACCCTGGGCTCTGTGAGGACACTCGGGCTGTGGCCTCGTGCCTCACAATGCACCCAGGGTGCTGATTAATCCCCAATAACTACACACCCTGTCGTGGGTTATTGCTTACATCACACACCAAGGGGGTGAAGTTAAACTGTGAACAACACTGATGTCCATAACTTTATTTTGCGTAATTATGGCTTTGAGAAAAGAGGCATTCTGATAAGCATGGGGGAGTGGTGCACAGGTCTATGCTCCATAATACACATTTGTGACAACATAAGCATGTATTATGAAGTACGAAAGCAACTGGTTTTAGGATAATAAAACCCTTAACCAGTAATTACTGTACAGTATATTGAAGAGGAACATTTATGAACGGTGCCCAGTATGGTTTGCAAGCCAATGAAAAATTAGCCTTGCTTGTAGAGCAGAAAGCAGCTAACTAAAAGAAGCTACATTTTCTTATTAATTTAAAACTTATATCTCAGCAGGAGTCAGTGTCTGTTAAGATTAAGTAGACAGATAACTTTATTAGAAGTAGAAGGGGTCTTATTTAGGGTTAAAAAGAAAGAAAAGAAAGAAAGTCAGTGTGTGTTCTGTGCAGGGAAGGGTACTGTATCAGCTGACTTTGCTAAACCAGTAGGAGGAAAGAGAGCTTACCTGGGGGTGTGGTTTAGACACTATAAAAGCAGGTGAGTCAAATTACAACTTCCTGTTGCTAGCCTTTTTTCTTACTAATTACCCTCCATCCCACCCAAAGCCAGTTCTACTTTTATAGCCACTGGATTTGACTGTCAACAGGAACTTCCTGTTTGCCAGTAGGAAGGAAAGGATCATAGAGAAACATTGGTTTTGTCAACCCTAAAGGAAAAAAGTAGCTCACTCTCCCCCCCCATCTGCTGGTGGTCTGATATTGAGCAAGGAAGAAGGAGGCTACTGAAGAATATAGGAAGTTGCTGTCCCAGTACAGGAAGGGTGAGAGTTGTAAGGAGAGGAGAGAATAAGCATCCAGAGAAACAGTAGAGAGGAAACAAAATGAGACATGATAGGAGTGGTGCAGTGCAATGGATGTGGGACGGCAGTGTTCCGGGAGACATTCTGGAGGCTACGATGCTGCCCTATTTACAGGCACCTCTCTGGTCTGAGAGACGAGGTTGCCCGTCTCCAGGCTGATCTGGCTAGGAATCGTGAAAACTCCTCCCCCACCCAGGGACCACCAGGGCCAATGCCACTACCTCAGAGGTTGCCAAGAAAGAGGAGAGGCTGGACCAGGGTGGGCTCAAGGAGGGAGAGGGTGGTGGAACAGAGTTGCATCCCTCCAGCTGTACCTCTCCACAATTCATTTGCTCTTCTGGTGGATAGTGGTTCCTCTATGGAGGCACCTGCAGTGGAGACCAAGGAGGATGCTGGGAACCTTCACAAGGAGACCCACAGGAGGGTGGCATGGGACCCACAGGAAGAAACAACTCCTGGTGGGGACTCAATCATTAGGGGGTAGAAATGGGGGAGGAAGGGGAGAGGGAGGTAAGGTGCCTTCCTGGTGCCACAGCTTGGAGGGACAGGAAGCGAATCCTCAGGATCGTGGGAGGAGCTGCACAAGGGAGGAAGCTGGATGTCATTGTCCACCTAGGAACAAATGACCTGGCTAGGAATGGGATCAGAGCAGTGCAAGAGGAGTTTGTAGAGTTGGGAAGGGGCCTTAGACAAGTAGCGAATACGGTAACCTTCTCGGAGGTGCTGCCTGTCTATGGCAAGGGAGATGCTTGGGCACTTCTCACCAGGGAATTCAATGAGTGGTTGAAAAACTGGTGTGGAGCTCAGGGTTTTGGCTTGATTGGGACTGGGGAGCCAGCTGGAGGATGCAGACCTATACTGGTGTGATGGTCTGCATCTGTCGAGGGGAACCAGGATCCTAGGTGAAAGGTTTAAATGCTTCATTGGCAAGCATTTAAACTAGCCAAGGGGATGCACTGAAAGGAGCAGGAAATCAGGCCTCCCCACAAAACATGGTGATTAGTGAGGTAAACACCAAGGTACAGAAGTTATTAGGGAGCAGAACAGATTTAAATGTAAAAAAAGGCAAAGGCAGTAAGGACAGAAATGGGGCTAAAAGGGGTAAGGCTATCAAAAAGTGGAGGGTGATGAGTACCAATGCCCATAGTCTGTGTAACAAGCTCCCTGAACTAGTGGCCTTGATGGAAGAGGGTTGCCTGGATGTTGTGGCAGTCACAGAAACATGGTACACAGAGAACCATGACTGGGATGTCAACATACCAGGATACACAATCTACAGGAGGGACAGGGAGGGTAAAGGAGGAGGTAGATCTCTATGTAAAGGAAGGGATCAAAGCAACAGAACTAAAGAGTAAACAGGGAGCAGATGAGGCACTTTGGGTCACCCTGGAGACAGGAAATGGCACCACAATCTGCATGGGGGTTGTATACAGAACCCCATCTCAGGGGGAGGGAATGGACAAGGAAATGATAGTAGGCTTTCTTAGAATGGCAGAAAAAGGGGAGATATTGTTGATGGGGGACCTGAATATGCCAGATGTTAACTGGAGCACCTTTGCTGCAGGCACATCCAAGAGCAGGGTCATTCTTGATGCCCTACAGGGGGCATGCCTCAGACAACTAGTATTGGAACCCACTCAGAAGGGAGCAATCTTAGACCTGGTACTCTCAAATGGGGATGGAGAAAGAATCTCAGATTTAGAAGTGGGTAGCCATCCGGGAAAAAGAGACCACCAAACAGTGTGGTTCACGATAAACACAGCCATAGAATCAAGCCATACAAAAGCAAGAGTACTGGACTTTAGGAGGCCTGACTTTGGGAAAATGAGAGAGGGCCTCAGAAAAGCACTAGCAAACAGGCAAGAAGGAGGGGTGGAGGAACAATGGGGAGTGATCAAAACAGCCATCACAGAGGCAACAAGCCTTTGTGTAAAGCAAATCAATAAAACACAACGAAGGAAAAAAATGCTATGGTTCTCAAAAGAGGTGGCAGGGAAGGTTAAGGAGAAAAGGACAGCATTCAGGAAATATAAGGAAACACAGAAGGAACAGGACAGAGAACTTTATCAGTTAAAGCAGAAAGAGGCTGGGAAGGCAGTCAGAATAGCAAAGGCCCAAACCGAGGAAAGGATAGCCAATTCTGTTAAGAAGGGGGATAAGACCTTTCATAGGTACATTAGAGCGAAGAAAGATCAAAGGAGGGATACTGAAGCTTAATAAAGGGAGGGAATGTGGGTAGAGGGTGACAGTGAAAAGCAGGGATACTGAATGAATATTTCTGCTCAGTAGTCACAAAGGAAGAGGAGGGGGAGTTACCTAAAAAAAACAAGAGAAACACTCTGAAGACGGGGTCGATACCAGTCCATTTACAGAAGAAAAGGTTCTGAAAGAACTAATAAAATTGAAGGTGGACAAAGCAATGGGGCCTAATGGGATTCACCCAAGAATTCTAAAAGAACTAAGGGTAGAAATCATGGGAGGATGGGGTGGTACCCAAGGACTGGAGGAGGGCAGATGTGATTCCTCTTCACAAAAGTGGGAGCAGGACAGAGGCAGGAAACTACAGACCAGTTAGTTTGACCTCAGTGGTAGGGAAAATGATGGAATCACTTCTGAAGGAAAGTGGGGCACAAGACCCAAGGCAGCATGGATTCACGATGGGAAGGTCATGTCAGACGAATCTAATAGATTTCTTTGACTGGGTGACCAAAGTAGTAGACCAGGGAGGGCTGTGGACATGGCCTACCTAGATTTAGCAAGGCATTTGATACAGTCCCACACAAAGATTAATTCACAAGATAGCCAGCCTTGGAGTGGGTCCCAAGGTGGTAGCCTGGATAAAAAATTAGCTAGACAACAGGACGCAAAGGGTAGTAGTAAATGGAGTACACAGTGAAGAAAGGAGGGTTACTAGCAGGGTACTGCAGGGTTCAGTACTGGGACTGGTCCTTTTTAATGTCTTTATAAGTGACATGGCAGAGGAACTGGAAGGAAAAGTATGTCTCCTTGCAGATGACACAAAGATCTGCAACAGGGTTGATACACAAGATGGAGTGGAAAGGATGAGAAGGGACTTGGCAAGGTTGGAGGAATGGTCAAATGTATGGCAGCTCAGATTCAATGCAAAGAAGTGCAAGGTAATGCACATGGGAAACAAAAACCCAGGGGAAGCGTACACAATGGGGGGTGAGATACTGACAACAGTAAAAATAGAAAGGGACCTGGGGGTAATTATATCAGATGACCTAAAGGTGGGCAAGCAATGTGAGAAGGCAGTAAGGAAGGCTGGGGGGATACTGGGATGCATAGGAAGAGGCATCAATAGTAGAAAACAGGAAGTTGTTATCCCTCTGTACAGACAGTTGGTGAGACCCCATCTGGAGTACTGTGTGCAGTTCTGGAGACCCCATCTCCGCAAAGACATAGACAGAGTGGAGGCTGTCCAGTGGAGGGCAATTAAAATGGTGCAGGGTCTGCACCAGAAGACATACGAAGAAAGACTAAAGGAGCCTAATATGTATACCCTTGAGGAAAGAAGGGAGAGAGGGGACATGATAGAAACTTTCAAGTACCTCATGGGAATTAACAAAGTCCAAGAGGGTAGCATCTTCCAGAAATAGAGATGTGCAAGAACAAGGGGGCACAATTTGAAGATAGAGGGGGGACAGCTCAGAGGTAATGTGAGGAAGTATTTTTTCACTGAGAGGGTTGTGGATGCATGGAACAGCCTCCCTCAGGAGGTCGTGGAGTCAAGAACAGTGGAGGACTTCAAGAATGCATGGGACAGGCATAAGGCAGTCCTAGTGGGGGGTAGGAGGAAGTAAGCTGTTGGTTAACTAGGATCTGCAGCTTATCTGTTAGGTAGGAAAATGGGCAGACTAGGTGGGCCAAGCGGTCCTTATCTGCCGTCAAATTCTATGTTTCTATGTTTCTATGTAAACTCTTTTAAAAATGTATTGGTCTTACCTCTGGCCTTAACAGTCTGGAAATATCCTTATCTCAGCCCTCCCTATGTCGGTGTGGTACATAGGGCATTTGACATGGGGTGGCTGAAGGTATAATTTTTATCTTCGTGAGAAGGTATTTGTCTGTTGATATTTCACAAGTGGTGAAGCTATGAGTGAGACAGCAATAGACCAATACCCTTTAAATAAACAAAATATTATAATGAGTCAGTCCATAGCATGTTTGATTTATACAACACGGGTGGGATATTCAAAAGGGTTGCGCCATGCGCAATAGGGTTGCGCATGCGCAAGTCAGTAATTGCACCATTCTGCGATATTCAGCAGGAGGCAGTTGCGCCACTGAAAACAGGCTGAGCAACAGCGCAATGCAAATGAATGCATGCTCAACTGGAGGGGGAGGAACCATGCATAAACTGCACAGCCCGATATTCAGCCGGGCTGTGCAGAGTTGTGCAGGCGCAACCCCCAACCTGTGCCTGCACGACTTTGAGCCAAAAAAAAAGGCTTAAGTCGAGGGCCACCCACAGGTGAGCTGCTGTATTGCAGGGCGCAACACAGCAGCTGCCACCTGTGGCTGGCCCCCAACCCAGTCCCTGTGCCCCCCTGCAGCCCGATCGCGGGCAGCGACTGTAAATCCCCCACCACCCCCCACTGGCCCGATCGCGGGCAGCAATGTGTCCCCAACATATCCCTGGTGGTCCAGTGGACCGAAATGCCTGATCGCGCAGTAAGTTAAATCACCCCCCCTTCTCCCGAGACCACAATGCCCGATCGCGGGCAGTAAGTTTAATAAAACCACCCACCTCCCGAACATATCCCTGGTGGTCCAGTGGACAGAAATGCCTGATCGCGGGCAGTAAGTTAAATCACCCCCCTCCTCCCGAGACCGAAATGCCCTATCGTGGGCAGTAAGTTTAATAAAACCACCCCGCCGAACATAGCCCTGGTGGCTAGTGTCCCCCCAACCCCACCGCGATCGGGCCAGTGGGGGGTGGTGGTGGGGATTTAAAGTCGGCTGCCTGCGATCCGGGCTGCAGGGGCGTCGGTCCCCGGCAGCTGCTGCCTGGCAGAGGCGCCAGGCGCAAGTCCTCAGGGATCGGCGCACCTACATGCTAATGGCATGCAAATGGGGACATAATCACATGCAAATGGCCCCCCCTGCACCTTGCATGAATTATAGCCCCATTTGCATGTCACCTTTTGAATATCGTGATTTTGCGCATGGCGCCAATGGTATAGCAGCCACCACAAGTTGAATGTTCCACTCTGTCAGCTTGCGGTGAGCAAGTTCCACTACGCCATGCACAGTGGTTTGGCTGGGGTGATATCATGAGCGCTCATAGCGCAACTCCTTTGAATACGCCCGGGACACACTCATGCGCATCTATTTTGCGCAGCGCAAGGGCTTGAGCCTATGAATGGCACAGTTTGAATATCCCACCCCACGTGTTTAGGTGGTTTGTGATAGAAATGGCAAAAAGTTACAAAAGTAAAAAATGTGAACTGCATACTGTATATTCAATGAAAAAAATAAATGGCATCTCACATTTTATTCATTGAAAGAGTTTTACCAGAAAAGGCCTACTGCGCCATCATAGTTCATTTTCATAGGCATCCTGGGGGAAAATACAAGAAGATGCTCACTGAGCATGCTCTGAAATTTATCCTCACTTGTGAGAATACATCTCTAAACATGCTCGGTGTGACCAAAATGAGTAAGATACATTTCAGAGCATCCTCAGTGACTAACGTTATTTATCTTGCTTATATTGACCAAAAGAACGTGTATCATCTCAGATTTATTTTCAAACCAGTTGTATAACGATCTATATCATTTACCAGTTTTGTTGGTGATTTCCCCCTTAGAACAGGGTGTACAGTCAAAGCAACAGAGGGGTTGTCCTCGACGAGAAACCTTTCGGTATCCAGGTGGACAGCTTTCACTGCAGACAGAACGTGGCACCTGGAGAAGGAAAAAGAAGCAAACCAGTTGTCGGTTCTGTTTGACAGATACAACTTGAAACATCCTATGGGAAGGTACTACTTCCCATTCCAACTGGAGAGACAGGAAGATTTTGGAACTCTCTTCGGTATGCTGTCTCTTATCCACAGACTCCGCCCCGTGATATCTCTTGCACAGTAACACTAAACTGAACCTGACCAAAAAGTACTCCGTCAACATCACATTAAGGGAAGCAGAGTGTTGCCGGGGTAGGGTGCTGGGCCCATAACCCAGAGGTCAAGGGACTTAAACAATCCTTGTCTAACTTCATGTAAACCTTTTGGTTCAAATCCCACCGTAGCCACATATTTCACTGTGTGACCCTAAGCAAGTCATTTAACCCTTAAGGTCAGTCCAGTGTACTTTAAAAAGGGATAACGCTAGGACCCCACAGGAAATGAGATACTGCATGTCAGCTATGCTTTCCTGCATACATCTCAACTGCTATGAATTCCACATAGCGCTATGATTTTCAGACTTCAATTTATCCCTTACTCAGCAAAGGTTAACTGATTTTCTTAATAACACTAGAGCTATTTCTGGACACACAAAGTATTAAATCATTGAACTAGGTTGATAGGAACATTCCTTATCGCTAACTATATGGTGCCACTATCTGTAGACAAATTATTGTTTAAAATAAGAAAGTGCTACACATTCTGGCCCTTTGCTATGATTTTTTATGACCAGTGCTATGATTTTTAATGCTGAGAAGTTGAGAGGTATGCTTTACTGAGCAAATAAATGTGATACAAAACCACATTCACAGTAAATAATGCTTTCTAGAAACACAAACTCAAAACAACACCAGTATAGAATGACATCATTAAAAAAGAACAACCTGGGGTAACCCAAGTTGAATTTGTAGCTACTCAACTGTAAAAGGAGTGTGTAATCTCATGTTTAGCCACTGGGTGTCACTGTATTGCAAAACCTTTTTCAGGACTAGCGTGGAGAGCATATAAGACATATGATTTATGTGTCTGCTGTCTGGTACTAGTTGTAACTGTGCAACTGAGGTACATTTTTCTGCGCACCTATTAGCCAGGTTTTTTTTGTACCGTTTATTTATGCACCCTACCTTTCGAGGCATCTCTCAGGGTCACGTCAGCAGCTGCTGGACACAACCGCCCGCCTGAACCGACAACTCCGGGCTACGTCGGTATGCGGGAACTGGGCACCCCCCTGGCCCTTGGGAGCGGCCCCAGACCCCAAGGAGAACTGGAGAGACGGCCGGTGTTGGGCGTGAGGTCAGTTGGACTGTCTCTGATCGCCGTCGCCTCACCCGAAGGGAGGGGGTATTTATGTAGTTTTCTTCCATGAAGAGCGGACGTGCAATGACATCCCATCCAGTATGCGTGCTCTCCTGCACGCACCCAGAAGATGTCCCTGCCATGCTCCAATCCCCAGGCATCTGCCACCGTGTTCTGTAGT
The DNA here is from genome assembly GCA_016271365.2 of Neoceratodus forsteri. NCBI lineage: Eukaryota > Metazoa > Chordata > Ceratodontiformes > Ceratodontidae > Neoceratodus > Neoceratodus forsteri. Next base: position 216,656,844 of record JADMNL010000029.1, read on the forward strand.
GCCCCCAACCTCTGCCAGGGGATGCCAGGGCAACGGGAAATCTTCAAACCCTCCCCAGGACCAGGAGAGCTGTCCTCGGATGCTCAATCGCAGTCGTCCCTCGCTGATCCCTGGCTCCCCGACCTCATTCCTGAACTCGGGTCGCCAGCGTAGCGAAAGGTGTGGCATCCAACGCCTCAACCCTCAGTGCCACTGGGCTGGCCTCTATTAGCCAATTTGAATATAGGATTTCTGCCAGCCATTTTTATGTTGTCTTGCACATGCAGCACAGACAACATATTGTGGTAGCTTGGAGTGGAGTAGCAGGTTTTGGAGGTGTGGTCGTGTTGTGGCCAGTGGCGTCACTGCTTTTTTGGGCTGGGCTCTGTGGCACGAATGAAATAACACGCTGTCAATGACAGCACTGCAAAAGAGTGCCACCAACCTGAAACAATTTCGCTGCTACAATGAGGGAGCTCCCCGTCATTGCAGATGGACTGGAGGATAAGGTTTGTCTGTTTGTAGATGACACCAAGATCTGCAACAGAGTAGATGATCCAGATGGGGTGGGCAAAATGAGAAGAGATTTGGATAAACTAGCAAAATGGTCAAAAGAGTGGCAACTGAGGTTTAATGCAAAGAAGTGCAAGATCATGCACATAGAGAAGAGAAACCCTGAAGCCACCTATAGGCTGGGAGGGGAGTTGCTAGCAGTGACAAGGGAAGAAAGAGACTTGGGCATCATCATCACCGATGACCTGAAATCATCCAAGCAGACCACTGAAGCAGTAGGTAAAGCTAGGGGCAGGAGAGGGGAAGGCAAAATAGGGGGACGAGGTAGCAGAGGTGGAAATCATGGCACAGAGAGTGAGAGAAGCCCTCAGGTCTCTTAAGATGGAGAAATCACCGGGGCCAGATAAATTACATACCAGAGTGGTGAAGGAACTGGTGGATGTCCTGGAGAAACCCCTGGCGGAGCTTTTCAGCATCTCTCTGAGGACCGGGTCAGTCCCCCAGGACTGGAAGGTGGTGCATATAGTGCCTATCCACAAGGGGGGGATCAAGGGAGGTGGCAGGGAACTACAGGCCTGTTAACCTGACATTCGTGGTGGGCAAGGTGATGGAGGGCATTGTCAAGCAGAGGATGGGGGGACCTGGAAAAGTCAGGGTGCCTGGATGATAGACAGCATGGATTCGTCCCGGGGAAATTGTGTCAGACAAACCTTGTGGAGTTCTATGACTGGGTGATGAGTGCCTTGGACCTGGGTAGACCAGTGGGGTGGGGAACCAGATGATCAGATGGATAGGCAATTGGTCCAGGACCAGACCCAGAGGGTCGTGGTTGGTGCGTTTTCTCATCCCCAAGGAGGGTCATTAGTGCGGTCCCTCAGGGATCAGTCCTTGGGCTCCTCCTGTTCAATGCCTACATCTCTGACATAAGGAAAGGTATCAGGAGTGAGATGAGTCTCTTTGCAGATGACTCAAAACTGGGGATGGTGGTGGATGGGGAGGAGGGGAGGGTGGCCCTACAGGGGGACCTGGAGGCTCTGGAAAGGTGGTCTAGAAAGTGGAAGCTGATGTTCAATGCAGGGAAATGCAAGGTACTGCACCTGGGAGACAGAAACCCGGGCCAAGTGTACACCCGGTGGGGGGGGATGCTACATGTCTCGATGGCTGACAGGAACCTGGAGATGGTGGATGTCAAGATGACCAACTCGGAGACTTGTAGGAGGGCAACGGGCCAAGACCAACAGGATGCTGGGATGCATCGCTAGGGGGATCACCTCCAGAAGGAGGGAAGTGATACTCCCTCTGTATAACTGCTTGGTGAGGCCGCACCTAGAATACTGCATGCAGTTTTGGAGGCCACACTTGAAGAGGGACATTGAACTCCAGAGGGTCCAGAGGAGGGCAACCAAAATGATTTGAGGCTTGGAGGACAGAACCTATGGGGAGAGGCTCGAAGAGCTAAATATGTGCAGGGACTGGGGGGACATGATAGAGGTCTTCAGGTACATGAAGGGGGTAAATAGGGAGGAGCAGTCAGGGTGCTCCAAAGGAAAGAGGGGGGGCAACTAGAGGGCATGGGTGGAAGCTGGAGGGTGGGAGATTCAGGAGAGAAACGAGGAGGTGCTACTTCACTGAGAGGGTGGTGGAGCCATGGCATGTGCTGCCCAGGGGGCTGGTGGAGACAGAGATGGTAGAGGGGTTCAAAAGGGGATGGGACAGATACAGGGAAGGCTTCTGGAAGCAAATTCCAGTGCAGCAAGAATATCTGAGATTGGGAAGGGAGAAGCCAGAGAGGGCGAGGGGGGCAGCAAGGTCAGTTCCCAGGGTGGGGGGAGGGGCTGACCAAACTAGCAGATGTGAAAGACCATTAGGTCTATTCTGCTGACATTTTAGTAAGTTAGTATGTTAGTATGATGCTGGGGTGTATTAGTAGGGGTATCACAAGTCGGAAGAGGGAGGTAATAATACCTCTTTACAAGACACTGGTTAGGCCCCATCTGGAGTACTGCATGCAGTACTGTAGGCCACATCTTCACAAGGACATTAACCAAATTGAGGCAGTCCAGAGAAGGGCAACCAAAATGGTGCAGGGACTGCATCAGAAAACATATGAGGACAGATTAACGGAGCTCAATAGGTATGCTCTAGAGCAAAGGGGGGAGAGAGGTGATATGATCAAAACATTCAAACATCTTAAGGGCATTAACAAGATGAAAGAGTCTAACATGTTTCAATATAAGAAAAATAATAGGACAAGAGGACACAGCATGAGATTAGAGGGAGGCCGATTCAGGGGTAATGTGAGGAAGTTCTTTTTCACAGAAAGGGTGGTGGCTGCATGGAATGGCCTACCTCAGGAAGTGGTGGTTAAGAATACAGTGCAGGGCTTCAAACAGGCATGGGATAGGCATAAGGGAGCAATAGAGATGAATATGAACAGATAGGCTATTGACAGAGCAAAGGCCGATAGCACATTCCTAAGGTAGAAAAAATGGGCAAACCGTCTGGGCCTTGCGGTCCTTATCTGCCAGCAACTTCTATGTTTCTATGTACCTTGCCTGGTGTAACATTTCAATAAATATGGCAGCGGCTGTCACCGTTCACCTCTCACAATCTCCATCAAGCCGACTTTGGGGGTTCCCAACTCTCCTGTCGGCATGGTTATCACCCCAAGATTGTGTGACACACTGGGAACCCACCCCAGTGTGCCTCGATGTTCAAAAGTGGATTGCATTGGTATTTTCCTGCCCCACCCACCCCATTGGGTGCCACATTGGGAGACCACTCCAATGTGGCTAACATCAACCCCCAAACTCATGGGACACACTGTAGCCCACACCAGTGTGCCCAACATTTTCCTTACATCTGTAAAAAAAGAAAATGGTCCGCTGTGTTATTTGCTTTTTTTTCATTATAACCTGAAACAAAGAAAACAGTCCTCGCTGTCGGGTCCCCTACCCCCAACCCACACCCACCCACCCTCTGTGCACCCAACCTCCCACTAATGCACAGATGCTCAGATGAGGTCTGACAAGAATTTTATGACCAAACTTGGACTGTTTCCTTCAGTATACTCATTATTCATAGTGAGAATCCTGCACTACTTACATTTCATTTATGAGTCATTGCTACCATTCTGCTTCCAATACCCCCCCCCCATTTATAAAGCACACCCCAGGAATTCTTCCCCCTTCAGACAGTTTGTGATGTGGACAGTTGAAGGTGTTGGTCTAAAATTGACAGAATATCCAGGCATTTGTGATCTGTGCACCAGATGCTGAAAATCAGGCCCTAGAACTTTAATAAAAAAAATCAGTTATATAACACAGTTTTTATGGTCGGAAGCACCAAGCTAGGTCAATGGTAAACCTGTCAACCTCTCACACAGTGATGGCACAATACCGAGGCAGGTATTATGCTGCCCAAGTCCCCAGTTTTTTCTGTGGGGGGCTGTGCCCCCCCACACCCCCTGGACTTTAGGATTCTCAACTCCAGGTCAGAGTTGGTCCAGGAAGGGGGCAGGACACTGCAGGAAGGCGAAAAACAGAAACGGACCATTACAGCGACTGTTGCTGTAGTGGTAATTTTCCATGTTTCGCCATCGGGGTGTCACACAAAAGGGGACCACCCTTATTCTCATGCTGTGGGCAGCAGATGGTCATTTCAGAACATTTTTAACAGCAAGTATGCTTTCTGCAACACGTGGGGGGGGGTGATATCTGTATATTACGCTATGGTTGAATTTACAGACATGTCCGGCTGGGTCCAAAACTATAGTTTAATAAACAAAGATAAGTGTGTGTGTGTGTGTGTATATCTGTGTGTCTGTGTCTGTGGCTGGGTGTGTGGTGTGTGGTGTGTGTGTGGGTGTGTGTGTGTGTGTCTACAAACACATTTGTGTTTTTGTGTTTGGAGACTTTGTAGTCACAATGTCCTACATATCTGTGCATAGCTTCAATCTGGTGGACTTAATTAGCACTCATTGAAAGTAGACAGATAGATAAACAGACATCTGAGACAGAGAAATATTACAGATAGATAGATAGATAGATAGATAGATAGATAGATAGATGGATAGATAATGTCTGTAGATAGCTAGATCGATATTGTCTGTAGATAGATAGGTAGATAGATAGATAGGTAGGTAGGTAGATAGATAGATAGATAGATAGATAGATAGATAGATAGATAATGTCTGTAGATAGCTAGATAGATATTGTCTGTAGATAGATAGATAGATAGATAGATAGATAGATAGATAGATAGATAGATAGATAGATAGATAGAAAGACAGATTGATAGCCTGACAGACAGACAGGTTGACATTCACTCCAAATGGGGAACAGGTTGGAAGAAAGAAAGAAAGAAGAAAGAAAGAAAGAAAGAAGAAAGAAAGAAACTGCTACACTTTATCTGTAAAAGTCTGAAGAATAAAAGCAAGATCTGTGCTGTGAAATACCTGAATGAACCTTTCATTCCACAAAATGTCACTCTCATTGATGGTGAGCTCTGGTCCTCCAGGGGCTTTGTTCTCAAAGCCACCAACTCTGATGTACCTGCTGGTTCCATCAGGGGACAAGTGGAAGTTAAGGATGTCATACCTTGCTGGTGGGTCACCGTTCACATCAAAATACATCTCCTCACCAGCACTGTTTTTAAAATGGACATTCTTGGCATAATGAAGCAGCTAACGAGAAGACAAGATAAAGGAAACCCTTATTTGACAGTCATAACAGGCAGTAAACAAAGTACAATGAACAATATACATATATATATATATATATTCTTTGCACAAAAATCAGTTTGCAACATTTACAGTTCAGGCTAAAGCAACAAAAATAGGGAAATGTGGCTTTAGGGTTTCCAACCCCCTAAAGCAAATCAGGGGCAAAGTCTTTCTAGGCGTTGCCAACCCTAAAGCTCACCCCATTCTATACACTCCAGAAACACACATACCTAATGGGGTGGCATTGGGGGGTTAGGGTGGGAACCCTAAATCCATGATTCCCCACTTTTGTTGCATTAGCCTGAACCTTAAATGTTGCATTAACACAGTTTTTTTGCAAAGAATTGTCTTACTTTTTATGTTGATTGCGCACAGCACAAGAAACATATTGCGGCAGCTTTCTCAGAAGCAGGCTGTGGAGGTGCGGCACTGTTGTGACCAACGCCCCCACAGCCTGTAAAGGCTTGTCCCATGTCCCCCAATCCCCTTGCATGCTGCTGGTGACACAAGTTTGGAACCTTGGCACCAACTTGTGACAATTTCGCTGCTGCGATCAGGGGCCGCCTCATCATTGCAGTGTCAGCCATCTGCTGCAATGAGGGAGTGACCCATCATTGCAGGGCGGGATCTAGAAAGACTGATATTGTTTGTGAACATGGCGGCGGCTTGCCGCTGTGTTCACAAACAATATAACCCCCTCACTGTGTTTATTTGCCAACGGGGGCCCAAATCCCTGTCAGCATTCTGTAACATCCCCCCCTGCTTTTATTCTTGCCGACGGGATGCCTGATCCCCGTCGGCATAATGATAACCCCCCCACTTTGTGTGCCAACGGGGGTACCCAATCCCTCGTCGGCTACTGTTGGCACCCCAAAAGAAGGCCTCTGGTGGCATGCTGGGAGCCCACTCCAGCGTGCCACATGCCCCTGTAAAGGGAAAAATGGTCCCGCGATGTCTTTTGTTTTTTTTTTCCCCTGAAAAAAGGAAACAGTCCCTCGAAGTCTCCCTGCCCCCACCCACAGCCCGCACCCACCCACTGAGCACCCTGCCTCCCCACACCCCCTCACCCCATACTTACCTCTGGAGCTTGGTGCGATGATCTTCAGTGGACCAGGAACATGTTTGCACTCTTCAAAGCCGACCGCAAACTGAGGAAATGCCGGTAAGCTGTATAATTGAATAGGGTTTTTTCAACTTTAGTGCATATCTCGGGCATTTTTGGGAAATTTTGCACCAGATTTTCAACATGGGGTTTTTGGGACCCCTCCTCATGAATTCTTGAACTGTCATGGCGTTAATCAGCCCCGAAATGTGATTTTGCGGTCACTGTGCAGAATCACCTTTTGGGGATGATTAATGAAATGACAGTGCCAGTGTTCATGAGGTGGGCTCTCAAAAAGCCTATGTTGCAAATTTGGGGGAAAAAAATCTAAAAAATGACTGTTTTACGAGCGTGCGCTGCACAGTTGCTACGCACGCTTGTAACTTTGTGAATTTGCAATATTTTCATGCCAGATTTTCAACATTGGCATTTTGTCACACCTCCTTGTGAACAGTACAGCTGTCATTGTTCACATCCTGTCCGAAATGTGTTTTTGCACTTCCGGCGCAGAATAGCGCGGTCGCTGTGGGAAATCAGTGTTCAGGACAGATTAAGAAAATGACATTGACATTGTTCATGAGTAGATGTCCTGAAATGGCTATGTTGAAAATTTGGTAATGATACTCTATAAAATGACTGTGTTACGAGCGTGCGTTGCACAGTTTGCACGCACGCTCGTAACTTTGCAAATTTATATTTTCACTCCAGATTTTCAACATTTCCATTTTCCCACACCTACTTATGAACAGTGCAGCTGTCATTTTTCCCATCCAGGCTGAAATGTGTTTTCGCACTTCTGGTGCAGAATAGAGTGGTCGCTTTGGGAAATCACTGTCTGGGACAGATTAAGAAAATGCCAGTGGTACCATTCGTAAGCAGAGGTCCTAAAATGCCTATGTTGAAAATTTGGTGATGATAGCCCATCACATGACAGTGTTACAAGTGTGCGTTGCACACTTTCCACACACCCTTGTAACTTCGCAGATTTGTAATATTGTCATGCCAGATTTTCAACAGTGGCAGTTTTTCACACCTCCTTATGAGCAGTACAGCTGTCATTTTTCACATCCTGACTGAAATGTAGTTTCACAGTTGCGGCACAGTTAAAATGCGGTCGCTGTGGGAAATCAGTGTTCGGGACAGATTAAGAAACTGACAGTGGCACTGTTCATGAGCAGAGGTCCTAAAAGCCCTATGTTGAAAATTTGGTGATGAAAGTACATAACATTACTGTGTTACAAGCGTGCATTGAACTGTTTCCATGCACCCTTGTAACTTCCCAAATTTGTAATATTTTCACGCCACATTTTCAACAGTGGCAGTTTTTCACACCTCCTTATGAACAGTACAGTTGTCATTTTTCACATCCTGGCTAAAATATGTTTTTGCACTCCTGCCAGAGAATAGCATGGTTGCTGTGGGAAATCAGTGTTTGGGACAGATTAAGATCAAACGAGTGAGAGGGGGGAGTGACCGAGCTTAACTGAGCTCTGTCGGGACTGCTGCAGATTTGTTTGTGGGCAGAAAAAGGCCCCAATGCAAGAGCATAGTACAAAAGGGCAGCCTGCAGCACTGGGAGAAACAGAACGAGAGAGCGAGAGAGGGAGGGGGAGTGAGCGAACTCACCGGAGCGCTGTCAGGACTGCTGTGGATTTCTTTGTGGGCAGAAAAAGGCGTCAAAGCAGGCAGATTCCCAGTTGAAAAGGCCAGCCTGCAGGGGTGGGAGAAACAGCATGAGTGAGTGAGACAGGGGGACTGAATGAGCTCAATGGAGCTCTATCAGGACTGCTGCGGATTTCTTTGTGGTCAGAAAAAGGCGCCAATGCAGGCAGGAGCTCCTTACAAAAGGGCCATTTGCAGCGCCAGGACAAACAGAATGAGCGCATGACAGAGGAAGACTGAGTGACCTCAACGGAGCTCTGTCGGGACAGCTGCAGATTTCTTTGTGGGCAGACAAAGGTGCCAATGCAGCCAGGAGCCCTGTACACAAGGCCAGCTTGCAGCGCCAAGAGAAACCAAATGAGTGAGTTAGAGGGGGGAGTGAGCGAGCTCAATGGAGCTGTGTCGGGACTGCTTCAGATTTCTTTCTAGCCAGAACAAGCCGCCAATGCAGGCAGGAGCCCAGTACAAAAGGGCAGCCTGCAGCGCCAGGAGACACAGAACGAGTGGAGGGGGGGGTGAACGAGCTCAACAGAGCTGTATTGTAACTGCTGCAGATTTGTTTGTGGGCAGAAAAAGGCAGCAACGCAGGCAGGAGCCCAATAGAAAAGGCCTGCCTGCAGCACCGGCAGAAATGGAATGAGCGAGTGAGAGAGGGGGAGTCAGCAGGCTCAACAGACCTGTGTCGGGACTGCTGCAGATTTCTTTGTGGGCAGAAAAAGCCTCCAACAGAGGTAGGAGCCCAGTACAAAAGGGCAGCCTGCAGCACCAGGAGAACCAGAATGAGCGACTGAGAGAGGGGGAGTGAGCCACCTCAACGGAACTCTGTCGGGACAGCTGTGGATTTCTTAGTGGGCAGAACAAGGTGCCAAAGCAGGCAGGAGCCCAGTACAAAAGAGCAGCCTGCAGCACAGGGAGACACAGACTGAGCAAGTGACAGAGGGTCAGTGAGCGAGCACAACACACCAACGCAATCAACATTCGACATTGACATGCTTGTTAAGATAGTCCCATGCAACCATACTTTTTGAGATAGTGTAATCGTATCCTTATTTATCTGTGCTCCCATTCCTCCATAGATGCACATATGTGTTTATGGGGAAGCACAGGGCCCTCCACGCCTGAGCTTCCATTTGTAGAACAACAGCAACCAAACTGACAACGTAGCCTTCCTATTACCCCGCCTCATAAACCCGGTAGTAAAACATATCAAATCCCCACCAAAATGGCATTCCGTGCCACCGCAGCATAATTCCATGGCAGAGGCATGAAAAGATGTTGTGGGCCAGATTTGAAAAATGGTAGCTGTCATATTCATGGGATGGTGTAAAGAAAAGGCTATGTTGATAATTTGGGCTTAAAATATTGAAAATTAAGAAAGCTATGAGCGAACATAGAAAAACATCAACAGATGTACAGTACACAACTTTGCTGCTTTTGCATATTTTGACCCCATATTTTCAACATACTCTTCTTATGACCCCATCTAATGAACACAAAGGTGATTTCACCAACCGACCACAAAATAACCTTTCGGGCATGATTTGTAAAATGACCCTAATATTGTTCAAGAGGTGGGGAGTCAAAAAGGGTATGTTGAAAATTTAGTGTCAAAATCTTGAAAAATTATATTATGCACCAAAGAAGAAAACCCCATTGAAATACATTGATTCCCCAAAAGATAAAAGATTTTTTTTGCGAGTCGTCATATGAAACAAAAATCTTGCTTTGTATCATGAGTCACAAAGCAAGATTTGTAATTAAAAAAACAATATTTTAAGAGCATTTCTGCAAGAGGCAACAGTTACATGCAGAATCCAGCTAAGGGGGTCACGATAAGCAAGCTACATCCGTTGGTTGCTTTCAGGAATGCTATTTTTGTGGGTTTTCAAATGTGAATTTTTATGGAAAGAAGCAAAACAATGTTTTTCCCCTCATGAAAAAAGACTGACCCCCATATAACTTTGGAACGGATAAATATCTGTTTACAAAATAAACAACAAGCAGATTTGTGGGCCAGCCTCTTTCTACCCAGAAAATTTCAGGCCAGTATTTAAAACCATATGGGTGCTAGCCATGCTGATAGAAAACACATTCAAACCAATGGAGAAAAATTCTGAAAAATTCATTTTTTGCACTATCTGTATCTCAGAAGCCACACGTCTGACTGGAACAGCACTTGTTATGTTAAGAGATCTACTCATGAGACTGTGCATGTAACATTTCATGCAAATCCATTAAATAGCTGCAAAGTAATTACAGTGCAGATTTGGGGGTTTAACATTGAAGTGCCCGAACAACCCTAAATAGAGGGGAGCACCCGTATAATATACAAATATACATAGTAGTTTGTTGTTTATCTAAATGTTATTTCACCAGGTGAGTGTCCAGAGAATATGGGATGTACAGCCCTTACTTCCTTTGTACCTCAGTGTCCTACAGTATCTTGAGGGTTTCTGCCAGTGTTTTGAGCTTTTATTGAAAACATGGTTTAATAATAATGAAAAGGCAAATTCTAGGGACATGGATATGTTGTTCATCCACACTTATTGGCAGGTTCCTTGCCGCTTTAAATCTTGCCGGAAGGTCTTCAAGCTAGCTCCTCCCACCCACCCGGGTGGTAAAACTCTCGGCTCCGCCCCATGACGCCAGATCTTCCTTACCGCTTGGAAGCTCAGGTTCCCTCCTTAACGCTCTGCGATTAAGTTTTGGGCCTAAAATCCTTCGGTTTCAAAAAAAAAAAAAAACCTTTATAACTTTCTCGGTCTTCTTCCTTCGCGGCTGCGATGGACAAATCGACTCCCGGATTTCGGAGATGTCCCTGTGGGCAGAAGATGTCTCGGACGGACCCGCACTCCACGTGCGTTTATTGCCTTGGCCAGGAGCACGACCCGCAGGCTTGCGACCTGTGTTCCTCCTTCTCGGTCTACGTCCTCGAGGACCGCGCTGCCCGCTTACTTCTGGGGCGTCCCGAAAGAAGATTTCCTCCGGTCAAATCCAAAGAGGCCCGACTGGCGGTTTCCGCGGCTGCGGGATCCGCCGAACAACTAGAGAGGTTGGTCGCCTTCGAAGAGCAGGCGGCTCAGGCCGCGGCTTCCTCTTCTGCGGCCTTTGTCCCTCTATCGCTCGGGTCCTCATATTCAGCTTCCTTTAAGGAGCTTTGCTTGACCCTCTCAACTAAAGGCGAGGGTCCTACTTCTTCGAGTCCGTTTCATCGGTCGAAGAAGTCTAAAAGCAAGTCTCATCGTCGACGCTCTTGGGAGCGGGAAAGATCCCCCTCCCCTCGTCGACAATCGACTTCGGTCGAATTCTCGGCTTCGGCCACTGGCTTCACGGTGCCCCCGTCAGGCCAGGTGACTGAGACTCCCGCCGACGAGGTCGAGATTTTTCTCGACCCGTTAGACGGGTTGTCGGCTGGAGAAGCCTAGATTCCCTCCTCCCGGTACCCCGGTGAGGTTGAGGACTATCGTCGGCTCTCCGCGTGCCGGTGAATCAGGACGATAGTTTGCTGACAGACCGAGGATCGCCAGATCCTGGCTCCCGCCTCACCGACCTCGGCCTAGCCGAGATTTCTCGGTCTCGGTCTCGGACATCTTCGCGGTCCAGCCGTTCCCGTCGACACAGACGGTCTCGGTCTCGGCACCACGGCAAGCGGCGTCGCTGCTCTTCCTCTTCTTCCTCCTCGGCCGAGGAGGGAAGGCTTCGGCGTGAGCTACGCCGAAAATACGAGGACCTCATGTGGCAACAAATTTTTCTGGCCAATAAGCAGGCTCAGGCCTCTTCTCCAGCCATTAAGTGGTTGCCACCGGACCAGATAGTGGTCGAGGAGCCTGTTTCCAGGCCAGTTGTCGACCTATTCCGGCTGCCCCACCAATTGTGGTGGAACCGCCTCCACCTCAGCCGACAGCTGGGGCTCCGGCGAAGGTCGCGGTTGGCCCAAGGCCTTCCCGTGGGCTGTCGGTCACTCTCACGCCTGCCAAGCCCTCGGCAAGTGGAGGGTGGCTCAGGCTCAGGCAGCTGATGCGACAACTCGTCGGAGTCGGATGACTCCTCCCAGTTCTCCAAGCGCCTTGACTTGGAGTCCTCTGGGGGGCAGTCAGTGGACGATAGCCCTTCGTCCTTCCTAGGACTTCTTAGGCTCATCTCAGAATCCACTGGGATGAAGCTTGAACCCGTATCCAAGCAGGCCAGATATCCTCTCACCAAGATTCTGGACCGAGGATTCTCCAGGAGGCCTTTCCAGTGGCGAAGCCATTGTCGAGCCAGCCCTGGAACTTTGAGCGTCCAGCTTCCTGTCTGCGCCTTAGCCAGGATGGCCAGGAAGTATCACGGTCCTACTGGCTCTCTGTCGGGTTTTCTAGACACCCCTCGGCTGAAGGGCTGGTCACGGACAGTGTTTTTCGAGCGTGCACGGTAATGCCAGGGCGTGGACAAACCGCCCGACAAAGAGTCAAGAAATTGGACTACTCGGGAATTGGAAAGTGTATGCTGCCTCTTCTCTACGACGCCGATCAGGCCAGTTCGGCCGTCCTCATGGCACTTTCTCCCATGCCCTGTTGGGTTCCCTGGATGGCGGTCCCTCATCTTCCCGTGACCTGCAGACCACGGTCAAGCAGGTGCGGGATCAGGGCGAGGGCGTAGCCAAACAACAGCTCAGACTGCTCTGGATATAGGAGACTCATGTACCGGTCAGTGGCGGCCGCTGTGGCCCTACATGTCGTGAGCGTGGCTGAATATCCACCTTACACGCGGATACCCAGCACAAGCTGGCGGACATTCCTTTCCTGGGAACAGACCTGTTCGGCCCTGGGTGGAAGGCCACCTCAGAGGATCGAAAAATCCAATGCCACCTTGGATTCGGTCTGGAATCCGCAGAGAGGACAAGGGTCATAAGCCCCAGCCTAAGTCCTTTAGATCCCTCTACTCCCGCCACCACACTTCGGCCCAACAACAGCGTCAGGGCCAGCAGGCCCTAGACCTTGGTATTCCAAGCCCAAGCCAAAACCGGCTTCCTCTAATAAGGAAGCAAGGAGGAAAGGCCAGGTGGTCCCCAGGCGGTCCTTCCTCAAGCCTGCTAAGTGATGGGCTGAGGTGTCACCCCATCCCCGCACCTCGCCCTGGTTCCCCGTGGGGAGACTCCGACACTTCCTTTCACGCCTGGTCGCTGTTACCCACGGACAGGTGGGTTTTAGAGGTGGTGGGAAGAGGCCTACCTCTGGAATTGAGCAGGCTCCCACCCTTCAGAGCCGTCGCCCAGCGAGCAGGCACTGGGGTCCCCAGAATCTCTACAGGCTCGTCGGGCCGACGCCCAGCCCTCCTCCTTCAAAAAGGGTGATAAAAGATAGAGAGGATCTTCACCAGAACCAGGGTTCATGTCCAGGTACTTCCTGGTCCCAAAGCAGACGGAGGCTGGCGCCCCATCTTAGACCTACGACCTGAACAAGTTCCCTGAGTCTCGAACCTTCAGAATGGTCACTCTGGCTCAGATAATACCATCTCTGGAACAAAGGCGTGTGGTTCTGTTCTCCTGGACTTCAGGGCCGCGTTCTTTCATGTCCCTATCCGTCCGTCTCATCAGAGATTCCTCCGCTTCAGAAGCGGAGGGATCCTCTTCAGTTCAGGCATGCCCTTCGGCCTTTCTTCAGCTCCCAGGGTCTTCACCAAATGCATTGCAGTGGTGACAGCTTTCCTGCGGCGCCGAGGGGTCCGGGTGTACCCTTACCTGGATGATTGGCTGATAGCAGCCCCCTCCAGGTTGGAGGTGGAGCGGTCCAGAAATCTGGCCCTCCGGGTTTGCTCTCAACTGGGCCTCCTGGTCAATGAGGCCAAGTCGGAACTCGAGCCGAAGCAGGTGATATCCTTCATCGGGGCAGAGCTCGACTCTCTTCGAGCCAGAGCACGGCTCCCGGCGGACAGGGCCGAGGTTCTTACCTCCTTTGCCCAATCATTTCTGGTTGGGCAATCGCGCCCTGCCCGGGACTTCCTGTGACTCCTGGGTCTTATGGCGGCCTGTACCAAGCGTAGTCCGTTGGGCGCGCTGGCACATCGCCCTCCAGTGGTCTGGCCGGCCAGTGGTCTGGCGGTGCGACCCCTCTGGACCAACCGTGTGGACGACCAGGAGATGTGGAATGCTCTCCAGTGGTGGACCGTTCCATCCCATCTGCAGGAGGGTATCCCGTTTGTCGCCCTGAGCGGCCGGTCTCTCTATTGACCGGCGCCTCTTTGATGGGTTGGGGTGCCCATCTGGGGAACTACCGGGCGCATGGCCTCTGGTCCCAGCAGAGTCGATGCCATATCAACCTGCTGGAGCTCCGTCGCGATCCGCCCTAGCTCTCACTGCCTTTGCTCTGTTTCTCCGGAGTCAAGTGGTCCGAGTCCAGACGGACAATACCCACGACCATGTACTATCCAAACCGCCAGGGCGGGGCCGCGCTCCTTGCCTCTATGCAAGGAAGCTCTCGCATCTGGTCACTAGTCTCTTGCCAGCCTGGAGGCGGATCTCCTGGCCATTCATGTGCAGAGACCTCCAACACCTGGCCCGATGCCCTGGGCGGATAGGGCTGCATCGCATGCAGTGGTCTCCTGCGGAGATAGTACAAGACCTGTTCTCCCGCTGGGGCACACCTCTGGTGGATCTGTTTGCCTCCAGGAGGGAGACGCAAGCTGAGCTGTTTCATGCCCGCCCCCTCAGGGGCTTTTCGCTGCAGGGGATGCCTTTTTGGGCCGTGGACCCGGGCCTCTTTACGCCTTTCCCCATTCCCTGATTCACAGGGTCCTGCTGAAAGCGAGGGAGGGACAAGGCGCAGGTGATTCTGATAGCCCCAGACTGGCCTCGCCAGTTCTGGTACCAGATCTCCTCAGTCTCAGCTCCAGGACTCACTGGCCGCACTCCTCGCCCGGACCTGCTCTCAGTCAATCAGAGGCGTGTTCCATCCGGACCTTCAATCACACCTGTGGCCCTGGTTCTAATGAGCTAGAGTTCCAGGCCTTGGGTCTTTCCGATGAGGTCCTCAACGTCGTTGGGCGTCCGTAAGTGGGTAGAAAATGCTATGCCTTCAAATGGAAGAGGTTCTCCATTTGGTGTCGGAAAGGGTTGGACCCTTTCTCGTGTCCTGTGGTGAGCATTTGGACTATCTATGGTCCCTATCTAGTCAAGGGCTTAGTCGACGACCCTTAAGGTGCACCTGGCAGCCATTTCTGCTTACCCGGGCGCGGGCGGTCGGCAGTCAGCGCAGGAAAAGTGGTCGGGCGCTTTTCAGGAAGCGCTGATCACATTTCCCCTCAGTCTTGAACCCCCACCTCCGTGGGATTTACTGCTGGTACTTGGCAAAGCTCATGGGCAAACCATTCGAACCAATGCACAGGTGTGGTCTCCCCACCTGTCGTGGAAAGCCGCCTTCTTGGTGGCTATCACGTCAGCCAGAAGGATGGGAGAACTCAGGCGCTAAGCATGGGTCTCCTTACCTGGTCTTCCACAGGGACAAGGTTGTCCCCACCGAAATTCCTTCCGAAGGTGGTGCCGGAGTTTCACCTTAATCAGGTATTGACTCTGCGGTGTTCTGCAATCTCACACCTCGGAGGCGAATATAGGCTCCATACTCCTGGACCCTAGAAGGCTCGCTTATTATAAGGCTGCCGGCTGAAAATCCCGGGAGAGGTTCGCCAGCTGTTTGTCACCTACGCTGAAGCCGCACCTGGCAGACCTGCAGCCAAGCGGACGATAGGCAGATGGGTCACCTCCTGCATAAATCTCTGCTATGAGTTAGCGGGCATGGAGCCTCCCAGAGGATAAGAGCTCATTCTACCCGCCATACTGCTGCATCGGTGGCTGCTTCCAGGGATGTCCCTATCCAGGAGATCTGCAGGGCTGCTACCTGGAAGTCAGCAGACACCTTTATTTCCCACTACATGAGCCTTGAGTCACGCGGGATGCTGGTTTGGGGCCTCAGTTCTCAATCTTTGTTCCCCAAGTAAGTATTAGGAGTGTCGCCCTCCCTCCTCCCGGAGAACTGCTAGGAGTCTGCCAATAAGTGTGGATGAACAACATATCCATGTCCTAGAAATACAGGTTACTCACCTGTAACAGGAGTTCTAGGAATGGTATATGTTGTTCATCCTACAATTTCCTGACCTCCCGGCTTGACGCACAACCTGGCTTCAATGAGCCAGATCTGGCGTCATGGGGCGGGCCGAGGAAGTTTTACCACCCGGGTGGGTGGGAGGAGCTAGCTTGAAGACCTTCCGGCAAGATTTAAGCGGCAAGGAACCTGCCAATAAGTGTGGATGAACAACATATACCATTCCTAGAACTCCTGTTACAGGTGAGTAACCTGTATTTATGCACTATGAAGCAAAAAGACTTCCACAGTAGCAATCCAGCCATCTTTCTATAATCAGAACCTGTAAAAGGAACAGTCAGCACTAAGAGCCACACACCCAAGTGTGGGGCCAGTCCCAGTTTGCACTTTGCATGGAAAAACATTTGTGTTACTTGCTGTTTACTGCAGGATACTAGACTGTAATCATGCTGGTTCTGCAGACTTCACCCTGGCATTTGCTGTAACCAGAAATCCCAGAATCACCTTCAGGTGACATCAGAGGGCTATACCAGGGAGAGATTTAACAACCTGCAGTGCGTGACAGCTTTAGTTAGCTCAGATAAGATATATGCTGTTCCCGCTGTTCTTCCAGGGCTAAGTACAGTCACATATGTGGCACATTTAGGAGGTACATAGGAGGCAGTAGAGCGCAGTGGTTTAAGGCTCTGAGTTGCAAACCTGAAGACCTGGATTTGAATCCCATGGCCCTCCACTTGCGTATTGTGTGACCCTGAATAGGTCACTATTTCCTTATGCTACTGGATCGTACCTGTAAACAAGCTTTCAGCTTAGTGCACATCTCCTTTTTTAAGAAAAAAAACATTTGTGGCCCAAATGCAGGCTGCATCATAGTTACACTTTTGTAGTACTAATCAGCACCAAGTACAGACACAGCGGGTTGTGGTTCATTCATCTTCTAATGCTAGTGCACCCTTCAGAGGCAGCTGAAGCTGCAAATTGATATGCAAATGTGACATGACTTGCTGTTGCATCCATCTCAACACTTTGAAAATACAGGCCACAGTGTGGCTGAGCCAGTGCAGTGCAGTGTTTTCAAGTAAAACCTTGAAAAGCGTAATATTTACACACAAATCAAAATGTCTCTGGGCAGACTAGATGAACCTTTGGTCTTGATTTGCTGTCACTGCCTGTGTTTCTATATTTCTATAAATCTTGTTTTATGTCGATATTTCTGTGTTTGTTTTCCTTTATTTTTATGGACAGCTGTTTGAAAATAGGATCCTCATCCCACAGATTTCATCTGCTCCTCCTTCCTGTTTATTCAACATGCATTGCACCCCCATATTCAAAGGACTTGCATGGCACAAAATAGAGATGCGTGGCGCATCCTGGAAAATGCACTGTGGCACGATGTTCAAAAGGGGGAAATGCGTTGTACATATCCGATTGCACAATCATGCACATATAATGTATGCTACACAGAAAAATGGGGCAGACACCTACCTATGCTGTGCATGTGTATAGTCAGTGGAACTGCACAGTGCATGTGCCACACATCTCACGTTTGTGTCGCGCAAAGTTAGGCAAGACAGGGACTGCCCTAAATCTGCCAGCCACCCATAGGCAGGCTGCTGAACTGCAGACAAGACATCCTGAGACAACTCTGTGAGCTGCACCCCGGATGAGCTCCTGGCACCCACACACAGCAGCCATGCCAGGATGGTAGTACCCAAAGCCACAGCTGCACTGTGCCTGCTCACCAGATACTGGTGTGTGACACCACTGGCACAGCCCAGTCAGTCACCTCCCTCACCTCACCCAGGTCATAGACACCCAGCTGCCACATGCTAATGCTGTCAGTCACTGCCTAGCACACCAGCGGAGCAGACAGCTACAATGCAGCACATGTCCCAGGTACCATTGCCTGCACCCATGTGGCCATCAGAGCATCACCTGGTGATGGCATGCACCCATGGTGACTTCTGGGATAATGGTAGTCAGTGTGCATGATTCTACTGGTGGCAGCATGGCATGGGTCAGGGACAGACCATTGGCACACACCCATGGTGGTATGCCATATGTGCACACTGCACACCCTTGCCAGATACACACTACCAGGAACAACATACATGTCACCGATGTGGTGGATCAGTGTGGTGTTGTGTTGTGGATATTGCACAACTGTAGGCAGCGTGGGGCAGGGGTGGCACCACCTGTGGCCTGGAGGCATCGTAGGCATGCCTCATGGACACTGGACCCTTCTGTTGTTGCACGTGTGGCCACCATGGGTATTAGCATTGCACTAAGGCCAATGCATTCCACCCACACACAAACATGACTACTCACCTGCCTGCTAAGCTGCAGTACCACCTGGTTACCTTTGTGGAGTGGTGGTGCTGCCCTACAGATCTGGAACTGCACATGCCAGTGGCATGCAAATGGCCTGAATACATTCCAGTAATGAGATGCTAATGTGCTGTTTGGGTACCGACTGTGCAATGAGGCTATTTGCATATCCACGCAAGTGGCTTCACATCACGCAGTTCCGTATGCTCCATGCTGGTCACAGGTCACCTGCCATGCTGCTCATCTCCCACTGTGCAATCGCGCACAATTGGAATATTCTAACGTGTTTGCAAGATCGCATTACCTGGTGCAATTTCTGAATATCCCATTCTTTTGTGTTGGCGCAAGTCAGTGTGTGGCACATTCCTCTGCATGGCGCACCCAGCCACGTTTCAATGTGGGGCCCATACTCTTCAGTTTATAAATCACAGTTTATTGTCATGAGAATGATTATGATGTCACAAGCTGTAGATTATGATAGAAAATTCAAGTTTTACACACCACCCCATATTTTTGTTTTATGTAATTGATGGGATTTTTTGTGCCCCAGAAGTCCCCCACCCCAGGTTTTTTTATGTTTATTATTTCTTATGAATTATGTTTTTTGTGGTTTTATTATTTAGTTTAACAAATGTACTCCTGTAAGAGCCACCCATGCTGCTGAACCTGTCTCCTCTTATTTATTTAAACTATAGTTAGCCCCCGTCAGACGTTCACAGCACAGCCACGCTGTGCTTCAGGTTTGTGTTTCCAGCAGCACTTGCTCTTCTGTCTGACAAACAAGCCCACAAGTTAAACTTAGCCACTAGATGGGCAAACCGTGTTGGTGGAGGGAGGCACGCTATCCCCTGCCTCCTGCACCACCAAACACTTGTGCCATGCCCCTTCTCTCACCTGCATAGAGCAGACCACAGCTACCCTGAGATCCTTAAAGGCTGGGAGTTGAACCTGACACAATTCCGCTGAGGTGCAACAGTGTGTGTGCACTCTTTGAAGGAATGCTGGCTCATAAGAGCAGTTATAACCAACTACCAATAATGGCAAATGACTACTGGCTTCTAGCTATGGGAAAAAACATAGCACAGTTATTATATAACAGCTGGTTGCTATGGAAATGATGATGTCACAAGCAACAGATTATGACATCATGTTTTCACAAGTAGCAGGAACAGATGAAGTTCAAAGGGCAAAGATCTTGTTTCCACACAATGCGATGTGTATATCGTAAAAGTAAGAAACATTTGTATAATGTAGGTGAAAATCAAACCTTACTGATACATGATTTATTGTAGCAGCTGAAGCATTTTAAATGAAGATAAGTCATATATTTCAGTACAGATCCATCATCAGCCTTTATCTCTACTTTGAAGGGTAACAAAGGAACCCGTAACCAATAGGAGTGCAGCTAGCACAATGTCAGATGACATCACAGGGGCCTCTGCTGCACTCAAAACAGAGCAGTGAAATCCAACAGAAATAGTTAAAGTTTCATAAAAAGAAATAGTTTAAAAACTTTGCAGTTTAAAATACAATGTATAAACTGGACACACAATGGCCTAAATTAGAATATGACCTTTATCATCACTTGTGAGGAGGCAGGACTTTCATCACTCACTCATAGCTTTGCCAGGAATGAGTCATTGTCCTGCCCCTTCACTAGTGCAGATAAATGACATATTCTGAGTCGAGCCATTGTGTATCCCATAGATATCCAAGAGGTCAATGAAGGATGAGGACAATAGGTTTACTGACAGAGAATGGGCAAGGATTCTCCAGGGAATAATTGCAGCCATGAATGATGACCTTACAGTCCTAGTTCCCAGTCTCCAACTACAGCACATGAATCAGAATCCCTGATAACAGCCCCATTGGGGAAGGAAGGAAGATCGCAGGACATTTCCACCTGCAGTGTTTTGACATCAAGACTCTGGTGAACATTGTTTTGGTTTTTTTGTTTTTTAACCTCTGCTATGCTGTAAAAATCACCCTTTATCAGTGACTTCCCTGTATTCCCTTCATATGGTTCAGCTATCATGTCTCCTGCCACCCATAAGGGATGGGTAGTGGTGCACTGATATGATTTTTACATTTTGGTTGATCTGGTCTTTTCTGTTATTCTCTGGTCCAAAAACAAAAACATTTCTTCTTCCTTTCTTTTAAATCTCTTCCCTGCTGCTGAGTCACTATCAGCTGTTTGCAATGTGTCATTTTCAAATGTCCGTGTTGTCACACAGTCAGTCATACTCATATTCAGCTCTATGATGCCAGTTCGACAAAAATGTTGTCGACCGACATTACAGTGACAGATTTATGTCCACTGCAAATTGCGGTTGGCATAAATCTATCTGGAGATCTGTCTGTGTGTGTTTCAGGGGGCTCTGCCCCCCACACCCTGGACTTAGGGGTTATTAGCTCTGAGTTGGAGTTGATTCGGGGAAGGGGTGCAGGACTGGGGGAAAGAGTGCCCGCGTCCCGGGTGGACTTTACAGTGATCCATCAATGTTGTTGGCATTGACGCAATCACTGTAAAGGTTTCACCATGAGATCAAAATACACTCATATTCCTTCTTTGCAACACACTACTTAAAATTAATGCAACTTTTAAATTAGGCTAAAACTCCTGAGTGCCAGTCAACCTGGTCACAACCAAAGAACTTCGCCTCAGCTGAAGAAATTGAATACGGCAATCAAAGCCAATTTCTTACCTTATCAGCAGAACCCAGTCAGTTAAGATCTTGGACACCACTTCCCCTCCCCTCCTTATTAGCACTGGAGTTCCCCAGGGCTCTTTATTAGGGCCCCTCCTATTCTCCATCTTCTTAAATGACCTTCCCTCTGTTTGCTCCCCATCCTCTGCTATACACATGTATGCCGACGATACAGTCCTGTATGCATCCGGCTCCTGTCTTGATGAGGTTACAACCAACTTACAGCAAGACTTTGACAAGGTTCAGCTCTGGTTTGCTAACCATCAACTTTTCCTCAACACCAAGAAGACAGTCTCCATGATCTTTGGCACACGCCAGATACTCTCAATGCTTCCTCCCTACCCATTTTCCAAACCCTTGATGGGACTTTACTTGAGGACACATCCTCCTTCAGGTACTTAGGTGTTTGGTTGGACCTACACCTAAACTTCTCTGGGCATATTGATGCCATCCAGAAAAAAACTACACAAGAAACTTGGTGCCCTGTTCAGGAACGGTAGTTGCATCCCTTGTACTGCTAGAAGCGAACTTGTCCAGAAGAAGATACTGCCCACTTTTGATTACTTTGACATAGTCTATGGTGTTGCCCCTAGGTCCTCCCTGGCCACATTGGACACCCTCTTCAATTCCTTCTGCTGCTTTGCCTTGGATGCCCCCCTCGCACCCACCACTGCGATCTTTATCGTGCTCTATTCTTCCCCTCTCTTGCAAATAGGTGGCTCTCCCACTGTGTTAAATTCACCTCCAAGCACTGGTTGGATGAGCTCCATTTCTACCTCTCCTCCTCCTTTATAACACCCCCCACCCTCTCATTCCCTTAGATCAACTGACTCTCGCACCCTGGTAATCCTCCAGAGATCCACCGAAATTGGCCAATCCAGTTACTCTCACCGTCTCCCAAAAATTTGGAATTCCCTCTTCCCTCAAATCCGGCACTCATCCTCCACCTACTCAATCAGCTCTGCCCTCAACAATTGCCTTGCTCCTAGCTGCTCCTGCCATGTCCCTCCCTAACTCCCTCCTCTAAGCCCTGGACAAACCCTACCCCTCTACCATCACCTTCACTTTACTCGTGCACACCCACCCAGATTCCTAGCTTTCTTCCACTTCCCCCAAATTGCTCCCTCTTACTAGCCTCCCTTGATCTCTCACAGAATAAAAGGGGCCTCAAATGGTCTCCATGGTTCCCTCTCCTACCCCAAAGGGGCTTGATCTCTCATCTCCTTCCCACCATCCTGATGGGGTCTGTCTGGACACTTCCTATTCCCTTCTCTCTGGTCAGTGTAGTGAGGGTCCTCATATGCTGAAGTGGTCTCTAGGGACACAACTACTGCCCTCACCCACCCACCTCACCACCGCCTCTCTTTTCCTCCTTTTCTTTCATGTAAGCACTTACTACTTATTAACCCAGCACTTATTGTTGTCCACTGATTTTACCTATCATGTGCAACACTGTTGTAACACTGTTTGTAACGTCTACCTTACAACTGTATGTTAATGTTGAACTTATAACTTGAATGTCTACTGTCTCATTCCTAATCTACTCCTTCCCCTCAGGTTGCACTGGGAGACGAGTGACTTATCGCTCAGTGTGCCTTCCTGGTGAAACATTTCAATGAATAAATAAAATTTCAAAACAACTTTCAAAGCCTTTTTCACTGCAGATTTTATTTCAATATATGACCCCAATTTGAGTTTCTTTGTCCCAAAAAAGGGTATTAAAATTAGCAAAATCCTTGTTAAGAGCTCAGGTGGGATTATGGGATAGTGTGAAAGTTTGAATTAGCTATTAACATTGAAAGGAAGAGGATGAACAGTAATGATGTTATGGTGTCTGCAAACACACAGAGAAAAAAACTTTAGTAAGGATGCCGACGGGCAAAATCATAGAAGAATGTTAAAATCTAGCATGATTAGAGCAGTGCTGATTTATTAAATTCCTCTTCTGAAGAAAGTCTGTGGAATTTTGAAAATTCAAATTAATTCTACAGAATTCCATCGAAAGCAGAATTTTTCTTTAAACTGGGACATAAGACTCTGATGAAGGACTTGGTTGTTCCGAAAGCTTAGACACTTTTTTCTTTTGTAACATCTATGTTTTGTAACACCTGTGTTTTGTAACATCTATGTTTTGTAACACCTGTGTTGGTCCATTAAAAGGTATCAAATCATTTACTTCTGGATGTTTTTTTACAAGGACCAATACGGCAAGTAATATATTTCTTTACTGAACTACAATTTACATAAACCCCATAATAGTGTTCTGCAGTTACATAAACTGCCAACTCAATTTATGCAAACCACAGAAAAAGGATTACATATAGAATTGCCTTTCAGAATTAAACAATAAATTCCAGAGCTGAGCCAGCACTCGTTAAGCCAACAACTGAGTTCAGGAAGAAGCTCAGACCATCAGGCACTGGCAAGGGGAAGGAAAATCAGGCATCCCAGAGGGTGCTGACTTCCTTTGGGAATGACTGGAGGGAGGGAGGGTCACTATTGCCACTGCTATACTGCTCCCTGGGTGACCACAGCTGGTAGTTCAGCAGACAGTAGGAGTGGGAAGGGGAATGTTGGACAAGATTCACATGAGGCATGCTTGTGTGCCTCTGATTAGATCTCAAGCACCAGGCATCCCAGGAGATAGGACTATATAAAGCAACAATGTCTGCCCAGTACATGATCCAAGTATACTCAAGCCCAGACTCCAGCAACTGGCTGCCTTCAGGAACCCAGGGAACTCCTGTACCTGTGACCAAGATACAGTGGGGGGGTTGGAACCAACACAGCAGCTCACTCCACAGTGGGTAAACCCATGGGATTGGAAACCTGAGGGTAAGTGCCAGAGATGCTGCTGGAGGGGCAGGACCTGACAAGGTGAGGGGGCCAGATCAAGAAGAAACAATAAATTATAAAAAATAAATTCTGAAAAGAATTTTGGAAGCAGAATTGCCATTCTGCACAAATTCTGCCAGCTCCAAACTTAAAGGTGGCAGGCAGCACATTTGATGGAATTCATATCCCTTCTATAGCCCATTATAGAGCAAGTGAGCACTTCTGAGTTTTGACCAATCAGAATGCTCCTTTGCTCTGTGCATGAGACACTTTTATTCTGTGAAGAGTATTTCTTCCGCAGCTGCCCTGAAAATGGGAATGTTGGGATACTTTTTAATAAATTAGTGAGGGATTAACTTATTGCTTGAACTCAATCAATAATACACCAGTGCTGCCACCAAGACCACTTTTTCTGTTGTAAGAGTAGTCTCACTTACATTGTTAGGATATCAGAACCATTCACTGTTGCCCTAAAGGTCTCTTACCCTAAGAATGCACATGAGACCACTCTTACAACCGAAAGAGTGAACTCAGCAGCGGCATTAACATACACACCAGTTTTTACAAATGAAAATATACTACTTGGTTTTCTTACCTTCCAAGGTTGGAAATCATGAATGCTCCCACACTGTCCATTATAAAATGGACCTTCTCCATCTCTACATGAAAGCAGACTGTGAATGGAATGTGCCACTGCATACACTGCATTGTAAATGCCAAACATGTAAGTGTAATTATACGCGTCATATTTAGAAATGTCAAGATTTCTTAAATCCTCATGACCTGTGCAAGGTGACGTTGTTGTGCTTATTGCCCAGTTTGTTAGAGTGTCATTTCCATCAGGTTTTGGCCACTGGATCAAGGCCACCTCCCAGAATGTTCTCATAAAAGATGTCATGTGGAGAGGTTGAAGGGTGGATACTGTACAAGAAGTCCTTGAGCCCGGGGATCTTGCCTTTGTGGATGAAGAACCCTATGCTACCATTCAAGGTTTTCACAACCTCCATCTTGAGAACTTCCAAGGATACCTGCCAACCTGTAGAGCTGATCCAAACTCTACCTGTTACATTTTGAATAGCAATGGCCTCCAGCAATGGAACCAGATTCTCAGGAGTGGAGTAGACCACAATGACATTTGCTGATGACCGCTGAATCACATCAATGGTGGAGGGGATCTTCTCTTTATACTTGGTGACCATTTCTAAAAATTCAATGCAGCCTCCAGCCTTGTCGATTTCTTGTTTGAGAGTCTGGCTGCCTAGCATACCGTAATCATTGTCAGAGGCCAGAATTCCCACCCATGTCCAACCAAAATAAATTAGCAGCTGAGCCAGACCAAGAGCTTGGAAGATGTCATTTGGAACAGTCCGCATAAATGAAGGGAATTTTGACTTATCACTCAACAGGGAAACTGAAGAACCATAGCTGATCTGGAAAGAAAATATTTCATATATAACATAAAGCAATACTACATAACAGGAAGTGGCACTGTATATCAAGAGTCACCAATTAGATGTTTTGGGTGCATTGTGAGACATACCAAACCTAGGTGTCTTAATCCACTCTGAGAAGTGAAAAACTCACATGATGTTCTGTGCCCTGGAGTATAATACTGAGAACACAAAATGGTCCAAGGGTATGGGTATGGTTGATACTGATAACTGAGTCTAGCCCACAATGAGATATTGAGAGAGAACCATAGTAAATGATCACACAAGCAAGCCAAATACCAATCATGACTGCCCCACATTTCTCAGCAGTCGATACCTTAATTATGAAATGGGCAGAAAGAATACTGGCTCCTGACTGACCAAGAGGTATTTTCAGCTGGGACGTTATCCCTAACACCACCACCCAGCTGAAAGTAGTTCAACAAAAATATGTTTAAAAACTACATTGAATTTACTAAAAAGGAACCATTTCATAATCGCAATAATGCACTCCAGGGGATGAATTATAGTGGGTTAACAGCCTTTCTTGGGTAGCAGAAGCACTTAGCTTTGCTTTTGTCTCATGCTTCAACCTGCCTGAGGTGGGCCATTATCCTACTGTAACACACCCCCTGTCATACCTTACTGCTTAATTTTGAAATGGATGGTCAAAACCTTCAAATCAGATTGCCGTGAGACCAAATTGGGGGTGATGGTGTCCACACCATAGGACAGGAAAAATGAGGGGCTGCCAGCTACCCCCCAGGATAGAGATAGAATGTTGTGAAAGAGGGTATCACTTGAAAGGGGGATGGGATTCTTGGTGGAAGGGCTTGGCTGCCACACTGGGCACTAACGGAAGAAGATGGTGGACTTGGAGGCCATCATGGGGGTCAACAGACTGGATATAGTAGCAACAAGCGAGACTTGGTGAACAGAGCATCATACCTGGGAGATGACTAATTTGGCCTACAGACTTTTTAAAAGGGACAGGTAGGGCAAGGGGGGAGTGGGAGTTGCTTTACACATCAGGGATGCCATGAGAGTAATCAAGGAACAAGAGGAAGCCATGGAGAAGGGGCTACTGTGGGTAACACTAGGAAGGGGGAATGGAGAATCCTTGCAGCCAGGGGTGGTATACAGACCACTAATGCAGGGGGAGGAAGAGGGGGGCAAACAGCTTAGTCAGGCAGTCACACAGATGGCCCTAAATGCAGAATTACTACTGGTAGGGGACCTAAACCTCCCAGATATAAACTGGGGAATCCCAGATGCAGTGTTGACTAGGAGCAGGAACCTGCTAGACATTGTCCTGACAAATGGGGAGAGTGTGGAGGAGGTGCAGGTGGGAGAAGTCATGGGCACCAGCGATCACAGGACTGTAAGGTTTAAGGTGAGGGCAGGAAGGGAGGGAGACAAATCAAACCAGTACTACAGTTATGGACTTCAAACATGCAGACTTCGACAGGATGAAAAGGCTAGCAAGGGAAGCAATGGAGGGAACAAAGAATATAGGGGCAGTGGAGGAGTTGTGGGAATCTGTTAAAGGTGGGATACTGAAAGCCATGGAAATGTGCATAAAAAAGGTTAAGAAGAGCAAACAGGAGTGAAGGAAAGGAGGAAGGGAACATTGCTTAACCAGGGGTAGCACACTGTGCTAAAGATTGTTTCCAGATGCGACCTGGGAGCACAGGGAAGTGAAGTGACTTGCTCAGGATCACACAGTATGCACCTAGGCAGCTGTGGGATTCAAACCTGGGGGAGGAGACTACTTTGGTTTACTAAGGAGACAGCGGGGGCAGTCAGGGAAAGGAGGAAGGCTTTCAGAAAATTTAGGAGGACACTCAGTGAGGAAAATAGGAAGCTTACAGGGAGAAGAGAGCAGCAGGGCAAAAAATCAGGAAGCAAAGCGGATACCAAGGAGAAAATAGCTAAAAAGTCAAAGGGTGGGACAAAACTTTTTTCAGATATGTGAGGGAGAGGAGGAGGGCAAGGCAGGGGATTGCAAGGCTGAGAGGGGAGTGAGAGATAAAATTGGAAGGGGACTGTGAAAAAGCAGAGGTATTAAATAAGTATTTTTGCTCAGTATTTATGGAAGAGGAAGAGGAAGATGGGAGGGGACCTGAGCTAAAGAGGAGGGGAAAGGAGGCAAATGGGTGGATCAGAGCCTGTTCTCTGTGGATAGGGTTAGGGAGGAGCTAGGAAGATTGAGGGTGGATAAGACAATGAGGCCAGACAGGTCACACCCCAAGGTGATCAGGGAAATGAGGAAGGAGTTGGTCACCCCACTGACAAGGCTATTCATCTTGCTGCTGGATAATGGGAAGGTGCAAGAGGACAGGAAGAGGGCAGACATGGTGCCTTTACACAAGGGAGGAAGCAGGGAGGTGACATAGAACTATCAACCTGCCAACCTCACCTCAGTGGTAGGGAAGGTAATGGAAGCACTAATCGAGGAGAGGGCAGTGGACTACCTGGAGGAGAGTGGCTTGCAGGACAGCAGACAACATGGGTTTACCAAGGGAAGGTCATGCCAGATGAACCTGATCAAGTTCTTCAGTTGGGTGACTCAGGTGATCAACCAGGAAGAGGCGGTGGACATGGCCTATCTGGAATTCAGTAAGGCCTCTAACACCATCCCCTACAGAAAGCTGGGGAGCAAACAGGAAAGTCTAGGGGTGGGTGGGAAAGTAGCAAGGTGCATGGAGGCCAGGTTAGTGGAAAGAACCCAGAGGGTGGTGCTAAATGGGGTGAATTCCAGGATGGGGGGTGAAGAGTAGGGTGTTCCATGGGTCAGTCTTGGGACTCTACTTTTTAACATTTACTTCACTGATATAGTGGAAGGGCTGAGGGGGAAGGTGTGCCTATATGCTGATGGTAAAAAGATCTGCAATAGGTTGGATACCCCAGGGGGGGATGGAGGACATGAGGCAGGACTTGAAGACACTCAAGGAGTGGCCGGAGATGTGGCAGCTGAAATTTAATGCCAAAAATGCGCTGTGATGTACGTGGGAGTAGGAACACACAAGCAGAGTACACCCTGGGAGGGCATTCAAAATAACAGAACAGGAGAGGGATCTGGGGATCACAGTTTCATCCAACCTTAAGGTAGGAAAACAATGTAGCAGAGCAGCGGGAAAGGCCAATGGAATGTTGGCATGCATTGGCAGGGGCATTACTAGTAGAAGAAGGGCAGTAACAATACCCTTCTACAAAGCCATGGTGAGACCACACCTGGAGTACAGGGTCCAGTTCTGGAGACCACACCCCTGCAAGAACATAGGTGTGATGGAATTGGTACAGAAAAGAGCAATCAAAATGGTGAAGGGTATGCAAGGGAGGACATACGAGCAGAGGCCCCTTGCAGGAGCTGGATCTGTACATGCTGGAGGCTAGAAAGAAGAATGGAAACATGACTGAAACTTTTAAATATGTAAAGGGACTCAACAAAGTAAGGGAAGGGTGTTTACTTATGAAGAAGGAGGTGGCCATAACTAGAGGGCATAGCCTCAGACTGCAGGGGAAATAGATACAGAGGCAATGTGAGAGGGAGATTCTTCACAGAGAGGGTTGTGGAGCCCTGGAACAGACTACCAGCAGAAGGTGGGGACTAAATTGGTGGAGGGATTCAAGAGGGCATGGTACAGACATAAGGAGCTGAGTAGCGGGGAGGGCGGGGGCTGGCAATGAGGGGGTGGAGGGGGTGAAATAGGGCAGACTAGATGGGCCGGTGTGGTCCTTTTCTGCCATCAAGCTTCTATGATTCTATGACTTGCAGCTGGGATAGCTCAGTACATAATCCTGGTCTAAAAGCAGGTCATACCATCAGTCAAAAATTACATATGGATGCATTTCATAATCATAATAATACACTCCCAGGTGTGTGATATCATGGGCTAAAATCTCTTCTTAGGTGGATGAAGCTACTCGGCCTATGGCCTTGTGCCTCACAACACACCTGAGGCGGGATGATATCCCATGTCATGCACCTTGACAAATGTCCTTGCTTACACAACTCGCTCTGAGATGTTATCACGGGCTTGATATTTCGTCAGCAAATTATTTATTTATTTTAGCTTTTATTTACCAGGTAAATGCAATGATCCAAAGGCCTTTTTCATGCGTGACAGGGGACCATAAATATACCATCATAGATGTTACATATAATAAGACACAAATATACATTGATACAATTGACACAGTCAAATTAAAAACAATTACAGAATAGTTGACTAAGATGTTTCTCAGTTTAATTTTAAAAGTTTGATGACAAATGTCACCATGAAATGACCCAGGAAGCTCATTCCATCTTTTAGCTACCCTGCAGAAAAAGAATGTTCTCCCAGTTTAGTTTTAGGAATAGTAAACGTAATAATGTCGCTGTTTTTCAATTGGCATTATTTTTAAAGTGTAATAGTGAATAAAGAGGGGGATTTTCCATCTGACGAAGAACATTGTCCGTTAAACAATATACGTTTTAAATCAATTAAATTAACCTTCAGGATTTCTCCTATTGTGTAGTTACTCTCGCACCTTCTTTTTTTTTCAACTTTATTTCCCTCCTATCACAGCTGGCTGAGGCCCCTTCAGTCATCCTGCCTTATCCTCTCTTGCCTGAGATACTCCCATCTGTACCTCGGTCCTTGGCACACCCACAACACTTTGCATGGAGCAATCCCTCTGGAATACACCCCCGCCCCGAGTGGGTCCGCCTTCTGCTTCTCGGTGCCTTCTTCCAGTGCTTCCATGAGTAGAGGTGACCCCAAAAGCAGGTCACAGTGGGCAGGATCCGGCTCTGGAGGTGGGGGCAGGTGACGTCTACCCCTCAGCTAGTGGGTGTTTTCCCTGGTTCTAGTGAGATCCCCCTAGGAGCCCAGAGGTGCAGTGGTGTCCACTGCAGTTGGGCACACTCCCACATCAAGCCCGCTGACGTCTGCGGAAGCTCCTCCCCTGCATCAGCATGATCCCTGGCCTGTGGTGCTCCCAGCCTCCACTGGGAGCCGCTCATGCTGGGGAGTCATCCACTCACCTTCCCCAGGAGAGGAGAGCAGTCTTCCGGATGCTCAATCCTCTCCTACTCCACCAACCCCCAATGACTCGAGATCACACCAGAACCCGGGTCACCAGTGTGTGTGGCGTCCAGCACCTCAACCCTCAACATGACTAGGCCAGTGACTGTCTCACCTTCTTGAGTCACACCAGTTCTCTAAAGTACTGTAGAGAGGCCATTCAGATGTGGAAGTGGTTCACTTTAACCTTTCTTCTAAAATTACACATTTTCTGCTACCTTACTGGGTATTTTATTTTAATTATTTCCTATATTCTTCAAGGGTCTGGCTTTATTTTGGCCCCATCCAATCCCAACTCATGCTCCTGACACATGTAGCTGAGACCCCAAATTTTCCTACAGCAGAGTGTCACCCTGATGCACACTACTCCTGTGGCTTCCATCCTTTTAAGATGTCTGATTACCCCTACTGTGACGCTAAATCTTAAAACCTTAAAAAGACTATTAACCTACTGGAGAAGGCACAGAGGACAGCAACTAAGATGATTGCAGGTCAGCAAAGAAAACGTAAGAGAAGTTGAAACCCCTGAACATGTAATGAAGGAGGGGGGTAGGGGGGACATGATTGAGACTCTTGAAGGAGATAAATTGAATGGATAAGGAGGGTCTCTTTGGGCTAAGTAGCAACCATAGCATGAGGGGGTACTGTTTAAAATTAGATAAGGAAGGTTTAAAAGGGAATCTAGAAAGCATTTCTTTACTGAGAGGGTGCTGGACAGTTGGAATGCACTGCTGGATGAGATGGACTCATTGGCAGTTGTGTTCAGGCTTAAGAAAGGGTGGGATAGACACAAGGGGACAGGAAATGTCATGGGAGGGGTGGATGAAAAGGATGGGAGGACTGAGGTGGGCAGGGTCAGTAACTCAAGCTGTGGACCCTGCAATACGAGCAGACCAGCTACACCTAATGGCCTTATTCTGCTGGCTCCTTCATATGTCCATATGTAAACTGGCCAATTCTGGAACATGAAGGCATCGAGAAGAATTTGATTTGATTTGATTCGATTTGTTTATTAAAATCTAGTAAATCCATGAGTAAAATGCCCGTTTTCAAAAGTGACCAGATACATAAAAAGCAACAATAAATATACAGCACAAAACACATAAGTAAAAGTAAATTCACGAGTTAACAATATTAATATGATGCAAATAACTCAAGGATAACTACATCTCTTAATATCCATCAAATATTTCTTGAGTTAAAACTTGAGGGAATGCTAGGCATGGTACTGAGTATCTTAGATGGTAAAGAATTACAGAAATGAGGCAACTGACATACTAGAGATATTTGACCTAGATTTGCTCTCATAGTGGGAATACAGAAAAATAATGAAATGCTGAAAGTGGAAAAACAGAGGAATTTTGACTTTGAAAAATACAATGAAATAGTTTTAGTAATTTACTCAAGGCAACTTTTCTGACCAGAGTTTCAGTTTGCTCCTGGCATCTTTGATCTTTTGAAGGCCAATGAAGAGTGCTGTGCAAAATGCAGATGTGGGTAGAAATACAGTAGGTAGTGGGGTAGCCAACCTGGCAATTTGATTGTGAAGGATCCTGATTCCAGACAGCAGACCCTCCCCAGCTAAATAATATAATAAAATGCTGTGATCAAAAATAGGAAGCAAAACAAAAAAACCTCTGAGAAAGAAATAATCTGGCTGAAGGAAATAGAAAGAAGACAATAGAGTGTAGTGGTTAAGAGCACTAAGAGCACTGAGCCACAAACCTGGAGAACTGGGTTTGAATCCCACAGCCACCACTTACATACTATGGGACCATGAGCAAATTATTTAACTTCCCTGCACTCCCAGGATGCACCTAAAAACAGACCTTGGCACAGTGTCTCTTTCCTGGTCAACAAATCTGTAAAATAAAAGAATTAATTCTATATAGAGCACCCAGTCCCTGATGTACTGTTTAAAATATAATAGAGATTTTGCACTGGCAGCAGAGTGTGCTCTCTAGGGAGAGGCCTAAATATTTGAAATTTGTCACCTGTTCTATGACAGTTCCCTGAAGCGCTTTCAATTCTACTGTGGTATGTAATGGCATCCTCTTTCTGGCATTGTGGGAAACCATAGATTTGGTTTTGGAGGCATTCAGCACCAATTTATTTAAACAGCCACCAGTTTTGAAAAATATCAAAATCATATTGGATTGTCTCCCATAAATCAGGAAAATTGGACCCATTCGTGAAGATCACCACTGCATAATCTACAGAAAAAGCAATACTGGTTATTTATTTATTTATTTCGGTTTCGGAATTATAACCTTTGAGCCAAACTGGATCTTTTACAAAGGCTTCGGGTCAGTATAAGAACAGACAAAACAGTACAATTTACATCATATGACAAGAATATACAATTACAGAAATATCTCTGGTCTGCAGGTCTAGTTACTTAGTGCAGGTTGCTTGTAGTTGGCAGCCAAAATCGGCTGTCAAAGAAAAGGGGAGGAAGTATGGAGAGTATTGGAATGGGTACAGAGGAGGCATATCATATAATGCTATTAGGGGATAAGAGAAGGGGGTATGGAGATGAGGGAGAACAAGCTGATAAGTGCTGTATGCATTGGGGCAGCCTAGAGGAGGTGGAGGGAAGGGGGTGAGGACTCGTGGGGTGAGAGGGGTAAGAAGGTAAGGGGTAAGGGTTGGAAGTCTAGGGGGGGATGGCACTCATATCGTTATGCACAGCAGTTGCACTCTTGGGATTATACCAGGAGGCAATGGAGTTCTTTTTTGAACTGGACGAGTTTCTTAAGTCGAAAAAAGGAGGGGGGTAGGTTGTTCATCCAGAGAGGGCCTTGATAGGAGAGGGACCTCTGGGTGAAGGAGGTTCTTTTTCAAGGTACATGCAGCACCCCTCTAGCAGAGCTTCGGGATGTTTTAGTGTTGGAGTTACATTGGAAAAGCTTCGAAACTGATTCTGGGACCAGTCTTAGGAGGCCTTTTTTTCTTATGATACATGCCTGGTACTAGGACCTTAGAGGTAATGGGAACCAGCCAGTTCTGGAGTAGAGACTGCAAGAGTGGGAATACCAATTAGCTCCTAGAGCAAGTCGGCAGGCTTTGTTGAGCAGGAGTTTAACCCTTTTGAGAGCAGTTTCAGTGGCCGCACTTTAGACAGTCAGTCCATAGTCAATGATAGACAGTATTGAGCTTTTGGCGATGAGGCTGAGGGCCTCAGTGGTCATAGCATTTCTATGTCGGTAAAGGAGTCCAAGTCTGATGTTGGTTGTTTTCATGACATGGTCAATATAGGTGTTGAAAGAAAGGGTGTTGTCTAGGAATAATTCCAGGTATTTAAAGTTAGTAACCTGTTCGATTACATCGCTTTTGTTACTTAGTATGGTATGTGGGCTATGTTACAAACCCCACTCAGCAGGTCAGGCCCTCTGCTCTCACAGTGCCAACCTCTGAGCGCAGACTTGTGAACAGGAAACAGACACAGGGTAACCCTCCTGTCTGTTTTGTGGGTTCGAATCAACCTTTGGTCTCAAGTTCTTGGAGGGATTCAAACTGTGAACCTCTTGATAGCATACCCAATGTACAGGCTCAGATAATTCTGCTCTTTGGGGGGCCAGATATCTGTCGCCTATGGTCACCTAACCAGGTGTACAAAATGAGCCCTTAAAACTCTAATGAAAGACCTCAGAATAAACTCTTACCTTTTCCCAGTTTGATAAAACCAGTAAGCTTTATTCAGTGTCAACTTTAACCATGTAAGCTTCACTTGTCAAGAAAAAGAATTTCAAAGGCACACCAAGTAGTCTCTAAAGTAGAGGTTTACTTAAAAATAGATAAAAAAAATGTAAAATGTAAATACAGAACCATATATCCCAAAAACATACAATCAGTTAAAAGAACAAGGGTTAAAAAAGTGCAAAATTCCTACCACCAGACAGTTAGACTTATATATCTAATGTATCTCTTCTAATAGTGCTGATAGACAGATGTTGTCAAGAGAGTCCAAACATGTGCGTGTTTACAGGTCACTCACAGCATAATTAAAACATTGTCTTGAGCCTGCCTTCTCCATGATGTCACCCAGCTCCTCCTCTGTTTATTAAAAATTATACAATCAGGATGTCTATTCAGCAGGAGGTAAATTAATAAAGGTGACCTCAGCAAACTCATGTCCCCACATGACTTTCTTTAAATAACATCTCCTCTTTCATCTCAAGTAGCTCTTCTTCCCAGGACACACCAAAGAATCTTTTATGACTTCACACTAAAGCATCATAACCTGCTCTCTTCCTCTAAACATTATAAAAGTTTATGATTTCCCATCCTAGCAGCTGGCAAGCTACTATTAAGCTAGATAAAAAGGAGATCCTAATTTAGGTCTCTTCTAGCCTGTAATTATCTCCTGGCCTTCCAGGTCACATCTTGTAACTAAAACCTAGGGGGGTGGGGGTCATTCCACAGGCTGATTCAGCATCTCTCATGAGAGACATTCAATAACACATTTTTATATTACAAAAATTGTACAGCAATCAGAACCAGCTGTCCAAGTGTCACAGGCTACTCTGCTTTTTTGAGCTTTGTAGGGTAAAGTGCATTGCTTTTGTTTTTCTGTAGTTCAAGAGGAGTTTGTTGTGAGCAAACCATGACTCTAGTTTGGTAAAGCTACTTTGAAGGGTAGCTGTCATTTCACGGAGGTGTGTTCCTGGTATGGACATCACTGCATTATCTGAGTAAAGCAGCATCTTAGCAGGGCATGCACTTGGCAGGGAATTGATAAAGAGGCTGAGTAGTAAGGGCCCTAAAATTGATCCTAGTGGGACACCTAAAGTAACATTCTGGGGTTCAGAGGACACACCTTTTATCCTAACACACTGGGACCTGTGTGAGAGGTATCTTGAGAACTAGGACAATGTATTGGTGGAGAGACCAAGGGCTCTTAGGCTGTTGAGCAGGATGTGACGATTGACGGTATCAAATGCTTTGGTTAGGCCAATAAAGACTGACTCAACTGTTTTCCCACCATCCAGTGAGTCATATAGGAGTGAAGTAAAGTCGGTGAGTGCAGTAATACTACTGTGGGATTTACGGAACCTATACCACTGGGGGCAGAGTAGATTATATTTGTTGAGGTAATCCATGAGCTGATCTGGTACAGTTCTCTCTAGGACTTTTGAGAGGGGTGGTAAAATAGATATGGGGCGGTAGTTGCTTATGCTGGTACTGTCTCCACTTTTAAAGACTGGGGTGATGAGGGCAGTTTTCCACTTGTCAGGGAATATGTTTGACTTAAGGGATATGTTGCATTAGTGAGTAAGGCAAGCTCTTCTAAGTGATGGCGAGAAGCTTCATGTCAAGCATATCACTACCCATTCTAGTTTTGGCAAGGATCTTCTTTACATATTTAATAGTGTCTGCCTTAGTGATCATTTTGAAGTAGAACGAGGGTTGAGTTGTGTTTGCGGTGGTAGCAGGGATTGGGGGCTGGCTGTTAGGGTCAGTAACAAGGAACTCTGGAGGGAGGACAAAGCTGAGGTCTGTAAAGGCCAGATTAAGGGCATTAGCTAACTCTTTGGGTTGCTGGAGAGGGCCTGCAGGGGTGACAATTAGATCTGGTGGAGCTTTGGATTCTTTCCCAGTCAGTCTACAAACTTTAGGAAGCAAATTCAAAATTAAACTAAACATAAGGGGCCCCAAGACTAACCCTTGGGGAACTCACACACTGACAGGGGCAGGAGATGATAAAGCATTTAAAATGTAGTTGTTTTTTTTTGTGAACAGCCTTGTATATAGTTCTGACACCAACCCACAACATCATCAAACAATTCCAGACCTCCCAAAGTCCTAAGGAGGAGCTGATGATTAACCAAATCGAAGGCCTTGGAGAGATCCATGAAGATAGCCATGAAATAGAGGCCTTTGTAAACAGCCTTATGGTCTGCCTGTGTAAATGCCACCAATGCTGTCATTGCAATATGACCAGGGACTATTATAACCTTAAGAGATGCTGGAACTGTCCATATAAATGTACACAAACCATGTGAAAAACTTCTGTTTTTTTAAACTGGAACTTGTATCCAAAATGAAAATGTTTTACTTAAGTATTAAAGAAACACCTTTATGAGGGAAATGGACTATGCCAACAGAACTAAGAACTTCAGAATTTTAGAACTGTTTATATGACATACACTCTTATGTAAGTTACCACAGCAATGACCAATCTTACACGCTTCCTTGGGGTATGAGAACCAGGAAATGAAGGTGACCAACTCCACCTGAAAAAGAATACGGAGAGGCTAGAGAGGGTATGGGTGACTGGAATGATTCAAGGTCAGAAGGGCAGATCCTATGAGGATTGGCTGAAGGTGCTGAATATTTATTCACTTAAAACCAGGAGCAAGAGGGGAGCTATGATAGAGACCTTCAAATTCCTTAAAGGAATTAACAAGGTGAACTGCGAGGAACTGTTTATCAGGTACACAGAAGCTAGAACACTGAGTCATGAGTGGAGATTAATGAAAAGAAGTTTAAAATAATGTGAGGAAGTATTATTTTACAGAAAGAGTGGTAAAGCCATGGAATGGTTTGCCCGCAAAGGTGGTGGGTGCCAAAACCATAAACAGTTTCAAACTCGGCTGGGACAGAGTCATGGGTATAGTTGCTACTCAGTGGGATGAGGGAAGCAGAAAAACAGAGAGCAAAGGGGGGAGCAGTATACACAAAGACCCCACAGAGACACCTGGTCGTGGGGTATGATAGGCTAATTAGGGCAGACTGTCAGTCTTTTTCTGCCACCATCATCCATGTTTCTGTGTCAACTCTGATATTCTACGATATAAGAGAGACCACTCTTAGAACTGTAGGAGTAGTCTAAGTGGCAATATTAATAAATAAATGGTCCCTTAAGTTTGATCAATAAAAAAATTAATAAAAGAGAAAGCAAGGTCCTCTCAGCAGACAAGGTGCATCAAAATAAGCAGCAGTCTGCAAGGTTAGGGAGAGAAAGGAGTGCTCTTATTGGTCGTGAGTGCTTCTTCGATCTACGACTGCCTAAAGATTTTGCCGTGATCTATTATTTATGTTAATATAGCAGGAGTGCCATTTACTTGTGGATACCTTTAGAGTCCTAGCATAGTGCACATTGGCTGCCTCTTACCTGTAGATACCAGTAGAGTGCTAGCATATTATACATTGACTGCCTCTTACCTGTGGATACCAGTAGAGTCCTAGCATATTATACATTGACTGCCTCTTACCTGTCGATAACAGTAGAGTGCTAGCATATTATACATTGGCTGCCTCTTACCTATGGATACCTGTAGAGTGCTAGCATATTATACATTGACTGCCTCTTACCTGTGGATACCAGTAGAGTCCTAGCATAGTATACAATGTTTGCCTCTGGCACTGGGTCAGAACAATTATTAATCCCTGTTCTTGAATATGGTTCCATGTTGTATAGGCATTATACACAAACAATGTTACATAAATTAAACCGGATATAGTATAGATTGGGAAAATGTGCAACTAAAAGTGCCCATGGCACGCATCACTGTGATGTATTTAGTAGAGTAGGGTGGCTACAACCTGGAAAACAAAGAGGATATCTGTGGCTAACATTTTACCACAAGTTACTATTCTCCAATAAAGGTCACACTTTAGCTCATTTAGTAGAAACTTGATCATTAGGTACTCAGTCAGTAAGCCTGAGAATGACATCTCAAAAGACACCCCTGACAAGAATGTAATAGATTTGGTGATCTCATGCTGCAAAATAGTTTAGTCTTCATTTATTTATTGAAATGTTTCACCAGGAAAGATACACTGGGCAACTTAATGCTCGTCTCACGGTACGTCCTGGGGGAAGGGGTAGTGGGATGACATTAATAACAATGACAAATCGTACAGTAATACAGAGGTGGGATTAAATGCAGAAATACAGTGGTACAATAGCTACAGTACATACATTCAAGCAAGGTCTAGGAGTGAGTTACATAGTAAGACGTACATTCATGTGCGAGGCATCATTTACAGTACAGGAGGAGCATAGATGACAGGTATACAATGCACAGATGACAGGTAGACAATGCATAGATGACAGGTATACAATGCATAATACATACAATTGTTAAGAGCAGTGCTGAGCCATAGACCTTGGAGGAGTGCAACAGGACTTTGTGGGTGGTACACTGCAGCAGTTACAGTATCCTTTAGCAAGGTGAGCATGTCTCGAGGTTAAGTGCTAGACCAAGAGGGGTGCGGTAAGTGCATGAGGTAGAGGGCAGGAGAGAAGGTAGACAGGAGTTAGGTGAGGAGGGGGTCAGAAGCAGGCACAGGAAGGGGTGAGATAGTTGTGTAGTGCAGAGGTAAGAGAAAACAGGGAGGAGGAGGAGAAATGGATTTGAGGAGGCAGAGAATTCCACAGTTTAGGCAGGTGATACAAGAAGGCTTTTTGTCCAGAGGATGTGGTTCTGCCAAGGATAGACAGGGTGCAAGTGTCAGCAAGGGATCTAAGGGAGTAAAGGAAGGGGGAAGGGGTACCAAGAGAGGAGGAGATGTATGAGGGGAGCGAACCAAGCCAGAATTTAGAGATGAACTTGGCACCGTGTAGAACTCTCCGATTGTGGAGGGGAAGGAAGTTGAGGGAGCGGTACAGATCACAATGGTGGGTTAGGAGGGGGGGCGTCAAGAGCGAAACAACAGAAGGAGTTGAAGAGAGAGTCCAGTCTGGATAGGTGGGACTGTGGGGCGGCACCATAGACTATGTCACAGTAGTCAAAAATGTGCAGGATCATCTTCTGTACCACCTTATGCCTGTTGGCAAGAGGGATGCAGCTGCAGTTTCTGTAGAGGGCACCGAGTTTAGGTCTTAATTTTTTAGGACAGCATCTACATGTACAGAGAAGTCACAGTATCTATCCAGCCAAATGCCAAGATATGTGAATGAGGAGACTTCCTCTAGAGCAGTCCCATCAAGGGTGTGAAAGGAGGGGAGGTTGCTTAGCCAAGCAAGTCTCTGCCTTGTGCCGAAGGTCATGGAGACTGTCTTTTTTGGCATTTAGAAATAGTTGGTGTGAGTTGAACCAGAGTTGGACCTTGGTGAAGTCAGACTGAAGCCTGGCAGTGACATCAGGGACTGATTTACCAGAGGTAAACAGCACTGTATCGTCAGCATACATGTGGATGCTGGATAATGTGCAAACCTGAGGGAGCTCATTTAAAAAGATGAAGAACAGGATGGGGCCTAGCACGGAACCCTGAGGGACTCCAGTGGTAATAGGCAGGGGGGGTGAGATGACATCAGCTATTCTAACTGATTGCGACCTGCCTGACAGGTAGGAGCTGAACCAGCCTGTGGCAGTAGGGGAGAGGCCAGCTGCTGATAAGCTGTGAAGGAGGAGGGAGTGAGAGACAGTGTCAAAGGTCTTGGCCAAGTCGACAAAGATAGCTGAGGTAATGTTCCCTTTGTGAAAGCCTGAGGAGATGGTCTCAGTTAGCCTCAACAGGGAGGTGGTGGTGGTGGAATGGGCTTTCCTGAAGCCAGACTGGAAGGGTGTGAAGAAAGCGTGGTCAGAGAGGAACAAGGAGAGTTGGTCGAGCCTGTGTTCTTGGAGTTTAGCTAAGGTTGGAAGGAGAGATTATTGGAACAAACTCCCACATGAGTTAAAAACAATTTTTAAATTACATTTGAGTAAGTATCTGAGCACAACTTGTCAATGTTTAGTTAATTTCCTAAATTCACTGTATGTATATACGTATTGTGGATTGTGTTTTGTAAACTTATTTATACCACAGGACAGTGTTGTAAATGGGGAATGAAACCCCGACAATTTGTATCCTGTATAAAAATACATTTTTATCAAATCAACAGTGCTGACAATAACAGCACGGTCAAGAACTGAGCAGCAATAATAGCGTAATTGTTTTTTTGCGGGGGGGCTCCTCAAACTACACTTCCATAGTCTATTGATGGTGATAGACAACTCTGGGATAGAGCCCTTCTGGTATCATTCATAAGCAAATCCCTAACTGCACATAAAATCCCTGTTTTCTTACTTAGCTGCGTGGAGGGCATGGGGTCATAATGTTGCGGGCAAAACCGTGCACCACAACTATGCTGCATGCAAAGCAACGTGTGGCAAAATAACATCGGCACACTATGCCAACCAGCACACACACAGCACACACCACAGCAGCAACTTAGTTTTTGTGAGGGTCTCCACCACAACACCTCCAACGAGGGGGCTTTGCCCCCACACACTCCAGACTAATTATAATCAACTCCGGGGGGTCGTAGACATTGGGGTTAAAAACAAAAACTTGTGTCTGGAAAATGTTTGTTATTGGGGTCAAAGAAAGCCATGGCAGAGTGGGATCTGGGGAGAATCAAACCCCAACCACAGGTCCCCGACACCACCGGAGGCAGATGCTCTAGCTGCTAAGCAGCTTGGCCAGGCACTGCCCCGACGGCATCCTTTACCTTCCCTGCTGGCAGCCTACAGTGACAGGAGAAGCGGTTTCTACCACACGCTGTAAGAACCCCTGTCACTGTAAGGCCAGTAGTGCTTATTACAGCACTGTATTTCATGCGTGGTTTTATCCGCGCTATCTTAACGTGGTTCCGTGTGGGCACATGCCTAACATGGCTTGCATAATTCAGGTGTGAGTCCAATAACACACCCAGGTACCTAAATTTGATAACCACCTTGAGTTTGTCACCATCATTGAAAGGCACCTGAAACTTGTGCAAATGTGTAGTTTTTTTTACTGTACTAAACCCGTTGCTTTTGTTTTATTTTTAACTACTGACCTGACTTCAGTAAACCAAGCAGAGGACTGCTGGGCTCAGGCTCCCATTCCACCATGAGCCCTCCTACCCCCTCCTCGGGATCCTCTCTACAGCCATCCCAGGTAGAGGATTGCTGGGTTCAGGGCTCCCTCTTCGTAGCAGGCCCTCGTACCCCTCCTTGAGATCCCTTCTGCTGCCATGCAAGGCAGAGGACTGCTGGGTTCAGGGCTCCCAGTCCATAGTAGGCTTTCCTACCCCTCCTCGGGATCCCTTCCACTGCCATGCCAGGTAGAGGAATGCTGAGTTCAGGGCGCCATCTCCATAGCATGCCCTCGTACCCCCTCCTCGGGATCCCTACTGCTGCTATGCCAGTTAGAGGATTGCTGGGTTCAGGACTCCCAGTCCACAGCAGGTCCTCCTACCTCCTCCTCTGGATCCCCTCTACTGCCATGCCAGATAGAGGATTTCTGGGTCCCGGCTCCCACTCCATAGCAGCCCCTCGTACCCCATCATCAGGATTCCCTCTTCTGCCATACCTGGTAGAGGATTGCTGAGTTCAGGGCTCCAAGTCCAGAGCAGTCCCACATACCACCTCCTCAGGATCTCCTCTACTGCCATGCCAGGTAGAGGATAGCTGAGTTCAGCACTCCCAGTCAAGAGCAGGCCCTCCTTCCCCGTCCTCGGGATCCCGTCCACTGCCATGCCAGGTAGAGGATTGCTGGGTTCAGGCTCAAGTCCACAACAGGCCTTCATACCCCCCTGCTTGGGATCTCCTCTACTGCCATGCCAGGTAAGTTGCTGAATTCAGTCTCCCAGTCCATAGCAAACCTCCGACCCCTACCAGGGATCTCTCACTGCCATGCCAGGTGGAGGATTGCTGGGTTCAGGCCCCCCACTCCCATAGGTCCTCATTGCCCCTCCTCTGGATCCCCTCTACTGCCATGCCAGGTAGAGGATTGCTGGGTTCAGAGCTCCCACTCCATAGCATGCCTTCATGCCCCCTCCTCGGGATCCCCTTTACTGCCATGCCTGGTAGAGGATTGCTGAGTTCAGGGCTCCCTCTCCGTAGCAGGTCCTCGTACCCCCTCCACGAGATCCCTTCTGCTGCCTTGCAAGGCATAGGATTGCTGGGTCAGGGCTCCCAGTCCATTGTAGGTTTTCCTACCCCCTCCTCGGGATCCCCTCCACTGCCATGCCAGGTAGAGGATTGCTGAGTTCAGGGCTACATCTCCATAGCATGCCTTCGTACCCCCTCCTCGGGATCCCTTCTGCTACTATGCCAGTTAGAGGATTGCTGGGTTCAGGGCTCCCAGTCACATGGAGGTCCTCCCACCGCCTCCTCAGGATCCCTCTACTGCCATGCCAGATGGAGAGAGTTTCCAGGTCAGACTCCCCCACTCCATTGCAGCCCCTCGTACCCCATCCTCGGGATCCCATCTACTGCCATGCCAGGTAGAGGATTGCTGAGTTCAGGGCTCCAAGTCCAGAGCAGGCCCACCACCCCCTCCTCAGGATCCCCTCTACTGCCATGCCAGGTAGAGGATTGCTGAGTTCAGGGCTCCCTCTCCATATCAGGCCCTCCTACTCCCTCCTAGGGATCCCCTCTACTGCCATGCCTGGTAAAGGATTGCTGAGTTCAGGACTCCCAGTCTAGAGCAGGCCCTCATATCCCCTCCTCGGGATCCCGACTACTGTCATGACAGGTCGAGGATTGCTGGGTTCAAGTCTCCCAGTCCACAACAGGCCTTCATACTCCCTCCTCGGGATCCCCTCTACTGCCATGCCAGGTAGAGGATTGCTGAGTTCATGGCTCCATCTCCTTAGCAGTCCCTCCTACCCCCTCGTAGGGATTCCCTCTACTGCCATGCCAGGTAGAGGACTGCTGGGTTCAGGGCTCCCTGTCCATAACAGGCCCTCATACCCCCTCCTCGGGATCCCCTCTACTGCCATGCCAGGTAGAGGATTGCTGGGTTCAGGGCTCCCAGTCCATTGCAGGCCATCCTACCCCTTTCTCAGGATCCCCTCTACTCCAATGCCAGGTAGAAGATTGTTGGGTTCAGGGCTCCCACTGCATAGCAGGCCCTCGTACCCCCTCCTCAGGATACCCTCTACTGCCATGCCAGGTAGAGGAGGATTGCTGTGTTTAGGGCTCCCACTCCATAGCAGGCCTTCATACCCCCTCCTTGGGATCCCCTTTACTGCCAGGCCCGGTAGAGGATTGCAGAGTTCAGGGCTCCCTCTCCGTAGCAGGCCCTCGTACCCCCTCCTCAAGATCCCTTCAGCTGCCATGCCAGGTAGAGAGGATTGTTGGGGTCTGGGCTCCCAGTCCATAGCAGGCCCTCATACCCCCTCCTCGGGATCCCCTCTACTGCCATGCCAGGTAGAGGATGGCTGGGTTCAGGTCTCCCACTCCATAACAGGCCCTTGTACCCCCTCCATGGGATCCCGTCTACTGCCATGAAAAGTAGAGGTTTGCTGGGTTCAGGGCTCCCAGTCCATTTCAGGCCCTCATACCCCTCCTCGGGATCCCCTCTACTGCCATGCCAGGTAGAGGATTGCTGGTTTCAGGGCTACCAGTCCATAGCAGAACCTCCTCCCTCTCCTCGGGATCCTCTCTACTGCAATGCCAGGTAGAGGATTGCTGGGTTCAGGGCTCCCACTCCATAACATGCCCGCGTACCCTCCCCCTTGGTATCCCCTCTACTGCCATGCCAGGTAGAGGTTTGCTGAGTTGAGGGCTCCCTCTCCATAGCAGGCCCTCCTACCCCCGCCTCGGGATTCCCTCTACTGCCATGTCAGGTAGAGGATTGCTGGGTTAGGGCTCCCAGTCCATAGCAGACCCTCGTACCCCCTGCACGGGATCCCCTCTTCTGCCATGCCAGGTAGAGGATTGCTGAGTACAGGGATCCAAGTCCAAAGCAGACCCTCATACCCACTCCTCAGGATCCCCTCTCCTGCCATGCCAGGTAGAGGATTGCTGAGTTCATTGCTCCATCTCCATAGCAGACCCTCCTACCCCCTCCTCGGGATCCCCTCTAATGCCATGCCAGGTAGAGGATTGCTGGGTTCTGGGCTCCCAGTCCGGAGAAGGCCCTCGTACCCCCTTCTCAGGATCCCCTCTACTGCCATGCCAGATAGAGGATTGCTGAGTTTAGGGCTCCTTCTCCATAGCAGACCCTCCTACCCCCTCCTCGGGATCCCCTCTACTGCCATGCCAGGTAGAGGATTGCTGGGTTCAGGGCTCCCTCTCCAAAGCAGGCCCTCCTTCCCCTTCCTCGGGACCCCCTCTACTGCCATGCCCGGTAGAGGATTGCTGAGTTCAGAGCTCCCACTCCATAGCAGGCCCTCATACCCCCTCCTCGGGATCCCTTCTGCTGCCATGCCAGTTAGAGGATTGCTGGGTTCAGGGCTCCCATTCCATAGTAGGCCCTACTACCCGCTCCTCGGGATCCCCTCTACTGCCATGACAGGTATAGGATTACTGAGTTAAAGGCTCCTTCTCCATAGTAGACCCTCGTGCCCCCTCCTCGGGATCCCCTCTACTGGATGCCAAGTAGAGGATTGCTGAGTTCAGGGCTCCCAGTCCATTGCAGACCCTACTATCTCCTCCTCGGGATCCTCTCTACTGCTATGCCGGGAAGAGGATTGCTTGGTTCAGGGCT
Organism: Neoceratodus forsteri; assembly: GCA_016271365.2. NCBI lineage: Eukaryota > Metazoa > Chordata > Ceratodontiformes > Ceratodontidae > Neoceratodus > Neoceratodus forsteri. The sequence goes on from JADMNL010000029.1 coordinate 216,701,680, forward strand.
CCCACTCCATAGCAGACCCTCGTACCCCCTCCTCGGGATCCCCTCAACTGCCATGGCTGGTAGAATTTTGCTGGGTTCAGGGCTCCCAGTCCACAGCACGCCCTCGTACCCCCTCCTTGGGATCCCCTCTACTGCCATGACAGGTATAGGATTACTGAGTTAAAGGCTCCCTCTCCATAGCAGACCAGCGTGCCCCCTCCTCGGGATCCCCTCTACTGGATGCCAGGTAGAGTATTGCTGAGTTCAGGGCTCCCAGTCCATAGCAGACCCTACTATCCCCTCCTCGGGATCCTCTCCACTGCTATGCCAGGAAGAGGATTGCTTGGTTCAGGGCTCCCACTCCATGGCAGACCCTCGTACCCCCTCCTCGGGATCCCCTCAACTGCCATGGCTGGTAGAATTTTGCTGAGTTCAGGGCTCCCAGTGCAGAGCAGGCCCTCGTACCACCTCCTCAGGATCCCCTCTTCTGCCAAGCCAGGTAGAGGATTGTTGAGTTCAGGGCACCCTCTCCATAGCAGGCCCTTCTACCCCCTCCTCGGGATCCCGTCTACTGCCATGCCAGGTAAAGGATTGCTGAGTTCAGGGCTCACCCTCCATAGCAGGCCACTGCACCCCCTCCTCGGGATCCCTTCTGCTACCATGCCAGGTAGAGGACTGCTGGGTTAAGGGCTCCCAGTCCTTAGCAGACCCTCCTACACCCTCGTCGGGATCCCCTATGCTGCCATCCCAGATAGAGGATTGCTGGGTTCAGGGCTCCCGCTCCATAGCAGGCCCTCGTACCCCCTCCTCGGGATCCTGTCAACTGTTATGCCAGGTAGAGGATTCCTGGGTTCAGTGCTCCCAGTCCAGAGCAGACCCTCGCACCCCCTCCTCAGGATCCCCTCTACTGCCATGCCTGGTAGAGGATTGCAGAGTTCAGAGCTCACTCTCCATAGCTGACCCTCCTACCCCTCCTCGGGATCCCCCCTACTGCCATGCCAGGTAGAGGATTGCTGAGTTCAGGGCTCCGTCTCCATAGCAGGCCCTCCTACCCCCTCCTCGGGATCCCCTCTACTGCCATGCCAGGTAGAGGATTGCTGATTTCAGGGCTACCTCTCCACAGCATGCCCTCCTACCCCCTCCTCGGGATCTCTTCTGCTGCCATGCCAGGTATTGGATTGCTGGGTTCAGGGCTCCCAGTCCATAGCAGGTCATCCTACCCCCCTCCCCACTCGGGATCCCTTCTACTGCCATGCCAGGAAGAAGATTGCTGGGTTCAGGGCTCCCAGTCCATAGTAGACCCTCATACCCCCTACTCTGGATCCCCTCTACTGCCATGCCAGGAAGAAGATTGCTGGGTTCAGGGCTCCCAGTCTATAGCAGACCCTCATACCCCCTCCTCGGGATCCTCTCCACTAGGATGCCAGGTGGAGTATTGCTGGGTTTAGGGCTCCCACTCAATTGCAGACCCTCGTACCCCCTCCTCGGGATCCCCTGTACTGCCATTCCTGGTAGAGGATTGCTGAGTTCAGGGCTCCCAGTCCAGAGCAGGCCCTCATACACCGTCCTCAGGATCCCCTCTTCTGCCATGCCTGCTGGAGGATTGCTGGGTTCTGGGCTCCCAGTCCATAGCAGACCCTCGTACCCCCTCCTCGGGATCCCCCCTACTGCCCTGCCAGGTAGAGGATTGCTGAGTTCAGGGCCCCCAGTCCAGAGCAGGCCCTCATACCCCCTCCTCAGGATCCCCTATACTGCCATGCCAGGTAGAGGATTGCTGAATTAAGGGCTCCCAGTCCAGAGAAGGCCCTCATACCCCCTCCTCAGGATCCCCTCTACTGCCATGCCATGTAGAGGATTGCTGAATTCAGGGCTCTCTGTCCATAGCAAGCCATCCTAACCACCTCCTCGGGATCCCGTCTACTGCCATGCCAGGTAGAGCATTGCTGAGTTCAGGGCTCCCAGTCCACAGCAGACCCTCGTACCCCCCCTCAGGATCCCTTCTGCTGCCATGCCAGGTAGAGGATTGCTGGGTTCAGGGCTTCCACTCCATAGCAGGCCCTTGTACCCCCTCCTCGGGATCCCCTTCACTGCCATGCCTGGTAGAGGATTGCCGAGTTCAGGGCTTCCACTCCATAGCAGGCCCTTGTACCCCCTCCTCAGGATCCCCTATACTGCCATGGCTGGTAGTGGTTTCCTGGGTTCAGGGCTCCCAGTACAGAGCAGGCCCTCATACCCCCTCCTCAGGATCCCCTCTACTGCCATGCCATGTAGAGGATTGCTGAGTTCAGGGCTCTCTCTCCATAGCAAGCCATCCTAACCCCCTCCTCGGGATCCCGTCTACTGCCATGCCAGGTACAGCATTGCTGAGTTCAGGGCTCCCAGTCCACAGCAGACCCTCGTACCCCCTTCCTCAAGATCCCTTCTGCTGCCATGCCAGGTAGAGGATTGCCGAGTTCAGGGCTCCCACTCCATAGCCGGCCCTTGTACCCCCTCCTCAGGATCCCCTTCATTGCCATGCCAGGTAGAGGATTGCTGGGTTCTGGGCTCCCAGTCCATAGCAGGTCCTCATACCCCCTCCTCTGGATCCCCTCTTCTGCCATGCCAGGTAGAGGATTGCTGGGTTCAGGGTCTCCACTGCATAGCAGACCCTCGTACTCCCTCCTCTGGATCCCCTCTACTGCCATGCCAGGTAGAGGATTGCTGAGTTCAGGGCTCCCTCTCCATAGCAAGCCCTGCAAACCCCCTCCTCGAGATCCCCTCGACTGCCATGCCAGGTAGAGGATTGCTGGGTTCTGGGCTCCCAGTCCATAGCAGGCCCTCGTTCCCCCTCCTCTGGATCCCCTCTTCTGCCATGCCAGGTAGAGGATTGCTGGGTTCAGGGTCCCCACTGCATAGCAGACCCTCGTACCCCCCCTCAGGATCCCTTCTGCTGCCATGCCAGGTAGAGGATTGCTGAGTTCAGGGCTCCCACTCCATAGCAGGCCCTTATAGCCCCTCCACGGGATCCCTTCTACTGCCATGCCAGGTAGAGGACTGCTGGGTTCTGGGCTCCCAGTCCGTATCAGGCCCTCGCACCCCCTCCTCGGGATCCCCTCTACTGCATTACCAGGTAGAGGATTGCTGGTTTCAGGGCTCCCAGTCCATGGCAATCCCTCCTACCCCTCCTCGGGATCCCTCTACTGCCTTGCCAGGAAGAGGATTGCTGGGTTCTGGGCTCACTCCCTAGCAGGCCTCAAACCCCCTCTCCTCGGGATCCCGTCTACTGCCATGTCAGGTAGAGGACTGCTGGGTTCTGGGCTCCCAGTCCAAACAGGCCTCGTGCCCCCTCATGGCATCCTCTCTGCCATGCCAGGAAGGATTGCTGGTTCAGGCTCCCACTCCATAGCAGGACCATCCTACCCCTCCTCGGGATCCCTCTCTACTGCCATGCAAGGTAGAGGACTGCTGAGTTCAGGGCTCCCCTCCATAGCAGGCCCTCGTACCCCTCCTCGGGATCCCTCTACTGCCATGCCTAGGTAGAGGATTGCTGGGTTCAGGGCTCCCAGTCCATAGCTTACCCTCGTACCCCCTCCTCAGGATCCCCTCTACTGCTATGCTAGGTTGAGGATTGCTCTATTCTGGGCTCCCAGTCCATAGCAGGCCCTCGTACCCCCTCCTCGAGATCCCCTCTACTGCCATGCCAGGTATAGGTTTGCTGAGTTCAGGGCTCCCTCACCATAGCAGACCCTCGTACCCCCTCCTCAGGATCCCCTCTTCTGCCATGCCAGGTAGAGGATTGCTGGGTTCAGGGCTCCCAGTCCATAGCAGGCCCTCGTACCCCCTCCTCGGGATCCCCTCTACTGCCATGCCAGGTATAGAATTGCTGGGTTCAGGGCTCCCAGTCCATAGCTGGGCCTGGTACCCTCTTCTCAGTATCCCTCTATTGCCTTGCCAGGAAGAGGATTACGGGTTCAGGCTCACTCCATAGCAGACCATCGTACCCCCTCCTCGGGATCCCCTCGACTTCTAGTCTCAGTATACCTACCCAGTCAACAAAATTCAATAAATTAATAAATTATTGAGGGTGACTTTTCCCAGATTTGAGATAACACCCATTTTATAAACTATTGGTAATATTACATGGTATATAATCTGGTTCAATGTCAGCTGGCATCCATCTGTATCCCCTTCCCCCGGGACGAGGTTGAAAATAAGCAGAATTGTCTAGTCCTCCTTCCCGGTCAACAAAAACTAAATAAATAAACATTTACAATGGTCTTTGTAGGAAAGTGCCTGTACTTCATGCGTTAGAATGATACTGCCAAATCTGGTGTTTGCAGAGCATTTGAACATATCATTTGTTTTTACATTCGCTTGCACGCATGCACAAGGAACATTTTGGGAGAGTAGCACACTTTGGAGGTGTGCCTCTCCCTTGCAATCCACTGCTCAGTTGAGCAGGCATGGTGGTCCTGCACCAATGGGTGCGGGAGCTGTGTGTGACAGCGGTGATCTTCGCTTCAAAGAAAACCACCGCTGTCATACTGAGCACTGCATCATGCGCCCACCCGTGTCACGCAGCCCCCCCAGGCCACGCTGCCCCACCCCCCAAAGCTTTGGTGCCACGCTGGGGAGCCCACCCCAGCGTGGCAAAACATCCCGCATTGTCAGCCGATGGGGTGCCCAATCTCCCGTCGGCTCCACGGCCCTCCAGCCATCTTTTGCCATGCTGGGAGCCCACCCCAGTGTGACAAATGTCCTCGTCATCAATTGTAAAAAAACCCTGTAAATTAAAAACCATCCCGCAGTCCCCGCCTCCCTCCCAAACCGCACCACCCACTCGCACCCTGCCTCCCCACACCCCGTCACCCATACTTACCTCCAGAGCTTGGCATGATGATCTTCGGTGGACCAGGAACACGTCTGCACTCTTCAAAGCCGACCTCGAACTGAAGAAATGCCGGTAAGCTGTATAATGGGCTAGATAGGGGTTTTCAACTTTATTGCATATCTCAGGCATTTTTTGGAATTTTTGCACCAAATTTTCAACATGGGGTTTTTGGGACCCTTTCTCATGAATGATGTCACTGTCATGGCGTTATTCGGGCCCGAAGGGTGATTTCACAGTCAGTGTGCAGTCACTGCGCAAATCACCCTTCGGGCCTGAATCAACCACAGTGACATCATTCATGAGAAGGATCCCAAAACCCCATATTGAATTTGGTCAAAATTCCAAAAATGACTGTTTATCGAGTGTGCATTGCTCAGTTCCTAAGCAGGCTTGTAAGTTCGCAATTTTCAATATTTCCACTCCAGATTTTCAACATTGCCATTTTACCACACCTTCATATGAGTAGTACAGCTGTCATTTTCACATCTCACCAAAGCGTGTTTCCGCCCATGTAGCGCACAATGGTGAGTCGTGTGCGAACTCAATGTATGGGACACATTAAGAAAATCACAGTGACACTGTTCATGAGCAGAAGTCTTAAAATGGCTATGTTGAAAATTTGGTGAACAAATTCCTAAAATAACTGTTTTACGAGTGTGCGTTGTGCAGTTCCCTCGCACGCTTTCGGAGGTTTCGTGAATTTTCAATATTTCCACTCCAGATTTTCAACATTGCCATTTTACCACACTTCCTTATGAGCAGTACAGCTGTCATTTTCACATCCTGCCTGAAGCGTGTTTCGCCTATATTGCGCACAATGGGGGTAACAAAAGGTCATGCTGACAATTTATTGTGCAAATACCAGCAATCGCACAGGGCATTAGGGTAAAGCACCATACGTGCAAACACCACTGCAAATACCTGCAAGCGAACGTTCGGCATTGACAAATGCTTGTTGTATATTTATTTTTGTTCCCTCCTTTCAAACTAGAGTAGTACCCCCTTGTGACATTTTGTCCTTGAGAATAACACAGCTATGTAAAAAGGGTGGAGAAACGGCATTAGGAGGTTTTGTGACCAGTCCACTGTTCACTGTTTGTTATCCTATTTTTATACATTTTGCACTCTTACTGTATTCTATTAATTGGCTTAATAAGCTTCAGATTATAACTACATATATGGTAATGGAAGTGAGTTGTTGTAGTTGGTTTGGGGGTGAGTAGGTGCGAGGTTGTTTGGCTATATCATATTTTGTTTTCTCTTATGCACTGCCCCTCCTGGGGCGACCCCTTTCTTTAAACTGAGTAACTTTGAGAAGTCATCTTTTCTGTAACGCACCATGCTTCCCATCACAACAGAACACTGGCTTGCAATGCTGGTTTTATCCCCCAGTTTATCTACAAAAGGATAGCTCAGCAGCTATGAGATGCTGCACATGGTTTTGAATCTGGTGCTGTGGAATCCTGCTTGTTCTGCCCTATACTGCTCAAATCTTACCTTCAGGTCACAGACAGGACAAACAATCAATGTCGAGGACACATTTTATATAATGGGAAGCTGCTCAAAATGCTTGTTATATGGTATTGCAGCATGTGACTTTGCAGAGCTGAATGTTAAAAAAGCATTTTCTGAAAGAGAACTAGAAATGATAAGCTTTCAATAACTGGGGAGCCTTTTCTTCCATAGGGAAACCCAGTTATAATTGGCCATTATAATCCATGGGTTATACATGGGAACTCATGCTGGGTTTCCGTCACTCCATATATGCGCCAGCCACTGCTATTTCCTTCTTCAGTGACATATGGTACACTGTGCCCTCTCGTGTCCCTTCCTCTTCTTAATTGGAAGATCCCCTCTGTTCGAGTCTTGTTTATCCCTTTCAAGTACTTAAAGGTCTCAATCACATCCCCACTATCCCTCCTCTCCTCCAAGGAGTACATACCTAGTTCTCTCAGTCTTTCCTCATAGGTCTAGGCCTCCAATCTCAGGATCATCTTTGTTGCTCTCGCTGCACCCTTCAACAATCTGACATCCTTCTTCAGGTATGGGCACCAGAACTGCACAGTACTCCAGGTGCGACCTGACCAGAGACCTGTACAGGGGAGGATTACCTCCCTACTTCTGGAGAGATTCTCCTCACTATGCACCCAGCATCTTGCTGGTCTTCGCTGCCACCTTCCTACATTGAGCAGAGTTGTTCATGCTCCTGTTATAAATACCCAGGTCCTTTCCTCCACGGTGCTTCTCAGCTGTACCCTCCCAGATTATAGTCCCTTCCCTGGTTCTTTGCTCGAAGTGCATTACCTGCACTTCTTGGCATTGAACCCCAGCTACTATGTTTCTGACCATTCCTGCAGTTTAGTCAGGTCGTCCTGCAGCCCCTTCCTTCCTCAATGTCATCAACCACTGAATCCATTTCGTGTTGTCTGCAAACAGATTGATCTTATTTTGGATCCTATGTGAGATATCAGGTATGAATAACCTGAACAACACTGGGCCCAGCACCAATCCCTGCAGTACCCGCTCAACACTACTCTTGGTGCTGAAGTTCCACTCTCATCCTCTCCTGCCTACCCTTAGCCAATTCTTCATCCATTTCACCATCTTTGTCCCCAACCCACAGATTCCAGCTTTCCTCCTAGCCTCCCATGCAACACAGAATCAAAGGCATTGCTGAAGTCCAAATACAGGACATACACTGCTTGGCCCTTTTCTAGTTCCTCTGTCACCCAATCATAGTACTCAATGAGGTTGGTCTGGCAAGATCTGCCTGAGACAAACCCTTGCTGATGCCCATCCTGGAGTCCATTGTCCTCCAAATGGGTCACCAGCCTCTCTTTCAGGATTGTCTCCATGGGCTTCCCCATGACTGATGTGAGGCTCACTGGTCTGTAGTTTCTGTGTTCATCAAATGGGCCACCTTTGTGGATGGGCACCACATAGGCCATCCTCCAGTCCTGTGGTACATATCCCGTGTCCAGGGAGGTATTGAACTGGTCAGCCAGTGGCCCTGCCAGGACCTCAGACAGCTCCTTGAGTACCCTAGGGTGAATGCCATCTGGCCCAGGTGCCTTGTCCACCCTAAGTGCACTCAGTCCTTCCAGTACTCTGTTCTCTGTAATCTTCCCATCTGTCACCCCCTCGCCTACCCCACCCCTCCCCTGTGGTATCTGCCCCCCTTTCTCTTTTTATTTATTGAAGTCTTGGATGACATCTATGTACATGTTACCACTTGCATGAATACAGAACAGAATTATTCATTTAATGCCTCTGCCTGATCCTCCCCTCTCTCCACCCACTCCACGTCCTTTTTTCATCCTCACTATTTGGTCCTTGTTGTTCTTTCCTTCTTTCCCTTATGTATCTGAAGAAATCCTTTTCTCTGTTTTTAATACCCCATGCCAGCCTCAGCTCCCTGGAAGCCTTGGCTGCTCTGACTAGTTTGGTGGCTTCTCTGGATTTCTTCAAGTAGATCTTCTTGTCTTCTCCCCTCCCTAACTTTTTGAATCTCCGGAATGCCTCTCTCTTGACCCTCACCCCCTCCCTGACCTCCTGAGTCATCCAACTGGGCATCTGTGCCCTCCCTTTCTTACTCTGTGTTCTAGTACATGCCCCAGTAGCCTCTGCTAGCCCCCTTTTTATGACATCCCACTTCTGACTTGTGTTCCAGTCTAGTTGAATCCCCCCCAGGTGCTCTGCCAGAATTTCCCCCATCTTTTTAAAGTCCACCCGCCATAAAGTCAGTCACCTTGGTACCTGTATCCCCGGGCTTCCTTCCCCCTGTTGAGTGTGAACCACACCAAGCAGTGATCGCTCCCTGCCAGTGGGTCCTCCACCTCCAGATCAGTTGCCATCTCCCCACTGGACAGTACAAGGCCCAGAGTATTTCCTGTCGGAGTTGGCCCATGGACCATCTGCATCAGGAAGCTGTCCTGAAATGCCTCTAACAGGACTTGCTCCCTTGCACTTGTGGTGGTTGGGGTACTCCAGTCCACCCAAGGTAGGTTGAAGTCCCCCCCCCACCACTGTGTTCCGCTTCCTGCAGATCCTTCAGATTTGATCAGATAACTCCCTGTCCAGGTACTCCAGTTGAGCTGGTGGTCTGTAAACTACCCCCATCCACAGTGTTCTACCTTTTGAGTCCTGAAAATGCATCCATAGGGCTTCTGTCTTGCCCTGTACCCCTTCATCCCTTGCACACCTTATCCCCTCCTCTAAATAGATCCCACCCCGGTCCTATCTTATCTGATTATCCATATCCAGGACCATCAACTCCCAGTCCTGGTACTGGGTGGCCACATTTCCATGATGGCTGCAATGTCCACCCTCCGCTCTGCCAATAGGACCTGAATCTCAGCTGACTTGTTTCAGGGCTCCTTGCATTCCATGAGACCACTCTCAACCGCTCCCTTCCCTCCTAACCCTTCTCCTTCCTTTCTCCCCCACTATGTCCCCTTCCTTTTGCCTTTCCCATTAACTAGGGGTGTAAGCTTGTCAGGCCCCCCCTCCGGGCCCTTTGCCTACCAGCTGACCACTTGCCATCCCCCTTTCTAGTTTAAATTCATCTTTGTTTCTATGTACTCCTCTATACTCTACTTTAGTACCACCTTCCCCTCCTTGCTGAGGTGTAGTCTGTGCCTGGCGTACAGGTCATTCCTGTCCCAGGTTCTACCCCAGCCACCCACCAACACATACCCTTTTAAGCGACACCATTCCTCCAGCCAAGTATTAAACTCACCTATCCTTCCTTTCCTCACTGTCCTTGCACAAGGTACTAGGAGTACCTCTGAGAAGGCCACCAATCACCCCATCTCCTCACACAGCCTTCCCAGTTCCTCAAATCTCTCCTGTACCACTTCCACTGTCCCCCTTGCCAGGTCATTCGTACCCATGTGAACCACAATATGAGGTTTCCTCCTCCTCTTCCCTGCACATTTAAGAAGAGACTGCCCCACCATGTCTGCAGTCAGCACAGGTATGGCTTCGACCCACATTCGGCTGTGCTTTTCCCCTTACTGCCCCATCTCATCCCCTTCAGTATAGAATCCCCCAGCACTAGAACCCCCTTCATGCCTCATACTTCCTGAAACCTCTTTCTACAAACTTGTTAGTAGACTCACATTACCCTGCCCATTAGTAACTTCATCCAATCCCCAGGTGCCCCCCAACCTCCTCCCTGGCCTGCACCCTCCCAACACTCCTCACTATCTCCCTTACTCTACCCTTTACCCTGGGCCCCATCACTCCTCCTGCTGTCTCCAGCATCTATTGCACCAGCATTGCCCTTCTCCTATTACCCCTGTCCCTCTGTCCACCAGTCCATCTGTGTCCCTCACCCCTTCCCTCTTTCCTCTCTCTGGGAACATTTACACACACCCTTGGTGCGGGGTACCTTTATAAACTCCTCAAGCTTCATTCTTGTGGTTTATGTGGCATCCCACATCTTGGGTGTGTGTAACATTCTCATTATAATCACCTACCCAGTCATTATTCTATATAAAATCCATACTTTTCTGTGACAAATGCAACATTTATGAGGGACCAAAGAAATACTGAAGCAAAATCTGGGACAGTTGAGAGGTATGGTGTTCTAGCCATTTTCATAACTTGGTGGACTCTGTGGAGGGAACACCGAAGGGTTATGACTAGCCGATGGTTACTGACGTCCTTATCTCGATCTACAGTAATGGGGTGGGGGAGTGTTCAGATAGAGTGTGCAAGCAATGAGTGCAGGTGTGAATGGACCTCTGTAAGGCTGCTTACCTTGATGCAGGACAGAGTTTTATCACAATGTAAAGTAGACTTTGTAACCAAAGGCAGGCCAGCATCGTGTGTGTGTGTGTGTGTGCGTGTTACAGTATTTTTTATTTATGCGCAAAGCTGTCTACTATATATTATTGTTGACTGTAATGGGGGGCCATGTTTGTGTTGTGGGGCAGCACATTTTGATTTTTGTGTATACGCTGTGGGGTGGGGGCATTAGTAGGGGTCACATTGCTATCAACTGTCTTTAACCAAAGAGAGTTTGCATCCCAAAACAGCTTCATGTATGTAATTCTAGACTCTATAAGAAAATGAAATGACCTGGGAGTTTGGATCCCAAAACAGCTTCATGTAACAGGGGCGAATTGTCACTGCCCACTAGCCAAATGCTGGTGGTAGATTTTGCATCAAGCTAATAAAGTGGTTCTTTAACTAGCCCTGCAGGCTTGTACTGGAAAGGTAACACTTCAATAAGTACACCAGCTGGGCCAGTGGAAAAGCCTGTGGGGCTAGTGGATTTTCCCAGTCTCTAGCCCTACAGGCAAATGGATGCGAACTTAAGAACAACTCTCTATTATAATAAAAAGCTTAAACACACTAGGTTTACACCAATTATGTTTTAATTTTATTGTTTTCTGTTTCTTTTCTTTTGCTTTCCCCTGCTGCTGGTTCACTACATATTGTAGATAATACAGCAATTATTTCATGGAGTCTTTCAAAATGTATGGAACTTTTCCCCTGCTAGCCACACAATTGCTGTTTGACATCACAGTCTGTTGTCATGGTGAGCATGATGATGTCATAAACAAAGGTACTGTGAGGTTAGCAGGGAAGAGGCAAACATTTTCAAATGTTTTCTATATAGATTTTTAGATGGACAACCAAGATGTGCCATAAAGTATTGAAAAGGAACATTAGAAATGGAAACAAAATGCATTCTCTAGTAAATTGTAATAGATGAAACATCTCATTTATTAAGGCACAAAATGAGGTGCAGACCTACTCTTTAACGTTTGCCCCTTATATACATAACTTTTCTAGAATCTAAATGGAAATGAAATTACACAGAGAAAGTTTAGATTACTGAAGAGCCTCCTGTCTGTAACTTTTCTAAAATCTATGGCAATGGAATGACCTGGGGAGAGTTCTGATCCCATCATAGTTTCACGTATGGTAATGTTTCTGGAATCTAAATTAAATGACCAGGTTCTCTTTTTTTTCCCCAGAAGAGACACACTAAGTTGAAAGCTTGTTTACAGGTGCAACCTGGGAGCACAAGGAAGTTAAGTGACTTGCTCAGGGCCACACAGTATGCAAGTGGAGGCTGTGGGATTCAAACCCAGATGTCTAGGTTTGTAGCTCAGAGCCTTAAACCACTACACTATACTGCCTCCGTATTTGAATCCATGAAGGTGAGAGGGTGACTTCACAGGTCTGGTTTGGTTCTTGACTCATTTTGGTACCATTCTCTAGTGAGTGGCAGGTGTATCTGATGGGCGTTGCTCGTCTCTCCCCTCGGTGCCCTCACCCAGTTAAGGGTGTCCTGCAGCCACCTTCCCCTACATGTCTGGAGGAGGGTCCTTGCTTTTCTTTCAGGGGCATGTAGTCTCATCCTCCTCATCTGTTCTTTCACTAAAAGCTGGTTCTCCAGTGCACAGGGGCTGGGCCAGGGGTAAACCACCTTCCTCATCTTCTTTTTTCTCCTCAGCCTCATCTCGGGTTATTATTTTACAACAGCAAAGACAGAGCCCACACAGCCAACTGCAATACAGCTAACAGTATTGTCACCACTCCTGCTCCTCCTCCACTCCTCCTCTTCCTCGGCCCCTCTCTCTGCCGCTGCCTCCTGCTCCCCACTCTGGATCTGAACCTGTGACAGCAAACATATGAGTTAATAATCATCTGAGACTGAGCCACACATCGCTTATTACTTCACTCAACGCAGCAGCAACTTGTTTTAAATGCTTACCTTGCTCAAGTGGAGCCTCGCCCCCTGCCACGCTTGCAGATGCCCCCATTTTGGACTCTGTTACAACTCAAATTACTGGCAAATAATGTGCCTCATCCTGCACCACCTCCTCCTCCTCCTTCTCTTTGGTCGACTTTTTGTTTGTCGGAGCACCCGATGCGGCTGTGATTTCAGCCCCAACAGTACCTCTCAGCTGGCCATGATTATGAGGGACCTCTCTTATGGAATAGATGCTTCCCACACAAGAATGCACTGCAAATTCAGCAGCAGTACTACCTATCCAGGAAGTGATCAATTTCCATTTTCTGTAGATCTATAGAAAATATGGCGCCTGCCTGTCTGCCTATCGTTTACTGCTGCTGTCAACATGCGGGAGGCAGAAATGTAAATAAAAACAGAGAACATCTAAGCAGATTATGGGGTGATAGTACAATGCCGGTGGGAAAGAGTACCAGGGACATGCTCAACAGAGCACAGGGAATAAACTGTCCACAAAGAGCAATTTTTGTTTTACATAGTACTGCTGCTTTAAAGCAGGGCTTCATAATATTCTAAGATGATAAGTCAAAAGTAAACTTTTTTACAAGCAAATACAATGCTTTCTACAGGGTTCTGAACTTCTCTCTCCGTGTTCCAGGAGGTGTCCTTCATTTCAAGTGTCTGTGTCCAAAAATGTCCATGGCTTTCATTTCAGTATATTCTGATCATCATAGGATCTGCAGCTTATCTGTTAGGTAGGAAAATGGGCAGACTAGGTGGGCCAAGCGGTCCTTATCTGCCCTCAAATTCTATGTTTCTATGTTTCTATGTTTCTAAAAGGTTGAGTGCTGTGGCAGAGTGTCTCCCAAGCACTGAGCCTTGCACACACTATTTCACGCTGAAGAGAACACCCAGCATGAGATTTGAACTTGCCATCTGCCCCAGGGGTGTAGCCAGGCATTTCAGATTTGTACACCAACCTGCAACACTGCTACCCCTTCCCCCACTGTTGTTCATGCCTGCCCCCTCACAACTCGAGTACAAAGTTACTGGCTCCACTGGATGATTCCCACACTAGACCTGCTGTCTGCCTCGGCCATGTGTGGTGCTCGCTGCCCACTGGTAAACACCACTAACTGTACCACGAGTCCAAGACCATGGCAGAAATTTCTTCTTTCTCCCCCGCAGGTAGGCCCTCCACATGAAGTCTTCATTCACAAAACACAGTAATTAGTGAGGTAAACACCAAGGTAGAGAAGTTATTAGGGAGCAGGACAGAGGTAAATGTAAAAAAAAGGCAAAGGCAGTAAGGACAGGAATGGGGCTAAAAGGGGTAAGGCTATCAAAAAGTGGAGGGTGATGACTACCAATGCCCGTAGTCTGTGTAACAAGCTCCCTAAACTAGTGGCCTTGATGGAAGAGGGTTGCCTGGATATTGCGGCAGCCACAGAAACATGGTACACAGAGAACCATGACTGGGATGTCAACATACCAGGATACATAATCTACAGCAGGGACAGGGAGGGTAAAAGAGGAGGAGGAGGAGGAGGAGGAGTAGCTCTTTATGTAAAGGAAGGGATCAAAGCAACAGTAAAAGCTTGGCAGAAGACACCAGGAGAAAGGACTGCTGTGTGACTGAACTTCTCTGTTGGGACTAAAGTAGAAGAACTTTTGTATTTGGACCTTTAATTTAGGGTAAAACAAACTAACATACAAAAAAAAAAAAGTGTGTGTTTGGGTTAACTGAACTGAATGGGTAACTGAAAAGTCATCTAGGTGTAAATCTCAGGTGACTGAAAGGACTTAACTGCTGTGAGGTTTAAATTACTTGTAGAAAGATCTGGTAAGTAGGGGGAGTGGCTTAGCTAGAAGGAAGCTACATTTAAAGACTGCCTTAGAAAGATTCTGCTAATAGCTTGGCAGATGACACCAGGAGAAAGGACTGCTGTGTGACTGAACTTCTCTACTGGGACTATATTGCCCTCCTTCCCTCCCCTCCACCCAAAGCTAGTTCTATTTTTATAGGCACAGGATCTGACTGACAACAGGAACTTCCTGTTTAGGGGCAGGAAGTGAGTGATCACAGAACCACCAAGGACCCACCATCCTAGAAGGGCAAGAGTAGCTCTCTGGCCCCCTCTAGCTGCTGGAGGTCTGCCTCTGAACAAGTAAGTGGTCTACTGAGAAATATAGGATATTCTTGTCTCAGAACAGGACAATCAGGAGCTTAAAGGGCACACAGGCAGAAAGTAAGGAGAGAGAGAAAAAAAACAGAGGAAAGAGTAAGGATTTCAAACAGTTAAGGGGCCAGAAATAAGACATGATTGGAGTGGTGCAGTGCAGTGGCTGTGGAGCAGCAGTCTTCCGGGAGATGTTCTGGAGGATGCGTGTTGTCCCATCTGCAGGCACCTCTCTGGGCTGAGGGAGGAGGTTGCTCATCTCCAGGCTGAGTTGGCCAGGATTTGTGGGACCTCCTCTTCCATCCAGGGACCACCAGTGCCACTGCCGTTGCCTCAGAGGTTGCCAAGAAAGAGGGCGGTTGGACCACAGTGGGCTCCAGGGAGGGTGAGGGTGGTGGAACAGAGGCACATCCCTCCAGTTGTACCTCCTCCACATTCCTATGCCATTCTGGCAAAGTGTGGTTCCTCTCATGGAGGCACCCACAGTGGAGACCAAGGAGGATGCTGGGAACCTCCACAAAGGAGACCCACTGGAGGGTGGCAGGGGACCCTGCAGGGGAAGGAAACAACTCCTGGTGGGGGTCTCCATTGTTAGGAAGGTAGAACTGGGCAAGGAAGGGACAGGGAGGTAAGGTGCCTGCCTGGTGCCATGGCTTGGAGGGACAGGAGTGAATCCTCAGGATTGCCAGAGCATCTGCACAGGAGGGAGCTGGATGTCATTGTCCACCTAGGGACAAATGACCTGGCTAAGAAAGGATTAGAAAGTGCAGGAAGAGTTTGTGGAATTGGGGAGGAGCCTTAGTCAATGAAGGCACGGTAACCTTCTGGAGGTGCTACCCATCTATGGCATAGGAGAGGCTGGGTGTTCCAGTACCATGGGATTCAATCAGTGGTTGAAAAACTGGTGTGGAGCTCAGGGATTTGGCTTTATTGGAAACTGGGGTCCACCTGGAGTGATGCAAGCCTATACTGGCATGATGGGCTGCACTGTCCCGGACGGAACCAGGATCCTAGGTGATAGGTTTAAATGCTTCATTGGCAAGCTTTTAAACTAGCCATGGGGGGAGGCACTGGAAAGGAGCAGGAAAATCCTATCCCCCCCATACAATCACGGTAGTAAGTGTGGCAAATACCAACATGGAGGTGTCGATAGGGAGAAGGGCAGGGGTAAATGGAGAAAGTGACAAAGGCAAGAAGGACAGGGATGGGGCAAAAGGGGGTAAGGCCATCAGGAAATGGAGGGTAATGAGTACCAATGCCCGTAGTCTGGGCAACAACTCCCTGAGCTGGTGGCCTTAATGGAAGAGGGATGCCTGGATATCGTAGCAGTCACAGAAACATGGTACACAGAGAACCATGACTGGGATGTTAACATACCAGGGTACATAACCTACAGGAGAGACAGGCAGGGGAGAAGAGGGGGAGGAGTAGCTCTCTATGTAAAGGAAGGGATAAAAGCAACTGAACAAAAGAGTAAACAGGGAGGAAAGGAGGCACTGTGGGTCACCTTGGAGACTGGAAAGGGCACCACAATCCGCACAGGGGTTGTGTACAGACCCCCATGTCAGGGGGAAGGAATGGACAAAGATATGATGGAATGCATTCTTAGAATGGCAGAGAAAGGGGAGATACTGTTGATGGGAGACTTGAATATGCCAGATGTTAACTGGAGCACATTTGCTGCAGCCACATCCAAACAGGGCCATTCTTGATGCCATACAGGTGGCAGGCATTATACAGCTAGTTTTGGAACCCACTCATGAGGGAACAATCTTAGACCTCCATACTCTCAAATGGGGGCAGTGAGAGGATCTCAGATCTAGAGAGGTTGCCATCTGGGGACAAGTGACCATCAAACAGTGTGGTTCACGTTAAAGCTCAGCTACAGAGTCAAGCCATACAAAAGTGAGGGTACTGGACTTTAGAGGGCTGACTTTGGCAAGATGGGAGAGTGCCTCAGAAAAGCACTAGCAAACAGGCTAGAAGGAGGTGTGGAGCAACAATGGGGAATTATCAAAACTGCCATCACAGAGGCAACAAGCCTTTGTGAAGCAAATAAACAAATCAAAATGAAAGAAAAAGCCACTATGGTTCTCAAGAGGTGGCTGTGAAAGTCAGGAAGAAAAAGATAGCATTCCGAGTATAAGGAAACACAGAAGGAGCAGGGACAGAGAGCTGTACCAGTTAAGGCAGAAGAAGCAGGGAAGGAAGTCAGAATAGCAAAGGCCCAAACTGAGGAAAAGATAGCCAACTCAGTTAAGAAGGGGGATAAAACCTTTTATAGGTACATCAGTGAGAGTAGAAAGACAAAGGGAGGGATAGTGAGGCTGAATAGAATGAACGGTGGGTGGGCAGAGGGGGACAGTGAAAAAGCAGGAATACTGAACTAATATTTCTGATCAGTATTCACAAAAGAGGAGGGGGAAGTGCCTAATCCAATTAACAGAAGCACTCTTGATAGGAGTCGATCCCAGTCCTTTACAGAAGAAAGGGTTCTGCAAGAACTCCTAAAACTGAAGGTGGACAAAGCAATGGGTCCTGATGGAATTCACCCCAGAATTCTAAAAGAATTAGGGAGAAACTAGTGAAACCACTGGCTACTCTTTTTAATAAATCATGGGAGGATGGTGTGGTACCTGAGGACTGGAGGAAAGCGGATGCGATTCCCCTTCACAAAAGTGGGACCAAGACAGAGGCAGGAAACTACAGACCTGTCAGTCTGAACTCTGTGGTAGGGAAAGTGATGGAGTCACTTCTGAAGGAAAGAATAGTTGAGTACCTAGGGTCAGTGGGCACAGGATCCCAAGGCAGCATGGGTTCACAGCAGGAAGGTCATGCCAGGCGAATCTAATAGATTTCTTTGACTGGGTGACCAAGTAGTAGACCAGGGAGGGACTGTGACATGGCCTACCTAGACTTTTAAAGGCATTTGACACAGTCCCACACAAAAGGTTATTAGTCAAATTAACCAGCCTGGAGTGGTCCCAGGGTGGTAGCCTGGGTAAACATTGGCTGGACAACAGGACACAGAAGGTAATTGTAAATGAGTCCCTCTGAAGAAAGGGCGGTTACTAGTGGTGCCGCAGGGGTTCAGTATTGGGTCCAGTCCTTTTAATGTCTTCATCAGTGACATTGCAGAGGACTGGAAGGAAAAGTATGCCTTTTTGCAGATGACACAAAGATCTGCAACAGGGTTGATACACAAGGAGGTGTGGAAAGGATGAAAAGGGACTTGGCAAGGTTGGAGGAATGGTCAGATGTATGGCAGCTAGGATTCAATGCAAAAAGTGCAAAATAATGCACCTGGGAAACAAGAACCCAGGGGAAGAATACACAATGGGTGGGGAGGTAGTATCAACAACAAAACAGGAAAGGGACCTGGGGGCAATCATATCAGATGACCTTAAGGTTAGCAAGCAATGTAAGAAGGCAGTAGGGAGGGCTGGGGGTATACTGGGATGTATAGGGAGAGGCATCAGCAGCAGAAAACAGGAAGTTGTTATCCCTCTGTACAGACAGTTGGTGAGACCCCATCTGGAGTACTGTGTCCAGTTCTGGAGACCCCATCTCACTAAGGACATAGACAGGATAGAGGCAGTCAGAGGAGGGCAACTAAAATGGTGCAGGATCTGCAAGAGAAGCCCGTATGAGGAGAGACTAAAGGAGCTTAATATGGATACCCTTGAGGAAAGAAGGAGGGGGACATGATAGAAACTTTCAAGTACCTCAAGGGAATCAACAAAGTCCAAGAGGGTAGCATCTTTCAGAAAAAGAGACTTGCAAGAACAAGGGACACAATTTAAAGATAGAAGGAGGAGGCGGTTCAGGGGCAATGGTGAGGAAGTATTATTTCACAGAGATGGTAGTGGATGCATGGAACAACCTTCCTGAGAAGTTGTGGGGTCTAAAACTGTGGGAGAATTCAAGAATGCATGGGACAGACATAAGGCAATTCTTGTGGGGGCAAGGAAGATATAGGCTGTTGGTTAACTAGGATCTACGGCCTATCCTGTAGGTAGGGAACTGGGCAGACTAGATGGGCCTAGGTCCTTATCTGCCATCAAAGTCTATGTTTCTATGTTTCTAACAGAACTAAAGAGTAAAGGGCAGATGAGGCACTATGGGTCACCCTGGAGACAGGAAATGGCACCACAATCCGCATGGGGGTTGTATATAGACCCCCATCTCAGGGGGAGGGAATGAACAAGGAAATGATAGAAGGCTTCCTTAGAATGGCAGAAAAAGGAGAGATATTGTTGATGGGGGACCTGAAAATGCCAGATGTTAACTGGAGCACCTTTGCTGCAGGCACATCCAAGAGCAGGCTCATTCTTGATGCCCTACAGGGGGCATGTCTCAGACAGCTAGTATTGGAACCCACTCGGGAGGGAGCAATCCTAGACCTGGTACTCTCAAATGGAGATGGAGAAAGACTCTCAGATTTAGAGGTGGGTAGCCATCTGGGAACAATCGACCACCAAACAGTGTGGTTCACGATAAACACAGTCATACAATCAAGCCATACAAAAGCAAGAGTATGGACTTTAGGAGGCTGACTTTGGGAAAATGAGAGAGTGCCTTAGAAAGCACTAGCAAACAGGCAAGAAGGAGGGTGGAGGAACAATGGGGAGTAATCAAAACAGCCATCACAGAGGCAACAAGCCTTTGTGTAAAGGAAATCAATAAAACACAATGAAGGAAAAAAACACTATGGTTCTCAAAAGAGGTGGCAGGGAAGGTTAAGGAGAAAAGGATAGCATTCAGGAAATATAAGGAAACGCAGAAGAAGCAGGACAGAGAACATTATCAGTTAAAGCAGAAAGAGGCTGGGAAGGCAGTCAGAATAGCAAAGGCCCAAACCGAGGAAAGGATAGCCAATTCTGTTAAGAAGGGGGATAAGACCTTTTATAGGTATATTAGGGAGTGAAGAAAGACCAAAGGAGGGATACTAAGGCTTAATAAAGGAGAGAATGTGGGTAGAGGGGACAGTGAAAAAGCAGGGATACGAACGAATATTTCTGCTCAGTATTCACAAAAGGAAGAGGAGGAGATACCTAAACCAAACAAGAGAAACACTCTGAAGACGGGGTTGATACCAGTCCATTTACAGAAGAAAGGGTTCTGAAAGAACTAACAAAATTGAAGGTGGACAAAGCAATGTGGCCTGATGGGATTCACCAGAATTCTAAAGAACTAAGGGTAGGAGCACAGTGACACGTGACTACTCTCTTTAACAAATAATGGGAGGATGGGATGATACCTGAGGACTGGAGGAGGGTAGATGTGATTTCTCTTCACAAAAGTGGGAGCAGGACAGAGGCAGGAAACTACACACCAGTTAGTTTGACCTCAGTGGTAGGGAAAATGATGGAATCACTTCTGAAGGAAATAATTGTTGAGTACCTAGAGGCCAGTGGGGCACAGGACCCAAGGCAGCATGGATTCACTATGGGAAGGTCATGTCAGATGAATCTAATAGATTTCTTTGACTGGGTGACCAAAGTAGTAGACCAAGGAGGGCTGTGGATATGGCCTACCTAGATTTTAGCAAGGCATTTGATACAGTCCCACACAAAGATTAATACACAAGTTAGCCAGCTTGCGAGTGGGCCCAGGTGGTAGCCTGGATAAAAAATTGGCTAGACAACAGGACGCAAAGGGTAGTAGTAAATGGAGTACACAGTGAAGAAAGGAGGGTTACTAGCGGGGTACCGCAGGGTTCAGTACTGGGACCGGTCCTTTTTAATGTCTTTATAAGTGACATTGCAGAGGAACTGGAAGGAAAAGTATGTCTCTTTGCAGACGACACAAAGATCTGCAACAGGGTTGATACACAAGATGGAGTGGAAAGGATGAGAAGGGACTTGGCAAGGTTGGAGCAATGGTCAATGTATGGCAGCTCAGATTCAATGCAAAGAAGTGCAAGGTAATGCACATGGGAAACAAAAACCCAGGGGAAGAGTACACAATGGGGGTGAGATACTGACAACAGTAAAAATGTAAAGGGACCTGAGGGTAATTATATCAGATGACCTAAAGGTGGGCAAGCAATGTGAGAGGGCAGTAAGGAAGGCTGTGGGGTATACTGGGATGCATAGGAAGAGGCATCAATAGTAGAAAACAGGAAGTTGTTATCCCTCTGTACAGACAGTTGGTGAGACCTCATCTGGAGTACTGTGTGCAGTTCTGGAGGCCCCCTCTCTGCAAAGGCATAGGCAGAGTGGAGGCTGTCCAGAGGAGGGCAACCAAAATGGTGCAGGGTCTGCACCAGAAGACATATGAAGAAAGACTAAAGGAGCTTAATATGTATACCCTTGAGGAAAGAAGGGAGACAGGTGACATGATAGAAACTTTCAAGTACCTCAAGGGAATCAACAAAGTCCAAGAGGGTAGCATCTTTCAGAAAAAGAGATGTGCAAGAACAAGGGGGCACAATTTGAAGATAGAGGGGGGACGGCTCAGAGGTAATGTGAGGAAGTATTTTTTCATGGAGAGGGTTGTGGATGCATGGAACAGCCTCCCTGAGAAGGTCGTGGAGTCAAGAACAGTGGGGGAATTCAAGAATGCATGGGACAGACATAAGGCAGTCCTAGTGGGGGTAGGAGGAAGTAAGCTGTTGGTTAACTAGAATCTGCAGCTTATCTGTTAGGTAGGAAAATGGGCAGACTAGGTGGGCCAAGCGGTCCTTATCTGCCGTCAAATTCTATGTTTCTGTTCTTTTAGCTGGCTCAGAATCTGTTCTTCCATCTGCTGCTCCTCAGTTCTGCTGCTTCTTTCACTCCCAGTATAACTGAACTAATAGTATGGCTTCTAACTTTGCTGTGACATTTAAACTTGCTGCCCCAGACTTGCCACACCCCCTACCAAATGCCACAGCCAATCACTATGCAGGGGGACCATGAGGAGCTAATTGAGACTTTCAGCTTCAACATCCATGGTCCACCCTGCCACCCCCCAAAAAAAAACAAAGCTGAAAGAGAAAACACCTGCTGAGCCAA
Source organism: Neoceratodus forsteri (assembly GCA_016271365.2). NCBI lineage: Eukaryota > Metazoa > Chordata > Ceratodontiformes > Ceratodontidae > Neoceratodus > Neoceratodus forsteri. The sequence goes on from JADMNL010000029.1 coordinate 216,723,418, forward strand.
ACAAAGGAATTTAAACATGATGGACTAGAGAGGGTAGAGGAATGCTGGCAAGCTTGTTTGCTACCCTGCTACTAAACTTGGTACACCATGGCTTACTTGGAGTATCAGTAGCTATGCCCTTGACCTGCCCTCCACCATAGGTCTTGCTAGCCCCAAGGGGTGCTTGTTTGTTTCGAACTGCAAGCCACCACAGGTCTATGACAGGAGCAGCATTTAAAAAAAATCCACAGCTCAAACACTATTGAGAGCATCAGTGGCTCTGGGACAAGCCCCAAATAGATGGACTGAGAGCAGGGAAAGAATCGGGGGGGGGCTAGGATGTGGGCTGATTCATCGGTGAAGACAGGGGGTCAGGTGACCCCTCACTTTTGCAGCCGAAGAGCCAGATATTGAATTGAACAGTGACTTGGGCTGAGGTGTTCTATGCAATTCTGACCCCCCACTTTTTTGGTAAACTTTTATGCTACTGGGCAACGTGCAAGAGTGACCATGAGGTTCTGTTTTTATTTTAGAATTGTAAAATTTGCACATTTTGATCTGCCTACCTATACAACAATCCTCTGGAGAGCACCCATAGCAAGCTGGTTGGAGTGAACCAGATCAAATATGTGGCACCCATTGTAAGGCTGTATGTACTGTATTACATCAGGGCTCCTGCATCATTCTGACATTTCCGATGTTGTCCTATAGATGGCATTATTTCCCATGGAAAGTTAATGTTTTCTATGTATCCAATTAAAGTCTATGTGAACAATTTCCTTTAGACTGTTCCATATCCCAGCAAATTATCCAAATTCCTGTAGATTTGGGGCCTTGTTTATTGCCTGTTTGGCTATTAAGGCTAGCCACTTATAGTAGACACATGTGTGCTATAAACTGAGTAGTCTGTTATAAGTGACTTTGGCTGTATGGGTAATCACAATCATTTATTTTCTCATGCTAGCTATCACAGTGCCATCAGGAATGTGTCCTGCCAATGTGCTACCAGACGCTGACCCCCAGAATGCATCCTATCTTCCCGAATGACTGCTCTGACTACTGGAATTTGCCCCCACTTGGCAGAACAGTTGCCTCAATGCACAGCATGCGCCCTGCTAAAATGCTGCCCTGCCCACTGAAAATGGCTGCCTGGCCCCCAGAATGTGCCTGACCCTTAGGAATAGCTGTCCTGACTACCAGGATTTGCCTCAACCTACCAGAACAGCTGCCCCAACACACAGAATGTGCCCCAACTGGAATGTCTGCTGACCCCACAGAATTTGCTCCAACCCACTGGAATGCTTGCTCGGCCCTTAGGAATGGCCCCCCCCCCCCAAAAAAAAAATACACCCATGCACACTGGAATGACTGCCATGACTCGTGTGACTGCCCAACCTGCTGGAATATGCAGAATGACCCCCAGTCAAGGTGGGCATTCTGGCAAGTTGGGGGCCATTCCAGTGGGTCATAGCAGCCATGCTGGTGGGTGGGCAAACGTGATGAACACCAGACTGCCATGACTGGATAGGTAAAAGCTGCACGGTTGCATGTCTTACAGTTATTGTTCTAAAACTATTTATGTCATCAGAATGTATCATTGATGTATTCTGTATCCTACAGGTTTCTGTGTAACTAAATCTGGGTTTCTTCTGAAAAAGGGACCATTTGGGCCCAGTGAGCTTACACAGTCAATAAAATGAAATAAATAAAATAAACAAATGTTGTGGGAATTGTGCCAGTCCAGACAGTCCATCAAGTCTGGATTTCTCCATTATGCTTTGTAAGGGTGTGGGGACACTTCAATGTCTTTCATAGTGGTCCAATCCTGCAAACCTCTCCTTAGCAACTACCCACCCTGTACCTTCCGCCCACCTGTGCCAACCTCCAACCCCTCAGATAACACCCTAACTCAGCTGGGGAGGGAGGCTGGTCTGGGGCTGAAGGTCTGCTCAGTGCAGGTACTGCGATCATCTTTGGAAGGAGAACCTTTAAGGGTGTGGGATGGCAGGGGTGGAAGGGTGTTTGGTTGGGGGCTCATCCAGGGCTGGCAGAGTAATACAGCTGAAGGGAGGTGGTCAGTTGGGGAAGAGATTATGGTACAGGGGCTGATAGAGTGGTGTAGCTTCAGGCAGGCTGGTTTTCTGGTTATCAGAGACTGGCCTGGGGGCTGTAAGGGTTGTCCAGCAGTAGGAAGGGTGGTTGACAGGGATGGGAGACTGATCTAGAGGCAAGGTGGTTGGTCCAGCTGTAGGAAGGGTGGTGGTCTGGGTAGGGAAGGCCAGTCCAGGGGCCGAAAGGGTGGTCCAGTGGGAGTCATTTCATAATTGCTTAATCTGGCTCTGTAAGTCAGTTTATATCTATACAAATATTACCCTTTCCTTGCCTCTGGGTTGCATCTGAAAATGTGCGATGGCTCAGTGCACTTCTCCCTGTCACAAACATTCAAATAAAATAAAAAATAAAACATCGTGTAAAGTTATGGTCAATGCTGGATGGCTAGGACAATGCAGCTATAAGTACTGCAGTCTGGCTAGGCTTTTTCCTAATAGGACTCAAATGTCCAAATGTAAATTACTTTACAGGAAGGGAGGGAGTCTTTATAGGATGTGTTTGTATAACATGTAAAGGTTGTATAATATGTAAGGGGTTAATTCTTTGAAAACAGATTGTTTCATGGACTCCAGCTGAACGATAGGTCCCTGAGAGTTCTAGTGAATGGATCATTGTCAAGGGAGAGTAGGGTGACCAGGGATGTCCTGCAAGGATCAGTACTGGAACCGATCCTATTTACATATTTATAGCAGACATAGCAAATGGACTAACAGGGAAGGTTTGCCTGTTCGTAAATGACACAAAGCTCTGCAACAGAGTGGGCACAAGAGAAAGAGCAGACAACATGGAAGTTGACCTTAGAAGGCTAGAGGATTGGTCCAGGGACTGCCAAAAAGTGTAAGGTAATGCACTTGGGAAAGTGGAACCCTGGAAAAAAGTACACACTGGGAGGACATCAACTTGAGGAGACACAAGCGGAATGAGATCTTGGCATAATCATCACTGACAAATTAAAGGTAGGAAGACAATGTGAGAAAGCAGCACAGAAAGCGGGTGGCATCCTCGGATGTACAAGTAGAGGTATTGCTAGTAGAAAGAGGAGGTTATTATGCCCCTGTACAGATCCTTGGTGAGACACACTTAGTACTGCATTCCGTTCTGGAGACCTCACCTCAAGAAGGACAATGAAAATTTGGAAACAGTGCAGAAAGGCTGCTAAGATGGTGCATGGACTGCATCACAGGTCATATGAAGCAAAACTCGGGGAGCTGAACCTATACTTCCTTGAGCAGAGAAGAGACAGAGGGGACATGATTGAAACATTTAAGTACATGAGGGGATTTAACGCAGCTCAGACAGGCAATCTATTCCAACAGAACACGGCAACATGCACAAGAGCGCATAATATGAGACTGGCAGGAGGAAGGTTCAAAGGCAACCTCAGGAAGTACTTCTTCACAGAAAGAGTGATAGACCCATGAAACAGCCTGCCCCAGGAGGTGGTAGCATCAAAGACAATCAGGGAATTCAGACTCACATGGGACAGACATAAAGGACAAGTTAGGGCATAGGCTGCACGGGGGGTAGTTTCTAGGGCAGACTGGATGGATTGTACGGTCCCCATCTGCCGATGCTTTTCTCATGTTCTTATATTCCAGGGCCAGGCAGGTGCCAAAGGCTCATCTGTATCAAAGGGATTTGTTCAGTGGTCTTCCCAGGACATATTCCTGCTTGGTCATCCATGGTTTTGCTGCAAAGGCCCATTTACAATAGCAGTAGGACTGTTTAATGGACATTTCATAACACTCCACAGTGCTGCAACAGAGTGACGAGATAAATGTTAACTACGGTAAGATTCCTTGAATGTATCCTATACCTGAAATCATGTTTCATGTCTGTACGTTTATTGCAAAACTGAATAAACATGAAGTTTTAAAAATAGGATGTTTCTGAATTGGATTTCTAAATCTGACTTCACTGTCACTGAATAGTAGGAATGTTTATGATGGAGTATTTTTTTAATTTTTATATTGCTGTAAAATGATATTGTAATGGCTATATAGCTGATCAATAAACTGTTGTTGTTGTTGATTCCCACAACCTCCACTTGCATACTGTGTGACCCAGAGCAAGTCACTTAACCCCCTGAACAGCCCTTGAAAACAAGGCATTGAACCTACTGGGCCTTACCTGGTTACCAAAGGAAACAAAGTAACCCCAATGGAACAGATTTTTTAAAAATGGTGAGTGGCAGTCATCTTTAATGATGTGAAACAATAATTACATAGTTAGTTATAATAGCTGGTTTAAAAGTATGTGAGAAAACTAAAAATACATTGATTATGAATCTAAGGATGTCACACATGTATGGATAAAAAACTATATGACAGAAGATCTTGTTGGTTGCCAAATACTGCAAATGTTAACATTTTTATGGTTGTGCCCTGATTTTTTCAAATGTTATTCCTGATTTGCAGGATGGGGGTTACGCCCCTGCCAGATTGCCACCCAAGGCACTAAAACCTTGACAGTCTGATCCTGCAGTAGTTAGTACAACTTAAAGATTAACGTATAGTTGGGGGGTGATTTATTTTCCACATACACGCTCGAGGTGTGTGATGCCATAAATGTTTTTTTACACCCACCCGAGGTGTGTGATGCTACATAAACCCCAGGAGCAAAGCTGGAAGGGTTTATTATGGCGTCACACACCGAGGAAATGTGTGAAAAAAAATTTACAAATCCCTGCCTCTGCAGTGATTTTTATAATTATTGACTTTTTTAGGCAGAGTAAGATGCATCAGTCTTGCCGCCCTCGAATTTAATAGTAGGTCTGCTCAACGCTCAGAACTGCCAGTACTGCCAGGTATAGACTTTTGAATTGTTTTATTTTACTGCAGCACTGTTATATACTGTTTTGGAAGTAACCACCAGGGTTTCTGAACGTGGTTCTGACTTGCACTCTCTGTGTGCTTTGAGTAGCGATTTCATGTCCGTGTGCTGCAAAACTGCAATTTAAGTGTCAGTGTGGCTCACGCTGCTGCCCTAGATTGATAGCTAAGAGCTGTCTTGCTCTTCCAATTATAACTGGCTGGTTATAAGGGAAATAATGGGCTGGTTAGCATAAGATTGAGTCAGTAATTGTATGTTTATTAAACCATTCATTTTCATACCATTCATTTTCAGAGTGTCCTGGAAAATATACAACTTTTAAAGATATTGGTTTCACTCATTACAACTGAAAAGCATGGCAGTACATTTAGAATGGATACAAACACTGTAATTCAACCAAGTCAGCCATTGCACATTCCCTTACTTTATCAAGAAACCAGTTTCAATTTGTTAGAACTTGACAATCATCCTGCAGTAGGTCTCCACAGAAAGTCTGAGTCCCAAACAAATGATAAGGTTAGCTGGCCCAGTAGCACAGAGGGCCGAGGTGCTGTGTGCCTTACCTCTCATCACACCGGCAACTCGCGTTCAGGAATAAGCTCGGATTGCCAGGGGTCAGCATGGGGGGGCTTGTAATGGACTGAGCAGCCTCCAGGCAGCTCATCTCTCCTGGGTCAGAGTGGCCCGCTGACTCGGCTCTTGGCTGTCACCAGGTGGAGAGCTGGTGGCAGCACCAACAAACAAGTGGCAGACAGAAGTCCGGGGCATGTGGCGCCATGATTCTGGGAAGTATGTGTGCCTTCACATGCATGCGTAGCCCGTGTTACCATGGCTTAAGAGGTGATAATGGGAAAAGGTCCCAAGAAAATAATCCCCAAAAATTAAAAATAAATAAGAACTTCAGGAAACGCTGTGCCTCTGCCCAAACCATATCACCATCCAGATACCAGGATCATCTGGATATGTAGCTATGGAAGGGGGGAGATGCCCATCTCCCTCTGGCCCCAATACAGGGGGGCAGTCCATGGGAGATTAGCACCAAGTAAGTCTTGGGGAGGTAGATGCAGGTCATGGGAAAAGGGGTCAGGGGCCAGTAGCCATCTGAGACATAAAAAGCTATATGTAAGCAAGTGATAAAACTTATTGACTGGCTGAGATAATTGTTCCTGGAGGCTCAGTTTGAGCCCGCACTGCAGAGAACTCATCCGGAACTGACAGTTTCAGGACTGGGCGGATTCTGAGTTTAACCATTTGCCTCCAGTAAAAAAACCGGGGAGGGAATTCCACAGTTTGATTATGTAAAATATGTAGAATCTTACTATTTACAGAATCATGTGAATAAAGCAAAGTTTTAATAACAAACACATTTCAGCTAATCCTGAAGGGTGATCGCATTAATAGCGACCTCCACAAAACAGCGCATGGAAGGGATTCATGACCACAAGTGGCTGATAGCTCCACTATATAGGTGCGCCTCGGAGTTGGAATGTTAGAGATGAGGGTGCGGGGGCGGAATCCCCACGCATGCAACCATGTGATCTATTGTGCACACCTGTTGGATTAGCATGTAAGTAGGTGTGGCATGTAAGGACATTCACTTACAGTTGAGGAAGGAGGCTGTTGTCCCGCTCCGATACCCCGTGCAGTCATATGCACTATCATGATTTGACAGAGCATCTGGTGGAGGTAGTTATGGAGTATGGGAAGAGGAGCTGATACGATTATCTCAGGGGGTCTGGCTTAATACTTTCAAACCCATGTTTAGGGTTGCGGTTGCCCTTATGGAACTTTGCTGTAGTTTGGTAGTGCGATATTTGAACCCACTATATAAAGTCTACGTTTTGACATTCGCTCAAATTGAGTAGCTGTAGTGACATGGAACCACTATATACTATAGCTACTTTACTGTAGCTATTTATATTTTATATCTGTACATTCCGGGTCACGCTTCAAAAGAGGCATTTGTTTGCCTATGGGTTCACCCTGTGATCATATAAATGTATAGATGCCTTTCTGTGACTAAACAAACAGGCAGAGTGCTCCCAATCTGTTGACATCACTGTGCAATTTCATTGGCAGCCACTTCATTGCAGTCTCGGAGTGTTGTTTAAAAATTGTCCATTTGTTTACAAAATTAAAAGCTAATGAAACAGTATCAATCAATCAATTAAACTTTATTTAACCAGGCAGTTACATCATTGAGCAAGCTCATTTTCAAGATTGTCCTGGACACAGACGACACGTTTGCTTACAGTAGACAACCCTTCATACAAAAGTAGACATCGGTACAGGCAGTTCATTATACAAAGTCAGTACTTGGATGAATCAGATATGTAAAGCAAGTGCAAATATAGGCATTTAAAGTGCAGCGTATACAGGTTGTAGCTTATAGAGTACAAGTGAGGCGAGGAAGGAGGGACATAGAGAAGGGCAGTGGGAAGAAAAAGTATCAGACACATAGTAGAGAGGGAAAATAGGGCAGCCTAATTGAATGAGGTCCCCTGCAAAGCTAATTGATGAGAGGGGGAGGTGGTTACCCTAAAGGGATGCTGCTTGGCACAGGAAATAGGCGGCCCAGGATTACAGAGGTTAAGGGACTCCATTGAGTGGGGTAAGACTTCACCTGAAACAGTCACATGCCATTTTCAAGCCTCTGTAGAGCAGCACCCTAATTATAAAATGGCTGGGCAGCAGAGAGATTTTATGTAATTTTTGTGTGCTGTTCCAAAGCTCTGGTAACAAGCATTTGTCAATGCCGAATGTTTGCTTGGTGGCATTTGCATTGGTAGTGTAGAAGTTACAAAGCTGCATAATAGGAATGGCAGTGAAGTATTGAACTGAAGCCAACCCCACCACCACCCTGCAGAGAGTGGCAGACATTGGGGTGTGCCTTTGGGTCGTCAGGCATATGACCATGCCATTTCACCACACCTACCCTGCAGACACCGACAGGTATCACGGTGTGCCTTGAGGTCTTTGGCCTGCTCTTTTAATTCCATCAGAAATATGGTGAGATAGGTGTGGTATAGGAGAATGGGGTGAACTTTGGGCGAAGAGTCCAGGCATACCTCGATGCCTCTCACTGGCTGGGGTGTGAAATGGGTACAGGCACTACAGGCAAGAATCCCAAGTCACACCCCTGATGCCTGTCATTCTCTACAGGGTGGGGCGTTATGGTTGAAACCCTAACACCTCAGGCATTCGTTGGTATTTTCACTCCAAATTTTCAACATGTTTTTTGAGACCCCCACCTCATGAACAGTGGCAATATCAGTTTGTTTGCTGGCTGCTTATGCACAGCTACTACGGCATTTAGCATCACGGGTGCAAAAACATATTCCGAACAGGATGTCAAAAAAATGACAGCTGTACTGTTCATGGGGAGGTGGAAAAACTGGCAATGTTGCAAATCTGCAGTAAAAATATTAAAAAAACTGGTGAAGTCACGAGCATGCAATGCACACCTGTAATGTAATTAGTTTGGGGATTTTTTACAGCAGATTGGCAACTCAGGCATTTTGGTGCCTCCGATCATGAACAGTGTCACTGTGATTTTCTTTATCTATCCTGAACAATGATTTCCCACAGCGACCACGCATCTCTGTGCTGAAAGTGTGAAAACACATTTCGGTCATGTTGTGAAAAATGACAGCTGTACTGTTCATAAGGAAGTGTGGAAAAATGCCACTGGTGAAAATCTGGACTGCAAATATTACAAAGTCATGAACTTACGAGGGTGCATGGAAACTGCACAATGCTCACTTGTAACACAGTCATTTTATGGACTTTTGTCACCAAATTTTCAACATAGCCATTTTAAGACCTCTGCTCATGAACAGTGTAACTGTGATTTTTGTAATCTGTCCCAAACATTGCTTTAGCATAAACTGCACCATTATGCGCCATGTCTTGAAAACACATTTTGGTGACATGTGAAAAATGGCAGCTGTACTATTCATAAGGAAGTGTAATAAAATGACAATGTGGAAAATCTGGAGTGAAAATATAGAAAATTCGCAAACTTATGAGCGTGCGTAGGAACTGCGCAATGCATGCTCGTAAAACAGTAATTTTTATGAATTTTTTCACCAAATTTTCAACATAGCCATTTAAGACCTCTGCTCTGAACAGTGTCACTGTGATTTTCTTAATGTCACATGATTTGATTTCGCAAACCGACTGCGCCATTGTGCGCTACATGGGCTGAAACATGTTTTGGGCAAGATGTGACAAATGACAGCTGTACTGCTCATAAGGAAGTGTAATAAAATGGCAATGTTGAAAGTCTAGATTGAAAATATTGAGAATTCGCAAACTTACGAGTGAGCGTAGGACCTCTGAATGCATGCTAAGTAAAACAGTCATTTTAGGGATTTTTTCACGAAATTTTCAACATAGCCATTTTAAGACCTCTGTTCATGAACAGCTTCTCTGTGATTTTCTTAATGTGTCCCATACATTGATTTGCTTTACCGGCTGCACCATCGTGCATTACATGGACAGAAACACATTTTGGGCAAGATGTGAAAAATGACAGCTGTACTGCTCATAAGGAGGTGTGGTAAAATGGCAATGTTGAAAATCTGGAGTGAAAATATTGAAAATTACATAGGCACTTAGGCGTGCGTGGGAACTGCACAACGCCGCTAAATAAAACACAGTCATTTTATGAATTTTTCCAAATTTTCAACATAGCCATTCTAAGACCTCTGCTCATGAACAGTCACTGTGATTTTCTTAATTTATCCCGTACATTGATTTCATACACCGACTACGCCATTGTGCTTCAAGCGGAAACACGTTTTGGGTGAGTTGTGAAAATGACAGCTGTACTACTCATAAGAAGGTATGGTAAAATGGCAATGTTGAAAGTCTGGAGTGAAAATATTGAAAATTCGCGGAACTTCTGAGCATCGTGGGACCTATACCAGCGCACTCTTGTAACAGTAATTTTTGGAATTTTTCCACCAAATTTTCAAAATAGGCTTCTGAGAGCCCACCTTATGAACACTGGCAGTGTCTTTTCGTTAATCAGTCTCAAAGGTGATTTCACAGAGGATTGTGAAATCACCTTTCTGGCCCAAATAATGCTTATGATAGTGACAGTATTCATGAGAGGGGTCCTAAAGCCCCATGTTGAAAATTTTGTACAAAAATTCCAAAAATGCCTGAGATATGCAGCAAAGTTGAAAAACCCTATCTATCCCATTATACAGCTTACGGCATTTCCTCAGTTCGTGAGTCGGCTTTGAAGAGTGCAGGCGTGTTCCCGGTCCACCGATGATTGTCGCGCCGAGCTCCAGAGGTAAGTATAGGGTGAGGGTGTGGGGAGGCAGAGCGCGCGCAGGTTGTGGGGAAGGGGCGGGGAGACAGCGAGGAAGGTTTTCTTCTTTACAGGTTTTAGACTCGCGGGGCGTTTGCCACGCTGGGGTGGGCTCCCAGCGTGGCAGCTGGAAACTGTTTGGGGGGCTGGAGCCCGGCGAGAGTTGGCACCCCATCGGCTATAACACATGTTGCCATGCTGGGGTGGGCTCCCAGCGTGGCACCTGGATAACGGGGGAGACAATGGAGCGACAGAGGTGGGCACCCCGGTCGGTGACGGCGTGAGGGAGAGAAGACAGTGGAGCCGCATGGGGACTGGGCACCCCCGTCAGGCTATACGCGTGTAGCCACACTGGGGTGGGCACCCAGTGTGGCATGTGGAAAAACTTTTGGGGGAGGCGCAGCTACAGCGTCCGGCTATACAGTGTGTGCGTGGGTGCGAGCACACAGTGTGTGTGTGTGTGTGTGCGTGTGTAGGGAGAGCACGATGAGCAGGCTGATATCTGATCGCTGCTCACTGAAGCGAGTCTCTTTTCAACTGTGGCCATCAGATTTTGAGCTGTCATAGACAGCTCCAGCAGGCATTGGAGAACTGTGACGCGGCTGCAAAACACACTGACTGAATTGGAAGAGGGCTGACACACCTCTGAAAACTTGGATGATGGCACTATGTTTCTTGCACATGTGTGCAAGCAAACATAAAAAGAAGCTAATGGCAGTTGAGCCAAGACATGTCCTTGTTCGTGGTAGCTTAAGGAGGACAAAGGAGGAGTTCCTTAGTCCATAGGCACCCTTTGAATGTTCAAACAGGTCACAGATATAGGTGGTAGTTTGTTGGGCAAAGCCCGGAATAGCCACATGACGGCATTTATTTGCCTCCTCATGGAGAGGGACAGCCCACCTAATGCTTGGTACAATGAGCAGTGATGAGTCTGCAAGGGCAAGTCAAGAACAAATCTCAGTGCGCGATGATAGAGTGTATCCAGCTTTTGGAATCTATACTGGGGGCAATGCCTGTATAGGAAGTCAGTTTAGTCAATCAGGGAAGAAAGGTTGTTTGAACCAGCTGCTTTCTAGCTTCCAGGGTGAGTAAGCGTCTTATGTGGTAGAAAATACTGAGATGCTGCCTTATCTTTTTGTTAACTCACTTAGATGTACACGAAGGTGAGTTTGTTATCAACCAGACTCCCAGATATTTAAATTTATCCACTAGCTCTAGTGGTTCATTAAGGCAAGGGAGGGAAAAGACTGGAGATGGAGTAGGGTCTGCCGTGGCACAGTATGTAGGGAAAATAGTACAGACTAGGTGGGCCAAGAGGTCCTTATCTGCTGACAACTTCTGTGTTTCTTTGTTATTTAAATTCATCTGGTACTGGAATAGGTAGATCATGCTGTGATATCTGGCACTTTGTCTTATACAGAAATATAGAAACAGAGAATGATGGCAGAAAAAAAACAAAGGTCAATCTAATCTTGCCAGAGTTCCTTATCTGCCTTGGGACCTACAGTACTGTCCATAAGAGGTTTTATTCCTCCCTGTCAACCCCCCTCTCCCCTCTGTACTGGTATTGACCTGACCAACCACGAGACTGTTGTCACTCTCCCAGCCATACTTGAAACCATTTATGGTTTTGATTCCCTACGTACACTGGCAAACTGCTCCATGGCTTCACCACCCTTTTAATAAAGTAGAACTTTCATCCTCTTAAACCTTCCCCTCAAGTTTTCCATGGTGACTCATGATTGTTGACTTTCAATTTATTGCAAATATTTAATTGAGTTGTCCATTAATGCTGTGTACCCAAGATTCACTGACAGAATCAGAAGCAAGATAATCATGACTTCAGCACACAAAGCACAACTCTGTGAGTCACAACAGGCCCACAGTTGTCAGAATGGAAGATTTAAGATGGGGCCCAATCCAGAAAAAATGGTCCCGATATGTGCAGTGGCTTGTTCATATGTGTGCTGCAGATCTGCACTTATGGATGCTTGGACACTTGTCAGCATCTCTGATCCATGCATAGGAAGGGCATAGAGGAACTGGATCATGTCAGGTGGTGTAGCACACCTGTACCATGCCGATACTGGCGTGTCTCCTTGCTCCACATGGAGCATGGGGTAGTGGGATATAGGAGTCCTCCCAGGACCACTATATCCCCATGGGAGGGTGGTGTTTGTTTTCTATAACAGAATTATAAAGACTAAGGCCCCCAGCCCTCTGTCCACTTGGAGGCTTGGGGTAACATATTGCATGACCAGCTGAGCCAGAGGGAGATCCAGGGAAGGTACAGAGGGCAGGAAGGGCCCCTCCTCTCACGTAATGTTCCTGCCCTCCTTGCCCCCTCCCAGGCATGTGAGCAGTTTTGTGTGTGTCATGCAGATGCATATTTGTGCCTTTGACTAGGCTGCCTATGTAGAAACGCTGGTAGAGCAGGATCAGGTGTGGAGGGCTGGCATAAACCACATTATAAAACTAATTAAATATTCATGAGCTTAGTGAGGCTCCTGATTGCTACTGGATCTGTCATTAACATCTGAGAAATGAGGAATGCAGCTGCCAACTGACACTGTTCATGCCACTCCACTTATCACCTGTAAGTAAGTTTAAAAAAACAGTGAAAACAAAAGTTGTTATTGTGATTAGACTTATAATTGCAATAACAGCCTCAAAGTCGATCATTTCCTTGGATTAATGACTAGCTGGAGGAAGGGAGACCTCAGTGCCATCCCCCAACAAGTCATTAATCCCTCAGAAAATGCCATCTTCCCAGCTGTTACTGGTTAACTATGGGTGGCGTGGGGTGCTCCACGTGCATGGAGGGGTACTCTGTGGCTTCCTCCAGCACTCCTTGTCTGCAGAAAGGATCCTTGACCACTTGTGGATTGGGTCTTTAGCTCTAAAAGTGGACCTCTTTGCGCTGCCTAATGGCCCAGCAGATAGAGCAGTGTGCTCCTGTGTAGGCCACCTAAGTTTGAGAAAAAGTTCAGGGAGCCAGCTTGGGGTCCTGGACTGAGGGGTGCTACTACTGTACATTGCACTCCCAGCCCATGAAGTGAGGGCACAGGGTTCCACTGCACTAACTGCACCTTGTGGTGGGCTGGGGAGACTTTCCTCACAATTGTGCAGCATGGGGGCTATGCACTGAGTCTGAGGACATGGACGGGCAAGAACATGAAAAACTGCAGCAGAAGGATGATTTCTCAGATACCGCAGCCCCCACACCATCTACAAGGCCCTGGGGAAGCATCTGGATTTGGCTTCAGGGATGATCTGTGAGGGGTCCCCTCCCAGTAAGTTCCTGGGATAATGGGTGATGGGGATGGGTCACCAAAGAGGAAGGGACAGACTGTGTAAAGGGAAGAAATTTATGGAAAAAGACAGAAAGTGGATCCCTTGATACACTAAGCAAAACAATCACGAGTCTAACTTGAATACTTGCAGGAAAGATCCTATGTGTTTTCCAGTGCAGATGATGGAATAAAGTGAAAGTAATAAAGTGGGAAAGCCACTCAGGATTCATTTTATGGCTGCAGTGGGCATAGCCCTGTAGCCATCTTGTGAGCACAGTCGAGAAAAGGGAGCTTTCCAGATACCAAATGGACTTTTAATAGTGGAGGTGAATGGCAGTCACTGTGTGTTCATCGCACTACTTCAAATTAAATCAAATTTATTGGAAAGCAATAGAAAGTGAACTCTCACTTTCAATTGCGTCCATGAATAAATAAAACATATAATGCATACAAATACACATAGAATCATCAATCAGTAAGGCAGGTAAGTAACATTCAAAAAAGTTTCAATTAATCATCCATAACAATCACTTTGGTGGTAGAACACGGAGCTATCACCATGCCTATAGCCACAAAGTTTTCTGCACATGCGTGATGAATAGTGCAAGCGCATTGAATTCTGGTAGCACAGTCTGTCATGTTCAAGACAACCACTGGAGCCCAGTGTGTATGCGCGAGTCATTGTGCATGCACAGAGAACTCCATTGGTCATCTTGGACATGGCATACTATGCTACCGGAGTTCAGTGCACATGCGCAAGTTATCATGCATGCGCAGAAAACTCTGGCGGGCATCTTGGACATGGCAGACAGTGCCGTGCTCAATGACCTCAGCTGCAGCTGCACCAGCTTTGACCATAACTTGTTGTTTGTAGGTATTGGTCATCCTAGCAGTAATGACTTTTCACAGGTTCAGATTATTTTATTTCTTACGCTGTTTGATGTAGCCCACAGATTTCTTGCGGGCTCACGAGAGCAGGTCTGTAGGAAGAAAGCAGGCTATTTACTCAGTGAACTGTGGGCTGCTTTTGTGTGTGCCTACTTGTTACCATTCTGTTAACAATCTCACTGGGGCTGCTAGACATCATATTTTATCCAGTTCCATTCTGTGACCTACAGATTATGCATAGATCAAACTAGACATCTAATTACATTAATTCACAAAACAGGTACAGATCCATTATAGTGTGGCAATTACCAACCTATTTCATTAGTAACTATAGACATTTAAAATTTGGCCAAGTCCTTTCGAATAGACTAGAAATTGTGTTACCCTTAATTTCTATTCAGCAAACAGGATTTATGAAGGGACGTCACTCGGCAGATAATGCAGAAAACCATTTCCTATCTTGAATTATGCTAATAAGGCTAATATACTGTGTGGATTATTGGCTTTGGACACAGAAAAGGCCATTGACAGAATTCTATGGTCACATATAATTGAAATACTAGATCTTTATCAATTTCCCAAGAACTTTATTAAATGGTTCAAGATACTACTGTATATAATAACCCTCTTCAGCTGTGATTGTGAATGGAATAGCATCACCTTATTTTCAACTTCATAGAAAACTAAGCAGGGTGTCCTTTGTCATCACTATTATTTAACCTAACAATAGATCTGCTAATTAGAAAGTTAAATGTGGATGCTACTATTAAAGGGATTCAAATCCTGTTGACAGATTCAATGTTCGCTAATAGCCTAAATAGCTATATGGCAGGATGTCATCATTCAACCCATTAGGAGACAATGTATGTAGTGTATATATCCAATATGCTTAAGGTTGCAGCAAAAGGTCACCTAAATCTCCCCTTCGAAAACCAATTTCCACTTTCTCAATCTCAGTGAATCTCAATGTAGTGACTGAGCTGTGTCTTGCCTCTTTATAATGTCTAGCCATAGCGTAATCCAAATTCATATTTCTAATGGCTTTCTTATGTTCACCAATTCTTAGTTTTAAAGACCTTTTTGTTTGTCCGTCATAGCCTTTTCCACAAGGACATGTGAGCAAATAGATAACTCCAGTTGTGCTACAATTAATAAAATGTTTGATATCAAACTTTTTCCCAGAACTCGGATGTGTAAAAAATTTAAGATTATTAGTATTAGCACAATGAGTGCAATGTCCACAATGAAAATTCCCCTTCGGTTTGTTAAGTAACCAATTTCCTTGTTGCTGTGATTGTGGAAGTGTAGCTGAGGTCAAACGATCTTTCAAAGTCTGGCCATGTCAAAAAGATACTTTTGGGATTTTTTCTGACAGTTGTTTTAATCTGTTATCTGATTTTAACAGGCCCCAATGTTGATTAATAATCTGCCTCATCTTACTACCCAAAGGATTGTAATCAGTCACAAAAGTAGATCTGTCATCTTCTTCCTGAATTCTTATATTGCTTAGCAATTCTATACTTTCTTTTTCTGCACTGCTCGTTAAAGCTTGTTGCAAAAGAGGGGCTTCATAGCCTCTGTTTAACAGTCTATTTGTTATTTCATTACTAGTTGCTTGAAATGAGGTCGTAGATGAACAGATTCTTCTTGCACATGTATACTGACTTTTAAGAATATTTTTTGTAATAGAATTCAGATGACAACTATCTCTTCTCAAAACAGTGTTTCTTGATAGAGGTTTCCTGTATAAACTAGTGTGTATTCTGTTCTCTTTTTTCTCTAACAGGATATCCAAAGGGATTTTTTCTAAATCTGCCTCAAGCGTAAATGTCAGATTGCTGTTAGTGGAGTTAATAAAATCAATGAACCCAGATAACTGTTCTCAGCTACCAGACCAAATAACCAGCAGTCATCAATATATCTCTTCCAAACTTTTATATGTTCCCAAAATGGATTTTGTTGTTCATTAAAAATGAACTTCATTTCCCAGTCTCCCACGTACAGATTTGCCAGATTAGGTGCAAATGTTGTACCCATCGCAGTTCTCTTATGCTGAACGAATGCTTTGTCTTCAAAGAAGAAATAATTGCCTTCCAACACAAACCTTGCTAATTCAATAATGTATTTTGTAGAGGGTAATGACATTTCTCTCACTGCTAATGCACTCTCCAAGGCATTTAAGCCCCCTTCATGCGGTATGTTGGAGTATAAACTTTCTACATGAATTGTAACAAACCAATCTTCTGCTTCAATCTCTAAGTCATTAATCAGTTTCAAAGCATCATTGGTGTCTTTTATGTATGATCTTAATCCTGGCACTGGCTGTTTGATAAAAAAAATCAACAAGTTTAGAGATAGGCTTTGTAATAGAGCCTATTGAGGAGACAATGGGATGTCCTGGCACAGGTGACTTATTTTTATGGATCTTAGGGAGCAGGTACAACACCGGTCTTTTGGGGGCCTTAACTGTTAAATATTCTGCTTCAGTATCACTGATCCAACCAGAATTTTTTTCCTCTATCAATCAAAAGATGAGTTCTTTTTCGTATTTCATCTGTAGGATCATAATCCAATCTTGCATAGAACATATCATTAGACAGCTGTCTATTGGCCTCCAAAATATATTGATCTCTAGCCCAAACAACCACTGCTCCACCTTTATCAGCCTGCTTGGTGAAGATCTGATCATTGTCCTGTAGCTCTCTTATAGCTTTTCGTTCACTACATGTAATATTATGATTTACTGAAATGTGTTCATTCTCCTTTAATAAACCATGTATGTCTTTTTGAACCAAATTACAGAAGGTGGTGAGGGTGGGATTATTTTGAGGAGGGCAGAAAGTTGTTTTTCTTTAAAAGTAGTGGCTTCTCTATTGTTATAGTTCAGCGTTTGGGGCAGTCTCTCATTAAAGAAATCCTTAAGTTGTAGTCTCCTAAAAAAATTTAACAGATCTACCTCTATTTTGAAGGGGTCCAGAAAGTTAGTAGGGACAGATGATAGGCCTTTTTCAAAACTCTTATTTCTGTTTCTGTTAATACATGTTCATGTAGCTATTTCCAATTTGGATTCCATTGTCTATGAGACCCACAGACTTGCCCCCAATTCTGCCTCACTCTGGAGCGTTTCCCTCTCTTTCCTCCTCTGTATCCTCTCCCTCTTTCTCTTTCTCCACCCTCTCCTTGTTCTCCTTCTTGTAAATGTACCCTCATATCTGGATCCATTCTATCTTGCCCCGGCCTAACAAAGGTCTTGCTGTAGATCTATTTCTTAATTCATCTTCTACTCCATCACTGTCCAGCCAAGAGGAGATTTCCAAATCATCTTCCTTAACCTGTCTAATGTGGGGTCGATTTTTCCCACTCTGTCCTTGCCAGTTATATACTGTTCCTGTTAGATAATCTCCTTAATCTCTCTTATGTTTCTTTTGTTTGTAGGCAATAAGATCCATCTGAAATTTAAATAAAATATTTTTCATTTTTGTTGTTTGATTATCAAAATCAATGGGAGTATACTTATCTTTTAACTTTGGTTCTAACAATGATATTTCAGTTTGAGCTTTATCAACTTCTTTTTTTGCTTTTTTAATTCTAAGTAACATAAGATCCTGGCTACAATTATTTAAAATGTGTTCCCAATCTTACATATATTCACTGTCATCCATTCCAAAAGATGGTGGCTTTTGTATTCTCATTCCTTGTGGAATGCATTTGTCCCTCAGTATTGGGATAGGGAAGCAGCATGTAGGTTGTAACAAATTTCTTTTTCTTAAGTAGCTCCCAATTTTAAAATCTACAGTATCTCTATGGGGCTAAATTCACACCTGTAAGTACAGCTGATATTTGATCTTGTGACAATACTATTTCATTGCCCATCTGTTCAGTGAAAGAAAGCACAGCTGCCATCCCAGTAGCCTGTTGTGGATGAGATTCCATAATGAACCTTGATATAAGAGGGGAGCTCTCCCAAAAAGCAGAATCAATCCCAAAGTTTCCATAAAAATTAGAACATATAAAAACAGAATTCGGGGACTCATTCCTCATAACAGTAAAAACAACAAGAAGTGTGCATTACCAAGGAGTAGCAAGAACCTAAAAACAAACCAACGCTCAACCACGTGAGCTAGTAAGCACCACTTCACAGGACTAGAAGTTGCATAAATATTTATTGTATTCTGTAAAAAACAGAAAAAATGTGCAAAAATGCAGCTGTGCAACCTAGAGAGACAGGCACTAATTGTAAGGCAAATTCAAGCACTAAACAAAGCTGGTATTGAAATATTGCACTGTAACAATTAGAGTTCTAGTCTACGCCAAAGTCCAGTACCAATTCTCAAACGGGGTCTATTGCAGCTTGATTATTAGTTGCATTCTAGGTAAAAAGGATCTCCCTGGTAATACAATGTAAGAGACTACTTACTTGACCAAAGGGATATTCGATCCAAAACAACCAGAATTTCTTATTTCTTAAATGCTGTCTGAAGAGCAAGGATCACAAGTGCACTCAAATCAGTAGAAAGTTCCAATTTACTGTCGGTGCTAGCAGCTAGATCCTGAAGTAAGGCAAAACAATAATACTGGAGTGATGAAAACCATTAGCTAAGGGCACTGCAATTTTATGAAGCTAATGCGTAATGGACCACGTATCAGTAACCAAAGAACGCCACTTCAAAAACACCGCCATGCCTCATGCTGCGACCCCATCGGCTTTGTGGCCACAGAAACTAGGATGCTAATGTTTCAACTATCAGTCATCATCAGAGCATGCCTAACAGTGTACAGAAGTGCTATTTAACTCAAACATGAGGCATGAGTCTTTTTCTGTGGGGGCTGTGCCCCCCACTAAACTACTGGTGCAATACTGCATACAGCACCTGGAAGTGATAGAAAAGGAAGGAGTTGAACAAAGATTGTTGAATGATAACATCTCACTATATAGCTATTTAGGCTATTAGCACAACATTGAATCTGTTGACAGAATTTTCTAAAGCCCCCCCTCCTTTTTTGGCTCCACTTTCCAACTATGACTTGCAGGCTGGTCGAACCTTTAGGCTGCGTGTATTTTTGGTTCACCTGTTGTGGTCTCTCCTCACCATTTTTTTTCCCCCTCCAACCATGACTTGTAGGCTCTGGCTGGTTGTATCTTTGGATGCAGTGATGGACTCTCTAACCACCTCCAACCATGACTTGTAGGTTCTGGCTGGTTGTATCTTCAGATGCATTGATGGATTCTCCAACCACCTCCAACCATGACGTGTAGGCTCTGGCTGGTTGTATCTTTATACATAGATACATAGACAGTGTCAGCAGATAAGGGCCTATGGCCCACCCAGTCTGCCCATTCGAACTTGTAAGTTCAGTTTATGTTTTCCTAGAAGTCTGTTGCCCCTTACCCCGACCTCCAGAATTTCTTTATGTCTATCCCATGCTTTCTTAAATCCTGTGATTGTTTCAGCCCCCACCACTTCCTCTGGCAGGGTGTTCCACTTGTCCACCACCCGTTCTGTGAAGAAATTCTTCCTCATGTTTCCTCTGAATCGTCCTTCCTCCAACTTCATCCCATGCCCTCTAGTCCTGGAACATCTTTTCACTTAAAATAGTGTATTCCTGCACCCTGTTCCTCCTGTAAGATACTTGTATGTCTCTATCATATCCCTCTCTCCCTCCTCTCCTCCAGGGAGTACATGTTCAGTTCCTTCAACCTGTCTTCATAGGACTTGTGATGCAATCCATGCACCATCTTTGTTGCCCTCCTCTGAACCTTCTCTACCCTGTCTATGTCCTTACGTAGGTATGGTCTCCAGAACCGTACACTGTATTCCAGGTGGGGCCTTACTAGTGTCTTGTATAGCAGAATTATGACCTCCTTCCTGCTTGGATACCCTGCCTATATATGCCTGAAAGCATCCTATTTGCTTTACCTGCTGCCTTGTCACACTGTTTCCCTACCTGAGGTCATCAGAGATGATAACCCCAAGATCCCTTTCCTGCTTGGTGCATGCTATATCCTCACCCCACAACTGATATATTGTGCCAGGTTTTGTGCCCATATGCATTATCTTGCACTTCCTTGCATTGAATTTCAACTGCCAAACCTCTGACCATTCTTCAAGTTTCTGCAGGTCTCTTCTCATTCTGTCTACACCCTCTGGTGTGTCTACTCTGTTACAGAGCTTTGTGTCATCAGCGAACAGTGAAATTCTGCCTTCTAGGTCCTGCGCAATGTCACTGATGAAGATGTTGAATAGGACGGTCCCAGCACTGATCCTGTGTCCCCACTGGTCACTCTTCCCTCTGTGGAGTGACAGCTACGCCACCACCTCTGTGTCCTGCCACCCAGCCAGTTGCCTACCCACCACACTACTGTCCTGCCCACACCCATATTCCTCAGTTTGTGTATAGCCCTATGGCACGTCAAAGGTCTTGCTGAAGTCCAGATAGGCCATGTCCACTGTCTCTCCCTGATCCACCTCCCAGTCACCAGTCAAAATCAACGAGGCTGGTCTGACATGACCTCCCGGTGAAACCATGCTGCCTTGGGTCCTGTAGTCCATTGACAACCAGATGTTCCACTTATCTCCTTCAGTAGTGCTTCCATGATCTTTTCCCATACTGAGGTGAGGTTGACTGTTCATAGTTCCGCCTTTTGTTCCTACTTTTGTATATGACTACATCTGCTGTCCTCCAGTCTTTGCCTCCCATTTCCAGTGATCGGCAAACAGGATAGCCACAGGTCAGCCACCACCTCTTTCTTTTTCTGGACCCTGTTGCACCCATCTGGCCTTTAGATGCATTGATGACACTTTCAACCACTTTAACCATGACTTGTAGACTGTGGTTGGTTGTATTTTTGATGCATTGATATTCTCCAACCACCTCACCATGACTTGTAGGCCTTGTTGTTAGGCTTTGATTATTATGTTACAGGCCTCTTTAGATCTATGTACATGTACAGCTGTCTGTTGGTAACTCAATAACTGAATAGTGCTTTAGCAGGCTGTCTGTTTTGATTACAGGGCCCAGATATTCAAACTGGCGCCATTCTGAGGCTAGTTTCCCCAGTTACCAAAATAGTTGGCGAGGGTGGTTGGTGATATTCAAAGGAGTCGCTATTGACAACCTTGAACATTTCTTAGTTTATCAAGATGGAGTGGAACTGGCGCCACAAGTTGCCAGAGTTGAGCATTAAACTCATGTATATTGCGCCATGCGCAAATTTCTGATATTCAGAGGTGACATGCAAATGAAGCCATAATTTATGCAAGGTGCAGGGGGGCATTTGCATCTATTTAAGGTCCTCATTTTATCCATTAGATGTAAGGCGCCATCTCGGGACTTGCATCGGCTACCCTGCCAGGCAGCAGCCGTCGGACCGACGCACCCTGCAGCCCGATCGAGGTATGTGTGTACATTCCCCCTCATTATCTTTGGCACGCTCGACGCGGCAGAAAGAACCTTCGACAGTTCCGATCGCTGGCAGTATGATGATGCCCACATCTTCCTCCGGTCGTTGGCAGCAGAATACCTTTCAGTGCTAACGCAGCAGAATGTAAGTTTTCAACTCGGATATTAGGTTCGGATGATCGTGGCAGTTGTTACCGCAGCATTCCTTTCAGGCCGTGCCTTTGCCTCACCCACTCACGTTCTCCACCCCGCCTCCAGGCAGCCAGTGGCGGCATCCACCCGCCTGTCGCTCGCCGACCGATTCGTACACCATTGTGCAGAACTGTGCTGGTGCGGTATGTAGTCTGATAACAGACATGATAGTCCAGATTTGGTGAAGAACATCATTCACAAATCTGGACCGTCGTACGGCATGTGGCTGCACGCCATTGGCTGTAGCTCTGCACCAATGGGCGGCAGCCCCACCGACAGTCAGTCGGCGGGAGGGCGGGAGGCAGGCGGGTGGGATGCTGCCGCCCGCCGCTGCCAGGGGAGCGGAGTGAGGGGCTTCGTGGGTGGGTGGGGTGGGGGACATCAGACACCAGGAGATGTTTGGGTGGGTTGTAACTTGACATTCTGCCCGCGATTGGGCATTACGTCCACTGGACCACCAGGAGATATTCGGTGGGGGCTTTTCATTCTGCCCACGATCGGGCACGGGGGTTGTTTTCCACGTCTGCCCACGATCGGCATCGAGCTGCTTGTGGGGGTTGATACTACGCCTGCCCGCGATCGGGCATTGGGGCCTGTGTGGGGGTTCATGTTACTTTCGCCCATGATCGGCTGCTGGTGCGGGGCACAGGGACTGAGTTGGGGGCCAGCCACGGTGGCAGCTGCTGTGTTGCACCCTGCAATGCAGCAGCTCACCTGTGGGTGGCCTCAACGTGATCCTTTTTTTGGCTCAAAGTTGTGCAGGCGGCGGTTGGGGTTGGCATGATGCACCCTGCACAACCCGATTGAATATCGGGTTGGCGCAGTTTATGCATGGTTCCTCCTCCTGTTGAGCATGCATTCATTTGCATTACGTTGTTGCGCAACCTGTTGTCAGTGGCGAACTGCCTCCTGCTGAATATCACAGAATGGCGCAATGTAGGACTTAGCATGCTAACCCTTTTGAATATCTGGGCCGTGGTCTTTTTAAGAATGAGCAAAATAACTTTGTTCGACTCTTCACTTTTCTATCGCATGCTCTTATATGTGGTCTTTTAAGAATTAGCACAAAAATCTTTGTTTGACTTCTTTCACTCTTCTATCACTTCTGGGTGGTTAGTGAGTTAAATAGCACTTCTGTACACTATTAGGCATGCTGTGATGATGACTGATAGTTGAAATGTTAGCGTCCTAGTTTCCATGCCCACTAAGTCGATGGGGTCGCAGCATGAGGCATAGCGGTGTTTTGAAGTGGCATTCTTTGTTACCGATACGTGGTCCATTACGCATTAGCTTCACAAAATTGCAGTGCACTTAGCTAATGCTTTTCACCACCAGGATTATTATTTTGCCTTACTTCAGGATCTAGCTGCTAGCATCGACAGTAAATTGAACTTTCTACTGATTTGAGTGCACTTGTGATCCTTGCTCTTCAGACGGCATTTAAGAGGTAAGAAATTCTGGTTGCTTTGGATCGAATATCCTTTGGTCAAGTAAGTCGTCTTTCACATTGTATTACCTGGGAGATCCTTTTACCTGGAATGCAACTACTAATCAAGCTGCAATAGACCCTGTTTGAGAACTGGAACTGGACCTTGGCATAGACTAGAACTCTAATTGCTACAGTGCAATATTTCAATACCAGCTTTGTTTAGTGCTTGAATTTGCCTTACAATTAGTGCCTGTCTCTCTAGGTTGCACAGCTGCATTTTTGCACATTTTTTCTGTTTTTTACAGAATACAATAAATATTTATGCAACTTCTAGTCCTGTGAAGTGGTGCTTACTGGCTCACGTGGTTGAGCGTTGGTTTGTTTTTGGATTCTTGCTACTCCATGGTAGTGCACACTTCTTGTTGTTTTTACTGTTATGAGGAGTGAGCCCCAAATTCTGTTTTTGTATGTTATAATTTTTATGGAATCTTTGGGAGTGATTCTGCTTTTTGGGAGAGCTCCCTCTCATATCAAGGTTCATTATGGAATCTCATCCACAACAGGCTACTGGGATGGCAGCTGTGCTTTCTTTCACTGAACAGATGGGCAATGAAATAGTATTGTCACAAGATCAAATATCAGCTGTACTTACAGGTGCAAATTTAGCCACCCAAAGTAGGAATAATCACAAAGTGAAGATGGACCCCCATAGGGCTGCACACACTGGTAATGCAGATTACTGAGGTACAGACATTCCTGAATTCCCATTTATCACAGGACGAAGAAAACACACACTGTCGAACACACTGGTTCCTACTGGAAATTGGCACATCTGGCCAGGTACTGGTACATTTCCCATCGACTAGCACATCCAGCCAGTACTAGGACACTTTCCCATATTTCATAAGGATAGAGGTGGTACACACGACCACCACAGAGCACATACAGGCTAGGAAGTCGCAGAACCCACTATGATGGGCTAAACAGGAAGACAAACAACCCACATACAGGGGTAAACACTTTTCTCAGGCATTGGCCAATTGTACTGAAGAAAAAGTAATAGGTGCCCTTCAGAACCTGTAGTGGTAAACTGGTTACTCCAGGTGGGGAGTCTCCCACCTTTTGCTTCCAAGCATATACACGGCCATTCATCTGGTTAATAACATCTCACAACTGTAGAAAACTGTAGATGTTGTCTCAAATGTATATCACACTTAACATACTACACACACCTCTCTGGTGTCAGAATTAAAAGTTCTGTACCTGAACGGTCACATTCTGGACTCCAAACATAGGCAGACACTTTTAAACAGAGAAAGCCTCAAGTGACAGGGTCCCCTTATAAGAGAAAACACCCTTCACAGGAATTGCAGGTACTCCTGGGTTTACACAGAAAAACAAGGTACTCACAAGCAGTTGTCTCAAGGCAGCTTGAAGTCCAGATAGACCAGGGATTGCCCCTGCATCCAGAGTTCACCCATCCCTCCTGGGATGGGGCACAGGAAACCCTCTGGACCAGGTCTCCACCACTTCTGAAAAGCTGGAACAGTTGTCACACACTAGGGTGAGAACTAAAACTTAAAAACAAACAGGTAGCTCTCTGGCAGAGTTGTCTGAGGAGCTGCACTACAAGCTGCAGTCTCCTCCATGTGACTCCAGATCACTCTGCCATGAACATTCTAAAGCTAGCTCTAGCAGCTGCTAGCATTGTGGCTTATGCTGCTGCGACAGTTCTAAATGACATCATCCCTCCAGAGCTCAGCAGAGACTGAGAACAGAGAGAGACAGAGTGAAACTTATTTAACTGGCATTTTACTAGCTGCTTTCCCTGCCTACCACTGATTTTAACTGGGATTCTAGTAACCCCTGGGAACAAGGGGTTACATTTGCTTATGTAACCCACTTGCAAAGGGGTTCTTAAAATGCCAGCCTGGGCTTGCCTTAGCCCTGTCCTTCTGTTCTCCTCCTGCTGTCTCCTGTGCTTCTCCCGATGTGGCCTGCAATTTTTTCTAGCCCTCAGGTTTGCTTTGCCCTTCTGTGTGCCCCAGCTGCAGCCGAAATGAAAATCCAACCCTCAGGGCTTAAGAAATGCTACTCATGAGTGCCCATGCTAAAAGTGCTGCCTCCAGGGAAGCGGAACTCGTGATGGCGTGAAAATTGCCTTCAATTGAACTGCTCGGTTTGCAGTCGCCTCGGAGACTGTGCCATAGGTCCCAGGATCCCTTCCACCTAATTGGGACCCGGTGACCACGGACAACCTGCTGGAGGGACGGTCCTGTGAGAAATGATTATGTATGATGTATTATGGTATGTCTAGATATTGTTATGTATTTTATGTTATAATGAATAGTATTTATATTTTTAATTGTTCGGTGACCAGAGCCTCTAGGATGGGCGTCTCTTAAATAAAATATGCCTTGCCTTGCCAATTAAAGAGTTTGACCAGGGCTCAGGGAAACATACTGAGATGGACCCCGGTCATCTGTGTAATTCATAACTTGTCTTGCAGCCTCCAGGGTAGCCCTAAACGGCTTTGGCCGAAAAGTAAGGAAATTAAATGTTTGTTAAATTGAAACTTGTTGCTGCATATTGGGGATGTATTGTACTTAAGGGGAGAGTGTTTTAAATTGAAATTAATGCTTTTTTCCCTGGTATTACCAGCATTTGGGACTCTCATGTGTTAGCCTGTCAGCTGCTGCAGGGGAGCTTTACTAAGTGCAGAGTGACAGGAAAACTAAAGGAGCACCTTCTTCATCTGTGCAGTGACTGCAAGTACAACCTCTGAGCTGCAAGACTGTGGGGCATTGGGGCAAATGATCATTTCTTTCTGGCTGCACCAGGACATTTGTCAGGACTGTATCTGATCTGCTATAAGGGACAGTGGGTTAAGCAGCCATTGCAAGCAGTCACAGCAAATTGGGAGCCAGCAAAGCCAGAACTTGTGGGACACTGCACCTCATGGGTAACCACCCAAGTGATCATGGGAACATACTGGGACGTCATTTTAGGTGTCAATTCTCCAATCCAATTGTGCCTCGAGTGTTCTGATTGACAGGTCCCTCAGCCATTTAGAGACCTGTCACCCCATCTCTGCTGCCAATCAGGAGTTGAACTAGGAGCCCTATAAGAGACACTGTTTTCCAGTTTTTTGTTTAGATCAGATCAGCCAGGGTGAGAAGAGGAGAGCAAGCTCCAGCCTGCTGGGAGCCCCCCCCCCCACAGGGGTTGGGGGCTCAGGCCCCATCCATGCCACCAGACCTGGGCCACATTAGCTAAGCCTCCAGTCATCAGGGGCATTTGTTATTTTCTGTATCCAGTTTAAAAGTTAAAGTAAATTTTAGTTCTGCAACTGCTCGTCTGAGGTTGCCAGGAATGTCCTCCTGAGGCTAACCCTCCCTCCCACATTGGGGAAAGATGTGGAAAAGGAGACCATCTACCATGCCTCAGTTGTGAGAGAGTGGAATAGAATTCAGGAAGCCTTCATCTGTGGATGAGACCCATAGAGGACCTGAGTGAGTACCCTCATACACCGCGGTGTGAGGGAGAAGCTTTTAAAAGTAATCTTGGGGGCCTCAAGTCCTGCTCCAGATATTTCTCTGTGTGATCAAGTCTCTGAATTATCAGTCTGGGCTACTAACCCCTCCAGAGACTGTCTAGTTCAAAGTTAATATGGATGCATATTGTCTACAGCCCAAATGGCTAAATCGCAGGTGCAGCAAGATGCCGTAATAGCGAATCATATAAATGTGTGGTAATTTGTCGTTACCCTATGGGTTCGATTCCTACCTCCATGGAGCTGACTGCCAAGCCGTGTTTGCCACTTCATGGGACAGGAGGCCCTAGAGCATATTACGCCTATGTTATACTAGAGAGAATTTACCGTTGTCTTACCCGGATGTCATCTGAGAGTGCTTGCTGTAAGTGAAAAATGTCTATACTGAGCTGGACGAGACTTTGCCAAGGAGTGCTGTTGTTGGTATTTAAATGTACTGGATGTGACTTCAAGTAACTGAATATAGGATGCTGGTTAAAGTGTCGCTGTCTGCTTATGCAGGATGGATGCCTATTTGGTATGTAAATGTACTGGATGTGACTAATTTCAAGAAAATTTGGATGCTTAGCAAAAGTATCGGTTTCTATCTATGCTGGATGAGACTTTCAAATATTGTGCCGAATATTCAGGATGTTACATCCAATTAGCTGGTCCTAAAATGTTCGAAATTCTGTAAATGCAGGGCAATCCCTGTCATTCAGTAATGTGCAGGATAATCCCTGTCGTTCAGTAATGTGCAGGATAATCCCTGTCGTTCAGTAATGTGCAGGGCAATCCCTATCGTTCAGTAATGTGCAGGGCAATCCCTGTCGTTCAGTAATGTGCAGGATAATCCCTGTCGTTCAGTAATGTGCAGGATAATCCCTGTTGTTCAGTAATGTGCGGGGCAATCCCTGGCTGTTTGTGACCAGCAGGGTCAATTGCTGCTCATCTGCTACTGCAGGCAATCCCTGCCTTCAATGTATATAGCATCTGCAGTCATTGCAGGAATCTGTCTCAAGTTACCCCCCCTCAAATCAACAGACAGCCAACTTGACCAGCTACAACATCCACCAGGTCTGCAACATCTTGGACTTTGGTATCTGGGATTCCAATATGATATGAGATTGTGGGGTTTCATGTTGTTCGGGGACTAATACCAGTGTGAGCATAATGATAATTATTATGTACCATCCAATTATTCAGCAGCTAGATAGCCAGGGCTCTGGGTATCATAGGCCGAAGTGAAATATGTGATTGCTTTTTGTCTAATAGTATGTAGCTGCCCAGCTGGAGAGTCCACCAGCTAAACCAATCAATCTGTGCATATATGTAACTAGAAATCAAATAACCTTACTCCACATCCCATTCATAGAAACATAAGCTGACAACAGATAAGGACTGCAAGGCCCATCCAGTCTGCCCATTTTTTTCTACCTTATAAATTTGCCATCAGCTCTTGCTCTGTCAATGGCCTATCTATTCATACACATCTGTATTGCTCCTTATGCCTATCCCATGTCTGTTTGAAGCCCTGCACTGTATTCATATCCATCACTTCCTGAGGTAGGTCATTCCATGCATCCACCACCCTTTCTGTGAAAAAGAGCTTCCTTACATTACCCCTTAATCGGCCTCCCTCTAATCTCATGCTGTGTCCTCTTGTCCTGCTGTTTTTCTTATATTGAAACATGTTAGACTCTTTCACCTTGTTAATGCCCTTAAGGTGTTTGAATGTTTCGATCATATCACCTCTCTCCTCCTTTGCTCTAGGGTATACATATTGAGCTCCGTTAATCTGTCCTCATATGTTTTCTGATGCAGTCCCTGCACCATTTTGGTTGCCCTTCTCTGGACTGCCTCAATTTGGTTAATGTCCTTGTGAAGGTGTGGCCTCCAGTACTGCACGCAGTACACCAGATGGGGCCTAACCAGTATCTTGTAAAGAGGGATTATTACCTCCCTCTTCTGACTTGTGATACCCCTACTAATACACCCCAACATCCCCCTAGCCTTACTTACTGCTTTAGTAGTATGCTTGGATAATTTCAGGTCAACAGTGATGACGATGATGCCCAAGTCTCTTTCTTCCCTTGTGACTGCCAGTAACTCCCCTCCCAGCCAATAGGTGACTTCAGGGTTTTTCTTCCCTATGTGCATGATCTTGCACTTCTTTGCATTAAACCCCAGTTGCCACTCCTCCGACCATTTTGCTAGTTTATCCAGATCTCTTCTCATTTTGCCCACCCCATCTGGATCATCTACTCTGTTGCAGATCTTGGTGTCATCTGCAAACAGACAAACCTTACCCTCCAGTCCATCTGCAATGTCACTGAAGAAGATATTGAAGAGGACTGGCCCTAGGACTGATCCCTGAGGTACCCCACTTGTGACTTGCATCTCTTCTGACTGTATGCCGTTTGCCACCACTCTCTGTGTTCTGCCTGTCAACCAGTTTGCCACCCAGTTGACCAAATTCTGACCCACCCCCGAGCCTACCCAGCTTATTAATCAATCTTCTATGTGGAACTATATCGAAAGCTTTGCTGAAGTCAAGGTAGGCGACATCAACTGCCCCCCCCTTGATCCACCACTCTGGTTACCCAGTCAAAGAAATCTATGAGATTAGTTTGACAGGACCTTCCTTTTGTAAACCCATGCTGTCTTGGATCCTGTGCTCCTATGGATTCCAGGTGTTGTACAATCCTTTCCTTAAGGAGAGTGCCTCCATAATCTTGCCCACTACTGAGACAAGACTGACTGGTCTGTAGTTCCCTGCCTCCTCCCTGCTACCACTCTTGTGGAGCGGGATCACATGAGCCCTTCTCCAGTCTTCTGGGACCTCTCCTGTGCTCAGAGACTCACTAAACAGTTCTGATAATGGCTCTGCTAGTTCCACCCTTAGCTCCTTTAATACCCTGGAATGTATGCCATCAGGTCCCATTGCCTTGTCCACCCTGAGCTTATCGAGCTCTTGCAGGACCCTTTGTTTTGTGAAGGGACTAGTGCACACCTCCCTCCTCCCTCCCCCCCCATGTCCATGGCACTGAGCTGTGGGCCTTGCCCTACCTTCTCTTCAGTAAATGCTGCTCAGAAGTATCTATTTAGGATAGTTGCTTTTCCTTGGTCCTCCTCCTCACATGCCCCCTTATCTCCTTTGATCTTAGCAAAACCCCCTCTGGACTTTCCCTAATGTATCTATAGAAAGTCTTTTCACCTTCTTTTACTGTCTGTGCTAGTGTTTCCTCAGTTTGGGCCTTTGCCTGCCTTACTGCCTTCCCTGCTTCCCTTAGAGAAGTTTGGTATGCCTCCCTAGCTTCATCCCGCTGCATTCCCTTATATTTCCTGAAGGCCAGCCTTTTGGCTCTGACCTTTTCTGCTTCTGTTTATGAGAACCAAAATGGTTTCCTTCTTCTTTTGCTCTTTCTTTTCTCACTAACACAATGGATGTTGCTTCAAGTATTGCATCTTTAATGCTTGTCCACTTTGCCTGTACCCCCTCACCTGTATTTCTTTTTGCCAGGGCTAGCTTAACTCCATTGGCCATCTTATCAAAGCCAGCTCCTCTGAAGTCCCATATTTTTGCCTTGGAATGGGATGATTGTGTTCTAGTGGCCAAATTGAACCATACCATGTGATGGTCACTGGCACCCAGGTGACCTTCTACCTGGAGATCTGTGATCCTTTCTCTGTTAGTCAGTACTAGATCTAGGATGGCCCTGTCTCTTGTGGGTTGTTGTACCAGTTGTTTGAGGCCCTCCCCCTGCAGGGAATCCACCATGTGTCTAGTTCTGGCAGATGTTCCTGCTGGT
Source organism: Neoceratodus forsteri (assembly GCA_016271365.2). Classification (NCBI taxonomy): domain Eukaryota; kingdom Metazoa; phylum Chordata; order Ceratodontiformes; family Ceratodontidae; genus Neoceratodus; species Neoceratodus forsteri. Next base: position 216,754,211 of record JADMNL010000029.1, read on the forward strand.
ATTGACCCTCCTGTGTCTGGCATGTTGAAGTCTCCCATTATCAGAACCTCCCATTTAGCTGTCATGTTTTGTTTATCTTCTAACAGTAATGCATCTGTGTCCTCCCCATGGTCTGGGGGCTTGTAGACAACCCCAGTTCATATGGCTGTCCCATTTCCTGTTTCCAGGGTGACCCACAGTTCTGGCTCCATATGTGTATTCTGAATTTCTGTAGCTTTGATATTCTCATTGACATAGAGGGCCCCCCTTTTTGCACCATGGTCTCTTCTGAACAGTTTATAGCCATGTACTGAAGTCTTCCAAGTGTGGTTACTGGTAAACCACGTCTCGCTAATTGCTACTATGTCCAATTTAGCCTCTGTCATTATTGCCTGCAGGTATGGGATCTTTTGTGTACATGATTTTCCATTGGCCAGATTTTGGATCCCTAACTCCTATACCCCTAAATAAATCTCTGTTATTGTTGTTGAAATATTTGGTGTGAGCATATTACTGAGAGAGCCTTTAAATGCAACATATGTTAAAGTGTGGGGAAATGTTTATTGGGGCATGTCTGGGAAAGGTAAATGGTTATCGTGGGTGGTGTAGCAGCTCAGGGAGCTACACCTGTTACCAGCTCACCCATGTAAAGCACCCTGAGTGGAGGTACTGTGCAAAGATTTTAAAATATGGTTGTCAGTTAGCGAAACCAAACCCCTTGGCCTATGTCCAGGGTAGAAGGCAGGGGTGTAACACTGGGGATTGCGCCACCCAGAAGTTACACTTATAAGATGGGCAATGTTATGTTAGAGGTTTACCTAAAGAAATAGTAAAATAAAGCCCTGTAAGCATGCAACTGTGGGTATATCAGGGATTAATCAATGGTCAGGTGACCTATTTGGACGAATCAGAAGACAGTATTTTAGGAACCCATGTTATAAAAGTATTTATACCATGGGAGTGATGAATAACACTGGTAAATAACATGGGTTATTTTGCCATGTTATCCATCTGCCATGGAAATAACATGTTATTTCTACTGCAGCTGTTATTTCCACGACAACCCTGTCACAGTTGCTTTACTCAGCTAATCAGGACCAGTTAAATACACTTTGCCATAACCTAGCTATTGCAGAACAAAGCATGCTGCTTCCTCAGCCCACCAATGGGGACAAGGTTTCCACTCTGATTCTGGTTAATATGGTAAATATTCAGCATCTGCAATGCTTGTGGGTGAGCTCATGGCTTTATGATTTGTTTAGACTCTCGATGGGTTTCTTTCCTTATACACAACTTATCCAGCATTTATTCTTTAAATAAATTGCATTTTGGCCTGGTGGCACTGAGGACTGAGGCTGAGGGCTGAGGGCTGAGGCACTATGTCTACCTGCACTACACTGGCGACCTGGGTTTGGGAATGACCTCGGTCGTCGAGGTGCTGGCATTGCAGGGAGGGATAGAGCAGGTTTGAGCCACCTAACAGCAGCTCTCTTCTCTGGTGATGGTTGTTGACCCCCCTATATAGTTCCGCTGCCACTGAGTGGAGGTCCGGTGGTGGCATAGGCAGGAGAGGGCAGCAAGCTGGGAGGGCATCTTGTGCCATGGGGTGAGCATGCCTTACACACATGTGCATGCCTGAGAAAGGGCAGGGCAAAAACCTGGGGAAAAAGCACTGAAAATATAAATAAAAAAAAAATAAATTGCATTTTGTAAACACCTTTGTTTTTTTTTAACAGAGAAGGTACATTTTCTTTGGTGCGACTGGCACCCTCAAGTAGCCCATTGCTAGGGCACAGCGTTTGTTGCACTCTTATGAAAATTAGAGTGTCTCACATGCTATTCAAACAAGCTGTCTGATTGGTTGGGGCATCACAAGATGCTCTTATGAGCTATAATGTTTATAAGAGTACCAGGAACATTTTGAAATAAACAATCTTGAATGTCTAAAGATGGTGTAATGGATTTTTATCTGTGGCATGCACACCACAGGATATACACACTCACTTCTGGCTGCAGATAGAAATGCACACTACTCAAATCGCAACACTACTTCTGTGTGCAGCAGTGCATGCCCCTGCAGCCACGGGTACAAATCCATGATACCCAAATTACAAGAGATCTTTTATCTGCAAAAAGCAAAGCCTTATGTGCTTCTGTACCCACTGGTACTCATATACACTGTGTAAGACATACACACAGTTCTGTCTGCAGAAGGGCATGCCCCTGAGGGGGCTGTGCTTCTGCAGATGCATATGTAAGACATACACCTCTGGCTGCAGAAGCACTGGCCCCATGAAATCCCTGAGTCAGTTTCTGCAGTAAGTTGCGAACTTCATCCTCAATATGGTGTTGGAATCCCCCAGGTTGATGATGCTGGAGGATTTCAATGCCTGGATCGATGATGAACTCTCACAGTTTGGACAAGACTTCCTCTGACTTATAAGTTCTTTGGGCTTCACACAGGTAGTTTCCTCTGTGACTCATAATCATGGTCACTCTTTGGACCTGGTCTTTCTCCTGGAGTTGGAGGCCTCCAACTTGGAGGTAGAAGCAGTTGAATGGTCTGACCACTACATCATTAGGTTAAATTTCCAGGCTCCCCCTTATAGGCCTGCTCCTGTGGAGATGGTCTGATACCGCCCATTATGGGGCTTGACCCCGATGGCCTCCTGGCAATGTTGTATCTCTCGGGAATGCCGGGAGGTGAGGGTCCAGAGAACCTACTCCAGGCTTTTAATTAAGCTGTGGTAGGAGCTCTGGATACCTTTGCTCCTGTCCGTGTTCACCCACTTACTCTTCACCCTCAGTCTCCATGGTTTGATGGGACTTTGAGGGAGATGAAGCAGGTGGGTCGAAGGTTAGAGTGTGCTTGGCACAGACCTGGCTCAGATGCCGACAGGCTTAGACTGATGGAACTTTATAGAGACTATCAGTCAAAAATCTCTTGTAGGAAGGCAGAGTTCCTGTCCAGGGAGATTGCTTCAGCACAGAACCGACCAGTTGAGCTGTTCCGAATGATAAACAGACTGTGCCATCCAGCCTGTCTATGAGTTCAGAAAACCTTTGTCGTAAGTAGAGTGTGATGAGTTTGCTCACTTCTTTGCTGATAAGGTTGCCAACATCAGCTCGGAGGTTTGCTTATCATTCCCTATGGGGTTACTGGTGGTCAGAACGATGTTGTGACTCCACTGTTTTGTTGGGCTGAGTTTGACTGACTGGCATTTCAGGATATCATACAGCTTCTCCGGGGTATGCATCTAACTAGCTCTAGTTTAGACACGGGCCCTACCCACCTTTTAATAGGGTGTGTGGATGTGATTGGCCCAGTTCTAGTGGCATTAATCTGGTGTTCATTGGAGTCAGAGGAGTTCTCCAGCTCCCTGAAGGAGGCTGTGGTAACCCCCCTTCTCAAGAAGTCATTTCTTGACCCAGATTCTTCTGCAAACTACAGACCGATCTCTAACTTTCCCTTTATAGGGAAGGTTATTGAGAAAGTTGTTGCACAACAGTTGGAGAACCATCTTACCATCCATGCTATCTACGATCCTCTCCAGTCTGGTTTCCATAAGAGACATAGTGCTGAGACTTCTCTGGTTCGGGTACTCAACGATCTCCTGATTGCTAGAGACCATAAACGCCATTCCATCTAGGTGCTTCTGGATCAACTTTTGACACCATGGACCATGGGATACTTCTTGATCACCTGCAGGTCATCTGTGGCCTGTCTGGTACAGTCCTCAGATGGTTCCATTCTTTTCTCACTGGCAGGTCACAGAAGGTAGTATCAGGGATTTTTTCCTATGAGTCTTTCTCCCTGTCACGTGGGGTGCCACAGGGTTCAGTGTTGTCCCCCATGTTGCTCACAGTGTACATGACTCCATTAGGAGACATTGTAAGATGGTATGGCTGTGTTTTCATTGTTAGGCAGATGATACTCAGCTGTGCCTGTCTTTTGTGCCTGACCAGGATGGTGAGCTCTCAGTCTTTTCCAACTGTCTCACCAAAATCCAAGACTGGATGAATTCCAGTTGGTTAAGGTTAAACTCTGACAAGACGGAGGTGTTATTTGTGGAACTGGGTCACCAGAGAGAGGGGTCAGCTGCTGGGTGGCCTTTCCAGGCTTTGGCTTTGGGGCACTCAGCTCTTGACCTCTGAATGCATGTGAAATCTGAGGGTGATATTTGATGATGGACTGACACTTCATTTGCAGGTGTCAGCTGTGGTCAAGTCCTCATTTTACCATCTGAGGAACATCGCCCAGATTAAGCACCTTATTCCATCTGGCAATCTTCCAACCTTGGTCCACGCTTTTCTGACCTCGCTCCTTGACTACTGTAACTCCCTTTACCTAGGGCTTGCAGGGGTTGATATCCTCTGCTTGCAGCTAGTGCAGAATGCTGCTGCAGGGTTATTGTTGGGTCAACCTGATCCAGCCATATTTCGCTTGTGCTTGTGACTTGCACTGGCTGCCAGTTCAGTGGTGGATCACCTTTAAAGTTGGTTTACTGACTTTTAGAGTCCTACACAGTTTGGGTACAAGTTTCCTACAAGAGCTTCTGAGTCCCTTCTGCCCCTTACGACCATGCCACTCAACCGACGATGGATTGCTAGAGATTCCCAGGGTGCATTTGAAGACCTCTGGAGCTCAGGCTTTTGTCTTTTCCTATCCCTCCCTGTGAAATTTTCTACCTTGTCAGATATGGGAGTGACAGACAGTGGAGAGTTCTAAAAATCCTCTAAAAAATGATTTATACATATGTGCTTTCCCTGATTTTTAATTATGGATTTTGATAGCTATATCTTTGAATATTTTATTAAGTTTTTAAATTGTATCTGTGATATGACTATTTTAGAGATCATGTGCTCTGTACAGTGCTTTGATATTTGTTGAATTGCGCTTAGGAAATAAAATGTATTATCATTATTATTATTATTATACCCAAATTACAACAGTATTTCTGTCAAAAGAAGCTAAGGGGCTTGTGCCTCTGCAGCCACAGGTGTGAGACCGACTCATTAACTTCTGTCTGCAGAAGTGCAGGCCCCTGTGCAGCCTGTATGGCCATAGCTGGATATAGAAATCCATGATATCCAAATTGCAACAGTACTTCTGTCTGCAGAAGCGCAGGTCTCTGTGGTGCCAGCACTTACACAGCCACAGGTACTCATGAACTCTGTAAGACATACCCACTGATAACAAATATCACTCCCACCTCAGAAACACTTTTTCTTTTAATAGAACAGATTTTATTTACTAGGAAGATATTGTCTGTGTAAGAAAAAGAATATAGGCATCCCTGATAAGGAAAATTAACTTTGTTAACAGATTTTTAAAATGTCAGAATGCAGAAATTTCTGCCGCGATGTGACACTCAAATAAGTGTCAGTCTTGGTGTAACTGTTCAATAGTTAAACATTAATTACATGCAACAGGATTAATTACATTGTAGTTACATGTTTGCTGCATGTAACTACATTGCAGCTGCTATGCAGTAACATCATAGTTACACTGTAACTACAGTGTAGTTAAGGAAACTTGAAGTGTTAATAACAAAACAAACTGTACTGAACTGTTTCAACCAGTGCATTGTACTGCTTTAACAGCCATCCCTTGGAGACTCATTGGCCAATCAGATTGCTCCATTTTCCAAGCTATTTTATAAACTTCATACACTACTAGGTTTTATATACTAGGCATTTGGGGTAGGAAGTAAGCATTGAGTCCATCAGAACCTGGCCCCCCACTTCTCTCAATGGTCATTTCTAGTTCACATCTCTGGCCTTCAAAACAACAGCTAAATTAGTTTTAAAACAGTTTGAAAATACTGTCCTAAAGCTGCACTTTTCCATAAGTCATCCCTGACCCCCATTATCCTTTGTATATAATACACCCTCCGCATTTTTGTTATAAATAATCTTCATTCTGATTGATATCTGTGACCTTTGGTAATACAGGACATGCCCTGTTTTTAAAGGTGAGATTTAATTCTTGAAAATGTGATGGGTGATTTACTATTTTATATTTCAATAACAGGTCACCCCAAAACCTCTTTGTTGTAGAAGGAATAGGTTTAACTTATTTATTTATTTGAAAACTGATTAGGTGTATTAGACAATAAAATGCCTATTTTCTGTCATGACCCAACAGAGTACAGTCACAAGCACATTGGAGTATGGATATATTGATTAAGGTACAGAGAAATGAGTTGTGTTACAGCACAACACAAACTATGGTAACAGGAGGTACAAAACATTAAATTAAATATAGTGGAAAGGTTCTTCAGCCTCTCCTCATCCGTCATGTTTCTGAAGCTATTAACTATGTTGTTTGCCATTCCTGCTGGATGTTGCATGATGCCCCTTACTGTTGAAGCTAGTTATGAGTTCAGTGCTGGCCTGCCTACTCAACCATCCACAAGTGATGCTGTGCTTCCCTATGGTGTTAGGTTAACAATCCCACAGTGATATAGCTTGCAAAATATCATTATCAAAAACATTCATTTTTCAAAACATTAAATACATCAGTTTAGAAAGGGCAAGTAGGGGGATAATTTAAATAATTTTACTTCTATAAATATACCATCTAATATTTGACATCCCTGAGAAAATTTTGATCAACAACAGCACTGAACTAACTCTATATAGATACTGATTGTTGCCATTGCTTGCAGAAGAGTCTGTGCCTGACTATGGACAAACAGTTCAAACTAGAGAATTTGCTAGTTTTCTGTGACTTGCTATTTTTATATTATTTTTTTAATTCTATTCTGCTTTGCTGTATATGTCAAGAGAGCAAAACATGTTTAACTACAAGAAAGCAAGGTCCTCCAAAATGGAATCTTTGTTCATGTTGGAGAAACCAAAGTTCTCATTGAGCTTCTTCAACAGACTGATCACATTATAAATGAACAGCATACCTCTCAACCATTTACCACTGAAATGAGGGGCATGAACACTCAAAATGAGGGACAATGAAGGACACTGACCCTCCTAATGAGGAGACATCCTCAAACATAGACATACAAGGAACAGAACACTGTGAAACCATTTAGTTTACTTATGCAAAGTTTATATGTGATTTGGCATCTTAGAATATTTCTAATTTCTAATTTAAAGTCTGAATTTATAGCACATTCTTTGTGTGTGGCAGTATGGACAGAGCAACCTTAGGAGGCACTATAACGCAGTGGTCTAAGGCTCTGAGCTGCAAATTTGGTGACATCCAGCAGACCAGACCTGGGTTTGAATCCCACAGCTCTACTTGCATACTGTGTGACCCTGAGCAAGTCACGTAACCTCCTTGTGCTCCCAGGTTGCTCCTGTAAAAAGCTTTCAGCTTAGTGTGCTATACCTGGTTAAACAACTAAATAAAAAAAAACTGTGGAGGGATGCAATGAGTGACATCCTCATAATCAGGAACAGCTGAGAGGTATACCCATTGCTGCCATTGTTTAGTATAAAACTAGAAATCCAATTATACTGCTTTTTAGAAGAATTTATAAACTAAAATGTGGTGTTGCATATTTGTGTTGCTGATGGTGCCCTTAGTGCATCCAACAACAGCCAGAGTCATGAATGTAGCTGGAGACTCCAGCAGTCAAATCTTACTTCAGAGGAGGAGACATTGTCATTGGCACCATAGTTCCGTTCACCTCAGTTATAGTTATCCAGAGATTAACTTCAGGGAGCGACTAAAGCCAATTAATTGCAAAATGTATGTGCTGTCTTTCTTTTGTTTTTTGTTCATACTGTGTGCTTTTCTACCTTTCATTAGCACCATGTGGAAAACTGATCCTCAGAATTGAAGAACAAGAGCCAAATGAGTGTTTCATTATCCTAGCTTAGACAGAAAAGCTCAGAACACTGTGGGAATCTATGTTTTCACATTCACAAAGTTTGCTGTCCATGGAACAATGCAGATTCATCTTACAATGTTGTGCAACACCCTCTCCATGTGGGGCTGAAGGGTTCTGAGCGGTGAAATGAAGGGCATCGCTCCTATTGTGGGACAGTTAAGAGGTATGGATAGAGGGGGTTTGAGGAGAAAAATGAGGTACATCCCTCCTAACATGGGAAAGTTGAGGAGGTTGGTCAGAAGGGTCCTTAGTGGTAAAATGATGGACATCCACTTAATGTGCCACAGTCTAGAGGAAGGGACTGAAAGGTTCTGAGAAATAAAATGATGTATGCCCTTCATACTGTTATTTTGTATTACTGTTTACCTATATAATGTTTAGGCATAGTAAGGCAGTATAGCATAGCTGAGTAACAGCACTGAGCTGCAGACATGGAGAACTGGGTTTGATCCTACAGCCTCTACTTGCATACTGTGTGGCACCATGAGCAAGTCACTAACTTCCTGGTGCTCCTAGGACACACTTGGAAACAAGTCTCAACTTACTGTGTGTTTCCTGGTCAAAAATTGTTTAAAAAAATGTATTTTCTCAATTACCCTTTCTCTGGGTTGCACATGGAAATGATCCATGGCTCAGTGTTCTTTCCAAGTCACCAATTTCTAAATAAATAAATTAGTTCATCAATAATGTGAAATAATTTAGAGGTGTAGACAAAAGGCATCTGAGTGGTAAAATGGGGGCAGCTCTTCTAAAGTGTGACAGTTGAGCAGTTGAAACAGATTGGCTCTGTCGGGCAAAATGAGGAATCCTTCCAGGTAGGGACCGGAAATACCGGATGGACCTATGGTCATTATTGTCTTATTGTCTGTTTCTTATGTTCCTCATGTGGGACAGTTGAGTAGTACAGACAGAGGGGTTCTGATGAGTAAAATGAAGGATGTCAATATTTATGTAGAAGAATAGACAGAAAGATTCTGATTGGTTAAATGAGGGATATCCTTTCAAAATGGGACAGTTAAGAGGTATGGACAGAGGGCTCTGAATGGTATAATGAGGGACATCTCATCTAATATGGGACAGTTAAGAGGTCCTGACAGATGGTTCTGAGGGTAAAATGAGGGGATGTTACATCTAATCTGGGAGAGTTGAGTAGCATGGACAGAGGGGTTCTGAGTATAAAATGAGAGATGTACCTCCTAATGTGGGGCAGTTGAGTGGTACAGACAGAGTGGTTCTGAGTAGAAAATGAGGGATGTTACTACTAATGTGGGATAGTTAAAAGATACAGACAGAGGGGTTCTGAGTACAAAAGGGGGGGATGTTACTACTAATGTGGGGCACTTAAAAGGTATTGTCAGAGGGGCTCTGAGGGGTATAATGAGTGATTTCCCTCCTAATGTGGGACAGTTAAAATATATAGATAGAGGGGGTCTGGGAGGTAAAACAAAGGACATCCCATCTAATGTGGGACAATTGAGAGTTATGGACAGAGGGATTCTGTCAAGTAAAATGAGGACACCCCTTCTTATGTGTTACAGTTGAGAGGGATGAACAGAGGGTGTCTGAGGGGTAAAATGAGGGCTGTCCCACCTAATCTCTGACAGCTGAGAGGCATGGACAGAGGCTACTAAGGGGTAAAATGAGGGGGTGTCCCTCCCAATGTGGGATAGTTGAGAGGTATGAAAAGGGTTCTGAGGGGTAAAACAGGATAGGATAGGATATTCATTTTATTTATGTAACACTTTTCCAGAACTCAAAGCACTTTTCTATGAAAGTAAATTTAAATTACAGGTAATATATCATAGCAGTAAAAGATCTCAAATTATACAATAGGAGTGAGCTGATATCTAGTGAGATAAAAACATATATTTTCACCCCAGTTGAATAAACGGGCTGATGACGTATCTAGTATATGTATAAATGTAAAATCTTACATTTATACACATAGTAGTTACGCTATCATGCCGTTTATTATCACAGTGCATGTCATCGCCTCCCCAAGCCGATACTTCTTACAGACTGCTGCAACTATCCTCCAAAAGCGAATGTGTCTGAATGAAGATTTACTTAAAATAAAGTTGCAGATACCTCTTTGTGTTGTGTGCTGTGAAGAACAAATCGTGCAGAACAGCCAGCAGAAGAACGTTATTCTAACAAAGAAACCTGACCCCAAGCTAAGATGATGATAACCAGAAAAATGATGCATAAGCACTGTAAAATACATAACTCTGTCCCTAAAAAAAAAAAGATATGTGAGATGTCACTGCTGTATATGTACTATATTTAGTTGATAGGTGAGAGATGACTGCTGTATAAGTACTATATTTAGTTGATATGTGAGATGTGACTGCTGTATATGCTATATTTAGTTGATATGCAAGATGTGACTGCTGTATATGGACTATATTTAGATGATATGTGAGATGTGGCTGCTGTATATGTACTGTATTTAGTTATGTGAGATGTGACCGCTGTATATGTACTATATTTAGTTGAAATCTGAGATGTGACTGCTGTATATGTACTATATTTAGCTGATATGTGAGATGTGACTGCTGTATATGTACTATATTTAGTTGATATGCGAGATGTGACTGCTGTATATGTATTATATTTAGTTGATATGTGAGATGTGACTGCTGTATATCTACTATATTTAGTTATGTGAGATGTGACCACTGTATAAGTACTATATTTAGTTGATATGTGAATGTATTTACTATATATATCACAGGTCCATAAGATTTAATACTGACCTTCCCTCCAACACCCATCATTGCTCCTTTATATGGCAGTCAACTGGACATCATTGCAACACAGAAGAAATAGGAATGCTGTTATCTGGATACTCAAAGCGTTAACAGGCAAACTACCGACCTATATCACTGATTGCTTTTACCAAATTACAACCAGGCCATACACCTTAAGGATCAGTAAACTCATCACATTAAAGGTCCCCAATGCCTGCACCCGGTATGGGAGGGCTGCTTTCAGCTATTCCTTAGCAGCTGCATGGAACTCTCTCCAAAAATCCATGAAGCTAGATAGCCTACTACCTCTGGCATCCTTCAAAAGATTGTTCTCCGCCCTTTTTCCAGAGCTCTGCAATTGCTTTTATAAAGCATAATCCCCCACCTATCTGACCCAACTAAACCTCCCTTTTTCTATCCATTATATTAACTCAATTTCTTTCTTCCGAATCACCTATTATATTCACTTAAAAACTAGTTTAGACCATATAACTTATATTTTAGGACTGCTATACCCTTTGTCCTCTTTTTTCCTACAGGCTAAATGGTTCTATTGTTACTTGTATATATGTAAATTGTTGTATATAATCATTTCATGCCATTGTATTGCTATTTATTCTATTCTTGTCTATGTAATAATACTTGTATCCTCATTTGTATGACCACTCAGGTCCATCTTGTAAATGAGCTTTGCTCAATGATGTTCGCCTGAATAAATAAAGATTTTGATTGATTGATTGATTGATATTTAGTTGATATGTAGATGTGACCGCTGTATATGTACTATATTTAGTTGATATCTGTGATGTGACCGCTGTATATGTACTATATTTAGTTGATATCTGTGATGTGACTGCTGTATATCTACTATATTTAGTTATGTGAGATGTGACCGCTGTATATGTACTATATTCAGTTGATATGTGAGATGTGACCGCTGTATATGTACTATATTTGTCTGATATGTGAGATGTGACTGCTGTATATGTACTATATTTATCTGATATGTGAGATGTGACTGCTGTATATGTACTATATTTAGTTGATATGTGAGATGTGACTGCTGTATATGTACTATATTTATCTGATATGAGCTGTGACTGCTGTATATGTACTTTATTTAGTTATGAGATGTGACTGCTGTATATGTACTATATTTAGTTGATATGAGATGTGACTGCTGTATATGTACTATATTTAGTTGATATGCAAGATGTGACTGCTGTATATGGACTATATTTAGATGATATGTGAGATGTGACTGCTGTATATGTACTGTATTTAGTTATGTGAGATGTGACCGCTGTATATGTACTATATTTAGTTGAAATCTGAGATGTGACTGCTGTATATGTACTATATTTAGCTGATATGTGAGATGTGACTGCTGTATATGTACTATATTTAGTTGATATGTGAGATGTGACTGCTGTATATGTACTATATTTAGTTGATATGCGAGATGTGACTGCTGTATATGTACTATATTTAGTTGATATGTGAGATGTGACTGCTGTATATCTACTATATTTAGTTATGTGAGATGTGACCGCTGTATATGTACTATATTTAGTTGATATGTGAGATGTGACTGCTGTATAGGTACTATATTTAGTTGATATGTGAGATGTGACTGCTGTATATGTAATATATTTAGTTGATATGTGAGATGTGACTGCTGTATATGTACTATATTTAGTTATGTGAGATGTGACTGCAGTATATGTGCTATATTTAGTTATGTGAGATGTGACTGCTGTATATGTACTATATTTAGTTGATATGTGAGATGTGATCACTGTATATGTACTATATTTAGTTGATATGTGAGATGTGACTGCTGTATATGTACTATATTTAGCTGATATGTGAGATGTGACCGCTGTATATGTACTATATTTAGTTGATGTGTGAGATGTGACTGCTGTATATGTACTATATTTAGTTGATGTGTGAGATGTGACCGCTGTGTATGTACTATATTTGGTTGATATGTGAGATGTGACCACTGTATATGTACTATATTTAGTTGATATATGAGATGTGACTGCTGTATATGTACTATATTTAGTTATGTGAGATGTGACTGCTGTATATGTACTACATTTAGTTGATAGGTGAGATGTGACCGCTGTATATGTACTATATTTAGTTATGTGAGATATGACTGCTGTATATGTACTATATTTAGTTATGTGAGATGTGACTGCTGTATATGTACTATATTTAGCTGATATGTGAGATGTGACTGCTGTATATGTACTATATTTAGTTATGTGAGATGTGACTGCTGTATATGTACTACATTTAGTTGATAGGTGAGATGTGACTGCTGTATATGTACTATATTTAGTTGACAAAACTGTTATGTGTTTGTTTGTGCTTTGCCTGAATAAGCTAATGGGGGGCCCCAGCCTGATCCCGTGTACCTCTACAGTTGTGAATTACTGGCAACCTGTCAGAGGATCAATGGGGTACCAAATTTCTCTGCTCTGATTCCTAATGGCTTTCATCAGTCCCAGTATCAAGATTAAAGTTTGCTGGGGACCGAGCATTTTCTAGTAGCACCAAGACTCTGGAGACTGGTTTTCCATATAATCAGAATTAAGGCTAAGTATTGTGATTTCTCTGTTGTTTCTATTGTTTCTACCATTTTAAGGTATTTTAATTAAGGTATTATAATTTTTTATAACATTTAATGGAAAGTTAGAAAATATTTTTTCTGCTATGAAGTCAGGACATAGTATTTTTTCACCTTTTTTTGCAGGACTCAGTTGCCCAAATCAGGACTGTCCTGTGGAACATCAGGACAGATGGTAACCCTATATGAGTGAGGCTGGTATAGAGAGAGAGAGAGAGATAGCGAGAGAGAGAGAGAGAGAGATAGCGAGAGAGAGAGAGAGAGAGAGATGGTTAAATGACTTATTCATTGTCACCATGTCAGAGAGTGGAAGTGGAGGGATTCAAACCTGGCATTGCCAGTTTTAGGCACCAGTGAACCCTACAGTTCCTGGGGGCCCCATGCTAATGGGGATCCCCAGCCAGATCCAGTATACCACTTTAATTTTGTTTATTATTACTTCTCAGGTTTAAAGTAAAACAGCACTACAGTGTGCCACTGGGCTCCATGGAGTCTTCTCCCATGTGGCTTCATAACACCATAACATTACTCCCTCTGTTGTCCAAGCCAATCAGAGGCTGATGAGCAGACATGGATTGGATATGCAGGGGGACACTAAAACTAACATTGCTACTGCCTCTAAAAACATAAATATAACTGGTTGTATTGAAAATAAAAGGTTGTGCAGTTTGGACAAAGTAAAAGACAAGGTCAGTTTGTTGAGTAAGGGCCCCATGATTTATATCACTGGGGCCCAAAACTCTAAACGTGGCCCTGAACCTGGGTCCCTAGATTCACAGCTCTATACTTATAGGTTATAACTCTTGGTGTTTGTTGGAACTTCTGCTTACTGTACATAGGTAATTCTTCAGTTAAGTCATTGTCTAAAACTAATAACACAATTTATTCACTAAATCTGACAGATTCCACATTTTGGAATACTGCTATGTTCTGTCAATGATTTTTGCGATTGAGGAGATTAACAGAGATCCCAAATTATTACCAAATGTCTCTTTGGGATTCCAGATTTTTGACTCGTGCTATTCTAGAGAACAAGCACTTCTGGACGCCCTATCATTTTTAACAGGAAAACAGGTTCTGGTTCCAAACTACCAATGTGAAGCAGTCTCTATACTACCTGCTGTAATTGGAGATGCACCCTCAACATCCTCTCTGATCATGGCTATGATACTGGGACTCTACAGGTATCCGCAGGTATGGAGGCACTTTATGGTTTCTGTATTAGGTCTCTACTGGTATCCTCAAGTTTGGAGGCACTTTATGGTTTCTGTACTAGATCTCTACAGGTACCAACAGATAAGGAGGCACTTTATGGTTTCTGTATTAGGTCTCTACTGGTATCTCAGGTAAGAGGAATCAATGTATGGTTTTAGTGAATGGATGGGGAAATCACAGAGGAAAGGGTGCTGGACGGCCTTAGGTCCCTGAGGGTGGACAAGGCACCTGGGCCAGACAGAGTTTATCCCAGGGTGCTGAGGGAGCTGACAGGGCCATCGATGAACCTGTTCAACACCTCTCTAAATACGGGGTGTGTGCCCAGGGATTGGAGGAAGGCACATGTAGTACCTCTCCATAAGAGATGTCTCAAAGATGAGCTTGGGAACTACAGACCGGTGAGCCTTACCGCAATTATTGGAAAACTGATGGAGGCTATCCTCAAAGAAAGGCTGGTACAATTTCTTGAGGATAAAGATCTATAGTACAACAGGCAGCATGGGTTTGTCTCTGGAAGATCCTGCCAGACAATCTTGGTTGACTTTTTCGACTGGGTTATGAGGGCACTGGACAGGGCTGTGTGGTGGATGTACTCTACTAGGATTTCAGCAAGGTCTTCAATTCAGTGTCACATAGTAGGTTGACCTGCAAGTTGAAGAGTCTGGGGTAGGGAGAAACCAGCAAGACAGGTTAAAACTGGCCATGGGAGAGACAGCAGAAGGTAGTGGTCAGGGATGAGGCATCAAGCCCTGGGGTTACAAATGGTGTCCCAAAGGGCTCTGTACTGGGTCCAATCCTGTTTAATATTTTCATTGCTGATATAGCAGTAGGGATCGATAATAAGATCAGTCTCTTTTCAGACAACACCAAGATCTGTACTGAAGTGGATGGGGTGAAGGGGCAAGGTTGTCCAGGAGGATTTGGCTAAACTAGAGGAATGGCCACAAACCTTGCAGCTTGGGTTCAATGCCAAGTAGTGCAAAGTGATGCATCTGGGAGCCAGGAGCCCAGGATACAGTTCCTGGTTGGAGGGTGTCCAATTATCCACATCTAAGGAGGAGAAGGATTTGGGGTGCTTGTGACCGGGGAAATGAACCACTCGCTACAGTGCAGGAAGGTAGTAGCAAAGGCAAACAGGATGCTAGGGTGCATAGCAACGGGGATTACATCTAGGAGTAGAGAGGTCATATTGCCCCTGTACAGGTCCCTAGCGAGGCCACACTTGGAGTACTGCATGCAGTTCTAGCACCCCCTACTTAAAAAGGGACATCAAACTGCTAGAGGTGGTGCAGCACAGAGCAACAAAGATGATCCTGGGGTTGGGGAAAGACTATACGAAGAAAGATTGAGGGAGCTCAATATGTATACCCTGGAGGATAGAAGAGAGAGAGGGGGGATATGATTGAGACCTTCAAGTACCTGAATGGGATAAACAGGGTGGGCACCAGGTATGGGCTCACTCTTAAGGCTGGAAGGGAAACCAGAGGGCACTCTTTGAAGTTGGAGGGGGGTAGAGTCAGGAGGGAAATGAGGAGACACTATTTCACTAAAAGGGTTGTAGCAGGGTGGAATGCACTGCCAGAGGAAATCGTGTCAGTGCAGACAGTGGGGAGCTTCAAGAGGGGGTGAGACAGATTCAAAGAGGTAAGTACAAACCGGGATGGGGCAGGGAAAGGGGAGGAAGGAAATTAGGGGGGCAGCTGCAGTCTAATGGACTGATGTGCTGCACATGCGAGCAGACTAGATAGACCATAGGGCCTGTATCTGCTAGCAACTTCGTATGCTTGTATGTTCGTAGCCTGTAGTAAATTGGATTGCCCATTATTTGAAAAACAGAAGACAAAAGATTAGAACAAATGGAGTCCCCTTGTATTCGTGAAATATTGATCCTTGGGGGTCCCACAAGGCTCCACACTTGGAAGCCTACTGTTTTCATTATTTATTAATGATCTTTGGTGGGTGCACCACATAGCAAACACCATCCTTTATGCAGATGATGCTGTGTTGCACACAACAAATATATCTATATTTTTAATTTTTAACCAGGAGAGACCCACTAAGCTGAAAACTTGTTTCCAGGTGCGACCTGGGAGCACTAGGAAATTAAGTGACTTGTTCAGGGCCATAGAGTATGCAAGGGGGGGCTGTGGGATTCAAACCCAGGTCTCCAGATTTTCAGCTCAGAGCCTTAAACCACTGCATTATACTGCCTCACATTAAATAACATCATGAAATGTGAGTACGGGAAAATAATTACTTGGTTTACTGAAGTCAGGTCAGTAGTTAACAAAAAAAAACAAAAGCAACGGTTTAGTACAGTAAAAAACTAATGTGCACAAGTTTCAAGTGCCTGCCAATGATAGTGACAAACTCAAGGTGGTTATCAAATTTAGGTACCTGGGTGTGTTATTGGACTCACATCTGAATTATGCAGCCATGTTAGGCATGTGCCCACACAGAATCACGTTAAGATAGCATAGATAAAACCACGCATGAAATACAGTGCTGTAATAAGCACTACTGGCTTTACAGTGACATGGGGTTTTACAGCGTGTGGTAGAAACCGCTACCCCTGTCACTGTAGGCTGCCAGCAGGGAAGGTAAAGGATGCCGTCGGGGCAATGCCTGGCCAAGCTGCTCCGTGGTGAAGCAGATAGAGCATCTGCCTCCGGTGGTGTCGGGGACCTGTGGTTGTGGTTTGATTCTCCCCAGGTCCCACTCTGCCATGGCTTTCTTTGGCCCCAATAAAAAAACATTTTCCAGACACAAGTTTTTGTTTTTACCCCCGATGTCTACGACTCCCCGGAGTTGATTATAATTAGTCTGGGTGGGGTGGGGGCAAAGTCCCCTCGTTGGAGGTGCGGGAGTGAAGCCCCCACAAAAACTAAGTTGTTGCTGTGGTGTGTGTTCTGTGCGCACTGGTTGGCATAGTATGCTGATGTTATTTTGCCAATGTTGCTTTGCATGCAGCATTGTTGTGGTGCACAGTTTTGCCTGCAACATTATGACCCCGTGCCCTCCACGCAGCTAAGTAAGAAAACGGGGATTTTATGTGCAGTTAGGGATTTGCTTATGGATGATACCAGAAGGGCTCTATCCCAGAGTTGTCTATCACCATCACTAGACTATGGAAGTGTAGTTTGAGGAGCCTCCCCCCCACCCGCAAAAAAACAATTATGCTATTATTGCTGCTCAGTTCTTGACCGCGCTGTTATTGTCGGCACTGTTGATTTGATTTGATAAGAATGTATTTTTATACAGGATACAAATTGTTGGGGTTTCATTCCCCATTTAAAACACTGTCCTGTGGTATAAATAAGTTTACAAAACACAATCCACAATACGTATATACATACAATGAATTTAGGAAATTAACTAAAACATTAACAAGTTGTGCTCAGATACTTACTCAAATGTAATTTAAAAATTGTTTTTAACTCATGTGGGAGTTTGTTCCAATAATCTCTCTCCTTCCAACCTTAGCCAAACTCCAAGAACACAGCGCTCGACCAACTCTCCTTGTTCCTCTCTGACCACGCTTTCTTCACACCCTTCCAGTCTGGCTTCAGGAAAGCCCATTCCACCACCACCACCTCCTGTTGAGGCTAACTGAGACCATCTCCTCAGGCTTTGACATAGGGAACATTACCTCAGCTATCTTTGTCGACTTGGCCAAGACCTTTGACACTGTCTGTCACCCCCTCCTCCTTTACAGCTTATCAGCAGCTGGCCTCTCCCCTACTGCCACAGGCTGGTTCAGCTACTACCTGTCAGGCAGGTCGCAATCAGTCAGAATAGCTGATGTCATCTCACCCCCCCCCCCGCCTATTACCACTGGAGTCCCTCAGGGTTCCATGCTAGGCCCCATCCTGTTTTCCATCTTTTTAAATGAGTTCCCTCAGGTTTGCACATCATCCAGCATCCACATGTATGCTGACGATACAGTGCTGTTTACCTCTGGTAAATCAGTCCCTGATGTCACTGCCAGGCTTCAGTCTGACTTCACCAAGGTCCACCTCTGGTTCAATTCACATCAACTATTTCTAAATGCCAAAAAGACAGTCTCCATGACCTTTGGCACAAGGCAGAGACTTGCTTGGTTAAGCAACCTCTCCTCCTTTCACACCCTTGACGGGACTGCTCTAGAGGATGTCTCCTCATTCAGGTATCTCAGCATTTGGCTGGATAGATACTGCGACTTCTCTGTACACATAGATGCTGTCCTAAAAAATTAAGACCTAAACTCGGTGCCCTCTACAGAAACTGCAGCTGCATCCCTCTTGCCAACAGGCATGAGGTGGTACAGAAGATAATCCTGCCCATTTTTGGCTACTGTGACATAGTCTATGGTGCTGCCCCACAGTCCCACCTATCCAGACTGGACTCTCTTCAACTCCTTCTGTTGTTTCGCTCTTGACGCCCCTTCTAACCCACCATTGTGATCTGTACCGCTCCCTCAACTTCCTTCCCTTCCACAATCAGAGAGTTCTACACGGTGCCAAGTTCATCTCTAAATTCTGGCTTGGTTCACTCCCCTCATACATCTCCTCCTCTCTTGGTACCCCTTCCCCCTCCCTTTACTCCCTTAGATCCCTTGCTGACACTTGCACCCTGTCTATCCTTGGCAGAACCACATCCTCTGGACAGAAAGCCTTCTTGTATCACCTGCCTAAACTGTGGAATTCTCTGCCTCCTCAAATCCGTTTCTCCTCCTCCTCCCTGTTTTCTCTTACCTCTGCACTACACAACTATCTCACCCCTTGCTGTGAGTGCTTCTGACCCCCTCCTCATCTAACTCCTGTCTACCTTCTCTCCTGCCCTCTACCTCATGCACTTACCGCACCCCTCTTGGTCTAGCACTTAACCTCGAGACATGCTCACCTTGCGAAAGGATACTGTAACTGCTGCAGTGTACCACCCACAAAATCCTGTTGCACTCCTCCTCCTAGGTACATGGCTCAACACTGCTCTTAACAATTGTATGTATTATGCATTGTATACCTGTCATCTATGCTCCTCCTGTACTGTAAATGATGCCTCTCACATGAATGTACCTCTTACTATGTAACTCACTCCTAGACCTGGCTTGAATGTATGTACTGTACCGTATCTATTGTATCACTGTATTTCTGCATTTAATCTAACCTCTGTATTACTGTACGATTTGCCATTGTTATTAATGTCATCCCACTACCCCTTCCCCCAGGACGTACCATGAGATGAGCATTAAGTTGCTCAGTGTATCTTTCCTGGTGAAACATTTCAATAAATAAATAAATAAAGGCTAAACTATTTTGCAGCGTGAGATCACCAAATCTATTAAATTCTTGTCAGGGTTGTCTTTTGAGATGTCATTCTCTGGCTTACTGACTGAGTACCTAATGATCAAGTTTCTACTAAATGAGCTAAAGTGTGACCTTTATTGGAGAATAGTAACTTGTGGTAAAATGTTAGCCACAGATATCTTCTTTGCTTTCCAGGTTGTAGCCACCCAACTCTACTAAATACATCACAGTGATGAGTGCCATGGGCACTTTTAGTTACACATTTTCCCAATCTATACTACATCCAATTTAATTTATGTAACATTGTTTGTGTAGAATGCCTATACAACATGGAACCATATTCAAGAACAGGGATTAATAATTGTTCTGACCCAGTGCCAGAGGCAATCAATGTATACTATGCTAGGACTCTACTGGTATCCACAGGTAAGAGGCAGTCAATGTATAATATGCTAGGACTCTACTGGTATCCACAGGTAAGAGGCAGTCAATGTATAATATGCTAGGACTCTACTGGTATCCACAGGTAAGAGGCAGTCAATGTATAATATGCTAGCACTCTACTGGTATCCACAAGTGAGAGACAATCAATGTATAATATGCTAGCACTCTACTGGTTTCCACAGATAAGATGCAATCAATGTACAATATGCTAGAACTCTACTGTTATCGACAGGTAAGAGGCAGTCAATGTGTACTATGCTAGGACTCTACTGGTATCCACAGATAACAGGCAGTCAATGTATAATATGCTAGCACTCTACTGATATCCACAAGTGAGAGACAATCAATGTATAATATGCTAGCACTCTACTTGTTTCCACAGATAAGAGGCAGTCAATGTATACTATGTTAGGACTCTAGAGGGATCCACAGGTAAGAGGCAGTCAATGTATAATATGCTAGCACTCTACTGGTATCCACAGGTAAGAGGCAATCAATGTATACTATGCTAGGACTCTACTGGTATCCACAGGCAAGAGGCAGTCATTGTATAATATGCTAGCACTCTACTGGTATCCACAGGTAAGAGGCAGTCAATGTATACTATGCTAGGACTCTACTGGTATCCACAGGTAAGAGGCAGTCATTGTATAAGATATGCTAGCACTCTACTGGTATCCACAGGTAAGAGGCAGTCAATGTATACTATGCTAGGACTCTACTGGTATCCACAAGTGAGAGACAATCAATGTATAATATGCTAGCACTCTACTGGTTTCCACAGATAAGATGCAATCAATGTACAATATGCTAGAACTCTACTGTTATCGACAGGTAAGAGGCAGTCAATGTGTACTATGCTAGGACTCTACTGGTATCCACAGATAACAGGCAGTCAATGTATAATATGCTAGCACTCTACTGGTATCCACAGGTAAGAGGCAATCAATGTATACTATGTTAGAACTCTAGAGGGATCCACAGGTAAGAGGCAATCAATGTATACTATGCTAGCACTCTACTGGTATCCACAAGTAAGAGGCAGTCAATGTATAATATGCTAGCACTCTACTGGTATCCACAAGTAAGAGGCAATCAATGTATAATATGCTAGCACTCTACTTGTTTCCACAGATAAGAGGCAGTCAATGTATACTATGTTAGGACTCTAGAGGGATCCACAGGTAAGAGGCAGTCAATGTATAATATGCTAGCACTCTACTGGTATCCACAGGTAAGAGGCAATCAATGTATACTATGCTAGGACTCTACTGGTATCCACAGGCAAGAGGCAGTCATTGTATAATATGCTAGCACTCTACTGGTATCCACAGGTAAGAGTCAGTCAATGTATACTATGCTAGGACTCTACTGGTATCCACAGGTAAGAGGCAGTCATTGTATAAAATATGTTAGCACTCTACTGGTATCCACAGGTAAGAGGCAGTCAATGTATACTATGCTAGGACTCTACTGGTATCCACAGGTAGGAGGCAATCAGTGTATACTATATTAGGACTGTATAGTTATCCACAGGTAAGAGGCAGTCAATGTATACTATGTTAGGACTCTATAGGTATCCACAGGTAAGAGGCAATCTATGTGCACTATGCTAGGACTCTACAGGTATACACAAGTAAAGGGCACTCCTGCTATATTAACATAAATAATAGATCACGGCAAAATCTTTAGGCAGTCATAGATAGAAGAAGCACTCATGACCAATGAGAGCACTCCTTTCTCTCCCTAACCTTGTAGACTGCTACTTATTATGATGCACCTTGTCTGCTGAAAGCACCTCGCTTTCTCTTTTATTAATTTTTTTATTGATCAAACTTAAGGAACCATTTATTTATTAATATTGCCACTTAGACCTCTCCTACAGTTGTAAGAGTGGTCTCTCTTATATTGTAGAATATCAGAGTTGACACAGAAACATGGATGATGGTGGCAGAAAAAGACTGACAGTCTGCCCTAATAAGCCTATCTTACCCCACGACCAGGTGTCTCTGTGGGGTCTTCGCATATACTGTTCCCCCCTTTGCTCTCTGTTTTTCTGCTTCCCTCATCCCACTGAGTAGCAACTATACTCATGACTCTGGCCCAGCTGAGTTTGAAACTGTTTATGTTTTTGCACCCACCACCTTTGCAGGCAAACCATTCCATGGCTTTACCGCTCTTCTGTAAAATAATACTTCCTCACATTATTTTAAACTTCTTTTCATTAATCTCCTCATGACTCAGTGTTCTAGCTTCTGTGTACCTGGTAAACAGTTCCTCACAGTTCACCTTGTTAATTCCTTTAAGGAATTTGAAGGTCTCTATCATAGCTCCCTCTTGCTCCTGGTTTCAAGTGAATATATGTTCAGCACCTTTAGCCAATCCTCATAGGATCTGCCCTTCTGACCTTGAATCATTCCAGTCACCCATACCCTCTCTAGCCTCTCCGTATTCTTTTTCAGGTGGAGTTGGTGACCTTCATTTCCTAGTTCTCATACCCCAAGAAAGCGTGTAAGATTGGTCATAGCTGTGGTAACTTACATAAGAGGGTATGTCATATAAACAGTTCTAAAGTTCTGAAGTTCTTAGTTCAGTTGGCATAGTCCATTTCCTAGAGGTGTTTTTAATACTTAAGTAAAACATTTTCATTTTGGATGCAAGTGCCAGTTTAAAAAAACAGAGGATTTTCACATGGTTTGTGTACATTTACATGGACAGTTCCAGCATCTCTTAAGGTTATAATAGTCCCCAGTCATAGTACAATGACGGTATTGGTGGCATTTACACAGGCAGACCATAAGGCTGTTGACAAAGGCCTCTATTTCATAGCTATCTTCATGGATCTCTCCAAGGCCTTCGATTTGGTTAATCATCAGCTCCTCCTTAGGACTTTGGGAGGTCTGGAATTGATTGATGATGTTGTGGGTTGGTGTCAGAACTATATACAAGGCTGTTCACAAAAAAAACTAAATTTTAAATGCTTTATCATCTCCTGCCCCTGTCACTGTGTGAGTTCCCCAAGGGTTAGTCTTGGGGCCCCTTATGTTTAGTTTAATTTTGAATTTGCTTCCTAAAGTTTGTAGACTGACTGGGAAAGAATCCAAAACTCCACCAGATCTAATTGTCACCCCTGCAGGCCCTCTCCAGCAACTCAAAAAGTTAACTAATGCCCTTAATCTGGCCTTTACAGACCTCAGCTCTGTCCTCCCTCCAGAGTTCTTTGTTACTGACCCTAACAGCCAGCCCCCAATCCCCACTACCCCCGCAAACATGACTCAACCCCCATTCTACTTCAAAATGATCACTAAGGCAGACACTATTAAATATGTGAAGAAGATCCTTGGCAAAACTAGAATGGGTAGTGATATGCTTGACATGAAGCTTCTCGCCATCACTTAGAAGAGCTTGCCTTACTCACTCAAGCAACTATTTAACATATCCCTTAAGTCAAACATATTCCCTGACAAGTGGAAAACTGCCCTCATCACCCCAGTCTTTAAAAGTGGAGACAGTACCAGCATAAGCAACTACTGCCCCATATCTATTTTACCACCCCTCTCGAAACTCCTAGAGAGAACTGTGCCAGATCAGCTCACGGATTACCTCAACAAATATAATCTACTCTGCCCCCAGCGGCATAGGTTCTGTAAATCCCACAGCACTATTACTGCACTCATTGACTTTACTTCACGTCTATATGACTCACTGGATGGTGGGAAAACAGTTGAGTTAATCTTTATTGGCCTAACTAAAGCATTTGATACCGTCAATCATCACATCCTGCTCAACAGCCTAAGAGCCCTTGGCCTCTCCACCAATACATTGTCCTGGTTCTCGAGATACCTCTCACACAGGTCCCAGTGTGTTAGGATAAAAGGTGTGTCTTCTGAACCCCAGAATGTTACTTTGGGTGTCCCACTAGGATCAATTTTAGGGCCCTTACTACTCAGCCTCTTTATCAATTCCCTGCCAAATACATGCCCTGCAAAGATGCTTCTTTACGCAGATAATGCAGTGATGTCCATACCAGGAACACACCTCCATGAAATGACAGCTACCCTTCAGAGTAGCTTTACCAAACTAGAGTCATGGTTTGCTCACAACAAACTCCTCTTGAACTACAGAAAAACAAAAGCAATGCACTTTACCCTACAAAGCTCAAAAAAGCAGCGTAGCCTGTGACACTTGGACAGCTGGTTCTGATTGCTGTACAATTTTTGTAATATAAAAATGTGTTATTGAATGTCTCTCATGAGAGATGCTGAATCAGCCTGTGGAATGACCCCCCTCCCAGGTTTTAGTTACAAGGTGTGACCTGGAAGGCCAGAAGATAATTACAGGCTAGAAGAAACCTAAATTAGGATCTCCTTTTTATCTAGCTTAATAGTAGCTTGCCAGCTGCTAGGATGGGAAATCATAAACTTTTATAATGTTTAGAGGAAGAGAGCAGGTTATGATGCTTTAGTGTGAAGTCATAAAAGATTATTTGATGTGTCCTGGGAAGAAGAGCTACTTGAGATGAAAGAGGAGATGTTATTTAAAGAAAGTCATGTGGGGACATGAGTTTGCTGAGGTCACCTTTATTAATTTACCTCCTGCTGAATAGACATCCTGATTGTATAATTTTTAATAAACAGAGGAGGAGCTGGGTGACATCATGGAGAAGGCAGGCTCAAGACAGTGTTTTAATTATGCTGTGAGTGACCTGTAAACACACACGTTTGGACTCTCTTGACAACATCTGTCTATCAGCACTATTAGAAGAGATACATTAGATATATAAGTCTAACTGTCTGGTGGTAGGAATTTTGCACTTTTTAACCCTTGTTCTTTTAAATGATTGTATGTTTTTGGGATATATGGTTCTGTATTTACATTTTACATTTTTATCTATTTTTAAGTAAACCTCTACTTTAGAGACTACTTGGTGTGCCTTTGAAATTCTTTTTCTTGACAAGTGAAGCATACATGGTTCAAGTTGACACTGTATAAAGCTTACTGGTTTTATCAAACTGGGAAAAGGTAAGAGTTTATTCTGAGGTCTTTCATTAGAGTTTTAAGGGTTCATTTTGTACACCTGGTTAGGTGACCATAGGTGACAGATATCTGGCCCCCCCAAAGAGTAGAATTATCTGAGTCTGTACATTGGGTACACTAGCAAGAGGTTCACAGTTTGAATCCCTCCAAGAACTTGAGACCAAAGGTTGATTCGAACCCACAAAACAGACAGGAGGGTTACCCTGTTTCTGTTTCCTGTTCACAAGACTGCGCTCAGAGGTTGGCACTGTAAGAGCAGAGGGGCTGACCTGCTGAGTGGGGTTTGTGATATAGCCCACATACCATACTAAGTAACAAAAGCGATGTAATCTAACAGGTTACTAACTTTAAATACCTGGAATTATTCCTAGACAACATCCTTTCTTTCAACACCTGTATTGACCACATCATGAAAACAACCAACATCAGACTCAGACTCCTTTACCGACGAAGAAATGCTATGACCACTGAGGGCCTCAGCCTTGTCACCAAAAGCTCAATACTGTCCCTCATTGACTATGGACTGACTGTCTAAAGTGCGGCCACTGAAACTGCTCTCAAAAGAGTTAAACTCCTGCTCAACAAAGCCTGCTGACTTGCTCTAGGAGCTAATTGGTATTCAAACTCTTGCAGTCTCTACTCCACAACAGGCTGGTTCCCATTACCTCTAAGGTCCCAGTACCAGGCATGTATCATAAGAAAAAAAGCCCTGCTAAGACTGGCCCCAGAATCAATTTTGAAGCTTTTCCAATGTAACCTCAACACCAAAAAACATCCCGAAGCTCTGCTAGAGGGGTGCTGCATGTACCTTGAAAAAGAACCTCCTTCACCCAGAGGTCTCTCTCCTATTGAGGCCCTCTCTGGATGAACGACCTATCCCCCCTCCCTTTTTCGACTTAAGAAACTCGTCCAGTTCAAAATAGAACTCCTTTGCCTCCAGGTATAATCCCAAGAGTGCAACTGCTGTGCATAATGATATGAGTGCCATCCCCTGCCCTAGACTTCCAACCATTACCCCCTCACCTTCTTACCCCTCTCACCCCATGAGTCCTCACCCCTTCCCCTCCACTTGGTTTACACTTCCCCTAGGCTGCCCCCATGCATACAGCACTTATCAGCTTGTTCTCCCTCATCTCCATACCCCTTCTCCTATCCTCTAATAACATTATACTCGATCTGCCTCCTCTGTACCCATTCCAATACTCTCCATACTTCCTCCCTTTTCTTTGACAAAGCAGATTTTGGCTGCCAACTACAAGCAACCTGCACTTAGTAACTAGACCTATAGACTAGAGATATTTCTGTAATAAAAGTATTTGTATTTGAGGTTATACTCAACATTTATCTTGTTTGTAAAATAGTCTTGTCACTTGGTTATTGTATATTCTCGTCATATGATGTAAATTGTACTGTCTTGTCTGTTCTTCTACTGACCTGGAGCCTTTGTAAAAATCCAGTTTGGCTCAAAGGTTATAATTCAAACTGAAATAAATAAATAAAAAGAAATACCAGTATTGTTCTTTCTGCAGATTATGTGTGGTGATCTTCACGAATGGGTCCAATCTTCCTGATTTATGGGAGACAATCCAATATGATCTTGATTATTTTCAAAACTGGTTTCTGTTTAAATAAATTGGTGCTGAATGCCTCCAAACCAAATCATGGTTTTCCACAATGCCAGAAGGAGGATGCCATTACCTACCACAGTAGAATTAAAAGTGCTTCAGGAACTGTCATAGAACAGGTGACAAATTTCAAATATGTAGGCCTCTCCTAGAGCACACTCTGCATAAATGCAAAATCTCTATTATATTTTAAACAGTACATCAGAGACTGGGTGCTCTATATAGAATTAATTATTTTATTTTACAGATTTGTTGACCCAAGAGACACTGTGCCAAGGTTTGTTTTCAGGTGCATCCTGGGAGTGCAGGGAAGTTAAAGAATTTGCTCATGGTCTCATAGTATGTAAGTGGTGGCTGTGAGATTCAAACCCAGTTCTCCAGGTTTGTGGCTCAGTGCTCTTAACCACTACACTCTATTGTCTTCTTTCTATTTCCTTCAGCCAGATTACTTCTTTCTCAGAGGTTGGTTTTTTTTTGCTTCCTATTTTTGATCACAGCATTTTATTATATGACTTAGCTGGGGAGGGTCTGCTGTCTGGAGTCAGGATCCTTCACAATCAAATTGGCAGGTTGGCTACCCCACTACCTACTATATTTCTACCCACATCTGCATTTTGCACAGCACTGTTCATTGGCCTTCAAAAGACCAAAGATACCAGGAGCAAACTGTAACTCTGGTCAGAAAGTTGCCTTGAGTAAATTACAAAACTATTTCATTGTATTTTTCAAAGTCAAAATTCCTCTGTTTTACTTGCCAACATTTCATTATTTTCTGTATTCCCACAGGAGAGCAGGTCTAGGTCAGATATCTCTAGTGTATCAGTTGCCTCATTTCTATAATTCTTTACCATCTAAAATACTCAGTACCATGACTAGCATTCCCTCAAGTTTTAACTCAAGAAATATTTGATGGATAATAAAATGCAGTTATCCTTAAGTTATTTGTGTCATATTAATATTGTTAACTCATGAGTTTACTTTTACTTATGTGTTTTGTACTGTATATTTATTTTTTTTTATGTATCTGGTCACTTTTGAAAACAGGCATTTTACTCATGGATTTACTAGATTTTAATAAATCAAATCAAATCAAATCAAATCAAATTCTTCTCAATGCCTTCATGTTCCAGAATTGGCCAGTTTACATATGGACATATGAAGGAGCCAGCAGAATAAGGCCATTAGGTCCAGCTGGTCTGCTCGTATTGCAGGGTCCACAGCCTGAGTTACTGACCCTGCCCACCTCAATCCTCCCATCCTTTTCATCCACCCCTCCCATGAGTTTTACTCTCCCCTTGTGTCTATCCCACCCTTTCTTAAGTCTGAACACAATTGCCAATGAGTCCATCTCATCCAGCAGTGCATTCCAACTGTCCAGCACCCTCTCGGTAAAGAAATGCTTTCTAGATTCCCTTCTAAACCATCCCTATCCAATTTTAAACACTACCCCCTCATGCTATGGTTGCTACTCACCCAAAGAGACCCTCCTTATCCATTCAATTGATCTCCTTCAAGAGTCTCAATCATGTCCCCTTCCCCCGACTCTCCTTCATTACATGTTCAGGGGTTTCAACTTCTCTTAGGTTTTCTTTGCTGACCTGCAATCATCTTAGTTGCCCTCCTCTGTGCCTTCTCCAGTAGGTTAATAGTCTTTTTAAGGTTTTAAGATTTAGCTTCACAGTAGGGGTAATCAGACATCTTAAAAGGATGGAAGCCACAGGAGTAGATTGCATCAGGGTGGCACTCTCCTGTAGAAAAATGTGGGGTCTCAGCTACATGTGTCAGGAGCATGAGTTGGGATTGGATGGGGCCAAAAGAAAGCCAGACCCTTGAAGAATATAGGAAATAATGAAAATTAAATACCCAGTAAGGTAGCAGAAAATGTGTAATTTTAGAAGAAAGGTTAAAGTAAACCACTTCCACATCTGAATGGCCTCTCTACAGTACTTTAGAGAACTGGTGTGACTCAAGAAGGTGAGAGAGTTGCTGGCCTAGTTATGTTGAGGGTTGAGGTGCTGGACGCCTCACCTCGTGCCACACTGGTGACCCGAGTTCGAGTGTGAGCTCGAGTCATCGGGGGCTGGCGGGGTAGGAGAGGATTCAGCATCCAGAGGACTGCTCTCCTCTCCTGGGGAGGGTGAGTGGATGACTCCCCAGCATGAGCGGCTCCCAGTGGAGGCTGGGAGCACCACAGGCCAGGGATCATGCTGATGCAGGGGAGGAGTGTCGGCAGACGTCTGTGGGCTTGGTGCGGGAGCGTGCCCAGCTGCAGTGGACACCATTGCACATCCAGGATCCTAGAGGGAGCTCACCAGAACAGGGAAAACACCCGCTTGCTGGGGTAGATGTCGCCTGCCCCACCTCCAGAACCGGATCCTGCCCACTGTGACCTGGTTTTGGGGTCACCTCTGCTCATGGAAGCACTGGAAGAAAGCACCGAGAAGCAGAAGGCAGACTCACTCGGGGGTGTATTCAGAGGATTGCTCCATGCAACGTGTTGTGGAGTGCAAGGACCGAGGTAGAGATGAGAGTATCTCAGGCAAGAGGATAAGGCAGGATGACTGAAGGGCCTCAGCCAGCGGTGATAGGAGGAAATAAGTTGAAAAAAAAAAAAGCGAGAGAGTAACTACAATAGAAGAAATCCTGAAGGTTAATTTAATTGATTTTTAACTTATCTTGTTAAACGGACAATGTTCTTCATCAGATGGAAAATCCCCCTCTTTATTCACTATTGCACTTTAAAAATAATGCCAATTGAAAAACAGCGATGTTATTACGTTTACTGTTCCTAAAACAAAAACTAAACTGGGAGAACATTCTTTTTCTGCAGGGTAGCTAAAAGATGGAATGAGCTTCCTGGGTCATTTCATGGTGACATTTGTCATCAAACTTTTAAAAGTAAACTAAGAAACATCTTAGTGAACTATGCTGTAATTGTTTTTAATTTGACTGTGTCAATTGTATCTATATATATTTGTGTCTTATTATATGTAACATCTATGGCCGGTATATTTGTGGTCCCCTATCACGCATGAAAAAAAGGCCTTTGGATCATTGCATTTACCTGGTAAATAAAGCTAAAATAAATAAATAATTTGCTGACGAAATATCAAGCCAGTGATAACATCTCAGAGCGAGTTATGTAGCAGGAACATTTGTCAAGGTGCATGATATGGGATATCATCCCGCCTCAGGTGTGTTGTGAGGCACAAGGCCATAGGCCGAGTGGCTTCAACCACCTAAGAAGAGATTTTAGCCCATGATATCACACATCTGGGAGTGTATTATTATGATTATGAAATGCATCCATATGTAATTTTTGACTGATGGTATGACCTGCTTTTAGACCAGGATTATGTACTGAGATATCATCCCAGCTACAAATCATAGAATCATAGAAGCTTGATGACAGAAAAGGACCACACCGGCCCATCTAGTCTGCCCTATTTCACCCCCTACACCCCTCATTTCCAGCCCCACCTCCCCGCTACTCAGCTTCTTATGTCTGTTCCATGCCCTCTTGAATCCCTCCACCAATTTAGTCCCCACCTTCTTCTGGTAGTCTGTTCCAGGGCTCCACAACCCTCTCTGGAAGAATCTCCCTCTCACATTGCCTCTGTATCTATTTCCCTGCAGTCTGAGGCTATGCCCTCTAGTTATAGCCACCTCCTTCTTCATGAGCAAACACCCCTCCCTTACTTTGTTGAGTCCCTTTATGCAGATGGTGAGCTCCCCACTATAAAACTACAAAACTGGAACTTGCACTCCATTGACTGGATTCTTGCTAGCCACCCAGCCCGCATAAAAAACACAGTTGTTCTGCAGGACTTCTCAGTGACCACTCCCTGTGATCTGTACCTGGACAAATAAGTTCCAAAACCACCTCAAAAACCATTTCAAGCAGAGTGCTACCCCATGAAACCTTACTAAGCTCAAGACCTGTCTTTTACAGCAAGACTGGTCCCCAACATACAATACTCTAGATGTTGACGCAGCCCTAGATTATTTTATCACAACTTTCAACACTGCCTGTGACACCTACGCACCAGTAAAAAAGCGTAAAATCAAAGCATTCTCAAATCCCAGGCTCACGGCCAAACTACTGGCCCAACTGAAAGCTCAGGACCACCTCTGGGCTATAGCCAGAGCCACAGGCTCCTTGACAGATATCCAGAAGTATAAACAGGCACGAAACCAATGTACCAAACAAATCTGACTAATGAAGAGCTCCTATTTCAAAAATGCCCTCACAAACTCCTGGGGTGACGGGAGATCATTCTGGGACAACATCAGAAATATCACGGATAAGCAGTCCAAATCCTGTCCCACTATAATGACTGTCGATGGAACCACTACCCTAGACCCAATGGTCATGGCAAAGGCCTTATATAAAACCTTCACTGACCTCAGTGGGGTCCTCCCGCCGGACTTCTTCTCTGACATGGACTCGTCAAAACCAACATCTCCTACTGCCTCACCTGACCAACCGCTTTTCCACTTCAAAATATTAAGGCACATGAAGTCTACAAATATATAAAAAAGGCTATCTCTAAATCCAGAGCAAGCAGTGATACTATTGATCTTAAAGTTCTGTCCCTTACCCTGGAAGAGGTGGTGCACCCACTCACCAAAATTTTCAATCTCTCCCTCTGCCTTAGTCAATTTCCCAGCAAATGGAAGTCTGCTATAGTCACACCAGTGTTCAAAAGTGGCGACAAGTCCCTACTAGGAAACTATCGGCCTATATCTATACTTCCACCCCTCTCCAAGGCCCTCGAATGCATTGTGGCTGACCAACTCTCAGATTACCTGCATAAGTATAACATACTCTGCTTGCAGCAACATGGATTTAGGAAAGGACACAGTACGTCGACCGCCCTACTGGAATTCTCAGGAGAAATTCACACTGCCTTGGACAAAGGATATCAAACCGGAGCTGTTTTCATTGACTTAACAAAGGCGTTTGATACTGTTCACCCTGGCTTACTTATCACACAACTACACAGTCTTGGGCTCTCAGAAGGACCAGGAGCCTGGGTTAAAAGTTACCTGGCCCAATGCTCTAAATCAGTAAAAATCTCAGAAGTTCTCTCAGACTCAAAACCGGTCCTCTCAGGTGTTCCACAGAGGTCAATCCTGAGCCCCTCCTTTTCAACCTTTTCCTAAACTCTCCCCAAATCCTACCCGGAACAAATAATCCTTTATGCTGACGATGTCGTGTTTCTCTCCTCTCATAAGGACCCAAAACCCTTACTCCAAAGCCTGCAACTTGCTTTCTCCAATGTTGAAAAGTGGTTCCTAGATCACAAGCTGGTCCTAAATCACAAAAAAACAAAATCCATGCTTTTCTCCAGTCCACAAAACAGAAAAAGACAAATTCCACTTACTATCAAAACATACCCAGGAAATACCCTTGAACAAGTGTCAACATTTAAATTCCTTGGAATCACACTGATCAAGGTCTTACCTTTACGACTCCACATTGATAACACAGCGAAAACGATGAACCAGCGCATTGGTATCCTATTCCAAAACCGGTAATTCCTTACCCAAGCTGCGCCAGGATTGCTATCCAAAGCTCTGTCATCTCAATCATAGACTATGGCTTAATTATCTATGGCTCTGCCACTATCACTGCACTAAGGTGCATCACAACCACCCTAAACAAGGCCTGTCGGCTGCTCACTGGAGCGCAAAGACGTACTCATACATGTGAGCTATACACTGAAACAGGATGGTTGCAACTCTCAAATCGCATAAAGTACCTCACATGCTTGATGGCAAAAAAATCCATCTTGGGCCACACTCCGCTGTGTATCCAAGACCTACTTTGCCCGAATACCAGCATCTGTCCCACCAGAAGATCGGAACACCAGCCTCTTCAGGTCCCCAGATGCGGGACCACACAGGGCCAAAGATCTTTTGCCTATCGTGCCCCCAGCTGGTACAATGCCCTGTGCTCGCTCATTACATCCTCCACGTCACTAGGAGCTTTCAAATCTATGCTTTACTCTCACCTCTCAGCCTCTAGCTCCTGTGACTGCCTTGACTAATGATTCTTCCCTCATGGCTGTTTTTACTGTTTTTCATCCTCCTCCTCCTCTGCTCCTTTCTTGACAAAGGCATCTGAGTACCCCTAACTACTCTAAGTCTGCTCCCCTCCCCATATCTCCTCCTACCCCTCCCACCTTGACCGTTCCTCCAATGTTTTGTTTTTTCCTGTGATGTACTGTATTATACTGGCTTACTGAAACCTTTATAATTTGCTGACCATTCTATGTAACATGTCTTGTTTGTTTGTACATTGATGACGTAGAACCTTTGTAAAAGAGCCATTGGCTCAAAGGTAATAATTCCTAGAACAATAAACTAAACTAAACTAAACATATTTAAAAGTTTAAGTCATGTTTCCATTTTCCATTCTAGCCTCCAGCATGTACAGATCCAGCTCCTGCAAGGGGCCTCTGCTCGTATGTCTTCCCTTGCATACCCTTCACCATTTTGATTGCTCTTTTCTTGTACCCATTCCATCACATCTATGTTCTTGAAGAGGTGCGGTTCCAGAACTGGACCCCGCATCCAGGTGCGGTCTCATTACGAGTTTTGTAGAAGGGCATTGTTACTGCCCTTCTTCTACTAGTAATGCCTCTGCCAGTGCATGCCAACATTCCATTGGCTTTTCCGCTGCTCTGCTACATTGTTTTCCTACCTTAAGGTTGGATGAAACTGTGATCTCCAGATCCCTCTCCTGTTCTGTTACTTTGATTGCCTCCTCCCAGGGGTACTCTGCTTGTGTGTTCCTACTCCCCACGTATCATCACAGCGCAATTTTGGCATTAAATTTCAGCTGCCACATCTCCGGCCACCCTTGAGTGTCTTCAAGTCCTGCCTCATGTCCTCCATCCCCTGGGGTATCCAACCTATTGCAGATCTTTTTATCATCAGCATATAGACACACCTTCCCCTCAGCCCTTCCACTATATCAGTGAAGTAAATGTTAAAAGTAGAGTCCCAAGACTGGCCCATGGGACACCCTACTCTTCACCCCCATCCTGAAGTACACCCGTTTAGCACCACCCTTTGGGTTCTTTCCGCTAACCTGGCCTCCACGCACCTTGCTACTTTCCACCCACCCCTAGATTCTCCTGTTTGCTCCCAGCTTTCTGTGGAGGATGGTGTTAGAAGCCTTACTGAAGTCCAGATAGCCATGTCCACCGCCCTCCCTGGTCGATCACCTGAGTCACCTAACTGATGAACTTGATCAGGTTCATCTGGCATGACCTTCCCTAGGTGAAGCCATGTTGTCTGCTGTCCTGCAAGCCACTCTCCTCCAGGTAGTCCACCGCCTCTCCTTGATTAGTGCTTCCATTACCTTCCCTACCACTGAGGTGAGGCTGGCAGGTTGATAGTTCTATGTCACCTCCTGCTTCCTTCCTCATGTAAAGGCACCATGTCAGCCCTCTTCCTGTCCTCTGGCACCCTCCCATTATCCAGTGGCAAGATGAATAGCCTTGTCAGTGGGGTGACCAACTCCTCCCTCATTTACCTGATTGCCTTGGGGTGTGACCTGCCTGGCCTCATTGCCTTATCCACCCTCAATCTTTCTAGCTCCTCCCTAACCCTATCCACAGAGAACAAGATCTGAACCACCCATTTGCCTCCTTTCCCCTCCTCTTTAGCTCAGGTCCCCTCCCATCTTCCTCTTCCATAAATACTGAGCAAAAGTATTTATTTAATACCTCTGCTTTTTCACAGTCCCCTTCCAATTTTATCTCTCACTCCCCCTCAGCCTTGCAATCCCCTGCCTTGCCCTCCTCCTCTCCCTCACATATCTGAAAAAAATGTTGTCCCACCCTTTGACTTTTTTTCGCTATTTTCTCCTCGGTATCTGCTTTTGCCTTCCTGATTTTTTGCCCTGCCAGTCTCCTCTTCTCCCTATAAGCATCCTATTTTTCTATTTTCCTCACTGAGTGTCCTCCTAAATTTTCTGAAACCCTTCCTCCTTTCCCTGACTGCCCCCGCTGTCTCCTTAGTAAACCAAAGTAGTCTCCTCCCCCAGGTTTGAATCCCACAGCTGTCTAGGTGCATACTGTGTGATCCTGAGCAAGTCACTTAACTTCCCTGTGCTCCCAGGTTGCATCTGGAAACAATCTTTAGCACAGTGTGCTACCCCTGGTTAAGCAATGTTCCTTCCTCCTTTCCTTCACTCCTGTTTGCTCTTCTTAACCTTTTTTATGCACATTTCTATGGCTTTCAGTATACCTCCTTTAACAGATTCCCACAACTCCTCCACTGTGCCTATATTCTTTGTTCCCTCCATTGCTCCCCTTGGTAGCCTTTTCATCCTGTCGAAGTCTGCACATTTGAAGTCCATAACTGTAGTACTGGTTTGATTTGTCTCCCTCCCTGCCCTCATCCTGAACCTTACATTCCTGTGATCGCTGGTGTCCATGACTTCTCCCACCTGCACCTCCTCCACACTATCCCCGTTTGTCAGGATCATGTCTAGCAGGTTGTTGCCCGTTGTTGGCTCCCTGACTAGCTGTTGTAGGAATGCCCCCTGCAGTGCAGCTAGGATTTCCCTGCTCCTAGTCAACACTGCATCCAGGATTCCCCAGTCTATATCTTGGAGGTTTAGGTCCCCTACCAGTAGTAATTCTGCATTTAGGCCCATCTGTGTGACTGCCTGACTAAGCTGTTTGCCCCCCTCTTCCTCCCCCTGCATTAGTGGTCTATATACCACCCCTGGCTGCAAGAATTCTCCAATCCCCCTTCCTAGTGTTACCCGCAGTAGCTCCTTCTCCCCATCTTCCTCTTGTTCCTTGATTACTCTGATGTCATCCCTGATGTTAAAGCAACTCCACTCCCCTTGCCCTCCCTGTCCCTTTTAAAGAGTCTGTAGCCCAAATTAGTCATCTCCCAGGTATGATGCTCTGTCCACCAAGTCTCGCTTGTTGCTACTATATCCAGTCTTTTGTCCCCAATGATGGCCTCCAAGTCCACCATTTCTTCCGTTAGTGCCCAGCGTGGCAGCCAAGCCCTTCCACCAAGAACCCCCATCCCCTTTCAAGTGATACCCTCTTTCACAACATTCTGTCTTTGTCCTGGGGGTAGCTGGCAGCCCCATTTTTCCTGTCCTATGGTGTGGACACCATCACTCACCCCGACTTGGTCTCATGGCAATCTGATTTGAAGGTTTGACCATCCAATTTAAAATTAAGCAGTAAGGAATGACAGTGGGGGTGTTACAGTAGGATAATGGCCCACCTCAGGCAGGTTGAAGCATGAGACAAAAGCAAAGCTAAGTGCTTCTGCCACCCAAGAAGGGCTGTTAACCCACTATAATTCATCCCCTGGAGTGCATTATTGTGATTATGAAATGGTTCCTTTTTAGTAAATTCAATGTAGTTTTTAAACATATTTTTGTTGAGCTACTTTCAGCTGGGTGGTGGTGTTAGGGATAATGTCCCAGCTGAAAATACCTCTTGGTCAATCAGAGCCAGTATTCTTTCTGCCCATTTCATAATTAAGGTATCGACTGCTGAGAAATGTGGGCAGTCATGACTGGTATTTGGCTTGCTTGTGTGATCATTTACTATGGTTCTCTCTCAGTATCTCATTAACATAGAAACATAGAATTTGACGGCAGATAAGGACCGCTTGGCCCACCCAGTCTGCCCATTTCCTACCTGATGGATAAGCTGCAGATCCTAGTTAACCAGCAGCCTACTTCTTCCTACCCCCCCCCTAGAATTGCCTTATGACTGCCCCATGCATGCTTGAATTCCACCACTGTTTGTGACTCCACAACCTCCTCTGGAAGGCCGTTCCATACATCCACCACCCTCTCTGTGAAAAAATACTTCCTTAAATTACCTCTGAGCCGCCCCCCTTCTATCTTCAAATTGTGCCCCCTTGTTCTTGCACACCTCTTTTTTTGAAAGATGCTACCCTCTTGGACTTTGTTGATTCCCTTGAGGTACTTGAAAGTTTCTATCATGTCCCCCCTCTCCCTCCTTTCCTTGAGGCTATACATATTAAGCTCCTTAAGTCTCTCTTCATATGTCTTCCGGTGCAGATCCTGCACCATTTTGAGTGCCCTCCTCTGGACAGCTTCCATCCTGTCTATGTCTTTGCAGAGATTGGGTCTCCAGAACTGCATGAGTACTCAGATGGGGTCTCACTAGCTGTCTGTACAGAGGGATAATAACTTCCTGTTTTCTACTGGTGATGCCTCTCCCTATGCATCCCAGTATCCCCAACCCTCCTTGCTGCCCTCTCACATTGCTTGCCCACCTTTGGGTCATCTGATATGACTACCCCAGGTCCCTTTCAATTTTGTTGTTGTTAGTATCTCACCCCCATTGTGCTCTTCCCTGGGTTTTGTTTCCCAGGTGCATTACCTTGCACTTCTTAGCATTGAATCTAAGCTACCATACATTTGACCATTCCTCTAACCTTGCCAAGTCCCTTCTCATCCTTTCCACCCCACCCTGTGCATCAACTCTGTTGCAGATCTTTGTGTCATCTGCAAAGAGACATACTTTTCCTTCAGTCCCTCTGCAATGTCACTTATAAAGACATTGAAGGGACTAGTCTATCTGAATCCTGTGGTACCCCACTACCAACCCCCTTTTTTCAGAGTGGACTCCATTTACTATTACTCTCTGTGTCCTATTCTCCAGCCAATTCTTTACCCAGGCTGTCATCTTGGGACCCACTCCCAGGCTGGCTAACTTGTATATTAATCTTTTGTGTGGGACTGTGTCAAATGTTGCCTTAAAAGTCTAGGTAGGCCATGTCCACAGCCCCTCCCTGATCAACTACTTTGGTCACCCAGTCAAAAAATCTATCAGATTTGTCTGGCATGACCTTCCAGAGTGAATCCATGCTGCCTTGGGTCCTGTGCTCCTCTGGCCTCTAGATATTTAACAATTCTTTCCTTCAGAAGTGATTCCATCATTTTCCCTACCACTGTCATTATCATTGTGGGTTAGACCCAATTATCAGTATCAACCATACCCATACCCTTGGACCATTTTGTGTTCTCAGTATTATACTCCAGGGTACAGAACATCATTTGAGTTTTCACTTCTCAGAGTGGATTAAGACATCTAGGTTTGGTGTGTCTCACAATGCACCCAAAACATCTAATTGGTGACCCTTGATATACAGTGCCACATCCTGTTATGTAGTATTGCTTTTATGTTATATATTAAATATTTTCTTTCCAGGTCAGCTATGGTTCTTCAGTTTCCTGTTGAGTGATAAGTCAAAATTCCCTTCATTTATGCGGACTGTTCCAAATGACATCTTCCAAGCTCTTGGTCTGGCTCAGCTGTTAATTTATTTTGGTTGGACATGGGTAGGAATTCTGGCCTCTGACAATGATTACGGTGTGCTGGGCAGCCAGACTCTCAAACAAGAAATCGTCAAGGCTGGAGGCTGCATCGAATTTTTAGAAATGATCACCAAGTATAAGGAGAAGATCCCCTCCACCATTGATGTGATTCAGCGGTCATCAGCAAACGTCATTCTGGTCTACTCCACTGCTGAGAATCTGGTTCCATTGCTGGAGGCCATTGCTATGCAAAATGTAACAGGTAGAGTTTGGATCAGCTCTACAGGCTGGCAGGTGTCCTTGGAAGTTCTCAAGATGGAGGCTGTGAAAACCTTGAATGGTAGCATAGGGTTCTTCATCCACAAAGGCAAGATCCCGGGCTCAAGGACTTCTTGTACAGTATCCACCCTTCAACCTCTCCACATGACATCTTTATAAGAGAACATTCTGGGAGGTGGCCTTTGACTGCCAGTGCAAAACCTGATGGAAATGACACACTAACAAACTGGGTAATAAGCACAACAACGTCACCTTGCACAGGTCATGAGGATTTAAGAAATCTTGACATTTCTAAATATGATGCGTATAATTACACTTACATGTTTAGCATTTACAATGCAGTATATGCAGTGGCACATTCCATTCATAGTCTGCTTTCATGTAGAGATGGAGAAGGTCCATTTTATAATGGAGAGTGTGGGAGCATTCATGATTTCCAGCCTTGGAAGGTAAGAAAACCAAGTAGTATATTTTCATTTGTAAAAACTGGCATGTATGTTAATACCACTGCTGAGTCCACTCTAACAATTGTTAGGCGGTCTAGCACATTCTTAAGGTAAGAGAACTGCAAGGCAACAGTGAATGGTTTGATACCCTAACAATGTGAGTGAGACTACTCTTACAACAGTAAAGTGGTCTTGGTGGCAATCTGGTGTATTATCGATCGAGTTCGATCAATAATATAATCCCTCACTAATTTATAAAAAAAAGTACCCCAGCATTCCCATTTTCAGGGCAGCTGCAGAAGAAATACTCTTCATGAATAAAAGTGTCCCATGCACAGAGCAAAGGAGCGTTCTGATTGGTCGAAACTCAGAAGTGCTCCCTTGCTCTATAATGGGCTATGGAAGGGATATGAATTCCATCAAATGTGCTGCCTGCCACCATTAAGTTTGGAGCTGTGTTGAACATGGAATTCTGCTGGCAATGATTTGCAGAATGGCAATTCTGCTCCAAAAGTATTTTCAGAATTTATTTTTATAATTTATTGTTTCTTCTTGATCCGCCCCTCACCTTGTCAGGTCCTTCCCCTCCAGCAGCATCTCTGGCACTTACCCTCAGGTTTCCAATCCCATGGGTTTACCCACTGTGGAGTGAGCTGCTGTGTTGGTTCCAATCCCCCACTGTATTTTGGTCATAGGTACAGGAGTTCCCTGGGTATTTGAAGGCAGCCAGTTGCTGAAGTCTGGGCTTGAGTATACTTGGATCATGTACTGGGCAGACATTGTCGCTTTATATAGTCCTATCTTCTGGGATGCCTGGTGCTTGAGGAGATCTAATCAGAGCACACAAGCATGCCTCATGTGAATCTTGTCAAAATTCCCTTCCCTCCTACTGTCTGCTGAACTGCCAGCTGTGGTCACCCGGGGGTATAGCAATGGCAGCAGTGACCTCCTCCTTCATCCCTTCCCAAGAAGTCAGCATCCTCTGGGATGCCTGATTTTCCCCTGGCCAGTGCCTGATGGTCTGAGCTTCTTCCTGAACTCAGTTATTGGCTTAACGAGGTGCTGGCACTGCTGCAGTGCAGGCAGGTCAGCTCTGGAATTTATTGTCTAATGGAATTTATTGTCTAATTCTGAAAGGCAATTCTATATGTAATCCTTTTCTGTGGTTTGCATGAATTGAGTTGGCAGTTTAAGTAACTGCAGAATACTATTATGAGGTTTATGTAAATTGTAGTTCAGTAAACTCCAGTTTAAAGAAATAGATTAGTTGCCGTATTGGTCCTTGTAAAAAAACATCCAGAAGTAAATGATTTGATACCTAATGGACCAACACAGGTGTTACAAAACATAGATGTTACAAAACACAGGTGTTACAAAACATAGATGTTACAAAGGAAAAAAGTGTCTAAGCTTTCGGAACAACCAAGTCCTTCTTCAGAGACTTATGTCCCAGTTTAAAGAAAAATTCTGCTTTCGATGGAATTACTAACATACTAACATACTAAAATGCCAGCAGAATAGGCCTAACGGTCTTTCGCATCTGCTCGTTTGGTCAGCCCCCATCCTGGGAGCTGACCTTGCTGCCCCCCTCACCTTCTCTGGCTTCTCCCTTCCCAGTTCTGGATATTCTCACTGCATTGGATTTTGCTTCCAGAACCCTTTCCCTGTACCTGTCCCACCCCTCTTGAACCCCTCCACCATCTCTGCCTCCACCAGCCCCTAGGCAGCACATTCCATGGCTCTACCACCCTCTCAGTAAAGTAGCACCTCCTCCTTTCTCCCCTGAATCTTCCCCTCCAGCTTCTACCCATGCATTCTGTGGCCCCTCCTCCTTCCTTCAAGCACCCTGACTGTTCCTCCCTATTTACCCACTTCATGTACCTGAAGACCTCTATCATGCCCCCCCGGTCCCTTCTCTCTTCCAATGTGTACATATTTAGCTCTTCGAGCCTCTCCTCATAGGTCCTGTCCCCAAGCCCCAAATCATTTTGGTTGCCCTCCTCTGGACCCTCTGCAAGAGTTTAATGTCCCTCTTTAAGTGTGGCCTCCAAAACTGCATGCAGTACTCGAGGTGCGGCCTCACCAAGCAGTTATACAGAGGGAGTATCACTTTCCTCTTTCTGGAGGTGATCCCCCTAGCGATGCATCCCAGCATCCTGTTGGCCTTGGCTGCTGCCCTCCTACAAGTCTCTGAGTTGTTCATCTTGACATCCACCACCACCCCAGGTCCCTCTCAGCCATCGAGACTTGTAGCATTCCCCTCAGGTGTACACTTGGCCGGGTTTCTGGCCCCAGGTGCAGTACCTTGCATTTCCCTGCATTGAACCTCAGCTTCTACTTTCTAGACCATCTTTACAGAGCCTCCAGGTCCCCTGTAGGGCCACCCTTCCTCCTCCCATCCACCCTGCCCCAGTTTTGGGTGATCCACAAAGAGACTTATCTCACTCCTGATACCTGTCCTTATGTCAGAGATGTAGGTGTTGAACAGGAGGGCCCAAGGACTGAACCCTGAGGGACCCCACTAATGACCCTCCTTGGGGATGAGACTATCCTGCCAACTCGACCCTCTTGGTCCGGTCCTGGAGCCAATTGCCTATCCATCTGATCATTTGGTTCCCCATCCCCATTTCTCCCAGCTTATCCAACAGGCCCATATGAGGAACAGAGTCAAATGCCTTGCTGAAGTCTAGAAGAGGATGTCCACTGGTCTACAGGTCCAAGGCACTCATCACCCAGTCATAGAACTCCACAAGGTTTGTCTGACACGATTTCCCTGGGACGAATCCATGCTGTCTATCATCCAGACACCCTGACTTTTCCAGGTCCCCCTAGCCTCTCCTTGACAATGCCCTCCATCACCTTGCCCACCACCAATATCAGGCTGACTGGCCTGTAGTTCCACCTCCATTGATCCCCCTTGTGGATAGGCACTATATGCCACCTTCCAGTCCAAATTCTGTAGAATTAATTTGAATTTCCAAAATTCCACAGACTTTCTTCAGAGAGAATTTAATAAATCAGCACTGTTTTAATCAAGCTAGAGTTTAACATTCTTCTATGATTTTGCCCGTCGGCATCCTTACTAAAGTTTTTTTCTCTGTGTGTTTTCAGACACCATAACATCATTACTGTTCATCCTCTTCCTTTCAATGTTAATAGCTAATTCAAACTTTCCACTATTCCATAATCCCACCCGAGCTCTTAACGAGGATTTTGCTAATTTAATACCCTTTTTGGGACAAAGAAACTCAAATGGGGGTCATATATTGAAATGAAATCTGCAGTGAAAAAGTCTTTGAAAGTTGTTTCAAAATGTTATTTATTTATTGAAATGTTTCACCAGGAAGGCACACTGAGCAATAAGTCGCTCATCTCCCGGTGCAACCTGAGGGGAAGGGGTAGATTAGGAATGAGACAGTAGACATTCAAGTTATAAGTTCAACATTAACATACAGTTGTAAGGTAGACATTACAAACAGTGTTACAACAGTGTTGCACATAATAGGTAAAAACAGTGGACAACAATAAGTGCTGGGTTAATAAGTAGCAAGTGCTTACATGAAAGAAAAGGGGGAAAAGAGAGGCAGTGGTGAGGGTGGGTGGGGAGGAGTAGAGGTGTGTCCCTAGAGACCACTTCAGCATGTGAGGACCCTGCACTGCACTGCACTGACCAGAGAGAGGAATCAGGAAGTGTCCCAGACAGACCCCATCAGGATGGTGGGGAAGGAGTAGGTGAGAGATACAAGCCCTTTGGGGTAGGAGAGGGAACCATGGAGACCATTTGAGGCCCTTTTTATTCTGTGAGAGATCAAGGGAGGCTAGAAAGGGGGAGCAATTTGGGGGAAGGGGAAGAAAGCTAGGAATCTGGGTGGATGTGCACGGGTAAAGTGAAGGTGATGGTAGAGGGGTAGGGTTTGTCCAGGGCTTAGAGGAGGAGTTAGGAGAGACATGGCAGGAGCAGCTAGGAGCAAGGTAATTGTTGAGGCAGAGCTGATGGAGTAGGTGGAGGATGAGTGCCAGATTTGAGAGAGAGAATTCCAAATTTTGGGAGACGGTGAGAGTAACTGGATTGGCCAGTTTGGGTGGATCTGCGGAGGATTACCAGGGTGTGAGAGTCAGTTGATCTAAGGGCATGAGAGGGTGGGGGTGTTATAAAGAAGGAGGAGAGGTAGGAATGGAGCTCACCCAACCAGTGCTTGAGGTGAATTTAACACAGTGGGAGAGCCGCCTATTT
This sequence comes from Neoceratodus forsteri, assembly GCA_016271365.2. Lineage (NCBI taxonomy): Eukaryota > Metazoa > Chordata > Ceratodontiformes > Ceratodontidae > Neoceratodus > Neoceratodus forsteri. The sequence goes on from JADMNL010000029.1 coordinate 216,797,343, forward strand.
GCAAGAGGGGAAGAATAGAGCACGATAAAGATACGCAGTGGTGGGTGCGAGGTTGGCATCCAAGGCAACAGCAGAAGGAATTGAAGAAGGTGTCCAATCTGGCCGGGAGGACCTAGGGGCAACACCATAGACTATGTCGCAGTAGTCAAAAGTGGGCAGTATCATCTTCTGGACAAGTTCCTCCTAGCAGTACAAGGGATGCAACTACGGTTCTTGAACAGGGCACCAAGTTTCTTGTGCAGTTTTTCTGGATAGTGTCAGTATGCCAGAGAAGTTTAGGTGTTGGTCCAACCAAACACCTAAGTACCTGAAGGAGGATGTGTCCTCAAGTGAAGTCCCATCAAGGGTGTGGAAAGAGTGAGGGAGGAAGCTTTGAGAGTATCTGCCGTGTGCCAAGATCATGGAGACTGTCTTCTTGGTGTTGAGGAAAAGTTGATGGTTAGCAAACCAGAGCTTAACCTTGTCAAAGTCTTGCTGTAAGTTGGTTGTAACCTCAACAGGACAGGAGCCGGATGCATACAGGACTGTATCATCGGCATACATGTGTATAGCACAGGATGGGGAGCAAACAGAGGGAAGGTCATTTAAGAAGATGGAGAATAGGAGGGGCCCTAATAAAGAGCCCTGGAGGACACCAGTGCTAATCAGGAGGGAAGGGGAAGTGGTGTCCAAGATCTTAACTGACTGGATTCTGCCGATAAGGTAAGAAATTGGCTTTGATTGCCGTATTCTTTCTCACCCAATTTCTTCAGCTGAGGTGAAGTTCTTTGGTTGTGACCAGGTTGACTGGTACTCAGGAGTTTTAGGCTAATTTAAAAGTTGCATTCATTTTAAGTAGTGTGTTGCAAAGAAGGAATATGAGTGTATTCTGATCCCACGGTGAAACCTTTACAATGATTGCGTCAATGCCAACAACATCGATGGATCACTGTAAAGTCCACCGGGACCGGCACTCTTTCCCCAGTCCTGCACCTTCCCCAAATCAACTCCAACTCGAGCTAATAATCCCTAAGTCCAGGGTGTGGGGGCAGAGCCCCAAAACACTACACAGACAGATCTCCAGATGGTTTTATGCCAACTGCAATGTGCATAAATCTGTCACTGTATGTCAGTCGACAAAATTTTTGTCGAACTGGCAATAGAGCTGAATATGAGTATGACTGACTGTGTGACAACACGGACATTTGAAAATGACACATTGCAAACAGCTGATAGTTACTCAGCAGCAGGAAGAGATTTAGAAGAAAGGAAGAAGAAATGTTTTTGTTTTGGACCAGAGAATAACAGAAATGACCAGATCAACAAAATGTAAAATCATATCAGGTGCACCACCACCCATCCCTTATGGATGGCAGGAGCAGTGAAAGCTGAACCATATGAAGGGACTACAGGAAGTCACTGATAAAGGGTGATTTACAGCATAACAGAGATTAAAAACAAAAAACAAAAACAATGTTCACCAGAATCTTGATGTCAAAACACTGCAGGTGGAAATGTCCTCGATCTTCCTTCCTCCGATGGGGCTGTCATCAGGGATTCTGATTCATGTGCTGTAGTTGGAGACTGAGATCTAGGACTGTAGGGTCATCATTCATGGCTGCAATTATTCCCTGGAGAATCCTTACCCATTCTCTGTCAGTAAATATATTGTTCTCTTCCTTCATTGACCTCTTGGATATCTATGGGATACACAATGGCTCGTCTCAGAACATGCCATTTATCTGCATAAGTGAGGGGGCAGGGCAATGACTCACTACTGGCAAAGCTATGAGTGAGTTAAGAAAGTCCCGTCTCCTCACAAATGATGATAAGGTCAGATTCTAATTTAGGCCATTGTGTGCCCAACTATACATATATTTTAACCTGCAAAGTTTTTAAACTATTTCTTTATATGAAACTTTAACTATTTCTGTTGAATTTCTCTGCTCTGTTTTGAGTGCAGCAGAGACCACTGTGATGTCACCTGACATTGTGCTAGCTGCACTCCTATTGGTTAAGGGTTCCTTTGTTACCCTTCAAAGTAGAGATAAAGGCTAATGATGGTTCCATACTGAAATATATGACTTATCTTCATTTAAAATGCTTCAGCTGCTACAGTAAATCATGTATCTGTAAGGTTTGATTTTCACCTACATTATATAAATTTTTCTTACTTTGCCATATGCACATCGCATTGTATGGAAAACAAGATCTTTGCCCTTTGAACTTCATCTGTTCCTGCTACTTCTCAAAACGTGATGTCATAATCCGCTGCTTGTGACATCATCATTTCCATAGCAACCAACTGTGACATAATAACTGTGCTGTGTTTTTTCTCATTGCTAGAAGCCGGTAGTCATTTGCCATTATTGGCAGCTGGTTGTAACTGCACTTACGAGCCAGCATTCCTTCAAAGAGTGCACACGCAATGTTGCTGCTCAGCGGAATTGTGTCAGGTTCAACTCCCAGCCTTTAAGGATCTCAGGGTAGCTGTGGTCTGCTCTATGCAGGTGGGAGAAGGGGCATGGCATGAGTGTTGGGTGGTGTAGGAGGCTGGGGATAGTGTGCCTCCCTCCACCAACATGATTTGCCCATCTTGTGGCTAAGTTTAACATGTGGGCTTGTTTGTCAGGCAGGAGAGCAAGTGCTGCCAGATGCACAAACCTGAAGCCACAGTGTGGTTGTGCTGTGAACGTCTGATGGGGGCTAACTATAATTTAAATAAGAGAAGACAGGTTCAACGGCATGGGTGGCTCTTACAGGAGAACATTTGTTAAACTAAATAATAAAAACACAAAAATAACATAATTCATAAGAAATAATAAACATAAAAAAAAACTGGGGTGGGGGACTTCTGGGGCAAAAAAAAAAAATCCCATCAATTATATTAAACAAAAATATGGGGTGATGTGTAAAACTTGAATTTTATATCATAATCTACAGCTTGTTACATCATAATCATTCTCATGGCAATAAACTGTGATTAATAAACTGAAGATTATGGGCCCCACATTCAAAAGTGGCTGGGTCGCCATGCAGGTGAATGTGCCACATTGACTTGCGCCAACACAAAAAAGAATGGGATATTCAGAAATTGCACCAGGTAATGCAATCCTGCAAACACGCCTGAATATTCCAATTGTGCGTGATTTCACAGTGGGAGATGAGCAGCATGGCAAGTGACCTGTGACCAGCACAGAGCATACGGAACTGCGTGATGTGAAGCCACTTGCGTGGATATGCAAATAGCCTCATTGCACAGTCGGTACCCAAACAGCACATTAGCATCTCATTACTGGAATGTATTCAGGCCATTTGCATGCCACTGGCATGTGCAGTTCCAGATCTGCAGGGCAGCACCCACCATTCCACAAAGGTGACCAGGTGGTACTGCAGCTTAGCAGGCAGGTGAGTAGTCATGTTTGTGTGTGGGTGGAATGCATTGGCCTTAGTGCAATGCTAATACCCATGGTGGCCACACGTGTAACAACAGCTGGGTCCAGTGTCCATGAGGCATGCCTATGATGCCTCCAGGCCACAGGTGGTGCCACCCCTGCCGCGCTCCTACAGTTGTGCAATATCCACAACCACAACACCACACTGATCCACTGCAAGGCCCCTGAGGCATTGTCACAATGCATAGATCGAATAGGTGACATGTATGTTGTTCCTGGTGGTGTGTATCTGGCAAGGTGTGGTGTGTGCACCTATGGCATAACACCATGGGTGTGTGTCAATGGTCTGTCCCTGACCCATGCCATGCTGCCACCAGTACCATCATGCGTCCTGATTACCATTGTCCCAGTAGTCACCATGGGTGCATGCAATCACCAGGCGATGCGTTGATGGTCACATGGGTGCAGGCAGTGGCACCTGGGACATGTGCTGCATTGTAGCTGTCTGCTCTGCTGGTGTGCTAGGGGGTGACTGACCACACTAGCATGTGGCAGCTGGATGTCTATGACCTGGGTGAGGTGAGGGAAGTGGCTGACTGGGCCGTGCCAGTGGTGTCACACACCAGTATCTGGCAGGTGCCTGGTGAGCAGGCACAGTGCAGCTGTGGCTTTGGGTACTACCATCCTGGCATGGCTGCTGTGTGTGGGTGCCTGGAGCTCATCCTGGTGCAGCTCACAGATCTGTCTCAGGATGTCTTGTCTGCAGTTCAGCAGCCTACCTATGGGTGGCTGGCAGATTTAGGGCAGCCCCTGTTTTGCCTAACTTTGCGCAACACAAATGTGAGATGTGTGGCACATGCACTGTGCAGTTCCACTGACTATATGCATGCACAGTAGATGTAGGTGCCCACCCCATTTTTCTGTGTGGCATACATTATATGTGCATGATCGCACAATTGGATATGCAGGACGCATTCCCCTTTTGAACATTGTGCCACAGTGCATTTTACAGGATGCGCCACACATCTCTATTTTGTGCCGTGCAAGTCCTTTGAATATGGGTCCAATGCATGATGTATAAACAGGAAGGAGGAGCAGATGAAATCTGTGGGATGAGGATCTATTTTCAAACAGCTGTCCATAAAAATAAAGGAAAACAAACACAGAAATATCTGACCTAAAACAAGATTTATAGAACTATAGAAACACAGGCAGTGACAGCACATCAAGCCCAAAGGTTCATCTAGTCTGCCCAGAGACATTTGATTTGTGTGTAAATATTAAGTTTTCAAGGTTTTACTTGAAAACACTGCACTACACTGGCTCAGCCACACTGTGGCCTGTATTTTCAAAGTGTTGCAACGGATGCAACAGCAAGTTGTGTCACATTTGCATATCAAATTGCAGCTGCAGCTGCCTCTGAAGGATGCACTAGCATTAGAAGATGAATGAACCACAATCTGCTGTGCCTGTACTTGGGGCCAGATAAGTACCACAAAGTGCGCAACTTACGATGCAGCCTGCATTTGGGCCACACATTTGTTTTTTTAAAACCAGGAGACACACTAAGCTGAAAGTTTGTTTGCAGGTACGACCTGGGAGCACAAGGAAATTAAGTGACCTATTCAGGGTCATGCAGTATGCAAGTGGGGGCCGTGGGATTCAAAGCCAGGTCTTCAGGTTTGTAACTCAGAGCCTTAAACCACTGCACTATACTGCCTCCTATGTACTTCCTATGTACCTCCTAAATGTGCCACATATGTGACTGTACTTAGCCCTGGAAGAACAGCGGGAACAGCATACATCTTATCTGAGCTAACTAAAGCTCTGTCACACACTGCAGGTTGTTGAATCTCTCACTGGTATAGCCCTCTGATGTCACCTGAAGGTGATTCAGGGATTTCTGGTTACAGCAAATGCCAGGGTGGAAGTCTGCAGAATCAGAATGATTACAGTCTAGTATACTGCAGTAAACAGCAAGTAAAACAAATGTTTTTCCATGCAAAGTGCAAACTGGGACTGGCCCCACACTTGGGTGTATGGCTCTTAGTGCTGACTGTTCCTTTTACAGGTTCTGATTATAGAAAGATGGCTGGATTGCTACTGTGGTAGTCTTTTTGCTTCATAGTGCAAATTTACCTTTCATCATTATTAAATCATATTTTCAATAAAAGCTCATAACACTGTAGAAAACCTCAAGATACTGCAGGACAGTGAGGCACAAAGGGGTAGGGCTGTACATCCCATATTCTCTGGACAGTCACCTGGTGAAATAACATTTAGATAACAAACTACTGTATATTTGTATATTATAGGGTGCTCCCCTCTATTTGGGGTTAGGGCACTTCAGTGTTAAACCCCAAAATTTGCACTAATTACTTTGCAGCTATTCAATGGATTTGCATGAAATGTTACATGCACAGTCTCATGAGTAAATCTCTTGACAGAACAAGTGTCGTTTCAGTCAGATGTGTGGCTTCAGAGATACAGATAGTGCAAAAATGAATTTTCAGAATTTTTTCCTTTGGTTTGAATGTGTTTTCTATCAACATGGCTAGTGCCCATATGGTTTTAAATATTGGCCTGAAATTTTCTGGGTAGAAAGATGCTGGCCCACAGATCTGCCTGTTGCTTATTTGGTAAACAAATATTTATCCGTTCCAAAGTTACTTAATTTTGAAATTTGTAATGCTCGGTTCTGAGCATGCTCAGTAAGCACTGAAAAATAGCTGTATGAAATGACAAAAAAATATTTTTTTCATATGGGGCCAATCTTTTTTGATGAGGGGAAAATCATTGTTTTGATTGCTGCCATCTTGTTTTGCCTTTTTCCATAAAAATTCACATTTGAAAACCCACAAAAATAACGTTCCTGAAAGCAACCAACAGATGTAGCTTGCTTATCGGGACCTCCTTAACTGGATTCTGCACTTAACTGTTGCCTGTTGCAGAAATGCTCTTAAAATGTTTTTTTTTTAATTATAAATCTTGTTTTGTAACTCATGATATGAAGCAAGATTTTTGTTTAGTATGACGACTCACGAAAAAATATTTTATCATATGGGGAAGCCACATATTTCAATACGGTTTTCTACTTTGGTGCATAACTTGTCATTTTTCAAGATTTTGGCACTAAATTTTCAACATACCATATTAACACCCCACTTCTTGAACAATATTGGGGTCATTTACAAATTGTGCCCAAAATAGTGATTTTGTGGTCAGTTGGTGAAATCACCTTTTGGTGAGGATTTCAACATTTTCACCATATGTGTTCATGAGATGGGATCACAAGAAGAGATGCTGAAAATATGGGATCAAAATATGCAAAAGTGGCAAAGTTGTGCACATCTGTTGACATTTCACTATGCTCGCTCATAACTTTCTTAATTTTCAATATTTTAATCCCAGATTATCAACATAGCCTATTCTTTACACCATCTCATGAATATGACAGATACCATTTTCAAATCTGGCCCAAAACATCTTTTCATGCCTCTGCCATGGAATTATGCTGCGGTGGCTCGGAATGCCATTTTGGTGGGGATTTTGATCGTTTTACTACGGGTCAATGAGGTGAGGTAATAGGAAGGCTATGTTGTCAGTTTGGTTGCTGTTGTCCTACAAATGGAAGCTCAGGCCTGGAGGCCCTGTGCTTCCCATAACACATATATTCATCAATGGAGGAATGGGGCACAGACAAATAAGGATACAATTACACTATCTCAAAATGTATGGTTGCATGGGACTATCTTAAAAAGTAAGACAATTCTTTGCAAAAACTGTGTTAATGCAACATTTAGGGTTCAGGCTAACACAAAAAAGTAGGGAATTGTGGCTTTAGGGTTCCCAACCCTAAACCCTGAACCCCACCACATTAGGTATGCATGTTTCTGGGTGTATAGAATGGGGTGAGCTCTAGGGCTGACAACACCTAGGAAGACTTTGCCCCTGATTTGCTTTAGAGGGTTAGAACCCCTAAAATCACATTTCCCTATTTTTGTTGCTTAAGCCTGAACTGTAAATGTTGCAAACTGATTTCTGGGCAAAGAATATAGATAGATAGATAGATAGATAGATAGATAGATAGATAGATAGATAGATAGATACTGTTCATTGTCCTTTGTTTACTGCCTCTGATGCCTGTCAATTAAGGGTTTCTCTTTATCTTGTCTTCTCGTTAGCTGCTTCACTATGTCAAGAATGTCCATTTTACAACCGGTGCTGGTGAGGAGATGTATTTTGATGTGAGCGGTGACCCACCAGCAAGGTATGACATCTTTAACTTCCACATGTCCCTGATGGAACCAACAGGTACTTCAGAGTTGGTAGCTTTGAGAACAAAGCCCCTGGAGGACCAGAGCTCACCATCAATGACAGTGACATTTTGTGGAATGAAAGATTCAGTCAGGTATTTCACAGCACAGATCTTGCTTTTATTCTTTAGACTTTCACAAATACAGTGTAGCAGTTTCTTTCTTTCTTTCTTTCTTTCTTTCTTTCTTTCTTTCTTTCTTTCTTTCTTTCTTTCTTTCTTTCTTTCTTTCTTCCTTCCAACCTGTTCCCCATCTGGAGTGAATGTCAACCTGTCGGTCAGGCTAACTATCTATCTATCTATCTTTCTATCTCTCTGTATCTATCTATCTATCTATCTATCTATCTATCTATCTATCTATCTATCTCTCTCTGTCTGTCTAGCTCAACAGTATTTATCCATCTTGACAGTATATATCTGTTTGTCTATCTACCTAGCTATCTACAGACATTATCTATCTATCTATCTATCTATCTATCTATCTATCTGTCTGTCTGTCATCTTTGTCTATCTCAGATATCTGTTTATCTACTGTATCTGTTTACTTTCAATGAGTGCTAATTAAGCCCACCAGATTGAAGCTATGCACAGCAATGTATGACACTGTGACTACAAAGTCTCCAAACACAAAAACACAAATGTGCTTGTAGACACAGACACACACACACAGAAACACCACGCACACACACACACACACACACACACACAGACACACACACACAGCCACAGACGCACACACACAGAGACACACACTCACACACACACACACACACAACACACACACACACACACACACACACACACACACTTATCTTTGTTTATTAAACTATAGTTTTGGAACTAGCTGGATGTATCTGTAAATTCAACCATAGCCTAATGTTCAGATATGACCCCCATGTGTTGCAGACAGCATACTTGCTGTTAACAAGCATTGTCAATGCCAAATGTTTGCTTGCTGGCATTAGCAGTGGTAGTGTAGAAGTTACAGAGCTGCGTAATAGTAATGGCGAGAAGTATTGAACTGAAGCCAACCCACCACCACCCTGCAGAGAGTGACAGGCATTGGGGTGTGCCTTTGGGTCATCAGGCATAATGGCCAAGCAATTTCAGTACACTCCACCCTGCAGACACTGGCAAGTGTCACGGTGTTCCTTGGGGTCTTTGGTCTTTATGCGCACCCCATTCCATTAGGAAATACAGAGAGATGGGTGCGATATAGGAGAATGGGGTGAACTTTGGGGCGAAGAGTCCAAGGCATCCCTCGGCCTTCTCACTGGCTGCAGGGTGTGGAATGGTATGAGCATTACATGCAAGAATCCCAAGTCACACCCTGATGCCTGTCATTCTCTACAGGGTTGGGCGTTATGGTTGGAAACCCTAATACCTCAGGCATTCGTTGGTATTTTCACTCCAAATGTTCAACATGGTTTTTTTGAGACCCCACCTCATGAACAGGGGGAATATCAGTTTCTTAGCCGAAAGCTGCTTATGCACAGTGACTACAGCATTTAGCACCACAGGTGCAAAAACATTCCGAACAGGATGTAAAAAATGACAGCTGTACTGTTCATGGGGAGGTGTAAAAAATGGCAAGTTGCAAATCTGCAGTAAAAATATTTGAAAAAATGGTGAAGTCACGAGCATACATAGAAACTGTGCAACGCACACTCGTAATATAATTAGGTTGGGGATTTTTTTACAGCAGATTGTCAACTCAGGCATTTTGGTTCCTCCGATCATGAACAGTGTCACTGTGATTTTCTTTATCTGTCCCGAACAATGATTTCCCACAGCGACCAAGCATCTCTGCACTGAAAGTGTGAAAACACACTTCGGCCATGTTGTGAAAAATGACAGCTGTACTGTAATAAGGCAGTGTGGAAAAATGCCACTGGTGAAAATCTGGACTTAAAATATTACAAAGTCATGAACTTACGAGGTGCATGGAAACTGCACAATGCTCACTCGTAACACAGTCATTTTATGGACTTTTGTCACCAAATTTTCAACATAGCTATTTTAAGACCTCTGCTCATGAACAGTGTAACTGTGATTTTCTTAATCTGTCCCAAACATTGCTTTCGCACACCAACAACAGCACCATTGTGCGCTACATGTGCGAAAACACATTTTGGGCAGCATATGAAAAATGGCAGCTGTACTATTCATAAGGAAGTGTAATAAAATGGCAATGTTGAAAATCTGGAGTGAAAATATTAAATTTGCAAACTTATGAGCATGCATAGGAACTGCGCAATGCACGCTCGTAAAACAGTCAGTTTTAGGAATGTTTCCACCAAATTTTCAACACAGCCATTTTAAGACCTCTGCTCACGAATAGTGTCACTGTGATTTTCTTAATGTGTCCCATACATTGATTTAGCACATCGACTGTGCCATTGTGCGCTACATGGGCGGAAACACATTTTGGGCAAGATGTGAAAAATGACATCTGTGCTGCTCATTAGAAGGTGAGGTAAAATGGCAATGTTGAAAATCTGGAGTGTAAATATTGAAAATTGCGAACTACATGCGTAGGAACTGCCAATGCACACTCGTAAAACAGTCTTTTTGGAATTTTCCACCAAATTTTCAAAATAGGCTTCTTGAGAGCCCACCTTATGAACACTGGCAGTGTTGTTTGATTAATCAACCCCAAAAGGTGATTTCGCACAGTGACTGCGAAATCACCCTTGAGCTAAATAACGTCATGACAGTGACAACATTCGTGAGAATGGGTCCCAAAACCCCATGTTGAAAATTTGGTGCAAAATTCCCCAAAATGCCTGAGATATGCAACAAAGTTGAAACCCCCTATCTAGCCCATTATACAGCTTACGGCATTTCCTCAGTTAAGCGATCGGCTTTGAAGGGTGCAGGCGTGTTCCCGGTCAGCGAAGATTGTCGCGCAGGTCCAGAGTAAGTTTGGGGTGAGGGGAGTGGGGAGGCTGGGTGTGCAGTGGGTGGGTGCGGGTTGTGGGAGGGGGGCCAGGGAGACTACATGGGAGCATTTTTTCTTTACAGGTTTTTTTTTTTCTATGACTACGCGGGACGTTTGCCACACTGGAGTGGGCTCCCTGCATGGCACAAGGACAGTTGGGGGGCGTTCAGCCGATGGGGGATTGGGCACCCCCGTCGGCCAAAACATCGATTGCCATGCTGAGGTAGGCTCCCAGCATGGCACCCAGTATCCGGGGGAGAGGACAGTGGAGCCGACGGGGGATTGGGCAACCCCCGTCGGCTATATCATTAGTTGCCACGCTGGGGTGGGCACCCAGCATGGCATTTGGAAAGCTTTGGGGGCAGGGGAGAGCAGCACAGCCGGCGAGGTTGGGCACCCCGTCGGCTACACACTGTGTGCGTGCATGGGGGGGGCATGCACGGCTGCGTGGCCGTGTGTGTGTGGGGGGAGCTGCGCATGAGCAGGCAATATCTTATTGCTGCTCACTCAAGCGTAGCTCCCCCTTTGAACTGTATGCCACTGCATTTTGGAGCTTGTCATAGACAGCTCCAGCATGCATTGGCTTACAGGGGCCGCGCCTGCCAAAACACTGACTGAATTGGAAGAGGGGGTGACACACCTCCAAAATCTTGGATGATGGCACTATGTTTCTTGCACATGCGTGCAAGTAAACATAAAAATGTCCTGAAATGACCATCTGCTACCCACAGCATGAGAATAAAAACTGTATTATACAACAGATTTTTTTTTATTAAAGTTCTAGGGCCTGATTTTCAGCATCTGGTGCACAGATCACAAATGCCTGGCTATTCTGCCAATTTTAATCCAACACCTTCCACTGTCCATGTCACAAACTGTCTGAAAAGGGGGCAAGAAAAATTCCTGGTGTGTGCTTTATAAATGAGGGAAGGGGGTATTGGCCGCAGAATGGTAGCAGTGACTCATAAATGAAATGTAAGTAGTGCAGGATTCTCACTATGAATAATGTGTATACTGAAGGAAACAGCCTAAGTTTGGTCATAAAATTCTTCTCAGACCTCATCTTTTTTTTTTTTTTTTTCTTTCCTCGCACTCTGTCGTTCCCCCGGCGCCATCCCCGGACATGAGACCCCCTCCCTTCAGCACCCCGTGACTTACCCTTCGCGGCAGGGTGGTGGGGAGTGACTCAACCCACCCCAACGGATCCATGCCAGGAGGCGTCCTCCAGGAATAGGCGCCAGGAGCGATGTCGTGCTGCCGGGCACCCATTTTCTTTATTTTCATCCCAGTGGGCATGGCGTGCAATGGCGTCAGCGACTGAGTCTTGGCGCACACTCCTGTGCGGCGTGCTAGTCAAGCATCTGCCACGTCCCGCCCCCCCTTGGCTTGCGGCTGCGTGCTGTCGATCCCCAGCCTCCGCTAGGGGTCAGGCAAGCACCGGCTGCCCAAATCCCCCCACCCCAGAGATGGATAGCAGTCCTCTGGATGCTCAATCCATCTCCTCCCCGCCGACCCCTGGCAACCCATGCCCGTTCCCGAACACGGGTCACCGGCGTGGCGCGAGGTGTAGCGACCAGCGCCTCAACCCTCAGCGCCACCGGGCCGGCTAGTATTCTCAGACCTCATCTGAACATCGGTGCATTAGTGGGGAGGTGGGGTGCACAGAGGGTGGGTGCAGGTTGGGGGAAGGGACCCGATGACGAGGGACTGTTTTCTTTGTTTCAGGCTGTAATGAAAAAAATAAAATAAAGAGCACTGCATACCATTTTCTTTTTTATAGGTGTAAGGAAAATGTTGGGCACACTGGGGTGGGCTCCCAGTGTGTCCCATGAGTTTCGGGGGTGATGTTAGCCACACTGGGGTGGTCTCCCAGTGTGGCACACAATGGGGGTGGGCAGGGCAGGAAAATGCCAACGCGATTGGCTTTTGAACAAGGAGGCACACTGGGGTGGGTTCACAGTGTGCCACACAATCTTGGGGGGATAACCATGCTGACAGGGGGATTGGGCACCCCCGAAGTCAGCTTGCTGGGGATTGTGAGAGGCAGACGGTGATAGCCACCGCCATGTTTATTGAAATGTTTCACCAGGCAAGGTACGCCCTGCAGTGACGGGGAGCTCCCTCATTGCAGCAGCAAAATTGTTTCAAGTTGGTGGCATGCTTTTGCAATGCTGTCATTGACAACGTGCTATTTCACTTGTGCCACAGAGCCCAGCCCAAAAGCAGTGGTGCCATTGGCCTAACACGACCGCACCGCCAAAACCTGCTACTCCTCCAAGCTACCACAATATGTTGTCTGCGCTGCACGTGCAAGACAACATAAAATATGCTTGAAATCCTATAATCAAATTGGCTAAGGGTGAGGGTGAGGTGGTACTTTGCACCATGCAGTTTAACGAATGTTTGAAAAAATGGTGTGGAGCACAGGGGTTTGGCTTCATTGGGGACTGGGGTTCCACCTGGAGGGACACCAGCGTATACTGGCAGGATGGTCTGCATCTGTCCAGGAAGGGAACAAGTCTTTTGGGCAATCGGTTTAAATGCTTCATTGGCAAGTTTTTAAACTAGTTAAGGGGGGAGGCACTGATAAGCAGCAGGAAAATCCCAGCCTCCCCCTACAAAACAGGGTACCAAATGAGAAAAAGACCAAGGTAGAAAGGTCAGTGGGGGATGCTGCTACAGAAGGTAAAGCCATCAAAAAATGGAGAGCAATGAGTACCAATGCCCATAGTCTGGGTAACAAGCTTCCTGAATTAGTGGCCTTGATGTAGGAGGAACATCTGGATATTGTGGCAGTCACAGAAACATGGTACACACAGAACCATGACTGGGACATAAACATACCAGGATACACTAGCTACAGGAGGGACAGGGAGGGTAAAAGAGGAGGAGGAGTAGCTCTCTACATAAGAGAAGGAATCAAAGCAACAGAACAAAAGGGTAAACAGGGAGGAGAAGAAGCACTGTGGGTCAATTTAGAGGCAGGCAATGGCACCACAATCTGCACAGGGGGTGTATACAGACCCCCCTCTCAGGGGAAGGAAATGGACAAGGAAATGATAGAAAGTATACTTAGGATGGCAGAGAAAGGGGAGGTATTGCTGATGGGTGATCTGAATATGCCAGATGTTAACTGGAGTGCAGTTGCTGCAGCCACTTCTAAGAGTGGGGTTATTCTAGATGCCCTACAGGGGGCATGCCTTAGACAAGTAGTATTGGAACCCACTTGAGAGGGAGCAATCTTAGACCTGGTCCTCTCAAATGCAGATGTAGAGAGGATCACAGATGTAGAAGTGGGTGGCCATCTGGGAACTAGCGACCATCGAACAGTATGGTTCACAATAAACACAGCAATAGAGTCAAGCCTTACAAAGGCAAAAGTACTGGACTTCAGGAGGGCTGACTTTGCCAAAATGAGTGAGTGCCTAAGGAATGCACTAGCAAATGGGCAGGAAGGAGGAGTGAAAGAACAATGAGGAATAATAAAAACTGCCATCACAGAGGTAACAAGCCTTTGTGTGAAGCAAATAAACAAAACAAAACGATGTAAGAAACCACTATGGTTCTCAAAGGAGGTGGCAGTGAAGGTTCAAGAGAAAAAGAAAGCATTCAGAAAGTACAAGGAATCACAGAAGGAGCAGGACAGAGAATTGTATCAGTTAAGGCAAAAGGAAGCTGGGAAGGCAGTCAGAACAGCAAAGGCCCGAACTGAGGAAAAGATAGCCAACTCAGTTAAGAAGGGGATAAAACCTTTTTAGGTACATCAGGAGTGAAGGAAGACTAAGGAGGGATAGTGAGGCTTAATAAAGGGAGGGTGGGAAGAGGGTGACTGTGAAAAGGCAGAGATACTAAACAAATATTTTTGCTCAGTATTTACAAATGAAGGGAGGTACCTAAAACAAACAATAGAAACACTCTGGATACAGAAGTTGATACCAGCCCATTTACAGAAGAAAGGGTTCTGAAAGAACTCTTAAAACTGAAGGTGGACAAAGCAATGGGGCCTGATGGGATTCATCCCAGAATTCTAAAGAACTAAGGGTAGAACTAGTGACACCACTGACTACCCTCTTTAACAAATCATGGGAGGATGGGGTGGTACCTGAGGACTGGAGGAGGGCGATGTGATTCCTCTTCACAAAAGTGGGAGCAGGGCAGAAGTGGAAACTACAGACCAGTTAGTTTAACCTCAGTGATAGGAAAATGATGGAATCACTTCTGAAGGAAAGAATTGTCGAGTACCTAGAGGCCAGAGGGCACAGGACCCAAGGCAGCATGGATTCACAGCAGGAAGGTCATGCCAGACAGATCTAATAGATTTCTTTGACTGGGTGACCAAAGTAGTAGATCAGGGAGGGCTGTGGATATGGCCTACCTAGACTTTAGCAAGGCATTTGACTCAGTCCCACACAAAAGATTAATATACAAGTTAGCTAGTCTGAGAGTGGGTCCCAAGATGATAGCCTGGGTAAAGAATTGGCTGGAAAATAGGACACAGAGGGTAATAGTAAATGGAGTCCACTCTGAAGAAAGGGGGGTTACTAGTGGGGTGCCGCAGGGTTCAGTATTAGGACCGGTCCTCTTCAATGTCTTTGTAAGCGACATTGCAGACAGACTGGAAGGAAAAGTATGTCTCTTTGCAGATGACACAAAGATCTGCAACAGAGTTGATGCACAAGGTGGGGTGGAAAGGATGAGAAGGTACTTGGCAAGGTTAGAAGAATGGTCAAATGTATGGCAGCTTAGATTTAATGCTAAGAAGTGCAAGGTAATGCACCTGGGAAACAAAAACCAAGGGGAAGAGTACACAATGGGGTGAGATACTAACAACAACAAAAATGGAAAGGGACCTGGGGGTAGTCATATCACATGACTTAAAGGTGGGCAAGCAATTTGAGAGGGCAGTAAGGAGGGCTGGGGGATACTGGGATGCATAGGGAGAGGCATCACCAGTAGAAAACAGGAAGTTGTTATCCCTCTGTACAGACAGCTGGTGAGACCCCATCTGGAGTACTGTGTGCAGTTCTGGAGACCCAATCTCCGCAAGGACATAGACAAGATGGAAGCTGTCCAGAGGAGGGCAACTAAAATGGTGCAGGGTCTGCACAGGAAGACATATGAAGAGAGAGACTAAAGGAGCTTAATATGTATAGCCTCGAGGAAAGGAGGAGGGGGACATGATAGAAACATTCAAGTACCTCAAGGGAATCAACAAAGTCCAAGAGGTAGCATCTTTCAAAAAAGAGGTGTGCAAGAACAAGGGGCACATTTTGAAGATAGAGGGCGGCTCAGAGGTAATGTAAGTATTTTTCACAGAGGTTATGGATGCATGGAATGGCCTTCCGAGGAGGTTGTGAGTCAAAAACAGTGACCAATTCAAGCATGCATGGGACAGCCATGAGGCAATTCTAGGGGTGGGGTAGAAAAGTAGCCTCCTGGTTAACTAGGATCTGCAGCTTATCCATTAGGTAGGAAATGGATAGACTGGGAGAATAGCGGTCTTATCTGCCATCGAATTCTATTTCTATGCAATAGGTGCGTAAAAATGTTTACCTCAATTGCATAGTTACAACTAGTACCAGATGGCAGACACATAAACCTCATCATATGACTTGTATGCTCTCCACTCTAGTCCAGAAAAAGGTTTTGCAATTCAGTGACACCCAGTGGCCAAACATGAGATTTCACCTCCTTTTGCAGTTGAGTAGCTGCAAATTGAATTTGGGTTACCCCAGGTTGTTCTTTTTTGATGACGTCATTCTATAATGGTGTCATTTTGAATTTGTGTTTCTAGAAAGCATTATTTACTATGAATGTGGTTTTGTATCACATTTATTTACTCAGGAAAGCATAGCTGACATGCGGTATCTCATTTTCTGTGGGGTTCTGCCTTTATCCCTTTTTATAGTACACTGGACTGACCTTAAGGGTTAAATGACTTGCTTTGGATCACACAGTGAAATGTGTAGCTAAGGTGGGATTTGAACCTGGAAATTCTAGATTCCAAACCTGCTCTAGTCACATGATCATACTGCCTGTCAAAAGGTTTACATGAAGTTAGACGAGGATTGTTTAAATCCTTTGACCACTGGGTTATGGGCCCAGCACCCTACCCCTGCAACACTCTGCTTCCCTTAATGTGATGTTGAAGGAGCATGTTTTGGTCAGGTTCAGGCTAGTGCTACTGTGTAAGAGATATCACAGGGTGGAGTCTGTGGATAAGGGACATCATACAGAAGAGAGTTCTGAAATCTTCCTGTTTCTCCAGTTGGAATGGGAAGTAGTACCTTCCCGTAGGATATTTCAAGTTGTATCTGTTAAACAGAATCACCAACTGTTCTGCTTCTTTTTCCTTTTCCAGGTGCCACGTTCTGTCTGCAGTGAAAGCTGTCCACCTGGATACCGAAAGGTTTCTCGTCGAGGACAACCCCTCTGTTGCTTTGACTGTACACCCTGTTCTAAGGGGGAAATCACCAACAAAACTGGTAAATGATATAGATTGCTATACAACTGGTTTGAAAATAAATCTGAGAAGATACACATGTTCTTTTGGTCAATATAAGCAAGATAAATAACGTTGGTCACTGAGCATGCTGTGAAATGTATCTTACTCATTTTGGTCACACTGAGCATACTTAGAAATGTATTCTCACATGTGAAGATAAATTTCTGAGCATGTTCTTGTATTTTTCCCCCAGGATACCTATGAAAATGAACTATAATGGCTCAGTGGGCCTTTCCTGGTAAAACTCTTTCAATAAATAAAATGTGAGATGCCATTTATTTTTTCATTGAATATACAGTATGCAGTTCACATTTTTTACTTTTTTACTTTTGTAACTTTTTGCCATTTCTATCACAAACCACCCAAACACGTGTTGCATAAATCAAACATGCTATGGACCGACTCATTATGATATTTTGTTTATTTAAAGGGTATTGGTCTATTGCTGTCTATCTCATAGCTTCACCACTTGTGAGATATCAACAGACAAATACCTTCTCACAAAGATAAAAATTATATCTTCAGCCACCCCATGTCATATCCCCACGTATCACACCAACATGGGGCAGGCTAAAATAAGGATATTTCCAGACTGTTGCCAGTTAGAGGTAAGACCAATACATTTTAAAAGAGTTTTCATGGGTTTGTAAACCATACTGGGCACAGCTTATAAATGCTCCTCATCAATATACTGTACAGTAATTACTGGTTAAGGTTTTATTATCCTAAAACCAGCTGCTTTCGTACTTCATTATACATGCTTATGATGTCAAAAATGTGTATTCTGGATCACAGACCCGTGCACCACTCCCCCATGCTTATTAGAATGTCTCTTTTCTCAAAGCCACTATTACACAAAATAAAGTTACGGACATCAGTGTTGTTCACAATTTTACTACACCCCCTTGGTGTGTGATGTAAGCAAAAACCCACGACAGAGTGTGTAGTTACTGGGGATTAATCAGCAACCTGGGTGCATTGTAGGCTCAAGGCCACCGGCCGAGTGTCCTCACAGCACCCAGGTGTTGATTAATCCCAATAACTCACACCCTGGAGTGAGTTATTGTGCTTAGAACATGGGGTGACACCAGAGGTAAAAAAAAAAAAAAAGAGGAAAGCATAATTAGTTGATACAAACAGAGAACTTTTTATGTGTTCTGCCACCGCCAGAAGTACTGTGTTGCTAACCATGCTGAACTTAGCTCACTATTCAGTGCTGTTGGTGCAGAACTTGACTCAATATGAACTGCTGAGCACTGACCACATAACACAAATAAGTGAATATGAATTTTTTGACACTACACAAGCTTTGCAGCACGATCACTGTTCTAAATATCAACAAACAGCAAGTCACTGTTCTGCTGGCTACACAGAACATGCTGCCCCCCTCTCTCTCTCTCTCTCTCTCTTTCTCTCCACGATAAAGCTGCCCTTCTGTCTTTCTCTCTCTGTCTCTCTCTTTCTCTACCTGGTGCCCATAACACTTGCTCCACATGCGCCGTGTCATTTGTAAAACTGATCTCACACAAACAGACAGATGGAGAGTGAGAGAGACAAGGAAATGTTTTCATGGCATTCTCTCTCTCTCTCTCTCTCTCTCTTTCTCTCTCACATTCTGTGAAGTGCAGCACAGGACAGTGCACCTACAGTGTGTGTGTCTCTTGCTTCAATTGCCAGCAGAGCAACAGTAAGGAAAGTCTTCACTCTCTGTCTCTCCTCCATGTCCAAGTGTCTGCAGCATCACCTTTGCAGTGACAGGCACTTCTCAGGAACTGCCCGGGGAATGAAAGTGCTCGGCCGCTGACTCACACCATCATCTACTGCCACATTATGCAGCAAACACTCTGTCTTCTGACAGAGAGAGAGAATGCAATACACACACACACACGGCAAGCACCACAGCGTGCTGTAGCAGAACTGACGTGCTCATTGTCATTCGAACTCACGGTGATTCCTGTAGCACCCCTCTTTCTCTAACTCCTCCCATATTCATGATATCTGCACCTTTGGGGACAGTGTGGTCAGAGACTTTAATTACCAGACACTCTCTTGCTGCCACATATATTCTACTCTGCTGCTGGATGACCACAGGAGGAGGAGCGCACATGAATGGGCCAGGGAAGGGGGGCTGTTTGTGAAAAAAGTGATAGAGAGACACACACTGTACCTGTCTGCCTGCCTGCCTACCTGTCTCTGTCTCCTAATGCTAGCTCCTGAGACACTGCACATAATGACCAACAATCTCGGTCCACAATGCTGCTCTCATCAATCTCTGTGCAAACTGCTGCTGTTTGTATACATGTCCCGATCTGACAGTAACTTCTGTGGGGGGTTCCAGCTCCTGTCTCTCATTCTCAGCACCATGGCTTCTGGCCAGGGATACTATCAGTTCGGGTACAAAGCAAAGGCACAATAATACCATAGCAATAGTGACTTGTCACTGTCACAGTGCAGGATGCACTGATCTCTTGGTTCACGGAGGTCCACGGGGCAAGTGGGTGGGAAGGCACCGAGTAGCCAGGGGACAATAATAATGTTTTACAACAGGGGCTAAGAGAATAGCACCAATCTGATAGTATAACTACACACTGAAGCTACAGATCAGGAGGAGCTGGGAGGGCAAGGCATACTGCACATGCTGCTTCTACAGCTATCGCTCGATTAGTAAGGAGACTAATGACTGCCCCACAAACTGCAATTCTGGCACAATAATGAGATCCAGAGTGCTGACTGATCTCTCGGGGTGGGGGGACAGTTCACTACTTGCTGTGTGTATATGCTGGATTAATCAATGGTCACCTGATGACTTTTACCAATCAGGTACCTGTTTCTCTGACCCCATGTTATAAACTTTTATAAACCACTCAAGCTTTGCTGTTGTGGTGTATATAGTATCACACATCTTGAGGTGTGAAAAACCTTATAACACCAATGTCTGTACATTATTCTAGATGTAATTTTATCTTTGTTTTAAAAGCTTGTATCTAAACCACTCCTTTAAAAAAAAAAAAAAAGTCATGAAAATCCTGTAACCTCATTGGTTGAAACACATGACATGACCATTACTTGTTTTTCTGACAACTTCACACCTCACCTGAACCACTTATTTTTTTAACAAATAAAAGAACATTTTATAAGTGGAATAACACTCC
The DNA here is from genome assembly GCA_016271365.2 of Neoceratodus forsteri. NCBI lineage: Eukaryota > Metazoa > Chordata > Ceratodontiformes > Ceratodontidae > Neoceratodus > Neoceratodus forsteri. The sequence goes on from JADMNL010000029.1 coordinate 216,817,630, forward strand.
AGAATGTGTGGTCCCATAAGAGAATAATGCATTTCTTGGATGGCTGCAGCACTCAACTACTCATCATGGCTAACAACCACATGAAGTGTGTCATTCCTTACTTTGCATATGACAGACACCATCACTTGGGGCACGTCCAGTTGTGCGGTCATGTTCCCACTGACACCTCACCCTGGACTCTTTGCTCTGGCATGAATCGCCACCAACACAATTTGTCCCGGATGAGTTTGTTTTCTAATATTTACGCTGGGGTAAACTGTCCGAGATGAATTGTGTGGGGTGCTGATTCATCCCAGAGTGAAGAGTCTGGAGTAAGATTGCTTGGCAACATGAACTACTCAAGTTGTCATGTAGCCGTAACTCGCTATCTACAGTTATTTGTATACTCCATTTTCTTTGTTGGCTAACCATGGCATTCCCTAAACATTCTCTAATAGATTATAGGCCAAATCAGCAGTGCTTTACTAAATGTTATAGGTATCTAGAAATGATCTGGTCACAATTATGATCCTTGCATCCTTGGTTTAAACTGAATTAATTTTCCATCAGATGCTGTGAACTGCCTGAAGTGCCCAGAGGATTACTGGTCCAATGACAAACGAAATAAGTGTGTCCTGAAAATCCCAGACTACCTCTCCTATGAAGACCCTTTCGGAGCGTCATTGACTTTCTGCTCTAGTGTCTTCAGCTTACTGACAGTTTTTCCTCTGCATTTTCATTAAGTTCAAGGACACTCCAATAGTCAAGGCCAACAACCGTGAGCTCACCTATCTTCTTCTGGTGGCCCTCATGCTGTGCTTCCTCTCTTCCCTGCTGTTCATTGGCCGCCCCATGAAACTGAACTGCATGCTCCGTCAAGTTGTATTTGGCTTGTCATTTTCCCTTTGTGTCTCATGTGTTCTAGCCAAAACTGTCATTGTAGTGATTGCCTTTAGTGCCACAAGGCCAGGCAGCAAGTTAAGGAGCTGGGTGGGATCTAAGATATCCAGTTCCATAGTCTTTGTTGGGTCACTGCTTCAGGTGATCACATGTGCTGCTTGGTTGTCCATATCTGCCCCATTCCCAGAATCCAATATGAAGTCCGAAGATGGAAAGATAATAATTGGGTGCAATGATGGTTTGGCACTTGCATTTTGGTGCATGCTGGGATACCTGGGCTTCTTGGCCAGTGTTTCCTTCTTGGTTGCCTTCCTGGCCAGGAACTTACCTGGTAGCTTCAACGAGGCCAAGTTCATTACCTTCAGCATGCTTGTGTTTGTCAGCGTGTGGCTCTCATTTATACCTGCATACCTGAGCACCAGAGGGGAAATACATGGTAGTCGTGGAAATTTTTGCCATCTTGGCTTCTAGTGCTGGAATGCTCAGCTGTATATTCTTACCTAAGTGTTACATCATTATATTCAGGCCTGTCTTGAACACTAGGGGATATATGGTGGGGAAGGCTGACTCGCAAAACTCTACTAAATAATTCTTCCCCCACCTTACTATAAAGAATAACGAATGGGGAACTAAAATGAGTGAGGTAATTTACTAATAAAAGATTGGCACTCCAAGTTATTGGTAAAAGAGAACTGTTTGAAAGAATCTGGGCCCTCTTCCTAAAATATCTGGGCACTCCATGACATAAGAAATATGATACAGTCCTGAGAAAGTATCTGTCTATTCCCATCTTGTATCTGTTTCTCCTTTATTAAGGTAATAGTTATAAATTATTATACAACGGCATGAAAGAATGCTGGCCTCTGATTGGTCAGTCTGGGACTAGACCAGGGATGTTATCCCAGCATAACATCCCAGCTGTAGTCTCAGCCCCACTGTGAACCTCTTGATTGTTTGCTTCATTGATTGTTTGTATCTTCTCTTAAGAAACAAAAATATTTTTCCACACTAACAAAAATATTCTTTAAAATAATTTTTTGTATTCTTTATATAACAACACGGCATTGTATAATAGGAATAATGCCTTCCAGGGTGGGCGTTATGCTGGGGTAATATCCCTTCTCAGGTGTTGGATGCCCTCAGCCTGCAGCCTCAGACCCAACCCCCTGAGGCGGGATGTTTTCCCAGCATAACACCCACCCTGCCGGGCATTATTCCTCTGATGAACCTACCTATGTTGTGAATTCACCACCTAAATTATTTATGTATGTATTTTTATGAGACCTAACAATCAGTTATGTAATCAGTTAAGCTAGTCTTACTGTTTAAAATATTTTACTGTGAATTGTTTGATGTATCCATACTACTGAAAATCAATAAAATCTTTAAAGCAAAAAAAAAAAGAAACAACGATGGGTTGCAATGCAATTTCATGGAACAGAGCTAAGAAACCTAAGAAATTCAATTACATATTGGCTAACAGGTATAATCTGGTACAAAGGTAAGAACAGCAGGAATACTGCTGAACAGAACTTATGCAAGGACAAAGTAAAACAGAATGCTACTACAAGTACAGAAATACAGCATACAATAATACCGAATTTACATGTTTTTGTTTTTCAATGGCATTCACATTTACCAACACAGAACTGACCAAAAAGGACCTTAAATTAAGAGGGGCTAGCAAGGGAACACATTTTGAGAGAGTCATGGAGGGGCCATCCAACTAAAATCCATTTTACCAAATTTTGAATGATCTCTTGGGGACATCTAGCAGGATAATATTATACATTCTTAGATTATGTGACCCTGTAGCTTTTTGGAGTAGATTTAATAAATAAGACGGTAACAAATTCCACCTTGCCTTTAGGGGCCACATATGAACATTCCATAGCCTTCTAATAGCAAATGAAGTCCATCCCACTACTCTGCCAGGATCACAGTGATGTGTTCTAGCATGCGGGCTGGAAATAAATCTAAGTACTCTGTGGTACAACACAGCTAATTTAGGTTGGAAAGAAAGTGAGGCTCTCCTGTGTATGCTATCATTATAATCTAATAGTGGCAGGAATTCCAACTCTGGTAACTGTGCACTACTCTTGCTGTCTGTTGCTTCACGCTCACTCTTACCATTCTTGAATATACCCTCCTTAACCAAGGTCCACCTATGGTGTGGCTATTTTGGTTTTTGCCTATACATGGTAATCTGCCTTATGTCTCTCTACTTAACGTCATTGTGTACTATTATTACTGTTTTATTTCATTGTTTTGTAGCTGTTTATGGAAGCACTTTGAATGCTTTGTACATTCTGTATTTTGCCTATCTTGTTTTGTGTGTTGTTACTCTGCTTTTGTAATTTTCCTGGGTCATGCCTGAAAACAGGCATTTTATTTGCCTAGTGCACTTACGTGGTGAACAATAGATAGATAGCTAGATAGATAGATACTGTCAATAGATACTGTCGATAGATAGATATATAGATTGATAGATACTGTCTGTAGATTAGACAGATAGCTATATAGATAGATAGATACTGTCTGTAGATAGATTAGAGAAATAGAGATAGATAGATAGATAGATAGATGAATAGATAGATGATAGATAGATAGATAGATAGATGAATAGATACTGTCTGTAGATAGATAGATAGATAGATAGATAGATAGATAGATAGATAGATAGATAGATAGATAGATAGATAGATTGAATGAATGAATACTGGCTGGACAGCTATGCAGAACCAGTGTGTTCTGCCACAGAGGGATTCTGATTTCTTCTGACCTCGAGGAGCGAAGCTAAAGAGGTCCATAGAATCAAAATCCGTGGTAGCAAAACACACTGGTTCTCATAGAGTTGCTCATCCTGTATTTTTTATAGTGTATAGTACCGTGTGAAAAATGTGTTTTGTAAGTTCTTTTGCTTTCAAAATGAAACCGACTCATGCAGTCTCTAGAGGTTTTAGGATGCTGTTCTACCACAGTAGGGTAGAACAGCATTCCATGTATGATGTAACTGTGGTAGAACAGCATTTTGAAAGGGATGGAATTCTATACAGAAGTACACTCCACTATACACGATTGTTGAAGATAGATAGATATAGCAATAGATAGATAGATAGATAGATAGAATAGATAGATAGATAGATAGATAGATAGATAGATAGATACTGGAAGGTAAACTGGTGCAAATATAGTCCACATCTAATTCCCTCCTGCTGTGGGCATTTAGATCTGAGCTTCCAAAGCCTTTGCTTTTGTGGTGATGAGTAAGAAATATTTCTTAATGTATATCTTATTTTTGCATGTACTGTGGTGCCCATTCATTGTCCCCTGTTACTGCAGTGACATGGCAGTGCTTCTTTATTATTTGTTACCATAAAAACAAGCATCTGTCAATGACGAACGTTCGCTTGTAGGTATTTGCAGTGGTATTTGGCACTTGGACATGACTTAAAAAAAATCAGTGACAAAGAAGTACAAGCATTTGTCAATGCTGAATGTTGCTTGCTTCTATGTGCTGTTTAGGTATTTGGAAGTCATTGGAGTGCAAATATTGAAAATTCGCGAACTTCTCACGTGCGTGGGAACTCATAGCCTGCGCTTGTAAAACAGTCATTTTAGGAATTTTTTCACCAAATTTTCAACATAGCCATTTTAAGACCTCTGCTCATGAACAGTGTCACTGTGATTTTCTTAATGAGTCCCATACATTGATTTCGCACACCGACTGCGCCATTGTGCGCTACATGGGGAAACACGTTTTGGGCAGGATGTGAAAAATGACAGCTGTACTGCTCATAAGGAGGTGTGGTAAAATGGCAATGTTGAAAATCTGGAGTGAAAATATTGAAAATTCATAACTAACGAAGCGTCTGCGTAGGAACTGCCAGCATACGCCGCGTAAAACAGTCATTTTTAAGAGATTGTTGTGGAAATTTTCAACATAGCCATTTTAAGACCTCTGCTAATGAACAGTGTCACTGTGATTTTCTTAATGTGTCCCATACATTGATTTTACACCGACTGTGCCATTGTACGCTACATGGACGGAAACACATTTTGGGCAGGATGTGAAAAATGACAGCTGTACTGCTCATAAGGAGGTGTGATAAAATGACAATGTTGAAAATCTGGAGTGAAAATATTGAAAATTGGAGCGTGCATAGGAATTGCGCAACGCACACTCGTAAAACAGTCATTTTTAGGACTTTTTTCACCACATTTTCAACATAGCCATTTTAAGACCTCTGCTCATGAACAGTGTCACCGTGATTTTCTTAATGTGTCCCATACATTGAGTTCGCACACCGACCTGTGCCATTGTAATAGCTACATGTGGGCGGAAACACGTTTTGGGCAGGATGTGAAAATGACAGCTGTCACTACTCATGAGGAGGTGTGGTAAAATGGCAATGTTGAAAATCTGGAGTGAAAATATTGAAAATTGTAAACGTCTGGCGTGCGTAGGAACTGCGCAATGCACACTCATAAAACAGTCATTTTTAGGAATTTTTTCACCAAATTTTCAACATAGCCATTTTAAGACCTCTGCTCATGAAGAGTGTCACTGTGATTTTCTTAATGTGTCCCATACATTGATTTCGCATACCGACTGCGCCATTGTTCGCTACATGGGTGGAAACATGTTTTGGGCAGGATGTGAAAAATGACAGCTGTACTGCTTATAAGGAGGTGTGGTAAAATGGCAATGTTGAAAATCTGTAGTAAAATATTGAAAATTCGCAAACTTACAAGCATGCGTAGGAACTGCGCAACACGCTCTAATAAAACAGTCATTTTAGGATTTTTCACCAAATTTTCAACATAGCCATTTTAAGACATCTGCTAATGAACAGTGTTACCGTGATTTTCTTAATGTGTCCATACATTGATTTAGCACACTAACTGTGCCATTATATGCGCTACATGGCGGAAACACATTTTGGGCAGGATGTGAAAAATGACAGCTGTACTGCTCATAAGGAGGTGTGGTAAAATGGCAATGTTGAAAATCTGGGTGAAAAATATTGAAAATTCTTGAACTTACAGCGTGGTAGGAACTACTGTATATAAGTAAAACAGTCATTTTGGAATTTTGCACCAAATTTTCAACATGGGGTTTTGGACCCTTCTCATGAAGATGTCACTGTCATGGTGTTATCTGGGCCAAGGATGATTTCACACAGTGACTGTGAAATCACCCTTCGGGCCCGAATAATGCCATAATAGTGACATCATTCATGAGAAGGCGTCCCAAAAACCTCATGTTGAAAATCTGGTGCAAAAATTCCAAAAAATGCCTGAGATATGCAATAAAGTTGAAAACCCCCTATCTAGCCCATTATACAGCTTACCGGCATTTCCTCAGTTCGCGGTTTGCTTTGAAGAGTGCAGAGCGTGTTCCCGGTCCACCAAAGATCATCGCGCGAGCTCGGTAGTATGGGTTGGAGAGGTATGGGAAAACAGGTGCGTAGTGGGTGGGTGCGGGTTGTGAGGGGCTGGGAGAAGTGCCGTGGGACCGTTTTGATTTACAGGTTTAAAAAAGACTACATGGGGCGTTTGCCATGCTGGGGTGGGCTCCCAAGCGTGAGCAGAGATAGCTGGGAGGCTGTGGAGCCGGCAGAGTTAAGGCACCCGTCGGCAGATATTGTGAGACGTTGCCACGCTGAGGTGGGCTCCCAGGTGGCAGCAAAGATGAGGCGTGAGGTGCTCTGTATGACAGCGGTGGTTTTCTTTGAAGAACCACCGCTGTCATACAATACCGCATCCATTGGTGCAGGACTGCCGCCTGCTCAATGGAGCAGGGGATTGCAGGGGAGGGCACACCTTCAAAGTGTCCCATTCTCCCAAGATGTTCCTTAGCATGCAGCATAATGACGTAAACTGGCATTGGCTTTAAAGATGGGGGGCGGCTCAGAGGTAATGTTAGAAGTATTTTTTACAGAGAGGTTGTGGATGCATGGAACAGCCTTCCTGAGGAGGTTGTAGAGTCAGTAACAGTGGGAGAATTCAAGACTGCATGGGACAGGCATGAGGCAATTCTACTGGGGGTAGGAGGAAGTAAGCTGTTGATTAACTGGGATCTGCAGCTTATCCATCAGGTAGGAATTGGGCAGACTAGGTGGGCCAAGCGGTCCTATCTGCTGTCAAATTCTATGTTTCTATGTTTCTATGCAGGGGCTTGGCAATTTTTTCCACCAGTGATTTCTATGAAAATCCTGTTCTTGCATTTGTGGAATTTCATAAGAAGTGATGGAAATGTTTGTTTCTACTATCATCACGATATCTTTGCGGTTGACTACAAAGATCAGTTACTATCTTGTCCTTTAAATCGCCACTGGTTATGTATAAATACCTTTATGCATGTGACTGCAGCTTTATCTTCTGTCTTCAACTCCAATGACTTTAATTTCAAATGAAGTTCACAAAGAACTCAATCTGCTCTACTATGTCACATGATATCTTAATATGTGAAGTTATGATTTTAAAGCAGCAGTGTAACAAAAAGTGATTTTTAAAAAAAAAAGCTAGTTTCTTGTTTCAAAAAGCTAGTTTTCTACAATTCAATATTAGCATACCTGTCAAATCTACTGTTCTAAGTACCTCCATGTGTTGTTCCTATGCTTGCACACTGTGAGTGTTTCTTTTCTCGATTCCAACCTTACTAGGTCTACAATGCTAGTTCTAAGCCAAACATGGCAGATATCCTTTCCTCTTGAGAAAAAACTCAATTAAAATACTCATGAAAGACTTAGAGTCTGTGGTGGAACTAGAATATTTTATCACCAAAAAACAGTAAGATGCCTGGAATGTTTCATGGTGGAAAAAGGTAGGGTCAAATATTTTGCCCAATTTTGTTGCACTGCTGCTTTAATTATTTATGAACTTTCATCTCAGTAATATTATGCGCTATGAACAGTTGGCCATCTTTTTCTTGGTATTGTTAATGCGCAACCATACTGTGGGCATTTAGATCAACATTATTTTCCTTTTGTACTTGTTATGTGAAAATATCAGGGATCATTTCTTTGTTATTTTGCTTGCATGCATGTGCAAGGAACATAGTGCGATGATCCAAAATGCAGTGCCGTACAGCTGAAAGGGAGAGTTCCGCTTCAGTGACAGCACTCCCCACACACGCATGCAAGCATGCATATTGCGTGCTCATGCTCTCCCCACACACACTGTATGGCCGATGGGGTGCCCAATCCCGTCGGCTTCACAGCTCAAAAAGCTTTGCAGGTGCCAGCTGAGGGAGCCACCCCAACGTGGCAAAAATTGTTATAGCTGATAGGGTGCCCAATCCCCGTTGGCTCCAGGCCTACCCCAAACAGCCTTCCAGCTGCCACGCTGAGGCCCGCCCCAGTGTGGTAAACGTCCATGTCATCTTCCTAAAATAAAACAAAACCTGTAAACAAAAAAGTTCCCTCAGCGGTCTCCCTGCCCACCCGCACCCACCCTCTGCGCACTCTGCCTCCCCCACACCCCACCTCCCCCATACCTCCTCCAGAGCTTGGCCGATGATCTTGATGGACCAGGAACATGTCTGCACTCTTCAAAGACGCCACTGAACTGAAAATGCTGATTAGCTGTATAATGTAATAAATAGGGTTTTTCAACTTTGCTACATATCTCAGGCATTTTTGGAATTTTGGCACCAAATTTTCAACATGGGGTTTTTGGGACCCCTCCTCATGAATTCTGTCACTGGCATGGTGTTAATCAGGCCCAAAGGGTGATTTCACAATCACTGCGAAATCACCTTTAGGGACTGATTAATGAATAACAGTGCCAGTGTACATAAGGTGGGCTCTCAAAAAGCCGTGTTGCAAATTTGGTGAAAATATTCCCTAAAATGACTTTCTGGCGATACATTGCACAGTTCCTCATGGCTACGTAAGTTATAAATATTAATATTTGCACTCTGGTTTTCAACATTGCCATTTTACCACACCTCCTTATGAGCAGTACAGTTGTCATTTTTCACATCTCCCCAAAATGTGTTTCCGTGCATGTAGCGCACAATGGCGCAGTCAGTGTGCGAAATCAATGTATGGGACACTTTAAGAAAATCACAGTGACACTGTTCATGAGCAGAGGTCTTAAAATGGCTATGTTGAAAATTTGGTGAAAAAAATCCCCAAAATGACTGTTTCAGGAGCACACGTTGCGCAGTTCCTATACATGTTCACAAGTTTGTGAATTTTTAATATTTGCATGCCAGATTTTCAACATTGCCATTTTACCACACTTCCTTATGAGCAGTACAGCTGCCATTTTTCACGTCACCCAAAATGTGTTTCCGCACATGTAGCGCACAATGGTGCAGTCAGTGTGCGAAAGCAATATTTGGGACAGATTAAGAAAATCACAGTGACACTGGTCATGAGCAGAGTCTTAAAATGGCTGTGTTGAAAATCTGGTGACAAAAGTCCATAAAATGACTGTGTTATGAGTGAGCATTGTGCAGTTTCCACGCACCGTCATAAGTTCATGAATTTGTAATATTTTCAGTCCAGATTTTTACTAGTGGCATTTTTCCATGCTTCCTTATGAACAGTACAGCTGTCATTTTTCACAACATGGCCGAAATGTGTTTTCACACTTTCAGCGCAGAGATGCATGGTCACTGTGGGAAATCATTGTTCGGGACAGATAAAGAAAATCGCAGTGACACTGTTCATGATCGGAGGTTCCAAAATGCCTGTGTTGACAATCTGCTGTAAAAATCCCCAAACTAATTACATTACGGGTGTCACGTTGCACAGTTTCTCATGCAGTGACTTCACCAGTTTTTTAATATTTTTACTGCAGATTTTCAACATTGCCATTTTACACCTCCCCATGAACAGTACCGCTGTCATTTTTCACATCCTGTTTGGGATGTGTTTTTGCACCTGTGGTGACAAATGCTGTAGTCACTGTGCAAAAGCAGCTTTCAGCTAACAAACTGATATTGCCACTGTTCATGGGCGGGGTCACAAAAGACATGTTGAAAATTTGGAGTGAAAATACCAGTGAATGCCTGAGGTGTTAGGGTTTCCGACCATAATGCCCCACCCTGTAGAGAATGACAGGCATCAGGGCTGTGACTTGGGATTGTCACCTGCAATGCTCATACCATTCCACCCCCACCCATACCCTGCAGCCACTAAGAGGCATCGAGGTGTGCCTTGGACTCTTCAGCCCCAAAGTTCACCCCATTCTGCTATACTGCACCCATCTCACCATATTTCCTGATGGAATGGGGTGAGCATAAGAGCCAAAGACCCCAAGGCACACCGTGACACTTGTCGGTGTCTGCAGGGTAGGATGTGCTGAAATGGCGTGTCCGTTATGCCTGATGACCCAAAAGCACACCCCAATGCCTGTCAGTCTCTGCAGGGTGCTGGTGGGGTTGGCTTCAGTTCAATACTTCACTGCCATTCCTATTATGCAGCTCTGTAACTCTACACTACCAATGTCAATGCCAGCAAGCAAACATTCGGCATTGAGAAATGCTTGTTTTTTAAATGTTCCTACTTTGCTGTAGTTCCCTCCAAAATAAAACGAAACTTCTTGGTGTAGAGCTGTTTACCAACAGAAATGTGTGTAAGCACCATCCAAAGTCCAAGGAATGAATCTAACATGTAAGATCAAAAAGTAACCAATGAAAGAGAGTTTTAAATTTGGCAGTGGTGGCCATCTTTATTGATGTGAGTCATTAATTACAAAACTAGTAACAAAAGTCATTTTCAAAACATCTGAGGAGATTAAAAACACTCTAGTGGTGATTCAAAAGATGTTACATTACAGCCAAAATAATGATAGCAATCTGTGCAGCTAACAGATAGCTTTAAAACAAGGCAAGCCATTTTTACGTTCGCTTGCGTGCATGTGCAAGGGACGTTTTGGGAGAGTAGCACACTTTGGAGGTGTGCCTCTCCCGTTCAATCCACTGCTCTATTGAGCAGGCATGGCGGTCTGCAACAATGGGTGTGGGAGCTGTGTATGACAGCGGTGGTCTTTGCTTCAAAGAAAACCACGCTGTCATACAACGTGATAAACCTCGCGCCCCCCAAAGCTTTGGTGCCACGCTGGAGCCCACCCAGCGTGGCAAGCGTCAGCGTCATCTGCGGCGAGGGTGCCCAATCCCCATCGGCTCCACATCCCCCAAATGCCCTCCCAAAGCTTTGGTACACGCTGGAGCCCACTCCAGCATGGCAACGTCCTGCATCATCTTTTTTTTTCAACCTGCAAGCAAAAGCGGTCACCGTAGTTTCCAGCCACCCTCCCCAACCCGCACCCACCACTCGCAGCCCGCCTCCCCACCCCCTCACCCCATACTTACCTCCGAGCTCAAGGCGCGGCGTCATCATCGCTGGACCAGGAACACGTCTGCACTCTTCAAAGCAAACGCCCGAACTGAGGAAATGCGGTAAGCTGTATAATGGGCTGAGATGGGGGTTTTCAACTTTATTGCATATCTCAGGCATTTTTGGAATTTTTGCACAGATTTTCAACATGGGGTTTTGGGATCCCTTCTCATGAATGATGTCACTGTCATGGCATTATTCAGGCCGAAGAGTGATTTCCAATCACTGCGCAGTCACTGCATGAAATCACCCTTTGGGCTAAATATTCTCATGACAGTGACATCATTCATGAGAAGGGTCTCAAAACCCCATGTTGAAAATTGGTGCAATAATTCCTAAAATGACTGTTTCTGGCGTGTGTTGCGCGGTTCCTACACGCGTAAGTTTGAAATTTTCAATATTTTCACTCCAGATTTTCAACATTGCTATTTTACCACACCTCCTATAGGCAGTACAGCTGTCATTTTTCATCCTGCCCAAATGTGTTTCTGCCCATGTAGTGCACAATGGCAGTCGGTGTCTTGAAATCAATGTATGGGACACAGTAAGAAAATCACAGTGATGCTGTTCATTACAGAGGTTTTAAAATGCCAATGTTGAAATTTTGGTGAAAAAATTCCTAAAATGACTGTTTTACTGACTGCGTTATGCAAAGTTCCCACGCACGCCGTAGGGTTGCGAATTTTCAATATTTCTACTCCAGATTTTCAACATTGGCATTTACCACCCTCCTCATGAGCAGTACAGCTGTCATTTTCACATCTTGCCCAAAACGTGTTTCTGACCATGTATTGCACAATGGCTCAGTCGGTGTGTGAACTCAATGTATGGGACACATTAAGAAAATCACAGTGTCGCTGATCATGAGCAGAGGTCTTAAAATGGCTGTGTTGAAAATTTGGTGAAAAAATTCCTAAAAATTACTGTTTTACGAGTGTGCATTGCGCAGTTCCTATACTGCGCTCGTAAGTTCTCAATTTTCAATATTTTCACTCCAGATTTACAACATTGCCATTTGCACGCCTCCTCAGAACGGTACAGCTGTCATTTTTCATCCTGCCCAAAACATGTTTCCGCCCATGTAGCGCAATGGGCGCGGTCGATTGTCTTGAACTCAATCTTATGGGACACATTAAGAAAATCACAGTGACACTGTTCATGAGCAGAGGTCTTAAAATGGCTATGTTGAAAGTTTGGTGAAAAAATTCCTAAAAATGACTGTTTTGCGAGTGTTCATTGGGCAGTTCCTATGCATGCTGGTAAGTTTGCGAATTTTCAATATTTTCACTCCACATTTTCAACATTGCCATTTTACCACACCTCCTTATGAGCAGTGCAGCTGTCGTTTTTCACATCTTTCCCAAAACGTGTTTCCGCCCATGTAGCGCACAATGGCACAGTCGGTGTGCGAACTCAGTGTATGGGACACATTAAGAAGATCACAGTGTCACTGTTCATGAGCAGAGATCTTAAAATGGCTATGTTGAAAATTTGGTGAACAAATTCCTAAAATAACTGTTTTCTGCGTGTATTGTGCAGTTCAACGCATTTCGTAAGTTCGCGAATTTTCAATATTTTCCTCCAGATTTTCAACATTGCCATTTTACACCTCCTTATGAGCAGTACAGCTGTCATTTTCCATCCTGCCCAAAGCGTGTTTCTGCCCATCTAGTGCACAATGGCGGTCGATTGTGCGAAATCAATGTATGGGACACAGTAAGAAAATCACAGTGACACTGTTCATTAGCAGAGGGTTTAAAATGCCAATGTTGAAAATTTGGTGAAAAATTCCTAACAATGGCTGTTTCTGACGTCGTTGCACAGTTCCATGCGCTGTAGGGTTTGCGAATTTTCAATATTTCCAGTCCACATTTTCAACATTGCCATTTTACCACACCTCCTTATGAGCAGTACAGCTGTCATTTTTCACATCCTGCCCAAAACGTGATTCCACCTATGTAGCGCACAATGGGGGTAACAAAAAGGTCATGCTGAAAATTTATTGTGCAAATACCAGCAATAGCACAGGGCATTAGGGTAAAGCACCATATGTGCCAAACACCGCTGCAAATACCTGCAAGCAAACGTTCGGCATTGACAAATGCTTGTTAATGATATAACAAGAACAGAAGAGAGATTTTTTTTTTTAAGTATTCTTGCAGATTTGCCCTCTGAGCTGGTGTGAGGTGCTTTTTTTTTTAAACCCACTAATTTGGTCTTGTAGGAGCAGCAGAAGACCTAACAGATTTAGCATCACTCTAGCATTCATTGCCGCAGTTACATAGAAACATTGACTTTGAAGGCTGATAAGGACCGCTTGGCCCACCTAGTCTGCCCATTTCTTACCTACTGGATAAGCTGCAGATCCTAATTAACTAACAACCTATTTCTTCTTACTCCCCCCCCCACAAGAATTATCTTATGTCTGTCTCATGCATTCTTGAATTCCCCCACTGTTTTTGACCTCATGACCTCCTCAGGGAGGCTGTTCCATGTGTCCACCACCCTCTCTGTGAAAAAAAATGCTTCCTTACATTGCCCCTGAGCCGTCCCCCCCTCTATCTTCAAATTGTGTCCCCTTGTTCTTGCACATCTCTTTCTCTGAAAGATGCTACCCTTTTGGACTTTGTTGATTCCCTTGAGGTACCTAAAAGTTTCTATCATGTCCCCCCCTCTCTCTCCTTTCCTCAAGGGTATACATATTAAGCTCCTTTCGTCTCTCCTCGTATGTCTTCTGTCGCAGACCCTGCACCATTTTAGTTGCCCTCCTCTGGACTGCCTATATCCTGTCTAAGTCCTTGCAGAGATGGGGTCTCCAGAATTGGACGCAATACTCCAGATGGGGTCACACCAACTGTCTGTACAGAGGGATAACAACTTCCTGTTTTCTACTGGTGATGCCTCTCCTTGTGCATCCCAGTATCCCCTCAGCCATCCCTACTGCCTTCTCACATTACTTGCTAACCTTTAGGTCATCTGATATGATTATCCCCAGGTCCCTTTCCATTTTTGTTGTTGTTACTACCTCCCTCCTCATTGTGTACTCTTCCCCTGGGTTTTTGTTTCCCAGGTGCATTACTTTGCATTTCTTTGCATTGAATCCAGACTGCCATACTTCTGACCATTCCTCCAACCTTGCCAAGTCCCTTTTCATCCTTTACACCCCCCCTTGTGTATCAACCCAGTTGTAGATCTTTGTGTCGTCTGCAAAGAGGCATACTTTTCCTTCCAGTCCCTCTGCAATGTCACTTATAAAGACATTAAAAAGGACCAGACCCAGTACTGAACCCTACGGTACCCCACTGGTAACCCTCCTTTCTTCAGAGTGGACTCCATTTACTATTACCTTCTGTGTCCTGTTGTCCAGTCAGTGTTTTACCCAGGCTACCAATCTGCGACCCACTCCCAGGCTGGATAATTTGCTTATTAATCTTTTGTGTGGGACTGTGTCAAATGCCTTGCTAAAGTCTAGGTGGGCCATGTCTACAGCCCCTCCCTGGTCTACTACTTTGGTCACCCAGTCAAAGTAATTCATTAGATTTGAATTGATTCATCTGACATGACCTTCCCCCTGTGAATCCATGCTGCCTTGGGTCCTGTGCCCCACTTGCCTCTAGGTACTCAACAATTCTTTCCTTCAGAAGTGATTGCATGATTTTCCCTACCACTGAGGTCATACTGACTGGTCTGCAGTTTCCTGCCTCTGTCTTGCTCCCACTTTTGTGAAGGAGAATCACATCCTCCCTCCTCCAGTCCTCCAGTACCACACCATCCTTCCATGATTTGTTAAAAAGAGTAGTCAGTGATGTCACTAGTTCTCCCCTTAGTTCATTCAGAATTCTGGGGTGAATCCCGTCAGGCCCCATTGCTTTGTCCACCTTCAGTTTTAGGAGTGACCATTCCCCCATCACCTGCTGCTGGTCTAACAAATTTCCTACTCCCCCTCCCCAAACCATCCACAACAGGGTATTTAAACATGGACACCTGGACCTATTGAAGCAACAGCTGCACTCCCAGGATTGGTCCCTGCTGGACTCCACTGATGACATTAACATAGCCCTTAATCACTTCATCATGGTCTTCAACACCGCCTGTGATACGCATGCCCCTTACAGAAGGATGAAGGTCCGTGGCACAGTAAAGCCTTGGATCACCCCAGAGCTACTTTCCAATATGAAACTATGGGACCACCTCTTGCACGGTGCCAAAACCACTGGAAGACAATGTGACCTGCATTCCTACAAAGCTGCTAAAAATGCCTGCACGACAGCTATTCACCAGGCGAAAAGTCAATACCATAGGGATATGTTGACCAACGCTTGGGGAGATAGTAGAACATTTTGATCAAATATCAAGGATATCACTGGCAATGATTCTAAGATACATCCTTCTATGCTACATATTGAAGGTACTCCCACCACTGACCCACTTCAAATAGCAAACACTTTTAATGATGCCTTCATCAATCTGAACAGTATCCTCCCTCAAGACTACTTCATCGATAACTACCCGCACTGCTAGTCACTCAAAGGGGACGATTCCTGAGTACCCCCCTTTCTACTTTAAGAAGGTCTCACTCCACCAAGTTAGAAAACTACTAACGAAGATGCTAGGAAAGTCGAGACATAGTGGAGACAGTCTCGACCTCAAGCATATTGCTCTCACCTTGGATGAAGTACTCACACCAATAACTAAGATCTTAAACCTCTCGCTAATCCTATCACAATTCCCGGAAATGTGGAAAACTGTCATGGTCACCCCTGTCCATAAAACTGGTGATCGCCCACTCAACTATAGGCCCATATCTATTCTCCCTCCACTATCCAAGGTCCTTGAATGAATTGTTGTTAACCAGCTGATAGATTACCTTGAATCTTACTCTATCCAGTGCACACAATAACATGACTTTGGAAAGGGGCAAAGCACTACCACAGCATTGTTAGAATTTACAAGCTTTATTCAACAGTCCAGCGACCAAGGCAAACTTGTAGGAGTGATCTTTATAGATCTAATGAAGGCCTTTGTAAATCACTCACTACTACTCAGACAGTTCACGAAAACTGGTCTCTCAGCAAACACACTGAAATGGTTGGAAGTTACCTTGGAGATAGACAGCAGATGGTGAAGATATCTAATGTTGTCTCAGAACAGAGGTCTGTCAGTCTGGAGTATGATCTATCTTGGGTTCTCTCCTGTTCAGTATCTTCCTGAACAACTTGCCAACTGCCTGTCCTCAACATACTCTTCTCTGTGCAGATGACGCTGTCATCTTTGCCAGCAACGTGGATCCCAACTACTGAAAAGCGATCTTCAGCTTGGCTTTTGGGAAGCAGAAAAATTGTTTAGTACTCATAAACTGGTGCTAAATTACAAGAAAACTGAAGTCTGGCTGTGTTCCTCCCCTCAACACAAGTATAAGGTGCATATTCTCACAATCACGAATAATCAAGGTGCTTCACTTGAACAAATCCAGCATTTCAAGTGCTTAGGTATAACCCTGGATAGTCACCTCGCCTATGTGCCCCACATTGATAATGTTGCTAGGAATGTCAATACCAGGATTGACTGCTTTATAGATACAGACAGAATCTGACCCCTGAAGCCCTGAAGCTGGCGGTCTACAGTTCGGTTCTTTCGATTGTAGATTATGGCTTAGCTAGCTATGGTATGGCATCAACCACATCCCTCAAAAGAATTACTGTCGCTCTAAACAAAGCCTGTAGGCTAATCATGGGTGCTGCTTACCTCACCCACACTTGTGAGTTGTACGCTCAAACGGGCTGGCTTCAGCTAAGCGGTAGGATCAAATACCAAACATGCCTTCTGACCAAAAAGGTGCTCCTTGGACTCCTGCCACTGAGTGTTGGAAGCCTGAAAAAAGCGCACAAGACCCAACACACTCGTAGCCCCGAAACAGAACAATTTCTCATCCCATGCTGACGGACTACTCAATTCCAGCAGTCCTTTCGGTACAGTACTCCACTCTAGTTTAATGGCCTTCACAGTGAATTGAATATCCCACCAAAACTTGCACAGTTTAAGCGTAAGCTCCATCAGCTCCTAGTAACTGAAGGCTCTTGTGATTGCACCACCTAATCATTTTACAAGTGTATGACCACTTCTTCCCTACTCCCCCTCCTTTCCAACATGAACAACTGGCCACCCTGTTTCTCTCCCTTCCCCTTTCCTCCACCCCCACCCTCCTCTCCTGACTCCCACTTCTTCTGCTATAACTACACTGACAAAGCCCCTGACTGCTCCCCCCTTTCTGTCTAAACTATTCCCCCACTTCCTCCCTCCTCCATCTCTCCCTTAATTCTTTCCTTCTTCCTCTCTAACTCTGACTTCACCCTCCCCTCATTTTCTTCTCTTCATCAGATTGTACCATTGTATTATGCACTGAATAGTCTTGTTGTAATTTGATATGTTAGCACTTCCTTGTCTGATTGCTAAACTCTTCCCCATTGATGTGGAGCCTTTGTAAATGTGCTGCCTGGTGCTCAAAGGTATTTGTAATCTGAGCTTGAATAAATAAAATATAATATTTGACACCCCTGAGAAAACTATGATCAACAACACCACTGAACAAACCCTATATGGTATCCCGTGAGGTGGGCGCATGGGTAAGGGTGCCATCTGTAATGGTGACTCCTTCCCAGCGCAATCCCGCATGGCAATGGGAGGGTAGGGTGATCGGATAAGGGGGGCTGGGTGAACTGGGTGACAGGATGCTGCTATGTGTACGCACGCATGTGGGGGGGCGAGCATGGCAAGAGTGGGCTTGGAGGGGCGGAGGAGCTGTAGGGGGTGGCACTGCGGTGGATTGCCGAGCTGTGTCATGGTGTCAGGGGTTGGCTAGTGGTTGGGGTGGGTGAGGTACTGGGTTCAGGTTTGGGTGCTGGTGTGATTTTATTATGCCCTGTCTGAACCTTTATATTTTAATGCTTTCACCCCCCCGACATGCACCCCCCTGGAGTTGAGAATCCTTTAGTAGGGGGGTGTGGGTGGGTGCAGCCCTCCTCCCCCCACAGAAAGCATTAAAATACATCTACTGGCACCGTTGTCCTGTGTGCCGGGGTTGTCAGAGTGCTGAAAATCTGACTGTGCGATAACGGTGATTGCCTTTAGGCGATCACCATTATCACATAGAACCACTCTATATAGATACAGATTATTGCCATTGCTTGCAGAAGACTCTGTGCCTGACTATGCACAAACAGTTCAAACTAGAGAATTTGCTAGTTTTCTGTGACTTGCTATTTTTATATCAATTATTTTAATTCTATTCTGGTCTGCTGTATATGTCAAGAGAACAAAACATATTTAACTACAAGAAAGCAAGGTCCTCCAAAATGGAATCATTATTCGTATTGGAGAAACCAAAGTTCTCATTGAGATTCTTCAACAGACTGATCACATTATAAATGAACAGCATACCTCTCAACCATTTGCCACTGAACTGAGAGGCACGGACACTCAAAATGAGGGACAATGAAGGACACTGACCCTGCTAATGAGGAGACATCCTCAAACATAGAGATACAAGGAACAGAACACTGTGAAACCTTTTAGTTTACTTATACAAAGTTTATATGTGATCTGGCATCTTAGAATCTTTCAAATTTCTAATTTAAAGTCTGAATTTATAGCACATTCTTTGTGTGGGCAGTACGGGCAGAGCAACTGTGAGGGATGAAATGAGTGACATCCCTCATAATCAGGGACAGCTGAGAGGTATGCCCATTGCTTCCCTTGTTTAGTATAAAACCAGAAATCCAATTGTACTGCTTTTTCAGAAGAACTTATAAACTAAAATGTGGTACTGGATATTTTTGTTGCTGATGGTGTCCTCAAGTGTGTCCAAGAACAGCCAGAGTCATGGATGTAAGCTGCAGACTTCAGCAGTCAAGTCCTACTTCAGAGGAGGTGACCTTGTCATTGGTGCCATCATTTCCATTCACCTCCGTTATAGTTACCCGCAGATCACCTTCAGGGAGTGACCCAAGCCAATTAACTGCAAAACGTATGTGCATCTTTCTTTGGTTTTTTACTCATACTGTGTACCTTTCCACCTTTCATTACCCCCATGTGGGGAAACTGTTCCTCAGAATTGAAGAGCAAGAGCCCAAATGGGGGTTTCAAATGGGGGTTTCATCATCATATCTTAGACAGAGAAGCTCAGAACACTGTGGAAATCTATGCTTTCATGTTCACAAAGTTTGCTCTTCATGGGGCAATGCAGATTAGTCTTTGAATGTTGTGCAACACCCTCTCCATGTGGGACTGAGGGGTTCTGAGGGGTGAAATGAAGGCCATCCCTCCTAATGTGGGACAGTTAAGAGGTATGGATAGGGTTTGCTAAGCAAAATGAGGCACGTCCCTCCTACATGTGACAGTCGAGAAGGATGATCAGAAGGGACCTGAGTAGTAGAATGATGGACATCCTCTTAATGTGCCACAGTCTATAGGAAGGGACTGAAAGTTTCTGAGTGATAAAATGAGGTATGCTTCTCATACTGTTATTTTACTTTACTGTTTACTTATATGATGTGTGTAGGCATAGTCAGGCAGTATAGCATAGTGATTAAGAGCATTGAGCTGTAAACCTGGAGAACTGGGTTTGAATCTCTCAGTCACCACTTATTTATTTATTTCATTTTTGTTTACCGGGTGAGTGTGCTAGCCATAGAAATGATTATTTTCAGATACAACCCAGGAGGTTACAAACACATACAGTACAGTACAGTACAAAGTAAATAGTAGGGTGTGGCATTTGACAGTAACAGCATGATACAGTTAAACGGAAATACAAAGGAATGAAAGAACAGTCTGATTACAGCAGTAGGATACAGCTTTCAGTGACATAGAAGCAGGTAGTGGACAAGGTAGACAACCCATAATTACCTGGCTGACAAGAATGCTAGTACAGGACTAGGGTACGTGCCATAGGCATATCAAACAACTAGAAAGCACAAGAGCGAGCTGAAAAACCGCTAAAATACAATTAACAGAAAACAAAATACTGAAAGTAGGAGCAGAAACATTACAAGGGGAAGGGGTAGGGGCAGGGGAAAGGAGCTGGTGGCAGAGAAGTTAGGGGGGATTAAAGCATGTGCAAGGGGTGGGTTTACATAGGTGAGATTATGTGGCACCATCAGCAAGTCACTTAATTTCCTGGCGCTCCCAGGACACACCTGGAAACAATCTTCAGCTTACTGTATATTTCCTGGTCACAAATTGTTAAAAAAATGTATTTTCTCACTTTCCTTTTCCCTAGGTCACCAATGGAAATGAGCCATGGTTCAGACTGGCTTTCCAAGGCACCAATTTCTAAATAAATAAATAAATAAATAAGTAAATAGATCCATTAATTAATAATGTGAAACACCTTAGAGGTGTAGACAAAGGGGGTTCTGAGTGGCAAAATGTGGGCAGCCCGTCTAAAGCGGGACAATTGAGAGGTGTAAATAGATGTTTTGTGGGGTAAAATGAGGCAATCCCTTCAAGGTAGGGACCGGATATACCAGATGGACCGATGGTCATTATCTGTCTATGTTGTCTGTTTCTTATGTTCCTCATGTGGGACAGTTGAGTTGTACAGACAGAGGTGCTCTGATGAGTAAAATGAAGGATGCTAATATTTATGTAGCACAGTTAAGAAGAACAGACAGAAAGATTCTGATTGGTAAAATGAGAGATATCCCTTTTAATATGGGACAGTTTAGAGGTATGGACAGAGGGGCTCTGAAGAGTACAATGAGGGACATCCCTTCTAATATGGGACAGTTAAGAGGTACCGATAGAAGGGTTCTGAGGGGTAAAATGAGGGATGTCACATCTAATCAGGGAGAGTTATACTGTCCACAGGCATCCTCCCTCAGATTAGGAGAGATCAAGCCAGCTTAGAATCTTTTTTTTACATTATTACTCTTTGAGGCAAATTTAGTTATCTCACTAAACCGTACATGTTGTTGTCCCATTCAGATGCCCCCTGCCCCCTGCTGGAAGCTCTAAGACTAAAATGGGAGCAGGAAAGTGGTACCCAGATTCCCCAGGCCCACTGGATGAGGCAACTATGTTTAGCTTGGCAGGTCACTGCATCTCCCTCCTGACGAGAATTCAACCAGAAAGTATTGGTTAGATTCTTTAGAACTCCAGTTTTCACTAAACATTTTCACCCAAATTACACAGATTTATGCTGTCAGAATGGTGGAAAGGCCCAGAGGACTCATTGCCATAATTTCTGGGCATGCCCTAAGCTTTTGCATTTTTGGCAATCTATCTACATTGAAATTCAACGAATAACTGGTCTCTCTTTCCCATTTGCATTCACAGAATTGGTATTGGACTTTCCCGCTTTACTGTCTTGTCACAGCAATATTTGAAGCTGGGCCAGATTCTGAGGGTGGCAGCACTCAGATGTATCACTTCTAGTTGGTTATCCCCTCGACCTCCCTCAGTACAGTGCTGGAGGCTGAGAGTGGGTGAATTGGAATGAATGGAGAAAATAACCAGTACTGTCCGGCTCCAGCCCGACAAATCTGTGAAAATATGGTGCCCTTGGCATCAGTCGGGATGACTGACCCATAATTACTGCTGTGTACAAAGGGAATTTCTGATAGATCCATCATTACTTATGTATGAATCCGAGATTACTTGTAGTATTCATTATTTCATGGGGGTGGGGTTGACACCATGTTTACTTAGTTTTACGCTGTTGGTATTTTGTTTTTATAGTTGTAATAGTTTCATTATATTGCTGTTATTGCATCTTATTTACATATATATCCTAGAGTCTCACCCTATTTTTCTTTTTCAAAAGTAATCAGGGCTCGTAGCAGACATTCATTAATGGAGTCACTTCACTGTGTACGGTATGGGCATTTCTGCATGGTTCCACCCATTCAGAGCACTGACATTAGTGTGCCCAGTCATCAGGCACCAAGTCGGGATTTCGATGACACCTGTTTTTGTGTGGGGGGTGCTGTGCCCCTGTGCCCCCATGTGGGAGGTGCATCCCCACTTTATTATTATTATAACTCTGAGGTGGGTGGACCTCAGGGAGAGGACATGAATTCCAAAATCGTGTCTGATGTGCTGGCGACTAATGCCAGCACTCTAATGTCCAGAAAGGTTTCTGCACAACTCACCGGACTTGCTTTTACATATTGACTTTTGCTTTAGCTCTTTATCCCCCCAGGGACCATTTCATGGATGGACTAAACCATAAATTAGTTCCTATCAATAATCTTGAACCAGAGGACTGGGTTGTTGCATGAGGCACTATGTTGTCCCAAACAGAACCTTATTATTCAAGCTGCTCTCTGTCTGTATAAACACTCTACAACCCCATGTATGGTTAGATACATTATGTGTGTAAAAGGGGTGTTGTACTTGATCAATAAAACTTGCCTGAGTTAAAACGAATCTGGGAGTGTTGAGAAGCATGTACAGAGGGGCTCTGAGGGGTATATTGTGGGATGTCCCTCCCAATGTGGGACAGTAAAGAGGTACAGGCAGAGGGGTTCTGGGTATAAAATGAGGGATGTTCCTCCTAATGTGGGACAGTTGAGAAGTATAGACAGAGGGGTTCTGAGTATAAAATGAGGGATGTTCTTCCTAATGTGGGAGAGTTGAGAGGTATGAACAGAGTGGTTCTGAGGGGTAAAATGAGGGATGCCCTCATCTTTTCCTTTTCTTTTCTTTTGTTTTGCAAATGTCTTTTAAAGGATAGGATCGGATAGGATAGGATAGGACAGGACAAGACAGGATAGGATAGGCTAGGACAGGACAGGAACATAACAAATAATCGCTTTTCCAGAACTCAATACACTTTACAATAAAAGTAAATTTATTGTCAAAGCAACAAAAGATCTCAAATTATACAATAAACATGTATATATCCCATAATATTACTAAAGCTTATCAATCGCCTGAGAAGGCCTGTCTAAACAGCCAAGTCTTTAACTGAGATGTAAAACTTCCCACTGAGGGGGCAGAATGGATGGTTTTCAAGACAACATTTCAGAGTCCTGGTGCAGCTACAGAAAATGCTTGTTCCCCAACAGGCTTTAATCTTGATACTGGGAGTGATGAAGGCCATTATTATATTGTTTAGAAACATAGAAACATAGAAGTTGACGGCAGATAAGGACCGCAAGGCCCATCCAGTCTGCCCATTTCTTTTTCTACCTTATAAATGTGCCATTGGCCTTTGTCAGTGACCTATCTATTCATAGTCATTTGTATTGCTCCCTTATGCCTATCCATGCCTGTTTGAAGCCCTGCACTGTATTCATAGCCACCACTTCTTGTGGTAAGCCATTCCATGCATCTACCACCCTTTCTGTGAAAAAGAATTTCCTCACATTCCCTCTTAATCGGCCTCCCTCTAATCTCATGCTGTGTCCTCTTGTCCTGCTATTTTTCTTATATTTAAACATGTTAGACTCTTTCACCTTGTTTATGCCCTTAAGGTGTTTGAATGCCTCGATCATATCACCTCTCTCCCTCCTTTGCTCAAGGGTATACATATTGAGCTCTGTTAATCTGTCCTCATATGTCTTCTGATGCAGTCCCTGCACCATTTGGTTGCCTTCTCTGGACTGCCTCAATTTGGTTAATGTCCTTTTGAGGTGTGGCCTCAATACTGCACAAGTACTCCAGATGGGGCCTAACCAATGTCTTGCACAGAGGGATTATTACCTCCCTCTTACGACTTGTGATACCCCTACTAATACACCCTAACACCCCCTAGCCTTACCTACTGCTTTAGAGGTCTGCTTGATGATTTCAGGTCATCAGTGATGATGATGCCCAAGTCTCTTTCTTCCTTTGTGACTGCTAGCAACTCCCTCCCAGCCTATAAGTGGCTTCAGGGTTTCTCTTCCCTATGTGCATGATTTTGCACTTCTTTGCATTAAATCCAGTTGCCACTCTTCTGACCATTCTGCTAGTTTATCCAGATCTCTTCTCATTCTGCCCACCCCATCTGGATCATCTACTCTGTTGCAGATCTTGGTGTCATCTGCAAACAGACAAGCCTTACCCTCTAGTCCATCTGCGAGGTCACTAATGAAGATGTTGAATAGGACTGCCCCAGGACTGATCCCTGAGGTACCCCACTTGTGACTTGCATCTCTTCTGACTGTATACCATTTACCACCACTTTCTGTTTTCTGCCAGTCAACCAGTTTGCCACCCAGTTGACCAACTTCTGACCCACCCGAGCCTACCTAGCTTATTTATCAATCTTCTATGTGGAACAGTGTCAAAGCTTTGCTGAAGTCAAGGTAGGCGACATCAACTGCTCCCCTTGGTCCACCACTCTGGTTACCCAGTCAAAGAAATTTATGAGATTAGTTTGACAGGACCTTCCTTTTGTAAACCCATGCTGTCTTGGATCCTGTGCCCTATGGATTCCAGGTGTTGCACTATCCTTTCCTTAAGATGCCTCCATAATCTTGCCCACTACTGAGGTAAGACTGACCGGTCTGTAGTTCCCGCCTCCTCCTGCTACCACTCTTGTGGAGTGGGATCACATGAGCCCTTCTCCAGTCTTCTGGGACCTCTCCTGTGCTCAGAGACTCACTAAACAATTCTGCTAATGGCTCTGCTAGTTCCTCCTTTAGCTCCTTAAGTACCCTGGGATGTATGCCATCAGGTCCCATTGCCTTATCCACCCTGAGCTTAGCAAGCTCTTGTAGGACCCTTTCTTTTGTGAAGGGAGTAGTGCTCACCTCCCTCCCCTGTGTCCATGATGCTGAGCTGTGGGCCTGCCTACCTTCTCTTCAGTAAATGCTGAGCAAAAGTATCTATTTAGGATAGATGCCTTTACAGGGTCCTCCTCCTCACTTGCTCCCCTTTTCTCCATTAAACTAGCAATACCCCTCTGGACTTTCTCCTTTCACTAATGTATCTATAGAAAGTCTTGTCACCTTCTTTTACTGTTCATGCTAGTGTTTCCTCAGTTTGGGACTTTGCCTGCCTTACTGCCTTACCTGCTTCCCTTAGGGCAGTTTGGTATGCCTCCTATCTTCATCGCTGTGTTCCTTATATTTCCTGAAGGCCAGCCTTTGGCTCTGACCTTTTCTGCTACTGTATTTGAGAACCAAAGTGGTTTCCTTCTTCTTTGCACTTCCTTTTCTGTCTAACACAATGGGATGTTGCTTCAAGTATTGCATCCTTAATGCTTGCCCACTTTGCCTGTACCTCTTCATCTGTGTTTCTTTTGCCAGGGCTAGCTTAACTCTGTTGGCCATCTTATCAAAGTCAGCTCCTCTGAAGTCCCATATTTTTGCCTTGGAATGGGATGATTTAGATGTAGTAGCCAAATTGAACCATACCATGTGATGGTCACTGGCCCCAGGTGACCTTCTACCTGGAGATCTGTGATCCTTCCTTGTTAGTCAGTACTAGATCTAGGATAGCCCTGTCTCTTGTGGGTTGCTGTACCAGTTGTTTGAGGCCCTCCCCTGCAGGGAATCCACTATGAGTCTAGTTCTGGCAGATGTTCCTGCTGGTATTGACCAATCTGTATCTGGCATGTTGAAGTCTCCCATTATCAGAACCTCCCTTTAGCTGTCATGTTGTATATCTTCTAACAGTAATGTGTCTGTGTCCTCCCCTGGTCTGGGGCCTGTAGACAACCCCAGTTCTTATGGCTGTCCCATTTCCTGTTTCAGGGTGACCCACAGTTCTTCTGGCTCCTTATGTGTATTCTGAATTTCTGTGGCTTTGATATTTTCATTAACATACAGGGCCACTCCTCCCCTCTTTTGCACCTCGGTCTCTTCTGAACAATACATAGCCAGGTACTGAAGTCTCCCAAGTGTGGTTACTGGTAAACCACGTCTCACTAATTGCTACTATATCCAGTTTAGCCTCTGACATTATGCCTGCAGGTCTGGGATCTTATTTCCCAGGCTGTGAGCATTTGTGTACATGATTTTCCATTGGCCAGATTTTGGTGTGTTAGTTGTTGGGTGAAGTTTGGCATTACCCTGTGCATCGTATGGGAGACAAACCTTTTTCTTACCTGGTGATGCAAATGAACGGCAAACACGCTGAATTCCTGTTTGACCACTAGCTGAGGGGAGGGTGTTCTTCCCATTCGACGTATGGGGTGCTACCCCTCTCCCCATTTGCTAGTTTAAATATTCTGCAAAGACGTCAAACTTCTGCCCCAATGCACTGACTCCTCTTTAGTCAGATGCAGTCCATCAAATTTAAAGAACTTTCGCTCCCAGAACTGTTGCCAGTTCCCTACAAATCTGTGTCCTTTTTCCTGGCACCAGTCCTTGAGCCACGTGTTTAGCTCCCCTATCTCCTCTTCTCTGACCTTCCGTCCATCTGCTCCCTTCTCCCAGACTGGCAGGATCTCAGAGAAGGAGATGCCGGACGAAACAGATGATATGTTGTCACCCAGCCTAGTCAGGTGTTCCTTGGTCTCACAACTGACCGGCTGGCAAGATCTTAGTCCCTATGTGTACTAGGACATCAATGTTTTCTCCTGCTTTGTGAACAATTTTAGCAATGCGGTCAGTGTCTCTCCATGCTGATGTACCTGGGAGACATCTGACCATCACCCTGGCTGGAGATGGTATCAACTCCCTGAATCATGGAGTCTCCTATGATCAGAAGTTTTTGGATTTCCTTTGTGCTTGTTTAGTTTTGGTTCCTGATTTGGGTGAGTATTGTTGTGCTGGCTCCTGTGCGCAGTGTCCTGCTCTGCAGTGTCTTCTCCTCTTTATTTGATTTCAGAGATAGAGGCAGATACCTGTTTGTAGTGTTTATATGGTTTTGGAGGTAATGTGTTGGAGAGCGAGAGTGATGGGGCACCTGATTTGCTCCTCCTAACCACCTGCCAACCTCCTGGACCAACTACCTCTCACGGTCGAGAGTTTTTCTGTTGGATGCTGGGGAAATGGAGTGGTTCTTATAATGTATTTCCTCTTCAATATGAAATTTGAGGTGCAATCTCTGCCCATGCTGCCTGAGCTGTGACCCAAGATCTCCAAAGGCCCAGCATGTAGGACAGTGTCCTAAATCCTGTAAGACTGTCCTTCTGAAAATTGTTCCACAGTACCTGCAGTTAATGAATCCATTCCAAATAAGTTGCTGGGTTTGTAACCTAGTCAGAGTAATTAGAAGGAAAAAAAGGAAAAAAATGCAAGTAATGGTTTAATTGTGCTTTGTTTAACTTTATAACAAGTTAAATTACTAGTACCCTATAAATGAGATCACCTTGAGGCCCCACTGATCCACCCTTCCTGCTCTGCCACAGGAAATGTCACAACTGTGGTACCCTATAAAGAATTAGGCGTGGGGTGGTTGGGGATGGGGGTGGGTGCTGGGCCCTTCCCTGCCTAAAAGAAGAACCACGGACAAAAGAACAAGGAGGTAAGAGCAGAAACAATCAGTCAACAACAAATGCAGTAACCCTGAAAGCTTATCCTAATGTTAGATAAAACTGTAAAACCTGTAAAGCACCACCTGTAATAATTTCAGAGAAGATATACCCTGTAAGAAACACTTTGCTCCAGAGAAAAATAAAAGCAGTAACAGAAGATATACCTTGCAAAGACAATTTGAATCAGAAGATTACAGCAGTAATCTGTTAGCTTACCTGTAGGCACACCTTGTAATAATGCAGAAGGTGTACCAGCAACAACAATTTGAATCAGAGAAAAATAAAGCAATGAAATGTTAGCAACAAACAGTAGCAATCCCTGTGAGTAAAAATATAAAAACACCACCACACAGTAAATCTGCTTAGCCAAACTAAGTCTTAATCCTTCTCCCTTGCTCTGGTAAGTTTCTCTACTCTGCCTTTCAAGCAGTCTTAGAAGGAAAGAGCTCAGGTGAAGCTAGGTGCCTTGGCCAGCAAACCAAGTCTTGCAATAACTGTACTTGTTTTATGTTTGTTTGTTGTTTTATACTGCACTGTTTGTATACTTTATTCTGTTAGGCACCCAGAGCCTCTGGATTGGGCACCATAAAAATAAAATCTGCCTTGCCTTGTCAATTTGCCTTGGAAATCCGAGCAGAGAGTATGGCAGCTTAGATTCAATGCAAAGAACTGCAAAGTAATGGATCTTGGAAACAAAAACCCAGGGGAAGAGTGCACAATGTTGGGGGAGGTACTAACAACAACAACAACAATGGAAAGGAACCTGGGGGTAGTTATATCAGAAGACCTAAAGGTAAGTAAGCAATGTGAGAAGGCTGTAAGGAGGGGTGGGGGGATACTGGGATGCACAGGGAGAGGCATCACCAGTAGAAAACAGGAAGTTGTTATCCCTCTGTACAGACAGCTGGTGAGACCCAATCTGGAGTACTGCATGCAGTTCTGGAGACCCCATCTGTCCAAGGACATAGACAGAATGGAGGCAGTACAGAGGAGGGCAACAAAAATGGTGCAGAGTCTGCACCAGAAGCCATATGAAGAGAGACTAAAAGAGCTTAATATGTATACCCTCGAGGAAAGGATGGAGAGGAGGGACATGATAGAAACTTTCAAATACCTCAAGGGAATCAACAAAGTCCAAGAGGGTAGCATCTTTCAGAAAAAGAGATATGCAAGAACATGGGGGCACAATTTAAAGATAAGGGGGGACAACTCAGGGGCAACCTGAGGAAGTATTTTTTCATGAAGAGGGTGGTGGAAGCATGGAATGGTCTTCCTGAGGAGGTTGTGGGGTCAAAAACAGTGGGTGAATTTACAAATGCATGGGACAGACATAAGGCAATTCTAGTGGGGAGTAGGAGGAAGTAGGCTGTTGGTAAAACTAGGATCTGCAGCTTATCCGATAGTTAGGGGAAATGAGCAGACTGGGTGGGCCAAGTGGTCCTTATCTGCCATCAAAGTTTATGTTTCTATGTTTCTAGAACTCTGTTACCCCAATGATCCTCATGATGGGTTGCCAGTGATTCACAGTCTAGAGGTACATGGGATCTGGCTGGGGGCCCCCATTAGCTTATTAAGGCAAGACACAAACAAAAACATAATGGTTATGTCAACTGAATATACTGTAGTACATATACAGCAGTCAACGTTTACATCTCTGTAGCTTGCTTTTTCCCCTACTCCACAATATATGTGATATGCAAATAGTGCCTTACTGTCCTCCCAGCCTATGTCCCCAATAGTTCTACTGCTTATTCCCTCAGTTGTCCTTTAGTTGGTATCAGACCTCTATGGCTACAGTGAAGCCCACCAGGATGAAGTGCAGTGTAATAGGTTCACTGCATGACTAACGGGATTAACTCCCATTGAAACGGCATTGTTTGCTGTAGTACCTCTACTGCGGAATTCTGCAGTGCTGCACTTCATCCTGGTGGGCTTCACTGTCGGTCCTGTTCCCTGTTATTGTCAGGCTGTCTCTTCTGAAGTGGGACACTTGGGAGGTATGGACAGAGGAATTCTGAGAGGAAAAATGAGGGATGTCCCTCCTAATGTGAGACAGTTGAGTGGGATAGACAGAGGGGTTCAGAGTGATAAAATGAGGGATGTCCTTCCTAATGTGAGATAGTTGAGTGGGATAGACAGAGGGGTTCAGAGTGCTAAAATGAGGGACGTCCTTCCTAATGTGAGACAGTTGAGTGGGATAGACAGAGGGGTTCAGAGTGATAAAAT